>OX376318.1:14016250-15355000 GCA_947369225.1 Hofmannophila pseudospretella | reverse complement strand
AACCTAACCTAACCTAACCTAACCTAACCTAACCTAACCTAACCTAACCTAACCTAACCTAACCTAACCTAACCTAACCTAACCTAACCTAACCTAACCTAACCTAACCTAACCTAACCTAACCTAACCTAACCTAACCTAACCTAACCTAACCTAACCTAACCTAACCTAACCTAACCTAACCTAACCTAACCTAACCTAACCTAACCTAACCTAACCTAACCTAACCTAACCTAACCTAACCTAACCTAACCTAACCTAACCTAACCTAACCTAACCTAACCTAACCTAACCTAACCTAACCTAACCTAACCTAACCTAACCTAACCTAACCTAACCTAACCTAACCTAACCTAACCTAACCTAACCTAACCTAACCTAACCTAACCTAACCTAACCTAACCTAACCTAACCTAACCTAACCTAACCTAACCTAACCTAACCTAACCTAACCTAACCTAACCTAACCTAACCTAACCTAACCTAACCTAACCTAACCTAACCTAACCTAACCTAACCTAACCTAACCTAACCTAACCTAACCTAACCTAACCTAACCTAACCTAACCTAACCTAACCTAACCTAACCTAACCTAACCTAACCTAACCTAACCTAACCTAACCTAACCTAACCTAACCTAACCTAACCTAACCTAACCTAACCTAACCTAACCTAACCTAACCTAACCTAACCTAACCTAACCTAACCTAACCTAACCTAACCTAACCTAACCTAACCTAACCTAACCTAACCTAACCTAACCTAACCTAACCTAACCTAACCTAACCTAACCTAACCTAACCTAACCTAACCTAACCTAACCTAACCTAACCTAACCTAACCTAACCTAACCTAACCTAACCTAACCTAACCTAACCTAACCTAACCTAACCTAACCTAACCTAACCTAACCTAACCTAACCTAACCTAACCTAACCTAACCTAACCTAACCTAACCTAACCTAACCTAACCTAACCTAACCTAACCTAACCTAACCTAACCTAACCTAACCTAACCTAACCTAACCTAACCTAACCTAACCTAACCTAACCTAACCTAACCTAACCTAACCTAACCTAACCTAACCTAACCTAACCTAACCTAACCTAACCTAACCTAACCTAACCTAACCTAACCTAACCTAACCTAACCTAACCTAACCTAACCTAACCTAACCTAACCTAACCTAACCTAACCTAACCTAACCTAACCTAACCTAACCTAACCTAACCTAACCTAACCTAACCTAACCTAACCTAACCTAACCTAACCTAACCTAACCTAACCTAACCTAACCTAACCTAACCTAACCTAACCTAACCTAACCTAACCTAACCTAACCTAACCTAACCTAACCTAACCTAACCTAACCTAACCTAACCTAACCTAACCTAACCTAACCTAACCTAACCTAACCTAACCTAACCTAACCTAACCTAACCTAACCTAACCTAACCTAACCTAACCTAACCTAACCTAACCTAACCTAACCTAACCTAACCTAACCTAACCTAACCTAACCTAACCTAACCTAACCTAACCTAACCTAACCTAACCTAACCTAACCTAACCTAACCTAACCTAACCTAACCTAACCTAACCTAACCTAACCTAACCTAACCTAACCTAACCTAACCTAACCTAACCTAACCTAACCTAACCTAACCTAACCTAACCTAACCTAACCTAACCTAACCTAACCTAACCTAACCTAACCTAACCTAACCTAACCTAACCTAACCTAACCTAACCTAACCTAACCTAACCTAACCTAACCTAACCTAACCTAACCTAACCTAACCTAACCTAACCTAACCTAACCTAACCTAACCTAACCTAACCTAACCTAACCTAACCTAACCTAACCTAACCTAACCTAACCTAACCTAACCTAACCTAACCTAACCTAACCTAACCTAACCTAACCTAACCTAACCTAACCTAACCTAACCTAACCTAACCTAACCTAACCTAACCTAACCTAACCTAACCTAACCTAACCTAACCTAACCTAACCTAACCTAACCTAACCTAACCTAACCTAACCTAACCTAACCTAACCTAACCTAACCTAACCTAACCTAACCTAACCTAACCTAACCTAACCTAACCTAACCTAACCTAACCTAACCTAACCTAACCTAACCTAACCTAACCTAACCTAACCTAACCTAACCTAACCTAACCTAACCTAACCTAACCTAACCTAACCTAACCTAACCTAACCTAACCTAACCTAACCTAACCTAACCTAACCTAACCTAACCTAACCTAACCTAACCTAACCTAACCTAACCTAACCTAACCTAACCTAACCTAACCTAACCTAACCTAACCTAACCTAACCTAACCTAACCTAACCTAACCTAACCTAACCTAACCTAACCTAACCTAACCTAACCTAACCTAACCTAACCTAACCTAACCTAACCTAACCTAACCTAACCTAACCTAACCTAACCTAACCTAACCTAACCTAACCTAACCTAACCTAACCTAACCTAACCTAACCTAACCTAACCTAACCTAACCTAACCTAACCTAACCTAACCTAACCTAACCTAACCTAACCTAACCTAACCTAACCTAACCTAACCTAACCTAACCTAACCTAACCTAACCTAACCTAACCTAACCTAACCTAACCTAACCTAACCTAACCTAACCTAACCTAACCTAACCTAACCTAACCTAACCTAACCTAACCTAACCTAACCTAACCTAACCTAACCTAACCTAACCTAACCTAACCTAACCTAACCTAACCTAACCTAACCTAACCTAACCTAACCTAACCTAACCTAACCTAACCTAACCTAACCTAACCTAACCTAACCTAAC
Organism: Hofmannophila pseudospretella; assembly: GCA_947369225.1. Lineage (NCBI taxonomy): Eukaryota > Metazoa > Arthropoda > Insecta > Lepidoptera > Oecophoridae > Hofmannophila > Hofmannophila pseudospretella. Next base: position 15,352,157 of record OX376318.1, on the reverse strand, counting down.
CTAACCTAACCTAACCTAACCTAACCTAACCTAACCTAACCTAACCTAACCTAACCTAACCTAACCTAACCTAACCTAACCTAACCTAACCTAACCTAACCTAACCTAACCTAACCTAACCTAACCTAACCTAACCTAACCTAACCTAACCTAACCTAACCTAACCTAACCTAACCTAACCTAACCTAACCTAACCTAACCTAACCTAACCTAACCTAACCTAACCTAACCTAACCTAACCTAACCTAACCTAACCTAACCTAACCTAACCTAACCTAACCTAACCTAACCTAACCTAACCTAACCTAACCTAACCTAACCTAACCTAACCTAACCTAACCTAACCTAACCTAACCTAACCTAACCTAACCTAACCTAACCTAACCTAACCTAACCTAACCTAACCTAACCTAACCTAACCTAACCTAACCTAACCTAACCTAACCTAACCTAACCTAACCTAACCTAACCTAACCTAACCTAACCTAACCTAACCTAACCTAACCTAACCTAACCTAACCTAACCTAACCTAACCTAACCTAACCTAACCTAACCTAACCTAACCTAACCTAACCTAACCTAACCTAACCCCAGTCGCAACCCTCCCCCCATCGCGTGAGCATTGAAACTAAGGAAGCTCCACGTTAAAAAATCCTAAAAATAGGAAAATTTTATCGGATTGCGACGTGCAATACGTCAAAACGTGCAGAAAAGTGACGCGCATAATATTGTGAAAACAGTTTTTTAATATGAGTGAAACATAGGGAGTTAAGTGAAAAAATAGTGAAAAAGTGAAAATTTAAAAACTTTAAGTGCGTGCGCCGCCTTCAAAAGATCTATGACCCCCCATTTTTATTTTATATAAAAGTGGGCGTGGGTCGTCCCTTGCTGTCACCGAGGTTCCAGAATTTTTCAGTGAAAACTCACTGAGAAATATGGAAAAAACATGAAACCACGTGGACACGAGGTTGGCGATCCAGGGCTGCCGGGCGAAAGCTGACCACAGGATCACACGAGGGAAGCCAAAACCAGCCGGGAGGCACTTCAAACGCCGCCAAAAGTTAAGTAACTTTGAAAATATTGACATTTTAAAAAAGTGATAAATTTCAAAATTCGCTATTTCCAAAAACGATCGACGACATGTACTTTTGAGTGGATAACAGTGTAGAGGTTAGAAAACTCTAGTGACGTGCAAAGTTTTAGAATTTTTTACCAAGTAACTTCGTAGCTATAATTTTTTAAACATTTAAGTGGAACACGTGGTACCCTTAAAATACCAACTAGAATTAAATTTACATTAGAATAAATTAATACCTTAGTTTAATAGAACTATACATTTTTTTTCAAAATTTTAAAGCCATTATTGTTAATTATATCGTTTATTTTGTAAAAAATTTGGTAACTTCTTGAAAAAACAAATTAGGGGGTGTAGTAACATTAACGCAGAGGGTTGCTGTAGATTGGGTTCCAAAAACCCTTTAAAACGAGCCCAAGGACGGGTCAATTAGGACTAAAACTACCGAAGTTGCATTTAGGGCAGCCATATTGGCCGCCATCTTGAAAATACTTATTCATATGTAACTTCTGACAGAACAGTCGGATCGGAACGCGGTTTTCGACATTAGCATCGACACGATCGACGCTAACACCAAATTTAAAAAAAAAAAAAAAAAAAGTCCTTGGAGAAAAAAAAAAAAAAAAAAATATTATAAAAATATTTTTTAGATAAGTAATATAAGACAAGTTTAGAGATAAGTAACGTAGTTTAGACGAGCGCAGGTCAAGGAAAACAGAAAACTTTTACAACTTATACAAAATTTAAAACGTGCGCATAGGATAGACAAAATATATTTTATATTTTACATTTTACGTATTATTGACGACGTAGCCCCTAATAGGAGTCACAAGACAAAAATAGACAGCAGAAATGTCGAGCTTTGCAGTCAGAACACCACCCTCTCGAGGGAATGGAAATGGCAGTAGGAAGGGAGACACAGAGAAGGCAGGACCTTCTGCAACCTCGTCAGTGCGGAGAAGCATAGGAGAATACGAGGCCAAACAGAAACCAACGACGCCAAAAGGACAGGCTGAAAGTCTGGAGAGAATAGTGATACCGAAACAGATCACAAGAACGGCAAGAGCTAAGCAACTGCTCCTGACGGCAAAGCTTCACATTGGAAACTCTCGCAACATGAAAACAGAGATAAAAGTGGCGATAACAGAATCGGTAGAAAAGCTATACAGGCTAGTAAAGGAATCGGAAGAGGAAGGAAAGAACAAGGACGAAACGAAAGAAAGGACAGAGGAAGAAGTAGCAAAAGAGAGCGACGACGTGACAGGAAGTCAAATATATGGAACGAGGGAAGAGATAATAAAAGGACCCCCCCTGGAGGAGAAAATAGAGGGACGAATAGTGGAGGTAATGAAAAGAATGGAAGAGCATAGCATATTGCTGAGGGAATGCAGGACACAGACCGAAAAGCTCAACGAAAATCTAACTGAGGCAAACAGCAGACAAGCTACATATGCAAGTGTGGCAGCAGAAAAACCTAGACAGCGCCAGGGTCCATATCTTGCATTGCACTCGGCAGTCATAACGTCGGCAAATGAAAAGGAAACGAGCGAGGAGGTTATGGAAAAGCTAAGAAAGGCTGTGGACGCAAAAGCAGAAGGTATAAAAGTAGATAGGATAAGAAAGGCAAAGGACCAGAAAGTAATTATAGGATGCGGAACAAAGAAAGAAATGGAAAAAATAAAAGAACGACTTAAAAAGACAGGGGGAGAACTGAGAGTGGAGGATATAAAAAACAAGGACCCTCTAGTGATCCTAAAAGATGTGCTAACGTACAACTCAGACAAGGATATACTGGAGGCATTGAGAAAGCAAAACAGCCAGCTTTTCGAAAACATAAAAAAGGAAGAAGACAGAATCGAAATAAAATATAAGAGGAAAACAAGAAACCCGCTTACAAGCCATATCGTATTAAAAGTGGCTCCGATACTCTGGCAAAGGATCACAGATATAGGTAAGGTACACATAGACCTCCAAAGAATAAAAGTGGAAGACCAGTCCCCGCTCATTCAATGTACACGATGCCTGGGGTTCGGCCACAGCAAGCGCTTCTGCAAAGAAACAGAGGACAAGTGTAGTCACTGTGGAGGACTACATATGCGAACAGAGTGTCAAGAATGGATAACTGGAGAAAAACCCTCATGCATAAACTGTAGACATGCGAACTTGACAACTGTAGAGCACAATGCCTTTAGTAACGAATGCACAGTAAGAAAAAGATGGGAGTTATTAGCAAGATCAGCAGTAGCGTATTGCTAAGGTGGAAATGGGGACCGATAGCATAGCAATAGCAAATAAACAAAACGCCTCAACTAGCGAAAAGCCATATATCGTGGCTCAAGCGAACTTGCAGCGAAAGGAACTCGCAACACAAGAGTTAGTACTAGAGGCTCACGAGAAAAAGATCGCTTTTGCGCTACTCCAGGAACCATATGTAGGAGGTATAGGCAGGATGAAGGACTACAGTGGAACAAGGATCTTCCAGAGCACAAATCAAGGAGACGGTGTCGTAAAAGCGGCGATAGCCGTCTTCGACAACGACATAGACGTCATCCAGTGTCCGAAACTCACCACCAACAACATCACGGTGGTGAAAATCAAGACAACCGCCTGGGAGATCACCATAGTTTCCTTCTATTTCGAACCAGACCAACCGATAGAGCCATACCTAGAACAACTGAGGAAAATAGAAGAGGAATTGGGACCGAAAAGAGTCATCATGGGAGGCGACGCTAATGCCAAAAGTGCCTGGTGGGGTAGCTCAAAGCTCGATCACAGAGGAGAGGCGATGTCTGGAGCGCTTGAAGAAATGGGCTTGCAGATTCTCAACAGAGGGGACACACCGACTTTTCACACCATCAGGGGAACCAAGACGTATACCAGCCACGTCGACATCACGGCCTGCTCAATGGACATGCTGGACTTGACGGAAGACTGGGAGGTGAACGACAGCACGACGAGCTCCGACCACAACACGATCAAGTTCAAACTTAGACTAACAAAAGCAAAAGGGATAACCATAAATAGAACAACCAGAGTTTACAACAGTAAAAAAGCAAATTGGGACCAGTTCTGTGAGACACTGGCTCAATTACAAAATGACAATAAAATAAACAAATTAGAAATAGAGGAAATTAAAAATCAGTCCGAATTAAACCGAGTGGTAGATAAATATACAAACATAATAATTCAAACATGTAATGAAACTATGCCAAAAAAGAAAACCGTTACCAAATTTAGCCTACCGTGGTGGTCTGAGGAGCTCGCCGTGCTGAAGAAGGATACCGTCACCAAGAAGCGAAGGATCCGTTGCGCAGCGCCGGTCCGTAGGGGAAAAGTCGTAGACGAGTACCTGCAAGCAAAGGAAAAATATGAAAGCGAAGCCAAAAAGGCCCAGATATCTAGTTGGAAGGGATTTTGTGAGAAGCAGGATAAGGAAGGATTATGGGAGGGGATATACAGAGTCATAGGAAGAACGACCAAGAGGCACGAAGACCTACCCTTGGTGAAGGATGGGAACGTACTGGGCCAGAAGGAGTCGGTGAGGTTGTTGGCGGAAACTTTCTATCCGGAGGACCTGGAAAATGAGGACAATGAACAACACGAACGGATAAGGCAAGCGGCTGACCAAGCAAACGTAAGGGGACATGATGAACAACATGACCCCCCGTTTACCCTTGAAGAACTAAAAACAGCTGCCGATAGCTTCAATCCCAAGAAGGCCCCCGGACCGGATGGTTTGACGTCCGACATATGTCAGAAGGCTATAGCCCTGGATCCAGCAATATTCCTGGCACTGGTAAATAAATGTCTAGAGCTCGGACATTTCCCAACCATTTGGAAGGAGGCTGCGGTGGTAGTACTACGGAAACCCGGGAAGGAAGAGTACACGACACCAAAAGCCTATAGACCTATTGGACTACTGCCAGTGCTAGGAAAGATCCTGGAGAAGATGATAGTAGCAAGGATTAAGTGGCACATCATACCCCAACTGAGCACTCGCCAGTATGGATTTATGCCACAGAGGTGCACCGAGGACGCCCTCTATGTCCTAATACAACATCTAAGGAACAAACTACGAGAAAAGAAACTGATCACGATGGTATCCTTGGACATAGAGGGCGCCTTCGATAGCGCCTGGTGGCCCGCCATAAGACTGCGACTGGCGGAAGAAGGGTGTCCCATAAATATAAGGAGAATTATGGACAGCTACCTCAAAGACAGGAGTGTGAAAGTCAAATATGCAGGACAGGAACACACGAAGCAAACAACAAAGGGCTGCGTCCAGGGCTCCATTGGAGGACCTATATTGTGGAACCTGCTCCTGGATCCTTTGCTGAAAGGGCTGGAAGAGAGGGGTGACTACTGCCAGGCGTTCGCGGATGACGTGGTCCTGGTGTTCGACGGGGATACAGCAATGGAGGTCCAAAGACAGGCCAATGCCGCCCTCGCCTATGTGCAGCAGTGGGGAGTCAGAAACAAACTAAAATTCGCACCACACAAAACAAACGCCATGGTGCTAACAAAGAAATTGAAATACGACTCACCACTGCTGACCATGGGCGGGGTCGACATTGGCATGTCACGCGAAATAAAAGTCCTTGGACTAACAATTGATGACAAGCTCACCTTCAACAGCCATGTCATCAATACGTGCAAAAAAGCTGCCAACATGTACAAGCAGCTATCCAGGGCCGCGAAGATCAGCTGGGGCCTCCACACCGAAGTCATCAGGACCATCTACGTGGCTGTGGTCGAGCCAACCATGATGTACGCGGCCAGCGCGTGGGCGCCTGCAACCGAAAAAATAGGGGTACGAAAGCAACTGGACGCCGTGCAAAGAGGGTTCGCACAAAAAATTTGTAGGGCTTACCGCACCGTCTCCCTGAACTCGGCCCTAGTGCTCGCGGGGTTACTTCCTCTCGACCTCAGAATACAAGAAGCAGCCGCATTGTACAAGGTAAAGAAGGGAGTGCCCCTGCCGGCACTGGGAGACCGGGACGTGGAGACACCGGTCGCTTACGCCGAAACACCGCACCCGGCCCAGCATATGGACCTCAAATTCATAAACCTGGTGGACCAACAACAAGTGGACATCCACAATACTCAAGCAGTACGAATCTACACCGATGGCAGTAAGATTGAGGGCAGGGTCGGGGCAGCACTATCTCTGTGGGATGGTGAAGCTGAGACCAAGGCCCTCAAGCTCAAACTGCCATCATACTGCACGGTCTACCAGGCGGAATTATTGGCCATATGCAGAGCAACCCTGGAAATTTTAAAGAGCGCCAAAACTAGCTTCGGTATATACAGCGACTCCAGATCGTCGCTGGAGGTAGTCACCAACCAAAGCTCCCTCCATCCCCTCGCAGTAAAAACGCGCCAAAACTTAAAGGCAATTAAAGACCAGAACAAAGATGTTTCTTTGTTCTGGATAAAAGCCCACGCGGGATTGGAGGGAAATGAGCGGGCGGATGAGCTGGCAAAGCAAGCGGCACTGAAGAGCAAAACGGCCCCGAACTATGACAGGTGTCCGGTGTCCTTTGCCAAGCGTGAAATAAGAAAGGATACGTTACGGGAGTGGAGCCTCAGATATGCGAGTGGAGAGACAGCTGGAGTTACAAAATTGTTCCTTCCAGACGCGATAGCAAGCTATCGAATTATTAAAAAAATAGAACTTTCACCGACACTCGTGCAAGTGATAACCGGTCACGGAGGGTTTTCACAATATCTACACAGGTTCAAGTGTAAAACTAGTCCGGCTTGTATATGCGACGAAAATGTAGAGGAGAGTGTCGCACACCTGCTGGTAAAATGCCCAAAATATAGCGCACGAAGGAGCGACCTGGAGTTCAAATTAAGTAAATGCATTACTGAGGAGACATTCTGCGAAATGTTGTCCAGCACAGAACACAGATCGCTCTTCATAAAATTTTGTATATTTATAGCAACTGATGTAATAAATAGGAATAAAACCAGATAGCAATAAGAAAGTCAATGTAAGTATATTTTGTAATAATATATTAAGAAACATTGACGAATATGTGTATAAAAAAAAAAAAAAAGAAAAAAAAAAAAAAATTGTAGTAAAAAAAAGCAATAGCTTTATCACAATAAAGACAAAAAAGGACCTGAAAAAAATTAAAAAAAAAAAAAAAAAAAAAAGTATATAATATAACTAGAAATTATAAAACCATGTAGATATAGTTGTTATTTTTAGAATATAACTAGTATAAGATATAATGTTGCAGAATATAGTGTATAAATGTGCATATTATATTTGTAAATAGTGTAAACCTTGTCATGCAGTGTAGCTTTGCAAGGAAAAAAAAAAAAAAAAAAAAAAAATGTATTATTGGTTTCAATTGAAGTTATATGTATTTCTGAAATTCATGTTTTCTAAATTTCAGCTCAGTCACCGGTTAAACTTGTACAACTGATAAAAAGAAAAATGTATAAAATTATACAAAAAGCAAACAAAAGTGTCCGCTAAACAAAGTCTCCGATTCTCTTGTCGGAGGAAAGCTAGCGAAACATACAAAAAAAAAAAAAAAAAAAAAAAAAAACCTAACCTAACCTAACCTAACCTAACCTAACCTAACCTAACCTAACCTAACCTAACCTAACCTAACCTAACCTAACCTAACCTAACCTAACCTAACCTAACCTAACCTAACCTAACCTAACCTAACCTAACCTAACCTAACCTAACCTAACCTAACCTAACCTAACCTAACCTAACCTAACCTAACCTAACCTAACCTAACCTAACCTAACCTAACCTAACCTAACCTAACCTAACCTAACCTAACCTAACCTAACCTAACCTAACCTAACCTAACCTAACCTAACCTAACCTAACCTAACCTAACCTAACCTAACCTAACCTAACCTAACCTAACCTAACCTAACCTAACCTAACCTAACCTAACCTAACCTAACCTAACCTAACCTAACCTAACCTAACCTAACCTAACCTAACCTAACCTAACCTAACCTAACCTAACCTAACCTAACCTAACCTAACCTAACCTAACCTAACCTAACCTAACCTAACCTAACCTAACCTAACCTAACCTAACCTAACCTAACCTAACCTAACCTTTTGATATAGAGCAGGAAATCAATTGTAAAGTTGACACGACAAATATAAAATACTGCATAGAAATAATGAAAATAGTGATAGAAAGAAATAAGTCGGATTAAGGATAATATGATGACATAATAATATTGAGTATAAATATGTGCATCATATATTAATAGTAAGTTAACAAATAAAAATGTATTTATAAATAGCAGTAAAAACATAGAATATATATATATATATATGTATAGCTCATAAGAAATTTAAAAAATATGTGTAGCAAATAGTAGTATAGAATCCTTAGAAAAGGAAATGTTATAGAATAAGAAAATTGTAACAACAAGTAAACTGAAAAAGAAAAATAAACCTGCACCTTGTATCAAACCTTCAACAACCAAGGCAGGCGGGAGTCCCACCCGCGTAATGTGTGGAATGAAACTACTTAATATTATACAATAAGGTAATATAAGTTAATGATAGCATTTAAAATTGTATTAGTTTTTACAAAAGTCTGTAATCACGTTACAGGTACGAGAAAAAAAAAACCTAAGCCCCCACTTTGACCGCCCGCGACCCTGATCCCTCCTTTTAGTCGCCTTTTACGACAGGCAGGAGTTACCGTGGCTCTATTCTTCGCCCGAGACTACAGGGCTAAACCTACACTGAACCTAACCTACACTGAACCTAACCTACACTGAACGTCCCGCAACTCGGCATTCAGCCGCGAGGCGTCACTTGGTATATTTTTCCTGATTGCCACCGGTGGTGGCGGCAGAGGTGGTGGCGATCAGGAATAGACCACGGCTGCGCATCCGCGCCGCTAACGAGCGCTCGTTTCGTCATTTGGAGGGAGCGACAACGGTGAGCAGAATGGGATTTTGTAGGTATTTATTTAATATTAGTCAATAATAAATCAATATTACTGTACTTTTTACTTTAGTTTATACGTACATACTTTGTTTATTTAGGTACCTAATTACATGAATCTAACAATAGTTTTTTAAAAGTAATGTCAATTTACCCATTGACATTGAGACTGCACAAGTTTTCAGTCCTCATGATACATTATACATTCAATCCATTCAAATTATTTTTGTGTATGAAGATTATGTTAAGTAATAATTAAAATTATCATTATCTTATCGTTTAAAATTCATATTATCTACTACCTACCTTTCTTTCCAGTTGTACAACCCGTACGCATACCTATTTCATAAGTTTTGTTTACATTAGCGACGGTTATTGTAGGTAGTTTTAGATTTAGTTTTTTTCCGTTCTGTCGAATATTAATGACCAGTGAGGGTAGTTTTTATCGTTGATTGCCACTATGTCTAGTCTAGTCTATGAGAAAACCATAATTACGATTTTGATATTTCATTTAAGTTGTGTTATTGATATATCGCCAATTATGGTTATAAGTGAAGATAACTTTTATTTTATTATTTAATAAAAGATTGTTCATTTTGATCTCAATGTTCATAGTAGATCTCAAAAATTTGTTCAATATATTAGTGAGCAATGTAAATGTTATATTTTTGATAGGTACGAGTGTCTCAGTTTAATGTTGCTGGTGCGTGCCTTATTCACCAATTGAGACTGATTTGATAGTAAATGTTACTTTTTAGGATTTTTTACTCAAACCTTAGTGTGAGGTTTCTTGTTGAAGATTTGATATTATGTAATTAAATTGTGAAACTAATTTAAATACTAAATTGTAAACAGCTAAAGTATTGTCTATGATGAAAACAATTTTGCAAGTAGGTGAGTGAAAATTACTTTTATACATTTAAATGTTAAATTGATTTTGATGAGGAAGCCAAAGCAACAAAGCAAGTACATTTTATCTCTTTTATTAGTTTTAAAACCAATAAAATGTTGATTTATTTGCATTATGTTTTGTTTCAATTCGTTGACATCAATTAGACATCTGTATAAAATGTCGGTTAGTTGTGCGGCCAGTTCCTGCAGACGGTCAGTTATAAATATTTTCCTACACTAATTAAAACTAATTTTGAAGCTCACGTTATTTTTCACGATTTGAATTTAACCTTGTGTTGTTTCTTAGATGATTTATCCTGTTCGAGTTTTCATGTAGTGAGGTTTTTACTTGTTTTAACTAAAGTACCACCAATCACTTAGATATTTTTACCTGTTTTTACAATTATGTCATTTTATCTAACCGACATAAATTTCGCTAATTACAAGTGTTGAGCACGTGATTATCATAACAGTAATAGCTGAAAAAATAAGAATTCCTAGACGGTAACTATTGTTTCGATTCACTGTAATATAAAGATTCTATGAGCCCTTTCCTACAAATAAAAACTTTAAACAGCTCTGATGTAAAGTTGGGTCAATGTCGCTTGGGAAGTTTTGCCTTTCAAGCGTCGATATTTTAATATTATTTTATTTTATGTGTATATTAGTACTTACAATAAAGATACTACAAGAAACATCACTTTCATAGTAAGTGCAATGTTGCATGTATGTGTTGTGTGTGTGTGTAAAATCAGGTCTCCCTCGATTTACTATGAACATTAAATGTTCATTTGTGTGTCGAACCCGTACACATCAAATTAGAGCAGTAACCATAGCAATGAACGGGTCTGGTATCCAGACTCTGGATATTTCCAAAGACGTGCTCGTATTACGCCTCAAACGATTTACCACTACCCGGCCTCGAGATTCACCTCATGGCAAATGGGTAATGCACGTTTAATCCAAACAATGCTCTAGTACCGCTCGTGGTGAGAACCATTCAAGAAATCATTTCTGATGATCACTCCTCACCACTCGCTCAATCGCACGCGGTGCCCGGCCGCGTGTTCTTGAACGAGGTCGCCTAGTCGACCGACCGACAATTCCATTGCCTCGCAGCACTAAGCCACAGGGACGCCGGACAGCCCTTCAGAGCATGCGCGAACTCTGTGACGAACAAAGGGTATAAGAGTCGGTTTCCGGCATGTATAAAAAGTGTCAGTTCAATGATAAATAAATGTGTAATGTTATCGAAGCTGTTTGATCCTGAAACTCTACAAACGACGAAGTGCTCCCTGCAAGCGGAACACTACCTCGCATTAGACAATCTCAAAAATCTAATAAGTCCTCCATTACGGTTCATGCATAATGACTACAGACATTCCTTCCCAGCTTCGTGATCCACACACGAGGTGCTTTCGTATTCGCATAGGAAGAAAATACGCCATCATTACACATTTGCTGGTTTCAGCCTCCACTCTCCATGTTTGCACATAGGAATAAGAAGCCGTCCCCATATAGGTCGGGCACGTAAAGACTGGCATTTTATTGTCATGCACCAAGTACCTTAGTACTTTACAAGCGAGTCTCGAATGAGATACCATTTTTGAAAGCCACTTTTCATATTATATTTGTTTGGACAGGGTAATTTTGTGTGGCGCTCCATTCTCTCCGCCTTGCCCCATAGGCGAGATAATGGTCGTATAACGGTCGTATAGACCTAGCCAGTCTCTACTCTGTGCGCCCTGTCCCTCGGTGCCGTGCTCACCGGTGCCCTCCCTATATACACTGACAACACGATATGATCGTCCGCCGTCGGGTCTAATGCCCTCTCCCCATACAAAAGCACTAGTCAAAAGTTAAAGTCCTATGTTTGTTTTCTTTATTGGCTTATATCTCGAGAACTAAACGTGTTAATACAATACAGTCTTCGACAAAGTTATTCAGTTTGACGAGCTCTTTCCAAAAAAATAATTTATTTTTTTACAATAAAATTTTATTTTTAAATTTTAAATTTTTATTTTTAAATTTTAAATTTTTATTTTTAAATTTATTATAATTTAAATGTTCTGTAATTTCGAAGCTGTAACCGATACATTATTTGTATTTAAACAAATACAAATATATTTGCAATTCAACATTGAAATTACATGTTTAATATCGATAAATTGTTACATTTATTGAATCTGGGAAATTAATAGGTAGAAGGCTGACGACACGTTTTGTATTCATCTCGGACAATCCTTCATCAAGTTATCATCTAAATAATTTAATAATTTTAGGTGCTTGCTTGCTTATCGCATGGTTAGTGGCCAACCTATTTGGTCAAGAGTTGTTCAGGCCGCCCGTAGGCCTCTGACATGGCTTAACGACTGCTGTCGAACGACAACAACCGGGACCGGCTGCTTAACGTGCTCTCCGAGGCACGAAGGTGCTCAGATAAAATATGCCACTAGCGGTCACCCATCCGGGTACCGACCGCGCCAACGTCACTTAACTTGCACGATCACTTCCGGACCGTGCTCGCAACTAGGCTACGAGCTCCTCAATAATTTTAGTGTAGCTTTTATTTAAACAATTATTACTATATTTCAAAATTTAAAGCGACAACCCCATAGTTTTAATTATTAGAAAAAAATATGCATAGAATAGAATTGTGGACAATTTAATACTTTATCATTGGTAATTAGTTTTATATTTTACTGTTTGTAGTCCTTGGGTGTTTTATCCCCCGACACCTCGTCGTCGTTTAAACTAGAGGAGCCCGCCTCGGAACGAGCCATACTCCTTTTCCTTCTTCCTCTTTCTCTTCCGGGGACTCCCACAACCGGCCACAAGACGATCGGTCCGATTGCACCTCGACCACAGTAGAGTCGGTGTCCTACACTCTCCTGCTCTTTCTTCGTCTGTTTTTTTGTTATTTTTGGTTTCAATCAATCTGATGAATCTGATGGGGCAAGCTGCTCCGGATGAAAAGCGAACATTTGCTCTAGAGCGGAGCCAGCTGGAGCCGGCCGAAAACCCTCCATGGAGTAAGTTAGGGGTGGTGGTGGTAGAGGCCCAGATGGCTGAGGAGTGGGGGGGGGAGGCTGAGAACCCATAGTGGAGAGGGCTGCCTCCTACAAGACAGCGGGCGCGCCCGACGCAAGTGTAATAGCTTTCTTACGGGGGCCGCGCTTTGCCTTACGTTTTCTATCAGGCGCTAGCGATATTCCCCTTTCTGTCGTTTGGTTTGCCTCCGGGATTAGTGAAGAGCCGGGGCAGTTGTAAGGTAAGGAAGCCGTTGGGATCTCCGCCGGTTGTGATGAAACCCTAGGAGCCATCGGTCTAAGCTGAAGGGGTCGAGGCTGCGGAATAACCGCAGTCGGGGCTAAGCGGAGGGCGGAGTTTTAGTTGTTTCCCCAATCTTTTTTAATACTTCACAGCGGCGATCGTTGGCCGCGTGGGGGCCGGCGCAGTTCGCACAGGTGGTCTCCTCCCTCGGCCACCAGGTGTGCCTCTCCACAGCGCACGCACCTAGGCGGCTGGAAGCAGTCGGCCGAGGAATGCCCAAAAGCTTGGCATCTGTGGCACTGCGCCGGGCCCGCCCTGCCCTTCCAGGCCTCGATAGTGATGCCCGGAAGGAAGAGCAGCTCGCTGATTTTGTACAGGCTGCCCAATTCTTCCTGAGACATGTGACAGTCTGGGCGGCTCTTTTTAGGCGGGATAGGGCGTGTGTGGCGCACGGTAACGCCGTGCTCCGCTGGCGCCCCACGAATTGCCTCAAGAGGGGTGTCGGGGGGGAGGCCGTTAAGGGCGACTTTGGTGGGAAAAAATGATAGCTGACATAGACATATTTTATTAATAATATTCATTACAAGTCAAAAAGCACATACACTACAACATATACACTCATACAATATGCATCATATACCAAGGTATATACTTTGACAAATACAACACACAAACTCCCGGAGGAACATAACACACAGGATAATAATACATTATTTAACAATGTCAATTAAAATTATATCAATGTATATTATTATGTCAATTAAATTATTTATTGTTACACTTAATCTCTAAAAACTCATTGAAAGAATAGTAGGATTGCTCGACAAGCCATTTCGTTAAATTCTTTTTAAAAGACCACACGCTCGGACCATTTTTAATATCCCCGGGGATCCTGTTATAAATAACAGGTCTTGACTGTTACTTCGCAACAGTACAGTCACTCTCTCATTGTCACTAATGCTCTGTTTGTTTGTAAGCATAGAGACTTTATTTCTTTATAACATTAATGATGTCTGGTTTACAGAATGATCCAAATCACCAGACATTCACTATATATATATATATATATATATATATATATATATATATATATATATATATATATATATATATATATATATATATATATATATATATATATATATATATATATATATATATATATATACCGATACAATATAAACTTAAAAACTTAATTTAACACCCAAATTTAGAAACAATATAATTGCTTTGCAAAAACTGCTCCAGGGGTCTGAAAATATGTCGGCATTCTGGACCGTGGTTAGAAACTTATTAAGTAGCAGGACAGCTCGGCAGCACGCGCTGGACGCGTGCGCGCGCCGGCGGGCAGCGCGAACAGGCCGCGGCGTCCACCCTGTTTCGCAATAGCAGGCAGTAGTGGAACATCAGGAGCATCTTTCGTCTCAGTTCTAAAGTCTCTAGTCCGACCATGCCCGAAACGAACAGCGACGGGTAGAGGAAGGGATAATAACTGTATAGTCTTTTGTACAGATACCTAGTGAATTTACGTTGGATTCTTTATGTGTGACCTAAATGTAAGTCTCGTATGTAGTCTTTGTGTTTGACTTATTTAACTCACGGTAAATAGGAGAGGAATCCTATGTTATTATATTAACTTTTATTTTAGTTTGTAGAGTCTTTGTATGGTCGCCAAGTCTCGCTATGTATTCGTTATATGTATTTGCTGTACTAATGGCTATGTAGAGTCACGTACGTGATATTCTGTTCTATGGTGGCTCTCGTTATATAGTGTAAGGGGAAGTGATGCAGTTGTACCCTATATAACAAGTTGTGTGAACGTGTATCCCTAATACACGTTCACACAACTTGTTATATAGGGCTTGCAATGTTTATTTTTAATGTACCTACTTATAGTAAATATAGCATCGCCTGTGGTCGGTCCCCTTTCCGGTTTTGTCTTTGTTTCCGCCATCGAGCCTTCGAAGTGCATAATTGTCACGCCTGTGTTAAATCTCTTATCAGGTATCGCCTCTGCTGCCGTGTCAGGCCAATCTCGTGCAACTTAAAAAAATGCGTTTTGAGATAATTGAGTTTGAAGTTGTGGATAGACAAATTAGCCTATAGAGTTAATTATAACTTTTATAGTATATCTTTGTATGAAAAAAGGTTATAAAAATATTAAGGCATAAAGGGTCTTTAAAAATCCGCAGAAATAAATAATATTTTGCGTTTTATTCGAATAAAAGTAGTTGGGCATAACCACTGTTTCATACAAATGTGGCCACGCCGCATGTTGTAACTTAACTTACAACAGTTTGCCGCTATCAGATAGGACGCGGTAAGTATGCGGTCCATCTCATGTAGGTGCTAGATGCATGAGATTGGTGTGACAGGGAGAATTTAATATTTGTTTTTAAGGTAATTTTAATTTGTCAATAGGTAAGGTACTGTAGTGTAGTGGTATAAACAAATTCAGAGCCTATAACGATATCAAGTTACCATACACCTGGACTCGTGGGTAGAATTAGGTTTATTAACAATATTAGTAAAATAAAAACCCGTGTTTGAAGTAATTTTAACTCTAATTCTCTTTATGAGCAAGGGGCTAAACAATATAACAATTAAAATTAGGTAGGTAGCAATAATTTTGAATACAAATGTAATTATCATTATATTTTGACTGTTGGAACTAAAAGATACTAACTACATACTTAGTAGAAACATAATAAAAAATTCGAACGTAACTAAGACTAAATAGAATACACAATATTAAATGATATTAGGAGATTACAATTTAAAAAATATATATATTCTAAAATCGTAACCGTAAATTATAAATAATTTTGAGTCTTTTAAAAAAAATTTCATCAGATGCTGCCACTATATCGTCAGTAACATGACATAGTGCAGTGCATAGTGCTGTGACCGGCCCGAAATCCTGACTGAATATGCGGGAGAATGTTATATTTTTCCACGAAATTCATGAGCTGATGCTGTACAACACGTTCTATTATTTTTGAGAGGCAAACTTATTTGATTGCTTGTTTGATTCATCAGCTTTTATTTTGTCCTTGCTGTTTGACTGACACTTTCTCTTTTTCTGTTGCCCTTTAGATTGATCAGATTGCTTCCTTGATTCATCAGCTTTTATTTTGTCCTCGCTGTTTGACTAACTCTTTCTCTTTTTCTGTTGCCCTTTAGATTGATTAGATTGCTTGTTTGATTCATCAGCTTTTATTTTGTCCTCGCTGTTTGACTGACTCTTTCTCTTTTTCTGTTGCCCTTTAGATTGATTAGATTGCTTGTTTGATTCATCAGCTTTTATTTTGTCCTCGCTGTTTGACTGACTCTTTCTCTTTTTCTGTTGCCCTTTAGATTGATTAGATTGCTTGCTTGATTCATCAGCTTTTATTTTGTCCTCGCTGTTTGACTGACTCTTTCTCTTATTCTGTTGCCCTTTAGATTGCTTGTTTGATTCATCAGCTTTTATTTTGTCCTCGCTGTTTGACTGACACTTTCTCTTTTTCTGTTGCCCTTTAGATTGATCAGATTGCTTCCTTGATTCATCAGCTTTTATTTTGTCCTCGCTGTTTGACTAACTCTTTCTCTTTTTCTGTTGCCCTTTAGATTGATTAGATTGCTTGTTTGATTCATCAGCTTTTATTTTGTCCTCGCTGTTTGACTGACTCTTTCTCTTTTTCTGTTACCCTTTAGATAGATTAGATTGCTTGTTTGATTCATCAGCTTTTATTTTGTCCTCGCTGTTTGACTGACTCTTTCTCTTTTTCTGTTGCCCTTTAGATTGATTAGATTGCTTGTTTGATTCATCAGCTTTTATTTTGTCCTCGCTGTTTGACTGACTCTTTCTCTTTTTCTGTTGCCCTTTAGATAGATTAGATTGCTTGCTTGATTCATCAGCTTTTATTTTGTCCTCGCTGTTTGACTGACTCTTTCTCTTTTTCTGTTGCCCTTTAGATTGATTAGATTGCTTGTTTGATTCATCAGCTTTTATTTTGTCCTCGCTGTTTGACTGACTCTTTCTCTTTTTCTGTTGCCCTTTAGATTGATTAGATTGCTTGTTTGATTCATCAGCTTTTATTTTGTCTTCGCTGTTTGACTGACTCTTTCTCTTTTTCTGTTGCCTTTTAGATTGATTTGATTGCTTGTTTGATTCATCAGCTTTTATTTTGTCTTCGCTGTTTGACTGACTCTTTCTCTTTTTCTGTTGCCCTTTAGATAGATTAGATTGCTTGTTTATTCATCAGCTTTTATTTTGTCCTCGCTGTTTGACTGACACTTTCTCTTTTTCTGTTGCCCTTTAGATTGATTAGATTGCTTGTTTGATTCATCACCTTTAATTTGGTCTCGCTGTTTGACTGACTCTTTCTCTTTTTCTGTTGCCTTTTAGATTGATTTGATTGCTTGTTTGATTCATCAGCTTTTATTTTGTCTTCGCTGTTTGACTGACTCTTTCTCTTTTTCTGTTGCCCTTTAGATAGATTAGATTGCTTGTTTATTCATCAGCTTTTATTTTGTCCTCGCTGTTTGACTGACTCTTTCTCTTTTTCTGTTGCCCTTTAGATAGATTAGATTGCTTGTTTATTCATCAGCTTTTATTTTGTCCTCGCTGTTTGACTGACTTTTTCTCTTTTTCTGTTGCCCTTTAGATAGATTAGATTGCTTGTTTATTCATCAGCTTTTATTTTGTCCTCGCTGTTTGACTGACTCTTTCTCTTTTTCTGTTGCCCTTTAGATAGATTAGATTGCTTGTTTATTCATCAGCTTTTATTTTGTCCTCGCTGTTTGACTGACTCTTTCTCTTTTTCTGTTGCCCTTTAGATAGATTAGATTGCTTGTTTATTCATCAGCTTTTATTTTGTCTTCGCTGTTTGACTAACTCTTTCTCTTTTTCTGTTGCCCTTTAGATAGATTAGATTGCTTGTTTATTCATCAGCTTTTATTTTGTCCTCGCTGTTTGACTGACTCTTTCTCTTTTTCTGTTGCCCTTTAGATTGATTAGATTGCTTGTTTGATTCATCAGCTTTTATTTTGTCCTCGCTGTTTGACTGACTCTTTCTCTTTTTCTGTTGCCTTTTAGATTGATTTGATTGCTTGTTTGATTCATCAGCTTTTATTTTGTCTTCGCTGTTTGACTGACTCTTTCTCTTTTTCTGTTGCCTTTTAGATTGATTTGATTGCTTGTTTGATTCATCAGCTTTTATTTTGTCTTCGCTGTTTGACTGACTCTTTCTCTTTTTCTGTTGCCCTTTAGATTGATTAGATTGCTTGTTTGATTCATCAGCTTTTATTTTGACTTCGCTGTGTGACTTTTTTCTTTTTTTCTTGTCCTTTAGATTCATCAGATTGCTTGCGTGATTCATTTGCTTGTATTTCGTCTTTGCTAATTGACTTGACCTTTTTCTTTTCCTGTTTTTCTGTAGATTCACGTATTTGTATTCCTTCCTGGCTCTTTGACCGACTGGTTTTTTTTCTGTTTCTCTTTAGAATTACTAGTTTGCCTAATTGATTCATCTGCTGGTATTTCTTTCTTGCGTGTGAGCAAACATATTCAAATATCGATATTTTATTAAATAGTGTAGGACTACATAAAGGAATTCTAGCCAGTTCAGCTATAAAAATTAAAAAACGGTTTAAAATTTGAACTTCTTCCGAACATATCTCTTCTACCTCCGACTTCGGTTCCGAATCCGGTTCCGACTCCGATAAATCAAATTAAAAACCCTCGGTTTCGACTCCGGTTCCGGTAAAACCACCTCCGTAACATCCCTACTTGAAAGTGCGCGGGAATATATTTAAGAGCGGCGATCTATTTACCAACGAAGTGGTCATGCGTATCTATTGTAACTAATGTTAACTGTTATAGCCCGCGTCCGCGGCATCTCGCCACCGCAACGCACATCTATGGCAACTTAAGTTGCACGAGTAAGGTGTGATTGCGCTGGCCAATGTCGGAGTTACATGACTTTGACAATTGAAGTTCCTCAACAATGAAGCAAAATTATAAAAAAGGGGGTTTAGTATAATGTGTAAAGGGGTGAAAAAACACGATTCGCACTGGCTAGACGTAACTCGTGTAACTTAAAATAACAGAGATTGGCCTGACACGGCAGTCTGGCCTTATTAAGGGTTAATAGAGAATATTGCCCTTTTTATTGTATAATGTTAACCTTTACCCTTTCGTTCACGACTATAAATAAAACAAAACTCGTAATTATACATATAGAACATATGTTTTATTACTAATATAACAATGTTGTGTTCACCTCGATTCTCCACTTCCGAAACCATACGCCTAGGGCGGTGGCGGCGGATTGGAGAATCCGGGTGATACGAGCCCTGTTCCTATCAGAGGTGTAGAGAGCGGTGTCGTCCGCGAATAGCGCGAGTTCTACCTTTGGATGGCGAGGGATGTCGCTGGTATACAGCGAGAAGAGGAGTGGCGAGAGGACGGAACCTGCGGAGCACACACATTGCTAATTATATATGATACACGATCAACTGAAAGGAACACAATGTACTAACTAGGCCGTCCTACATTAACTTGAACGTAGTACGTGCAGTGTTCTTACATCGATCACAGATTTAGTACATTTGTTTTAAATCTTTCTAAACCTACCACCGAGAGGTGAGGAGCGGCCTGGAGTGACAACGATGTGTGACATCACATCTCGATTACCGGATGGTAGATCATGAAAAGGACCATTTAGACCTGTATATATTATATACCATAACCATAGCTATACTCCATTGTATTGCACGTTATATAATTTTAAACTAAGTAACTCTAATTTTAATGTTCTCGTAAATTCTAGTCATCACTTATTTACATACCTATTACAGCATTGTACCTATTTTTATTTCCGGTTATACGCTCACCTACTTCCTGTAATTTACAGGAAGTAGGTGATTTGAAGTGCCTCAAATTTTCTCTTTTATTCTTCTAGCACATAAGGTGAACACCTCCGCGGGGCGACGTGCGACGTCTTCTATGGAGTGCGTAGTGCGGTATCCCCGTGCGATCCTGATGCTGTATGCCACGCGCTGGATGCTGTTTAGTTTGGCTCCACATGCGCCGTTCTTTCCGCTCAGACGGGCGCCCCGCAGAGGGCCATCGACCGCACGCGGGGGCGCCGCGTAGTGGCTGCGATCTGTGCATAGCACCCGCTAACTTCTGAATTCGGGGGACCAGGCGCTCGAAGTGTTCCACGAAACTCCAGCGACTGTCCAAAGTGCAGGCAATTAAGGTACCGGCCGACCTGGACCGCGTCACCCACCTGGATCGACGAGCCGGGTGGCACCATTCCACTTCGGAGGTTACGGAACCACAACGCCTCGGTGTCGTTAGGCGCCACCCGCAGGCCAGGCTCGTGGATTTTTGTGATGACGCAAACCAACCTAACCTACGGGGGCGGGGACTCCGACAAGTCGTCCCCCCCCCCCCCCCGGCGGGTGATACCCGGTTTCTCCGGGGTAAAAACATAACAGAGGGAAGAGCAGCGGGTGACAGGTTCATGCAGTCGACGGTCGGCGACTTCCCTTGCAGACGTAGACTTTGCTGGCCGCCGGTTAATGAGGGTCGAGTTTGTTTCATTTCAACCTGAGGTTCAGGTGGGGCTCAGGTGGGGTGAGGTGGGGCTCAGGTGGGGTGATGTGAGGCTCAAATGAAAACAGAATGAAAAAAAACTATCTTATATCGCTATAACTATTATAATTCACATTTTTGTAAGTCCAGGGTGGAACAGCAACAAGTGTTTACAGGAGATTGTTTCGTCAGTTGAGTTTCCAAAATAATATTGCTAATAAGTATGTCATGATCACCTCATAAAAAAATTGCAGCAATTTTTTTATTTTTAATCAGGAATTAAGAATTAAGCAATTTATTATTAATTAATTAATATTTTAAGGTGCAGTCAAAAAATAAAAAAATGAAAATACCTGGATTTACAAAATAAGATTGAGTAGTTGTTATTTCTCGCAGGTGTAATAACTAATAATCTAATCTAACTCGTTCGGGCGATCACGCGCAGCCACGATGCGAGCGTCCGGCGAGCAGGAGGCCGGCCCCCACATCCCGCTCGCCCTCTGTTGTCTCGCCCCGCGCCCCTCTCACATATTGTTTCTGAGTAATTTCTCCAGTTTAATTAAGAGCACGGACGAGCCTCGGTGTGACGCTGCTGTCTGTGAATCTTTCGTTGCGCAGCACCGGCGCGGGCGACGGCCGGGACCCCTGCGGCGGCGGCGACGCAGGCGAGGACGAGAGCGCGGGCCGGGCGCGCGGGCGGCGGCGCACGCGGCGGCGGCCGCGGCGCGGCGAGGGTGGCGCGTGGGGCGCTGGGGGCGCGTCCGCGGCGCCGCACCGCTCCAGCAGCGCCAGCGCGCGCCTCTTGTGCCGCTGCAGCTCGATCGCGTCCGGCTCGTCCGCCTCGAGCGCGGCGGACGCGGGGGGCACGGGGGCGGCCACGGGCCGCGTCTCAGATTGTCTATTGGCAGGATTTTCTATTGCAATATTCATTTCCAATATTGAATCTTCCTTGTTGCTGGTTTCCTCCAGTCGGTCTTCACTATCCATTGGAATCACTCTGAAAAAAAACCTTTATTGAGTTCATTCACGGCAACATGGTTTTTGGCACATTTAACGTGCGAGTGTCTCAGTGAGCTCACACATATGCTTGTGTGTCTGTGAGCAACTGAGATAAGGAATTAAGGACTAGTGTCAAAACTGCAAAATAGGGTCCAGGTAGAAGTAAATAAAGATAAATCGTCAGGATCTCTGTTTCTGGTATACATATGCAGTGGAAACCATGTCGAATATCGTATTATTTGCCGATGACACTTCACTTATATTCAAAGTCGATAGACTACGATTGGGATAAATAATAAATAGCACACTTCCGCAAGTACTGGACTGGTTCACTGTAAATAATCTAGTGCTGAATGCAAAGAAAACACATGAATAAAATTTACTTTACCAAACGTAAAAAAGGTAGTTAACATTGTAATATTAGATAACAATGCACTAGAATAAGTTAACAATAGTTTTCCTGGGGATTACCTTAGACTCGACACTTCAGTGGTAAGTAACGTCACGTGTCACGTAAGTACATTGGCCGGAAGATTAAGTTCCGCCGCTTTTGCTGTTAGAAAGATAAGACAACTGACAGATGTAGAAACCGCAAGGCTAGTATATTTCAGTTATTTTCACAGCATAATGTCTTATGGCATTCTTATGTGGGGCCGAGTCTCACGCTGGCAAGAGCCTAGACAACATGATCGATCAAACATTTCATATATATACATACTACTTAACACGTTATATTGTAAATAGTTTAATTTTTCCAAATTTATCAATAAATTCTACTCTCCATCTTGTTACGTTTACTTCAACCAAAAATCATGTAACACATAGTGTTGTTATGGGAAAAGTGTTAGAAAAATTCAGACTTATTAAAAAATGCCGATATTCCCAGTAGTCCGGTAACCGGACTAATGAACTGTGTCACAGAATCCAAGTGGATGCCGAACCGGCTCGGATATAGTAGGTTATGTTATGTTGCACTGTGACAACCACGCAAAGAGCTATTGATCTCTCTTTGCACCCCCTTTACGACACTTTCAGTGACCGAGACCTGTAGGTATTGTGGCATTATAGGTATTACGAATCTTCATAGGATGAGCACAGTAAGAAACACCGTAAATACTATAAGTATACAGTGAAGGCGTCGCGTCGTGTCCGAGCATAGGTGTGTTGTGTATACAATGCAATGGGTATAGCTGGTATAGAGAAGACACTGACTGCAGCTGGTCGCCGGGCCGCAGCAGCGCGAGTGGTTCGCGCGGCGGCAGCAAGTGGCCGCCCGCGCTCAGCGCCAGCGCGCCGCGCAGCTCGAACTGAGCGCGCAGCCGCGCCTGCAGCCAGCGCACGGGCCGCGCGGCCGCCGCCCGGCTGCTGTCTGCCGGCACCCACACGAAGCAGCGCGCGCGCGCGTCCTGCGCCCCGAAGTACCGGCTCAGGTCCACGCTGACGCGGAAGCCGCGAGCGCGCGGCCGCACGGCTGTCGCACCGCACTTGTCGCACAGTCGCATTGCTGTGCTGACACAAAATTAATAATTTAGTCGCCGAATTAAATGGGGAAATCTTGTCTTGAGTAAAATAAATCTACAATCAATAACAGATTAGAGTATATGTGCTTGTTGTTTTTTTTTTGTTTTTTTAAGGCAAAGGGAACTGAGCCCATACAGCCATGTCTGATGTAAATAACTCTTGCAAGTCGTCATTAAAATGCTGGTGTGACACATTTCAATGCTATCTGGGAGAATCTTCCACGCTTCTGCACCATCCGAACCAAAGAAGAAGGCGTCCCGGACGCAGTATGGCTCTTCAAAATCCAGCCAAGTACGGATCGGGCTGCAGCGTCTTATTTGACTTTACTTCACTGTCCCACACATTAATCACATTTAGTAAACGTTCTTCGAATAAAAACCACCATTCTTACTTGAAAAGCACTACTGTAAAACAATTTGCAAAACAATGAAAAAAAGCTGGTGTGGACGCGACAAAAGCGCGGGCAAATTAGCTCCCCACCACCCAAACCCTGTAGTAGTAAGCACCGCCGCTTTTTCCACTAACGGTATACCGACATCCCATCGACGACGTCGGCCTAGACACGTCCTAGATGACCCCGACGACGCCATCAAGATCTCCATCGCGGAAGCCACTCCCCCACCCGATAGTAGTTCACACACAGCACCTTCATACCGCCCGCGCCGGCGCGGGCGGCGACCCGCTTCTGGGCGCTTACACGCGCTATCGGCGTATTCCAGGCCGCTTCTCCCCGACCCCTCCGTCCCCAGCGACGTCCTAAGCCGAGGTCCGTACCCACCTGGGTGCCCTTAGGCAGTCGCTTCTTATAGTAGTTTTTAAGTCCTCCTCTAGGCTGGAGCGCATTTAGCGCTCGCCCCAAAACACCCGGTGAAGCTGTAAAGGTCATTAGGACCAACAGCAATTATCAGTACGAAAATAAAAAAAAATAAAAAAAAACCTGGGGTACGTATTTTGTGATAATTAATAAGGCAAAGGTGTCTATGTCCATGCAGTCAAGCATAGTATTACCTTTATGAAGCATAGGTATCGATCCATTGATATATTTTACCTTTATGTATCGATCTCATCATATAACACCGCCTGTCGCCCAATTCGCCTAAATTACAACGTTTGTAGTTCTATTTCTATCCAATTTCAATTTAGTTATCGTTCCAATTCTATTTGGACACTGTCGCGACTGCTCGCGAAACTCAATGTAAATATGTAAATACAATTGGCAACACCGAGAAGACTTCACCGCCATTATTTGACATATAGTCTATGGTGAATTTCATATTTTATTCGTGTTTCAACGAGTTTCTCCCGCGCTTTTGTGGCGTCCACGTCAGCTTTGTTTCGATTTGTCTTACAAATTGTTTTACAGTAGTGCTTTTCAAGTAAGAATGGTGGTTTTTATTCGAAGAACGTTTACTAAATGTGATTAATGTGTGGGACAGTGAAGTAAAGTCAAATAAGACGCTGCAGCCCGATTCGTACTTGGCTGGATTTTGAAGAGCCATACTGCGTCCGGGACGCCTTCTTATTTGGTTCGGATGGCGCAGAAGCGTGGAAGATTCTCCCAGATAGCATTGAAATGTGTCACACCAGCATTTTAATGAAGACTTGAAAGAGTTGTTTACATCAGACATGGCTGTATGGGCTCAGTTCCCTTTGCCTTAAAAAAATCATGTTTCAACTTGGCGGTAGTAAAAAACTTAATTTCTTTCTTTGAAATGATAATTTAAATAGTTAAAGTACGTGCGTATATCAGTGAAATAAGCCTATGTTCTAAGTCTAGTGCAAGTGTAGTGTTGATCCCACACCAAATCATATAAACTCCGAGTCACAACATATTAGTCAAAAACCGGGTCCATGATAAGCAATTCATGTGGGCGTCCAGTAATAAGTAACGAGAAATCTGGGTCCTACGTCTCAACCATGAGCGCGAGGATGTCTGGTAAACTGGATCCTGCGACTCCGTCGCAGGTTACGTACGAGTTATTTTTTTAAAGTTACACGACGAATAATAACTGGGCTACAAAGGGAATTCTTGTATCACGAAAAAAACTGTTCATTCTTTATGAATTTCTTAGAAACTATGATTATTCAATTTTGAAAGACTACACAAAACGGTACAGTAAAGTATTTAAAAAGGTTTGTTACGAAGCCAAAAGACGATACCTACTTAAGTGAACGAATTTTATAATCAAACAATAAAATTAAGACGTCATGGGAAATAATAGGAGAACTTACTGGGAAAAGTAGCAACCGTAAAAACTAAGTTATTAAATTGAAGACAGGTAATTCTTATATATATAATAAAGAAATTGTGGCAAATCTGTTTAACAACTTTTTCACAAATGTAGCTAAGGACGCCACTAAAAGCCTACAAACCGATATAAATGCTGCACTCGCGTATCTGAACGTATTTTACCCTAATACAATTAGTGAATATATTTTATATTTTATTCAACCAATGTAGAAGAGGTGGTTAAACACATTGGTACTTAAAATCAAAAGGATCATTGGATATGTGGGATTTTTCGCCAAAATTATTAAAATATATCTCTGTACAAATAGCGCCAATACTAACAAAACTTATCAACATGTCATTTGAGACTGGAGATTTTCCCGATCTTCTCAAAATAGCTAAAGTCATCCCACTCTACAAAAAAGGTGACCACTGCGATGCACAAAATTATAGGCCAGTTTAACTCTTACCTGTTCTTAGTAAGATTTACGAGAAAATAATGTATGCTAGATTAACGAAGTTCATAAATAAATATAATATACTTAATCATAAGCAATATGGGTTCAGGAAAGACAGGTCAACGACTGATGCGATTGCTGAACTAGTCAAAACAATCCTTGAGTCTCTAGACGAAAACAACAAACCTATGGGGTGTTTTGTGACCTTTCAAAGGCTTTTGACTGCGTGCATCACAGTGTACTCTTAGCTAAACTCGAGCACTATGGTGTCAGGGGCAGGGACCTTAAGTTATGCGAGTCATATTTGGCTCGTCTTAAACAATTGGTGATAGTGGGTGGGGTAAATTCCGCAGAAAATATGGTCGAATTAGGAGTACCTCAAGGTTCAGTTTTGGGACCTCTATTCTTTTTGGTTTATATAAATGATATTAGTGTTTGTTTGGACAGTGATATTCAGATAACAATGTTTGCAGATGATATATCATTAATACTGTCTTGTAGCAAGAACGCCAATATTTCAAAAAAAATGAATACAGCAATTAATAATTTGGGTAGATGGTTTGAGTGTAATAATCTACTACTAAATCTAGCCAAAACAAACTTAATTCACTTTGCCCTCGGCACCAATAGCAAGCAGAGAACGGTTATTATAGATGATATGTCATTTGTTACTGAACTTATATTTTTGGGTACTAACATAGACAGTAAATTAATTTGGAAATCACACATTGATAACCTGGCATCGAGGCTGAGCTCTGCATGTTATGCAATTAAAAAGGTTAGGGAACTGTGTGGGATCGAGGCGGCCAGATGTGTTTACTTCGCCTACTTTCATAGTCTAATGAGCTATGGTATATTTGTATGGGGCACAGCTGCTGAAGCTGGACGAATATTCATTCTCCAGAAGCGGGCTATTTATAATAAATATATTGAATTTCAAGCCGTTGGACTCGTGCAGAGATCAGTTTAAGAGGTTCAATATAATGACCATGAGCAGTACATATGTAATGCATAACCTCCTTTATGTTAAAAAAAATCTTCACAATCTCCCATCACTTGGAGATAACCATTATAGCTACCAGACCAGGCGTGCTAAGGACATTCGGCTGCCAATACATAGACTAAGCAAAATGACAAATAGTCATGTATGTAATTCTATTCGACTATTTAATAAACTAAATCCTGAAATTAGAAACTTATAATTAAATAAATATTTATAAAGCCTGTTTAAAAAAAATCTGATAAATAAAACCGGTAAAAGAAGCTTTACAAGACAATGAAATTACATACATGTAATAAAATTAAAAATAATAATAATTACTTACCTGAATTTATACTTATATTTGTTGACATTGCACACTATTATTTGTGCACATACTATTGTTTTTTAGTAAATGTTGACCTTTAAATGTAATTATTTAATGCCTTAACCTTGACATTCAATTTAATTTATTTAATTTCAATACGATATGACATCTCCTCTCTCGCCTCTCTCTATACAGCAGCTATTTTATTATGTAGGTATATTAATTGCTTGAAATGTTGACATTTGCAAATAATAGTAGTCTTTGACATATATTTTTATGTTTTGACAATGCCTCTATCTATACAGCAGCTAATTACTGTAATTATTATTATTTTTTATTATTATTATTTTCTGACAATGCCCATTTACAGCAGCTATAAGTTATAATTATGTTAATATTATTATTATTTTCGTCTTATTATGATGTTATTGGATGTAACAATTATTCATGATGTAATCAAAACAAGCAAAAATTTCAATTTAACGCTTGTGTAATACGTATCATATTATGTTGACGCAACCGTAGTGCTCTAATATGTTTCAAATGGTTGAAAATTAATAAATATACAAATATTCAATATACACGGTCATTGGCCAAATTGCAGTGTGTACACAAGCAGGGGCCATAAATAAAAATAAATATAAAAAAGTCTGTCGAAAGTTTCTCCCGCACTTTTGTCGCGTCCACACCAGCTTTTTTTCGTTATCTTGTAAATTGTTTACAGTAGTGCTTTTCAAGTAAGAATGGTGTGTTTTACTCGAAAAACGTCTACAAAATGTGATTAATGTGTGGGACAGTAAAATAAAGTCAAATAAGACGCTGTAGTCCAATCTGTACCTGGCTGGCTTTTGAAGAGCCATACTGCGCCCGGGACGCATTCTCCTTTGGTTCGAATATTAAGAAGTGTGGAAGATTCTCCTAGATAGCATTGAAATGTGTCACACCAGCATTATAATGAAGAATTTAAAAGTTGTTTACATCAGATGTGGCTGTATGGGCACAGTTTCCTATGCCTTAATAAAAAAAACAACAACAAGACTGTCACTGTCAGCGTCGTCAGTCAACTTCAGTCAAGCATTGGATGAATTAATTGGTTTTGTCACTTTATTTATTTGTTGATTATTTGCATCTGGCGTGGCGATATTATGTACTTTTTACCAGACCTAATTTTAATTAAGTAATAAACGTGCAGTAGTAAGAGATAGATTGATTCGTATAAGTGTGCAAGCGGACAAGTGGTGAAGTAAAGCGAGCAAGTGGTGGGTAATCGGAAGAATAGATAGGTGGTGGTGCTCCAACTTGAGTCCGAATTACATAGACAGCAGGGTCGGTGCCTGTCGGGCGTGTCGCGGGCGGGTGATGGTGTAGCGAGTGGCGGGTGCTGGGCGCCTGGCCATGGCGGACGAGGAGAACGTGTGCCCGCAGGCGTGGGGCGGCTCGGGAGGCGCGCTGGCGCGCGAGCTTCGGCGGCTGGCCACGCGCCCGCCGCCCGGCATCAAGCTGCTGCTGCGCGACGACGACCTGCGCGACGTGACAGCGCTCATCGAGGGCCCGGGTGAGTGTTGTGTGTCTCTACTGTCCCTGTCCCAGTCACATCGCAATCCACTGACCGTGCCCCTGCCCGCAGCCGACACGCCGTACGCGGGAGGCGTGTTCCGCGTGCGCCTGTGCCTGGCGCGCTACCCGGCGGCGCCGCCGCGCGCGGTTTTCGCGACGCGCATCTTCCACCCGAACGTGTCTGCGGCGGGCGCGGTGTGCGTCAACACGCTGGCGCGCGACTGGCGGCCCGAGCTGGGCGTGGCGCACGCGCTGCAGGCCGTGCGCTGCCTGCTGATCGCGCCTAACGCGGACTCGGCGCTCAACGCGGAGGCGGCGGCGCTGCTGCGCGACCGCTACGACGACTACTTCGCGCGCGCCAAGCTGTACACAGAGATACACGCGCGGCCCGCCGCAGCCGCCGCCACCGCATCCCACACACAAACCAAGGTATCACTTCTCATGTCATTATGTATTTGCACAAGATTGTCTCACTACTAAATACAAACCACATTCAGAAAGTACATTGATTAGAAAACTATTCAAAACAAACAAACAAATCTGTGCTGTCCGTGCAGCTACATACCATGCAATATCATCGGCACAGGTGGTCTTCTCGTTGTGGTGCAGTTACCAGCCAACCGGTTGCAATAAATGGTTCTTAGGTGAAATTAAACACTCAAGTTGCTTGTAAGAAACTCCACTTTATTCCTATTTTACAAGTTTAAATGTCTTAATTTGACAGCTCTAAACCTAAAATTACAGTATGTGAGCTCTTAGAAAAACATTCAGGTATCGGGTAAAATCAGTCTCTGTCTCTGTTTTACAACAGTCGTAGTACATTTGCGTATCGTTAACAGTAACCAGAGCACCGAAGTTTTCTTACCGATAACGAAAGAGACGAACTGATCTCAAATTTACGTTTAGCGGCCATTGTCAAATTAAAAGAATTGTAAATAATTTTAAAGTTACTGATTTAAATATTAAATACTCACAATCATGACTACAGAGGAAAACCTAAGTTTTCTTTTTCTTTCGATATTCGATAGATTTTCGATATATAAGTTAGTGTGTGAAGGAATTTGCATAATTAAAGCTAAAGCCTCCATACACAGGCCGACGCCGAGACCGAGGGCGAGGCGGAGGGCGCGGCGGGCGGCGAGGGGCCGAGCGCCAAGCGCGAACGAAGGCCCGCGCCGCCGGTGCCCGCCCGCGACAAGCGCCGCATCCTCAAGCGGTTATGAGACGCGCACAGCGGCCTCGCCTCGCCTCCCCCGTGTTGTGTTATGTTAGTAATAAATAAATTAATTATTTGTATGTAAGCCGTGTTGGTCTCTCGGTGCGTCTTATGTGGACATCCTACGTCGAGTGGTCACGGGGGCCCGGCGGAGGGTCCCTGCGTCTCCCTGCGTGACCGGGTCCGGCTAAGAATGTAATTAATGGATTTACACTCGAATGAATCAGTGTACGAACTCATTCAGTCCGACCGACTGAATTCACTCGAGTATGACTTTGTTCAATTGAGTCAAAAGCTAAGACCGCAGCCAAAAAATTGGGCATCCTGAGTAAGGTTAGGCGGTACTTCACGCCGGGACAGCTCTTAAACCTTTACCAAGCCCAAGTCCGGTCGTGCATGGAGTACTGCTGTCACCTATAAGGCGCTTAGCGCGTTTCTCCACTGAGTCAAGGGCAGCCAGTTGGTACTTAGCTGAGCCGTCCCACAGGTGGCAGCAGTACTCCATGCACGACCGGACTTGGGCTTGGTAAAGGTTTAAGAGCTGTCCCGGCGTGAAATACCGCCTAACCTTACCCAGGATGCCCAATTTTTTGGCTGCGGTCTTAGCTTTTGACTCAATGGAGCGCCCAAAGTTAAGAGTGGAAGTCAGATCCAACCCCAAAAGGCTAAGGTGGTCGGTAATCGGTACGAATACACCCCGGAAAGTCGGAGTCAGGTGGAAGGGACTCCGTTTAATACATACATACTTAATCGACTATATACTCTTAGTCACACACACACACACACACACACACACACACCTATACGTAATCATTATCATACATACATTACTTATAGTAAATACGTAAATACTTATATGTATTATATTATATATTATCCTATTATTATTCTCCTTTCTGTCCTTCTTATGTTGTTATTTTAAAAAAAAATAATGAGTAGAATCTGATTTGGCATACACATATTTAAAGAACATTTACTATGTACAATTTATTAAGCTGTAAGATGTCCTGCAAAATATTATATATTTACTTTATTTTATTTCAATTAATCACACAGCATTACAGTAAAGTATACCAAGGCTCTGAAATTCATAAAGTTAATATTATACGTACACAAAACACGAGTCAAGTACAACTAACTGAAGAGGGACATTTGTTATTGAAGTTTAGTACAGCTCTGTGTGGGTGGGAGTGGCACTGAAATTGACTTTGTATAGTAATTAGCAGGTCGGGCGCCACCGGGTTTAGAAGCTGATAGGATAGGATAGGTAGGTGTCTAGTATAAACAAAATTGTAATTGTTGTAAAAAATTTAATTACATTTATTTTGTAAAACATAACAAACTTAAAACTATCTTATACAGGCGCGGGAGTCGCGAGTCACGTCCGCGTCGTGGCGTAGACTGTCTAATAAGTTATTGGACCTGTCACATTTTTAGAAACTTTAATAAACGCATACTGGCAACTTTTCTCTATGTGAAAGAATTTTTTGTATAAAATTTTGTTGCCAGTTAAAAATCTCAAAATTTACCCCCAAGTCCATTAGCTACGCGTCAACTGCGTCGTCATCGCAGCATACGTTGCGACCGGGTCAGTCGCTTTGTATTATCTCATTTCGAGACAACGATAAGGCCGGGGATAACCCGGCCGCACTTCGACACTCGGGGATCTTTCGCGTTCACCCCTTTCCTTAATCTTCTTCACGTTCCTTAAAGACGCTTCGCATTGATGCGAAGTGCGTTATTCGGCTTCGTATTGATTCCTACGGAACCGTGTTCACTAGGATCGGTAAGTCCGAGCCGGACCTCAGCGTACTGGCCGTACTGATTCGTAAATACGGACACTCCGTCCGCAGCGCACCGGGGACGAAGCAACGGACGCGTAGTTTTAACTTACTGGACAATTATCGCACCGCCGCTGTGCTCCGCACTAGACGGACTCGTCGTATTTTACTAGTTACTACACTACACTACACTAGTACCGTGTCACCTACTGGCTACGTGTTTACCCTGTTATGGTTTATTGAGATACCGATCGCGTGACGGGACGGGCCGCGAGGGACGCGGGGGCTCGGGCTCGCCGACGTCACGATAAATAACTGTACGATTAGTCGAGTGAGATTTCTGAAGAGGGTCCGCGGGTAGAGGCGCGGGGGGCGGTCAGTGGTCGGGCTTGTCGTGTAGCGGCAGCTCCTCGCGCGTCGGGTCGCGCGGCGCGGCCGGGAGGGGCGCGGTCAGCACGTAGCGGTGGAGGAGAGTGCACAGCGCCGCGCCGCCCAGCGGGCCCACCCAGTACACCTGGGGAGTAGACGGACAGACACGCGTCATGGTGATGTTTCGCGAGGGATCGGGCCGCTTCGGGAAAGTCGTCCGGTCCGTCGCGGTCCCGCTCCGCTCGGTATATCTATTCGTTACGGCGACTGCACGTGGAATGGCGACTTATAGGGCGGCACCGACGGGCGAGGTCGAGCGCACGGGGAGCGGGGGGCGCGCTGACACTGTCGGCCGGACCGGGGGACTCACTCACCCAGTGGTGCTCCCATTGTCCCTGCAGCAGCGCGGGCGCGAAGCTGCGCGCCGGGTTCAGGCTCGCGCCCGTCAGCTCGCCCTGAGGACGACACGCGCGTACAGTTTAGTAGGTGTCAGAGGCGATGGGTGAATATTTTCTCGAGGGAAGCCGACCAATAAAGTTCGACAAACACAAACAAAGTGAATAAAAACCACACAAAAATCACGAAAACTATAACATAATACAAAATAACCAACAACAAAACATAAAAAACTATAAAAACCTCTTATGAATATGCACCAGTTTATCAGACCTCTTGACATCGTCATGTATTAGAAATTAAATTGCATTTACAATCCGACAAGTAATAGGACAGGATATTTTCGCACGTGGCATAAATCGGAACTAACGCCGCCATCAATTAAAACGTCACTTCATGAACGTTCGCTGCGTACAAACTGGCGCCACCTGGGAGTGCCATTTGATCGTTGTCGTGATCCGCTTCGATGCTGGTCGTAAGGAACCAAAATTTCGCGGTTGCGGGACTGAGATGGCGAGCGAATAGATTTCGTGAGTACGAAAGAGAAGTGTATTAAATAATAAAGCCGGGATGTTAGTGTCATTACATTGCTATACAAATTAGTGCAGGCGTTGCATTTTCTTCTTGAAAAGTGATTGAATGTTGTTTTTTTATGTTGGTCGGTCGTAAACTCTCGTGAGAGTGAGGAAGGTGTGGACACCTAAACCTATTGATTCAAAAGGGAAGCCGACGGGAATCGTGTTACATGGACCCTACGCCACTGGTAGGTGTACGAGACACGAGGCGGTGATGCGTGACGGGAATAGTTCGACCACAGACGCTGTACCGCGCCTTAGGTGGCTGCGCGGCGGCCCGCTCCTCTGTGAGGCCCGCTCCCGCACGCGCCCGCTTCCCTCCTCCGCACGTCTGTCGCCACCCGAGGCGCGGTACAGCATCCGCGGCAGAGTCGTAGTGGGCACCCACCCCGGCGTACACGAGGCCGCCGATGGTGAGGCCGAGCTTCGTCGGCGCGGCGTGGTCGGGGCGCGCGGCGTCGTGCGCCGCCCAGATGCCGCAGCAGGCCAGCGCCAGCACGCCGGTGAGCGCGGCCTCAACGCACGCCGCGGCGATCGGCGTCACGCCCGTCGCGGGCGCCGTCACGCCGACGGGCAGCGCGGCGGCCGGCGCTATGGCCCCGAGCGCGGCGAAGCCCAGTATGGCGCCCAGGAACTGCGCGAGCACGTAGGCGGCGGCGGGCGCCACGTGCAGTGCGCCGTGCAGCACCGCGGCGAGGGTCACGGACGGGTTCATGTGCGCGCCGGACACGCCGCCGAAGGCCTGCACGAGCGCCGTGACCACGAACGCGAAGGCGAGCGCGGGGTGCGTGAGCGGCGGGGGCGGCACGCCGTCGCGGTGCCGGTGCACCAGCGAGCCCACACCCAGCAACACGAGCAGCGCCGTGGCCACCACCTCGCCCAGCAGCGCGCGCCACCAGCGCCGCGTCCACGCCGCGGCGCCCGTCACCGACAGGGCTGCAAGGTCATTATTTATTATTTATTACACCTGACTAAATTCAGTATATATGATTTAATCGACCATTTAAAGTTCATTCTAGAGTTGCAACGAATATTCGGTTACTATTCGGTATTCGGCCTATTTTTTGCTATTCGGCCGAATACCAAATATTGAATCACTTTTCGGCTGAATACCGAATACCTAAAGACAGGAGTAAGAAATAACAAAAACACAGTAAATTAATCATATAACTTGTATTAACGCCGAACATAGGTACACGTTATAAGTTCGAGAGAGCGTAATTTATCGCTCATTGATCTAAGAGACCAAGGAAATGTAACATAACTAAGTTAAGTGACAAAAGGTAACTTATTATTATGTAGTTTAGTCATGACTAATAAACGCAAACGAAATCAACTATGTACTTGTTATTTGCGAATTAAAATAAAATTAAGTTTTTGAAAGTTAATAAAACTGAAGTGAAATAAATAAACCATTTAATCAGCGTCAATCGGGCCGAATAGTTTGGCCGAATATTCGGTATTATACTATTCGTTGCAACCGTAGTCCATTCCCTTAAATAAGCTCTTTATACCCAGTTTGATCGCAAGACTGCGGATGTTTGACAACACAGCACCGCACGACACTCGGTACACTCGACCGACTCCTCTCGTCGGACTGCATTCAGCCAACTGTAAGGTGGTACCTTAGGTGTTGCCCTCGCGGTTCACTCTACTGGAGGAGACACGCTCATTCCGGGTCCCTCGTGCGATATACCAGGGAGTATTGAAAATTGACACGAATAGACCGGGAGGCCCTAAGTGTGCCACTCCGCTCGTCCGCCGTGTCGTCGGCCGAGTGTGCTACAACGACTATTTGTAACTCACAAACTGTTACGGGTATATCAAGTTTCAGTATTCGTTATTCAAATAATATGATCAATTCTATTCAAATTCCTATATAATGCCGTTCCTGTACCGATGTACTCGTAGGTACTTGCTTATACAAAAGTGGTTTAAAATTAACAACTTTGACTAGCGCGTGCGTCATTATTTATTTAGGAAAAACATTTTAAAAACATTATATATAAGGTCGGGGAAAAGTACTTTCGCATATTGTATGTATAAACTTGTAATAAAATTTCTTTGGCTGTACTATTTGTATCTGGCTGGTTTTGATGACATTAAAAAAAAACAAATTAGTAAAATGTTGTTTCCAGCTATTTTTCATTTGTTTTTCTTTCTGTCAAAATGAGTGAATCTAATGAAGAGATTCGATACATTTTGAAATTTCATTACAAAAAAGGAAAAAATGCAACGCAAGCCGCGAAAAAAATTTGTGACGTTTATGGACCTAATGCAGTGTCAGTAAGAGTAGCACAAAGTTGGTTTAAGCGTTTTCAATCCGGGAATCTTGATGTCAAATATGCACCTCGCTCTGGTCGCCCTGTTACGGATAAAATGGACGCCATTTTTGAAAAAGTGAAGCAAGATCGGAGTAGTTACGACGTAGCTGAAGAACTGGAAATTGACCACAAAACAGTTTTGACCCATTTGAAAAAAGCTGGGTACACAAAAAACTCGATATTTGGATGCCACACGAGCTCACTGAAAGAAACCTAATGAACCGTGTACTCATTTGCGATTCTTTATTGAGACGTAATGAAACCGAACCGTTTTAGAAGAGATTGATAACTGGTGATGAAAAGTGGATCACGTACGACAAGAACGTGCGGAAAAGATCGTGGTCAAAGGTCGGTCAGGCTTTACAGACTGTGGCAAAGCCCGGGTTAACTCGCAATAAGGTGATGCTGTGTACATTGTGGGATTGGAAGGGCATTGTTTGTTATAAGCTTTTACCGCCGGGCAGAACCATCGATTCGGATCTCTACTGCCAACAACTGATGAGATTGAAGCAAGAAGTTGAGAGAAAGCGGCCGGGATTGATCAATAGAAAGGGTGTGGTCTTTCATCACCATAACGCTAGACCACACACATCTTTAGCCACTCAGCAAACATTAAGAGAGTTTGGCTGGGAGGTGTTAATGCATCCGCCATATAGCCCTGA
The DNA here is from genome assembly GCA_947369225.1 of Hofmannophila pseudospretella. NCBI lineage: Eukaryota > Metazoa > Arthropoda > Insecta > Lepidoptera > Oecophoridae > Hofmannophila > Hofmannophila pseudospretella. The sequence continues at coordinate 15,315,989 of OX376318.1, read as the reverse complement.
CCTTGCACCTTCAGATTTCCACCTGTTTCGGTCTCTTCAGAATTCTTTGGGCAGTGTCAGGTTAACATTAAGAGAGGACTGCCAAAACGACTTGTTTTTTGATCAGAAGTCCCAAAATTTTTACAGCAACGGGATCATGTGATCATGGCAAAAAGTCATCGAACAAAATGGCACATACGAGGGCTGTTCTGAAAGTTATTAGCTACTTCGTTAATATTATTCAAATATCCCTATGTTTATAACCGTTCGCTTATTTCAATGTAAATCTCTATGGTAAAAATCACTGGCCAGTTTCGATTAGTTTTTTTTAATGAATTTTTGTCGGCAAGATGTCATCAATAAATTGATTGCAACAATGGACGTGTCCGTGAAGCATTTCGTGCAATGATTTTCTATGACTTCAAACGAGGGTTAACGTTTAAGGAATCTCATGAAAATTTACAAACTGCTTTTGGTGAGTCTTCTCCTTCGTTAGCCACCGTCACTTACTGGTATCGCGAATTTAAACGTGTCCGGAAAAGCCTAGAAGAAGATCCTAGACCAGGAAGACCGCCGACTGCTGTTACTCATGAAAACATCGGAACATTACACACCGAGAGATTCAGGCTGAGCTAAAGATCGGATCACAGGCAGTTTCGAATATTCTGCATGAACATCTTCGTGTCCGGAAGGTTGCCTCGCGATGGATACCTCATTCTCTCACAGAAGAGCAAAAATTCCGACGTGTCGACTGGTGTAAATTTATGCTCGAAAAATTCGATGGAGGGAGTTCACAACAAGTATCCTACATCTTAACTAGTGACGAGTCTTGGATCTACAGCTACGATCCCTTTACCAAGCAGTAATCCACACAATGGGTGTTCGAGGAGGACGAGTTACCTACCAAAGTTGTTCGCGGCCGAATTGTAAACAAAAAAATGGTTGCCGTATTTTTCCGGCATAGCGGTCCAGTTGCCATTATTCCACTAGAGGATCGTAAAACAGTTACTAGTGAGTGGTACTGCGAAGTTTGTTTGCCCAAAGCCTTAGAGGAGCTGAATGACAACCGTCCAAGGAGCGTCGAGCGGCGCCCGTGGCATTCTTTTTCATCAAGACAATGCTCCTGCTCACATGTCTGCTAGAACCTTGAACTTTTTGGCAACCACGGGACTTCAACTGTTACCCCATCCACCCTACAGTCCAGATCTGGCCCCGTGTGATCTTTTTTTAATTCCCACGGTAAAAAAAATGCTCCGTGGGCGAAGATTTAGGACTTCGGACGAGGCCGTCGATGAATTTAGGCGACTGTTTTTCGACCTTCCGCAAGAATTTGTTTGTTAAATGTTTTGAAAGCTGGTTCAGTCGAATGAACAAATGTATAGAGGCAGGAGGGGAGTATTTTGAAAAACTGTAAATACATTTTTACGATAAACTTATAACTTTTGATTTTACTAAAAAAATTCGGAACAGTCCTCGTATATGCTATAATTAAATGTAAATAAACTTTGAAAAAAAAATGTCTTGAGTTTTCATATAAAATGCGAAGAAACTTTTCCCCCGACCTTATATTAATATTCTAATAGATCAAAGCTAACGGGGACACATTTTGAGCCCACGGGTGAATAACGTGCGTGTCCGTCGCTTGCGGTGCGGGGACACCACGCGGTGCGCGCTGCGGCTCGTGATAACACCACACCATAAGCGATAAGTGTACCATTCATTACAAACTACAACTACAATTATGAAATCGACTGATTTATGGTTTTAATGGGGACGAATAGATAAATACAAGATCCGTGCAGATAAAAAATGTCTCTTGACCAAATACATTATTAGTTATCATTGTCTGATCTCTAAATATATTTGTTAAATCATAATGATTATGATTTAACAAATATAAACAGGGATTCTTTCAGCTGCGGTCGTTACCTACGTGTGTGTCTGTGTGTGACGCAACAGCGTATAGGTGCATGATGACGAGAATTTATATTATTATAATGCGTTGGCGGCGGCGGAGGAGGAGGAGGAGGAGGACGGGGAGGAGGAGGGAGGGGGCTCCCACTCCGCGATCTTATTTAAAATTATAATTTATTGTATTATTTAGAGTTTCCTACACGATACGGCGGCCGAGTGCGAGTGGAGGTCGCGCGGGCAGGGTTCGCGCGGTGCGGGCGGAGTATGTTAAATATATAATTTGATTGGATATAAACTAAATAAATAAATGTAAATCTAACAATGAAAGTTCATTGTTACCAATGTGATAAAGTAGGATGAGTCTGTCAGAAATAATATAAGTAATAGTAACTTACAAATTAATTTATACGTAATAATATATGCAACAATAATCGTAAATGTAAATTAATATTAACGGTAAAAATTTAATTGAATTGTAATTTGTACCTAAGTTTGATAATCTGCGGCATGGACTATGTACCTACTTAACTTTCATGTAGGCAGGTACATCATCATCATCATCCTATTATTGTCCCCACTGTTGGGGCACAGGCCTCTCCTTGCACAAGGGGGATACGGGCCGTGATCCACCGAGCGGGCCGAGTGCTGATTGTTGGTTTTCACACGCCTTCGGAAACTTTTTAATTTCCCCAGACATGCAGGTTTCCTCACGATTTTTTCCTTCACCGTTAGAGCAGTCGGTAAATGTACGTTCGAAAAAATCGGAAAAACTCATTGCGAGGTGCGCGGTGTGCGGTGTCCAGCTGTCGGCGGCCGACGGCTCGTCATAAGTTACCAACGTCGGTCACCAACCGTTGGCTTTACATGACAGTTTATTAAATACATTTTTGAGACGGAACCCTAAAAGCGGTTCTAATATAAAACGTAACTACCGAAGTGACCCGACTGGCCGGCGAGCGGTGCAGTGCTAGCACATCGACGGGTTTTATTGTACAAGTTTATTTATTTTTCACTCATTTTTAAATGAGGTGATCGAAGTTTATTCTGCACCGATATCCTCAACTTATATGTGAAGGTCGACGCACGGTCTGCGACGGCGTCCGACGAGCACCGGTGGTCACTTCCGACTCCGGCCGGAGGGAGGGAGGGAGGCTCGCCCGCCGGCTCCGCCGCCGCGGGACCCCCGTCGTTTTTAGAGCTCATCGACTCGAGTACGATACGAACATAGTTGTTAACTTTTGTAACTATTATTTTAATACCATTCCCTTTGAGTTGTGGAGAGTACTGACCTACGTTCTCACAGTAAGTTACCTATATTTTGAACATAGACATTACATTACTTCTGGGGAAAAATGGTAATCAGTACAAATCGATCTTCCCCACAGCGTTTTCTCGCGCATATAATAGTGGTGGGGAGTCTTTATAGCGGGCTCTTCATTCGCGCGCGAACCGCGGCCGCGACGTCTGGCCGCGACCTCCGCGCGGCTGTATGTCCCTCTCCACACTCGCACCTCGTCGCAGTCTAGTCCGCGTGCTCGACAAGAATGGATGCCGACATAGCCGCTGCGATGCCCTGACGCTATTGTAGGTTCCGTAACAGGACATTATTGAGACCTTTTTTCCTTCAAATCGGCCACAGGAATGTTCATAATGGTACCGATTCTCATCCGTCATCTGATTACTCCACGAAACGCTAATTATAATTAAAAGTAGTATAGCACGCACGACCGCCCGTCACCGCGTCTCGCACCGTACTGCGACAATACCACGAGTGTGGAGAAGTTCGCGATCGCGGTCCGCGCTCCCTTTGTCGCGAGACAATAAACTGGACAGGGAACGCCGCGTTCGCCGCGAATCGCGGACGCGACGCCGTCCACACTCCTGTTTCGCGGCTGTCGCGGCGCGATTCGCTTATCATTTGTATCACAGGAGCGCGCCGCCCTCCGCCCGCCGCCGCTATTTATACATACACTCGTAGGTATTTTTAACAGTGATATAGTAACGAAATTATTCAAACGAATGTTATGTTTCCTTACAGTGAGTAGGTAAATCACGTGTACCTTATAAACTCACTGGAATACAAACAATTGTTCGTTCATTTCAATTGTACCCGAGTGTCGCCCGTGGATCGTCCACGGGCGACACTCCGCAGTAGTTGGCTCCGGCGGTCTGGGTTCAAATAGGTGTAAGGGGAGGCACTAATATGCTCGACGGCTCCACAATTAATTAGGTTAATAATCCATCAGCCGATTGTTGTCCGATTCAGTCGACCCGACTCGGATAACAGAACAAACGGCCGGCTGGATACACTAACACACAGCTACACCGGTTGACGTGGCACAGTGGACCCAGTTGACGTGGCGCAGTGGACCTAGTTGACATGGCGCAGTGGCCCCAGTTGACGTGGCGCAGTGGACCCAGTTGACGTGGCGCAGTGGACCCAGTTGACGTGGCGCAGTGGACCCAGTTGACGTGGCGTAGTTGAGGGGTACACAACGGACAGGCTCGTCCGCCCGGGCGGGGTGGACCGGTTATAATAATAAGTATACCGATACCTTCATATTTAGTAGGTCACTACATGTTTGGAATTAATTAAAAACTGGATGCTTTTAAATTCCGTCGTATCACTAACCTCGGCTAGCCGGTATGTTAAATAGGTTTTTATTCCAAGATTAAGAAGATTTATATACGTAATGCGTGTTTTTAAAACTAACAAGCTTAGGGTGGGCACGTTCCGTAACCCTGTTTTGCTTTCTCCGGTAATGTGAACGGGTGAAGTGAACGTTAAGGACCCGGGACTATGCGCAGTGGACAGAGTCGTCAGCGGCCGCGATCTCCTCAACCTGAATAACTCGAAGGTCAGCGCATACGTCACTGTCACTCTGGCAGTGACGGTCTCACCTCCCCAGGGTAAAAACTTTCACCTGTCAGTTGTAATATCACTCGATAGCCCGGTACCATACATAACACAACTTGAACTGTCCGATGAAAATCCACATTGTGTTTCGGAACCGGGTAGAGTAATTATTGTCGGGTAAATAAACGTATTGGAACCAATCGAAAAAATCCGGCCAAGTGCGAGTCGGACTCGCGCGAATACTAAATAGTACGTTCCGTTCTCAAAATAAATAAAAAAATAATTCTAGAAAAAAACATCAGTTTATATTTTTTTTTTCAAAAACTAAAAGTTATGAACTTCTTTTATTTTTGCCGAAAATCACACAATACCTATGTACTACCTTCATCATCATCAGCAGCCTACTCTAGTCCACTGCTGGACATAGGCCTCTCCCAGGGCGCGCCATTGAGCCCGATCTTCGGCTTTTCTCATCCAGTCGTCGATCCATCTAGCAGGGGGCGTCCCACACTACGTTTGCTCAAACGCGGTCTCCACTCTAGAACTCGTCTCCCCCAGCGATTGTCGGTTCTGCGACAGATGTGACCGGCCCACTGCCACTTCAGCTTGCTAATCTTATGAGCTATGTCGATGACTTTTGTTCTATGCCGGATCTCCTCATTTCGGATTCGATCCAGCAGAGATACTCCGAGCATAGCTCTTTCCATAGCACGCTGAGCGACTTTTATTTTAATTAGTACTAATTATTTCAGTTTTTTTTGTCGTTAAATAAATTAATATATTTTTTTTAATTTCTCAAAATCTTTAAAACTTCGTTTTACTTTCCCTGTAAATATAAAAGATTATCTATCAACCTGAGGATACCCCGGCAGTGACACGTGGACTCACTAACTTCGGGGACGAGTAGACCCCCATTTCGGACCACATTTTCAATAAAGTAAAATAATTTCATATTTATAATATTTCATATTTCACTTTCCTGCACTATACTGCCGGTAACCTGTTAATAATTCTTCTATCGCCTAGGTTTCCTGGAAGAGATCGCTCTGGGCGATAAGGCCGCCTTTGTACACTTATTCTATGTTTCCTTTCCTATGTAAATTTCTTGTGTACAATAAAGTATTAATCTATCTATAATTTCCATTTTTACGTAGAATAGCTGCGAGCAAGCAAATTCTAGAAATGTGTTAAATTTCAAGTCGATAATATTAGTAGTTCCTGAGAAAAACAGCAGTGACATACAGACGGACGGACGTCGAAGTCTCACCATAAGGGTTCCTTTTTTACCTTTTTAGTACGGAACCCTAAAACATGTTTGTCAATGTGTTAAGTTTTATTTCAAAACCTCATCGTTGCACTCCGACAGGTGTAAGAAGGTTATTTATTTTTTAGTTTCGAATTTTTTTTTTTTTTTTTTTATATATATATATATAAATTAGCTACGACAAACAGGCAGACGGGCCACCTGATGGCAAGTAGTCACCGTCGCCTAGAGACACGTGCAGTACCAGGGGTATTGCTTGTGTGTTGCCGGCCGTGGAGGGAGAGGACTTTTTTAACGTTCTTTTTGAAGCATCCCATGTCGTAGCGCTGTGGAAAAACGTTGGGTGGAAGAGAGTTCCACATTTTGCAGGTGCGTGGCAGAAACGTTCGTGTAAAACGGGTCGTGGTAGACACCCAAGGCTTTAGAAAGTGCGGGTGAAAATTGAGCCGCCGACGAGTGGTGCGATTCAAGAAAGTAGACGACGGCACCAAGTCGAATAGTTCTGAAGAGCACTCCCTATTATAGACGCGATAGAAGACGCAGAGAGAGCCAATGTCTCTCCTTAAACTGAGAGGCTCTAAATCGCTCGTGAGCACGGAATCGTCGACAATTCGAGTAGCGCGCCCTTGCTAAAGTTTTTGGCGGAAGTGTGTACCTTGACTTCAAAGAATTTAGACAGGGTTAAGTAATTAATTTTAGTGTATATAATACTTACTACATAATATAATCCGGTCCCGCCGGAGCGCGGAGGAGTTCGTGGAGCTCGTCAGTTATATTATATGATGTTTTTGTTTGATCTGATCTACTGAAGTATCCACCGCTCGAATATGTAATGTTGTTTTCGCGATTTTTAGGTTCAATTATGTTTGTTTGGATTTATTATAGGCGTTGTTTAATAGCGGGCGGGAGTCCGGACTTCGGGAGTATTTACTTATTCATTAATTGACGATTCAGAGAAAAATAACATAAATAAAATTACGTGTAAGGCCTGGACTACATGCGCCGGTTCGGCTCGCTGCAGCCAAATAAGCGTTCCGCCCTCCCTCCACTCTAAGTCGGGCGGCGCCTCGTGATTGGCCGCAGCGAATTGGAACCGGCGCATGTAGTCCAGGGCTAAGTACGTGTGGGCGGCGGCGGCGGGCCGAGCCGGCCGGACGGGGACGGAGCGGTGGCGGTCCCTCAGTCGCGCGAGAGCCGACTGTCGGAGCCGCGTGTGCTCCCGACCGCGCAGGGTGCAGGCAGAGCGTGCAAGTGCGGGCGGAGCGCCGCGCCACGCTGATATCACCGGTATCTACACACCTACCGGTCGTATCCGCGTCCGCATCCGCCTCGGCCGATCGACACACGCCCACCAATTAATTACTTAAATGAGTATTAACACCGAGGTATCGGACGTGCTTAGTGTAATCGGGCGGTGACGCGTGTCGATAACCCGCGTTTACGTCGTTTGGGGGCGCGGCGTGCTGGCGAGACCGTACCGTACTGTACTCACCGTCTCGGGGCATGGTGTGCGGGTGCGGGCGGGGCCTGTCACAGGTGCCGTGCGGGTGCGAGCGGTGCGGTGCGGAGCGAGGGAGAAGCGTGCGTGCGAGTGCAATGCGTGTGAAGTGCGATGTGCGAAGTCCGCGGGCGGCGGGCGGTGAGCGCGGGCGTCGCGTGCGGACTGCGGCCGAGCCGAGCGAGCGCTGAGCGCTGTCCGCGCGCCGCCCGCCCCCGCCGCCCGCCGCACCCTTCCCTGCACCACGCTCCATCCATCACTAACCACCAGACCCTAGAACCGGTGCGAAGTATCTACTTACATTATGTATAGGTACCTACTCGTTTACCCGAGTACCTGTGTACTGTTCGGTGACCAAATCTAACCACTAAAAAAGTGAAAGCTAGCGAGCGTCTCCTCTCCCGCCACCGCCGCGGTGCCGGAGAGAGTAGGCACCCTGGTGGTGGCGTGTGACCGGGGAGAGGCGGGCGCGGTCGGTAGGTACAGTCGACCATAGGTCAACCTGCCCAAAACGTCAAAATGTATGAAACTGACAGCGATGTTGTGTGACTGGTGACGGACAGACGTACAAACACCGCGGCGCGGTATGACACGTGTATCACAATACAAATACAAGTATTCAAGCACACAAGTCAAAAGTATGGAACAGAAGAAGAGACGTGACGTGACGTGACGCTGTACATATCACGCGTCTCGTATCCGTCTCGTTTACCAATACCTACCTGCGTGCCCTTCGTCGTGTCACGCGGGATGCTGCCAGGGCCGGGCCCGTGAACTATACCCCCTGGTGGTGATGGACCCCTACTGTACCCGTATTTGTAGCGAATGTGTCCATTTTGAAGGCATCCTCGTACTGTTGAGTTATGACGATGACGGCGGCGTGTTCGTCCCCGGCGCCCGTCGCTGTGTTGTGTTAAGGATCAACACGACATGTGCTCCACACGATGCGATGCGATCCTACCGTACTATATCTTAAATAAATTATTGTCCCCAGCCGGTGTGTACAGACGGCACACACCGGGTACCTACAATTTATGTTCGGTGTGTGTCGCGTGCACACAAGATCAAAACGACAAACAGGTTTACTAAAATAATTTATGAAGGCTTTTATGACGAGCATAACCTATTGTTTAATAGTTCCGATGTCGAGTTCACGTGACCTTCCCACCTACCCGAGTTCACGCCTTCCCAAATCCCTACTTTCCTGAAATCCCAACTTCTCACCTTCCAACCTACCCACCTACAAAAAAATTGCAGTGTTTGACGAATGGCCACCGTCTCTCACCAAATGACTCATAACAACGGAGGTCGGCCGCGACCCGCGGAAGGCAACCTTAATTGTATTGCCAGCTGTCACCTGTCTCTCGTGTTGTGTGCGTGTGTGTGTGTCCTTCACGTGTGTGAAGTCCGCTGGTGCTGGTGACGTCAACACGCGCCTCGTTCGCTCCAAATGTTATTATTATTTATTGATACATTTGGATATAACAAAATATGAGTTCGCCCACTTACAGACATCCGTTTTGCATTTTATAATTATACTTTAGGTCAGTAGGTACTCGTAGTACAGGGTACCCGCGTCTCGGTACACGTGGTGACGAGCGCGTCGTCCTCCGACCCCGAACAAAAAACTGGCTCTTCCGTAGCTCCGCGCCTGCGCGCTACCGTATACATAATAAATATAGTATCTATAGCACTTATAAATACACCGGGCGGTGCAATATATGACTAGGATATTTCGGTCGCATCGCCGACCGCCGGCGGTGGTCCGGTGGGCCCCGGTCGCCGTGTGCTAGGACACGTCTACCCCCCGCACCACACCGGCCACCGAGCGCCGTCCCCGTCCCCGGCCCCGGGTCACACGACCCCTCGGCCGGCGGCTCGTCGCGTATCGGTGTGGGTACCGCTCGGCTACTACTAGGTCCTCGTGCGCCCAGGACCTCGCTCGGTGGGTACGCACATGCAGCGCGGAGCGGCGGTGCCGGCGGTGGGCACGGGACGCGGGCAGAGCGGCCGCCGCCGAACACTATCGCGAGCTAATAATAGGAACTGTGTAAACAAAGTGCGCCGATCTTTGAGCGACCGCGTAGTCCGTATCGTACCCGTGTTATGTAACTAGTGCTTTATACGAGTGACCTACTGTTATCATCACGGCGCAGCACAGGCGGCAGCGGGAGCGGGCCGATGTGCCGTAGATACCTAACATGTCGTGTGATAGTCGAGAAGTGTAATGTAATGGCGATATAACAATTAAGCGGGTGACATGGTGCCTGCTTGTCGGCGATAGCGCGGCGCGGGTCAGCGGTCAGCGGTCGGGTCGGGCCGGCCCGTATCGCCACTGCGTGCTATCGCCCGCCGCCCGCGCCCGCGCCCGCTCCGTGGCCCGCACTGATCACAGCGCAGTCATTTTCTTAGTTTTCACCCCAAAATCAGTTGCCGCGTCGTCGGTCGCCGGCCGCGTCGCGTCACGTCAGCGGAGCAGTGGCGTAGTGAGGGGCCCGGGTTCGATTCCAGTTGATGTAGAACAAGCGTGTAACGAAAACATCCTCCTTCGTCTATATTTTCATCCGTTTCGCCTCTTGTCATTAATTATTTTCAGCAGGCGACTTGATATTTGGTATGAGTATGAGTATTTGAAATTCAGGTTTCTATTTATAATTGGGACCATTTTCTTGATTAATAGGTAGTCTCGCCGAGCCCGTCGTCCAATAGACACGTGTTTGGTGCAGTGCAATATATAGTACGCCTGTCACCTTGCAATTAATTCCTCATCTCCACCTCCACTTATTCCAGTTCCACTACTTACATCGTTTTTATTACACCTGCACAAAAATGGTGCCGTGTCGTGCCGGCCATAAAGAATAGCACCACCCCGACTCTTCCCGTGGGTGACGTACGAGGCGACTGAGGGACGGTGGATACTATATATACAGCCAGTAGTCGTTTGTCCACCAAACCTGATGGTGAACAGTGGGAACTGGGTACCTATGATGAAGTTGACGCAACTTTCACAAGCAATGTTGCAGAAAAGGGTACTTTCAAGGTCGCTACCTGTCGTATGAACCGATTTGGACGCGGTTTTTTTAATATGTAGGTATAACAGATAATTTTGACATAATTTTCTTAGCGATGTCCGATAAAAAAAGAAACATGCGACGGATAGCAATAAACGCAATTAACTAATGATAGATAACTTAAAAATGTTTATTTTGATAGCGTTAATTATTATTGTACAAATAATCCTATCGTAAATATTAATCAATTCATAACACACTCGTACAGCGGTAAGACTGTTTGCACGAACACGTGAGTGGGTACCTACTCGTACGGTTATCAGTGTTTAGATAGAACCGTGTGCGCCTCGCCGGAGTATCGCTGTAATCTGAGTAGGTAGGTGACGGCGGGCAGGAGTCCGGCGGGACATCTACACGAGGGTCCAGCTTCGATCCCACATGTCACACTACATTTTACAAAGTGCAAAAGGAAATCATCATCAGCAGCCCACTCTACTCCACCAGCGCCGTCTTAAACTAGGCTGGGGCCCTTGGGCACACAAGAATTTGAGGCCCTTTTTGAAAGTAAAGAAAGCGAATTGGAAAGTAAAAAAAGAAAAACACTTCCATTTTTTACTAAGTACCTAGGAACCCATTTATAGGTAATCAAATACAGCATAGGTTTTTTGGTTACAATTACATTAGCGGTTTCTTTCGCGATTTCTGTTGAGCAAAATCTTCTATTATATCCTTGAAGTCAATTTTTTGAAGGATATCACTTTCTATGCACATAATTGACAAATTACTCAGTCGTTCTTGTAACATTGTTGTTCGCAATTCATTTTTTATTCTTTTAAGGTGCGAACATGACCGCTATCCACTACAATTGGTAGCCATTAGGCAAAGGAATATCCTTGTAGCAATTTCTACGTTTGGAAAAGTTTCTTCCAATTTATCTGATTTTATTAAGTTATGTAAGGTTGAAATCTTTTATTAAGTTATGTAAGGTAGAAATTGTGGATCCTTCGGGGCCCCTCGAGAATGGGGGCCCTGGGCACGGGCCCCGTGTGCCCTTATGGTGAAGACGGTATTGTACTCCACTGCTGGACACTGGGTTCTCCCGGAGCGCGCCATTGCGCCCGATCTTCGACTCTTCTCGTCCAGCCGCTGCCAGCCACCATGCACAGATCGTCGCTCCACCTGGCATGACGGCGCCCCACACTACGCTTCCCCAAACGCGGTCTCTCTCTCTCTCTCTAACTCCAGAACTCGTCTCCCGGCGGTCGTCGGCCCTGCTCTCTCCTCATTTCTGATTCGATCCAGCAGAGATTACAAAGTCAAATATTTAAATAATTATTTTATTTGTATTTATAAAATATAATTACACCTTACAGTTACCTTTGTATTTGACCCCCGCACTAGGGCGAGCACAACCCCTGGGGCCGTTACATTTTTAACAAGGGTTTAATATTACTTATAGCACCTACTATGTATTACCAATACTAAAGTGGTATTAAATGGTATCAGCGGGTGCCATACCCCTACCCTTCTGCTGGATCACAGCGCCAGCGCACGAGAAATCTACCGAGTTCCTGCGGCTCAGCAGAGCCCAACTGCGGAAGAGCATGCCTGGAGGCTGAGGAGACGGTCCCACACGTGCTATTGCGTACACGTGCGACGGTATCACACGCAAAGTAGGCGCGGCTTCATAACATAGGTTGAATTAATGTAATAAGTAGTATACGTGTAATATGTATTTGTGTGCAATAAATGGTTTTGTATTGTATTAAATTTCAAAATTCTTGTTAACCATTCCTGGGGCACGAGCACAGGTGATCCGCGACGGCCGCGGGTCGGAGCCGGTCGCCCGGCTGACGGCTCCTCGCACCGCTCTCGAGCGCTGTACGTGCGGCCGCCGGCCTCGGTCTCCGGGGACGGGGCCGAGCGAGGCGGCCACGTGTCCAAAAAATATTGATTTATTTTATTGTTTTATATAATCCCGGACGGGGTGACAGAGGAACCACAGGGCTAACAAGGACTCCAGGTGCTCACAAAAAGACTCCAGCTCTATTCGACGACTCGAGCTCAACGAAGTGCTCGCTAAAATTATGGTCCTGGAATCCTGTCTTAAATTGCTACCGAGTTCTCCAAAATAGGACTTGAGTCTTTTGCAACACCACGCTCAACCCACGACTCGCCCCGCTCGCACCTGGAAGCCGTCGATCTCCTGCGTGATGAGCGTGCGGTGCCACTCCACCAGGTGGTTGTCGGGCCCGTACAGTTCCTTGTTCAGCTCGATCACAGCGCCCGGCCACCCGGGCGGCGCCGCTCCCAGTCCCGCGGCCGCGTACGCGCTCGCCGGCGGCGGCGTGAACCCGCTGCACTGCTGAAACACAACATCACATGTCACACCTCGTACCATTTCACCGCGGCCGGTCTCGCCGTTACTCGTTATTGGTCCACACAATAGGTACTACTCGATTACATCGGTTACCGTACGCAAGTAGGTATAACCGTTACCGCTTGCCCCATCACTACTTCCTCGGTTGCGAATGACGTCGGCATTTGACTACCTGACCGGTCCCTGTGACCGTACACTGAGCTATGTGTGTGTGTATTGCATTAGTGTGAAATCACAGGTGTAGATTGTACTTGTCTTTAGTGCAATCACTTGATTTTGATTCACTTAAGTAGTACAAACTCGATGCATTTTAATAACGGATTACCTTGTTATTAATATTTTCTTTTGTTTAATAATTATAATAATTATGTAGGCATGCAAGTCTCACATATTTATATACCTTATACAACTTTAAATCCTTGTCATCGTGGTAATTATATTAACTTAATCATGTTTTAATATTTTATAAAGACGTAATTAGTCTGTAAAAAATAATTATTTTATATGATATTTGTTAACTAGTTAATTAACATGTATTTTGTTGATATTAAAATAAAGACTTTTCAAAATCAATCAATCGTTACTCGGAATACATTGACCTCTGCACCGCATCACACAGGCTTTCTTATTGTTTTATTTTATTTGATATCGCCGGTTATAGGATTTGTTAGGTACGATCGGTCGTCCGTGGGGTTGCATTCCTGCAAGCCTTTAGATAGTTTTCAGTACATGAACGAAAGGGAACTTCACACCTGTCAGGCGAAAATTTATACTAACTGATGTTCAATGTGTCACATAATTTTTCTTGTAAAGGGTGTGCATTAACAGTGAAAACAACTAAAAAATAAATACCAGTTGAATATTTTATCTTATCCAAAATTGCACGAACTCACTTTAATCAAATCACGAAAAATGTCTGCAATTTAGTTCATATTGTCATATTAGATTAACACAACAGATTACAACCAGAGAAAAAATCATTACAAAAATGAGTTGGGAAAGCAAAAAATACTAGTGAATGTAATGACAAAAAATAACAATAATAACAATTGAAAAATAAAAATAATAAACTAAAAGTTATAAAGTAGGTGCGTGGATAGCCAACTTGAGGACATCCTCAACAAACCGTCTTTTAAAAACTAATGTCCTAGGATCAAATAAGTCTAATGATGTCATATTTATTACAGTATCAGGTACCTTATTATAAAATAGCACACAGTGACCCATAAATGATGTGTTTACTTTACTAAGTGTAAAGCATGGGACTACAACTTTATTTTTGTTTTGAAATTCTGATTATTACCAATGGTTGGTATCCATTGGTAATCTTCAGTCTTGGACTTACCTTCTCCAGTTTCCACCAACAGACTTGTTTGACATCAAGCTGGTAGTTGTGCCAGGTAGAGTTGACGTGCGTCAATATTTATGGCACATCTGAATATAGCCACGAGTCGCATTTCAATACATGTTTTTAAGTGTTAGCGGGGTGTAGATGAGCGAGGGAGCGGGACATGTCCTCCTCCATACCACGGTGCGGCCTGTACTCATCCCTCGCTCTTCTACACCGTGCTGACTCCTAAAAACATGTACTGAAACGTGATATGTGCCTATATTCAGATCCGCCATAAAGATTGACACGCTCTATAAGTCTAACATTTAAGTGCATTGTAAAGTGAGCTCCAGGTAATTCATACTAATGAGGATGCTGGTGTTACGGCCGGAAGTGTGTCGTGTGAGAGCAGGATGACTTACAAAGTTGGGGCCGGGGTAGGGGCGCGGCGGCAGCGGCTGCTGCGCGCCGGGCTCGGGGCCGGGATGCGGGCCCTGCGCGGCCGGGCCGTTGGGCGGTGGGCCCCCGTAGCGCTGCGGTGCGTGCGGCAGCGCGGGGCCCGGCGGGCCCGCGCCTGGCCCCGGCGCGCCGCTCGGTCCGCCCGGTAGGAACCGCGCGGCCATTGCACTAACTTAGACATCATTACATACAACCGGGACTTTGGTTTCACTATGAAATTGCAATTTAACGTTCACAAGAACAGGACTTCAGCATTACCCATTTATTTTAGTACCTAGGTTACTTATAATTTCCTTGCCATTTGCAGAGGGTATGTATGTAATCAATTTACTTGTTGTTGTTGTTGTTGTTGTTTTTTAAGGCAAAGGGAACTGAGCCCATACAGCCATGTCTGATGTAAACAACTCTTTCAAGTCTTCATTAAAATGCTGGTGTGACACATTTCAATGCTATCTGGGAGAATCTTCCACGCTTCTACGCCATCCGAACCAAATAAGAAGGCGTCCCGGACGCAGTGTGGCTCTTCAAAATCCAGCCAAGTACGGATCGGGCTGCAGCGTCTTATTTGACTTTACTTCACTGTCCCACACATTATTCACATCTTGTCGAAGTTTTTCGAGCAAGAAACACCATTCTTACTAGAAAAGCACTACTGTAAAACAATTTGCAAGACAAATCGAAACAAAGCTGACGTGGACGCCACAAAAGCGCGGGAGAAACTCTCTCAAGAAGCTAATCAATTTACTTACAAAAAACAAATTTTTTTTTATTTATTGTTATTTATTTAGCAAAGCATTGACAACACAGGCCCTCAGCCTAAACATTGAGCGATTTAAAACAGTTTTTCAGCATCAATATATTGTGGTGTAGACACATTTTAACACTCCTAGAAGTTTTGACGGAAATTTCAACCGGTCTAGTCTCTGGCGAATTCTCATGGCCCGCCGCAGAATCACAGTGAAACTACACAACGAACAACCAACGAGAAGTTTATTTTAAGAGTTCAATACATTGTCACTGTTACTGACGTTTGCTAGACAAAACTACACCGATTTTAGCTATCAAAATCACCAGAAAATCATTTTTGAGCAATCAAATAAACACCGTAGAACCGTCTCCAGCGACTTTCCCGCCATAACTCCCAAAATACAAGAGAACGTTCCATAACCAGTTGAAATCACATATAAAATACTTTATAACATATTTGCTCGTAAAGTGGCTGTAATTACACCAATTTCAATATCGTAATGTATCTCATTACGCACTTGTGCGTTATAGTAATGTGAAACGCACGAGTTTTTTTAAATAAAGTAACATGTACGGTTTTTTAAGATGCTCCGTCTAAAAATGAACGATACTTTTTAAAATCTTAGCAAAGAGTTTTTATGTTAAAAAAGTGGTCAATATTTTATGAATAAAATTAACTTTGGGAGATAAAATATAATAAATAAAGATTTAATTCTTTAATTTAATTAATTTTGACAATAAATTACAACCATTTATCTGTAACAAAAACACAAAAATATTAATTTACTTTATTAGTAATACTGGCTGTTTTTGTACCTTTACCTAAAAAAAGTTGATGCGCGCGCATCGCTAATTTGTGGACAAGTAAAATTATTCCGCGCGCTTTTTCTTTTCGCTGTATTGTTTTTATTTGAAAATGTCGTCAAGTAGTGATGAATTTATTAATTTGACACCGCCACAAGTCTTAAACGCAGCGAAAAAGGCTACTCTAAGCCTCTTGCCTGAAAAATCGACCGATAGATACTTACAAGCGTATCAAAATTTCATCATATGGAAAACAAGCAAAGATGCAAATTCATTTTCAGAAAATGTGTTTTTAGCATATTTCATGGAACTTTCTCAAAAATATAAGTCAAGCTCATTGTGGTGCTACTATTCAATGCTAAAAAGCAACTGGCAACGTAACAATCACTTTTAAAAATTGTTCAAATTTCTATAACTGCTTTAACAAGTAATTAAAGATTTATTCGTTTAAGAAAGTCAAAGTTTTATTTATTTCCTCGTAAATATGTTATAAAACGTCGTATGACATACGTGCGCTTTGAAAATTACAGCCTCTGCTTCCTTATAGCCCTCGCCTACGGCTCGGGCTAGCAATATCGCCTCGGCTGTAATTTTCAACTTACCGCACTTATATCATAATGTACTATTAATCTGTGGTTGAAATAATTCACGTTGACAACTGTCTGCCTTCCATTACCTAGGTACCGCGTTAGCAGCTGAAAATTATCAGACTTTTGTTTGATATGCAATGGAATGTGTACAACTGTCAACGTGAATAATTTCAACTGGTTTTGGAACTGTACTGTTACTGTAGTAGGCTATTTCCACTACCGAGTTATAGGGGTCAAATTAGTTTAAAGAAAATGTTTTTCCACGATTTGATGAAGGTACTAACGTTGCTATTTGGCTAGGAGTGTTCCACATGGACTGTTATCTACGTATCCGCTATTACCACTACTGAGTTATCGGATTTGACTCGAATGAATTTCATCAAATGCAAGTTTACTTTAATTTAAGTTTAATTTCATTTTTTCCCTCTCAAACCTGATGGTGGTAAGTGATGACCTATGATCGAAGTAGGTAGGGCTGTTTTTGGTACTTGCCACATACGGTCATAATATGGATAAGTATGCCCAATAATCCCAGGATTTCCGGGATTGAATAAATATATTATTTAGATTTTTAACGTTATATTTGTTTTGATACACATTTAAGATTGGTGGCGAAATATTTTTTTTTATATTCATGGCGCTTGTGTACCTATGATAGTGTTTTAACTTCTTCGTAAGTTCACAATTTAAAAAAAATCGTAATCCGCCGAGTAAGGGCGAGGTTTATAAAAGTAATATACAACATTTGCTCGATAACTTAAAACGGGATCCCGAAATCATATCCATATTAATATAACCTTTGAGGACATTGACCCGAAAGAGCCCTACCTACTCCGATCAGTGGTGATGACAATCCAAACTGGTCTCCAGACCGGCATGAAGATACCTGTGGATTTGCAAATGCATTTTTTCGCATTTTGACATTCGAACCTCACTTCACTTCTAACGGTCTACGCACACGCCGCCACCGGCTTGACGTGCTTCGCATAACCTCGTTGTGCAAAAATATTGTGTTTTACGAAATCGGGCTAAGAAATACCTCCTAGAGACACACCCGGGCTGTGAACTGGTAATCCCTGAGCCTGTGCCTATGTGTGAAGTGTTGAGGTCGAAGACAGAGCACCAGATCAGCCACCCAGCCGTAGACGCCGATGATGCAAATCTGAATTAGTGCGGTGAGTCATCAGGTGTTCCCTAAGTTCCTTCTCCTTAACATAATTTCGATCCGTCGATCCGGGTGTTTCAGTAAAACAGTCCAGGTTGTGTTATCTCAATTGCATACCTACGTAATTTCTTTGTTCTATTGCATACACGTGTCATCCATCTTTGCTACGTAAAATGGCTGATGTCTGTAGCTCATCGAGTTAGACATGTTTGAACGTGATATTATCTTAGATTATTTGAAAAAACTTTGCAATTCGCGACTACTGATGAACAACAATTTCTGTCCCGAACAAAAGACTTGTTAGGACAGCAAAGAAAGTTTAATAAGTTACAAACAAAAATCGAAAAATCATTAGTTAAACAAAAAAAGTTCAATAAAGAGGAACAATTAAAAATTAGAAATGATTTTAATTATATTTTCTACGTCATCGTTCTTCAATCGAACAAACTAAAACAAATCGATAAATAGCGCAGGCGCATGAGCCGGTCATATGCGCGAAGTAATTTATTTTCCAATAGTTCCCCGATTAATTATTCGACTAAATTACAACCTTTACCGTTGCCCCCTTTCGGTGGTGATTCCACAAATTGGGCATCACACTATGACCTGTTTCGTTCTCTAGTCCACGCCACGGTCGCGGTGCCCACACGAACGCGGAGAAGTTTCTATATCTTTTGCTAACGTTACAGAATGTACCATTCAATCTCATCGAGTCCATTCCCATGACCGATGAAAATTATTCCGTGGCGTTAAGAGATTTTGGTGTCACGCTACGATAACAAGAGAATCATAGCCTCAAAGCATCTCCATCAAATATTGGATGTCGAACCCTGTTCCGACAAATCGATTCAAAGTTTGCGCAATTCGCTCAATATCTATCAAGAAAACATAAAGGCATTTGAAATAATACAATTTCACATTAAACAATGGAGTTTTTTTTATTGTTAAATACATATTTTACTACGTAAAATAACGCCTGCTACGAGAAAGCGCTTCGAAGTATCTCTTGCTAAACCATCCGATGTACCTAGTGTCGATGTTTTAATTTCATTTTCTTTTTTTACTTTTACTTTACCTTACTTCATTTCTAGGACGGGAACTTTCCGCTTGCGTAATTTCTAATCACGAAATTTACGGTCAATCAAAGAAAAATTCTGCCGAAAATGTCGGTAGAAATTTTACGCGTGGTTCGCCCGCCACGCAGTCGCCATCGCCAACCGTTCGACGAACATTTGCAGCTAACGTAACCCCAGTTCAAGTTGCGGATTCTACAGATTAGGAATCGCCTATATTGCGATGCTCAACATTCGTTGACGAAATGCTCGGAGTTTCTAAATCTGTCCCCGCGAGGTAGGTATTATTTTATTCAAAACAAGAATGTTTGCGTTAATTGTTTGAACGTAGGGCATGATGTTAAACGATGCAAATCGAATTATGTTTGTTGTGCTTGCCACAGGCGGCATCATAGTTTCATTCATTTCGAAAATCAGTCTGTGCCGGTTTCTTAGAGTATTTATGCCGGTTATCAGCGAATTCGCCGACGGTTAGTACCGCTGCCGTATCATTCCCTCCTACGGAGGAATGTAGCGATGGCGATACCTCGCGCCCGGCCGCTACTCCGCTCGATATGACGACTTCGGTGACTCACACGCATGCCGCATCCGAGCCTCGGACGCTATCCAATGCTCCGTCTGTACGTACGGACACAGTGGTGATTCAACGATGACGTCGACCTCCAAAAGTTTTGGGAACAACTTTTTATTGGATACCTACTCCAAAACATCCATACTATATATGTGATAGTGATAATCTTAATTGGAATGGCAATTCTGGAAGATTTTATAGTTTTAATCGATTAAAGAAGAAACATACGCAAAAGAAGACATTCACTCTCCGCCTCGTATCGTTCCTTCAAGCCAAAAAACCATCCAAAGTCAATATTGCCGCCCTGTCGCAACCCTCGGTGACTGTAGAACTAAGGTAATGAAAACCAGTGTAGTAAACAATTGATTTAATTCATCTCTATCAAAAGAAATTCGACTTATTTTCGATCACGTCACTTCGTCGTATAAACTATATTATATTATTTATATATATACAGTATCGTATCGCATCGCCTAGCGCGGCGGCGGCGGCCGCGGCTTGGCGGTGGCGTACGCGATCTCCGACAGGCGCACGTCGATGGGCGCGCGCTCGTCGTACAGCGTGGGCGCCTGCAGGATGATGCCGGCCGAGCCTACCAGCACCGCCAGCGTGAAGATCCACAGGAACAGCCGGTCCAGCACCATGGCCACGTACTTCCAGTCCTCCTTCACCTGCACAGACAGAACCGCGGCTTGAGGCGTGTGAGGCGTGTGAGGCGTGGCGTCGCGGGGCGGCGCGGCGCCCGCGCGCGGGGAGCGGCACGCACCCGCGTGGACTCCTCCTCCTTGCGCGTCTGGTCCGCGATGTAGTTGATTCCGTCGATGGCCTTGTGCAGCTCGGGGCAGCGGTGCCAGCGGCGCAGCGCGTCGCACAGCGCGTCCGCCTCGTGCAGGCGGCACGCGTCCGGCGCGTCCGGCCCGCCCGCCCCGCCACCGCCCGGCCCCGCCGGCCGCTCGGCCGCGCCCGGCCAGCGCTCCGGCGCGCACTGCTCGTCCCAGCGCACGGCCAGCGCCTCGCTCGCCACCAGCGCCGCGCTGCGCACACAGATATACAGGATGGAAACGAAAACGTGTGTCCAATACATTATTTCGTTAATTTAAAAGATATTGCAAAAACTATAAACTAATATAGAGTAAAATACATACATACATACATAAAGTCACGTTCATAATCCCCGAAGGGGTAGACAGAGGAACCACCTTCAATCACAGATAGTTCCCACTGCGACTCGGGGCGGTATATTAGATTAAGGCTTTTGACACATGTAATATGTTTATATTATATTGACTATATTTGTATATTAAAATTTAAGTTTTGCTATATTATCTTTTAAATTAACGAAATAATGGACTGGACAGTCGGACACACGTCTTATCGTATATACAGAGGCGAGTGGCTCACAAGCGCGAGGCGTGCGGGTCGGGCCGGTAGTGCGGGCGGCGCATGACCAGCAGGCGCGGCAGCACGTGGATGAATACGCGACGCACCCACGGGGCCATCGTGTGCGTCTGCGGCGACCGGAAGTGCACGTTCAGCACCACCACCGTCACGCAGATACTGCAATGTGCACACAGACACGCGTGACACGGGCGCTCGGGGGGCACAGTGTTTGTGGGGGGTGGGGCGGGGCGGTACCTGAACGTGTCCAGGATCATGGTGAACAGCACGAACTTGCCGAGCAGCGGCACCACGAGGGACGTGGGCGGGATGATCTCGGCCAGTAGCAGGAAGAACACCGTCAGCGACAGCAGGATCGAGATCGACAGCGACACCTGCGGACAGACCGGCCCGTGAGAACACGCGGGGACACGCGGCACGCGCGACCAGTACGACGGTACCTTCTCGCCGCTGTCGGAGGGCAGGTAGAAGACGAGCACGGTGAGGAAGGAGATGCCCATGCAGGGGATGATCAGGTTGACGGTGTAGAACAGCGTCTTGCGGCGCATCGTGATGTTGAACGTGATGTCCAGGTACGGCTCGTCGCAGCACGTGTAGAACTTCTCGTTCCTGCGGACGGGTGGTACTCAGTGAGGGACTTGTTACACGCGGGGCGGCGAGGGCCGCGCGACGCGCACCTGACAGCCGGCACCTCGAGGATGTCCCACTCGACGGATGTGTAGAACTCGGACAGGTCCACGCCCAGCTCCACCACGTTGGTGCCGCGCACCTCGTCGATGTGCCGCAGGTCCACCTGCCGGCACGACACGTGTCACGTGATCACGTCGCGTCTCGTCACACTACGACGCTCGGGACAGACAGAGAGACGCACCTGGAAGCCGTCGTAGGTCCAGGAGCCGAACTTCATGACGCAAGTCTGCTGGTCGAAGGGGAAGTACTCGACGTCGATCTCGCAGGACGACTTGTAGATGGCGGGCGGGCGCCACTCCACGCGGCCCGTGTAGTTCAGAGTCGCCTTCGTCGCCAGCGTCACCTCGAAGTTGCCGTCGGCGCTGCGGACAGAGACACACAGGCATTGCCGGGGCCTGAGGCCCCAGGTGCGAGCGGGACGGCACTCACTTGTTGTAGAGCACGATGTCGGGCCGCCAGATGTGGTCGGAGGGCACGTGCAGCATCTCCACGCCGCCGTACTCGCGCGGCTCCCACGACAGCTTGTAGTCGAACCAGCTCTGTACATACGCACGTCCGTTACATACATAGCGATACACACCCTCCCCCCGACACCCCCACACTCACCTGCTCGACCCACAGGTTGGTCGTCATGATCTGGTTCTTCAGGTTCTGTAACAGACAAGCGGATCGAGTAGTGGTGGCCGGTGAGCGCCGCCCAGTGCGCAGTGCAGATGGTAGATGGTGGACGGTGGACGCTCACCACGTCTATGAGCTGGCTGAGCTTTAGCTTGATGCGCACGGTGAGCGCGTCGCTGACGTTGAGCACGGGCCGCACCAGCTTGTTGTAGTTGCTGAGCAGGTCGTCGTACAACCGCTTGGCGTCCGGGTTGCCGCCGCATCCTGTACACACGTGATACTCGCGTCACACTCGGTCCATACTCCACGCGGGACACGAGACACTCACCGGCGACGGCCAGTCCCAGCAGCAGCAGCAGCAGCGGCGGCAGCGGCGGCGGCAGGCGGCTGAACGGGCGGCGGGGCGCGCGGCCCGCGCCGGCGGGGGCGGAGGGGCGCATGGCGGCGCGCGCATGCTGTCAGCGCATGGCGCGCGCTGCACGCGCTGCTCCCCTCCCGCTGCGCGCTCCCCGCGCCGCGCACTGCTCGCACTGCGCTGCACGCGTCTCCGGTATCTGCGGACACGACGCTTTATCAGGGTCGGATCGGAGCACCCGTCTTCGTCGGACCGCGACGAAAAGCTCCCGCCCGCCCGCCGCCCGCCAGTGCCGGTGGGACGCCGTCGTCGCTGCAGCGCCCCCTCGGCGGCGTGCTGGCCGCGCTACAGGAGCGTGGCAGCCCCGACAGCATCCCGTACGCACTGTCATATTAAACGTGCCGGGCGCGGGCGTCGGATGACTTCCGCGTAGTACGTGGAGTCGACATCGGTCAACCTATTGAGGCCGCTCGCGTCGGTAGCACGCTAGGGCGAGCGTCACCGTCGTCGGTCGCCTGTGTCCGTGTTCGCCTTCGGCCCACCATATTACTCCGAACAGCCGACGCCCCGTGCTCTCTTTCTATATGTGTCCCAGATATTTAAACTTTACAACTCTATTCGCGGGGATCAAAGTGGGGTAACATTTATTGAAACCTAACCTGACAATTCGACCTCCGCACAGTGGCGGCGGCATCTCGTCGTCCGCACGACTCGTGTCATCTCAAATATTTCGAAGAGAACCAAATCAGGACTATTATATCTCTGTACATCTACAAATGTCTCATAGAGGTTCATAAAGAAGCGACAAATTTCCCAAAAAATCAAGACACACATATTATATGTATCAAACACGAAACAGAGAAAGGTTGATTATCCCTAGGGCAAGATTAAGTAGAACACTAAAACAGGGGATCCTAATGAAAATGAAAATGTTTAATATGCTCCCGATGGAGGTCATCAAACTCCCTGCTAAAGAGTTTAAGGCCATTACATAAAAGTACTTTGACAAAAATGCCTACTATAGTCTAAACGAATTTATGTCCTCAAAATTAAAACCTTCTCATTTGCTATGACCCGGGAAATTGACATATAAGGTCGGGGAAAAAGTCGTTTCGCATATTGTATGTATACACTTGTAATAAAATTTCTTTGGCTGTACTATTTGTATCTCGCTGGTTTTGATGACATTAAAAGGGTTACATTAATAATAAAAAAATGAATTAGTAAAATGTTGTTTCCAGCTATTTTTCATTTGTTTTTCTTTCTGTCAAAATGAGTGAATCTAATGAAGAGATTCGATACATTTTGTAATTTTATTACAAAAAAGGAAAAAATTTAACGCAAGTCGCGAAAAAAATTTGTGACGTTTATGGACCTAATGCATGTTAGTAAGAGTAGTACAAAGTTGGTTTAAGCGTTTTCAATCCGGGAATTTTGATGTCAAAGATGCACCTCGCTCTGGTCGCCCTGTTACGGATAAAATGGACGCCATTTTTGAAAAAGTGAAGCATAATCGGCATATCAGTAGTTACGACGTAGCTGAAGAACTGGAAATTGACCACAAAACAATTTGACCCATTTGAAAACAGCTGGGTACACAAAAAACTCGATATTTGGATGCCACACGAGCTCACTGAAAGAACCGTGTACTCATTTGCGATTCTTTATTGAGACATAATGAAACCGAACCGTTTTAGAAGAGATTGATAACTGGTGATGAAAAGTGGATCACGTACGACAAGAACGTGCGAAAAAGATCGTGGTCAAAGGTCGGTCAGGCTTTACAGACTGTGGCAAAGCCCGGGTTAACTCGCAATAAGGTGATGCTGTGTACATGGTGGGATTGGAAGGGCATTGTTCATTATGAGCTTTTACCGCCGGGCAGAACCATCGATTCGGATCTCTACTGCCAACAACCGATGAGATTAAAGCAAGAAGTTGAGAGAAAGCGGCCGGGATTGATCAATAGAAAGGATGTGGTCTTTCATCACGATAACGCTAGACCACACACATCTTTAGCCACTCAGCAAACATTAAGAGAGTTTGGCTGGGAGGTGTTAATGCATCCGCCATATAGCCCTGACTTTGCACCTTCAGATTTCCACCTGTTTCGGTCTCTTCAGAATTCATTAGGCAGTGTCAGGTTAATATCAAGAGAGGACTGCCAAAACTATTGTTGCGTTTTTTTTATCAGAAGTCCCAAAATTTCTACAGCAACGGGATCATGTCACTACCTACAAGATGGCAAAAAGTCATCGAACAAAATGGCACATACAGTATGTAAACTAACTGATGGAAGATAATTGAGCTAGCGAATTTATTAGTCGCGTGTAACCCAATGCACCATTCGTAATCTTATACTGCATTAATAAAAAATCTGATTGCAATAAAATAATTATAAACTGTATTATTTGAACAGCCTGTGCATGTGCATGTGTTGACGTTAATGCATAAAGACACATTACCTGTCACAAGTGTCACACGACAACACGTAACAATAACACTTAGGTTAGATTAAATACGCCGAAGGTCTATGCGCCGACCACCTGTATTCACACACCTTTCAAGGCGACGACAGTTGTTAGCATGGACACGTTTCATGAGATCGGGATCATTTTGAATGCGGTCGCGGATTTTGTCGAAAGCCCATACAATTCTTGTCGTCATTTCCGCTTCGTTTTCGGATTCCTTGCGGAAAACTAGCTGTTTGACCCAGCCCCAAAAAAAGAAATCTAAAGGTGTTAAGTCAGGTGATCGTGGTGGCCAGGCTGTAGGTCCAAATCTTCCAATCCATTGCACACCGAACATCTCTCGGAGTCGAGTTAAAACGATCCCCGCTGTGTGCGGTGATGCGCCGTCGTGCTGATACCATGTTTCTGGTAACTCGGCAAGTGGAATGCCATCTAGGTAATCTTCGATGGGTCCATTGAGCAGATCAAGATACTTTTGAGCCGTAAGTGTTCCGTTGATGAAAATGGGACCTATTATTTCATTTCCTCTTATTCCTGCCCAGACGTTTATTTTTCATCGGGACTGGTGCGATAACTCGCGTCCAAGATTAGGATTTCGTCTTCTTGATCTCGGGGCCCAATGGTGCACGAAGCGTCAATTCCACATACTGTTTCTTGTAAACGAACTTTCGTCGGTCCACATGATCTTCTCTATAAACTGACCATCATTATCTATCTTGTCTAAAGCCCACTCAGAATAGCCTGCACGAAGAGGTAAATCGTTGGGCAACAGAGCCTGGATTTTTAGGATTGCATATAAGTGCTGCTTTTCACGCTTTAAAATTTTGTGTTCCTTAGAATGGCTCATGTTGAACCGCAAACCTGCACGACGTGTGCTGGAGTATGGCTGCTCACGAAAATGGGCGAGGACATCTTCTTCCTGTCGGACCAATATCCGAGGTCTAGGACCACCTGCGCCGACAGGCACAATTGGTTGATTTTCTCTTATTCTTATGATGGCTCTCACTATCACACCGACATTCCCAAGTTGCCGCCAGTATGGTGGTGGATATTGTCTACGGTACTCCATCAGAGCCCTTCGACCACTTTGGCCACATGCAGCGTAAATCATGGTCATGTACTCCTGAGAGGTAAAACTTGGGCGCGGCGGCATGACTTCAATTCAAATAAATTTCGTGATTTTGGCTCCACCGGCAATGACTTTGTGCGCGATATTCGGACTATATTGACGGAAAAAATTAAAACATATTTTTTTCAAAACTGAATCTACTTTTATTTAGAACGGAACCCTCGGTGCGCGAGTCCGACTCGCACTTGTCTGGTTTTTTTAATATTTCCGGACTAACTGACCGACGTAATACTGTGATATAATGTGAGTGACGGGGTCGCTTGTCACTATCACACAATGTGACACAATGCAGGTCCACGAGGAGTGACCCTGACCTGCCCGAACACTGTGTGACGTCACCGCGGTCGTGCACACCGCGCTTGTAGCGCATTGTACGCAACACGCAATAAACCAAACGTCGTCTTGATGTATGTTTCTGAGCTTCTCATTTACAGTGAGTAATGTTCACGTTTTGAAATGAAATGAAATTTATTTGCCAGAACATAGTGAAAATTACAGGTGATTTAAAAAGCATAGGTATCATATGTTCCACAGACAACGGTGTGCAAACCTTTTCTGCTATTTGTTAGTGTCGTTGAGATACTCTTTCATGGAGTAATAACATTGTCTAGACGCCACTTGGAAATATTTGTTTTAAATTGGCTAGCGGGACCATTTTTAAGGCAACTACGCAGATTATTGTACACTTCCTTCTGTATGGCAATACAGAAGGAATTCTTTTTATACAAGTCTACTCTGGAACTTGGCAAACAGAGACGGTTATTGTGTCTCGTAGACCTCGCGAAGACATCGGCGTGTGTTTTGAAATATTGCGGATATTGTCGAACGAAAATATACATCTGCTTAATATACATACACGGTACGGGTAAAATTTTTGAAAATTTAAAAAGAGGTCTACAGGAGTCCACGTGATGAGCTCTGCACAAGGCACGCACACACTTTTTTTGAACGACGAGGAGGATGAGGATATCTGCTTCGAACGAGTTTGATTTGTCATTAATTGGGCACGTTTTCTTCGGGTTGTAATGTTGTTTATCGATGTATTGACGTGACAAAATCTTGTTCTTTAATTCAAATGATAATGATATAATTTGTATCCGATCCAAATTGCTCGTCACCCGACACTGGTATATTATTTATTTATTTGGTGACTCTCGCGCGCACGCGCAGCAACTTGTCGGTAAATGTGTCTTACATTTTCTTTACCTATTGATTTAGTTAATTAAAGTTGTCAGTCCTCAGTGCGAGCGACCTGAGCGCGCCGCAGCGAGCGAGCGAGCGTCGTGCTCATGACCATCTCGGTGAGCGTTTGATGCGCTCGTCTCACATATGCAGAACTTGAATTGATATGCATCAATTCCTCGTTTTTTTCATTAACTTGTTTTCTGCTTCTATGGTAGACGTTTGATTTTTGTATAATTGAAGCAGATGATTTTCATTATTCGTGACAGATCGAATACCTACCTGTGTATTTCATATTTTTCAGCGAAACCTTATTTGAAATCGTGTAAAATAATTTTCTCCAGAACCAACCGCATATCGAACCTCTATTTTTTTCCAGTGGTGTTAGAATTTGGTTACGGTGAGTTGGATCGTCAACTTGGAAGGCTCGTGAGGCTTGAACGAACACTGGCAAACATTTTCATGTCACCGGCGAAGCGCGGAGGACGAGAGGACAGAGGGCGACGTCGTTCACATATACAATAAACAACAATGGCCCGAGCGAGGACCCTTGTGGAACTCCATTGTTAATAAATATCTATTGCTCATATAACATGAAAACCATCTTAACACATCGATACCGATTTTAGATAGTTTGTTAAACCCTTTAGCACACTACGGCAGTTTGTTTAGACGGTTCGAACCCATAGAAGTCTGTTTCAGTTTTCCAGATTTGTATAGGTTCGGTCCGATTCCGTTTTAAAATGGCTGCAGTGATCTGAAGACGTGAAGAATGAAATGAAAATGAAAATGAAAATTGTAAAAAGTGTATTGTCTTTTCTTACTTATGTCTAGTACAAACAGGGTTGAGACTCCCTAGTAAGTATGAAAATACCTGTGTCAGGGAGTCTCGCTCTTCCATATCCATTAATAATAAATATTATAATAATATTGACAATAAATTTAACAATTAATAATTTAAGTTTGAGCTGTGCGAGTTCTATCAAACGCCCTCCGTGTTCCGTGTCAGATCGACGAGTAGCCCTGTTATCCCGAGTTCTGTGTAAATGTCTTCGATGACGATGAGAGATGAGTAAAACGTAAGTTTTATAAGAGTAGAGTAAGGCGAGACCGCTTGCCGCCCCTTCAGGAAACACGGGATTGTCGGGAAACACGGACGGAATATATTAATGTAATAGACCCGACGACTTTCTCAAGTACTTGTACCCTAGACACAAGACCACACAGTAGTATTATACCTACATTATAACTAACTTAAACTTTATCGTAATTCTTGTGAATGTCATTTCACTTCACAATACACTATGTACATATTGGACCTGTCTCGTGTCGCGGTGAAGTGAAAGACAGAGAGAGACTACACAGTTCAGGGACATTTCATTGCAGAGTAAATAGTGTTTTCTCAAAGATGCTCGGTAACGTGCTCGATACATTCGAATGTTGAGCCAGGGAAGTACATACTTCCTCTCTGGAGGCTTCCAGATATACAAATACTTATTTAATAAAATATCTGACGACAGTAATGGATTTTCATATAACCTTACCGGGATAAGGCCAGGAATCCTCTCGTATTTTGTTTTTTACTTTTTAAAATTCGAATTTGCCCCCACACGAGCGCGAGCAGCTCTGGCTTCTACTGTACAACGTCACTTCTTTCATTTTATGGACGCCTAGTACTTTCGACTTGGAAACAGTAATTGGAAGGTGTTTTTTTTTCTCAATTTCCTTGAATTATTTTAGAAAAGCACTATACAAGCATCGGCCGAAATAGCCATTTTTGGCCTTGGATCGTTAAAAGGCCTCGCCTACGTCTCGGGATTTCAATATGATCCGCGGCCAATAATGGCTAATGTCGGGCCTCTACAGTAATTTTCCATTTATTTTTTAGTGTTTTTCACGGTGATTTTGTTATTGTTTACAATTGCGTAGTCTACTTTCATATAAACTTGACGTTACTACTGGAAACCTAGTTAAATTACCATAACAAAAACACTACTTAATGGGGTAACCCAAGACATATGTATAATGGTTTTACGAGCCCGACACTTGAGATGCCGCCATACGGGGTGGACCGGCGCGCGGCCGTCGGAGATGGAAACCAAATGACGCGGGGCGGGCGGCGGGCGGCGGGTACGATAGAAATATTCATTGTCGTTCTGTTGGCACACTTAGAAGTTAGTCCAGTCAATAGACATTTCCTAAGTGATTGAAGAGAAACACGATACGAGGGGCACCGACTGACGAGAGGGCCACTATATCCGAGGGGCGTTAAATTGATTCAAATTAAGTGTGTTCAGTTCGTCCGATATCAGGATTTCGACTGTAGTACGAACATTAGAGCGGATAAAATAATCGGCCAGCAGTCGTATGAGGTGTCCACGATACGAGTATACAATACTGCTCACGTTTTGTAGGTACCCAGTGTTTCTTCGAGTTGAGAAAAACTAAAACCTAAATTCCATGGACATTATGTTCCTAAAATAACTATGAAGAAAATTCTAGTGAAAAGATGGTTTCGGGGAACTAGCGCGACCCGAACTGAACGTACTGCTCCCGGCGCTGGGTTCGAGCGTCGGGCGGGCCGAGCCCCGAGCGCAGTGCGGTGGCACACTTCGTCCAGGAAGCGCGTACGACCACGGCAGTCGGGGCGGCGCACCCGGGAGGAGTCCGCCGAGCGCGGGCCTCGCGCGCTTGCCTGCTGCTCGGCGATCAGTCCATGACGGAGACCGGGCGGCAGCGCGGGACTCGGGCGCGAGCGGGCGGCGGCTACGGGCGGCACACGCGGCGTCAGCTGAGCGCGGCGGGCATGGCACGACGACACGGCTGAGCGGGGCGGGCGGGGCGGGGCGGCACTGCGACGGACACTGGACGACGCGCGCTGCGAGCGGAGAGACGCGCGCGACTGCCGGCCGCGCCCGCCGCCCCGCGGCCCGCGCCCCGCGCCCCCGCCCCGCTCGCAGCGCGCGCCGCACGCCTCCTCCCCCGCGGACGTGCCTCTCCGACGAGCCCCTTTGATAATACTCACACTATCGACACTGCCGCCTCGTCGCTCGTTTACATGGTATCGACATTATTGCAAGTTATCGGGCCCCGTGTAAAAATCATCAAATTAAAAATCCGAGCTATCACACGCATTAACTGCGGAGCTCGTTCGTAGAGCGCTCTGCCTGCCGCGTAGCGCGCCCGTAGCACCGCGTAGCGGCTCGTAGCAGTCGCACGTTACGCGCGACATCAATTTGTCACCGCACGTGTCGCCGTCAGCGCCGCCCCTCCCTCCCCCCTTTCGTCGCGCCCCACCGTCGTTTTGTTAAGCACACAATTCCATTCCAAAAACTATTTCAGTAAAAAATCAATCACTGGATTAATCCTGTTTTTTTTTCAAGCAATCACCCTGTGTGTATCACGTAGGGAAATACGACGTGTCGCACTCGTGTACGGCTCGTCTTGAGAAACAACACCCGCTGCGACAACGTAGAGTCATTTACTGCAGGGGCGCACTCACACCACTAATAAGGTAGGTAGTCACATCAAGGTCACCCTTCAGTGGATTAAGGGACATAGTAATTCTCGTGGCAATGACGCGGCGGACGAACTGGCGAGAAGGGCATCGGAGACGGTTGCAGAGGGCCCAGAGCCCCTCATACCCCTGCCGTTCTGCTGGATAAAGACGTCGCTGCGCCAACGCACGAAGGATATACAGAACTCTAGCTGGGCCAAGGTCGTGGACTGCAGGCAGTCTCGAGAAGCCTTGCCGAAGGCTGATCCGAGACTCACCAGACAGCTCCTGCGGCTCAGCAGAGTCAAATTACGGAAGGTAACCGGGATAATAACCGGACACAGTCCACTTAACAGACACCTCTTCAATATAGGCATCACAGACAGCCCCTTGTGCAGAGCTTGCATGGAGGCGGAGGAGACGGTCGCCCACGTGCTCTTGGAGTGCAGAGAGGTGACCACCTACCGGGCGGGAAGCCTTGGCGCCCCAGGATCACTTCCCGAAGTCCTTCAGGACATCAGAGGACTGCTGGACTTCCTGGCGAAATTGGGGTGGCTCGATTAGTAGTAGTTTCCACCACACGCAAAATAGGCGCTTAATACGTCGAGTTGCGGAAATCAGCCCGTTATTACATACTCACACCACAACTATACTTACCTGAGTACAGTTCACTCCGGCTCATTTCAATTTACAGAGTTTTACAGTACGAGTACTTGCACGTAACAATTCGTGCCCGTAAATTAGTACTTATTCGCTTTATCTGTGAATAGTTGATTACATAACTAAAGTTATCACGATCCGACGGCACGTTTTGACAGCTTAGAGAGACGATAGAATGTAACTTTGAATGAAAACAACGAAACGGTAAACAAATTATCATTAACTTATTGGGTTAAAAAACATAGTATCGTTAAAATCATCGATAAACAATGCTCTTTTTGAAGTCAAATATATTTGGCTAAAATAATCAGGGGAGACGGAAGGAGGTCAAAGTGAGCCATAAATTTATCGTGACTCGATCGGACAAAAGTGAATTTCTACAACTACGAAAGATACAATAACAATTTATATACCCACTTTTTCTTCCGAATGATGCTTCTAGCGCTACGACCACCGTCGCATTGAAGCAACAATTTGTGGAACAGCAGCCGTCAGATGAGTGAATTTATCGACATGCCGAGGAAAAAGTCGAACGATCTATCACTAGGTATCTATATCCTGCGCCGAAATCGACCAAACCCGCTTAGTAATACCGAGTCTACGGTGTCTATCTATCGGTTGAAGAATATATTACATCAATTAGACAAGTCTGACGGAGACCAGCCCCGCCCGGGTCCTGCCGCTCGAGGGCTGC
Organism: Hofmannophila pseudospretella; assembly: GCA_947369225.1. Lineage (NCBI taxonomy): Eukaryota > Metazoa > Arthropoda > Insecta > Lepidoptera > Oecophoridae > Hofmannophila > Hofmannophila pseudospretella. The sequence continues at coordinate 15,283,654 of OX376318.1, read as the reverse complement.
TCCGGCACACGTCACACGAGACACACCGTGTCACACTCGTTTGTGCGACGAGTCCACGAGTGCACAACAGTGCCCGTCAACCGGGGTCTGGGACATAATTTTGGAAAATATCGGTCCATCCGTGTCAACACTCAAATTCTCTCGTTTACGCGACCGATGTACAATCCTACTATTACTACTATTTATGTCATAATTCTTTTCTTCAGTCCACGACCGGGACGCGGCCGGTCCGTTGGCGGTTATTATTGTCTCTGCGTTACATTCATGAATTCAAACAGCGCTTTCCGGACAGCGCGCACGGTCATGTGTCGACACATAGCGTAATTTTGGTTCGCAGTAGACTTAGGCCAAGGTAGGTACCAATTTTGTGGGACCTATATCTCTCATTGATCCTCGTTTGCTCTGAGACAGTGAAAGAAATAAGAAAACTTTATTGCCCACCATAAGGTACAAATCAATCAGTAGTAAAACAAATAAGTAATATATAGAAAAAAAAACAGCTATCAACTTAAATATGTTACTCCTATTTTAACTATAATAATAACTATAACTAATTATACATTAACTTATGCACTACTACTATATATATCTGCTATGTGCATCGGTGGCGGCAATTGGCGAATTGCTCAGTTGTTGCCGGCATGGACATGTGGAGTACGAAGAGCCATGCCAGCACTGGTTTTCAGCACTCACCATCTCTAATGCTTTAATTACATAGGGTACTGAGCATAAAATAAAGATCTTTAGATTATCAAGTATATTAAATTAATATCTAGTATGTGTGAGAAAAGGGTGTGTGCATGTGGGAAAGATGCGTGTGAGTGTGAGTGTTATGTTGTGTGAGGTGTATGTGTATGTGGGTTAACCCAATTATGAGTATCTTTATTTTTCATACGGCCGTTTTTTTTTAGTCTTCGTTTTTATTTTCTTTTTGTAAATAATATTATTATCTTTTTGTTTTTGGAAGAGTATCATTTTGTACTTCTTTTTAAAAGTTTGGTGACAAATTTTTTTTCTGAGAGGTGGAGGGAGGTTGTTCCACACTTTAACGGCTGCATATTTGAAGCAACCCTTATAACCACTCGTTCGATGAACCGGCACAAATAGAAGGTTTTTAGATTGAGATCGCGTGTTCCTTTGATGGACATTTTTCATCCATGTAAATTTCTCAAATAGATACTTGTGGAGACTCGGAGGTCCCTCGACTCTGTTTTGAGTTAAATATTGGCGAACGAGTGAATGCACGTAGTTGATGTGTCGACGAAAGATATGATTTAAAATAATCAGAGACGAGGAAGGAGGTCAAGGAGGAGGTTAGTCATGTTTAAGATATTTTTTATTCTATTGTCTCTCGCATACGTATAAATTATCGTGCGTATCACATCGCACGTGCGAATGGCTACAATTTGTACCGCAGATCAGTTCGTGTCGGTCGGCCGCCGCGTAGACGGTTCGTAGCAGGCGCGTAGAGGTCGCGTAGCACCGCGCGCCCGGCCCCGTGCCGAGTGGAGAGCTGAGCACGCGGGGCCGCCACACCGCGCGCACCGGACACTGTGCTCCTGTTCTATAATGCAGCGATTATAATCATCACCCATTACTCGCGCAACTACGGCGTGCCGTACGCGTTCGGTAGTTCGCGGGTGTGCGAGTGAACTACTGATCGCGCTCGCTAACTGCGGGGGAATTGAATCAGGCGGGGGGCGGAGAGTGTCGCTTCTGTACGTAGTACTATTTAGTATTCTGTGACTGTACTGTCAGGGTTTTATATGAAAATCCTGTGCACCGGTTTGCGCCGGTGGCGTATGTCCATGCACGTCTACACACTTTTGTAATTGAGCTCAGGGCCGCCCGAGGCGAGCGTGGCTGCTGCCGAGTTGTATTTACTAGTGACGCCAAATAGGATATTAATAATATAACTATGACATAGCATAGAGTATATAATAATATTGCCATATAGAATGGCCACTCTCTGGCCCCATTGATTCCGGTACCTGGTACGTCCGCCAAGTGCGCCGGCTTGTCAACGTGTGGGAGTGTCGTCAGACGTTGTCACGGATCGCGTGCACATCAATACAATGTGTGTAGGACAAAATATTTTTGACGTATATTGATTGTTGTCATTACAACATATTTGATCGATGTATTTCTAAATCCTAATAAATATGCATTATCTTGAATTATGTATTGTTTATCTCGCTGTATCGTTCATAGTCTGTAGATAAATATTTTATTTAAGTGATAACGACCACGTTTTGATCGTTTTATTTGTTTTTAGTTGCGTTAACGAACTGAAGGTTTACATATAAAGTCGCTCCAGTGGCCGACCTGTGCCGGTGTACTGTACTGAATTGACAAATTACGAACTATAATATAATAATAATAATAATAAAAATTTCTTTATTAAGGCATAAAACCCATTGGTTTACAAAATAATAATAATTAAATTAAATTAAATTAATAATTAAATTATATATACATACATTTTTAAATCCACATCTATAGATACATTTTTAAATCCAAACGCGTCCTAACATTATTAAAATGTGTTTGAATTATTTTGCTTAAAAAGGGAGAACTGTGGTATGTGTGGAATTGTGTGTTTAGTAAAATTAAGACTAATTGACTTGTCATGTAAATCAATCATTTACTGGATATTTGGAACTTTGAAGTGGTACCACTCCAACAACACTCGCATTACGTAGTCGGTCCGGGCGTGACGTCGCCGTTAGATAAGATTTTTAATGTTTTTCTTACAACTTACCGACTGCATACTCTGTCCAGAAATTCTGTGCACGCCACTGATACCGGGGTGGTCGCTAGGCGTACGGGGTGCCGGAATCAATGGGGGTACGGAGTGGCCATTCTGTAGGCCAATACTATTATATATTGTATGTGGTACTGTGGCACCGCGCGGCGCGGGTAGTGTACACGTAATGCAGATGGGGTCGGGGGTCGCGGCGCGCGCGGAAATTTCGTGCGCTATAAAATATTGCGATTTAGCGTGCGGCGGTTATCGGCGCCCGCGGTGTGCGGCGGGGGGAGGGGGAGGCGGGGAGCCGGTAACTGCAGCGCCGATAAGACGCGCGATAAGTGTCGCTCGCCGCATCACTCGCATCCGCCACACCTCGCGGTACACCTCGCGGCGGCACAGCTCAGGGTGTAAAATACGATCCCACTCTTATAAAGTGGCGCAGCATGAATATATGAGTGGAGCGGGCTTCGCGTGCGGCCACTTTGCGGCCATGTTTATTTAAACAGGCACTCGCTTCTCGCTCATCGCTCCCCCCCCCAACCCCCCCTCCCGTCCTTCGCAGAGCGGATACCAACGAATATCTATACCTACCACAACCGCTGTTAAAAAAAAGGAGTATAGGTTGGCGCGGCGGCAGCGGCGGCGCGCGGCGTCGAGGTCGGCGCACACGGCCGACTAGTATCGGTCCGGGCACACCGGACGGAACGAGAGTGGCAGTAGCAGCGGGAGAGGACGGTCAGACTAGGACTGTACTGTCCGGTTCCAGTAGCAGGAACGGACGCGTGTAGTCCAGCACTTATATTACACCTACTCTCTCGGTGACTGAACACGTGGGGCCGGGGGGGAAGAGGGGACAAGACGACTTATCTCTCAGCCGGTGAATATTTAGAGACGGATGTCGCACGTGTGCAGAAGTCGCGTTCCGCCGCGTCGGAGGGTATCGGCGCTTGATGTGCGCGCGGGGCGGGGAGTGGGAGCGGGGAGCAGCATAACTGAGCCGCCAGCCGACGGCCACGGCTTGCCACAGTACACATCCGCGACATACCCGCATTTTCGGCATCGGCTCAATATCAGTCACCGTGCCCGTGGCTCCTTCAGTTTGTAATGTTCCTTACGTGTCGAGCGGCGGATCCAGATCACCCCGGTACTAGAATACTCGCTAAGGGCAACCGTTTTCAATATTGACTACATTTATTTTCAGTACTATTTTCCGATCTCAGTAAACAAAAGGCCCCCGAATATTTTTTTCTGAATCCGGCCCCCGCCGTGGAGTCGCAGATAGCACGATTTAGTAGCAGTCTGTTCAAAAAGTGTTCGCCCTGCGATAAGCGACACCGAGCGAGTACCGTCACGTGCCAGCGCCGGTAGAGTGTCGTGCACGAGTACACGCAGGTACAGGTAGCTCTGTGCGTGCCGCGTGTGCTCGCGCCGGCCGGCACGCGGCGAGAGCACGATCGAGAGACGGTAATTATAATTAGCTAGGAGGACCGGTCGGTAGCGCGCGCGGCTTCGTTAGCGAGTCGCCGGGGAGGCCGGCCGCGGAAGAGATTCGGATTCAATTAACGTACTAATTGGGTACTATTGTGTCGTCGGGAACGGGTTGGGGCTCGTGCCGCACGCAGTCCGGCGGCGGCACGAGCGGCGTGAGACGTGAGATAAATAAACGATTGTGATTTTAATGTAGTCCGCTCCTAGAAGGGCGCTACGAGTACTGGAGCCCGATTGGCCTAAATTACAACGTTTGTAGTTTATCAAATTTCAATTTAGTTTTCGTTCCAATTCTATTTGGACACCAAACCGCATTCCGCTGACGCATAACTCTGCCACTGCCGCCTTTCGATTCACTATCGATCGGGCAAAAGTACCTCGGGAGGAACTCACGTTCGATCGTTATATTTGACAGTTGAAATGTTTCGTTACCGTTCAACTGCGATTCAGTATATACTAAACGTTTTAGTAGAATGCGTCACTGTTCGATCGAACTTAACTGAAATTGGATCGTCAGTGGATACGAAACACGTCATAGCGATGCAGTTTAGATTCTATTTAGTTACGATGTATTTAGTGGTATCAATTTCCAGTGCGCGTAGTGTCCGTACCGCGCCGCCGCCCGCCCGTCCGCCCGGCGCGGCGGGATCGTGTTCGTATCTCCGGTGCTAACCGGCGATACGCGCGGCGCCCGATCTCCGGCCGGAAGCGATCGCGCCGCGCCGGCTTCACTCTAACGAAATAAAACAGTTCGTTTGGTCGCCACAGAGTATCTATCACAGACTACAGTGCACTTTGCGATGCCGCCGCGTGTGTCGCTGTCACCTGCGAGACGGTATTTTAAGTCGCACGATCTGGAATCGGACCCGAACTCTCTTTAATTGAGAATTAGATATATTTATATCACAATTAATCATACTCTACTGACGTCTCTAGCTTCTATATAATATAATTGGTCGCCAGACCGACCCCGACTGGACAGTGAGTAGTACAAATACTTAAGCATTATCTACTCTACTACTGTACAGCGTGTGCGACGCGACGCGGTGAGAGCGCGAACTGAAGAGAAAGACATTTTTTGATTGATATTTGTAAAGAGAAGGCGCTCCCGATAATGTCAAAATGAGAGAGCGACACTCCCGGGCCCTGCGGGCGGAGCACGGGGCGCCGGTACCGACCACCACGACTATCAAAGATACAGACTGAGTTACATATTTACTGTTTCAATAACTTAAAAAATGATAAGATTACGAAGTCGCTATGCGAGCGATCAATATGAAGATAAAGGCCATTGCCTCAAATGTAAAACGACATCGCGACGGCGACGACGATGATGAGGAGCTGTCAGAGAGGATAAGGTTGACTTCCGATGAGCGGAGGCGGCGCGGGCGCACACACTGCGTCATAGAGGTTAGTATTGCCGCGTCCGCCGCGATCATGGGCAGTCAACCTGTGCACCCGGCGCGCGCTACGAGTATTAATCGCGCTATTATTTTGTCGCAGAAATTATGGGTTTATTTGGCAGTGCAAAAAAACGTACTTACATGCGAGATTAAATCGGAAACAAAATATACTTACAGCGCGATTTTAAAATCGTGTCGCGAAAACCAAAAGCGTAGTGCGCGCTAGGTCTAGAAAAGTAAAGGTTAGATCCAGTTTGGTATAAATATAGAAAACGATTATTATATTAGTCATATTAACTAAGTACTGGAGCTTTTATTACATATACGAGTATATAACATACGTCGGAGCTGACATCCTAAACGAAACGTTGAATGTGTCCGCAACTTAATACAAAGTACACAAAGAAACTGAAATATGTACTATAACAGAGGAACTACACGTCCTCGTATTCTTTTATTTAATATCGGGAAGTAGGTAGACATTATGAATCTGCCTGACGGGATTCCGGGCAGGTTCCGGCAAGGAATTACATTCGGGTTGGGGCTTTCGGTGTAGGAGATATGTACGAAATGTAGGCTGGCGGCACCGCGCGGGGGGTGCTGATAAAATGAACATTCTGTGGATTTTATCAAGTTTTGCTGCAGACCTACCTTAAATATTAATTCGGACTGAGGTTCCGGTCGAGGAGACGGGGCATTCTAAAGATAAAGGATAGACGAGATAGGCGGAGGGAATTCTGAAGATAAAAGACAAAAAACAATATATTCAGCTTCAGGTAACACGGGAAAGCCAAGAAAGGGCAACGCTGCACCGACGAGGAAATATCTAGAGCCTGTGACAGACGGACGTACTCGCCACTCCCCACTCGGGCGGCAGTAGCCCTCCGAGTACGTCACTGTGCGGCACCAGTACTCGTATATACCAATATTACAGAACAATGTGAATGTAACAGCATTCACATTATATTACATATCAACGGTATCTCTCCCGCCCCCCCCCCCCCCCCCCCCACGCACCCGCACCCCATTTCACACGCATACCGAATGCTGAGACAAACGTGTTACTTCTTACCTTGGGAAAATATACCTACCTCTGGGGAGATTTAACGGGAAAGAAAGAGCTAGTAAGTAGTGTATAGTATTGAAATACATTTGGGATTAATTTTCAGTTCAGCGAAATAAAATTTAATAACAGTTTACGAGAATGTATCTATCAAATACCCATCTCCGGCCTGAGGTCAATAAAATTCCCCCATACTTGTGTTCCGGCCGCGACGACGGACGGTCACCCGTTAATCGACTGAATATAAATAAACGGCGTGACAATGCATTTAGTGTGGGGGGAGCGGGGCGAGGGGGCGGGGGCGGTGGGAAGTGGGTCAGGCCGGCGGGTAGGGGGCGCGGGGTGCGGGGCGCGCGAATCGTTATCACGCTATCAGCCGCGGCGCGCTCACACGGACGCCGCATTTCGGACAAACAGCCGGTTACTCTACCTACCTCTACTCCGGTTACTCTACCTCTACTCCAGTTTCCCCGATGTTGTAGGTACGTCATGTCACGAAAGATGCGTGAACACCGACACGACGCCGCATGGCGACGCACGAGTCGCTCACAGGGCTTTGAGTGGATTCAGTCTGACTGAGTGAGTCAGTCGACATTCAGTCGAGTGCATTCAGTACGGTAAATCTGTGATTTATATCATATAAACAGAAGTCTGTCTAAATCCTCTACTAAATGTATCTTTTTCTAACTTTTATTCATGTTTCCTCGTGCTTCTCTCTAAAGTTCCGTCGCCCAAATGAATGTGCGCCGTCTGCGTTAGTCCGTGACGTGTCCCTCCCCGGGGGACAGTTTTCTCGCGTAGATACTTCTTCCCAAAAGTCCCGTCTGCTGGGCTGGTTACTGGTCTGCTTGTACCCCCCACCCCCCACCCCCCTCCCTGCACGGTTGTCACCTGCACCGCTGGTCTCACGTGTCTCGAAGGCTACGTCAACCGCCGCGAATACCACGCGCTCGGTTCGATTTAAATCGTTAACGTAGGTATTGTTGTAATTACGTTTTGATAGTTAGTTTAATTTAATTTTTTCATGATTTCAAAATTATTTGTACCTAATAAAAATCAGGTTAAACTCGTGTTGCTGAGTGTTCCCTCGGCCCACCAGACCGGCGTACCCTCGTCCAGAGTGCCCACGATCGTGGTGCCCCCGGGTCAGCTCGGCGACACGACACCTCACTCGGTCGGAGTCGACTCCCAGGGAGGATGAGGATGCTGACAGTGCCCTCGTATCTATTGTAGTGTAGACGCGGGACGCGGGACTCGACGCCGGCAGCATTGTGTCGCTCGCGACGGTAACAAAGCCGCGGAACTAGCTCGTTGACTGTGACTGAATACGACGCGCGCTTCCTTCCGAGCTTCACTTTCATATCCGCTAGAGATAGCAGGTCTTGTAGGTACTCGTACTTACTTACGTGCTACATTTCCTTTTACTATTTGTCTCTATCATTAATCGATCTATTTAGTTCGATTTACAGTAGCTGTAATTACATGGTGCGTCACTATTATTACATGGTGCGTCACTATTATTTCTTGCATTTTCAAATTTTGCTAGACGCATGTTCTGACCTGGAATGGAAGGCATCCTCGTACGTGTCACACGGAGAACTGCTCAAGTTGAAAGAAGCATACGATGTAAGCGCAGCAGTGTAGTGTGGCTAGGCATATTGAGCTAAATAGAGTGAGAGTAGTCGTGCCGTGTCTCTAGGGCTCCATCAGACGAACGACTCCGTATCGTCGACCGAGCAAACGGCAACCGCGGAGTCGTCAGCGACAGCATACGACAGTCGTCGGCTATCTTCGATGTCTGCTGTTCTTGACAGCGACTTGAATTTAGCATAGGAGCAACATCCAGAAATGGATTTAGAAGAAGAATAGTACAGTTCAGGAACAGTACGCGACGGACTGTTCGCGGCGGACAGTCCCTCGTCTGCGTTGGCTCTAATAATAATAATAATACTGTTTTCACCAATGGTTTTATTTTCAAAATTGTCGACGACCTCTGCACAAACTGACACCCACGCTCTAGTTTTAGATGTTTTATTACTATATTCTTTACTTTTATAATTCCATATACACTCATATTTTTATCGAAGTTATTAATACATCGATGTCGTTCGTGAACTCAAACATTTTGAAAAAAAAACCGTTTTCTCGGTGTATTTGTTATCGACTGGCGACAGTTATAACAAAAAACTGTTTGCTCGTTCGACGACACGGTGTCGTTCGTCTGTGAGTGCCCTTAGATTTAGATTGAGGCACGCGCCGGCCGAGGTACGAGGGTTTTCGCGCAATTAGTCCCGCACGTGCCGAGTTTGATTGATAAGTCTGACAACTGTGCTTTTGCTTTAACATGATGCCGCATCAACCAAAAGTACAGTTGTTAGACTATAGTGCACATGGTTTGGATCTCTCGGATTCTCCCGATTCAGAAATCTGGATCGTATTGCTGTTGGTTTTTCAATAAAATAAAATAAATAAATGCCTCCTCCGGCCGCGGCCCGCGCCTACAACAATGGGAATGTAATTTGTGCGTAGTGCGCAATATTGTTTGATTTATGATTTTTTGAGTGACGTTTATTAAAGGGCTGCTCGACGAATCTATCAAGGAGCGGGGTGCGTGGAGCGGGGTGTCGCCTCGCCTCTCCCGCTGCTACTGCTGAACCAATGTAGTACACCGGAGGGTGGTCTGCGCGACCACGTGCTCGTGCCAATTATATATATAGCTTGGAACCATTAATTTAAATAACAATATAAGACAGTCCGTGCCATTTTTGACAGAAAAATGTGTATTCGAAAATTCATCCATTGGAATTCGATTCGATTCAAATCGTGTGTGTGTGAATGTTTACATTTACTAGTATTATTTCGTTTCCCAACTCAATGTTGTACAACAACCAATTTCCCACTTCCTAACCGTGCCGTGTTCACACGGTTATTATTGTTACTACTTAATGACAACGACACGTGACGATAACTCGGACCACGCACTGTTGTCGACAGAGTTGTGACGAGCAGTCGTGGCGTATTGAACGCGTCACAATTGTTTCAGTTATTTAGGTATTTATTGGTCGTAGAAAAAGTGATGCATGCGACCGAAGCAAGTGGCGCCTCAAAATAAAGAAAGCCGACCCCGTATAACGAGAATGCGCGAGGACAAAGAAGAAGAATAAGAATGGTCGTAGAAAAAGTATCGTATGCAACTGCACGTAATTAGCCATTGAATCGCTACGCTCGTATCAAAACCTATAAATTCATTTTACAATGTCCGTAATTACGTGTCGGTCGCATAAACTACTGTCGTTAGTCACCGCGTGAGCGGAGCACCTCGCACACATCCGCCGGGCTCGAGGGGCGCGGGGCGCGGAGCGGGGCGTGCGCGCGGCGCTAGCGGATGTCACTCGTGTCGCCGTGATCGTCACGTGTGACATATACACAGTGAACTCCGTAAATCCCCGCGGTCTAGGGTCCATCTATAGAGACAGGCCATACCATACCGTACCCATTGTAAGTTATTATAGAATAACGGACTCAAAGTCTTCTCACGTCCCTAGGGGGGGCGTGGGGAAGCTGCTTCAGGGCTATGCCCTCTTGGAGCGGTGTCAATCGCCACCCGTAGCCTGGGGTTGCCGTTGGCGTGGTCGGATCCGGTGTGTGCCGTCGGTGCACGATGTCACTCGGCGGATGTGGCTTCGCCCCTGAGCAGTTCCCTGGGCAGGTCTCTGCTCGAACGATCGGGCAAGCGGGCATGCAGCGGTGCCATCTCACGCGTAGAGATGGGTGGGCAGAGTTGTCGGCGCGGTCAAACATGCCGCGTGCGAGGCGCTCGATGAACGTGTCCAGTCTCTCTGCCTTCAGGTCTCGACTTAAGGTCGCGTTGCGCACGTAGCGTGGGGCATCTGTGATGGCGCGCAGGCATTTGTGCTCCTGCGCGCGGAGCTTCTTTTTGTGGCTTTCTGGTAAAAGAGCGTACCATGCCGGTCCCGCATAGGTTAAGCGGGACCGGATGTACGTCTTATAGATCCCTAGCTTCGTGCGCAGGGGAAGGTTCGAGGAGAGGACTGGACGAAGTAAGCCGCACGCGGATTTGACCCGCTGCACGACGACGTCGTCTGCGTGGTGCCGCATGGTGAGCCGCGGTCGATTTTTACGCCCAGGTATTTTGCCTGGCGAAGCCACTGGATGTCTTGTCCCTGAAGGCGAAGTGGTGGTGGCAAGTGCTTCCTCCCGGTGACGAGAGCCTGCGTCTTCCCGACATTCACCGACAACTTCCATTTGGTATAGAATAACTTACAATGTAGCCCGCACCCTATGACTCGCAGATCCTGAGCAACAGCCACGTGCGGCTGGCGTGTGCTGAGTGACGTGTCACAGCCGACATAAAATGGTAGATCGAGGTCGACCCGTACCTCTTAGTTTGCGCTTGTCTCTGAACCCTGATCGCTTGATTGACACCGAGTTGCCTGTTTCGTTTATGAAATACGCGACGAATCGTTTTGTACGAGTGTAACGGTCATACAAGTTCATAATAACATAATACCGAACTCGTGATCCGAGCGACCGCGGCGGGTCGGGGGCGGGAGAGGGGAGCGAGGGGCGGGAGGGCCGGCCCTCGAGTCGGCCCGAAGGAAGGACACTTTTTGTTTGATCCCCAATTTATATGTAGATGAACTAGAGACAGGCCGTAGAGTGTAATTTTCATTCAAATAGCGACGAGATCAAATATTGATAGGATTTAGAATAAGTTATGACAGAGTAGGTAAACGTTTTTGAACGACCCGTAGCTCGTGCCGTAGCGCGTAGCGCGTAGGCACTTAGTGTAGGCCCCGGGGTGGCGAGCGCGAGGCGCGGGGCGGGAACGTCGCGGTTTTAATTACCGTCCGGGTTTGTGATATCCATTATGACGCGCACGTGCCTTGGAAGTTGTATCGTCTGTTGTCAATTATTTATTATCTAAATATTCAAACTCGAGAGCTGTCGAAATTGGCGGCAGAAGGAGCGTTCGCGCGTCCAGTGCTCTTTGTCTCTGGCAGATACTCCGCCGTCGTATTATCATTTATTATCGTGAGACAGAAAACAGCAAAAGTAAATTAGAAAACTAACAAACCAGAGTCCAAAATGGTTATTAAAAATAACTATGTTCAAATGAATTAATTTTATGGGGATCGAAATATATTTAGTTATTTTATTTTTAAAACCGGTCAAGGGCGAGTCGGGCCTCTCCATATACATAGGGATCTAAACTATAAGCACTGAGTATGACTTTATTGTGTGAAAATGTTTCAATGTCTCTGACGTGTGCCGCAGTGCCCCGCGGGGCTGCGGCCTCTCGGCCGACGTGCACTATGTCCTCTAAAAGCGTTCACTCCGAGCTGTATACCGTTTGGGATTATGGGTTGAAAATTTCAAATATTGATTAATCGACTGACTTATTCAATCATGATCGATCCGTTAGACATAATCGTGACTAAATGCCCGAAATAATCAGTTACTAATTTTAAATCATAGACACTTTTGATTAATGATTACTTATTTAAAATAAAGTGCGAAAGGGGGAGCGGGCGAAAGCAAAGGGGACTGGGGGAAGCGAGGGGGTAGTGGGGGGATTGTAAGGGGATCAGGATCGGGACCGGGACCGCGAGTGACTGCACCTGATTGCGAGTGACCGCCCCGCCGGCCCGCGCGCCCGCCGTCGTCGCCTGCACACGGGGTGTTTTATTTGAATTAAACCCTTGACTTAATCGTATCATTGACTAGACGAGAAGAAGCGGGTTTGGATTCCTTCCGGTTGAGGTTATAAGATTTTGAGGGGGTTTACCGTCCACGGGAAACGCTACATTTGGGAAGCCTGCGGTTTCGGGGAAGAGGTTACATTACTAAAAAGGCTAAAAATACATTTCTGGGTCTTTTAAGGGGTTTTACCTTCAGCCACCTACGGGAAACTCAAAAATACGCGGGCAACGTATTGATTCCCGATAAGGGTGGTCTCCTATCTTTAAATGAAGCCGCGAGTAACCGGAGCGGGCAGCTAGTGGTTATATAATTTTGTTCCCATTATACTACTATATTGTATCGTTAGAGCGCCGGTGGCGCCGTGGCTAGAACGTCAGACTCCCACGCGGAAGATCCGAGTTCAAAACCATGCGATGTCATGTACCAATGAGTTTTTCGGTTTTTTCGTAGGACTTACGTACATTTACCGACTGCTCTGACGGTTGAAGGAAAACATCGTGAGGAAACCTGCACACTGAGATGACCAGTGTGCAAAATGGAGAAGGCAATGGCAAACCACCCCATTAAATATGCCACGAGAGTCGTTATATGTGATTAATTCCTTAGAATGATCACGACCCTCGTCAATGAGGAACACGACTTAGAAGAAGAATTAGATAGTTGTACATATTATATATACCTTCACGCTATTTCCCTGTTGTCGTACTTACCTATGTGTGTCGGTCGGGGGAACCTGCGCCGAACTACGGTTATTAAACTAGATACGACATCGCGACACAGAGCGACCGCGCTCGTGCGGTCTGCTGTGTCGCGAGCTCGCCGTGTCTAGCGAGTGCGGTGTAGATTGCCCGCCAGGGGCACAATCCGCCTAAATTACAACGTTTGTAGTTCTATTTCTATCCAATTTCAATTTAGTTTTCGTTCCAATTCTATTTGGACACCAAACCGCATTCAGCTGACGCATAACTCTGCCACTGCCGCCTTTCGATTTACTATCGATCGGGAAAAAGTACCTCGGGAGGAACTTGTGTTCGATCGTTATATTTGACAGTTGAAGCGTTTCGTTACCGTTCAACTGCGATTCAGTATAAACTAAACGTTTTATTAGAATGCACAAATACATTACTGTTCGATCGATCGTTGACTCGATCGGAACTGGACTGAAATGGATCGTTAGTTGAATAATAATAATAGTGGAATAATAATAATAGTGAAATACGAAACACGTCATAACGATGCAGTTTAGATTATATTTAGTGACGTGATATTTAGTGGCACCGACCTCCCGGCGCGGGGACTGCGACGACATCACGAATCCCTGCGGCATCGGTGACGCTCAGTACCGAGCTAACTTTATTAATCTGCGAGGGACGCGGCCGTGGCCGAGTGCCAAGTGACGCGCCGTACGGTACCGACTCGTTCGTGTAGCTCCCCGGCTACGTGATACGCGCCGTTACGAGTCACAACTGCTACGCCAAATGCTACGCGAATGTCTCTTACGACTTTCGTTACGCGCTTTAATAACATTATGCCGCGATCTCCGCTAGTGTTTATTAATATTTATTACGAGTCGAAAGTCATAGCGTAGCAACCTACAGCGCCATTTCCGTACTCCCATCCACCCGCAGTCCCTTTTGAAAAAATAATTCACATAAGAAAAAAGCTCGTAGTCCCCCGCCCCATTGCCCGCCCGTGTGACATATTTTAGCGAAATAAATTATCACAGGTGCTCGTCGAGCGGTGCGCCGTTTGACGCAATAACGTTAAAGTCAGAACAGAACACGATGTAATACCCACCGTACAATACAATAGCTACTCCTCCAATGAGCGAATGCTGAGGGGGGGGGGGGGGGGGGGGTTTACTACAACGTTCAAGGAGTTTCTTACCCCCGACTGACCGTGGACGGGTGACATGACTTTGAGGCGCAAGTCTGTCAGTCTGTGTCATCTTAACTCGACGACCGACGATCCTACTTGGACAACGATTCTCTTATTTAACAAAGAATTCTGTGGAGAGTGTTCTTAGCCATGGACGTCTGATAAACATTTTCCGGCTCGGACAGCTCCCGACGGTATCGCGCGCGTCCCGCTCGCCCGCCGGGGGCGCCCGCCGCGCGGGCCGGGCCGACGCTGAGCGTTTCGGCGATTAAACTTAAATGAATATTTAAGTCGATAATTCAATTTCAGAAACTTCTAATAATACGTCGGCGTAGCGGCGCGCCGCGGCGCGCTGATAAACTATTAAATTATGGATGCGGTCGGCGCCCGCCGCGCCCGAGTGCCTGCGGTACGCGGGGAATTTGCTTCGGTCTGTGCGAAATAGGTATTCTTAAAAAAATGACGTCATCAACGTAATCCGCGCTGCCGCCGGGCGACGGTAACGAGACGAATCGGGCGTAATGAGCAGGATTACAGCGGCGTGTGGCGTGTGGCGGGCGTGTGGTGAGTGGCGTGTGACGAGTGGCATGTGGCGAGTGGCGTGTGATAAGTGGCGTGTACGGCGTGTGGAGAGTTGCGTGTGGCGTGTGGCGAGTTGCGTGTGACGTGTGCGGCGTGTGGCGAGTTGCGTGTGCGTACTGCGCAGTCGCGCCCTGACAGCATAGAGCAGGGCGACGCGCAGCCGAGTGAGAGCGAGCGGGACCATGCGAGGAGCGCACCCGGCTCGCCTCGGTACCACCCGCAATGTGGCGACAGCTACAAAATAAAGAGCTACAGCGGCCACGCTGCGCCGCGTGGAATTCTTCCGCTACGGCGATCGAACGTCGGACGCCGGATGCCGGATGCCGGTTGCCAGACGTCTGACTCCTGACGCCGGACGCCGGACACCGGACGCCGGATGTGGCCGAACGATCTTATTCGGTGTGGATATGCTTCATGCCGTGCCTCCATTTATTGACGTATTGACAAGAAACGTCTATACGGGAGCTTTTCCAAAAAAAAATACACAGGAGTCTGTAATCAATATCATCACAGGAATTCCCAATTAATAATATTCATATACCTACATAGTAGCACCTGTTCTTTCAACTTTTTATTTAATAATAAGTATCGCGAGTATTTTTACCATTTTTTCGTTTTTATTTTTAATTTACAGTATAAGTGAATTAGTGAAGTCACACACAAGTGACACATCGAGCTATACTTTATCATTATCAGTGACGATAAATGAGATTTGTGGTGAGATGATCCGGAACGCTCGGACCGCGTCGCGTCACGCGTCACCTGACGCCCACTCGGCGTGTCGCGTGCGGGCGAGGATTATGCTACATGTGTTCAGTTTTACTGTAACAGCCTCACCCCTCCCCTGGTCCCCGGGGTCTCCGCTCGCGGATGGCGGGTGCCAGCTCCGGCCGAGCGGCGGGGCGCGCGCTGAGTGACACGCGACGCGACACGACGCGACGCCACTTGAGACGCTACTGTTAATTTACTTCAGACTTATTCTCCTGTTACTGACAAATTACTGACGACAAAGGCTCGTCCTTCAGAGACATTACACCGCCGCTCCGCCCATCGATGTCAACCTCATAAACGAGTTCCGTAATAGAGGCCGTCACCGCAGCCGCTACGAAGGGCGTGGCGTAGAGCCCGCCGTAGCCGAGCCGTAGCCCGTAGCGTGTCGTGTGGGTGGCGGCCTCTCGCAGTGCTCTACTCGGAAAGGTTTAATGAAAATTGTAGGCTCTGTTCTTAGTGCCCCAAAAGTTTTCGATTGAATTTTAAAGTAGACAAGGCTTCGCAATATAAGCTGCCTCGTAATTACAGAGCGAGGCAAGCGGGGCGCGGGGCGCGGGCCGGAGCCGTGCGGGCCGGGGCGTGCGGGGCGGAGCACTCGCGAGATCAACTGCTGCCACCTCTCGCCTCGCCTCACCCGGCGTGTCCGCGGACTACTTAGATAAGTGTACTATCATAGTTTAGTGTTTCACGTGTCGCCTACGACTCTACGAGTTACGCCCGTCGCCCGTCGCCTGTCGCCCGTCATAGTGTTAGAGTGGAGTAGGTGCTCGTCTAGCCCCGTGGGGGCCCCCGCCCCGCCCCGCGCCGCGCCCCGCCCCGCGCCTCGTGAAACAATCAGCGGTTGACAGGCTCGAGGGTCGAGGGAGATCCCGTCGTAATGAAGTGAAGTTTAGAAAGCACTTCCAGCGCGATTACACTCAATTATGAAGTAACGTCTGGTCCGTGAGCGCTCCGACACTCCGACGGTCTCCCCCACGGGGCGGGGGGGGGGGGGGGGGGGGGGGCCTTTAATGTCGGAAGTGTTCGACTCTGGCTCTTAAGTTGGTGTTTCGACTGCAGTATATCATAATTTAGCGGTGTCAGGCGGCGACGGGGTGCCAGCGCAGCATACACACCAGAAGGTCCGCTCCGGCCGTTCCAGATTTTGATGACGTCACTCGGCCGTAGCGCGAGCGCAGATATAATTCCCAGTTTAAAAGAAACAGCCTTGTGAACAATATTTTTGGCAATGTGTTTTGTATATTGAATTCTCTTATTTAACGTTTTACCCCTTTCTCGATACAATTTCCTCTGCCCGAAGGTTGCTTGGAAGAGATCGTTCTTAGCGATAAGGCTGCCCAAATTGTACTTCACTATTATCTTTTCTATCTCATGTTGGTTGTTTTATATTTGTGCAATAAAGTGTATTTTACATTTACTTTACAAAATATTACACGTACCACTCGCTCGCGCCACGGCGCGTGTTCTCGCGACCGGCGAGTTCCTTTGACTTCCCCTGAGATCGCCTGAACGCGGAGCCGATTTCGCGTTTGTACTGAGCGGACCATCTGTGTGTATTCTGTGATGCCAGTATCCGTGACACAAGAGGTATACCTAGATGTTATTTCAGGAAAGTTCTGAAGTTGAAGTTCTGGGAGTATTCTAAGATTATTGTTATTAAATAACCTAGGTATCCGTTACACATGTAGGTACTCGGATGTGGAGATGGCGGTCCAAGTTATTGAGTAAAGAGAACTAAACCCTTCGCTCTAACCTCACCTCACAGTAGGTACAGTCGACCACAGTGACCCATCCGAAATGTCAAAATTTAACAATCCGATATGTATCATATTGCACAGGCGTAAGGTTGAGATTTAATCGAAGGTTTTCGACAGACTGTATACTATATCTCGCGGTCGACTGTACGTACGAGTAGCCCCCGCCCTGCCGGGCTACAAACTTGCAGAGAAACGCAAATAAAACAATACTGTACAGGCACGCGTACCTGTAGGTAGGTACCTATATCAAATATGTACGTGCCGATTCAAAGACTTAAAGGTCTCGTTTATATTTAATTACAGATCAGCGTGTAGCTCTGTGGGGCGGCTCGCCGCAGGGCCCGCGCCCCGCGCCCCACGCCCCGCGCCCCGGGGCTGGCACGGTATACGTTAGCTAGAGGCCGACTTACTACGATTAATAAAGTGGAATTTACGGCACCCGCTACGAGTGTCTTATTTACACCTGCTCCATCCTTTAGGCGACCGGGAAGCGAAGATCCCGCAAGGTGTTCGGAGTTTCGGACTTAGTTCGCGAATTTTATAAGTGTTTCGCGGGTGGTCTTCTAGTACTCGTATACTGTTTAAGTGTGTAGGGTAGAGTATACAGGGTGGAGCGGCTGAGTGTTAACGGGCGATTATTTTGTCTTTTAACTGATGTTGTTCCTTGGTCGCACAGTGAGGACGCGTCGCTTCGTGTCCCGTGCGCTCCAAATCTGCGAGTGCTTGCGGCGAGTGACGTCATCGAGATCTACGAGGCTACGGCGCCGCTACGGGGACGGCTGTGTGCTACGCGCCTCCGGCGGCCGCTACGCACTCCCTGGTGCACCTCGCCGCCTGCGCGTACTTAGAGCCGGCCGGCCGCAGGAGTGCAGGCCCCGCGGTGCCGGGGCGGAGTGCCCAGTGCACTGCAGAGGCGCGCGACAAAGTTTGCCACCCACGGTGCATCGACAAGCCACCAACTGTCGAGAAGCGAACATCTACCTAAATGATGTATGAAATCACTGACATATTCACTTAACAGTACTGTACGTTACATGTACAAATAAAATAAACCATTTTGATATTATTAAAAATTGCCGCTGCATATACAAAAAAGTAAAATTTTTGACTTATTTGTTTTTCTTACAGAGAAATTAAAAATTTGGAGTTACCATCTTTTGTATTAGATAACCTAGTAACAATATCGATTGGATTTTTTTTTGGATATCACTTTAATTGGCAAAATAATCGCCCGTAAATACAAAATACTTGGCCCTTTTGTACAAAATTAGCATCAACTTATTCAATCGATTTTTGAAATATCTCCAGACCCATCGGTATTTTTACTAATAGGTACTAACCTTTTATGTAGACTTGAAATAGATCTTTTGAACGGTCCCAAAAAAGGTCCCTTATACACACAATGGTATAAGGTCCCTTATACCCTTATATACCCGGTCTAAATGTAACGTATTTGTTACTTGGAATAAACTATTTTGAACTATTTTGAACTTTTGAACTTGAACACATAAAATTACAATTTTTGATTTAGCACTTCTTTCCGTTGAGAAATTAAATATTCGGACTTACCGTGTTTTGCACTATGTGATCTAGTAGCAATATCAGTTGAAACATGTTGAATATCTTTATCAGTGACGGAATAATCGCCTGTTGTCACGTAGCTGTAGCACCCTGTATACAGCACGCAGAGTATACCGTGACGGCAGTAGGAGGGGGGGCCGGCCGGTTCTCTCCCGACACACACAGGTGAACACCCGCTCCTATACAAAGAACACCGTTTATTAAAAACGCCGGAAAGTTTTCTTTTGTTAGCAATAAAACAAAACATTTGTGGGATTTCTGTTCATAAGGCTTCCATTAAAATTATAGTGGCGGTGTGATCGTCGCCGCTCGCCGCTCGCCGCGCCCGCCGGACGAGGAAACAATGCGCTCCCTCCGGGTAGCGTTGGGAGAATAATCTATGAAGTGATGGTGATACACTATACCTGCGAGTAGTTTGGGATACACGTGAGAGTGACGTTTCGTTAGGCGATGTTTTAATTGAGTGGGTGATTCGCCAGAGTCGGTGCAATAGCAATATTAGGCGAATCTCACAGTGCAGCGAGATGCGGCGCTGCGTTTTTAGCGTTGCTTGTAAGTACCAAAGTTTGTATGAAAACACACGCACGGTGTGGCACACTGACGACGCAGTCACACTGATAGCGAGTCGCCGTCACTGGTACCACCGCCAACCCCGATTTTGCCCCCGAAGAGCGATCACTCACAGTCTAAGAACGATAATAAAAATGAACGAGACAATCGCTCCATCGTGATTAGATTAGTATGCAGAACGCAATCCTTAAA
Organism: Hofmannophila pseudospretella; assembly: GCA_947369225.1. Taxonomy (NCBI): domain Eukaryota; kingdom Metazoa; phylum Arthropoda; class Insecta; order Lepidoptera; family Oecophoridae; genus Hofmannophila; species Hofmannophila pseudospretella. The sequence goes on along the minus strand of OX376318.1, from coordinate 15,263,893 downwards.
TTCAAAAATCAAACGACTAGGTACTACTGCGAAACGAACTGAGTTGCCACGTTCTAGCGCTGGCTGGAGACTGGCTTACGAGTACCAATTTAGAATGTATAAACATTGACAATTTTACATGGATATCAAGTTTCTGCCGAAATAATATTGTGCATGGCGGGTCATGTATCTATGTAAGATGCGACGTTAAAGCTGTAGAACACGCAGAGCTTTGCAAAATGTCCAAAGAAAGATATTGCGAAGTTTCCGCTGTTGAATTGATACGAGTAGATTACAAGTTATTAATTGTATGTTTTTATCGATCTAACCGTCACGCGATTAAAGATCAAGATTTTGTATCTCACTTAGATATACTGCTCGACAAGATTACCGAAACAAAACTCGATTGTGTAATAGTTGGAGACGCAAATATAGATGTTTTAATCCCTAGCGCGGGGTTCCAATACCTAAATGACTCATTAGCTGTTCTCGATTTTCGAAATGAGGTTCGGCGAGACCATCACTTCAGCTACGGCCCTCGACCACCTGTGTACCGACATATCACGGGGTTTCCAGAGTTGTATTTCCAGTAGTAATTAATGTTAGCGACCACTACGGCATCCGTGTCGAGCTGCCGTGTGAACTTTGCGATGCACTGCCGGGGCCCGCGCGCACGGCCCGCAGCGACACCGGGTCGGTCCGGGCCGGCTTCCTGGCTGCTGTGGAGGGAGAGTGTCCACTGGGAGGAAATCTGCCCGCGAGAATCGTCTAGAAAACTTAGCTAATTGTATTAATAATATAATAACCAACAAAATTGACATACATTTTCCGTTCAAGCTAATAACGCATACCCAAAACAATTCGTGGGTATCAGAGGACGTTTGGTTGGAGGCGAAGACCTGGCTACAAAAGTGCCCAATCTCCTTAAGTCTTTTCATTTTGACTTGCGTGACGTTAACTAAGTCGTATAATAATTTATTGCGTAAAGAGAGAACTCGGTTCTTCGTTAATAAAATAAACGAAAGCAAAAATACGGTCGAGACATAGTGGAACATAGTGGACACTTCCATGTCTGTTAGTTAGTATTCCAGTAGCTACTTATACTGAGAACTTGTAAGAACTTGGATACCTAGGAGAGGTTTAGTAACCGTCACTCGTACAATACCCGTAGCGCCAATAGGTTGGGTTTTGGAAATGGTAGGTAATAAATTACTAAGGTGCGTATCACTAAAGAGTTCCCTTCCCCATAATGTTCTAGCAAGGAAATAAAGGGAACTGCTTGATTAAACGCACTTTACAATCTCCATTCCATTCCGTGCATCAGATTAAGTAAAGCGAAAGGAACTCTTTGATGAAACGCAAGCTAGGTACCCGACAAAAAGGGCACCCATTGCCCAAAACGGTTTTTGGAACTGGCACTATTCTGTCAGACAGGCAATGAGTACCTACCTAAGTTAGGTCATTATTACATACCCGTTTCGGAACGCTTCCTAGGTAATAAAGGGGCGCTAGTGTCGCTAGTAGACCGATTTCTGAAGGTGTCTAATAATAACTCATAAGACACCATAGCTAAAAAGTCGTACAACTATCCTCACTTATCATTGTTTTAAACGGAAGCCAGTTTTTTTTTAAAAGTATACTTTTTTTTAGGAGTCGCCCTTGATAGAGGTATGACTTTCGAGCCACACGTAAAACGCGTCCGCGACCGCGCAGCATTCATTCTCGGCCGGTTACAAGGGGAGTAAAATGTCACTTAGAAATAAGTTGACAATTTACAAAACTTGCATCCGTCCCATCCTCACGTACGCAAGCGTGACATTCGCGCACTCTTGCCACATTCGCCGCCTTCAGGTTATCCAAAATAGGTTCATGCGTAGAGCAACCGGTGCTCCATGGTACCTACGTAACGTAGACCTCCATCACGATTTGGAACTCCCCACGGTCGCTCAATACATGAAGTTAGCGTCTCGACGCTTCTTCGAACAAGCTCCCCACCACCTCTAGTAGTGAGCGCCGCCTCTTACTCCACTAACGGTTTACCGACATCCCGCCGACGACGTCGGCCTAGACACGTCTTAGACGACCCCGACGACGTCATCACGATCTCCATCGCGGAAGCCACTCCCCCACCCGATAGTAGTTCACACACAGCACCTACATACCGACCGCGACCCGCTTCTGGCGCTTACACGCGCTATCGGCGTATTTCAGGCCGCTTCTCCCCGATCCCTCCCTCCCCAGCGACGTCATAAGCCGAGGTCCGTACCCACCTGGGTGTCCTTAGGCAGTCACTTCTTATAGTAGTTTTTAAGTCCTCCTCCAGGCTGGAGCGCACTTAGCGCTCGCCCCAAAAACCCCGGTGAAGCTGTATAGGTCATTAGGACCAACAGCAATTGTCAGTTCGAAAAAAAAACATTTTTTTAATATTTGTCAATTTTCGAACGTATCTGAAGTATATGTCGTTTCATTTCACGAACGAAATGCATCAGAGCGTATTAAATAGTATAAATCTTATTTTATTACAATGAAAAAAAATATATCTTTTTAGTTAATTACTTTAGTTGATTTGTTAACTGCCACGCAAAAGTAAAATAAATAATCTCACATTAATTTAATTATGCGCAAAGGAAACCTTTTTTTTACGTTTGTTGACATTAACTGACATTGGCAACATCCGTCAAAGTGCCTAAAAATATATTCGTGTTTTTCTAATTTCCCTGGCATTTGGAAGTAAAAGTACCTGCAGAATAGTATTTCTTAAACTTAAGTACTCATTTTACTAGAAATTATTCTTAGACACGCATTTTTTCATGTACCTATGGAAGATGAACCTTGTTCTTTATCAAACTTTTATTCAAAACGAGCAATGGAACGTGTACAGCTGTCAACCTGAATATTTTCAACTGGTTTTAGAACGCACTCTAATATAATTTTTTTTAGTCCCTAGGTCTCTTGAAAATATAATGGTAGGTATCTATATATATTGGTTCTATTCCTTCGAGAAACATGATGGCATTGTATCTTTTTATCTTCTTATTGTGTTGAACACTAATGGTAATCAATAATCATAATTCTCACGTAATTCTCGTGCAGCGACTGACTTTAAATTTGACATTTATTTTGGCGCTAGAAGTTATAATGTCAAGTAACGTCATGTTGTTGTGCCTGCGTGCCTGGCTGAGTGAATTGACGTTTAAATTTTGGTGCAGGAAAGAAGATATTGTCATGGATCAAGCTCGTTTTTAAAATACCTATTTATCACAGGAATTCACGGGTAAGTTCTGAAACATTCAACAAGACTTTCATAATAAACAAATTGACTGGGCAGGCTCTGACTTCCGTTTAGTTCTGTCAGCCTTCGGAAACTGGCGACAGGAAAAGGAAGTGCTCATAACATAATGGCGGTCCCATGGACACAACTAACATCCACATCCTGTTGTTTTTTCAAATATTTTATATAATAATTTTCCATTATTTACAATGTGGTGCTACATTTGGCCAATCAAATCAAAATGCATTTATTTACAGTAAATAATGTATTGCCAGATCTTATGGTAAAAATAGTTCATCCTACATTAAAGACATGCATTTTATGTTATGACATTAAAGAAGCCGACCAAGCAGTGACTGCGACCGAGTGCATGTCGGGTGTGCATGTGATAGGGTTCCGTAGCCGTGCTATTTCAATCAATATTTTACAGTTGATTCGAACTTCGTTTTATTAGATTGTAACAATATTATTGACATGAGAGAGATGCGCATGTTCGGCAGTGGGTCAGTGGGGCCGACATAATAATAACAATATGTTGCAGGGAATGGAGATGAAGAGCAACACGTTTGGAGAGGACGTGGTGGTGCACATGGCGGTGCCCCCGGGGCTTGCGGTCAGTGCGCGACAGTCTGCTTGCTCGTAACACACACCGTGTTGCAAGTGGAATTTTTAGATAAGATAGTATTTATTGCCACACAACAACTTACAATTGCTTAGAAACTTAAATATACAGAGTGTCACAGAAAGCATGGATCAAAGGAAACAGGTCGGTGCCCGAGGTCATCACCACTCCATATAACCCCATAGGGTCTCCCGATTCTTGACTGTTGCTGAGTTATTTTAGGAATTCTATCAAAAATGGCCTTGTACTATAAAATTTATTCAAAGAACTGGCAGAGATTTATCAGATTTTTTTTATGTATTATGTGTCTCGAAAATTAGCCTTTCCATTGAAAGCATTAAAAAAATCCTAGCACGTTATTCATTTACAGAAAAAGTGATCATTTATTATTACAAAATGTTTTTTTTATATGTAATTGAATTTAGGGCTCGTGTCTATCTGACCGACCAGTGTTCGGATTTTGATGCTGTTTCCGTTATTTGGTACAGTGGCTTGGCTCGTTACGAATGTTCCTATAGGTAACCCGTGACAGGGCGCGCGTGTGCGCGCCCCGCGCCGCTCTTGCCGCGCAGGCGACCCCACAGGTTACCTATAGTGATGTTTGATATTTTTTGAATTCCAAAAATTTCAATAACCTGAACCATCAAGAAATGGACAAATGTAGATATTAATTGGTAGCTATTGATCTCAGCCATCACCCTTTTCGTTTGATCCTTACTTTATGGGACACCCTGTATTTACCTATTATACACGAATAAATAGTGAGGAAATAATTATATTTTGCTGTATTAAAACGTAAGATATTACTAAAATATATTCAGAATTGGTCAAGAGCCAGCCATACGTCATCTGGTAACTATAATTATAGGTCTTGACGGCATTCTATCTAAGAAAACTAGTGCTTGCCGGGGCTTCACTGGTCCGTTTCGTAGATACGGAGATTTTCGGGACAATTGACCTGTACCAAACCAATTTCACTATGTCCCATACATTCTAAAATTTGACTTTTTGACAGATAAATAACAGTATTTATAATTTAAATGAATTTTTGTAAATATGTATGTACCTATTGATGTAATATTTTTAAAATTTGCCATTAATGGTAGGAAAGAAAGTAGCAGGACGAACTTACATTAATAATTTAAGACCTTCATAACACCTATTATCAACAACAAAAATCAACTTTATTTTATCTCGAAGGGTAATTTCTCAAACTAAATATGAATTTGGGCCGAAAACAAAAATACGGCTCGGTTATATGGTCTGCTTCTTCTTCTTCGAGGTATCAAATGACGTAGGTTATTTCGCGGCGGGCTCTTGTGCTAAATGTCGATGCCGGCAGCCGGCGGGCGGTGCGGGGAGCGCGGGCGCGGAGTGCGGGCGGCGACTGCTGGCGGCGGCGCGCGTGGGCGACACGGCCCTAGTGCGCGCGCTGCTGGCGCGGGGCGCGCCGCTGTGCGCTGACTGGCTGGGCACGTCGGCGCTGCACCTGGCGGCCGCGCACGCGCACCGCGACACCGTGGCCGTGCTGCTGCGCGCCGGCGTGTCGCGCGACGCGCGCACCAAGGTGGAGCGCACGCCGCTACACGAGGCGGCGGGCGCGGGGCACGCGGCGGTCGTGCGCACGCTGCTGGCGCACGGCGCGCGCGCCGACGTGCGCGACATGCTGGGCATGACGCCGCTGCACTGGGCCGTGGAACGCGGGCACGCGGCCGCCGCCGCCGAGCTTTTGCGCGCGGGTGCCGACGCCACGCTGGCCAGCAAGTTCCTCAAGACGCCGCTCTCGCTGGCGCGCGACCCCGCCATGCGCCGCCTGCTCGAGGACGCGCTGCACGACCGACGGGCCGCCGCCGCCGCCGGTCCGTATCTTTTATTTAATTGTACGCCAATAAACTCGTCTGAAGTGTTCCTACATACGAGCGTGTTCTGTTCACTCGCAGAGCGGCCCGGCGAGACCGAGCGGGCGGCGGCGAGTCTGGCGGCCGAGGCCGAGGCCGAGCCCGCACCCGAGCCGCGGACCGCTCAGGCGCAGGGCGCGGACACGGCGGACGACAAGACGGAGGTACGCGGTGTGGCGCAGTGACGATGACGCCGTGATGCGCGCACGGCAACACAACGTGCTCCGTACACGGGACACTGACCGCAGTGTTTGTGTGTGTGTGTGTAGAAGGCGGCGCGGCTGCTGCGCGCGCACGGCATCACGCTGCTGCCCGCCGACGACGGCAGCACCGTGCTCAGCGCGCTGCAGAGCGGCCGCACCGTCGTGCTCTCAGGTGAGTGGTGCCCCGCCTGTGTGCGCGCTCAGCGCTACTTGTTTATAGATTCCAAGCGTTGAAAATTGTCAGTAAAGTCAGTAATAGTCAGTTTTTTAGGCTTAGGGGACTCCTACAAAATCAGACCCGATATCGCGGGTGGTAAAGATTCGATATGTAACATCCAAGGCGCACAAACTGCTGGCGACCGCACACAGCTCGTCGAAGGGGGGTAGGTACTCATGAATTAATGGTTAATTTTTATTAAATAATAGTACATTACTGCAGAGGCCACGATATTAGCCATTATTGGCCGCGGATCATATTGAAAGGCCGAGCCCTAGGCGAAGCCTTTTAATTATCCAAGGCCAAAAATGGCTATTTCGGCAGATGCTTGTATAGTGCTTTTCTCAAATAATGCGAGGAAATTGAAGAACTAAACTAACACATTCCAAATACTGCTTCCGAGTCGAGTCGAAAGTACTAGGCGTCCATATAAGGAAAGAAGTGGCGTTGTAGTAGTAGGAGCTGGAGCTGCTCGCCGGTGGTGCAGGTGCTCGTGTCGGGGCAGCGCGGGGAGGGGGCGGAGGGGCGGGACCGGTGCACGGAATCGAATGAAATCTCTTTAGACCGGACTATGCAGTCCGTTGATGTTAAAAATTCAAATTTTAAAAAGTAAAAAACAAAAGAGTATTCCTGGCCGTAGCCCGGTAAGGTTGTATGAAAATCCATTGCTGTCGTCTATAATTATTTTTAAATAAGTATTTGACTCCAGACAGGAAGTATGTACTTCCCTGGCACAAAATTCGAATGTATCGAGCACATTTCCGAGCATCTTTGAGAAAATAACAATTTTCGCAGACGCGGGCAAGCTGATGCTGCGGGAGAGCGGCGAGCGCGAGGGGGCGAACGCGGCGGGCGCGACGAGCGGCGCGGGCGTGGTGGTCCGCGCGGCGCGCGCGCGCTCCCCGCCCGCGCCCGGCGTCAAGGTGTTCGCGCTGGGCGGCCGCGTGCGCGCGCTGCCCGCCCGAGCCGCGCCCGCGCCTTCCACCGCGCGCCGCGCCGCCTCGCCGCCCGCTCCTCCCGCCGCGCCCGCGCCTCCTCACGCACAGGTACGCACCTCACGCGTTTTAAAATAGGCCAAGTACTATCTTAAAAGTCGTTTTTCTAATTTAAGTCAAGGTAAAACATATCAGAGTCAAGTGGGGCAAATGCCAGTGCCGTAACTAAAATTACAGTTCTACGCTATACAACTACTCTCACTCTTTAACAATTCAAGTTTGGTATTTACGTATTAAGCATATATTAGACTATCGTTCCAAGTGACTACATATACCCAACAAAATCACTACGTCAACTTGATGAAATCCAAAACCGAGTACCTTGACGAACTATCACATTTGCCCGGCTGAAAGGGGCAAATGTGATATAACTGTGTTATTTCTTAGCAGTGTCGATAGACTCCAATATGTGGGTAAAAGTAAAAGAATACGCAAAACTTTCTCTTTCTTTGTTTTTCATTTGTTTGTCGTATCCCCGTCGTTCAAAGAGTACATAAAACATATCAGACACGGCAGCACTAGTTTTCTCACAGACAGTCAGCAACACACGTTATTACTTTTACTCCGCTATTGCAATTACCACACTTGCCCCTACGTGATTAAAGCCCGTATTTTGTTCCGTTTATGAGCTAGAAGCACGTGACGTGACACACGGACAATGACATCAGTAGAGTTCCGTTTAACGTTCGGCATGAATACGGTACGATAGGTACGAATACCGAAAAAGTTGGTACATGCCAATTGAAACGAGTAGCGTTTCAATTGGCATCTGCATTGAGCATCAGAGAGCAGGAGAGGGGGGAGGGGTGGAGTACTCCACATGTTTGAACCGATTTGTTTAGCAATATACACTAGGTTCGAGTAAAAAGCGTCGCGTCGGTCGACGACTCGATAACGCGTCCTGTGACGTCGATCCGACAGTTTATAGTTACTCCGGTGAGAGCAAAGCGACCGGCTCCTTGTTACAGCCGGTGAAGTTCCTGCACGTGTCGGCGGAGTCGCGCGCGGCGGCGGGAGGGGGCGGCGCGGCGAGCGGCGCGACGGCCGGGGTCGCGGGCGCGGGCGGCGCGCGGCCCGCCGTCAAGATCGTCATGAACCGTGCCAACTTCAACAAGCTGGTGGCCAGCGCGGCGCGCGCGCAGCCCGCCGACGCGGCCGACCCCGGCCGGCACGAGGTGCGTGCGCGCCCCGCGCCCCCCGCCCCCCGGGCGCGCGGCCGCGCCGATCTGACGTGAGACGTGTGTCGCGCAGGACCCGGAGCGGGCGCAGGACGCGGCGCCGCGCATGGTGCGCGTGACGCTGGGCGCGGAGGGCGCGGGCGGCGACAGCGTGCTGAGCGTGCCCGAGCAGTTCGTGAGCAGCGAGTCGCCGCAGTACCTGCGCGCGCAGCTGCTGTGCGCGCACGCCGCGCTGCACTCGCTGCGCCAAGAGCTGCGCGCCGCGCGCACGGAGCGCGGGCACGACCAGCGTCCGCACTGACCGACCGGCTCGGTATCGAGCACAACACTTAGATTATATAAAGTGGTTTGCGCGCGAGATACGGCCGAAGCGAACTAATGCACAAAACCTCGGTGGTGTCGAGTGTATATTTAAATATTGCAGAAGTGACTCTCGAACCGGGATAAAAGGGATGGTGTTTCTTATTTTCAATAAGTTTCAATTTAGTTATGTTTTTTATTTTCTTTATGTATTACCTCAGAAATCTTTAGAAATCATTTTTTTATTAGCATTTTCACCCTGCGCGCTCGTCTCTTTCTTTCCTACTGTCGCGGTGGTCTCGAGGTAGCGTCACAGTATAAAGAGACTACCTGTTAATTCTCTCTTTTGATCTTTTCTATAATTCTCTTTTGTATAAAGAGAAACATTATCACCGGGCAGTGTTGGCAGTAATCAATTGTAGATAAAACTTTTGACGCTCGGCTTAAGTACATATTATACCGGTAAGGGAATCGGGACCTGGTTGTAAGGCTCAATTTACATTGCCGCGGAATGGAATGGAAGCGAATTTTCGCAACGTAATTGTACATAGCATAATGAACAATATTTTGGCTCCATCCATTCCGCGGCAATGTAAATTGAGCCTAAGGGGATTGGGCCCGGCCGGTCATTCGTCTCGGTTCGGTTACATGAGGTGCAAAAGAAAGATATTTGTGACTTGAAAAAATATTATTATTGTTATTTACTTGTAAATGTCATTTATAAAACTCCAAACGTAGGCAGGCACATGTTTTTACAACAATGAAAAAAAAATTGTGACAATCCTTAGCGTTCGGTCGATCGTGCGTAAATACCTACGCTGCGCGGCGGCATTCGAAAAGATCAAAAGAGAGAATGAAATGAATCACTGGTAGTCTCTACACTGTGACTGTTCTTCGTGAGCGCGTGACGTTCCGGTTTCGATTCCGACCGAATTACACTGTGTACGTCGGCGATAGAGTCGAAATTTAAATACATGCTCTTAATACATACATACTATTACATACAATGTTGTATAGTACAGTCTGCCGTACGGGCGGTTAGAGTACTATGAACTTGGATCTATAGTTTTATAATCTATGGCACAACATAACTATGGTGTAATAATAAGCCACTTGTAAAAATGTAAATAAATTGTATAGTACAGCAGCTGAAAGGGAAATAAACTGCGTCACGTGGTTGGTGCCCCTGTCGCATTATTTATGTTATTCAGGTCGCGCTCCGCATTTTAGTTATTTAAAAAAAAAAAGATTAAGCACGAGAGTATTTTTAACACACAACACAACACGGTTCGTACCGTGTTGTGTTGTGTGTTAGACAAAACAAAAATCCATAAAGTGAGGTGCGGTGTGGCCGCGGACTGACCACGTTTTGAAACCAGCGAAAATCGTCGAAGGAACTCAATTCATCTTATCCCAGGTACATCCCTTTCATAAATACACACCAACGTCATAAAGTACCTGAATCAAATTACTTGGCAGAATAGCCTTTGAAAATGTAAGAAACCCCAAACCCTGCAGTCATAAACGATGTCATACAAACAGATTACACAATGTACACAGTTTCAACCCTCTACGGCTGACCTATCACCTGCGTCAAATCCACGCGAATCTTCGAGCTCGCTTCCTCGCTCATATTTTTACTTCTTATTCTAGATATGGCCGCCCTGATCGTGCAGGACAGTAAGGAAATATTATTCACTAGGTGGCCCGACGGCCGACATGGAGTCCACGTTATGGCCCAGCTCCAAAATGAATTGGGCAGCAGTGTTTTAGTTAGAGTAATCATATAAAAAGGACAGCTCACTAGCCATTTCCTAAATAGTAAATAATACAACACTTTGAACACTATGTGATTTCCTTTTATGGCCCAAACACCATTTTTTTAACAAACTGTATCTAGCCTACACGATCCCCAAGTTTCATTTCTTGCAAGGGGTGGAACACTGCTAAATAAATATGATATATTGTCACATATATTCTAGAGGGAATTGTACCTAAAATTGTTTGCAAATCTGATTTTTTTACAAATGATGATCTTGTCAAAATTTGTCAAATTACTCTTTCGGTCGAAAATTCGTATGACATCATAACCTGACCCCCCTCCACCCCATCTATTCTCCCCCTTGGGAACATCCACCCTCCCCGGTTCTCATCAGTCAGGAACTCTCCAAGTATCTAGACTAAACTTGTTTTACTGTTACCAGAATATAATATTATTTTTAAAGTTTGCCCGCCGCGGCCATTGGACCGATGTGTAGGGGGAGTGGCGGGCGTTCACATTCGTGGATAGACATATGTAAGTGTAAGCTGTTAAATAGTATTCGTTACATCTGGGTACTGGGTGCGTGCCGAACACTCTGGCCCGGGCGGCGGGTGACGGGCAATTATTTTTTGCACTACTGAAGGGTCGACTGCCGACACTAATTTGATTCGGGTACTTTAGAATGACGTAAGTTTCGAACAAAAATATTTTCGAAAAAGTTGGTGTATCTCCGAAACGGACCAATAAAACCCTGGCGAGCACTAGTTTCTTCGCTCAGTTACTTATCTAAAGTGCGGTCAACTACCTATAATAATACGAAAGAGCTACCTGATGACGTAGGTTATTTCCTTTCCAGCTCTTGTACCGTCAGATCTTTGTTTTGTACAGAATGTGTAGCTGCAGCTGCGAGGCCGAACGATCACTGGGACGGTACCTTATGGAGCTCGCCGAGAATAGAGCCGTACCGAGGCCTCTGATCCGTTTGTAATCAATGTCCGCTCTCTCTATAACTCGGGTGTGAAGTTTGTGTTTGAGATACAAAATAAAACGACTATTTGATTTGACCGTCTCTATAATTGCTAGCCGGCCCCTCCCCCCTCGCTAGCTGCCCGCGGCGTCGCGGCGCAGCGCGCGCGCACTGAGCACGTCGCGGAACTGCGCGAGGATGGCGTTCTCCCTCTTGTGGCGCTCCTCCTTGCTGAATGCTGCCAGCGCGCGCTTCTCGTCGGCCGAGTAGATCTGGTTCTCCTTGCGGATGCGCACCGCCTCCATGCGCCGGTGCCTGCACACACACGGTCTCGGTCAGCGTGTGACGCCACACCTGGCGACACCACCACCGCGACACCCACCTGCTGCCGCTCATGACGTAGCCGACGGACTCGTAGGAGGCGATCTCGTCGGACGTGAGGCCGATCTCCCCGCGGCGCGGGATGCGCTTGCCCTCGGCCACGTACGCGGCCATGGCGGCGCCCTCGCCGGGCAGCAGCGCGCGCCCGAACTCCTTGTGCCCGAGCGCGCCGCCCGCGCCCCGCGCCGCCTCCCCGTCGCCCGCCCCCGCCGGGCCCGCCGCCTCGCCCGCCTGCTCCGCGCCCTCCCCCTCACCCTCGCCGCCCGCGCGGGCCTCGTGCTCCTCTGAAAGACGGACACGATAACTGTCATATATCTATTGTAAAGATGCTCGGAAATGTGCTCAATACGTACAAATTTCCAGGTTCAAAAGTAGGTACAGTGGAAGTCACATCAACCGCTTTAACTTTATTTGACACTTTCACACGAATGTCAAGGAATCATACTAAAAACTGATTGCGAAAGGGTTCCACAGTCCGATCAATCAATCAATCATTTATTCATGAACATAGGTAGTAATAAGTAGATATTAGTATACAGTTTAGATGAGTAGGTATCACTATGCTCCTCCTTACACATTCAAATATTTTCAATAATTTGTTAATGAATATTCAAATGTCAATAATATATAAATTATTAAAATTAAAATATCAAATAAATGTACTTCTTTGCTGGCTCAAAAAAACAGGAATAGATTTTCATCGCAGCTAATGCTGGAACCACACCTTCCGACTTCCATATAAAAAAAGTCGCGGAACTATAAGCGCGCATTTTTTTTCTTACTTTTTTTGACTTTCCTGAACAAAGCAAAGAATTATTTGATAGCTTGCTTTCAGTAGTGCTTTTAGCTTGGAATCAGTATTTGAAATGGATTTTTTTTTCGGTTACCTCACTTTATATGAGAAAAGTACTACTCGACCTGTTGAGATCTCTTATGTGAACCTGTGTGTGTGTGTGTGTATTTTGAACTTTGAACATGCTAGGTCCTAAACCCACCATCATATTGATAAGTTGATAATGACTGATAAGAAATTAAATATCTCAAACTACAAAGCTATACAACTAGCTGAGACAGAACACTAACTTCCTCTCTCGACCCAGACCTCCTCCTCGCTGCTGCACTCGGAGCCGCTGGAGCTCTTGGACCTCTTCTTCGCTTTTTTGCGTTCTTTTTTCATTTTCTTTAACTTCTTCCTCAGCTTCTTGAGTTTCTGTTTGGTGTCGTCTTTATCTTTGCTCTTTTTGCTCTTCTTTTTCCCCTTGCCCCTGGCGGAGTGGCTCGGCTGAGTCGGCTCCTCTTCTGAACTGCTGCAATACAATCCTCAATACATAATGCTGTATGTGGGTACTCGCCAAAAAATTAGGTGGAGAGGTTCAGGTTAAGTTAGCTGGTCCATGATACACAGTAAGGCGAGCACTCACTCAGCGCGGGGCGGCGACTTGCCCCAAACGGCGGACACGCCCAGCTGCCCGATGCGCTCGCGTTCCTCGCGCCGCGCGTCCAGGAACTCCTCCTCCTGCGCCTTGTAGCGCCCCCCGCCTCCCCCGCCTCCGCCCAGACCTGAAGCAGTGCACATTACAGAAGTCAATACAACCGTGAGATGTACAAGATCTTGACAGGTAAGTACAAAAATATTTATTTAGCCCAAACACATTAAACTTAACATTCAAATCAGGATAACAATATAGGTAGAATGTATTGACACCTAGGTAGAAATATTGGTCTTTACAACCCGCACTGGCCCTCTGACACAGGTGTTGTCACACTTAAAAGAGGGCCTCCACAATTAGAAAAAATGTTTGTACCTTTTTGTTACTGAATAAATCTTTTTATTATTATTTATTTTATTACTGGCCTCACGGCCTTCTTGCAGCATAGTAGATAACTATTTATAAAGGCCAGGTGGGATACACTTCTAATAGAAAATATAGGTATTTATCTATTATTTACAAATGCCAAGACTTGCCCGTCAATCTTCAATTTACATACTGTACACAGAGCCTGGCAAATAATAACTTACAATGTAACCATTTAAAATTAAAATAATTATTCATGCAGACAGTATCCTTTACATATTCTCAGATTTCCCTGGCTCCCACAATAGCATACCCCGTGTTGTGTTGTATTTGTCAACAATGAACTTGGTCGGCCATAACTCACACAATAACACAAGAAAGAAAGAAATGCAAATGGTGCATTACCTATTTGTGGTCTGCTTATAATAACAATTAATACCAGTTGGAAATATTTGAGGACCTGATGTGATGATTACGGCATCTTCGGCAAGCAAAAGTCAAAACCGATATTTAAGTCAATCCCATTCATTCAAATGGACATGAACATAGCGGGTGAGTGACAGTAACAACACACGTTATCTTATCCCTTCGACTATGAATGTTGAATGCTGCTGAAAGCCTCGCAGACGGATATTTTTTAATTTTATTTAAAATTGAGTAACATTTTCAATTGAAGGCGTCGTCCGCTAACACTTGCAACAAGTGTGATACAAACCCATGAAACCCAACATTTCTATGTATGGTACTTATCTACTTCATATTGAATACAGCTTCCTTTACAGATCATTTACTATCCTATTCAAATGCTATTAGAATAACACATTTTTGGAATGGAGCTGTTTATGACATCAACCGATGTATGTGTGTGCGTTGGTATTGATGCACACAGGCGTCCGTTGACATCATAAACTGTTCTATTCCAAAAGGTTTTATCCTGAAATATAATGTATTGTCGCAAGTCTTACAGGAAATAAATTATTCTTATTCTATCAGCATTTGAATAGGATAGTAGGTACCAAAATGGTTGAAGCTGCTTGACGCACTAACCAGCAGCCGTACAGAGCAGAGGCGAGAGAAGTAATGTGCCTCATAGAGACTAGGGACTGACCGCCGAGCCCTCCCGCGCCGAGATGGCTGCGCTCGCGGTCGCGGCCCCGGCTGGCGCGGCACCTGCTGCGCTCGCCGTGCCCGTGCCCGTGCGCGTGCCGCTCGCGGCTGCGGCTGCGCTGGCGCGAGCTACTGCGGCGGCGATTGTGCTCCGACATGCTGGTCGCAGTGACACACAACTGAACGTGAACACCTCTCACTTGTTTGTTCCACTCTTGTCAAAGATTCGTTAAACACATGTTATACCTATTTTTATTAAGGTCACATCACATCTAAGCTAACGTATATGACGTATTATTAATCACAATCACACCCCATGGAAACAAACAGCTTAAAATAATTAATCACTAGCTGCGTTTTAAGAAGCTGAACTTCTTAGTACCTACCTACCTTTTTTTATGATTTTCTGTGGAATTACTTCCCATCGATCGACAGCTTGACAATAATAATATGACAGCTGTCAAATAGTGAAGACCGTACCTATATCGATGTTTAATGGTGTGCGGCTGGACCGAGTCCCCCCACTGCGACTGCGGCGCGGAGTCCCAGACCGTCGAGCACATCACGCGCGAGTGCCCCCTGCGAGCATACGCCGGTGACCCTGACGACTTTATCCTACTAACCTCAGACGCCGCCGAATGGCTAAGAAACCTGGATATTTGGTTGTGACATGTCGCAGTACCTACTGTTATTGTGTATAATTCCAACTGCCATACGAATAAGTAAATGGTGTAAAGTTATATAATTACTTATTTTCTTCAAGGCAATAAATACCTATGTAATAAAAGAAATAAAGATATTGATTGAGTTGTTTTATTATAATTTCCTGTTATTTTCGTTTACAATTTGGATGCGAAAGAAATCCACAGGCATTTTCTTGTGGTGTTGCCACACGTACGATTAGTGTTATACCTAATTCCAGCTATTTTCATTTTTCGTGAACAAATCCAGTTGACATTGTTTTAGTTAGATTTTGAAAATTCTAAATATCGTAAATGCTTTTTTTTAAAATTACTGTCATAAATGATATTAAGATAAGAAACTTACGATATAGAAATTTGTCTTTTAGTTTTGCAAACATGTGATTGAATAACATGGGAAGAAATTCAATACATTTTTTTTTCTCAAGGCACTTTCTAAGGGCTGTCGTGGTACCTAGGTAGGTACCTAATGTTAAAGAGGATGTTGTACCTACCTAGAGTGCGTTCCAAAACTAGTTGAAATTATTCACTTTGACGGCAGCAGTATACGTGCCACTGCTTGCGTCAAATAAAAGTTTGATACATTTTCCGCTGTTAACGCGGTAATGGAAAATTGACAGTTGTCAACGTGAATTATTTCAAGTTCCTTACCGCGTTAATAGCTAAAAGAGATCTGGGCCCAAACAACAAAGTCTGACGTAAATTTCAATTCTTCATTAAAATGCGGGTGTAACACATTTCCATACTGTCTAGGAGAATCTGCTACGCTTCTGCACCGTCCGAACCAAAGAAGAAGCGTCCCGGACGCAGTATGGCTCTTTAAAAACCAGTCAAGTACAGATCGGGAAACAACGTCTAATTTAACTTTGTTTCACACACTGTTCACGGCATATCGACGTTTTTGAAGTAAAATACACCGTTTTCAGTAGAAAAGGACCACTGTAAAATAATTTGCAAGACACAAAATAAAGTCAAGAATCCGTTCAGCGCAAATCCGCGGCAAAAATTGATCTCCAGATATATATTTTTCCCCTAAAATGATACCTTTTACAAAAAAATCCCCAAATGCTATTTACTAAGTAAAAACTCACCATAACATTGAGTTTCGGCTTCCCAAGCCGACCTATAACGTCTAGTCTTGGTTTGTTGAAAAAAGGATGCAATGCAAACGCACTCAACACACGACTCATTTGGGCGCGTTCAGAAAGTTTGGAATGTCGACATTAGTCCTATCTCATTCGCTCACGTTACATGTGTGAGCGTGACAAAACGTTCGTAGCGCTCGACTTTTGTATGTCAAACGCTGCGAGAATCGCCTTCCTGCCTATATGGAATTAACAAGTTCAACAACGTAGGTACTAACTGAAATGAAATCACAAGAAAATCAATTAAATGTTCAAAGAAAACCTTAAGGAATTTTTTAGTACATAAGTACCTTCTAGTAAAAACCTTGATTAAAATTTCGTGAATTTGTGTGACTTGGGTGGTGTAATTATGAAATTGTCGACACCTAGATACACATTATGTTTATTTTTTCAATTTGCTTTTGTATTTTGTGATCTTATATTTAACTGCATAAGCTTATTCCCAAGAAGTCGGGATAGTCTGCTTGTATTATTTATGTAAGACATTAATTTTTAAATCTTATTTCATATTATAATCCTAGCAATCCTAGGATCCATATAATTAACATGATTTATTTTATTTAGATTTCAGGATCTATTTCTTGTGCTCTCTACTACCATAATGCTCATGACGCTTTTCTCCACGTATTTGTTCCAAGTAAGTAATAGAATAGCACCTCGATTCACATCCTTAGGCAGACTAGTGCCAACCATAGATAATACAATTGACTTCAGTGTTCAGTGGGTACAGTTAGTTAGTCTGCGATTTACAGCCTGTAAACAGAAGCTTGTATACTTAATTATTATTAGCTGAATTCACCAGGAGTAGCCAGAAACGGCCTTAATGTCATGACATAAGGAGAAGTCTCGTGTCATCAGAGGCATGCCGTAAGACAGAAAGACAAGAGGTTTGATGTTTAACCGCAAGAAGCCCAATTGGCAGCTAGCATGGTTCAGGTGAGGGTACAGTGTGTGTGCGCGCAGGCGGGGCTGGTGGAGGTGCTGGCGCAGCGGTTCCGCGTGGCGGGAATCGCGTGCGCGGCGTACGGGGCCACCTCGCTGGCGCTGCACGCTACCTGGCTGCTGCACCACTGGCACGG
Source organism: Hofmannophila pseudospretella (assembly GCA_947369225.1). NCBI lineage: Eukaryota > Metazoa > Arthropoda > Insecta > Lepidoptera > Oecophoridae > Hofmannophila > Hofmannophila pseudospretella. The sequence goes on along the minus strand of OX376318.1, from coordinate 15,246,292 downwards.
GGACGACGCCGTCGTCTCCTCGCCCACGCTCGTCTTTCTCTTCACGCTGCACCGCTGCCGTGAGTGCTCCTTCGAACCCATATTCTCCCCCTATTTTTAACACCCCCACCGAAGTTTGACTATCTGTGTCATCAAAGTCATCATAACTTAAATACCACGATGGATGTTGACCAGGAAAAAGTAAGGGGATCTCCACAATGGTACATTGAAGGTTTCTTAAATTTGTAATTTAGCTAGGAGTTATGTAGTATGTGCAAATAATACCGTGTGTGGTCACAGTGTCCCCGTGGTACTACTTTTTGTACAAGCGGGCGGCGATACGCGTGAGCGACCCGCGCTTCTACGAGGACCTGGACTGGATTAAAAGAGAGCTGCGCGTGCCCTGAGCTCTCGGCTGCAGGGAGCACTCGCCGTCACACCGACACACCACCACCACTCGGACTATCATTTTGGAATTGAGCAACGGTTATTAATAGTGTATCACTTAGATTGTTAAATCTACTCTTAGTGAGCAACAATCAGGTATTAGGAAAGTTAATCTCATAATTTAGTTTTAGAAATAATATTGATCTCACGTATGAATATCGTCTAGTCAAATATTATAGTTAAGTACTGATGCTAGTGTTAATTATATTGAATAAGATTCATTATACAAGATGAAGCATTTGGAAGTGTTTGATTTGGCAGAAACTGGCACTAAAACAATCACAAAATAGTTACCACCTTCCTTACCTATCTATAAGTAATGAGAGCGTCGGTTGCAGTGGCTAGGGCACCGGGGTCGCATTCGGGAGGTCCGGGTTCGAAACCATGCAGTGCCATGTACCAATGAGTTTTTCGTATTTTTCGAAGACTCACGTACGTTTACCGACTGCTCTAACGGTGAAGGAAAACAGGTGACCAGTGTGTAAAATGGGGTAGACACAAAAGCTCCTCAAGGTTCGAAGGGGTCGTTCCCGGCCTCCTATCATAAGATAAGGTCTATAAGTAATCGAATTGTTTAATTTAAATCACGCTCCGTGATGTCCTTTCTACAGAAACTTCACGTTTCTGTAAGAAACGGCACGTGTTTACCCCGGCGCTGCACGTGTCTCTGAGCGTAGATGACACTCACCATCAGGGGCCCGTCTGTTTAAGCCTATTTATAAAAATATCGGAGTGAAACAACAAAATTGAAAAAAATAATTTATTGATAAAATATCAACGGATTACCGTCACGTCAGTTATAGTTTCAAACAGTAATGATTAAGTAACAGTTATTTACAATGAAATGGTTAAACAACATGTCGATACAAGTAAAGCAGTCACGTGAGTGAGGTGGCGGACGATGAACTACACGTAGAGCGCCACTCAGGGTCCCCGGGGGGGTCCGGGCGGGCGGGCCGCTAGAAGGTGGAGCGGCACAGCGGGCAGTTGGACTTCTTGCTCGTCGTGAACCACTTGCGCTGCGGGCAGACGAGGAGAGTCTAGCTGGTTCACTCGGGGAGGGTACTGTCGACCGGATGTTGCGTGAGAAGCCGCGTAACGTTTACATTTCACTATCTGGTAAGACTACTGGGAACGGGCTTCAAATGACAATTTAGAAGATAGGCTTCTGCTGATGGATTATTGGTCATTGTCCAGGTTTATTTATTTTAATTTTATTGTAAAACCAACAGCACATTAGACTATATGAACACCAAACTAACAATAAACGGCCAATTATAGGGATTCACTAATAGAAATAACTTACATTAAATATATTTTTTTTAAGCAAATAGGTTCTACTGTTAACACACATATTATGAAATAATAAAATAACATTAGACTCAGTAGCCGTCTCACCGCCACACTACCATGTATGGAACAGGTCCAGATCCAGGATCTTACTTCATTTATTAAAGTGACCACTCGCACGCCAGAGACGTGTGTTCAGTCTGTAGTCGGTGGAAGCGAGCGGAGTATGTGGGGGAGGTTTGACTCTCAGAGTTAGCCCGGGGGCCTTTATAGAAAGTTTTGACAGGAGATCGGGGCAATCTATGCAGTTGGTTTTAATTTTAGTCAGGAATACGAGATCAACCTTCTGCAAAGATTCTCATAGTGAGATGACTCATAGCGGTCCTCGATGCGATAGCATAAATATCGAATGATTATTTTTTGTACATTTCAATGCGTGTAATGTAAACATCATATCTAGGGTTCCAAATTTGCGACGCGTACTCCAGGATACTACAAACAAATGTACAATATAGAATTTTTAATGTTTTAGCTTGAATTGAATTTTTAATGTATTACTTGGGTATTGACGAAATATATTGATGTTTATAATTTGACGAGACGCTGAATGCACAGAGTAGGGAACGTACCAGGCACTGCGTGTGGAATTTGTTGTTGCACTGGTGGCAGGGCACGGCGGGCAGGCGGCCCGAGGCGGGGTGCAGGCGGCAGTAGCAGATGTAGCACTGCGGCGCCGCCTCCACGCGCGCGCTCACCGCCGCCGCCCACATCTTGAGCGCCGACAGCACCGACCCGTTCTGCGACACACGACACGACACCGCGTTACACTCGGGGCTCGCGGGCGGGGCTCGTCCTCGCGGCGGTCGGCCGGTACCTGGTAGCCGAGGTAGAGCGCGATCCAGTGCGTGGAGGGCGCGGGAGAGTGCGCGGGCGCGGGCGGCGCGGCCACGCGCGGTAGCGAGAGCGGGTGGTCGCGCGCCAACGTCACGTCCAGGAACAGCGAGCGCTCCTCCACGCGCAGCTCGCTGGCCACCTCGCCGGCCGCCCAGTGCACCGTGACGCGCATGTCGGGCAGCTCGTGCGCGCGCTCGTGCACCAGGCGCAGCTGGTCGCGCACGAGGCGCGGCGCCACGTGCGCGCGCACCAGCGCCCGCAGCAGACGCGCGGCGCGCGCCGGGGCCGCCCCGCACCAGCCGCGCGCCGCGCCGCCGCCCGGGCCCGCCACGCCCAGGAACACGCAGCGGCACGCCAGCGCGCCCGTCTGCGCCGCGCCGCACGCCTCTGTCACACCACGACATTACATTACATACTGACATTTTACTCGCACTGTGGTCTACGACAGCCAATAATACGACTAGACAATAAGTTATACGCAAATCAATAGAAATTTGAACAACAGATTCAAAACTAACATACCAAACTACCCAGACCGATGTAGACATCACCATCTCCTGCCCTTAGAGTTGCGCCGCGAAGCAGCTGACCTCACATTACTTTCTAAAATAGCAACGGGCGCTCTCGACTCCCCTCAGCTTGTCTCATTAATTCGCTTGCAGGTGCCTCCTCAACGTTCGACACGGCGAAACTATATTGCTTTAAACCTTCCTCTCGCGCGTACTAACTATAGGCGACACTCTTATTTGTGGCGAATATCTAATAAATTTAACAAACTTAACACAGTTTACTCCAACTCTATTGATCTGTTTCACAATAAAGCGACGCAATTTAGAAACATAATTAATAGTAATTTCTTTGGTGACTCAAGTGGGTAAATACAAGGTGAACTGGTTAATTTTACATTTGTTTATTTTAGTACTGCATACTGATTTATGATCTTGGCGTTATCCTGCATTGACACTTTCTATCTTTATTCTTACGTTTATTATTATTACCATATTCATTATTATTTTCACTTTTTCGATCTTTCATAGTTTTTAAGAGCATTATTTTCGGAATGTACTCAAAATTTCTAATTAATTTTACTATCTTCATTATTTTTGTTATTATCATTTAAAGTTTAAACTTTCTTGCTTAATTAATTTCTAACTTACTGGTTGTCCTAAGACCATAACATTTACTTATAAACGTGTCACAGGCGAAAACTTGTAAATGGCATAATTCGTAAAATAGTATTAACTAAAATTTGTACATTAGCTGTAAGTTTTCCGAAGAAAATAAAATAAAATAATAGAAAATTACCAAATTTTACACGTCAAATAGATGGCGCTACTCAGTCTTTGCATACGAAATTCATATGTCCACGTGGAGATTGCGCGATATATAGTACCCGTCGGAAATATTTGTGTACCCGAACGGATCATTTAGCATGTTTACATGCTTAATCGAGCAGATATGAAAATGTTATGCTCAAACGTACATCAGTGTTTATGTGAATGAACAAATGGACGGGATCAGAAATGGAGTTGTGTCCTGCGGATAAGATGGTCCCTCACCGTAGACGCTGAACTCGGGGTCGGTGACGAACAGGTCTGTGTGCGGGGCGGACGGGGCGGGCGGGGCGTCGCGCGCCGCCGCCCACACGGCGCGGGGCAGCAGGCGCAGCGCCGCCGTTACCACCAGCTCGCCCAGCTTGTTGGCGCTGAGGACAGGGATGGCACGTATGTGTTACATACATAATTAAACACTGAATATTTATTTACAGACGTTCTATAGGCGAAAACTTGTAAATGGCATAATTTGTTTATATTATGTTTACTCAAACTTTGTATATTAGCTGTAAGTTTTCCGAAAAGAATAAAATAATGCACATCAGATATTTTGCTTCACGTAACATATTAATAGTTACGCAACGAGCTGTAGACGTACCGGAAGAGCTCTATGTAGTGCATGGCGAGGTCGCGGCGCTGTCGGCGACACGCGGCCAGCAGCGCGGTGCTCAGCAGCAGCGCGGCCAGCGCCAGCCGGTGCTCGGACGAGTGCGGCGTCGGCGTCGCCAGCTCCTCGCCCACCCTGTGCGGGACCCGGACATGTCAGTATACGACACTGGGGCCGCTCGCCCGTCTCGTCGAGAGCGGCTCCCGCGGCGATCACCTGTACGGCTCCAGCACGAGATGCAGTCGGTCCAGGAGGTCCCGCAGCGGCCCCTCGAAGTAGACGAGCGCGAACGTCGGCCGCGCGAGCTCGCCCGCCTCCTCGTCCAGGCTGCTGTCGCTCCACGCCGCCAGCTTCTCCGCTGAGACACGAACACGATCATTATTAAATAATTACTGTAGTCTGACCGCCAATGCGAAGCCCCGTAGCGGTGCGGCGAGGAGCGGCTCCTCCCGCGCCTCCGCCCCGCCGCCGGCGCCCGCGCCCAGTCTGTCGCGATCTAAAGGCTACAGGAGACGATCAATTGCGATTGACGAGGAGGATGGCGCTATACAAAAAAGCGAGTAAGTTGTAAGCGCCTCTCACTTCCTCATATTGCGGCAGCTCTCTTTAATTGTCAATTGCAATTGACCGTTTCGCGGTCCCTTAACTACGCGGTCGTACTAATTCCAAGAATCCCCAGTATGGGAGTTGGCCGCGGGGGATTTCTGGAATAAACCAATCGCTCGACGAGATTCCGATCACGATACCATTTGTTTGACACCAATTATAAGACCAGGTGGATCGTTAATCGTATGTGTGAAGAGAAAAAGTTCAGAATTTTTGATTATTCGATGTACATACATGAGACTAAAAAAAACTTAAATTGGTAGGAATTTCACCCGTTATATTGATTGCAAATTGAACTGTATTCGACAAGAAAAGCGAGAAGTGCGATGAGCGATGATTTCAGTCGGCAAGCGGGCGACCTCTACTAGCAGTACGTACCGTCCTCGAGCACGAGCGGCTCGGCCAGCATGCGCAGCGTGTAGTATGACAGGTACTGAAATGCGGGCGGCGCGCACTGCGTCAGCGGCGCGACCGCCGCGGACACCAGGCGGCCCGGTGACAGCTCGACGCGCGCGGCGGGCGTCAGCCGCGCCCAGTCGGCGCGCCGCGCGGCCGCCGCCAGCGCGCCCGCCGCCCACGCGCGCGGGCCCGTCGCCGACGATGACGCGCTCGACTCTGCAGCACGAGCGGGCTCTAGGTTCACACGCGGCCGGCCAGATACACACGTAAATTTTATGCAGAAACAGATTGTTTTTTTTTCTCAAACCCGGATGCAGCACCGTGCATGCACACATCACCACGCGTTCGCGCAAAAAGAACACTAGGATAGAGTTCACGAGCCTCCGTAGTCGGGTGCATGCGGCACAAAGAAGTAAGTAATACGTTTATTTCGCACAGCAATGACCTAAACAGTTTTGATAAAATAATAAGTATGGTATCCAAGTAGTCGCATACACCGGCGGCACTGACCGAGCACGTGGGCGAGCAGCGCCAGCAGACACCCGGTGGCGTCGGGCGCGAACACGTCGCGCCACTCGGCGGGCAGCGCGGCCACGTGCGCGGAGGGCGCGCGCCGCTCGCACGCGGCCGGCACCGCACGCACGAAGTCAGTTACCGCCTCGAACAGGCGCAGCACCGCGCGCAGCAGTAGGCACACCTGCGCACACATACGCACACAGTGAGCGGCGTCCGGGACACGCGCCGTACGACGGCCGCGGACCGCACGGCTTCACCGCACAAGACGTGGCACCTTGGTGCAGCCCCAGTGCTGCCGCGAGCGGTGCAGCGCCGCCAGCAGCGAGCAGAGCGCGATGGCCGCGAAGTCCCAGTGGTGCGCGGGCGCGTGCCAGCCGCGGCGCCGCACCAGCGCGGCCAGGTACTCGGCGACGCTCGCGTTGCTCAGCACGAGCCGCCAGGGCGCCGCCCACACGTCGCTGTAACACACGGTCGGTCACTGCGCGCTCGCGAGCAGGCGAGCGCACTCGGCCGCCGGGTCGCACCGCACACCCACCGGTCGAACAGCATGATGTGGTTGTGTCGGTAGTAAGCGTCCACGATGAGGTCCGCATCGCCCCGCTCCCCGGCGGCCAGCGCGGCCTGTGCGAACCGCTCGCCGGGCCCGCGCGGCTCGTGCGCGTGCGCGGCAGCCACGCAGCGCGCCATTATCAAGAAGCGCGCGCGCAGCTCCTCCTCCCCGCCCTCCCAGTCCTCTATACTCGGCCCCTCCCCCTCCCCCTCTACATCACCCGCCGTGTCCCCGTCGTCCAACCGCATGCTCGCCTGCCAGATAAATATCAAATCAAATCAAAATACTTTATTTGTCTGAATACATTGTAAAAGGTCTTAAAATTAATGTCAAAGTATTCAGCCTGTTAAAAGGTCATTATACTCCTTAACGCTATAGAAAGAATTTTCAAGCAGCCATTTCAACAATTCAGTTTTAAAGAGTAACACCCTAACACAAGAGGATAAGGTAACATCTCTAACGTCGTCGGCCACACCGGGAGGTCCGACACTGCGAATGTCACACGTTCGATGAGCGAATGAGCTTAATCGACCGAACGATTTACCGACAATTTATCGGTCGACAAGCTGTTTCTTCGACTGAAACAAAGATATGAAGAGAAAAAAATATAACACGAAAACTACATCAAATCAGATCTGAAAAAGACTGCCCGACTGAAATATCAACGCACAGCTAAATTCAGAAAATTTACAAATTCGTACGGGATACTGAGTTTTTTCCTGACTACAGAGCAGAAATCTTGCACAGAGGTTCCTTACATAAAGGAAGCAAGGAATAAGATGGGATTATTCTAAATCCCACGGGACCGGGAGCTACAGGGATTATCATTTCACATTTGAAATGGATATTTCCGTAACTGTAACCACTAGTGATAATAAAATCCTCTTAAAAGAAGAAGACCCGTAATTGGCCTTTTATTGTTAGATTGGTTTACATATTGTCTAAAGTGCTGTTGGTTTTCCAATAAAATTAAAAGTAAATTCTGGAATTTTGAAAATTCCCACGGGATAGGAAATAATAGAAACGCAATGCAATGGAATGGATAGAACGGAAGTGGATGGAATGGGACTGGCTGGAATGGGGATGAGAAAGAGATGCGAAGAGGACGGGGAAGGTTGAGACGAGGCAGGGAAGTGGTGGGGATGTTACATTCTGCCCTGTAGGTCCAAAGGTTTGGGTTGGGAGTTGATTATCAGTCCGGAATAAAACCTATATTAAGATCGTTTACGCACCCGTACCCGGAGGGAATGTGTTAATTTCCTGAGTTTAGCTGTTCGTTGATGTGTCAGTCGGACAGCGAGTACTTTTAAGATCAGATTTGATATAGTTGACGTCGCATATCTTTGTTTCGAAATAACAGCTGTCTCAGTCGAAGAAACAGCTTGTCGGCCAATAAGTTTTCGGTAAATCGTTCAATCGAACACGTGACATTCCCAGAAATGTGTCGGACCCACACCGGGATGGCCGTGCCCGCCGCGCACCTGCAGACCGTGGCACAACCCGTTCCCGGACAGCGTGTCGAGCAGCCCCGCCGGGTCCCCGCCCCCCTCCCCGGGGGAGCCCCCCGCGCGCGCCGCGTGCAGCGCGTGCGCGCGCGGCCAGTAGTACCCGCCCCGCGCGGCCTCCGCGGCCAGCTCGCGCGCTATGAGGTCGCGCGCCGCGCCCGGCGTCCATCGTATCGCGCGGTCCACGACCGCGTCCATTGCCTGCTTCGCGCACTCCACGACCGAGTAGTACTCCCACTGGAACGAAATGTACATCATCTTACATTAATCAAACAAATACATACACTCTAAACATCCCATCAGTGGATTTTTTAATTGTATTGCATGAAAAAAAAAAGTTAGGTCAAAATTACATTGTACTTTTGTACGTATAAAACTAAGTGTGCTATGTAATGAATTGATTTATTATACTGTAGGCGACTACCCGTTTGTAAAAATAATTAGAAACTGTTACTAATGGGAAGGACTCGGCTGTAAGCTAGTTTAGTAGCCGGGAAGTTCAAATTCACAGTGTAATTTGTACAAATGGTTTTCATAAATAAATTGTTTTTATTATTAGTTTTGTTCTCTATGCAGGGTTAAAGGGCTCGGGCCTTTGAAAGATTAGGGTGGGGACACGGGTACAACACGTAGGGGGCTCGTTACAGTAATTACTATTATTATGATACGTCTACCGTCCGGAATGATCGTAAGTGACGTGTGGACGGAGAGTGAGTACGTGTACGAGCAGAGTTCAACCGATAAGGAGCGAGTGAATCGACGTTTACTGAAGAAGGTTACTATAAAACGATTTTGGAGGTAAATTATAAATCACTTCTTTGCTAATACAAAAATTTATTTAATATCTCAGTGTGCGGGCTTCAAATATGTTTTTCTGTACTGTTGGAGCAATACGTAAGTTTTTAAAGAAATAGTCACTAGTTACCAGGATAATCTGGCATGGATGTACACTGTACTCCACAGAGTGAATTGTTATATCACCAGTTTTAATGTCACACGGCTGCGCCAGTCGTTTCTCTACCACTATCAAATGTCATGTGTGGAGTACTGTTCGTAAATATAAGTATTACAACCAAAATTAACAAGTCCAGTGTCTTATTGGAGATGAATCCTCGAAGACAGCCTGGCCAGCAGGTACATATAGACAAGTGCCGAACTCTTAGGCCAGTGAAGAGGTACAACGAATGTTATCTTTTGTATACTCACATAGGCGTACCCCTCATGCAGCGAGCAGAGGACGCAGTAGTCGTGCAGCACGCCCGCGTACTCTCGGCGCGCGCGCTCCTCCCCCAGCAGCTCATCGCGCCGCCCCGCGCCCCCCTCCTCCAGCAGCGCCCGAAGGCTGTGCGCGCGCAGCAGCAGGCGGCGCGCGTACCGCACGACGCCGGCGCGGCTCGGCTCGGGCGCGTCGCTGTCGTCCGCGTGTCGCACGACGAGCTCGATATGCTCGTTGTCGTCGTCGAAGGGGCAGCAGAGCCGGCCCGCCGCGCAGTCGTAGCGCAGCGCGAAGGCCTCCACCTGGTCCTCGTCGCCGGGCAGTGCGCAGAGCTGGGCGTGCAGCGCCAGCGCGTCGGCCGCGCTCTCGCCAGCCGGCAAGTGCGCGCTCAGAGACGACGCGTGCTCGATGACCGCTATGTCCAGCTCCTCCTCGCTGTAACACACGCGGCTTACATTCATCTACTCGTGCATACTCGATCTCGTTTATTAATAATTGTTACACTGTCACACGTCAATAGTACAAAAGTATTATAAAAAACATTGACACGTATTATTTTTCACATTTTGTTACTTATAATTTAATTTTATTTTATTGGATAACCAACAGCACTTTAGACAATATGTATACCAAACTAACAATAAACGGCATAACATAACATTTTAATTTTTTTTTTTTTAATTTTTTTTTATAATGTAGCTACGACAAACAGGCAGACGGGCCACCTGATGGTAAGTAGTCACAGTCGTCTAAAGACACGTGCAGTATCAGGGGTATTGCACGTGTGTTGCCGGCCGTGGAGGGAGAGGACTTTTTTAACGTTCTTTTTGAAGCATCCCATGTCATAGCGCTGCGGGAAAACGTCGGGTGGAAGAGAGTTCCACATTTTACATTTTAATATTCATTTAACTGCATAGATTGCCCCGAGCTCCTGTAAAAAAATTCTATAAAGGCCCCCGGGATAACTCTGAGAGTCAAGCCTCCCCCACATACTCCGCTCGCGTCCACCGACTACAGACTGAACACACGTCCCTGGCGTGCGAGTGGTCACTTTAATAAATGAAGTAAGGTCCTGGATCTGGACCTGTTCCACACCGGCAGTGTGACGGTGAGACGTCTACTGAGTCTAATGTTTTTTATTATTTCATAATCTGTGTATGTGTGTGTTTACAGTAGCACGCACCTATTTGCTTAAAATATTTTTTTAATGTAAGTTATTTCTATTAGTGAAGCCCTATAATTGGCCGTTTATTGTTAGTTTGGTATTCATATAGTCTAATGTGCTGTTGGTTTTCCAATAAAATTAATTAAATTTAAAATTAAATTATAATAGGCGGCTTTTGATAAGTTTAGTAATATCGCGTCAATATTGATATTCTTTATGTCATAGCGGACCTTATTATATTTTATTTTTGGACCTATAATATTATATGTACGGTCTTAGCCGACTCGGCCAGTGCACAACCCCCGGTCGGTAGGTTCTCCCTGTCACGTGTATAATGACCACGTGTTACCCCCCCGCAGCAGTGCTCTCATCAGTGACATCACGAATGCGATCGAACGCGGTTTGGTAGAAAGATAACGTTCAGTGCTGGCATGGGTCTTCGTACTCCACATGTCCATGCCGGCAACAACTGAGCAATTCGCCAATTGCCGCCACCGATATATATACAGGGTGTAACATTAAGAACGGTCAGTATGGGAAAGTCTGAAACTATAAGACATACGAAGATCTGTTCTTAGGAACCATGTCATCAATTTTAGTAACAAGAAAAACTGTATTCATACATTTTTTTAAAAAACTGTACTCAGCCTGGGAATCGAACCCGGTTGTTTTGAAAAAAAATCCAACACTATTTCTATTTAGATATCGATTGTGTAGGTCTTAAGGAATAAATGTTAGTATGAAACGTGATGTTTAAAATTAATAAAACGCATTGTTTCCATATCTTTTAATTTATTTTAGTAGGTGTTCGAAATGACTACCATTTTGTAAAATACAACATTCAACTCGTTTAGGTAACGATCTTACTATTGAATGTTGTATCTTCAGGTGGTGAATTTGCGTTAAAATTGTGTCTATGGCTGCTATGCTACACCATAGAGACAATTTTGACCTAATCGAGTATATATATATATATATATATATATATATATATATATATATATATATATATATATATATATATATATATATATGGTAGTAGTGCATAGGTTAATGAATAATTAGTTATAGTTATTATTATAGTTAAGTGATTTGTACCTTATGGTGGGCAATAAAGTTTTCTTATTTCTTATTTTCTTATTTCTTTCATGCACATCAATTTGACAAAACGCGCAGGACCTCCGACCGCGTTCTACCACTATATAATAATTATGCAGCAGCGACCGTTCTCCACGACACTCCGATTTCTGGCTCCGCCCCTTGCCCGTGCGACCTCGGCGACGTCCAGCCGAATCGGTACATTTATTGCACCATGTACTGACCGCTGCAGCAGCTGGTGCACGTGGCACACGGCGCGCCGCAGGAAGCCCCCCGAGCCCGCGCCGGCCGCGCGCCACGCGTCGCGCGCCGAACGCCACGCGTGCGCCGACGCGTCGCCCTCCTCCTGCACGTTCAGATTGTAGGGTGAGGCCAAACGAGCGTCATTTTGTGAGTCGTGAGTCGCGTTATTTGTCCGTCTATTCCCACCGGCCACCGCCCGCTCGCCACCGGCGGTGGGAAACGGGAATTATTCATTCTCAGTTGCCACCGCCTGGGGAAAATGGTTCAGAATTGACCATATAATGTAAAAAATCAAATTTTTCATTTTGTGATCCGAATTGTATCATTTTATTATGAAAAAATATATCTAACTATCTCTTGCATCCATATTTAAGCTACATTCGGTTTGTACGGGCGAACCCGCACACATACACTGATTTAAGTTTGCAGTTTATGTTGTGTGAAAGCAGGTTTTCGTTCAATGCAGTGATGGCCTGAATTATTTTCTTCATCGTGCAAAAGTTTGGTTTGAGCCATACGACGACGTAAGATAAGGTATGAAAAAGTGTGTAGGGTGAAATTAAAATAAATGACGCGACACACGACTCGGAAATTACGCTCATTTGACTTCAACCACAATAGGACACGGGGCCCCGTGTAGGCTCCTTCGAGTCGCGTATCAGTGTGCCGTGTGGCGTCTCCTTAGAGGTCTCACGAGCCACACGAACATGCGATCACTGTACTGAGAGTATGTAGCCGTCCTCACGGGCACGAGCAGCGTGAACCGGAACAGCGCGTCCGCGAGACGCGAGGAGGCGCGTCCGCCGCGCGCGTCTTCCGGCAGCGCGTCCGCCAGCGCCGCGCACAGCGCCGCCGCACGGTCCAGCGCCCCGCCCGCCGCGCCGTCCGCCGCCGTCCCCGGGCCCGGCCACGGCAGGGCCCCGTCGAGCGCGGCGGCGGCCACGTCCGCCACGTCGTCAACTGCGTCCGCACTGAGCACCATCTCTGCGACACGATAAATAACATTTATACATGGTGTATCAAAGAGTTTAAAAAATACAGTCTCAAATAAATTCTTTCTTTCTTTCTTTAAATAATTTGAAGACGTAAGTCGTGGTTAAACGTGGTGACGGCCGGTGGACCCGAGCCCTCACCGAGTGGTGGCCGAGGTCGGGGAAAAGAATAGGTCGTCCAGCAGCTAGATGGGCGGATGACATCACCAAAGTCGCATCGAAGACCCGGATGCGACTAGCACAGGATCGTACAGGGTGGCACAAGAGAGAGGAGGCTTATACCCTGCAGTGGGACGACATGGGCTGATAATGATGAAGTAATTAATCGTAAATATTGTAATTATTAGTAGATAATACCACGCCCTGATAAAAGTTCGTTCATTCGAGTCTATCGACACTATTAATCTCTCTATAGATGTATACCTAAAAATACGGACTACTAATTGATAAAAATGTAGTAGTACAAAACAACAGTGAGTCTTACCGCCCCCCTCGCCCCGCGCGAGGCACGCGAGCAGCAGCCCCCGCGCACGCGCATCACCCCTGAGCGCGCGCCCGCAGGCGGCGCGTAGCGCGCCGCGCGCCGCCGCCCCGCACAGCCAGCGCCGCGCCGCGCCCGCCAGCCCGGCCGCCGCTCCGGCCGCGCGCGCCGCCCGCTCCACGGCCCACTGCACCACGTCCGCCGGGCACTGCGCGACACACGACACTCGCACTGTTCATCCAGTACGCGGCCAGCCGACGACGTCGACGGATCGCCGAGAGGCATTTTATAATTTATTTATTAGTCAAAAATGCAACATAACAGAAATAATCCAATGCGTTACGTTGATTGTCAGATTGAAATACAAATAGAAGTAAGAAACATTAATCATATGTATACATTAATAATGAAATAATATAACATGACATAACAGTGGTCATTTCATAAAGAGCGGACGATCGACTACGTCAGTGTTGAAATCGTTATTATTGAAATAAAATGTTTTCTAGTTACTAAAGATGACATAATGTAGATCGATCTGTATTTTAATTGTAAGTTTGTATTATGTAGTATGGAAGAAGAAGAAAAACCATACCATATACTATTATATATACCATTTACTTAATAAGTACATTGTTTAAAGTTTGATATAGACGCTTATTCAGTCTGACAAACGACATCTAATTTAATGTCAAATCGGTCGATCGATGACCGAGTGTTAACATTAGTCCATGTCCGCACGCACGCACGCGCGCGCCCAAGTGGAGGAGGATCTGCGAGCGCTTCGGGCGCGCGACTGGTTCGCAGGTCGGTTGCGCAGGAGGGAGAAAGATAGTGCTCTTTAGTATCGGAGGACGATACCCACTCAGGCTCGCTGCACCACCAGAGTTAAATAGTAGAGTAAGTGAGGGGGTCAACTACGTGGACGGCGAGGTACGGACCTGGTCGAAGGAGCCGAACACGAGGTCCCGGTCGTCGTCAGGGAGATGCTCCAGCAGCAGAAACACGATGTCGACCGACGGCTCGGAATGTGCGCTTTCATCACACAAGCGCGGCCGCAGTATGCGCTCGTACAGCGCGCGCGGGTCGGACGCGCCCGCGGCTTGCCGCGCTAGCGCCGCGAACAGCGCCGCGTCGCCGAACTGACGCAGCAGGTCCGCTAGCGCGCTGTGAGCGGCGGGCGGCGCGCGCTCTAGCTGTAAATAGCACGCGCACACGCGCTCCACCGCGTCGCGCAGGTTGTGCGCGCACTGCTGAGTCACGGCGGGTACGCACGGCGGCGTTTCGGCCTCGGGTGAGGATTCGGCGGGCGCATCGCCCGCGAACTGGATGGAGCGGCGCGCGCGCGGCCCGTCTTCTATCGCGGCGCGCAGCTCGAGCAGCAGCAGCGCGTGCGCCTCGGCCAGCGCGGCCAGCTCGGCGTCGTCGGCCGCGCCCTCCGCCTGCGCCAGCACCGTGCAGCACGCGCTCTGCCAGAAGCCGCGCGCCAGCTGCTCGTACCGCGAGCTGCGTGCACACGGGCGGGTGAGACGGCCGGTCGCACTCGGGCCGCCTAGCGGTCTCGGCTAGAGCGGCCGTGTAGTACCAGCCGCCCCCTCTCAACTCTATCATTTACCGAGCTAACATATAGGAATTTACTAGCTGTTGCAATTTACTAGAAGTCGCGGAACTTCGTCCGAGTGGAATTTGAAAGCATTATCTCTCGGGAATTACATGTTAAATCGAATTTAATTAATCTGGGGAAGATCGTCCGATCTTCCCCAGATCGTCTCATGTTCTTCTTTATACTTCTGTCAAGTTGTATCAAAATTTATTCAGTTCCAAAGGCTCGTCGTGAAACAGTAACAAAGATTGAGGCAGGATATAGCTAGTAAACATTTCGCCGTCCAGCGAGCTTTCTTCATGCCAGTGTATTTTTTTCCGCCCCTAATATCCGCTCTAGCACCGGACTTAGTCGTCCTCGAGGAAAGTCCGCCTCCGAGACGTCAACAGGCACTGACCTGAGCTCGTGCCCTCGGTGCGCGTCATGCAGCCAGGCGCGCAGCAGCGCGGCCCAGGGCGGCGCGCACTGCCGGACCAGCGCGAGGCGAAGCGCGGGGTCTGCGCGCGGAGCCAGCGCGGCGCGCAGCCAGCCGCGCAGCGCGCCCGCCGCCGCGTCCGCCGGGCAAGGCGCGTGCGCGGCCGCCGCGCGCAGCCAGTCGCCCACCGCCGCCGCCCACGCCTGCCGCTCGCCCCTCGAGCTCAGCACGGCCCTCGCTTCCAACCTGCAATGCCACACCCGTGTCACGCCGGCTCGCGGGTCCCGCACAGACCCTCACACATACGCGGCTCTCACCCGGCGAGCGCGGCCGCGAGGAAGGCGCGATAGAAGTCCGCATCGCGCAACTCGCCCGGAAGCAGCTCCAGCAACGCCAGCACCACGTCTTTCACGGCGCGCGCGTCGCCCCACCCGCCTGCAATCACCCACGCACATTATTACAATGCGCGCCGTCGGTCGCGCCGCGCCCCGCCCTGGCTACCTGTTCCGCAACTTACCATTTTCCAACATGTCTAGTAGCCTCTTCCGGAGAAGATCATTCTTGTCTAGCCACTGGGACCAGTTCTGAAACATAGTATCATTTCATGCGGAGCGTGTCCCCGCCCCATGCCCCGGCAGCAGCCTTGGCGAGGTATGCACGTTCGTACCTGATGAGCGCGCATGAGCTGCAGTAGCGCGTCCCAGAGCGCGGGCGCGGCGGGCGCTTGCGGCTCGCGCGCCGCCTGGAGCACGCGCAGCGCGCGCGCGCCTGCCGCCGCGTCCAGCGCTCCGCAGCCAAGCGCGGCCGCGCCGCCCAGCGCCGCGTACCACGCCGCGCGGACTTGCGTGAGCGGGTGCGCGGCCAGACGCCAGAAGGCGGGCGCGCGCAGCAGCGGCGCCAGCTGCGCGGCTAGCCACGTGGCGTGCGGCGCGGGCAGGCGCGCGCACAATACAAGCAGCACGTGCAGCCCGCCGGCCGCCGTGCGAGCCGCCCGGGCCGCGCGCTCCTCCGCGTCGTCCTCGCCCGCCGCCCTGCACACACGACACAGGCGTCACTGGCGCCCCACACACTCCCGTGCTCCCCTCACGAGACACTCACGCGGCTGGCGCGGCGGGCTCGGGCCGCAGCAGCGCGTCCTCGACGTGCGCCACCAGCTCGGCGCGGCAGAACGCCAGCGCCTCCGGCAGCTTGCTCTCGGGGAACGTGCTCTGTGCAGAAGTACGTGTGTACGAGTATCAGTACACGACCTACCACTAGCTATGACTCTAGTCACGATCGGCCCTGATGGACAATTACGACTTTTACGACGACCCATGACGGCCGTTTGTTTGGGCACGCACACGATCAACCGACGACTGCGTGGCCTGTCCATCATGGCCGATCGTGAACAGAAGCCTTTACCGAGAGCGAAAGGTGCGCGCGCGCGGCGGCGGGCGCGTGGTCGTCGTGCTGGCTCGCAAGCCACGCGGGCAGCAGCTGCTTGAGGTGCGGCGCCAGGCGGCGCCCGCACGCCGCCGCCACCGCGCCATGGCACGCCTGCGACACCACGGTATACATGTAATGTCAGCTGCTAATGCTGTAAGTAGGGACGTACTAGGTAGCTCTCGATACCAAAGAATGTATGTATACTGTATGTACAGTGGAGGGTCCCGCGGTCGCGCGGTCCCCCTCTGTAAACCCGTGATCACAGTGATAGCGGCTGGGCCGGCAAGACACACCACCTAGTCGCCCCCTTCCCCCCTCTGCCCACCTGCGCGGCCAGGCGCACGCGGCGGTCCCCGTCGGCGGCCAGCGCGCAGTAGCAGCGCGCCCAGGCGGGCAGCGCGGCCGCCGCCCGCTCCGCCTCGCCGCTCTCCACCAGCTCCGCCAGCTCCTGCAGCGCCTACCGGGAACCAGTCAATAAATAAATAAAACTAGCAATATTACTCACAATATTGTGTTGCGCCTATCGTTTTAGTGAAAAACACGACCAAATAAAATGAAACATACCATTAAATTGCAAATCAAATAATTAATGTGAAATGATCATGGAGACAAAAAAAATTGAACCCCAATTCAACACGGTGATGAATTGAGTGTTGAATGTCCACGAATTGCAAGAAAAGGACATTTTTATTTTTGCAACTGCCAGTTCAGTGGCACAATACGGCACTGCAGGCACTAGCCTTGGTCCTAGTGACAGGGTCCTTCTTGTGGAGTCTCTTGAAGCACAGCGCGAGCTCGGCGGGCAGCTCGGGGTCGAGCGCGCCCCCCGCACCCGCCGCGCCTGCCAGGGACGGAAACAGCGCCGCGCCCCCCGGCCCCGCGCCGCACAGCAACTCCGCGCTGCGCCCGCTGCTCGACGGCTGCGGCATAAAGACAAATACATAAAGACTCCTCTTCACAATCATGATGGGCAATGATGGGCGATTCTGTGAATTATGCCTACCTACCTACTTTCTGTTTACTTTAGTTTCTTGAATTTTTGATTAGAATTTTTTATAGTGATAACGTGAATGTACAGTGGTACAACAAACTATAAAGTTTAATGCCACTAAGTTATTTTTTGCTATACAAAGACTGTAATATAATATTTATATAAATAAAATAAAGAAATATCCTCTACATGATGGTGTGTGCCTGTAATCCCCCATCATGGCCGAGTGTATAGAGGAGTCATAAGCCATAACACAGTATAAACTTTAACAACCATAATCCCCGAGGAGTAGACAGAGGGACCACCTTCGATCACAGGTAGTTCCCACTTTTCGCAATAAAATTTGGTGGACAAACATGATGCAATAAAAAATCTTTACAACATGATTGGCGTGTCATTAACAGTGCAACTGAAATTGAAAATAGGATTTGTTAAAATAATTAACAGTTTCACAGAAACTTAGTGCATGCAAAACTGACTCGGAGAGATTAGGTTATAGGTTGCATGATGACAACCCCGCAAAGAGGAGCTTGTTCGATTTAACTTGGTGTAGGGGACACCAACTCACACTCTAATCTAACCGAAAGGAAATTGTAAACAAGCTCATTCGCAATTGCTCACTTTCCGTACTAGTATCAGATACTAATTTCTATGCATATCATTATTAATAATAAAGGTCGATATTACCTTAAAAACACAACAAACCTATTAGAAAATATTTGATACTTCGCAATATCTAACCTAAAAATTGTATGTATGTAGCAGAAACAATATGTAAATAATTGTTTTAAATTTATAATAGGCGTATCACTTAGCATTTTATTATTGCGTTTTAAATTTATATAGGGACTATTTAGCACTACAACGATTTACTGGGGTATGGGCAAGGTAGTAAATATTTACAACTTTTGTACTTACACGAGCATTGTTTTTCGTTCGTTGCTTGGTTTTCCCACCCATTTTAAACGTTATCCAGTACCTAATTTGGGGATTGCACAGCTAAAATATCATATTTTTATGTTTTAAATTAATTTCCGAATGGTGTAAAATTGTAAATAAACATAGGTACCTACACCTCTAATGTGACCTACACTTAGTTGTTGTTGTTTTTTTAAGGCAAAGGGAACTGAGCCCATACAGCCATGTCTGATGTAAACAACTCTTTCAAGTCTTCATTAAAATGCTGGTGTGACACATTTCAATGCTATCTGGGATAATCTTCCACGCTTCTGCGCCATCCGAACCAAATAAGAAGGCGTCCCGGACGCAGTGTGGCTCTTCAAAATCCAGCCAAGTACGGATCGGGCTGCAGCGTCTTATTTGACTTTACTTCACTGTCCCACACATTATTCACATCTTGTCGAAGTTTTTCGAGCAAGAAACACCATTCTTACTAGAAAAGCACTACTGTAAAACAATTTGCAAGACAAATCGAAACAAAGCTGACGTGGACGCCACAAAAGCGCGGGAGAAACTCCACATATTATACTCTAATCTGTGACCTACACTCCCTAGTTTTTTTTAACAAGGCATTGGCAACACAGGCTCTCAGCCTAAACATTAAGCGATTTAAAACAGTTTTTAGTTTTTCAGCATCAAAATGTTGTCGCGTAGACACATTTTAACACTCCTAGGAGTTAGTTATGACGGAAATTTCAACCGGTCTAGTCTCTGGCGAATTCTCATGGCCCGTCGCAGAATCACAGAGTGAAACTACGCAACGAATCACTAACGAGAAGTTTATTTTAAAAGTTCAACACATTTTCAAAAATCTGTGAATGCAGTTTTAAATAGCTCCAAAAGTTAGGGAAGGCCTCCTAAGGCCATTTTCTCGTAGCTCCAACGAATCTGGTAGCTGCCCTAGGTGCCCCGCCGAAACTTTCCACCCTCTATAGCAGCGTATAATTTCCTAATACCTATTCCATTTATATTATCCAAGCAGATTTTAAGGTCTTCCTCCCAGGAAGGACATTTTGCCAACGTTTTGGACGTTTCACCAATTTATTATTATTTACCTGGTCGGACTGAAACAGTTTGGTCCTTAATCCTTTGAATTTGAAGTTTTTGATTATGGGATCAGAGAAGAAGATAGCCATTGTTGAAGGTTACTCTACCAGAATTTGTATTAGGGGTCAGGTTATCGAACGAACGTGTATGGGAGGTTCGCAATCTGGGATAATGATGGACAGTAGGCTTCGCTCCGAGAAAAATGTTTTGGAAATACAAAATACAAATACAAAAAAATTTATTAAGCCAAACAATATCCAAGAACTGTTTCTTTATATTAAAAACTTTGTATAAAATTAGACATTTTATTAGTACTGAGTAAGGGTAACACTCTGTGAAGCACTAGTACTATCCAAACTAAATTATTGTGATACGGTGTATGGGCCTTGTTTACTTGAAAGATCTAAGCGTATTCTTCAAAGTGGACAGAATGCATGTACGCGTTTCTGTTTTAGGGTCCCTCCCCGTTCCACGTCACTCCATTCATAAACAATGCGAACCTATTGAAAATCTCAGCGCGTAGGGAGCTTCATTTTGCGAGTCTCCTTTTCGACGTTGTCAATGGGCAGAGTCCCGAGTACTAATACGAGAAGCTAAACTGGAGTCGATCACAGCACTCACACAGCACCAGACACAGGGCACATTTGTTGTTAATGCCAATGCATAAAACAGCTGCATTCCGAGGCAGTTTCAGGTATCTGGCAACGAAATCTTGATGATAGCCAGGAAAAGTAAAGGTGTTTGATTTTGGAGCCAATCGGATCTGGTACGGAGGATTTTTATTATTTTAAATCGGTATATACTTGGCTTTATTTAATACGCACCTTTCTATTACTCATTTATAAATCACGTATGTTTATTTACGTCCCTCTTTTAACTTTAGGGCAATCGGCCTAATCGGAGCGTCCAAAAGACATGGAGCCGCGCCACCAACTACAGTATGAAAAAGAATGGAAAACTTTTGACACTTCCTAAAACCAAACTTTCGCGCCCGGTGTGTAACTTATGAAAAATTAAAATAATGGACATTTTACGGTGAATTGGACTGTGAAACACCAAGTGATTTGACATTTCCTAAAACTTAACTTTCGCGACCGGTGCGCAACTAATGAAAAACTAATATAATGGACATTTTACTGTGAATTGGACTGTGAAAAATCAAGTGAACTCCATCCAAGATCGTTCCCAGCTTCTGGTATCTGAGTGAGTCTAGGCTTATTGTATTTTATCTATTTTACACCCATAATCAAAAACGCAGGCTTGAACCAACAAAGGAGCTGATTGTAGAAGACTGGGCCAGCTCTTGCGATGGTACCCAGTCACCAGCGGTAAAACATATCAAAAGGGGTCTCCACAATGGTACGTCGTCTGGGGTCAGTTACATTTTTTATTTAGAGTTATTATTGAATATGGAGAGCAGACAAGCAAACGAACCACCTGGTGGTCGTAATAAGTGGTCACCGTCGACAATAGACATTTCACCTCACTTTTTCGATGTGCCGCTAACCTACCTTGAGGGCTTACTTAAATGGAGTCTCATGTACATGTCTCATGTGCCGGTAATTACACTGATCTCTTACATTTCAGACCGTAAACCGTACACTGCAAACAATACTGCTTTGTGGCAGAAATAGGTAACAGGGTGGGTACCTCTACCTCCCCAGGCTAACTGTAGGTACCTACCTACCGCCTTAAAAATATTTCAAACCTAGTTTT
The DNA here is from genome assembly GCA_947369225.1 of Hofmannophila pseudospretella. Classification (NCBI taxonomy): domain Eukaryota; kingdom Metazoa; phylum Arthropoda; class Insecta; order Lepidoptera; family Oecophoridae; genus Hofmannophila; species Hofmannophila pseudospretella. The sequence goes on along the minus strand of OX376318.1, from coordinate 15,224,813 downwards.
ACTATAGATGCGTCAATCCCTCCCTGGTCGTGCTGGCCGCTATAACTATATAAAACACTCCCTCGTCATGCTAAGTTGTAAGAGTGAGGATCACAATTCATTGAGTGATGTCTTAGCGAATGAGCAGCTAGTGATCGGCTTTTCACTTAGACACCTTTGGTGAAAATTAATAAAATACAAAGAGCTTCTGCATTGAAATGTCAATATATATTTAATATTCATAAATTCAATATACATTATAATATCAAGTAAAATGAATTACTATAATTTATATAGGCAATATTTTAACACATGTTAATCTATGGGTAAGTTTAACAATCTAGAGTTACTTAGTTTAACAATGACTCGCAGCAGAGTACAGCGGTCTCGGCCTTGCGCGCACGCTCACTCTGCTCTAGTCTGCACTCTTACCATTTATCATCTCACAGGCGTTGCACTGCACTGCATTACATTGCACTGCATCGCAAGCACAATATACAACAAACACAATATGGCAATAGGAATTCACATTGGCCTAACATTACCTCTAAACTATATTATTATCATCATTTATAGTTACGAAGGGAAAAAAATACTTTTTTGCAACATTTGATCGCACAAGTAACTAAACATTGCCGTAGTAAGTAAGGTACATAACGCCATTCCGTGTAAAAAATAAATCATTTAGTATAAAAAAATTCGAAGACTTAAATTATTTTTGGCACAATAACTATATTAATTTATGATGGGATAATTATATATTACAGTTTTCCACATCATGCTATTATCGTAAGTAATCTTTGGTTTATCTAGCCCACCAGTGATAATTTTGAAATCACATGCATAATATTAATAAAAATAATAATTATATTAAATGTAATAATAAAATAGGAAACAATTCAAATACCTATTACATAATGTCGCTTAATGCAATATAATTTTGTTCAATATTAAACTTTCGATTCTTACTATATAATAGACATAGGTATGTAGGTACCTACTATATTTCGTTGACATGGTCTACATGAAAATGTAAATACTGCACATTATTAATTTAGTTTTGTAAGTTTCCCAGTAATTTTAGTTTTTAGAGTTCCTTCATATCATAACATATCAATACGTTGTACTATTACTGTGGTACCGCAGAACTCAGACGGCGCCTAGTCTAGGTACGAGTACCCATGTAACGTAATTAAAACAGGTGAGTTTGTAGCTCTTATACTGGTTGCAATAATTATGTAATTCGTTGCATAGAAACCTTTAAAAATTAATTTATCTACTTACAAGTATGAAATATATAAATAATCGTTACGTAGGTGAATGTCATCTTAAATGTATATTTTATGCTTAGGAACTTTCTGTTCTTACATTACATACTGCTGAGTTAAAAGAATTTAAGTTTTTACAATATTCGGCATTTGAGCTTCGCTGGAAGTGTCGTTATAGGCTTATCGTGTAGGTACTGCCCGATGTACGACGGAATAGGTACAGAAGAAATATTAAGTACATATAATCTGAATTCGAGGAGTACCTATGTAGGTATTGCGATATAGAATATAGGTTTCACTTTAAAAATTGCGTCCTGTACCTACTCTATCATCAATGTCATTAGCTTTATATATCGAAATATTTATTATACAATATAAATTATATCTATTGCTTCAATAAACGAATGTTTATTATTGTCGATGCGCGGGCGCCGCGCCGGGCTGCCGGCAGCCGAGCGCCGCGCCCGCCGCGGGTAGCCGGGTACCTCGAGCACTCTACGTGCCGTGTTACAGAACATTGGGAGTATTATGCTTGACCGATCATATTTACAGATAACAAACAGCTCACAATATTTACAGTTCATCACTTTGTACAACTTACTTGTCTAATGGTTTGACTATCGAAAGAGTTTATTTAAACACAGCAGAGATCCCATAGGAGTATTATGGAATGCTTTCAACTTAAGTAGATTGAATCTATCTAAACGCTTAATATTAAAATACGAGAGCTTACAGTTACTTATTTAAAAAGGATCGAAATAACGAAAGATATATAGATTTTTCGAGACATTGGAACCTCCCCTTAAACTCGAGTTAAGCTTTTTAGTTAAAATACTGACGCACAATCGATTGTACTGTGCATTCGAGTCCATTTACGTTCATTAAAACGTGTTTTAATATTTTAAGATTGCATATTAGAGTAAGTATGAGCAAGGAGAGCAACTCTTATTATTTATTACGACGAGTAAAGGTATTTATAGTCTAGCATATTGTCATCACAATAGACACGGAGGTCTCGTAACCTATACGTCTAAACATGTCGGTTGCATTGGCTGTTGCAGATGCATTTCAAACGGCCATTAAGTATATAATTTATGATTAAAATATTAAAAATAATTTATAATCGAACAATGACGTATTACAGTTTTTAGCTTATCCATAATTATTTTGGCCATTATATAAAAATAATAAAATAACGTTCATCATTGAAGAGTATCATGCTACAGGCACTGGCCCTTTCTTACTTGGCACATTAAACTAGTATTTATAATAATATAATAACTATAATATTGTTAAAACGAGTACAAATTTTTGGCATGCATGGCACATTTCTTTGGTATATGTATTTGGCATTATATACAACAAATTATACATAAAAATGTAAATTGAAATTATGTTTGAATATAAAAATATGACGTTGAGCAATGACCTTATGTCGAGACAAAAATACCGAGCGATGAATACTTTATTATACGCGAGTGAACGTACCTAATGTCGTTAAACATTCGATGAGGTACAACTCGTGGTAGCATTATCTGTGGGTACGAATTCGTTGTGTAACGGCGAACCACTCATTTTGTTATACGAGAGTCGTCTGAAAAGTTTCCGACCTCAACATGAAGATGGCAACTTTCGTCATCAAAAGTTGGGGAATATGTTTCCGAAGGCTTATTGCTGTCAAAATCAAATATTTAATAACAGCTCAATACTAGATTTTTCCACTTTCACAAAAACACTGACATTGACTCATTCAAATGATTGCCAAACAACTCTTGCGCGTCCAAAATGGCTGAATTTTGGTGAGTATCTTTCATAGGATGTGCAAACATATTCCCCACCTTTTGTTGACGAGAGTTACCATCTTCATGTTGAGGTCGGAAACTTTTCAGACAACCCTCGTACATGTAAGTAAACAGTTCCTGAGACTAAAACAGCAAGGCGCCTAGTCCCTGTAGGGCTTGCAGATGGCGAACCGGTGGTTCATGTGCTGGCTGTAGGAGCCGGAGTGCGAGAACTTCTTGAGGCACTTGCAGCACTGGAAGGGCTTCTCGCCCGTGTGCAGCCGCTTGTGCTCCGTCAGGTGGTGCTTGTGCTTGAACGCCTTCGGGCACTCCGCGCACTTGTACGGCCGCTGACCTGCAACGAGAGACAATCGTGATTAGCACGCTGACACGCGGCGCCGACGGACAAGATCGCGCTAGCCTCGCCCCACTGAACTGAACTGACCTGAGTGCTCGTACTTGTGCCGCGCGAGAGAGCTCTGCTTCACGAACGTCTTGTCGCACTGGTCGCACACGAACTGCCCCTCGCCCTCCCGGAACTCCGCTCCCGGCTTCAGCTTGCTCCTCTTAAGTACTGTCGCCTCGTCATCGAACTCGTTGGCCGTCGACGTGTCGTCCTCCCACGAGGGCCGCTCGTAGGAGGGGCTCGTGCCGTGCCGGTTGATGTCCGTCGCCAGGTGCACATTGACCAGTGGAGATCGCGCATTCCGCATGTCGTTATACTGAAGGAGTTTCTCCATCGGCATCATAGGGTTGATAGTAATTTTTTGAGGTAGCAGTCGTTTGTGTCCGTTCATAGTCTCTCCTGGGGAAGGCGATAGACGAAAATCCGTAAAGGATGAGGAGGAACAGTTGGAATGTGGATAGGTGTGAATATAATTGGTGCGGTGCGGCGTGGTACTGCGCGACGACTTTTGGCTCAAGTTGACGGCCTCCTCGCAGTCAGAGTGCGTGACGGACACGCTGCCGGGCGGCGACGGCGGCGGGCTCGACGACACGGACGTGCTCGACTTCTTCGTCGATAAGTCCAACGGCTGATCGCACATGGTCACTTGTGTCATTCGTCGTTCTCTAGCTCTATTGTTTTGGAACCAAACTTGCACCACTCTATTGTCTAGACCGATCTGGTGAGCGATTTTTTTGAATTCCTCTCGGTTCGGCCGAGGATTCATCGAGTAGTGCTCCTTCAGCACCAGCTGCTGCTCCTCGCTGAGCGCGGTGCGCACTCTGATCTTCCTGTCTGCGTCGTGCCCCGCCGCCTTGTCATCGCGGTCGTCCCTGCTGTAGTCTTCGTCCTCGCTGGCACTGACTCCACTTTGAATCGAAGCACGCATTTCCGCCTCTATCCTATTTAAAGCCACCGTTTCCGCTACCTGAGCTGCCAAGCCCTCGTGCTTTCTAAATATATTTCCACACATTACTTTTTCGTGATCTAGCAAATCACTTTTATTATTAAATGTAGAATCACATTTTAAACATCTATGAGTTTCATCAGGATCTTCTTTGACGACTACATGTGGAGTTGAGGGCGATTCTATACTAGGGCAAATATTGCCCGAAATAGGTGAAAGTTTTTCCATATTTGCTCTAAAGAAGTGTTTCGTTACCGATGCGCTTACAGATTCCAATATCGTGCTAAAATTCGGATGACTTTCGCTGTCTGGGCCGTTATTATTGAGAGGGACGGAATTGTAGTTGCGAGAGGGAGATCGCAGGTCAGTCTCTCGATCTTCTTGCTCTTTTTTTACAGATACGGCTTCCTCGTCCTCTATATCCATGACGAGCTCAGCACTACCCTCTGACCGTTTGTCATCATCTTCAGTGACCTCCTCGATTAAATCTTCAGGGTTCGTATGATGAGGGACGGTTCGCTCTGGACTCAAAGGGCTCTCCATTTTTCTTTGCGGATATTGCGACGAGGCTAATTGCTCAAACAGTTGACTGAGCGAAGCCGGAAAGCTGTACGGGGTGATCCCGCTCGCAGGACTCATGGGCATTCCGGGTGGCATATAGAAGGGGTTCATAGAGGGCTGTCCCAAAGGTGGCCTATGAAAATTGTTGTCTTGTGCCGTCATCGAGGCGAAGAAGGCGGCGGCTTCGTTGTACTTGGGCAAGATGGGCAGGAAAGAATTCCCATTGGAAGCTATGTTGTTGTTCAGTTGGGACGCGACCATCGCGTTGGTTCGTTTTCTCGACGGACTTCGATCTGGATTGAGGGCGGGATTGTTGGGTTTTATCCGGCCCATTTTGAGGTTCATCACGAGGCATTTCTTGGAGGTCATGTGGCTGGAGTAGGAGCCGGAGTGCGAGAACTTCTTGCCGCAGTTGGCGCACTCGAAGGGCTTCTCCCCGCTGTGGATGCGCAGGTGCTCCTTGAGGTGGTGTTTGAACTTGAACGCCTTGTCGCAGTCGTTGCACTTGAACTTGCGCAGCTGCGCGCTCTCGTCGTGGCTGATCATGTGCCGCTGCAGCCGGTACACGTTGGCGAAGCTCTTGTGGCAGATCTTGCACGACTGCTGACAAAAGAATACACGTTAGCCGAGTGCGGCGACGGGCCTCCGGTGTTCGTTAAGGATGGAGCTAGCACAGGAGCGGGCGCTGTGGGTGGTGGTGTGGGGTATGACAAGACAAGACAAGGCACTGACATATCTGACGGTATCCACCTGAGTGCTGGGCGCGTGCAGCGTCTCGTGTCGCTCGAGCTGGTCGCGCGATGGGTAGGCCCCGCCGCACTGCGCGCACGCGTACGGCCCGCCGGGACCCAGCGGCGACGCGCACGCGCCGCGCTCCTCCGGCTCGGCGCCCTCGCGCTCGGCCGCCGGCTTGGCCTCCGCGCTGCCCGCCAGCGGCCGGACTGTACCGGGAACAAGGTAATTAGATTCTTGTCAATATAATTCAGAGTTTCACAAGTATAGTTACAGACACATTGATAGCCGGTGTCTTCACGCTGGGTCGCATGTGGGGATATAGTAGATACCATTTCGAATCGGTTCTGGCTAGGGGTCGCAAACCGGGATCCCGACTCACGAAAATACCGGGATACCTTAGTTTGATCAGGAGGATACCTAGTAAGTGGATCGTAAGGCCTGAACGCACTTACGCTGCGTGGCGCTGCGAAGCACGTCGCGGCCGCGTGAGCAACTCTCGGGGGTGAGGATTGGGCCGCGGGGTGCGGGGTACGCAACCGCCGCGTTTTGAATTTTGACATGCTAACAGCCATAAATTTCTTTCTACCCTGACTATAGTTAACGGTCATTAAAAGTAAAAAGGAGATTAAATCTTATTACCAAAAGCACAAGGTTGTTTTTGCTTTGACATGTTGGGAGAATGAGAACTAGCAGTGCTCGCACTGGCAACTCTGTCCGATGCCAGGGGAGCGATTAGAGTCACTCATTGTACACGATCCCTGAATTGAAAACTGAATAGTCACGTCACAGACGTGTTTGTAGTTGCCACGCAACGCCGTGCCGCGCAGCGCAGCGCAAGTGCGTTCAGAACTGCCGCTGCAGTGCAGCACCAGTGCGTTTAGACCTTAATAGTAATTTTGCTGGGAACCTCAACTTACTGATCTCGAAAGTATACGTTTTCAATATCTGGAACCCTGCTGTTTCGATTCATTAGAAACCTTGAGGATCTGACTGATGATGACGAGGAAGTTAAGTTAATATGTACATCTAAATACCGGTAATCGCTGGGAACCTCTACATTTAATTTATTAGTCTCAAAGTGCCGCTTATCACACTGAACAGACCCTCAGGTCTGATGATGACCAGAATAATAATAACTGGATTCCAATATAAGTAACAGTTGAGAACCACAAAATTTGATTCGAAGGGAAGAGAATTTTGCCGAATGTTCTTAGCCATGTCAGAAAAGATCCTATGCCAGTAAGATCTTGACGTATCAGCTTTAATGTCAGATGGGATCACTGAAACGGTAATCGCTAGGTGGTTCGATTTTAAGCTCAAATATTTACCCTTGCCACATCTGAGACCTTAAGGACCTGATGATGACCAGGAAAAAGTAAAAGGATCTTCACAATGGTAAGTCGGGGGTTTCTTAAATTCTTAATGTAGAGTTATCAAGTTTGACAAAAGTCTGAAGTTTATGATATTACTGTAATAATAATAATAATAGCTAGGAAAATATTGTTTATTAAAATTTAGAATATTAATTTGATTTAATCTGAAAGTTTTTGCACTATCCAATTTTTAATTTTTTTTCGAAAACGTCGAAAATACCGGTATTCGTAAAACTTGAATACCGATAATACCGGTATCGGTAAAAGGGCCCGGTTTTGCGACCTCCTAGTTAGTTCTGGCACGCCTCTCCCGCCAAATCTCGGTCACAGAATACAGTCAAATTAATGTATAGTAAGTAGGTAATTCATTCATTTCATTTTCATCATATAGGTAGGAACACAAATATTTGAATATATCGATCAATATTCGTCAAAATTGACTACGATACTGAAGTGGTACATGACTAAATCATTCCGTCGTTCCTAGCCATTGAAATAAATAAAATAGATAAGTGCCTACGTATACCTAATGCGATTATTCTGATGTGCTTAAAATATATCTAACCCATATAAACGTAAACTCGTTTTGTAATAAAATGATGATTGTACCGTTAGCACATCGCCGATCGCGAGCACTTTTACGGACACCGCTCGTTTTATAAAACAAACAGACGCAACAATTCAATTTGGAGTCGGTTATTTCGGTAATACGGCTCGTTTTCCCGCGTAATATCGTTTTTAAAAGCGTCGGCGGTGGCGGCCGTTAATCAAATATAATAAAGAGCAAAGCAACGGCGCGACGTATTAATTAGAGCGGCCGCGTGTGCGCGTCCACCGCTACCGCAACCCCGTCCTGTGCTCTAATAACGATAGCGGTACCGGTATCGGGACACCGGTATTGAATTTTAGAAAATACTACCTCGTAAACTGAATATCCCTTGCAGAGGTGATATCAAGCCTGGCTCTGCTCATTCGGTAAATAAAGTTGCTGCCCCGACGAATTTATATTATAACTGACGACGACAAAATAACATTCATTATCTATGATCGGAGTAGGTAGAGCTGTTTTTGGTACTTGCCACATACGGTCATAATATGGATAAGTATGCCCAATAACCCCGGGATTTCCGGGATTGAATAAATATATTATTTAGATTTTTAACGTTACATTTGCTTTGATACACATTTAAGATTGGTGGCGAAATAATTTTTTTTAAGATTCATGGCGCTAGTGTACCTATGGTAGTGTTTTAACTTCTTCGTAAGTTCACATTATTTTTTAAATCGTAATCCGCCGAGTAAGGGCGAGGTTTATAAAAGTAATTTACAACATTTGCTCGATAACTTAAAACGGGATCCCGAAATCATATCCATATTAATATAACCTTTGAGGACATTGACCCGAAAGAGCCCTACCTACTCCGATCAGTGTAATAATTATGTATGACTTTATTAGTATTTTTATTCATAATTATTTTATAAAGATTAATATTTCTAACTCAGTCTTCACGGTACTTATCTTTAAAAGGAAGAATAACATATATTTTTTAAATCAGTTATACCTATGTCAAAAACATCGGTCAAAGATTCAAAATACATTTTGTTCTTATGGTATGGGCAAAACGACTTTATTTATAAAGATACCTACTTCATAACTAACAAATTAATTTTAACAAAGAATGTTTAATTTCTAGACTTTTGATCATGCAGCGGCTACGGAATATTACGCTCACAGATACCTGTTGTAATAATTTAATTTTGTTTTTGATAATAATTTGTCTGTGGATAATATTTTTGCATGTCGATACCTACATGCAAAAATCGCTACCCCATGTCCACAGATATTTCCGACGGGTTATACCTAGCCGTATAAGTATGTCGTTCTGTCCGTATTTCCTCTACTTATAGATACTCGTATTAATCGTTAGTAGTAGGTACTACTAGTGCCTAATAATTATTTTATAATAATTATAACTGTTTCGGTCATTGCTGTGTGTGAAATAAACATATTACTTACTTACTTACCTATATACTAAATACATGAAACAAGATAATATCCAAAGTATAGTAAGGTAACTAGTCTCTCAGATGGAAACAGGTTTTATGCACAGAAAAAAGCTCGGCCAGAAATATAATAGAGTACGCCATATTGCGTAATTAACTAATTACTTAATACTTATATTAAATATGTTTTTCGCAGCGATCTTCATACCGCACCCTAAGTAGGTAGGTATATACTAGTGGCACCCTACCTAAATAAGTATCTACCTATCATCTTCCTGGTCAGGGTTTAAACAGAGAGTTCTCTTCCGGAAAATAAAACTGCAATGTACAAAGTTTGCGAAACCAACGTTTGGAACGAAATGGACATTTGGCTTCTCTGATATTAGGTAGGTACGAGTTTAGAGTAACACATTTGATTACTGGGCATTTATTGTGAAAACAGATAAATAAACAAATATTTTACTAATTTAAACATACATAAATTATTTTCCGGATGTTTCCGACTACTCGACGAGAGATGGCGCTAGTAGTCATTTTACGAGAAAATAACTTTTTACTGATGCATTTTGTTTGATTCGATTTCATGAATTTGAATTCCAACACTTGTTAATTAATTTAATTACACACTAATGAATTAATAAAATGTCTTTTTATTACTATTCGATTCGCAAAATCACGTAAAACGTTCATCCACCGTATAGTTCTTCCATTCGAAACGAGATGGCGTTAGTCGCTGCTAATACAGGCTATTGGGGAAAAAGTTCAAATACAACAAACTCTCCAATTAGTTTAAACTTATATTCCGTCCGGTATTAAAGGTACCTAATAAGTAGTTACAGAGGAACAAAGAAACGTTATTTTTTAATTGTACAGTAGGTACCTATTAGAGCGACTCGCTATCGTTATATTAGGTGGCCCGGATGAGTCCACCTACACACCGCTATCGACGTACCGTAATCTGCGCACGGGCAGAGTGCGTCCGTTAACCGCTGATAAAAACGTACACTCACGCACACGAGTTCGTGGGCCTCCTCGTCGCGCTCGCGCTGCCTGTTCTATAATAACAATTATCACACACACAGTTCCAGGTGGGCGGTGCGGGGCCGATAAGAGGTCGATTGTCGATCGCGGCGGCGGCACTCGGCCGACGGTCGGCCGGCCGACTCGGCTCGCAGCGCGGACGGACGGACGCGAGGTGATTGGTCGCACCTGTGCGCGGAGGGGGCGGCCGCGGGACGGGGCCGTGCCGCCTAAACCGTTACCGTTGTAGCTTGGACAGACACCATGTTGAATGTTGTTTTTATGGTCTAGAACTCATAATTGCGCGGTGAGAGACTCATTGCTCTGTTTCGACGGTCACTTGGCGTGGCGCATATTGATTTTTGTGCTAACATGGTCACTTTTGACACCGTCAGCATCATGTCATTTCATTACACCACCTGCCTAAAGTGAATATGTCTTGCAACGTGTTGCATAAATCCACTACAAATTCCATTTCAGTTCAGTTGTGTTCAGTGTTGGCACGAGTACTTAATTATTATTGTGTTCTTCCGTCCATGAAAGCGACTAACGAGTTAGTTTTTTATCTAATTTGATAAGGGGCTGAAGGCTTGCAATTTGTAAAACTTTGTATTTTTATTTTTTCTTAATATAGGTACATTATATTACATTCTTTAAAAATATCACTAAGATTTAAAACACCTACACCTATACAGATAATATTTTAATACCTGAAACAAAAACAAGAAATATTCTAAATATACCAATAAGAGTAGGCACTAATAAATTACTTAGTATTTAAACATCTAGATGTTCACCTACGTGACCTAAGTAGGTAGGTGATTATGCTTTGACTTAATGATTGTCCACGGTTTTGATCACTATTTTGATATGCGAGCTACCATTTCCATAATTACTATCATCTCTGTCCCATATTATAAGTAGTTTTATCAGTTGGTTAATCTAGTCGAGGAGCTCGTAGCCTAGTTGCGAGCACGGTCCGAAACTGATCGAGCAGGTTAAGGCCAGTGGCATGTTTCATCTGAACTCCTCCGTGCCTCGGAGAGCACGTTAAGCAGACGGTCCCGGTTGTTGTCGTTCGACAGCAATCGTTAAGCCATGTCATAAGCCAGCAACTATTTGTCAAATAGTTTGGCCACTAACCGTACGATAAGCAAGCAAGTTGGTTAATTATCTTAAGCGACGTCGATAATTTCAGTAAAATTTCATTTAGCTCGTCCCGGTGGAATTTATATATAAACTGTTTTCCTCGTGTATTTTATTTAATTCTAGAGCACAAGGTTTTGTAGGTAAAACAGTACCTAACCTACGTTACGTTCTTTTATTACACTAAGCACAAAAAATTTACAGTAGTACTCGTAAAATCAATACCAGAAGATTGGTGTGATTCTGTAGATAAGCACATGCAATGTCACTCTTTAAAAAAAATTAAGTTAAATTAAACTGGCATGCATCTATCTAAACCATATTGTTATATTTTAGTATATCTATAAAATAAAGTAATACATAACTAACTCATAAGTTAATTTTAGCAGACTGTAGACTATAATAGTTATGTTGGTTTCAGCAGTCGCTGTCTATAAACCTGTCTGTCATAGACCAACCATTTCCTCTGTCCGAAGATTGCCTGGAAGCGATCCCTCCTAGCGATACGGCCGCCTAAATTGTACTTCACTATTTACTTTTCTATCTTTCGTTTGTTGTTTTCTATTTGTGCAATAAAGTGTACTTTACTTTACCACCACGCTAGTACCAACAAGTCTACTCTGATTCAGAAAGCAGAGCTGCAGGTGAAAGAGGCGGAATAAAGTAACGGTCTCTGATTCACTACTGTAGGTACCGAATGAGTCACACGTCGCCCCGCTGTGGGTACATGATACAGATACAAAGTTGTCACCTCTCACCGCCGACGCGCGCGTGTCACAAGGGCTGCGAGTACGTCTGTCAATGTTAATGAAGCTGTTAATTTGTCGCAAACAAGTGATTACCGATCAAGTATTAACTTAGGCCCTTATCGGTTCCTGGAACTGTTTGTTGTTGCACTCGTGTTGGGTGGGTACTTACTATCCACCGGGTAGGTACTTCATATCGCTCTCGCGATTTGGTTGGTTTTCCTCAAACGAAAGTTACCTATACAGTCGTAGTCAGTAGTTGCTCCAAACAATATATATGAATATAAGAATTACTTTACCTATTGATACTTTTTTGTAATATTAAAGGCTGTGATATAGATACGTTTACAAAATATGTTACCAAACTCTTAAATCATACTTAGTTAGTAATTAGTATGGGCATATATTATATATATAACTTATTTAAAGGTTTATTTCATTCTAATTTAAGTTTTTAATCATCATCAGCCTATTAATGTCCCCACTGTTGGGGCACAGGCCTCTCCTAGGACAACAGGGTATGGGCCATGATCCACCGAGCGGGCCCAGTGCTGATTGGTGGATTTCACACGGCTTCGGAAACTTTTAATTTCTTCAGACATGCCAGGTTTCCTCACGATGTTTTCCTTCACCGTTAGAAGAGTCGGTAAATGTACGTAAGTATTCGAAAAAAATATCCCAAAACTCATTGGTACATGGCATCGCATGGTTTCGAACCCGGACGTCCCGCATGGGAGTCCGACGTCCTAGCCACTAGTCCACGACGCTTTTTAATACCAAACTATAAACTAAACATGTAAAAATATACCAAATTTTTCTCATCAGTAGGTATGTCTTATTTGGGAAATATTTTTCTGATTTTTAATATTATTTTACATAATATCAAGAAGTTGTAGGTACTTATGTTCACATATCTAAATATAAAACATTATTTTGGTATAAGTACGAGTAGGTTATTTTGTAGTTAAATTTTATGTTTAATACAAAAAAGAATTATAATGAAATAAACCTTTCAATAAATTAAATTTAGATACATATATTATAATATACCTACTATTACACAAAGTTTCAATATTGATGTAAAGTAGGTAATTCTTAAATCCAATAATTTTAGTATGAAAACTGCTTGATTCAAACACGCCTTCTCCACCGATATGCTTTTTGTCTGTCTTTCTAAATTGTTTGATTTAAAAAAAAACTGCTTCATAAAAGTCTTACAGCAGTTTATACAGAAATTATTATTATCAAAATATTATGCAAGTATATTCTTGTAAAGTATTTGGTTAGATTCCTGAATTATGTACATACGAGTAGCTTTACATACATTATAATCTAATTCATCATCATCATACACATTTACATCTATACGAGTAGGTACCTACATCTGTTTTAGTTTGTTTGCTGCATATAAATATAATATTGTCTTGAAAATATACAACTACGTATATACAGAACCATCCATACATACATATAATAAACAAATAATATATGATTTTAGTATTGCGTCTAATCTCTTATACTATATACTTATAAATATAATTATAGTTTTGTAATTAGACTAAGGTTCAAATTCTATTCCTAAGTTATAGTATTATGTTTATAACTTACCAGTGACCATGGCGCATGCAACTACGTTGAAATATCGGGAGCTCAAAACAACCCCAAACTGTAGTGAAATCATGTAGTACCTTACTATAATATTGTAATAGGTACCTATATTATATAATAATATGATTTAACTCTAATAAATATAATGTAGTAATTACCTCTAGTTTTTCGTAACTAATAAAAAAATATATTAAGTACCTACTTATATATTCATAGTTATAGGTATGTACACTTGGTCATTAACTATGCACTATTATCTCGTAATTTCTTAAGAATCCAACGTAATGTAGGTGCAATTATTTGATGTTTACACAACGTTTGATATCATTTCTGAACTTTAATGTGTTATTTTATGACCTACCTATTTATTATTTACAAATGAAAATACGCAGCCAGAGCCCGTGTATCATCGTCACCAGTATCGCACACCACACACAGTATTGTAGAAACGTCTTATCTACTTAGTATCGTGATACTTTTTTAAGGTTAAAGACTGAAGATATAGACAAAATTTGATACAGCAGTAGAATAACTTGCAATAATTTAATCATCCGCGTCCCGCAAACTCTCGTCTAAAATACATTCGGTATCACATACGCAGTGTGATTCGTTCGTCCGGTACGATCCCTATTATTTTATCCACTCCAGACTGGCGGCACTCAAAGAGGAAGAATAAAATAATATAAAAGTAAAAGAGAAGAAAGCAAATGAATTAAAACAACATAATCATTTACGATTTAAGACGGTGAAAGCGAGCGGGGCTCCCCTCGACAAACGAAACTTTCTTTCAAGTCTGTGTGTACCTGTTCCCGATTCTCAAGTGGATGAATTATATCCCGAGGGAGGCGAGGGGAGATCGCCGACACGGAGGTTATTTCTAATGAAGACGTGCTCGAGTTTTATTTTTAATGTGGACGAGGTGTCGCTCTCACCTGGGCCGTTTGACAATAGAAAGTGTTCCTTCGGGGAGATTTTAAGTTTCACTTTTCACGTCACTAAGTTCGTAGAGAGATAACATTTTAAGTTTCGCAAATTTACTTTAAGTATATCGGGACGAATGGGAGTGTAGGTACAGTGATAAATAATAATGAGGAGGAGAGACTTGTGACGATGATAATAAATAAATACAGAAAAAGTAAATAATGAAATGCAAACTAAACAAAAGGAAAGGAAGCTTACTGAGGGCCGCCAGCCGCCTGGCCGAGGTGGTGGAGGTGGGCACCTGCTTGCTCCGCATGTCGGCGAGCCAGCCGGCCGCCAGGCATTCGTACCAGCCGCCCACTCCCATAAGCGGGCTCTGCACTCGCATGGGGCACGGGGCCGCACGGCGCACTCCCCGAGCGCGGCCCGCCCGCTACACTGTCGTACTACGCGGTATCACAGCTCGCGCCGACGTCGGCGGTAAAAGTCCCGGTTTCGTTATCCGATATATCCTGGTGCGCGTGGTGTCGCACGTGTCGGCGGGCGCGGGCGCTACTCACATCGGCAGGCGCCCCACACGTTGGCCAGGCTCCACAGGCGGTACGAGTAGCTGTCACCATAGCACCCGAACATGCTCTCATCGGTTCTCGCGACCATGGCCCGCGCGCGCGGACTACGTGTTGTGTGCGGCGCGGCGCGCGGCGGAATGAGCCGACCGGTCCGCCTCTCGCCCCGCCCTCGCCCTGCGCGCCCCGCCGCCCCGCCGTCCGCCGCCCCGCCGCCCCCCGGCCCCGCGACTAGCGCCCCCACCTATACTTAATTAGTAGAGTCGACTGGACCGCCGTGTGCCGTGTCCGTACCTCACGTCGTCGTCGTCGCGGCCGCCCGGCCCCGCCGACGACGACGCCGGGCCGATACTCTGACGATAATTATTTCACGATTCACGCACGACCCGCCGCGGCGTGTTGCTCTACCTCCTCTACTCTACTTTCAGTCAATTTTATTCACGCGCTCGATCGACGCTCCACCTTCTCGGTGAGCTACCTGTCTCTATCTAACTAACTCCTCACGTTAGCGAATACGACTTCGTTAATTTTAAGAGCGAGATAGCTAACACTTATAACTTTAAAACTTATTTTCCACGTCAATAAGTTCTACTATAATCAATATTACTAATAACTAAACAGAACAGTTTATGCACTAATACTCATTACTTGCTATTTCACCCACCGGCTCTACCGCGCGGTCCCCAGTCTCTACCGTACCACTACGCGGGCGAGCGGTGCGCTTCCCGCGCGGCGAGTTGCACATTTAGTTCAGCTTTCGGTCACTAGATGGCGCTAGGGGTAGCTCCTGCTGTGTGAAACAGTTAAATTATGTATTATAAACATTGTTTTCGACATTCGTTGTGGCATACAGATAATTAGATTTAAAATGATGTTTCAAGCCTAGGACGCGCTCAGGGTTAGTGCCAGATCCGCCCGGCGTGGGATTTATTTTGAATATCTATCGTCCCCCGTGTAAACCGTGATTTGATAATGCCGATGTTCCTAAGGAGATTTTTGTTTTAGCATTTCGACTAAGGTCCGGCCACATTCCAACAAACAAGATCTATCATCTAGCCCGGGGGGCGCGCTGTCGGGTGACGAGGAGCGGCGTGATGGGCATATTATTACAGTTTTAAACAGGCTCTGTCTCAGGGCAGCAGTTTAGTGATTGAAGAATTTGTCTTACCCTATGAGGCTGGCAGGCAGACGTAACGCGCCTATGATCATCATCTTCAGATGATGACGATGAGGCTGGCACGGTCCCATAAAGGGCCGAAGCCCCAAAAATAAATGGATTTTAAAAAATTGCCTATCGGTGTACCCATTACCTACTATAGACGCTTAATTTTAACGTAGAGACGT
The DNA here is from genome assembly GCA_947369225.1 of Hofmannophila pseudospretella. Lineage (NCBI taxonomy): Eukaryota > Metazoa > Arthropoda > Insecta > Lepidoptera > Oecophoridae > Hofmannophila > Hofmannophila pseudospretella. The sequence goes on along the minus strand of OX376318.1, from coordinate 15,208,409 downwards.
AGAACCATCTGCAACTAAGGAATTAAACACTGCAATTATTCCCATAAAATCATTAAAATAGGTAGGTAAAATACATAAAATATAAATAAAGTCCTTAAATAACTTACCTGTCTAATAAACTGAGTCGTTGTGACCATAGTTCTGAGGTCAGACCTTCCCTGCTCCTCAAACAATATGCAATTCCTTGCAAGAGTTGCGAGTACGACACTGCAGGCCGTGCGTGTACCTACTAAGTCACGTCACGTGTTTCATTGTAAATCAAAAAACAAAGCGGAGAGTCGGAAAGACTATACTACCATCATAACTCACCTCCGGATAAAAGAGTTTTTGTGCGACGGTGTTCCGACACCAGCGTGTGCGGAGCGCGCTGCGCCCGCGCAGGCGCAGGCGGGCCGTGCACACCTATTGTTCTTATTTTTTTAATTGTTTTATTTTAGCTAGTCTGTGTTCTGAACGTAATAGGTAGTTATCGTTTTCGCGATTGTGGTAGGTTAGGTAAAAATTATCGTTAATTATCAGAAGATGAATGAAATATTAAGAATCTACTTATAGTAGTAAACTTAGTAAACATACATATATACATAACTTCACGCTATATTCCTTGCGGGGAAGGCAGAGATAATGGAGCGCCACGAATCTCTGTCTCGGCACAGAAGTCTTGGCCGCCTCTCTTGCTCCCTATACAGTCATTTGTCATTTCACGCATGCTCATAAATATAGTAAACATAGTGAGAATTCACCTAATAATATTATTTACAACAATTCATAAGGGATTTCCATAGCAAGAGTCACAGTAGGCACCTATCCTAGGTCACGATAATATTCTGCGGTAGGAGGTAAATATATATATAGGTATTTACGTACCGATATCGGCACATAAATAGGTACGACCGGTGGTCACAATTATTATTTGTCGCTTCTGAAGGGAAGTGAGTCAGCTCGACCGAACGTTGCGTTCACATAGCCCACATTTTAGTTTAGATACCGGCAGATACAGTCGACCACACATCACAACAATGTATGGGATAATCTTCGCATTATTCTCAGCAAAACGGATGTCATTATTATAAGCAATAATATTATACATTCACTTATATTTTGTGGACTTACTCGTAGATACCTTCTAAAATTATCTGCTCTAAATTAAAATCTTTTTTCTTTAAGTCATATTAGACTTTTAATCTTACGTTCTTGATTTTAATAAGAGATTCAGATTCATTTTTCTTTACTTACGTAAGTTGTCCTATTATTCTTGTCATTAATGGAAAATAAGGTTTTCAGCACTTGTAAATAATACTATATGTCTTTGGATGGAATATTTTAAGCATATACATAGGTATCTAATAGACAACTATAAATTTTAAAAAAAAAACGACAAAATAGTGTGGAGACGTGGAGATCCCTTTACTTTTTCCTGATTATCCATATGGGGGATGTGGGAATGGTTTAATTATTGTTTGGCGTATGGCTGAGAACACTTTCGACAAAATACACAGAGTATTTTGTCGTAAATAAAAAAAAATACGAATTCAAATCGGATCATCTGTTGTTGAGATACATACATACGCGACAAATGTGTAACACGGATTCCTTTAGTTAGATCGTAGGTTAAAAAGAAATGATGGAGTTCCACGAGTACCTCTACCCAGGTATTCCCTCTTCTGCATTTAGTCTGTGGACTCTACATGGTTCATGACGACATGCTTCATGGTGATGGTACGCTGAATGGCACTCGTCGTAGTTTTATGGCTAACCGTCAGTTGCAAGATACGTCCTAAAAGTTAACTCTCTATTAAAATACACGCCATAGCTCTAGATAGAGATGACACGAGACTTAAGGAAGCTTTAACATTGAGGACGTTTCTTGCAACTCGCGGTGTCGCTCGCATGCTCTCACACTTCGGGTGGGACGGGACCAGACGTTGGTGTAAGGTTGGTGGAGTCATTGACCAACTATAGTATTGCAATGAGATTAAAGAGAAACGGCTAATAATAGTAACGTCGCTGTATTGTGCCGATTACGTAACACTGTAGGTACCTATATTACGACACGACAACAGTGAGTGACAATGGAGTAGAAACATCTGGCGACCAACGAGCCGGTACGGGAGATGCTGAGCTGAGGTGTTCCAGGGTCGCTACACAAATGCTCGCAGCCAATTCAATTGTTTTATGACGCCTCATAAATATGCGACACCTTTTGAGTTTGAGCACAACATTGTATTTCCAAGGAAAAAACGTGTTACCTATTTGCGTATAATTTTAGAACATTCCCCGTTTGCGGTTGAAGATAGGTACTCGTATATCATGTAAAATGTACACCGTGTGTGTGTGTGTGCTTGGAGCTATGGTGAACTACGGCCAACCATAGTCAAAACCATTGTACATAATAATGTTTGTTGTTACCAGTGATCGGAGTAGGTAGAGCTCTTTCGGGTCAATGTCCTCAAAGGTTATATTAATATGGATATGATTTCGGGATCCCGTTTTAAGTTATCGAGCAAATGTTGTAAATTACTTTTAAAAACCTCGCCCTTACTCGGCGGATTACGATTTTTTTAAAATTGTGAACTTACGAAGAAGTTAAAACACTACCATAGGTACACTAGCGCTATGTATCTTTAAAAAAAATATTTCGCCACCAATCTTAACTGTGTATCAAAACAAATATAACGTTAAAAATCTAAATAATATATTTATTAAGTCCCGGGATTATTGGGCATACTTATCCATATTATGACCGTATGTGGCAAGTACCAAAAACAGCCCTACCTACTCCGATCAACGGTTATTTCATAATACTAAGGTGTTATTTCTATTTGTCAGGTTATTTATTGCATCTCACACAAAAATTATTTGGTTAAACTACGATATATTTTTTATTCAGTAGGGTTAGGGGCCATTCATAAATTACGTTACACGAATTTCATGACATTTGGAGCCCCCCCCCCCCCCCCCGTCCCTCTTCCTTGTCGCAGGTGGTCCCCTCTCCTGGTGTGACGTCACATATTTTGCAATTTCAAATTTACAAATTATTAAATTAAAACTGCACTTCCAAAATTATTGACATATATCTATTTAAAATCTGTTTTCATAAAATCAGTATTTAATCAAACTTTTAAGAAAATTTACAAAACATCAAATCAAATGAACGAAACAAAATTTAATCATCTCGTGTCCATGGATTTTGAACCCATTCCTTTATATTATTTATGACTTCTTTTAGATTTACGCATGTGACTTCCCCCCGACCCCTGAAGGATGGCCCCTTATTAGTTTTCCATGGAGTCCGGACCACTCGCACCATCAACCACCATACATAGTTATACTGTAAAAATATCATGAGCTAGTTTGGGAGTCGCAGGGTATCGTTTGACTTACAAGCATTGTGATGTTTTCAATAAACATTATTTAATTTAATTTATTATACTTACAATAATTAGCCCAACTCCCAGAGCACACAAAAACCGTTACATTACAGCAAGGACCTTTCCGTTACAGTCAACAATGACAACATTAATAATAGGTGAAGCATGCGGGCGATCGGAAATATCGGCGTTCAATGTGTTATCGTATGGCGCAGATCGCTCCCATACCGCGGGACGTGGCCCATACCGCGGGACGTGGTGTGATGCCTTCTCTCAACGACTCGTTGTAGCTGGATACATGTAGTGAAGACTCGAACAAACACATACAAATGTACACACCGCTTTCACCCTTACACTCTCTTCTACACAAACACGATCACACACATTTCCAATAAACACATTCATATACATACACACAGCAAAACTTATTTATCCCTATAAGCATTATTTTAAAATAGGAAATCTGTAATTGGCAGTATGTTTTTTTTTTGACTTTTTGTTTTTAAATTTAAGTGCTGTGGATTTTGTAATAAATAAATAAAAATATATAAAAAAGACTGGTCTTCGATAATAATATACCATGTTATGTCCGGGGGACGGCTTAGAGTTCAGAGGCGTTATTACATCGGCATTTTACAGATATCCAAGAAATTACAACTAATATGGTGATTATAGAGTTAGTAAAAATAAACTAATATTTAATGTTAAGTTACTATAGTGCAAAAGGTAATAGGTTCTTTTTTTCGGTAGGGATAAGGACTAAGGTAGTAAAGAGGTAAAAAAATATGTATTCTTTTAGTGCATATTAAATCGTCATTTAAAAAAACAAATATTAAAGGCTTTTAGTAGCAATACGAGTTGTAGTTTTCAGTAGTCGATATAGTCATCCTGCAAGAGGTCACTGCTCGTATTTATTTACACACACCTGTGTAGGTATAGTTTACATACCATTCCAATATTCCCGGTGTGACTTTATGCCAGCCAGAATAACATATATAAATTCTCAAATGTATGTTTTTGTGCTCTATCGATAGTCTGGAAAAATATAATAAGTAGACTCCAATGACGTTTTATAGACTCTGCCGTTAGTGTCGTTATATCATAGAATAATATTGCATATTATATTACCACCTGAAACACCCGGGAGCACGGGTGACATAGGCACTATTATTTATAATTTAAAATTACCTATTACACATTTCATGTCACTTTTCATGGTTCATGGTTATCATATAAGGTCGGGGGAAAAGTTTCTTCGCATTTTATATGAAACCTCAAGTCATTTTTTTTCCAAATTTATTTACTTTTATAGTATATATTTGCCATTTTGTTCGATGACTTTTACCATCTTGTGTGACATGATCCCGTTGCTGTAGAAATTTGCTTTTTTGGCTTTGCCACAGTCTGTAAAGCCTGACCGACCTTTGACCAGATCTTTTTCGCACGTTCTTGTCGTACGTGATCCACTTTTCATCACCAGTTATCAATCTCTTCAAAAACGGTTCGGTTTCATTACGTCTTAATAAAGAATCGCAAATGAGTACACGGTTCATTAGGTTTCTTTCAGTGAGCTCGTGTGGCACCCAAATATCAATATTTTAAATTAACAATTATTGTCACGAAAAATCAAATGTTATTCCAGATTATCGTTTACTATTAGTAGTCAGGACAGATTTATCTATTTTGTTGAACGATCGGAACCACCGTGACATCGGTATCGCGACCGATCTGAACCCATGAGATAAACAAAGCGCAGCGTGGCAGCGCCGCAGCAGAGCTCGCGGGCCCTTCGAGGTTATCTCGGCTATTATGCTGTCAGAGCGACACGTTACTGTAAATAAATGATTATCATGAATTAACGAACGCAGGGACGGATACTTTTTTCTTTCATTCAAAAATACTAAATGATTATATTGTACCTATAGTCTGTGGCCAGAGAGAGCTGCGGGCAAAAAATTAAAGATAACGACGTTACAGGGCCCGTAGTTATCTGGTTCATTGGAAATCACTTATCAACTGATAGATAATAATGTGATTCAGAATTGATGACTTTGTTAATCTGTTTTTTGATGAAAATGTGCTAATCTGAGTTTTTCAAATAAGGAATACATGTGATCATAAAATATACCCTACAATTTCACAATTTTTAGAAGGTAGGTAATTTTTAGAACTACCCTTTTCAATCATTTGTACTTTCTTTTTGCAAATATATAGCAGGTTAAATAATGAGAGTTACGGCTACTGCTGCAAGTATATTTAAACTATACTGTTATGATGCTTTTAGGATGTCCTGCCCGGTCACAGTTACAAACAAACAAAAATTCAAATCGGTATCTAAGTACCTAATTTTCCTATTTGACGAGGGTTTTGTAGCATTGTGTCAAATTTAATTTGTACCTACCTAACACACCCTTATTGTTTACTTAGGTGTCGGGACGTCGTGTCGCACGGCTCGTTTCCGTTGCAATGACAATTAGCAGTGTCGCGTGAATGTCATTGTCTTGCGCCGGCGCACATGTGGCGGGCAGGCGCGCGCCGCAGGTACCGCCCGCCCGCAACAATCGCAAACCTATACCCATTCATCTCTGTGTAAAAAACTTTAGAGTCCAAAAACGTGATCGATGGCTTTCGAGTGAGCATGTTTGTGCGCGCACAGGTCGGTGCCAGATGGTCTGCGCGCGCATTGTGCCGCCGCGGACAATGTCGCGGGACCTGCCGCGTCTGCCGGTAACGAGGATACAGTCGTAAATACCTTGTTCGTCCACGACGAGTGACAAAGGTACGTAATGCGCTTTGTCACCGATACCGGGATCAGCCTCGTTTGACACGAAGCTTTAGTTTCGCGACGAACATGCTTATTGGTAAAATATTTGTTGTTTTCTTGACTTTTATTCGTTCGATTTCTGTGGATGATTTGTTAACTGATTTTGTTGTTGATGAGCGAGTGAGGTACGTTCAGTCAGATGATCTCTTCAATTAAGGGTTATTAATGTTACGTAGGTCTCCGAACGTGCGAAGGTGTGAAGTTGCCGGGGCGGGTGTGAGTAGCGCTGTGACGCCCGAGCCACCGGCGGTTGGCAGCTGTTCAAGCGTCTCTCGACAATTTGCACCTCGCTCTACATTTCTTTGCAAAATCATTAACTTCCACCTATTTTTAATTTATTACCATAATAACCAAACAGTATAGGTAGTAAATTAGGTACTTACTTTTTTTTACTACAATATTGACATTCCAAAAACTGGTCAGGTTTGTCCGGAATGAATGAATTAAAATTTATTTGCACACATATACATAACAAGATTACATGACTGAATGTTCTCTTTAGACAGCTGCATTACCTACAGATGCAGGACATCCTTCGCGTCTCTACCATTCTGTATAAATCGGCGAGTTTTATTCTTATTATATATTTTGGTTTCGCATCCACTAAGTTTCTGTGACATATTGCCCAATTCGAGTTGTCATTATTCACTCCGCCCGGGCATTATAAATAGTGCCACCACGAATCACTTCGTCCATGACCGTTAACAAAGAGGAGGTATTACGTATATCCTTAGGTATAATGTATCATGATCTTTAGATTAATTATAAATTCATAATGAACGTCATAAACTTTCCGCAACTCCGTAGCTGTATGTACTCGCGGCCCCGCGTCGGAGGGACGAATAGTACAAGTAATTTTTGCGCCTCGAATTCGTTCCACATGGCGGGCGGGCCGCGCACAAAGCCGCGCCGAACTAGCTTCCTTTGTTTAAAGTGGCTTAAACTCGTAAAAACGGGGTCTCGATGTCCCCACTATTGTTGCTATTCGTTAATTAATCACAACACCCTTCATGAGAGTGTAATGGCGGCCCGGTGCGGGTCGACGCGGCCAAATGTGCCGCACATTGTAGGTGCACTATCCCTTTACTATGTCGATTTGTATTGAGAAAGATACAGAAGGAGAATAAACTTGCAATATTCTACTAAATAGGACATGTCGGAGTGACATAACAACATACAGAGAGCAGCGGCGCGGCCCCGGCAGCCTTCTCGCGGCGCGCGCGTCGCTGCTGCCTGTTGCTGTCTGGTGGACTCGCACCACCGCGCGGCACATGACACCTCGGGGCTGGTTTACACTTGGTCAAGTACAGTGGCGAGTGCATACTACCATTCACACGCCACTGTCCATTTTACTGCATCACCTTGATTAAGTTTAAACCAGCTCTTACCAACAGTAGTTTCGTTTACATAGAGCAACCTTCGCATGCATTTCGGGCCTTGTCGGTTGGGTGCCGATATAGGTGCTGCGGTATCAGGTACACAGGTTAGCGGGGTCACTGTCGAGCGCTGGTTGTCTGCGGCCGGTGTCGGCGCGGCGTGGTGCAGGGACGTCAGGCGACACTCGGTGGTCTCGCACCAACGCACAGAGTTCTGCGGTTCCGGTGTTCCGCCGCCCCCGCCACGGCAGTTGCCACATTTAAATTTTTTGTGCTCGACTTCCGGCTTTACGAGCCATTGAGAGTTAATTAATTTAGACATTTATCGATGTCAGAACTGAGTGACTGACTGACTCTACATTTTATGCAATTTTATTCTCTTATTTTACTCATCGGTACTGCTGATTTCGGCAGTATGTAGACGATATTTCCGATATGTATACGTACGAATATGTAGGGAAGCAATGGACACAAGTATCGCTGCAAAAACTCGTCAGGCACGTCAGGAGCAGCGGGAGATGCGACAGGGTTAGTTACCTAGTTGGAGTCGCGCCAACGAGGCGAGGCGAAAGGTGAGCGGCGGCGGCCGGCGCGCGGGGCACCTCGCGGTCTCTATAGCTGAGTTAGTAATGGAACAGTCGCAGTTACATGCATGTTGTAATAAGATGAAAAGAAAGCTGAACAAAAGGCAATCACTCGGCCCGCGGTGACACAGAACACGAGCGTTGCGTCTTCACTTGGATCCTTCACCTCGCGCGCTATCGGCGCCCGAGCGCAGATAATACGCGCAAACAGGGTACAGATTGACGTCAGAGCTTCGCCGCTACCGGGGCTTCAGCGCCCACACGGCACGGCACGGCGCAGATAGCGCGCGAGGTGCCGGCCTCGGCCCGGCCGGCCCCGGGCCCGGGACCCGGCCTCGTCCGCGAGGCCCGGCCGGCCCCGAGATTCACAAATTAAACTACGACGCAATACAAACGAGGAGGCAATAACCTTACAGCGTAATAAAATACGATATTTGAGATTATCGAGTGACGTTTGTTATTATTTTTATCGTTTTCCGACTTCGTTATCGTCGCGGTTTATCGCAAGTTGCTGTCAGTATACACATATTTGAGCTTTTTGCTGCGGGTAGATATGATTATAATAACTTTAAAATGAATACTTATGTACACATAAATATAATATAATAATATAGAAATAGATTTTTCGTTGACATTACATTCACGGTACTTCCCTATGTATTAACGCAGGACAAAAGTAGGAGGCGGTGTGGTACGCTGCCTACTTGTACATTCGACCACAGGTCAACCTACCCAAAACGTCAAAATTTGAGAATCTGAAATGTACCATATTGCGCAGGCATAAGGTTGAGAATTAAACGAAGGTTTTTGGCTACAGCTTGTGGTCGACTGTATGTGGTTATTTATATCGTCGAACAATAGGAGCTTGAAAAGGAAATCAAACGTAAAAATATGTGGGGAGACCTGCATGACCCGCGGTTACACCATATCGGGGGTTTCACCTCGACTCAGCCGTCTTATTTCTGTGTCGTACCTATTCGTATTTAGACCATATTGTTTTGTGGTTTCCATTTAAATATGTACATAGCTCTATTCTAATCGACACTTTGGCCGTCTTTATTAGTCGAGCATTTGTACAGGGCTCATTCGGTTACCTACTTAAATCTACTTATTTTCTATTTATCTACTTTCAAATATAAATGGTTGGCTGGAAGAGATCTCAACGAGATAAGCCCGCCTTTGTACAAGTTTTAAAATGTTTCTATTTTTTGTGTGTTGTATATTAGTACAATAAAGAGCTTACAAACAAACAAATGAAATTGAAATAGCAGTTTTATAATGACTCTACCACAAGAGAGTCTTAGATAAGTTATCTGTCTTTACATTTTTTTAACTTTTTCGTAACTCTATACTTTTATTAATGAGGTTAACTTCCGTGCTGGGTACCAAACCTACACGGTGATATCTAAATCAGATTCGAAAAATGGTTTGTGTACTTTTGCGCCGCCCCGCACCCCGTCTGTCGGAACGCAATTAGCGCGATAAGTGTAATGAATGCGCGCGCGCAACTTGTTTATACTCGTATTACTGGTAAGTGTTGTGCTACGAGTATATCACTATATGCAATGTTGTTATGCACACTACACTACGGGACACGCGACGTCACGCAAGCTTATTGATGCGCCTGCGCAGTCGGCGCCGGCGACGACGTCCCGAATTATTGTACTACGCGACATGTTTATTATTATGTCAACAGCGTGAAATCACAAAACTTAACGTACAAATTATTTGTTTTCCCCGACGAGGTATTCTTTATATCTAGTCTTTTTATAGATACAGTAAAACCAGAGAATACTTAATAATACTCTGGTAAAACTCTTTTGCTATTTTTTTTGCAATAGTTGCAGGTAAATCTGTCTTCTTCGGCAGACGTATTTTAAATGTCTGTGCGTCAAATTACTTTCCGATTAACGTAATTTGCGTAATCAGTAACATACAATACAGTCAACATGCCTCTTGTAGCGCAGCACCCGGAGCCCACAGCACTAAACAGCCCGGAGACACCGGGAGACGTTCTCGTATATTTTGCTGCACTCTGGGACTGCTTTATAGCAGTCTCGTGGAAACAGTGAAAAGTGCAGCCATTACTCAGACACCTCCGCTCTGTCCGTCCTGTCAGTTTCTAGGACACCTCGCCGTGGATTGTAGAATGATGATGACATTTTATACTTGATTATCAGTCCCAACAATATCTTTATTCACAAATCACCCGCCGACTGCTATAAAATGTCGGTACTATATCAAAACCGAAATACTCAGAAAAGATCAGTGTATGAGGTCTTATAATTGAGAAATTATTCTCGAACTAAGCTACTATACATGTTCAAAATACTTGTTGAATCATTTTCGTGAAGACCTCATACTCTACACTGATATTTTAATTACAATATATTAATAACGAGGTAAAACCCGATGCGCCGTTATCTTCTACCTACAAACTCGCACACTGACGCAATAGTTGTGTATGTGTGCACAGTGTGTCGCATGTGTGTGTAGAGTCATTCATACGGCGGCTGCATCAGTGTGTGTTACAACTGCATTACTATCTCACACACGGCCGGACGCGGGGCCATTCATGGTTAGGTGAGGGGTTCCATTGTTTTTGTTAGCCATCATTATATATAATTTGACAGCCATCATTGTTCTCAGACTGAATCACTTGTCTTGTATACGAGACAAGTGATTCTAACTAAACTTTCATTAACTTCATATCTTAATTGTATTTCTCAAATACATAAAATATAGACAAAATATAGTTCGTTGGTTAGTCCAACTAATTCTGCTGAATACCTACCAGTTCTACGGTAGAACAGAATGGACGAAAAATCCTACTAAGTAGTTCTACTACTTTGACATTCACAACGAAATGTCATAATTCATTAATCATTATGTAGCGAGTCCTTTTCTTTTTGAGAAACTGTTTCTAATTTACTTCGTGGTGTCGTGCTATGTATGAGTGAATATTTGCTGCAGTACTGACTACCTAAATCGATGATAATATTCCTTTTGCACCCGGGGGCATAGGTTTCTTTTGTGTTGTAGATACGAAATAAATCATGTATTGAACAACTTACATAGACATTACGTATGTGTGGTGTGATAACGAGTGCGCGGGCGCAGCGAGCTGATAGCGATGGCGTCGTGTGTGTGCGATGTGTGTGACGAATGTACTCGAGTGCCTGACCACATCCTCCCATGTGTACGTGTAGGCACCTCTGCCATGTTATTCTGAATCGCTTTTCAGTCTACTTAAAGAAGTTATCTCTCAGTTGCGTTTTTATTTCCATTAGTCTCTTCTCAAGAAAGAAGGAGAGTAAGGTGCGGGTGCTCGTCTACCTTTATCACTGTAGTAGAGCCGACACGCGTCACTCTTATAATTGCTGCTCTACTTTTCCGTCCTACTTACTGGATCATAGGTTACTCCGAGCTGGCGAGATAAGTGGACTTCGTGACGTCATCGATAGCGCGCGTATTATATGTAATGTATGTAGAGTAGCTATATGTACTGATAAGACTCGATCAGAGCAGTCAATGCTGCTATTATATGATCGGGGACAAGACAACGTGCTGCTCGCGCGGCCGCTCGCCGGTTCTCGGCGCGCGCACACTATGGGTTTCCCGATCGTACTCGTACCGTTTTACGGATTTATTGCTGTCGTCGTTAAATGTGTCCCGTGTTTTCATATGTGTGAGATGGGTTGCCTTCATTTCAGCAAAACAAAGTGGTCGCGTTAGTGTCTTCTATATGGCGAAACCGTAATGGTCTCGTTGCAGTGCTCTGCACTTCTGCAGGGCAAACCAAAGCGGTCCCGGTCATGTCTTCTGTATTGGCGTAACAAAGAGGTCTTGTTGATGTCTTCAAAATGTCAGCCAATTGTCCTCCCACCACCCGTTCTCAATTGCCCCTTCCTCTTTTACCCGATATCATCAAGTTCTTAGTGAGTTCTAACGGTCAGAAAGTCAGGCAATTCTATTCACGGTAGAACTGGGAGGAAGGATCCGTTACTGACCCTCGGATTCGCCATCCCCAACGATAACCAAATACAGATAGATTTGCAATCGCTATGGGCGACAGTGACCACATAGGTACCATCAGGTGACTCGTTTGCTCGTCTGCTCCTTATTTAAATAAAAATAGCTCGTTTCGCTCGTTCCCGTCCTAGTTCTCTAGCTAAATTCATAATCCATGTCAGATCCGGGCAAAATTTCGGGATTGCTTCGCACGCTCTCGCCGTAGCCCTCTAACCTGACGTATCATTTGCGTCGGATCCACGTTAAAATTTAGAGCTCGCTTCGCCCGCTCCCATCCTGACCTTTAACCAACCCCATAATCCATGTCAGATCCGAACAAAATTTCGAGCTCGTAACCCATTAACCACATCGGATCCACGGTAAAATTTCGAGCTCGCTTCTCGCGCTCTCGTCCTAGCCCTCTAACTAACGAAACCCATAATCCTTGTCAGATCCGAGCAAAATTTCGAGCTCGCTTCTCGCGCTCTCGTCCTAGCCCTCTAACTAACGAAATTCATAATCCTTGTCAGATCCGAGCAAAATTTTGAGCTCGCTTCTCGCGCTCTCGTCCTAGCCCTCTAACTAACGAAACCCATAATCCTTGTCAGATCCGAGCAAAATTTCGAGCTCGCTTCTCTCGCTCCTGCCACAACCCTCAAGAAAGGGATTTTTCTCCAAAAGAGGATATGGGGGCGGCATAATCCTTAACAGGTCGGATTTATCACCATTTGCGATTATTAATCCTTCTGGATATCGTTAGGGATGGTGAATCCGAAGGGTAGCAGGTCATTCTACAATCAATAATTTTAATAATTACTAATGTATCTTCGCAAAGCGACTCCTGATTTATTTATTTATAAGGTAAACACAACAAATTACAACCAGAGAAATGGCAGAAAAATCAATATAAAGTTATGAGCTAGGTCGTAACCCTTAACGTGTAAACACGGCACGGTTAGGAAGTAGATTCATTCAATTTTTTTTTTTTTTTTTTTATGTATAACTAAACCCGCATTTGACCTCGATCTCGCCTGATGGTAAGTGACGATGAGGTTGACGATGGAGCATGCGGGTCCAGTAAATGCCTATTCACTCTGGCCTTGAAGATCCCAAGGTTGTAGGTTAAGTCAATTCACGTTAAGTTAGTACTCCGCAAGGCCAGTTGTTGACGGAGGCTCAGCGCGTGGTGCGTGCGGGCCGAGACACGCGGCGGCAGGCGGCAGTCTGCGTGTTGTTCCAATCTGTGTAACGTCTGGCGCTTCACGTTCGCGTTCTACTTATTACCGTACCGGGCATTTGCATAAGAATAACAAGGAGGATTATTGATGTCGTCCCCGCCGCCCGCGCTCCCGCGCCGCCCCGGATCACAGGGCGCGTGGTGCAATGCAATGTCATGTGACCAGTATAACCACATCATCTGATTCTGCAGAAATAGAAGATTGACAAACGACAACAATTGTTTTAGTAAATTGCTGCTGTTTCTGCGATCACCGTCATCTATCACTTCCGAAATCTTGCGTTGTTTAATCAGAAATCAACCGTAGAATTCTAGTTCCGTATCTGATATAAATAACTACACCGGAGTAGTGTGTACACACTCTACACGGTACAGCACACAACACCTCATCTGATTTAAAAACCCTTCTGAACATATCCTAAAAAATACGTCACTATGTAGTCTAACTAAAGAACCCCATGGGAGTCTATTCTGTTCCGGGGAACTTTTATCGAGGGTGCGCTCCCGCTCCCGCTCCCGCTGGCGCCTGTGGCTCGACGCCGCAGCAATGCTTAATTTTGTTCTCTTTTCATGTTTGCTCTGTATACATTTCGTCTAAAATGGAATGGAATAATTTGATGTAACGCTGCCATCGACGTGGGCCCGATTGGATGCTTCACTTTTATGTGCTCTCTTTCTCTATTGATATTGTATGCAAATGATGCTGATTCCCGATGTCTCTCCTCATGTCACTGCGACAACTTACGGACCACTTGTCCCGTACCGCGCCTATGTAGCGAGGGTCTCTCTGAGCGCCGGCTCACATCTCATCTCATCTGAATGGTAATGAACACAATACTATCATTGCTATTAGCCTTTACGATGTTATTAGACTTTATTATGTCCATTTGTAATCCCGCCTGCCGTAGTCCTCATAATTCATCATCATCAGTGTATTTATGTCCCCGCTGTTGGGGCACAGGCCTCCCCTCGCACGAGGGGGCTACGAACTATAATCCTCTGAGTTAGCTCAGTACAAAATAAATTGTCTTGTTGATTCATAGAATTGGACGCTTTTATTATAGGTACCTACGAGTAAGATGGGATTTAAGTACCGACGCACAATATTAATTTTCTTTAATCGAATCACCGAGGGTCAAGCAAGCGCAAACTTGAGTTAAAGTTCTTAAGTGGAAAGTTTGCATCCGAGCAAGTGGAAAGCACCTTTCATCGGCCGCTGCCCGCTACGCCGGTACAATTCAATTAACAGCCGCGTAGCACGTGACACCTATAAACTTGCGACGGGCGTTTAGCTACGCGGCTACGGGCTACGCGGCTACGAGCTACGCGGCTACGTGACCGCGCGCTCGTTTCTCTCCCACCTCTGAAGCCTTCGCTGCTTCACTGAGTACCTATACGGTGCGGTTGAACCAATAGGAGAATCGTTTAAGTAACTATTTTAACTAACTAACTTTAACTTAGTTAATTAATATTAATAAATTCAGGGTTCCATCGACTGCTTACAAGAAGTTCTAAAAGCAGAGTCCACCGAGTGATTTGTTTTCAAACGGAACCGCTTCAACGATCGCGTGATAACCACCCGAACGGTGACGGTTAACCCCAATCGAACAAGGTCACTAACTACGACTGACCGTTTAAATCAACCGTCCAAATCGACCTCAAGTAAACTTTGTCCGGCTCCGACCGGCGCGGCGGCCGGAGCCGGTCGCAGCCGCACATTCCCACGATTAAAATTCCGAATTCCCTTTTTGCCGGCATTTCCCGGAGGTGGGACGATGGCCGGCGGCTCGGCGGCTCTAAATCACGGCCGCGCGCCGCGTGCCCACACTGGTGCGGGTGCGGTCCCGGACCGAGTTACTTAATTCAATCATGATAACTGCGGCGAGAGGCACACCGGCCGACGGCGCAAGGAATGTAAGTATTGACCGATGACCACTGGAGCTAACCGTTCAGCAGACGCGACCAGGGCTCCGTAAGTCATGCTATCGTTCAAATTTTTTTGTACTGACCGGTGGCGAAAAGTGCTGTCGGCGTTAGATGACGTCGATGAAGGGTAAATATCAATGTGCCAACCCTGGCGAAGAAAGGGTTGTATTCTGTGGTACCTGGCAGCGAGGGCAGTGCGGGTGGCAATTCAGCGCCGACCTTGCAGCGGCAGATAACAATAGAGCGCCACCGGCGGCGGCACCTCGCTCGCCGCAAATTCAATATCCCGAGGTCCCCCCCCCCCCCCCCCCCCCCATAGCCGCCCCCCTGCCTACACCTTGTGTTTAGTGTCCACTCGGCCGGTGTCCACTGTTAGAGGGGATATAACCACTTAACGAGAACTGAAGTCTGGCTTCAATTGAATTTCGGAGCTATCCGCCGCCGTGTTCTAAATATGCATAATTGAATAGAGCCCTTGTGTAGTCCGTACGTACGACTACCTACATAATGTTATGCTTGCGAGCAATGCCTTTGTTTATGCGTTGAACGGTGAATTAATGTTTAATAATCATTAAATACAATCATTATTAAACATTAATTTACCGTTCAACGCACCATCTTATCACCATCAAGCAGTTTGAAAAAAAATGTCATTAAAAGTAATCACTTTTAATACGGTTGTACTAAACTGCATTGATGGTGATAAGATTTGACTTATTCCGTTGTTTTGTGAACTGAAGGAAAATACTGAAAAATCGATACTCATGTAGACCCACGTTGGGCGCCTTTGTTAAGGGATATGCATGAAACTCCCGAGTCCAAAAGAGATGAGAGGAAACAAGCGGACAAACAAATAAGAGGAGTCCGTATCACGTATCGTGGGTTATCAGTGGCGGCCAGCAATATATCGGCGCAGATAGCGGCCGGGCCGGGCCGGCATATTAAACGACGATTAACCCACCGGGCGCGCGCCGCTCTGATTTATGTGAACTATTAAAATCTACGAAGGCACAGAATTAATTGCACTACTTCAGTGTTGGCTGCTTTATTAATTGGGTCCGAGTCGCCTGTTGTTTATGGACATTTCCCTTTCCTCGGGCGGCCGCCCTTATCGTGACCCGGGCCGCTCCAATTTGTCCACTCACGTTTCTGTTCAGTTTCAATGGCTATTAAGGGTTCTACCTCCGCGCGCCAGAACACATAAAGCCACCTATCTATGTAACTATAGGTGCTACATTATGCCTCCTTCAATTTAATCAAAGCAAAGAGCGCCAACAAAATTTTAATTTCCACGGGACACTTAAAATGTAGATGTGATCGCGGATTCAAATCACAACATGGGGTCACGGAAAATTTATAACTTGGACAGAGAGAATTATGTGCGTAGGTAGCCGGTGACGCGGCTCGGGGAGGAAGTTCGCGCATTTACATTTAAATGTGGGTCCGGCGAAACATCACCTTCACTTGGGAGCGCGGGGCGCGCGGCCTCGACAAATTATCAACAACAATTAGAGGGTCGCGAGACACGTGATACGTGTCTCCACCGGACATTTCATTATTTCCTTTGTAGAAGTCATTGTTCACTCACGGATAAACACTATCTTATTCGAAAATGTTCAGATAATTTGACAATTTAGCTAAAAAACCACGTGCCCTCAGGTGCATTCATCCAATTTCGTAAACTGGATTCCGGTTTGAGATCCGTAGGTAGAAATTATTACAATTAATTAAACAAGAAACCATTTAACCCCTCGCTGCTGACCGGCGCCAAGCAGTGCGCGCGTGAGGTTGTGTGGCCCCTTTCGGGCGCACCTGCGACGACCAGAGTACGCACCGTGCGGTACCGCGGTACATCGCCGGTGTGCCGGACGCATTTATCTTGCGCTTGCAAGAACTCTGCGGGTGCGTGTGGACCACGTGCCCCTAACTGTAACGGTGTGTGGGTGCGTGTGTGTGGGGGGCGGGGTCCATTTCAGTTATTAATGTATGCGGATTTTCCCAAATTGTATCGATCGATATACAGTTGTCTTAATTTAACAAAGGTTTTTGATCGATTTGTCTCGACTAAGAGTACAATGAAAACAAAACTAACAAATCTCTCGAAGAAAACATCTTTATCTACAAACCAAATCAGTTTTTTTAAGTCGCGAGCAATCTAGCAGGAGCGCGCCTACCCCGAGGACGCTCGTTCAGGAGCTCTACATTTCGCGCGATAGTTCCAACTACCCCCATAAAACGGAATCCGCCTATTTAGATCATCTCAGCTGTCTCCGCATGTCCTCGCTATCCACCCACTAACTTACTGCTGCGCCTGCCTCAAGTAAAACTGCACCTTATGTAGTAGTCGGTAAGGTCCTCGCGAGTGATCCGGTGTGCGGCCGGTATGAAAGATAGGTAAGAACAGAACGCGATAAGTTTTATTCGCGAGGAGGTGAGCCTCGGACGTAAAGGAGCGGCCGATAGTGCCAGGCTGGCAGGGCCCGCAGCGGAGATACAGTCGCGCCGGCCGGCACGGGCTCGGGTCAGGTACCCTACTTCTGTTTCTATTTTTATATTTTTTTTATTAAATGATTCCAGTGATAACCTCTAAAAACCCGAAAATTAAATCCTTACAAGAAAGGCAAGAGCCAATAATCTTATCTACAACACAATTACAATCGGTTACAATTGGTCTATTGCGCAACAACTTTAGACTTCACCTCATAATTATTATACTCGATAGATAATACTTGCAGTTCAAGATTAGTCACCGGCTGTTGTTGAAAACAATAAAATCACGCCACGTACGTAATCTGCGTATCATTGGCTAAAATTTTCCTCGTTAGTGGCGGCGATCGCGGGTCAACCGCGAGGCGACGACACCGCGGCAATAAACATGTTTGCCGCACCATGCCGCGGTACGCGGTACGCAGTACGCACTACGCGCCCGCACCGGCCTGGACTAACTACTACTCCACACGAACAGATAGGTACTTACTGCGCTCTACTTTTACAGTTGTAAATATGGCCGGTGACGATCACGATATTCACAGTATTGAGAAGGTCTTATCTTATCTCACCTTGAGGCATAAATGGATTTGTTTGTCTTTATTATTTTTAGTACTCACTTCCCAATTAAGACCTAATACAATGTTTACTAGTCTGAATTTACATCTTGAACAAAATAATTAATTACCTAGTTAAAGAGTAATGTGAACTTGTATGAATATTATATCTAAGATCCTCGTACGTAGAATCCTTTAATTGAAGTGGAAGAAGTGGTTTTCGAAGCTTTTTTTCTCATGTGAAGTGAACCCACACTTCACAGTGTTATTTATAGTAGCAATGTGATGGTTTCTGTAATTGTAATTGTGTTTTCATTAGGTTACGATTTTTCTATAGATCACGTTGTCATGTCAAATACCGTATATCACAATCCTCTGACGAACTCACTACTGCTGGCCGTCGGTCGCCGTCCGACAGGATTCTGGTGGTGCGCCAAGGAGGCTTTTGCTGTCAATACTGTCCACTCCTCTTCTATTCCTGGTTCACCTACTTTCCGTATTAGTTTGTAACGATGTCGACTTCATCGTCCATATCAACCTCCTTGCCATCAACTTTAACCTCTTCGTTAGCGTTTATCTCACCTCATTTCGTGTTGGCATCTTCATTTAAATTCAAATCATATTCCCATTCCATTTCTAAATTTCATTATTCCATTAATTTCATTGTTTTCTTTGTATTTTGCACTTTTTCTCTGTATTTTGTCTCGAACGGACGTTTCTCCGTTCACTTTTAACTCCTACTACTACCTATTTTCTACGTTACTATTTTCTGTGTTCTTTTCCTTAAAAATATAATATCTATTACCAAGTTCTTCTATTACTTCATCTGCACACTGTCCTAGACTCCTGCTAGCCGGCACCTACAGGACAGACTGTAGCAAGTTTATAAACATACGAGTATAACGTCTCTGTCGAGGGGAAGTAATGCCTGTCACCACGTGATCTCCTTTCATTTCATTTATTCATCCAAGTTGGTTTACAGTTATTTTATACCTAACCAAAACACGAATAATGAATTACAAATACATAATTACAATCAGCATGTAGGAATAAACTTAACCTAGCATAGACTTTAGATCGGTTCCTCTCAATCCAACGTCTCAATAAAATGGACTGAGATAATTGTCAGACTTGACTTTTTGACCCGCACTTCGCATTAAATATATGTGTAACGTACGAGTGGTTCTCGCAGATATTTTATTTTATCAGTTCAGTGTTGGTGTGGGCGAGGCGAGGCTCACACTGACATGTGCGAGCTGTAAATCAGTGTTGCCAGCACTGTACTGTACCCTGGCTGTAAACTTGTAAGATGTCCTGCTTGAGGAGGGACACTCTGTTTATTTAGTGCTTGTAATGGAAGACGTACGGCCGACCGCCCGATCGGAATATCGGGCAGCCCACTGTGCTTCACAAACGCCACGTTTATCAAGAAATGGAGGGCAATTAAGTAGGTACTTACTATTATTTAAAATTTTAGAAAAGCAGAAGGTAACCCTCCGACCGGCCTTTTAAGGACGTCCTCCATCCAATGACTCTGATGATTTTTAATAAAGAGTGGTAGTATCAATGATCAATCACCATACATTAAAAATAATTTAGATGGGCGGTTTTGACAAAACTCTTGTTCAATGAAATACATACGTCTCTATATAAAACAATCTAAACAATAAATAAAAAAAGATAAAGTTACTTGACTCGCGCGGTTCAAACGCGGCTATTGAAGTGTGAAGTGAGTGAGATTTGTTAGCAAATAAATTGCTCATGTATTAGTTAGAATGTTTGCGGTCAACGTCTCAGACCGCACCCGCCCGGGGCGGGGCGACCGCAGATAACGTAACGTAGTGCCGATGGAACTTCGGCGATATGTCACCCCGCCGGTTATAGTCGGCAATCACTTGCCACAGACGCGGAGATATCGCACCCGCAGGTGACTTCGGTAGATAAAAATAAAGTCATTCGGCGGAACTTATTTGGCTTTATGGCCGTTAGATTTGAAGATTGGTGCGCGAAAGCAATCTGCAGAAACCGTTGACAGCGACGGTTTGAGATCTTTGGCCGCCTCGGGCGGGGGTGGGCGCGGGGGCGGGCGTATACGGCGGAGGGAGTGGAGGACATAAAGCGCAGACGAGGGAGCGGCCGCCGCGAGCGCGACGCGGCGCGAGGTGCCGTGTTACACTAAAACACAATCCTTATCGCCTTTTGCCATATTTGATAGCGAGGTACGAGTACGTTCACCAGTAGTGGGCAGATACAGAAAAGAAACTCGATTTTAAAACGATTGTAAAATAAGAAAACATACGTGGGGGTTTGTACACGACTTACGGGAACATTTATTTTCAGTTTCACATAAACTGAGAACTTTGTCGAGGTTGCTTTATATGCTTTGTTTAAGAGTTTATTTCATATGGGTATGCTGAGATGGTGCTTGGATGGGAAGTGATTATCAAAAAACAACTGAAGCACGGAAGACAGACAGATTTTATTACTTAATTGAATCTGACGTCGTCAAAAAGGATTCACGATACATTATAGATGGATTATGAACAAGTTCTCCCTCGGGCACGGTTCGATCGGTATCTCGGCTCCACTAATCTAATTACAAGCTCCGTCCACCGTCTCTTTGTGCGCGGCTGTTTGTTTATTATTTCCTTTGCCTCGCGAGCTGATATTAAAAAAAGTATATATTTTTTAAAAGTTTGCGTGCTCTCAAAGGCGGAGCCGAGTTATGAAATTGTTCAGGCGTTAATTGTAGACGTCCGGTGGCGAATATTAAAGTGGGCGAGCTCCGCGTGCGGCCGCGGACTGCTAGTTAACCTCGGGGACACGAGCGGCACTAAACCGCTACAACTTTTTTCCTTTCAAATGAAAAAATATTTTAATTTCAAACTGTATCCGGAGAGACGACGCCGACATTGAGTCGGGATGCAGTTAATGCGGTTTGTTTTGCCGATGGTCTGTTTCCCTTTAGGAACTTTACAAAGCTCTATATTAGCCGTAACTAACAGCCGGAAACAGTCGGAGACGGCCCGCACCTGGCGACTCTATCTCCTCACTCCCGCTGGCGGTCGCTAACGACATTTTTCGCGCCATTACCCGGCGCGATAAAAAACAAAGCGCGGCTTTCCTAATGACTTCGCCGATTACCAATCACCGGAAAAAATCGCATCGGTCCGGCCTCGTGACGTCACCGCCCGCCCCGCCCCGCTCGCCGCTGCTATCCCCCCGCCCGTCTTAAGATATGACACTTTGTGTAGGTGGCGATGGCGAGGCGGCGGAAAGCCTCCAAGGATATTTTCATGTGACGTTTTTGTTTTTATCGTTGAGGTGTCTAACACTTCTTTATACATTAACGATTACGTCGATATCTAGTGACACAACACGAACCGTCAAATCTGGCGTCTGTGATTCAAGAAGGAATATTTCAATTTTAGTAACTCGTTTAGTGCAAATAATTTCGAACATTACCTATTAAAGGGTAAACTCTGGAAAGGTTCCGAGGCCATAAAACAGGGCTGCGTGTGCCGCGGGCCGCGACTCTCAACTCGGCCGTTATTCCATTACTCGGGCCGATAAAACGAATTAAAACCTAATTAGACGCCGCGATTTTTGAACATTAAAAGAGGGGAAGAATTAATTAGAGAGGGCAGGCGATGATTCCAGTTCGGCGAGTAATGGCCGCCGCGCGCCTCCAGACCACGTCAGGTGGCGGGAGAAGAGGAACTCACGAGAACGACACGTGCTGGCACGTGGCAAAGAAATTGTGAGAAACTACGTTTACTACTTGCGATTGATGTAAATGTGTCGGTTGACACTTGAGATTCTCGGCTCAGTCTATAAACAAAACGTCCACAAAACTACACTGATGCGTCGAGCAGAGAAAATTGAAAGGCGAAAGGCGCCTGCTGCGACCGCAACAGACAACAAATTGCTGGAAACAAATCATCGACTGCTCTCACTCCAAGACATCCAGGGAGAATGTTGTAGTGCGGACGAGCTGGTGTGTTGGATCAGCGGCGAGGTATTCCGTTTGTCCGAGGGTTGTCGGTGGCGAGGCTGCTGTTTAATTGTTCGGATTGGGCTACTGTGGGGAAATCACCGAGCACGGTTACGTTTTGGAAGCCAAGTGAGGTCTTTGTTTTGAGTTAAGTGATTAACATTTTACTTATGTATTATTATGCAGATAGTGATAGGTAGTGACAGGATGCCGTTGGGTGGATTCTGTTAATTTATAAGTTTCGTTTCAAACTCAGATCCATAGTTAGAAACAATGTTGATGCTATCACCGAACATCGCTATTAAACAAGTTTTAATCAAAAGGGATTTACGATATTATTTTGAAAGTAAGTCATTAACAAATGACAGCAATCCCAAATTTTGGAAAATAGGAATAATGGATGGCGACAAAGCGAAGCGGCGCAGCACTCGGCCGACATAAATTCCAATACTTGGACAATTAACTGAGCCTTCATTAATTCTGGAATGAAATCAAACTTTCCCTCGCCATCGGCGCCCTTTCCATAAACACCTTAATTCTCATTAGAGTCGGTCATTTAGAGGAAAACAAATTAACTGGAGACGCGATCCGGCCTCGGCCTCGGTCTCGGCCTCCGGCCGCCGTCGGCGTAATGGCCGCGTTTCCGGCAGTTTGACAGTCGGATGAAATGTCGCGCGATTTTTAGTAATTAAGGGGAGCGATCGAGCCGCGCCTCCGACCCGCGTCTCGGGGCTCCGGCGACGAAGAGCCTTTAAATGTGACAAATGAGAGAAGTTTTTTCTATTGGGTAATTAACGGAGTCATTGCACGATTTATCATTTGAACTGATCACTTACCTTTTTTTAAAATTTAATTTTTTTTAATCTTCTGTTTGTACGGTCAGATAATGCATGTGGGTCATTGATTTAGATAATCGTAAATGTCATAATGTCATAACTTGGGTCTGAATTTTTAGCAACAGCTCTACCAAACGTCACTCACTCGTACAAAGAAATCTAGTTTTGTTTTAATTAATTACATAAAATGTGTCAAGTTGATTGATATCGTATACGTGTCAATCAAGATTTGCTGATCAGAAAGTGTTGTGTGTAATAAGTACTACTTATTTCATACACTGTAACTATATTCCAATACCTGTAGGCTGTACAAGATGTCCGTATATGACGTCACCCCGTGCGTCGTCGCTCGCTGTATCACCGTCAACCCTGTGCGAGCCGCGACGATCGCGGAAGTTATATTATTTTAATTTTTATCTTCCCCCCCTCCCTCCACCACTCGCACCCCAGCCCCCGCGGCCCGGACGGAAGGAATGCCTCATCTAATTCGGGCCACAATCAAACTGCGCCACTCTCGACAAATTAGTTTTGATATTTAAATTAGTCCGCCGCCGGCGATCGCCCCGAGAAAATCCTTTTACACCGTGCTACCCGCAAGTCGCGAGGATAATTTATTTTTGATAGGTCTCCTGACTTCCAATTCTTTTTATCTTGCATTTGCTGAAATAAATTGAATAAATTCAGTAAGTAGATATATGTATTTACTTACAAGTTACTTGGTTTTATCATATCATCATGATTACATTATAGTGCAGTTCATCTGGAACATCACGTTTACCGACGAATGCAGGTAATAAGAATAAGGTGTCAACTAGTATTCATGTATATTGTAGCTTTACTGTTGCCACGGTCGAGAGGCGTAAAGCGGCCTCTCCTGTCCTGAGGTGTAAAGCAGCCCTTCGTCCGGCAGGTTCAGTTCAAAGATTGATTCCTCTTTCTCGTGGGCTTCACTACAAGTTCCCCCCCCCCCCCCCCCCCCCCCCCCCCCTCTACTCCGTTTGATCGCATTATTTCGCTATAGATAAGTCCGCTAATTGCCTCGACGGACAGGTTGCTCATTCCGCCTCGGATTATTGATCTCCCAACTTTTCGTATGTCTTCCTTCCGAGGGGTATTGTTAAATGGTTTTTGTTTTTAATTGAACAGAACTCCTCGTTAACAACTCTTTGGAAGTTCAAAGAAAGGTTGCGATAGGCTTGACAGTGTTGGACCAATCGGTTTTTAAGGCGAATCTAGCAACGTGTTCTGCTCTAGAAAAATATAGAAAGTTTTAGACATAATGGTACATACTATTTGTATTAATAAAGGATTCGAGGTACTCTGTTTTCCTTGTGCTACTTATGTGCTCAAGAACAAAAGATTCTTGCCCGTTAAAGCAAAGCCTTCTTTGTTTGTAGTCGCATATATATACGTTACGACTCGACTAGTTCCCAGTAGTTCTGTTGCACAGTTCCGTACACCGAACAGGTAGGATTTTCTTCTCACTTGTTGTGAACATGTCCAAAAAATACTGATCTAATCCTAGTACTGAACCAAACTGAACTTTTATTATTCGACTCCTATAACCCAGGGACTTTGAATTCGAGTGGAAACCTTTAGTAGCAAAACCTTTGTGCCTTTGTTCTGTTTTTGCCTTCTGTTCACTTTGTGCCTTTACATATAACTACTAACTTGTAATGTAAGTATAATCTGTGCACGGGTTGGTATTTGTTTCTCATATTCATAACATGTCACACTAAACTTTACCTTTACAGACATATACACTGAATTCACAAATTATTAACTTATGAATGTTATCATACAGATTTCGAGAAGAAAACGGAAAAGAATAAGAGAATGTCAATAATATTAAATTTACAAAATGCCCACTAATTAATGCTGTGTGAATAATATTAATACAATCATTTATTTAGTAATAATAATCCAAAAAAAATATAAACATACAATCAGACAATCACAAAATTATCGTTTATCGTCCAAAAAATCCTTAACGCTATAAAAACATCTTTTCACAAGCCATGTTCTGAGAGTAAATTTAAGTTTGTTAATTTTCATTGTTTTAAATTAATCCGGAAGCTTGTTATAAATATTGACGCACATTATAAACTAGTTTTTGGATACTAATGTAAAGTTACAAGCAGTTACATTCGTCCGCGGTTTCCTGTTATGTGCTACGAGTCAAACTGGAAAGCTACGGTTTCGGCGCAGAGGACGTCCGTGCAGTTTAAAAAATCCTTTGAAAAGTCTTTGTCTTTCTAGTCTAGTCTTAATAATTCAAATTATTTCTTATCCTTAAGAAGTTTCCCTTTCTCGCTACTGTGTCTTCGACGCGGCGCGGCGCGGCGGTGTAAAGTATTCCCTTTTGTAACCGCTAACTAATTCTTTTTAACCCGTCGCCTGTGGATGCTAATGTTGTGCAAACTCGCTTAAGTCGGTTATTGTTTAAGATTTTATTGAATTTACAATCGGGATTATCTCCCTTCCGCTCCCCCTCCGTTCCCCCCGCGCTCAGACCGCAAATGATTTCTTCAGCCAGTTGTGATTCTTTCTAATCAAATTTAGGTGAGCCACCCTTTCTTTAGCAAAAAGTGTTCGTTGCTCGCGTAATGATATTAATGTTTATTTCATTTCTGTTACTTTAGGAATCTCTACAATAACCGTATGTGTGCAATCTACATCTGCACTTCCGGCCGCTGGGCTCGCGGGCTCCACGAGGCGCAGGAAGCGGACTGGTCTCGGCTCGTGACGCAAATTTCACGGATTATTTAATTAAAATGGAAACTAATCCCCGGCGTTTCTAAACCGGAGTTGTATTGAGTGGAAATTGAAAAACTTTTCTCGTTTTCCAATGATTGTCGAGAGAAAGACGAAATCTTTTGCAAATATTTATCGAGCGCCGCGGTCTGTCCCGCGCGAGTGCGTGTCTAAATGTCTATCGAACTCTACGCAACTTAGCGGTATGATTTTCAGAATATTTCTTGTTTCCCATCGACGTTTTAGTTGTTTTCGAATAGCACTTTGCTTTGTTGACTTGACTCTTTAATAATTGCCTTGTTAGCATCTATCGTCGCTCACCTCACCTGGGATATGACAGTTTATCTGGTTACATGGAAGCGGCGAGCATGTCGTCAAAGTATCGTATCACCTTTTGGGTGATAACCGTGATACCACAAAGTAATCGGATCCCAATTGGAGACCAACGTCGGGTACTCGTGAGACCTCGAAGGTAAGCGGTGAGGAGTGAGCAGTGGCAGCGCGCGCGCGGCGTGCCGGTGGTCGGTTGTTTTTAATTAATTAATTTTATTATTTTCCGAGCGCCACGCGGAGCTCGAGCCGCCGTCTTGCCTTTATTGGGGAGTTTCTCGAGTAATTAGTCTTTTATTATTATATAATTTTTGGCGCAAGGGTTGAGGTGCGCCGGCCCGCCCGCCCCGCCAGATGGTCGCTCGCTCGCCGCTCCTTTATTAAATGTTACTTTGCGTTGAGGTGGACTTTTCAAACGACGTTAAGCCGACCTCGGCGCTGCAGCTTCAGGCTCCTCGTTTAAGGTTCTACTATAAATACGTAGGTACCTAACGATATATCTGTATAGATACTTTTGAAGCAACCAAGATAAATACCTATTCAATAAGTTTAGATATTTTTTTCCATTTCCACTTTCCGTTTAAATTAGTTTAATTTGGTAATAACAAACTTAATTTAGGTAAATACTTAAAAGTCGAATGCTAATAAACATAAGTAGGTAGTAGAATTCACTTTAGACTTTGCATTCAAGGCTCTGTAAACTCTTATTTGTACTATCGTTACAAAAACTGTAATTGTAATACAAAAGTTATAAAAAACTTGTGTTTACGACACCGGTAACTTGCACTGTAACTTCCCGCGCGGAGCACTACTTACCTTAAGTCGTCGCCATTAAGGTAATTAAGCTGTAATCCAATCAGCGTGTTGTGTATGGGTATACCTAGGTACAGGTTGTTTGTTTGTGTGTGTTACTTTGTTTAGTGTCTGTGTGCGTGCGGCCGCTCGCCGCTCTAATTAGCTAGAGTGGAGGTAAGTAGCTACTTACTTTGCTGATTATTTATGTTTTTGTCGGATCACTTCTTCTAAACACAACAAGTAGATAACTAACAATAAGTAAGTGACTAAGACTTACTTATACTTATTTATGTTAAAAGAAAAAGTAAGTCGCGGTTATTTGCTCTCATAACTATGGCAATATGGGACTAGTACCTGAAAATAAAGACATTAAAGTAAAGTGAATAAGTGAGTAAATAAAATGTATTTTACTTTTTTACTTTTACATTTTAATTTAATCAAATTTAATAGGTAATATAAAATATTTTTCATGGTATTCCATAGAAATTGAAAACGACTACTGATAGCGCCTTCTATTGAAAAGAACTCCGAAACCGCTGTAATTAATCCACATAATATAAGTCGAGCGTAGGTAGATCTTACAACAACTCTATACCACATTGAACTCTACATTCAAAAAGGTATTTAATAAGTAAGTATTTTATCCCTATTTAATCAGAAAACTGTTCAAAAGTGGACCGTGTTTTGATAAACACGAAGTTACACTGATAACACAACGCTATGTGGTGACTTGTACCCGGCGAGATAAGATAAGAGAGGCACCTAATGTACTGTAATGTAACACCTGAGAGGCGGCGGACAGGCGGGGCGTGTCTCCGCGGGACAGGTACGTACAGGTGAGGCGCCCGCCCCGCCCCGCGCGCCTCGTGGCGGGGCGGGGCGCAGGTAGACACGCCCACCCGCCCGCACCTGCCCGCCACACCTGGCTCTGTTAACGTATCACGTTGTACGTTAACAGACTTTCTTGTCACAGCAGTGCGACCTAGCACCTAGGATTGGCCTAGGATCGGTGGCATACGAGCACCTAGTGCTGGCAAAACAGCTCGCGAAGCGCGAGAAAATGTCGTCGTGAGCCGTTTTTCCAGTATCATCAATGCCGCCGTCTATAGATTTGACGGTAATTTGATTTTAACGATCTTACCCCACGTCAGAACTTACCCCATAACACTCTATCGAAATTTACTTTCGTGAGGAAAAAGATTGATATATAATACGAGTATGTATGTATTTACAGGTAACAGTTCAATCAACATCCTTAACCACCTCCACCAGCGAAAACTCACGGCCACAGCCTACATTACCTATGTTATAGATATATCTAACGTGTACAATTTCATCATCAATTAGTTGCTTGCTTGCTTGGTTATCGTATGGTTAGTGGCCAACCTATTTGTCAGAGTTGTTCAGGCCGCCAATCAATTAGTTGAAATTATACGACTTCCACTACCTATTTCCACAAGACCCACCACCGACTCCAAGACGCATATAAGACGGACATTATGTAAAAAGTGTTACCTATTATAAAATAAATGACTACTTAAACGATAAAGAGGCTTGGTCCTACATTCAGCTCCAGCTCTGCACATTGTGTACATATATGATTGTATTCATAATTATTGTAAGATATATTTATTTCAAAAGATGTGCTGTTGAAACTCTCTTGCGCCGTTTCTTTCCTTTCAGCTACAGCACCTTACGAAGCGATGGCAGAGGTTGTAAAAATGTACTTTGATTTTTCAACATACAAACCTACGAGAAAGTCCTCGCCCTCACCGACTCCACTCTCAATCCAAACAGCCCACCGTCGCCTCACACCCGAAGCCTACGAACAAACAAAACAAACCGCGGCCCCTCCACTAGCGTCACCTCGCGGACCGCGCACATAAATTTTTTGCGCACTTAACCCTGCGACCGCGACACGGAAGGGGAGGTGCCGCCTCGGCCGCGCTGGAGGCTGGAGGCTGAAGGGTTGGCCCTCCGTCTTCCGTCTCCTGTGCTGGCCTCGGGCCGCGGGGACACTCCCGTTCGCACTTGTGTGTAAATTGCTACGATGAAGGGACTTTCCACTCTTGTTGCTCCGAGGAAACGGGACGAGGACGTAGCAAACCCTGATACCTCGCTCAGTGGCAACATATCTTGACCAAAAAACTTCTGATGACGTAACTGTATCGTGATACCGCGAAGCTGTCATAACTTAAGTTTCTAAAGTGATGTTACCTAAACACTTTCTCGTGTTTTACACACCTACTTAATATATTTTGTTATGGTCGATATACGATATTCTTTTCTATAATGTGCTGTGGTTTAGGGGATCCATCCATTCCCAACATCAAAATCTAAGTTTCATACAAAATTAAACTTGAATGATCAGTTTCAATGAAAAGATTTTTCTGGTAAACTTGTTCATATTCAAGGGTATTTTCACCCCTCAAATGGAATGGAACGCTCATTTCAATCCTTTACATCATGTATAATAGAGCGTCGGGAAATGTCAAAATCGTAAAATGTCAAAATCTTGTCATTCTCCGAGTTAGACGTCTTGACATTTCGCGATGCATCGACCTACTGACTATTTAATACCGCGTAATTGACTAATTTCAACGGCCTGTATATAATATTATAATAGCCGCGCGTATGTTTATCACCGGGCGTCGACTTTCCTTTCTCACGTCATTCTCGCCGACACGTTCCCGTAGTACCGCATGTATCACCGAGCCTCGTTTTTGCCGCGTCGTCGCCCGGACCGGACCCCGACCGAACTCTACTTAGCATAATTTGCACGACCTTCGTTCAATCCATCGTGTTTATTTGCCTCTACTCGTACATATTGTTTACTGAAGAGAACGTATTTTTCTGTGGAGTCAACGAATCTTGTTTACTTGGAGACGGTAAGTAACTGAATCACTAAAATTATGCTGTTCGATGAGGGCCTCTGTCCCACGTTAGCAGCGTTCGTAATTACAATGTTTATTTCGATTTTCTTGGACAAATGTGGGGTAGATGTGACCGCACAGAATAATTATTTACGGCCACCTGATTTTTTTTCGTATTTTGTGTCGCACGACACCCGCCGCGCCGACCGCATGCATTTTGTCAAATCAATACCTTTTTTTGAGAATTGTAATCAAGGATCATTTTCACCGTCACCTGTGCTCACCCCCGTTACCCTCATTCGCTGATAGTCACCATCATCGGGACGACGACCCTGAAGAACGGAATCAAAGTAAGTGGTTTTAAATCATTATCTGCGACCGTTACGATCTAACTACATTCTGTCCAACTTATTCTTTCCTAATTTCATACAGTCCACTTTTTTCCTTCAAGCAGTTTGCGGCGGATTCTGGAGACAGCGTAGCGACGTGCGTCACTAGAGATAACCAACTCCTCTGTAATTAGGTCGCGGATAACTATAATCATACATAGGTATAATTATAATTGGTTTTATTAGTGATTTTTTCCTAAACTAAGGCGCACATTACTGTTTTCTTGTGGAATTTGTGGAAAAGCTCTTGACGTAACTATCACGTAAACAAGATTATAATTCATTGAAGCACTCGTGTTATCATTACGCGACTGTTACACAAATAACATATAGTATTCGTTATTAATAACAGTAAAATACTTCCTAGTGTAAATAAAGTACTTATACCGAGTGTCTGCGTCACAGCCGGCCTGGTGATTATATGGTACAGCGTGTAGCGTGTAGAGTGTAACGTGTAGCGTGTAGAGTGTAACGTGTAGCGTGTAGAGTGTAACGTGTAGAGTGTAGCGTGTGGCGTGTAAAGTGTGGCGTGTAAAGTGTGGCGTATAAAGTGTGGCTCCGATTTCTGTGGTCTCTAGTCATGTAGCCACGCCGTGCCTATGTGAAGCAGTAGGTACCTACATGTGGCTGTACAAGAAAACTATGAATTTTTGAATTAAGCTTATTAAAACCGTAATTCGTTGAAAACTTCGAAAAGTCAAAGACGACTACCAAGGACAGGTCCAAAAGCTCCTATTTCTCAGCTCCTGTAATTCACAGATTATACTAGGTACTACTCGTACCTACCTCCTACCTATATTACTTATATACCATTACACAAATGATTCCTCCGCACTAAGGGTCGCCTCTCGTCGCGACGTGATCGTGACGTGACGTAATAACGCAACACAAACAAAACGCAAGCAAGATAAATAAACTTCACTATTACTTACTACAGAGTGTTTGCCGCTGATCCCCTCCCCTCCGCACACCGAGTGCGCTGTAATTGAAATTTTAATGGAAACAGGTGCGTCAGCACTCACATGTTGTACCTATTGTGTGGGCCGCGGCCCTCCCCACGAGCGTCACATACCTTTGATCAGTACACTCGTGACAGAATTGACTTATGTTTGTCCCGTCCCTAATCAAGACGATATGCAATCGGGTGTTTACTGATGACCAGATATCATCAGTGTTTCCACTGTTGGTGCACTAGTCTCCACTTTCACAAGTCCACCGTGCGGGCTCAGTGTTTATTGGTGGTTTTCACATGTCTTTAGAAAAAATATATCATTAGACGTACATGTTTCCTCATAAAGTTGCCCTTCATCGTTAGAGCAGTCGGTAAAAGTACATATGTCTTCGTAAAAATCTGAAAAACTCATGAATCTGCAGGTAGCATCAATTCTACTCTGTGGAATTCTGGTATCAAAAGTATTTCATGAGCGTCATTAAGTAACAGGTAACAGTTGTGATAATCTATAATACGTGCGTGAGTGAGTAGCTTCGCTTTTTCCTTTCTTTGGCCACCGAGTGTACGTACATCTTATTCATGTCGTACACCCATCAATATAAGTAGTACAACGTGCCTGCAGTGTAGAGCCGGCCGCACGGCCCGGGCGCGCCGCTAAGACTCCAATCAAGCCGTGTACACGTAACAAGCGTTGTGCAAAAATGGCCGGCGGCAAAGAACCTGGATTGAAGTGCAAATGGAGTAATTTCCCAGATCCACCTCACGCCGCGCGCCGGCGTGCAGACTCCACACAGTAGCGACATTTCGCGTCTATCGCCGTTTGTTACGGGTGATAAAATATGTGGGTTTAGTAATGCCGTCCATTACAATATAATACGGTACACCATGCTACAAAATTCAGTTTGACAGTCACGAAACGAAAATTTTGACTACGGGTCTCGAAAACCAAGCTCAATACAAAAGCGCCACTGCACAAGCAAGTTTTCTAATTAAATTGTACATAACAATTAGTAATTTTATTTTTTCACAATCAACATTTTGTACCTAGGGGAAAAGTTTTTAGCGATATCTGACTTTTCTAATACTCTAACCTCTTTTCATCCTTATAAAAAAAGGATTGATTGCCACCATAAAAAGAAAATGTGAGAACTGCCCATTTTCTCGCTGACCATACCATTTTTGTAAAATCTGTGAATGCAGTTGTAGATAACTCCAACAGTTAGGGAAGTTCTCGTTTTAGTTCGTTTCGTTACCTTAAAATCGACTCATGAAACAAGGAAGCAAGGACGATGCATCTCGAAAAACTGCCGATTGACTACCGAAAACCGGCGGAGATGTCTGGTAAACGGTTTCGTGATGGTTTCCTGGACGTCACCATGATTTGATTGTCAGAATTCGGATCACGGTCACTTCGCCCAGATAATCATTCCTTACTTACACCTTGACGTTCCTTAAATGTTAAGATTAACGTCTCTGAAAATGCTGTGGTTTGAAAAGTTTTAACGTAAAGGTAATATAACAAGCACATAGTCATTATAAACTTTATTGTTACCTATATTTATCCGATGGTGCCGTACGGTGTGCCGCATGCCCCGCGCCGAGCGGCCCCGAAGACGAACAAACATAAATTTGATTGGCGCAGGTTCCGCGGCAATCACCGCCAGATACATCTGTTTGCTCGCGCCGCTCCATTTGATGCGAGAGCCGCGCGCCGACGGAAGGTAAATAAACAAGTGATACGACACCGCCGTGCTTGTGTGTACTCTCATTCTTGAATGAGAGAGTAGGAATGAGTTAATGTAAATATTCACAGCAAGAGAAGTTTAGAGTGACTCCACCTTACTTACCTACACGGTGAGTTTCATCCACATTACACAGGTTTCATTCAAAAATCTATGAACTCTTCCAACTTTCTTTTGTCTTGCGAATTATTCTAATCATTTCCTTGTCGATGGGTTTACGTTATTGCTCATCAAACGGCATCTGTGATTACCTGATTGTAGCTGCCATATTACACAGAGCAGAGCAAAAGAGCGTTTTCTCTCTTACAGCGTCCGCTGCGCTCATGGTCGTGCCCGCAGGCTGCAGGCTACGCTAATAAGGCTGTGCGCACATCAGAGGCGCGCGGGCGGCGGCGGCAGGTATCCGATATGATTTTATTACGTCTCGTCAAATATTTGCTGTTCCCCCTCCCTTGCACCCCGCGCTCCCCCTCGCAACATCTCGGAAGAGCAATCTCTTTGTGTTATGTTTTTGATTTCATCACATTTACATTTGGCGAGATGCATGAATGATGCTGGAAGGTAATTTTTCGGCAGTAGGGTGTTGTTAGAAGGGTGTCGAAGTGGGGTGTTGCCTGCCTTTCAATTACGTTCTCGTTTCACGACCGAGGCTAGAATAGTTTTCGCTACGAACTGGATATTGTCTGTTTACGATTTAGAGCATTTAAAGTGAGTATTTAGAAATCTATTACTACATTTCAGGTACGACGAGTTTTGTCATTGTGAGAAGTGCTGTGTAGCACAAAGTGGAATGGTAAATACAGGTCTAAATATGTACCACCGGTGCCTAAAGAACTTTTTTTGTAACTGTGACGTTCTTGCCTCGCTATATTTCCAGTCGAAGAAGGTCGAAGTCGAAGAAATACTTACATAATGATAAAATCAGTCTCAGAATGGAAGGTAATTTCCATATAATGTATCGAAGCAAGCTCCTGTGTTCTCCGTTCAGGCATTATTAACCTGGTATTCTCGCAAATTGCATTTATTAGATGATCCTCGTGGGGCGGGGAAGGGGGCCGGGGCGGCGGCGCCCGGCTGCGATACAAAATATAAAGACACAGAAGGTCCGCTCCGGGCGTCCGCGATTATCACCTACTCGTGCACTCGACTGTAGCACTGGAGCAGCTCAGTAGCTCTGCTGCTTATAAAGGGTCTTCTGAAAAATGTATCTGGCAATGCCTGAGAGTGTTACTGCGCCGCAGCGCGGGCAACTCGCGACGAATTCGTCTGATTCAGTCTGAGATCGCTTGTACGCAGAGCCCGCGTGTGCGTGGTCTAATATTGAGCGGTCCTTCTGTATCTATACTCGTATATTAATGGCCCGCCCGTCGAGACCCGCTGCCATCGAGTGCTCAGCTCGCTCCACTGCTTCGCTTCACACACATGTCATAGGTGTCTCTCGGTACTGTGTCGGTATGAGGTGAATTAAATTACAGACTACCCTTTTGAATGTGTAAATTCATTTATTAGTGAGATTATCGGAATATTTGGATATATTTATTTATGTCTAGAGGACGCCAATTTCAGATTTCAGAATTGTAGTGTCCATGAATCTGCCTAGACATCATCATAAAACATAAACTACCATTTTCTTGTTATCTCTAGGTGTAATAGGTTGTTTACAAGGAGCTCTGCTGTTTACAGTTTCTATTCTAGTTTCATTTCCCTCCTTCGTCGCCATTCGTCCGTGTCCTCCGCGGCTCAAACACCATCAAACAAGTACTTAGAGCCGTTGTAATAAGTTTATATCTGCTGTAGGTGCAGTAACTCCCCCTACACCCGTAAACTTTCCGTTTTGTTTACAGTTTTATTGTCACCGTCGCCGAATGTCCTGTTGTGTATAACACCGCCCACACAGACAGACACTCCTCGCTCCTCTCACGGCAGTTGTAGCTCTTATTTCGTAAACAGAATAATCTGATTTTGCCTATAAAAGTGTAACCGGTATTTTAGTTGTCTGGTAAAATAAAAAAAATGGTTCTCTGGTTTTGTGGTTTATTTGTCAATACGTGACACAATTTCTTAACTGGGCACTTATGCAGGATATAAATTCTCTTATAAATGAGATAAAACTTTAATTTAAAGTAACTAATTAATTTAATTTTATACAAACTTAAATATTTGAAAAGTTATAATAACGTAATTAATAACTTTCGATTTACAGCTTTCTTGACAATAATCAGGCATATGCAGATCAAAACGCGTTGAAAACAACTTCTATGAAAAGAAGAAAAAGAAAAATAACTTTAAAGACGTATAAAATTCTCTCAAAATACTTTTATGTTAAGGTTTCAAATTTAGAAAACCAATTTGTTATCGCTAAACTCTAAAACGTTCAATAGTGCCTCTATAGATTTTAAATCAATGAAACTGATTTGTTGTGAACAAAATCTTAAAATACTTAATAGTGCCAGTCTGAATTTTAAATGCTAAGAGCTAATATAACGTCAATGTCAAACGCTAATATAACGTCAATATATTTTCTGTATTTTACTGTAGAAGGCTTCCAAACCAAATGGCAATAGCAATATAATTTGTTCTAAAAAAATAGCACTTAAAATTTTAATAGGCTCGCTCTAAAATAAAATAATCTTTATCACTATGAATGTCTCGAAATAAAAAAAAGGAACACTGCACCGCCTATTCCGAATCAATCCGACACTAACCACTGAATCCACTGTGCCACCATAATGCACCGGCAGGAATAACAATAAATCTGCACGTACCTCCCAATAATGTTACCGTATCGGATAACTGATATTGAAGCAAATGCGTGAGGAAGCACGGCACAGGCACAAGCGGGTTGCGGCAAGAAACAGCATACAGCGTGCAGGTTCACCGGGAAACATGGACCGCTTAGCGACAAGCAAGCAGGAACATGTACCGGAACATCGAGCCAGCAGATTAGCACCCAACCTGGAATTGAAAGCATATTTGATGCAGTAAAAGCAAGCTATGTGACTTCAGGTCAGCGATACATGTCAAAGCAATACTTACAAATTACTCGTAGTAATTTTCCCACCACCCGTTCGCCTTGGGATCACATCAAAAATGTGAGGTTACAATCCTGAAATTTGAAATGGAACTTCTTTTACTTCCTACAGACAATAGAATCCTGTCAGATATGCCGCACTGATATTCTACTTACCCAAAATACTGGAACAAATACTTATTTACACGAACGCGTCCTTCTATGATGAAAATTAGCTGAGAAATTTGGCACTATTCACTATAAAGAACACATGGCCACAGCGATTTCAGGACACCAGTTCGACGATAGTTTCTGCTCCGCTCCACGGCCGCTCGCAAAATGGCCTCTGCGGAGCTCCTCGCTTAATTCCGATCTTTTCTCGACTTCCTGTTTGTTTCGAATCCAGAATATTCTTTCAGCAATTTCCAACAAGCCTGGGCCACGACACAGTGTCTCGGATTCTCCAATTGCAGGCCCGCCTTCATCAATCACAAATCGAAATGCTGCCAGCAACATGACACAGTCTACTCGACACGCTAATTTCACGAACTTAAGAACCTCTTTTTTTCTAATACAAAAACAAATGCATAAAAAATATTCTAGAATGTTTAAAATCGGAAGTTGTTTTGACAAGCAAGTATTACGTAGTCTCTGGATGGCAGCTAATTGCCACAGGAGAAAAATAATGTTGACGTTTCCTTCTCCAGTGAGATCTTTTCTATTTTAACTTTATTTTATAAATTTATGTTTGAAACTTAAACTTCCATTTATTTTGACTTGTATTTCAATAAAATTTAGATTCTAGATATTCTATTTAAATAAAAAAATCAAATTGAAAATGATTGTGTTGCCAGAAAATAAAATAATGCGGCTTGGTTTACTTGACAACTAAACGGTTCAGCCACCGCGCTAGATGGCGTTGTACTGAAAAGTTCATCCACTCGATAACAGATGTCGATACCTACACCATTTTGATGTCAATATCTGCTGGAGGGAATTTTTAAATTTATAGCTTATTGTTTAAGTTTATTTAAAAGAAAAGAAAAAGTGCCACGTTACAATACCCCCTCCCCTATGAACAGTTTCACATGCAAATGGGAAACGTGCGCTGCCCTCAGCGCTGAAATAGCTGAAATTGATAAACAACGACATTTCCTAAAAGAATCCATAAACCTGACAAACACCAAAACCAGAAAAGAATAAAAATAAAACTTAACTTCCTAACAAAACAACAAATCCAAATAAAAGTACAAATTAAATTATTAGGTGGTGTTTGAAAACCAAAATCTGCAGAATAAAACGAGCAATTTTCAAAATTCAAAACTATTCTGCAGATACCCACCGCCGTCTTATCCTTGAGATCTCATCTTTGTACGTTTAACATAACCTAAATATTATTTATACTCCTCAACCTATCACTAGCACTAACATTACCTACCAAACTTCTATCATACATGCTGATTCCCTTGCACTCCCATGCGTACTCTTCACTCACAAAACCAATCATTCTAGTAGTATCAAGCTTAACATCATACTTGGTACCACCTCCAAACAACCTTTACTAGTTAGCTGGACAAAACAGCTTAACTAGAAACCCCCCCTTATGATAGGTCAAGTTATGAGTGAAATCCTCTAATTTTGAAAAAAAGAAATGGAAACTTGTGGTCTAACGGCTTATTTTTAGAGAGTCACCAACCGCTCTCCGTGGTGGCTTGTTTTGAGAGTCACGATCCGCTCTGAAATATTGTAAATGTTGAATATGACCTGAAAACCAAAATAAAACAGAGAAAGGTATGTTTAACGACAAAATGAGATCTCCTTGCCAACTGTGAAGACCAGCCAAAATTTTCCTACCGTCAGGATCAAACTTCAGCACCCTCGTGCTGTCCGGACGTTCTACGGACGTACAACTAACCAAAAGAAATTCCAACCTTAAAATGCCATCTGTCAGGACTGATGTTCTCTATCTTAAATCACCTGCTGTCCGGACGTTCTACGTACGTACAACTAACCAAAAGAAATTCCAACCTTAAAATGCCATCTGTCAGGACTGATGTTCTCTATCTTAAATCACCTGCTGTCCGGACGTCCTACTATTCTAGCTGAATGAACAAAATTCAACACGAGCTGTGCGTCCTTAATCTATAAAAAAAAGGAGCACAACAAAAAAATTAAACTTAACTAAATTTCATGCCTTAGAACTAGAAAGAAAAAATATAATACGGCACTAAAATAATGCCATCTGGTGAAAACACCACACAAAAGGCAATAAAATAAAGTGTATTTGGCATACACTCAAAATATTAGTGTAGGTACTGTTGGTTCCATGAAAGACACAAGAAGTGGCATCATCTTGTCAGTTACCCACCCCTATAAAATATACGTAAAATGAAATAATCAAAATGTTCAGACCTTAAGATCCTTGATATGCCAGGAACCTAGGTTTTTTCCATTCATGTTCTCCAGTTCAAATACTACGGGAGACAAGACACTCTTTACGCGACACTTTTCGTATTTGGGAGCTAGTTTAGAGGCTTTGAATTTTGCAGCATCGCTCAATGTATATGTCCGCTTCCATACGACATCTCCTACATTGAGTTTTGCGTCCCGCCTTCTTAAATTATAATACTTCACGTTACTGTCATGAGCCTTCAGCAGATGTTCTCGTGTCTTCTCAAAGATGGACTTCAGATGACCGAACTCTCCTGCATATTCCTCGCGAGGAACAGTTGGCTCGTATTCACCATCATTGCTGTTGTAGAAAGAGCCATTGATGATAGGTTCCCGAGCATGTACGAGGAAGAATGGAGAGAAATCTGTCGCCTCGTTCACAGAGCTGTTAATTGCGAACTGGATCTTCATAAGATTTTGATCCCAGGATCTGTGGTCATCTTTTACGTAAGAAGATACTGCTGTCATAACAGTTTTGTTGAAACGCTCAACCAAATTTGATTGTGGCGCGTAACGGGGAGTGTAGTGAACTTTGGGAATGTTGTACTGCTTTAAAAGATTTCGAAATTCAGATCCTATGAATTGTGCACCGTTATCAACAATCACAGTCTCTGGAATCCCATGAATCAACAGTACACCATTCTCAAGAGCCTTAGCAACAGCCGCACTCGTGGCTCTGCGAAGGGGAAACAGCAAGGTGTACTTGGAGAAACAGCACGTGACCACGAAAATAAATGTATAACCAGACTTAGATCTCGGAAGAGGACCCACTAAGTCCATTGACAACACCTGAAAAGGTCGATAACAAACCTTTGGTTTGCCCATCAAACCCGGTGTTATCTTATTGCTGTGCTTATATGCTGTGCAGGTGTCACATTTGTTCACGTATGCTTTAATGTCTCTGTACATCCCCGGCCAGTAGTACAACAAACTGATTCTGCGATGTGTCTTAAATATCCCTAAATGGGCAGCAGTAGGAGCACAGTGATTCGCGATGATGATTCCTTCTCTATCCTGTAGCGGAATCACCTCTTTCCACTCAAACTCTTTTGTTAGGGAATATTTAGCCTTGGAGTACCTATACAGTTTGTTGTTATCTATCCTATAATTTGGAAAGTTCGCGGGATGAGACTGAATTCCGGTATATAGTGTATCATACCACTTATCGTTTGTCGAACTTTGTGAACTGTTGTTGATCGCGTTAACGTGCAACAACCGTGATAACGCGTCCGGAACAACATTTTCACAACCTTTCCTGTGTTCGATGTCGAAATTAAACTGAGACAACCTGCATCCCCAGCGGGCAAGCCTTCCCGTCGGATTTTCGAGTCGCATGAACCATTTTAGAGAGGCATGGTCTGTGACTACCTTAAAACGTCTTGAGCCAAGATAAGCTTGGAATTTTTCTATGGCAAATACGACAGCTAAAGCTTCCCTCTCCGTAGCGCTATAGTTTCTCTCCGGCTTGGACAGAGAACGACTGACATATGCTATAGGGTGCTCAACACCATCGAATTCCTGGGCGAGCATGCCTCCGAGACCAAATGACGACGCATCGCAATGTACAGAAAATGGTTTGCTAAAATCTGGACACGCTAAAACCGGGGCAGTGACAAGAGCCTCCTTCAACCTATTGAACGCGGCATCCGCCTCTTCTGACCAACGAAATCCTGTTGCTTTTTTACCGGTGGAAGTAAGTTTGTTCAATGGTGCAGCAATGGAAGAAAAATCCCTAATAAATCTGCGGTACCACGAACAAGTGCCCAGGAACATCTTTACCTCGCGAGCGCTGTTTGGGACAGGGAAATCTAAAATAGCCTGCACCTTCTCCGGGTCCGTCCTCAAACCATTCTCATCCACCACATAGCCCAGATACTTCAACGAGTTTCTGAAAAATTTACATTTCTTGTAGTTCACGGACAATTTTGCAAACTTGAGTTTTTCGAGAACCCTGTTTAACAACAGTAAGTGGGTTTCAAAATCGTTTGAAACAATAACGATATCATCAACATAACAATAGACTAAACCGCCCAAAACATCGCTCGCAAACCCATTTCCAAAGAGCATATCCATCAAACGTTGTTGCCTGGCTGATGCTCCACATAGACCAAAAGGCATTACGTTGAATTTGAAGAGCCCTCTTCCGGGAACAGTGAAACTAGTCTTCTCCTGAGATTCCTCATCGAGCGGTATTTGCCAAAAAGAAGAAGCAAGATCTATAGAAGACAAATACCTAGCCTCCCTTAAACCGTCTAATATTTGAGGAATGTAGGGTAATCCATACGCATCTCCCTTGGACACGGCGTTTAACTTTCTGCAATCAAGACAAAACCGCCACTCACTATTTTGTTTTTGGACTAGTAAAGCAGGATTGTTCCATGGACTTTCGCTTGGAGACACTACTCCTTGCTGAAGCATTTTGTCCAACTCCTGATGTAGCGCTTCACGCTTTTCAGGTGACAATGGATACTGTTTTGTCTTGATTGGAGCGGAGTCACCTGTATCTATAGTGTGCGTCATAAGCGTAGTCCTACCTAACCCGATTTTTTCTGAAGAAATTTCTTGAAATTTAGAAATCATCATATCAGCCATTTCCCTTTGAGTCCTCGACAAAGACTGATACGGCTGTATAGTACGTATTGGGTTTTCGCTTATTAAATGACAGGAACCAATGAAAGATGTTGGTTTCTGCGTAAACGAAAATTCTGACTGAAATATCTCTGGAGCCAAATTAAATGCTTTCCAGAAATCGACACCAAATATGACATCGGTAACAATGTTTGGAATAACAAAGAATTTTATGACACGTGTGAAATCACCCAACGTAAGAGGTAATAGCAAATAGCCTTTGGTTTGCAATTTGTTCCCATTTGCGACGGTGACAGAACTATCTGAAAGTTCATGGAACGAATAACCAAGTTCCATCAACTTTAAGTGACTGTTGTTCCCCAAAATGGATAAACATGCACCAGAGTCCAGTAATCCGTAAAATTCTAAATCCAAAAGTTTTACTTTTATATAGGGACGAGAGTCATTTTTATCTGGATTAAAGAGAACCGAGGCTACAGGAGCTGTATTTTGAAAATCAGAAACAAACGTTAACCACTCCTGCCATTCCTTATCTGAAGTTCTAGAACCTCGGTTCTCCTTTACGCGTTTTTTGTCTTTTGCTGTTGCATGTTTTCCTTTGTGGAGCTACTGAAAACCTTTGCACATTTGGGACAACTCCTCACCGTGTAGCCTAAGTCACCACAGTTAAAACATTGGATCTTATTGTTGTTC
Organism: Hofmannophila pseudospretella; assembly: GCA_947369225.1. Taxonomy (NCBI): domain Eukaryota; kingdom Metazoa; phylum Arthropoda; class Insecta; order Lepidoptera; family Oecophoridae; genus Hofmannophila; species Hofmannophila pseudospretella. Next base: position 15,166,631 of record OX376318.1, on the reverse strand, counting down.
CTTTTATTTGAACAATCTTTATATGCATGTTCAGTGGACTGACATTTAAAGCATTTGATGAAGTTGACATGTGAATTGACGGCTGAGACTGTCCCTTTGTTTCTGACTGTTGACTTGTACATAAACTCTGGGGTTAGAGAAAGGGAGCCCGCTTTAGGTTCTACAAAATTTTCTGTTCTCATTCGTACCGCTTCAAGCCTCCTACACTTCTCCTTCAATTCCTGCACTGAACCTATATCGTAGAGAGCTAGCTGTTCCGAATAAAAAGGCCTAATGTTATGCATCAGGATTTCCAACCTAGCTTCCTCTGAGACTGGCGTCTTAAGCCTGGAAAACATACATTGCATGATCGAAAAATAGATGTTAGAGGGTTCATCGATACCCTGAGTGCGTGCCCGTATCTCGCCTATAAGCCTATAATCATGATCAACAGGGTCAAATTCCTCTAGCAGAAGATCCCGTAATTCGTGCCACGAATTAACTTGATCCTTTATACCTCTGTACCACATCAAGCCCTGATCTACAAATAGCTCTGAAGCCGAAGAAAAAAGCTTGGCAACTGAGATGTTGTGTGCCCTGCGGAGCTCCTCCAACCTTTCTAAAAACGAACGAATATTGGAAGAACCGTTAAATTTGTGGTTCCATTTCGCAATGCTAGATCCACCTGAGCACTCCACATGAAAAACCGGTTGTGATGCTGGGTTAGGCTCCGGACAACTATCAGCAGAAACACCCATGAAAGGCACGTTCTCCTTCTTCTCTAATTTATACAACAAAGCATTAAGCGAATCAGTTAACTGTTTCTTAGTGGCTAAAAGACTCGGTTCAACGCCTACCATCACCCGAAGAAGCCTATAATGCAAATGAAAACCTAGGGCACGAGCTCGAATTAGGTGACGCCTTTCTTTAGAGTTCTCGTACTCATCTGTAATGGCTGTAAGGTCTCGCAACTTTGCGGAAATCTCTGCTAATTCGATCTCTGGATCTAGGTCTACTTCTAAAATTTCTTCAGAAGGTATATCTATAATAAGTGCCTTGAGTTGTTTGCGAAGCTTTTCTACAGTATTTTCAGGTACTTCTGAACGTATTTCTACTTCATATTGAAGTTCATCTTTTGAAAGAGAATGGATGGGCATTGGACGTGGATCCATTATGATATATCCGCGATACAAAACGATTTTATTTTAAAATGTGTACCCCGAGTTGATCTGCACGTAGCTTTACAAGGTTTACAACAGTACTTAAAATGTCGCAAAAGATAAAAATAATAATATAAAACAAATAACGCAATTAAAAAAAACAATAATTTCAAAATAAATTAAATAAACAAACAATTCTTGTTGGTAACGACGCTAAATTGTAGCTGAATAGCGGAAGCCTTCTCCAAGACACGCAAATGTACAGAAGAAAAAATGGCCAAGATGGCACTGAATCACCACTAACCAGAAAACCAGGAAAATAATCAAAAAGGCCCCACGTTGGGCGCCATTTTGTAACCGGTATTTTAGTTGTCTGGTAAAATAAAAAAAATGGTTCTCTGGTTTTGTGGTTTATTTGTCAATACGTGACACAATTTCTTAACTGGGCACTTATGCAGGATATAAATTCTCTTATAAATGAGATAAAACTTTAATTTAAAGTAACTAATTAATTTAATTTTATACAAACTTAAATATTTGAAAAGTTATAATAACGTAATTAATAACTTTCGATTTACAGCTTTCTTGACAATAATCAGGCATATGCAGATCAAAACGCGTTGAAAACAACTTCTATGAAAAGAAGAAAAAGAAAAATAACTTTAAAGACGTATAAAATTCTCTCAAAATACTTTTATGTTAAGGTTTCAAATTTAGAAAACCAATTTGTTATCGCTAAACTCTAAAACGTTCAATAGTGCCTCTATAGATTTTAAATCAATGAAACTGATTTGTTGTGAACAAAATCTTAAAATACTTAATAGTGCCAGTCTGAATTTTAAATGCTAAGAGCTAATATAACGTCAATGTCAAACGCTAATATAACGTCAATATATTTTCTGTATTTTACTGTAGAAGGCTTCCAAACCAAATGGCAATAGCAATATAATTTGTTCTAAAAAAATAGCACTTAAAATTTTAATAGGCTCGCTCTAAAATAAAATAATCTTTATCACTATGAATGTCTCGAAATAAAAAAAAGGAACACTGCACCGCCTATTCCGAATCAATCCGACACTAACCACTGAATCCACTGTGCCACCATAATGCACCGGCAGGAATAACAATAAATCTGCACGTACCTCCCAATAATGTTACCGTATCGGATAACTGATATTGAAGCAAATGCGTGAGGAAGCACGGCACAGGCACAAGCGGGTTGCGGCAAGAAACAGCATACAGCGTGCAGGTTCACCGGGAAACATGGACCGCTTAGCGACAAGCAAGCAGGAACATGTACCGGAACATCGAGCCAGCAGATTAGCACCCAACCTGGAATTGAAAGCATATTTGATGCAGTAAAAGCAAGCTATGTGACTTCAGGTCAGCGATACATGTCAAAGCAATACTTACAAATTACTCGTAGTAATTTTCCCACCACCCGTTCGCCTTGGGATCACATCAAAAATGTGAGGTTACAATCCTGAAATTTGAAATGGAACTTCTTTTACTTCCTACAGACAATAGAATCCTGTCAGATATGCCGCACTGATATTCTACTTACCCAAAATACTGGAACAAATACTTATTTACACGAACGCGTCCTTCTATGATGAAAATTAGCTGAGAAATTTGGCACTATTCACTATAAAGAACACATGGCCACAGCGATTTCAGGACACCAGTTCGACGATAGTTTCTGCTCCGCTCCACGGCCGCTCGCAAAATGGCCTCTGCGGAGCTCCTCGCTTAATTCCGATCTTTTCTCGACTTCCTGTTTGTTTCGAATCCAGAATATTCTTTCAGCAATTTCCAACAAGCCTGGGCCACGACACAGTGTCTCGGATTCTCCAATTGCAGGCCCGCCTTCATCAATCACAAATCGAAATGCTGCCAGCAACATGACACAGTCTACTCGACACGCTAATTTCACGAACTTAAGAACCTCTTTTTTTCTAATACAAAAACAAATGCATAAAAAATATTCTAGAATGTTTAAAATCGGAAGTTGTTTTGACAAGCAAGTATTACGTAGTCTCTGGATGGCAGCTAATTGCCACAGGAGAAAAATAATGTTGACGTTTCCTTCTCCAGTGAGATCTTTTCTATTTTAACTTTATTTTATAAATTTATGTTTGAAACTTAAACTTCCATTTATTTTGACTTGTATTTCAATAAAATTTAGATTCTAGATATTCTATTTAAATAAAAAAATCAAATTGAAAATGATTGTGTTGCCAGAAAATAAAATAATGCGGCTTGGTTTACTTGACAACTAAACGGTTCAGCCACCGCGCTAGATGGCGTTGTACTGAAAAGTTCATCCACTCGATAACAGATGTCGATACCTACACCATTTTGATGTCAATATCTGCTGGAGGGAATTTTTAAATTTATAGCTTATTGTTTAAGTTTATTTAAAAGAAAAGAAAAAGTGCCACGTTACAAAAGGGGAAAATAAATGAACCTCATGAATTTTCTTGAAAATTTAGACTTGTTTTCACGGGTAAATATTCTTTGAATTTTCAATTGCCATAAATAATGTAATATAGTATAGGTACGTACCTACCTAATTTTAATACAAGATAAAGTACCCACGCAAATACGAAAACTTTAGGGAATCGTAAAATTCGCAGGAGGGTGCGTGGAGTCAGTATGTCAGTCGGTCAGGGTATGCGCGAGTATAGAGAGAGTGCCTACTGGGAATAAGACAACTTGATGTTTATACAAATTTATTACAACTTGTAATTGAAATATAATTATATTTTTAAATATCTAGTATATCATGGAATCGGCAAGGTGATGTTCTCAATCAATAATTCAAAAAAAGCAAAACAATTGAAAACTAATTACTTATTAACTTATTATGTAATGTAATTGACGCTCAACGTGGAATTAGAAGAGATAAGAATGCGATCCGATATATCCGCGTTACTTAAACTAATCAACATATTACATTAACGGGCTATTACCGCAGTGTCGGCGGCACGTGTCTCGGGGCGCAGCCTTGGACGCGCTATCTTTAAGTAAGTGTGTATCTTTATGCACTGACACTCGGAAAATACACGACATGTCACACTGACTACAGGAAAACAATATATAACGACCATTGTGTAGCAATTTCACTTCATTTCTTCTTCTTCACAATCTTTGAATGTTGTTGTAAATTAGTATTTTTTAAGTTACAATGAGTTGCAACAGAGAGTGTAGTACCAAGAGTGCTCGCGCCGCGTCGACGCAGTGCACGGAGCAAGCAATAAATACCCGGGACACGCGGGGGAAAGTGACAAGTTGTCGGTCCCCACTCGCCACTCGCCATTGCTGCAAAATATAAAGATACACAGAAGGTCTGCTTCGGGCGTTCGCGATTTTAAGCACTTGACCGTAGCGCTAGGGCAGCTTCAGTTCCCAATTGAAAAGAAAAAGGCCTTGTGAAAAATGTAAGTAAGTACAAAAAATAATGCCCACCACACTCGCTCGCACCACAGCGCGTGCAAGCCGCGACTTTGTTCATCTGATTCAGTCTGAGATCGCTTGTGCGCAGAGCCCGCACGTGTCTGGACCAATATCGGAAGTTGAGCGGCCCTTCTGTGTGTGCCTCGGTAACGCGGCCGGGTGTTACGTGTTACATTAAAACGCCTGTGTCCCGTCAAACCCTCCCTTCCTACCTCGCATGTCCCGCGGCTGCAAACCGTACGAATTAAAAAGTTAGCGTCCGCGCGGGATTAAAAACCGCGCGCTCTAACTCGTAACTCGCGCTGATTGCGTCGACCACCGGTCTCGCGCGGGAACTCATATTATTACGGGACACTCATTCATTATCAGGAGTTCAGACCAGAACACGTTTGTAATTTGTGTACACTTTTTTACGATGAAATCTGTATGTTGTCAGTGTGTGTAATTTACACGGATTCACTAAACCGGCCAAGTAACAATAGGAGTAGTAAATAAATGTGTGATCGAGTCATCGTTCAGTGACGTGAAGCGGTACCTCTAAAGCTACCTGCTGCTGCTAAATGCTAAATGTCACTGCTCCCTTTTCCTTACATCTTCCATATCCTCTTCTTCTTATCTTCCATAGAAATGCTGTCTACGAACTCGCGGAAAGCTTTCTTATCGCGTCTTTCACCAGGTGACATTCGCTACAGTCGCAGATCAGCAGATAGTTCAGTATAGATCTTACCTGTGCATCATAGTTATTTGTTTATTTAGTATTTATCTGTTTAGCTATCGAGTATATATATTTATTTGTACATCATAATATATTAGTATGTATATATTATGTGCAATATACTTCATACAATATACATCACCACGTGACACAGATATCTCACAGGACGGGTACGAGTAGTACGTTAGTACACAGTAGAGTAGGATGGCGCGATGTCTTGATTCTTGAAGAATAACGCAATCAATAATCATTGATATGAGAAATACAGTCATACAACTTAATATCGAGTTTGCCGACGTCAGCGGGTTCCGTAGCGAGTGATCAGGCTTTCATCGAGATTACCTCTCGCATGTAGACCGTGTGTACTGGGCGGTGGCTGCGATACATATGAATGAGCAAACTTTGATTACTTCGTCAGATTATAGACCCGACACGACCACTGCGAGTATTATCTCCCGTCATTAGAGAACGAGGTGTGCCCTTTTCTGAAATTAGTGCAACTACTTGAAGTAAGTTTATTAAGTGGATGGTAGAGACAGACCTGCAGCAGAAGTCGCGCTTAGTAGAGCCGTGCATTTCAAAATCTTACAGAGCTTTGTTGCCAATACACACGTTCACAATTTTTGCTTGAAACAATTATATTTATGGCTTAGCCAATAGCGTCAGATTCAGGAAAAATGGCAAGTTGCGAAATGCTCTAAAAAAAAGTTACTGAGACGGACCAATTCAATCATACGGTTACGTTTTACGGTTTTATTTCTATCTGGCACTGACGAAGTTTATTGGCACGGGCCCACGGGAAAAAAATTGCACTCCAAGTTCAGAGGTGGATTCGATCCGGCGACTCTCGCGCCGCAGTTTCGTGCCCTAGCCTTTGAACCATTTTAGCTTCAAATGAATGTAAGAGTTACAAAACCTATAACCAATTTCGACCTCAGTACAAATGAAGAGCCTCTAACTTATAATTTATACATCCCGTACACACTCGAAATGATGTAGTCTCTGGTCCCCACCGCTCGGACACTAATTAAAGAGCTCCTTAATCCGGAGAGGTCCGGCGGAGAGTCGCGACGTATGCAAATACTTGAGAGACTACTCTCACAACTTGCTGACCGGTGCCGCTCTGCGTCCGGGGCACACCGGTCCGGCCGGCACAGTCCAGTGAATTATACAATTGTAATTACCTTCTGTTTTATAATTGTCTTCAATTGGGTCTCTATCCTTTGTGATAGATACTATACCGCTTAGATTGTAGAGCATCGTGTATTGCCAGTTGAAATGAAATTGCCTTTATTTTTTAGGTAAGTATCTTGTCTGGATTATATGTTACTGTTCATTTCGTGAGCCAAATCCGTCCACAGCCCTACAAAATACCGCATTTCTAAAGGATTGAATGTGTTCTAAACCTAATTGGAGCCGTAAGTGAGGAACTTTCTTAGCAGTAGTTAACCGAGAGGTCGGCAATTAGACAAATTGACGTCCACTCGACTCGACTTGTTTGTACGGGACGGGACGGGGCGGGCGGGCGGGACGGGACAGGCTTTGATTCGAACCTCGCGCTTCATTACGCCCTTACATAAATTACCAATTAGGGCGGCCTGGTCAGCACCTGCGACTGACTTGTAACCGGGGTCACGTTCAGACACGTACCGTCTTATAAGAACGCCAGATAACCTGCGCGACCCTGCATATCGCTGTACCTAATGTCGAGTTATCATATTGCGGGATTACACTCTATCAGAGAGATATTTAGGCATGTATGAATGAATATGTAATGAAAAGGCAGCATAGCGTAAAGCAGGAGCCTACCACCTTACCTATTGTTTTAGTTCAATACTTGAAAGGAATTCTCCTCAAACACACACCACATTAAATGTAAGTTTCAGTAACATGTGTGACTTAAAAGTGCACCTGATGACGTGTCTTAGGCGCAAAACAAATACAAGAGGCGCACCGGCAGCGCGCTGCCAGCGCAAGCGTCTCTGTCTGTTTTGCACCCGTCGCTTTCATACATGTTGTATGTAAGTAGATTAAGAGGCGGATGCCGGCAGTTGTGCCCCCGTTCCGCCCCCTTCAAACTATTTTCATACAAAATATATGAAAGTGAAGCGGCGCAACATACACAAGACGTGTGCCGACCGGCGTGCCGTCAGTGCACCGCCTCTGTGTTTTGAGCTTTACAAAGCCTTCCTTCAAATAAAACAAAAATGCAAGGGGCAAATATTATCCAGATTTACACTCTAAATAGGGTATTATATTACTAAGTATTTCTAATTTCCCAGTGTCCCCTGTTCTACTTCATACGTAAATTCAAAAGTAATTTTGTAGAGATTTTTGTAACTTTATTTTAGAAGTGTATTCTACCACCAGCAATTAATTACTTACTCGAAAAAGCAGGAACAAATAAATGTAGAAACAGGAATGCGCGGCGAGGAGTAGGAGGCGATCGCAGATAAATTAAGTGCGCGTCGCGATCCGCGCCACCGCAGCGCCGCCGCCGCCGCCGCCCCGCGTCGCGTCGCGTGCATCGCGAACATGGGAAATACGAAATTGTACGAAATACCCTTTAAATTGAAACTTACATTACTGCAAACGGTATTATGTTATTCTGTGAAGCTCATTGAAATCTCAAAGATAAGTATCTCAATAGGTACAAGTTTTATTTATTATACATTTCTCATACTTAAATAAATTAAAAAAAGAGGTGAAAATTTTACGGGAGCAAAAAAAATAATTTTCATCCCTTTTTCTAATTGATTTAGGTACAGGTTATTTAGTTTTCTTTTTGCTGAACATCATGGTGTAAGCAATTTAAATATTTTTAATTTTTTAATTTTAATTTTTCTGAGAAACCTTACAGCTATGTAATGCCTGATATTGTATGAGCCTTAGATCAAACTTACAGAAAAAGATATCTTACAAAATACATGTTATAGGAAATAATTCTTAAATCGAAGCGACAGTAGCTCAAAGGGCTAGGACACGAGACTGGCGCGTGAGGTGCAAGCTTTGTCGGATGGACTCCACCTTTGAACTATTGTGGTGGAACACTCCCAGCACCGGGGCCAGGCATTTGAATCTACGTAAAACTTACCAATGTTTAAAAAAAAAAACTTGTTTCAAATAATTTCGAAGTTACGGCCGCCTTTATTGTGTCCTCTTGTTGTTTCTACGTGTACTCCATTCCACGAAGTGAACTCTTACTCACCAATGAGAAATGAGTACATGTGTTGTACTCGTACGTACAGAGAGCCTCCTTGCAGCCGCACAGTGCTCTGTGGCGCAGAGACAAAGCAACAAAGGCATCGGCGATGGTGCCGCTGTACCCGCCTGTACTTCAGTACAATACAGTAGCGAAGCAGTTTTAATTTTCACATCGGGTTAGTTCTGCTCGGCTGACCCGCGCTGCTCCTTTGTCCACTGCTGCTACGGACTTCAGCACTTACCAAAAGATTTATTTGGTTTTGTTTACTTTTTTCTTTCAAAATACGTACTTACCTGTGTTGTGACTTTATTGCAAACCATGTAAAACATTTGTTCTGTACGAGTAAATTAACTAAAACATAGTTTTGGTCATCCACTGTTGGAGTACAAGCCTCCCTAAGTCATGGTGCGTGGGTATAGGTGGTTAATTTTCCAAAAAAATAATTTTACTAGGGAAAAATAACACTTAAGTTTTGACCCACTTCTTCCAATAGAGTTGAAACTTTGCATACATACGCGGTTCTGATGACAATGCAGTACCGTATACCGTGTTTTGTGCGACTATTAGAAAAATAATGATTACAAATTAATGATTGTTTTTCTATCTCACGAAAAAATCATGATTCATCATGACCTGTCTCTAGTTGCAGGTTCTATTTTTAATTATCATTAATCTTATTATTGTAGGTAGTTGTTTATATTACACCCTCGCCGCGCACCGTGCGTAATACTACTGTACCCGCGATAACCCGCCCCGCGTTATCGCGCGGAATTTTCCTATTGACGTCACAGTTGACGACGGCGGCGCCGTGTGTTACTCGTATCTACTTGCTGATGATAAAGTTTTACATTTTATTGATACACTGTTATTCATTTAATTACGTTTCTATTTGTCTGTCGTTAACCAAATCATTACTCAAGTTTAGTCTACAGCCCATGTAGTTTTTCAAGTTTCGGTGACATTAGAAGCATATTTCTACCACTGTGCATTCAAATTGTCCAAGTCCACAGTTCCCGAGCTTGGCCCCCGGCGTAACGGCACAGTGTCGTATTGTACCGTGTAGGTACTTTATTTATAAACACAGTCCCTCCGCGCTCGCCGTCCACACACAACTCTCGGCTACAACCGCACCGCACACACTCGGCGACATACTTCTGTGCTCTACACACCGACTTCACTGTACCACATACAAATAACAAGCTATTATTTCCACGAGTCACTGTTACAAGACAAAGAACAAGATAGGTAATGAAAAAAATATTTATATAGGCTTTGGCCCGTTATAGGACTATGCCAGCCTCATAGGGAAACACGGGGTCATGCTGCCCTGAGACTTTTATAAAATTAGCTTAGGTTTTAGACTTACTTAGTTTCCCTAAAGTAATGAACAGTGACGCTTCTTTACGCTTAATAGTATATCGTGTGCCAAGATCCGAAGCCATTCGTTGATCAAGGGATATCGGCGAGTGGGACGCATGCTTGTGTCTTAATTCGATTGTTTGAGGAGCAATCCGTTTTGTTCAGTGGACACGAGCGGCGGCGGGGGCGGGCGGGGGCGCGGACTTTATTTGCCACAGAACACAGCACAGCAATTAATATCAAAACCAATTTCTTTGCTGTGTACTACGACCCAGTACCGAGAGTTTTACAGCAGTAGGAAGACTGTCCAACTGAAGGAAAGTAGTGTCATTTACACTACACTTGTCAACTCTGGACTAAATACACTAAGAGGTCTCGTGGTGGCATTCGGGGTTAATAACATATAATAACACCTTCAGGCAGCTGAAGGCATTGCTGCGCCGCTGTAGCGCATCTGGTATGTTTTTTGAAGCGGTGTGAACACGTTTAATGCCATCATGAGGCATAGAATAGCGTCATGTATGGACAGAGTTGACAGGTCATTAGGGAGCCGAGTAGCAGACTGCTGCAAAGTGATCTGTACAGGTTTTGGTTGGACACAGCAGCGTAAAGTGCTGTGTCCAGTCAGTACCATTGTATTGCAGTGTTTCATCTTTTGTGTATTGTTTGCTATGGGTCAATCCTGAAATAAATGTTTTTATTTATTATTTATATAGTGGGCACGGCATGGTCTTTATCAAGAATGTTCGTACTTTGTTTCTGCAGATGTACCTTATCAGTGAGTCGTTCTATTTATTTCCAAAGCAGAACGTTAAAATTTTAAAAGTTCATTTTGGAACTTATATTTTATTACGAAAAATGCACCAAAGAAACGATCGGTGGCAATGTTCAGCCAATCCTACCTTGACTGTATGGTCAGAGTATGGTATATTATATCTTAACGAGTGGACAAATTCCATGTGAATATGTTCAGTACCTCTCTAATTCTTTCCTATCCTTCTTGCGAATGCAGAATACTGTCCCCGTCACATTGGCATAACGCCTATAACTCTTACTCTCTCCCATAATTTATTGATGGCATATACAGCGTTCTGCGTCTCACTAGCACGCGTCGGGAGCCAGCTCGAGCGGAGCGGGGAGCGGCGAGCGGGGCTATGGGCGGACAGCGCGACTAACTGGCGTTGAAGCCGCGCGATTTATGGCCCCACACTAATTTATAGTCCGCCGGGCTTCGGCTGAGCGATTAATGGAAACACTTATTCCAACTTTAATGTTATTTCATTTCAATTTATAATCCACTCGCCGTTTGTCCTGCGACGTTTCTCTCGCCCTTTTGGTTTTTCAGCAGCTAGCGGACCGAGAGCCTGCGCGGGGGACGGTCAGGACTCTTTGATTTACGTGATACAAATGTTCTTGACTGACTCGTTCTTGGTACAAATATTGTGGACAGCCGGAGGTCATGGTACAAGAAAATGGCTCATACTTCATAGATAATACAGTTACGATAATATAGGGCGTGTCATCATCAACAACTAAGTGTTACTATTAAAGGATAAGTACCAGACGTCTGCACAAATTCACTGAAGGATAATTAATTATATTCACGCATTTGCACATCGAAATATTGTTAAGTATTCAATATTTTTTTACTAGAAACTTTTTAAAATAATAATATGTAACAAGAATCTGTGCAATTCGGTAAAAATGTAAGGTCTTTGTAAAAATGGCGACCCGATTGAAGCACCCTTGTGCCTGAAACGTCATGCAAATCGAAACTATTTCGCCTGGTGAAGCATGAGCTATCTTGTGCCACGCTTTACTAATAAATTACTATCCAAAACAATTTCGACTCCACAGATATTCAAACCCGTGTAACCAGGGTACGTTCACCGATATGCAGTTGCGGAAGCGGAACTTTCTAATGACTTTCAAAATAACTCTCCGTCTTTTCCTCAACAAATCACAACAAGTAATGTTTTGTAAAGGTGTCTCTACCTCAAGACCCGCTGTTATCGAGAAGAAATAGTGTCGTCTGAATTATGTAGATTTATTGGAGGGGGCCGGTATGAAGGGAGGGGAGGTCGGCCAGCAAGTTGAGTTTACACATCGGTGCGCCCTTCAATATTCATGGCCCCCAGTGCAGGGTACTGATACCTATTCAGTGGAATCACTTGAAACAAGTCAGGTTTCACCTTTATTCTAATTACTTATTCTTTTTCATGGTGACATTATTGTAAAATACATTTGGTTTGGTTATGAGCGCTATCGCGCGCGTTTTTGTTGTTAATGAGTAATCGTTGAGGCATGTTAGATATTACTAAAATGTTTGAAATTCTGCAGATTAATTTATCTGTCTGTGGTAGTTGTGGCGCGGGAGGTTCGTACTCGTATATTGCTGAATGCACGGTATTTTATCAGAATGACCATTCATTTAATACCTGCCTCTTTCACATATCGTGTCTACAACATGCGTGAAGGTAACCCTACCTGCCAGTATACTGCGCGACACCTATAGATTTCCTTCGTCGTTATACCGTTTCACTTCAAAGTGAAACTTTAGGCTTATTTTAATTCGAAAAACGCAGAAATTCAACTAATTTATAACAGTGTTTCTAAAACATGTAAAACAAGCAACTTTCTCCGACATTTTTCCTGTTGGCAACTCTGGAACCTGCGGTTGACAAGGATTATGCAGATTAATTGGGGAAAATATTATTAATTGGGGAAAATACCGAACAACACGATCCGCTTCACTCGGGGAAGTGGGAGACGAGCGGATTGTTCTTATTAGTTCTAACGGTTGTGGAGACGTACTCGTATAACCCCGTATGACCAGACCCCGTCTTGCCATTGTATACGCGACAACAACTGTTAGTCATTTAAAACAATTAACTAATTTCTTTATGGATGACGTTGTTAGTAATTTTCAGCTAAGTTCTATATCACGTGTGCCTCCTGTGTCAAAGGACTTCTGTTTGAATCTCGTGCCGAACAGTTAGGTGCACATATTTTTATTTTGCCCGTGATTGTGGCTACATTAGTATGTTATTTATTTATTCCGAGCTCTTTTACTTACTTTTTTAGTTATTTAGTTATTTGATAATTCAATTTTATAACATTTTATAAATAATAGTATTATTTTATTCTGACTAAATTAGATCGGTACCTAGTATGTATTGACAATGCCCCTTTACAGCAGCTAGTAGCGTTAAGTAAATTTAAATTTGAAATTGTGTACAAACCTATTATTTGACAATGCCTTTTGCAGCGGCCATATTTTTTTAACTCCCATTTCGTAATTTGTTCATTAAGAAACCACAATCAATAACATAAAGAGGTTCATTCGTCATGGTCGTGTGAAAATAGTGTTTTAATGAAATATTAAATATTATCAGTCAGTTTTCGATTGGCTTATGTAAATTTTTCATTTTTTGTGACACTGCATACAAGAACTTTTTCGTATTAAATGCACTTAATTTTACTGGCCAACTACTTGGTACAATAGCCATAAAAAAACTCGACACCCGCGCCTGCGCGGTATCGACAATACTTCAAAATGTCTACGGTTTCCATAATTACCAATAACATGTCAAGCAGACGCGATATACGGCGCCGTTTCAATTTGTTTCTCTTAATAATAATTAATAGTCGACGAAAATTAAAAAAAATATATTTACAAAATTTAATACCATCTGAAATAACTGAGGTGGCTATGGAGATGAGAAATCGGACCGACCTCGCACTGTCTTGTCGAGTGACGAGCTGTCATGGCGTCTGTTGAACGCTACGTTAAATTTTAATTCATTCATTCATTCATTCATTCATTCATTCTACGTAATGGTTGTATTTTATGTTATTTAGTTCATGGTCGTAGAAAAAGTATCAACATACGTAAGGGCGATTTTAACACTCGAACGATCTTTTATGGAACGAAGCGTAGCTGAGTTTCATGTTAAAATCGGTATCATTACGTGGCCGTTGCATAAACTACTATTATTTTATTTTTACAATGCCCTTTTACAGCAGTTATTAGATTGTAGGTAGTGGCCATGTAAAATTGGAATCACATTTGTATAATTGTTCCTTGACGTGTCTAAATGTAAGTATGTTATCAAAAGATAAAATAACTAAATGAAACGCACCACCCCGGACTGTTTCCTCATTAGTAATCCAATTACAGTAGGAGAGAGCGACCTCAGACGAGGGTAGTATGTAAAAAACATGTTGTTTTGTCCCGTCGTAATTTTTTATTGGCCATACCTATGTATAACCCTGTGAGTTGTGTGCCCGCATCCTCTAATAACTAAGAAAAAATGTATATAAATATTTTGAGACAATAATGTGTAGGGATAGGAAAAACATACCAATAAAACATTATAAAATTTGCGTGAATATTTTCAATGTGATTGTAAATATTATGTAAATTAATTATATGTCAGCCCAACCAACAAGTGACGTCATAGTGCACGTGCAATGCCCACCTGCGCTTGCGACGAAGAAAACACGCAGGAACAGCCGATACCATGTCATGCCGCCCCCCACTACCTGGCCTCTATAAAAGCGGGCGCCCGACCCGAGGTGACATCATTCACTTGCGACTCGTCGACGAGGCAGTCGGACTTGATATTTTATTGGAGAATATTGCATTTCCGAGTAATTAACCGTAACTGGTTGCTATCAGGGGCCGGCCTCTCGTATGGCCGGTTACTGTTGAATGTCTAACCGGTGACTAGTGGTCGCTATTGAGGTGACTGGACTGCGACTAGTTGCTGTCAGCTGGCTGAGCAGTAACTGGTTAAAGTTAAGGTAACTTCGGAAGCTATTGGTTGCGGTTAAAATGATTAATCGGTGACCGGTTACCGTTGAGGGATAGGACAGTAGCCTATTACTGTTAAATAACTCTAAAATAAGTTGATCGAGTCAATATAGTTATTAAATTATATTTCGCTGTTTTTTTAAAAGCAAAAATGGAACCACAGGGTGAGGACACCCTTACCCTAACATATTTTTTTTTATATTGCGAGAAGTCCTAAAAGTCAGAGATTATATTTAAACTGGGCTGATGAGGTAACTTGTTGTCGTAGATGAGGCCTGCGACCGGGCACCTGGCACACGGCGTAGCTGCGTAGCAATGCTCGTAGCACGGCGTAGCCCCTCGCTGAAAATAGTGCGTTTCTGCCGTCGGTACAGACTGGCCGTAGAGCGGTGGACGTACCTCGCTGAGACGAGATGAAGCCTGATAAGGTCTATTATATTTGCATAGAGAACGACCGCCGACTGCCGACGACCGACGACCGGCGACCGACGACCGACAGTCGCGCTTCTTATGTTTATTGCGTATTTGTCCGCGACGACGACGGTCGGCGGCACACGGCGGATTTATAACTTGACTTATTGACTCGATGTAACCCGAATAGAGAGGAAATAATCTACCGTTAATTAGGTACCTGGCATTGATTCGAATTCAAGGGTTTTAGATTCTAATTCTTTTACTATAAGTACTAGAATGTAAAAGGTTAAAAATGCAAGTATTCATGTCAAGCTTCTGTGAAACCAATTTTTGGTCCTGAAAATTAGTGTTCTATAAAAAAAATGTATAGTTAAAACTTGACTACTATAATGACATTTGTAACTGAAACTTAGATTATACTAACACATAGTTTATCACTCAACCCACAGTATAAAACACCCAACAAGACGATACCGTACGACGCCGGAGGGACATCACGTCACACACCGCGCGAGTGTCCCCGCATACGGGCCGCGCATATTGTACACGACGCCGTAATGTTGTATCACTGTACATTATTATACTACGTACGGCGTGTGTCGGGCTGAGATAGCCGTTTTATTAACATAAAGACGCTGAAAATATTGGTTTTGACGAATAAGTTACAGGTTTCCCAGGTTTCTTCTGGTTTTTACTGATTTTGCGTGTTCTGTGAACTACAGCGAACCTGACGTAATGCACCTAATAATTATATCTTTTCTTGAATTTATGACTAGAGATTTCTCTTCCGCATAATTTTAAACCAACATTTTAGAAATCATAGCAAACAAAGTAAACCATTACTGTATTTACCAACACGATCCAACATATCGCTTTTCTTTTTTGCCTGTCTAATATTGCCTAAGTAATAGGTGCAAGGTCTTAAGAAGCTCATAAGTTTTTCACATACCTACTATTGATAAAAAAAACCTAATGCCTATACGGTAAGAAACTAGATTTAAGTAAACAACAAGACGATTCCCATTCAATGCGAGCGGTAAGCAACACACGAATTACACGAAGAGCTTGCAGCAACAAGCCCTCATCCACATGCAGAATTGGAGGGTAATTCCAGCACTCCTCACTCACTCACTACTATCGCAATAAAAATAAACAGCGCTCCCAATCAGACGTCGCAATCAGGTGCTCTTCTTCTCATACACCGCCATACAACACACACACGGACGAGGGAGCGAGCTGGAGTGGCGTGTGTGGAGGAACTGCGCTCTTTGTAACGAGGCCACGGGCACGGCGGGCTGGAGGCCGCTCAGTGGAAAATATTGACTATCATTAATACTGAGCATCATCCAGCGGAGTCTCCCGAAGCGGACGCATGCACTACCAGGAGACGCTCCCGCCCTGCGCAATCTAATCTAAATCTACGAGTATATGCCGTAGGCGCGTAGCGTAATGGCGCGTTTCACGATAATTTCACGATGTGCTAAAAAAGTTAGACAGATACTGTTTTCTCTCTTCTCTCTTTCTCTTTCTTCTTTTTTTGAACATCATACAGATTGGAGGTTTAATTTAATTTATAAAGATTTTTTGCAATTGTCCATTGCGTCTGCCATCTACGCTTACCCGCTCGCCGCTCGCCGCCAGCCGCCCGCCGCCCGTGTGGCCGCACCGAATGTATGGATCGCGTCACGCGCGCCATTCCGTCAGCAATATTGTCTAAAGCAATTTGTATGTAAATCAATTGTTGTTAATACTATTTATACCCGCGGTTATCCCCATTACTACTCACTTTCGCTCACCAAAAACAAGCCGCGGAACTCTACCCTACACCTCGGGCATAAGGCTCGAAGCCGCGCCGCAGCGTGAGGTCTCTTAGGGCAGGTTGACAAAAAACATGAAGACAGAGCTCGTAAGGAATTGTTAATAAGGGATTGCGTTTCGGCGGCGGATTATGGCGGTTATAAATTTTATTACATTATATAAATAAGGAATTTATATTTTATAGGCTCCGAGGAACGTCGAGCGGCGAAATATGCTGAATATAGTCTCCGGTATCGGCTGATCGCGGCCTCGGGCGGCGCGGGGCACTCGCACCGCGGATGGTGGCACAGTCGCCGAGCTCTCTCCCGGTGAGTCTCACTACAGTGGGCGAGGGCGATGCGTATGAAATTGATACTCGAAGGGAAATAAATAAATTAATTCGAGTTGAAATCCGCCCATTGCGTGACGTGGGATCGTAATAAATTAATGTTGGTACGATACAGTGTGTGTCCGCGAGTGAGCGCGTCTGAGGAGTGGGCCGAGTGACTCGAGGAGCCACAAATCACCGCTCTGTATCGGATTAGCCTATACGTTATTTATTGCGCTGACGGCGCGATAGCCGCGCGCCGCGGCAGGCTGCGCGGTGGACGCGGCATGTCCATGAACACTTTAAAAAAAATGAAAGCTTGTAAGATACACATTCTTCGCTTATAGGAGATAGTGTCTGTGATTTACTTCAAACATGTTGCCACTACATTATAGCATGAATTGCTCAGGACGGGGAGCAATTGCGCTCTGTTCGCGGAGGCCATAATCCACTTCGAGTGGCCGAGATACTCGTAGTTGAATGAATAATATCGTATCACACCAAGGACGTGCACTGATCGACATACGATCGACGCTACATGAAATATAGCCTCATACATGCAATAGAGACTCGTCTCTCTTCTAAGTCATTTTCCTCATTGCTGAGGGTCGTGATCATTCTACGGAATTAATCACATAGAAAGACTCTCGTGGCAGCTTTAATGCGGTGGTTTGCCATTGTCTTCCCCATTTTACACACTGGTTATCTCAGTGTGCCCTGCACACATTCCTCGCTATATTTTCCTTCACCGTCAGAGCAGTCGGTAAATGTACATAAGTCTTTCGAAAAAACCGAAAAACTCATTGGTACATGACACTGCCTGGTTTCTAACTCGGACCTCCGCATGGTAGTCCGACGTCCTAACGACGACACAGACTCGCACCAGTCCCGTATTCGTAGCTCGGTGTAGGCAGACCACGCACGAGGAGCACACTGTCGCCGCGCGGTTCGTCCGCCAGATACGATACGCGTCTAATTACCCGCCGCCGCCGCCGCCGTACACTCTCTCCGTGCCCGGCGTTATGGACGAACAGAGGCGGCACACTCCTAGTGTATATATAGTATAGGGAGCAATGGAAACGTAAAGAGAGTCATATCTTTCCAAGGCCGGTAGCGCACAAGCAATGCCTCCGATGTTGCACGTGTCTCTAGGCGACGGTGACCACTTACCGTCAGGTGGCCCGTTTGCCTGATTGTATAAGCCTTTTTATTAAAAAAATATGGTTTCAATTAAGCTGCCTTTATGTTAAAGGTTATGGGCTAGCGACAGTGGAATGAGGACAGGGTGGAGCTAATGAATAAAAGGCAGGTTTCTCAACGAAGATCTTTTCCTAGTCTCGTAATATCAGGGGATCGAAACCGAATATCGAGATCAAATATAGTTAAGTGATTAGTATAGTTTAGTTATTATAGTTAAGTGATTTGTACCTTATGGTGGGCAATAAAGTTTTCTTATTCTTATTCTTATTCTTAAATATCCATATAAAATCCGGCAATGTCTTTTAGTGACAGAAATGTGCGATTCCATACTTCCTACTAATATGTGTAAAATTATTAGTCGAGTCTCTAAATGATTACGATTAAAGAGAAAGTATTTTACTCAGTACAGGTAGACGTACTCGCGATCCGTAGCGCGCTACGGGCCGCGTAGCGAGTCTGTGCTACGAGTGCTCACGTCAATTTGACGAGATATTGGTTTGTATTTCTAAACACGGCGGCAGATCTGCCAGTTGGCGAGGTCTGTGGAGCGATGTGTGTCGCCGATGGGCGAGTATCTGTTGTTTATTACAATAAATCACAGCGACTACCGCGGCGGCGCGGCGGTGTGGGGCAACCCGGGCCTGGAGCGGCCGACGCCGAGGCGGCCCGATCTGATCGCTATTACATGTCCACAGGCCTGAGATGTACTCGTACGTGTGTGGCATTCATTCTACTACTTACGCCAGTAGGTATTATATCCTAATAAGAAAGCCAAAGAAAAAAAGCTAATTCTCTAGAACTGCGACCTTGAGCAGTATTGTACGCCATATTATTAAATTGAAGCATTTAGATCGCGGGATTGTATCTAATACGCGCCACAAATCAATTTTATTGCGGTCCAGATAATACACGATAGGATTAAATCGTCCACTCCGCGTCCTACACAAATTGCAGCGAAACTTTTACGATTTTATTATCCGGCGTCTCACTCCTGGCCGACGGACATAAACAGAATTCATTCCGGCGGCCGCAGATAAAAGATATTCATTGAGGCAAATGGCATTAGCGAATAAAAAAGCGGCTCGGCGTGACTCGCGGATACGAATTCATCGAA
This sequence comes from Hofmannophila pseudospretella, assembly GCA_947369225.1. Classification (NCBI taxonomy): domain Eukaryota; kingdom Metazoa; phylum Arthropoda; class Insecta; order Lepidoptera; family Oecophoridae; genus Hofmannophila; species Hofmannophila pseudospretella. Next base: position 15,147,088 of record OX376318.1, on the reverse strand, counting down.
TAATCAAGTACAGACAAAGGAGAGGCTCGCCGCGCTTTCATAAATCAAAACACGAGTAAACGTCAGTTTTGGACCATCGTAAACTGGGGCTGCGCGTACAGCCTACGGACACTCTGTTTGAATTCAAACCGTAGCTTACGAAATCGCTCAACGAACTCGTTATGAGACCGCGGCCTCCGAATTCACTGAACGCTGAGATTTTACTCTATGGCTTTCTCGGCGGAGTGGTGTCGTACTGCGTCAGTGAGGGGATAAAATAAAAGTGTGGGCATTAAAAAGGCGAACAATTTGAATAGGCCGCGGCCGCGATCCAATTTGCAGATTGCTGACGGCTCGCAACCCGGCGAGGACGCGACGTACCGGGCCACGTGGCCTCCTCGGGCGGAACCGAACGAATACAAATAGAGAAGAAAATAATTCCAGAGATAATACGATTTTAATGAGGGAATGTAACTTTTTGGTACATTAATCACTAACCCACTGTTGCTTGTCTCGTTCTCTTTGCCTCTGCATTGTTTGCTCTACGAATGTAAAGAATTTATTTTCAAGGGCCACATTTGGCGCAGTAAATCCATCGTGACCTAGTTTGTTTTCCTATAAGTACTATATACGAGTTTTTTGTGGCAACCCTGTGATGTTCCTTGAAGTTTTTTACGTGGAGCGAGTAAATGAGAGTAGAGTTTGTGTCCAATTCGCCGTAATTCGTATGCGGTGACTTGCCGCCGCGTCACGCCTAAACATAAAAATGTCGTAAAATACCGAATTTACTTCATACATACTCATTCTATGCCTGTAGATGTCCAGTGGATTACGTCGTCTGAGTACATGTAGGTTCTATTTTATTCTTATGATGAACACCTATATATTCTTATAGCTTATTTTCTTGAGCCAATGTGAAAGCTGTAAGATTGCTATTGTTAATGAAATGTAGATTTTCGACTTTTGAATCACGTTTTGTGTCGCCGACTCTCCGAAACGAGTCACCAATTACAATAAAAACAAAGAGTCCGTATAAAACTCTCATAGGCGAGGAATCTTATTGGAGTCAGTGTGGCTGGCAGTAAAAGCGCAGGTCGCGTTTATGGGGCCCGCTAACGCCCGCCTTAAGCTCCGGCCGGCCGGCCGCGCCGCCCGCCGCGCTTTCAATCGCCGCTGCGCATAAACAAACAGTTTGCGCTTTTTACACTTTACAGCGACCCTCGTAAACGCGACCGACATGCCGCACCGAATCAGCGTTTCGGCGACAGTGACTGGAAAACGTTTATATCGAAATCGATGTCTTCGGATGGTCTCAGGCCGGGCCTCGACGTCGATACACTTTATAGTACTGTGAGGTTTTGTGATGCTGAATATTCCTGGCTCATCAAAACCTTTTACATTTACCGATTTGACAACAAAACATTTTACGACTTCGACGTAACCTGTTCCATCGGAGTACTACTTGTATAGAAGCAGGGTTAGTATAACATTGCTGAAAAACAATTTATAATGCTCATCATCAAAATCTTAAGACAGATAAGTACCGTAGTATTCCGTAGAAATTACTGAAGCTATTTTCCATCGATGTCGAACCCTGTCCTTCCCTAATACCCTAAAGCGGTGGACCGCCATTCCTACGTAGCCGGAAGGCACACACTACACTACAGCTATTTGCATTTTATCCGGCGGACTCCGCTCGACTCCGCCGCGCTCCTCCCACGGAGACGCTTTATATCTTTCAGGTAATAACCTCTTTGACGGACATTCTCGGCAAACTTACTGGCTTCCCAGGAATGCACCAGTTTTGAACCTTACGGCATGGTGACAAGGGTCGAGGCGGGCGCCGTATAAGGTGGTAGGTGGACAAGGGGTAGAGAGATAAAAGTAAACGGATTATTGCTCGTGTATCGTCTCATAGATCTGTCCGGTCGTTTGAGAAACTGACGACTTGCGTCTGTATGGACACATAGGTATGTGACAGACTCTACTCTCAAAAGAGTATACCTACAGCCGCTGCAAACCGTACCGTTAGAAAATTATATGATTTAAGGCGATCGGTACAGTCACAAGAGTCGATACGATAAATGGTATGTGCGAGTATATTGTGCATGTCTTGAAATCGAAGCAACTAGGACGACATTGAATTACGTTGATCATTATACTTTGCTTGCACGGGTAAGTAGTGAAGTTCGCTAATTACGTATGAGCATAGCGACACGGGCGGTAAATCCCGCGACTCGGGGGGAGCGGGACTGTAGTGCGGGACCGGGACTCATTAAGTCCCGCGATGTGCGCCGAGTAAGTATTTTTATGTGCGGCGCGGCGGCGCGGGCGGCGCATGCAAATGGACCCATTCACCTTCATGACACTGAGACGCCGTCGCATCGCCGTGGGGTCGTCAGGGTTGCTGCACTAATATAGCTTTTTCATTCTTCTTTAACAACTAACTAGGAGTGGTCCACCACGGCGGTCCTCGGGTGGATTCTATCCGGTGACGCTTGTCTCGACTATCGTGCCCTAGCTTTTGAGATAATGTCATTTCAACGGCTTATTGTCAGTGTAGTAACACGAAGACAATAGATCAAGTGTTCATCATCTTATATTCTACTTCTAGCCGAGCCTGAAGAAGGATCATAATATTACTTATCTTATTTTTGGAGATCTTTATTACGGTTTCAGTTTTTGATTTCTCTCTCAGATGTCAGTTTTTTCTATTTGTAGTTTTGATTGATACTTGTTTGGAATAAACTTTTCTGGAAATCTGTGTCGCTCCGTCAACAATTTTGCGTTAAAAATAAATAACTTGGCCTTGTACTTTTTATTCGGTCGATTCGGACGTTAATGTGGAGTATTTGTGTCGATCTATGAGTATGTATGATTTTGAGTGTCGTTAACGAAGTCAGAGAGATCAAGAAAAACTGCAGGGGTGACAAGAAGAAAAGAAAGAGGAGATTGAATTAGAGCGTCATCAGGAATACCCATTTTATTTGTGCCAACCTTTATTTTGTTGAAGGTGTTTTCAATTTCCATGACAATGGCCCGTCACCGGCAGCCCTACAAATTGGCTAGTCGACTTACGTGAGGGCGGGACCCAAGAAAGCAATTATCATTGTCGCCTTGATGTCGCGCGAATTACACTTGGCGCGTCGTGTGGCCGCGCCGCTACCTCGTGTACAGCGTCTGGTAACGTCTTTCTGCGCACACGCCTTTTAATTTTAAACGACGCCAGTTATTGACGTCGTTTACTTATCGTATCGGAGCGTATCGCCTTACCACTTACACCGGTACGAGAAATAGCTAGTTAGGTATTGTATTTTAACGGGAAAAGTAGACAAACTTTGTTTATAGATAGTTTCACAAGCGATTGGAACGAATGACACAAAATAAAACTGAAATTGTAACTTATTAGAAAGTGGCGCCCAAAGTGGGAGCAGCAAGCAGAGCTCTCAATTCAAACTGTAAGTTTTTATTACTGTCACTAACTTGGCAATAAACTGAACTAAGCGTCGTAGTGTGAACACGGAGCGATGGACGAGCCAAATAATGGCGCATAATTAGAGATTAGGCGAAAATCGAGCGCGCGTCAACACGGCCGCACTCGCAGCGCTGCGCTGGACGGGAACAGTGCGCCGCGCACTTACAGCCGGCTGGATGATACACTACCGTTTAGAAATATCGTATCACAGTAGAGTCACAGAACACACTCGGAAGGTCCGCTCAATACAAACGCGCGAAATCCGCTCACGTACAGGGGATCTCAAGGCAAGTCAAGGAACTCGGGCGCGAACGCGATCGAGTGGTAGGTGTAATATTTTGTACTTTCAATGTACGAAACACATTTTTTATTGTTTCTTTTCAAATTGGAATTTTAGCTGCCTTACCCCTACGGTCAAGTGACGTAAACTAAATCGCGAAAGCCCGGGGTGGACCTCCTGTGTATATTCTGTGGTAGAGTTTTATATAGTTTACTGAAGTATTTGGGCTGCATAATCTCCTTTGCTCCTGCCTGGCAGAAGGCTTCATTAATCAATGGCAATTTTGGCTGGCTGATGGGCTAACTACATACGAATTTGAATCAAGAGCAGTGTAATGCATTCTTATAATCCAACATATCTTATTCGTTAAAAGACAATAATGGAGCTGTAAGTACAAAGATGACTAAACTCGTGTGTCATCTCCGACCTCATCGTCACTTCCACCAGGTGATATTGAGGTCAAACGCAGGTTTAGTCGTAAATAAAAAAGTTATCTCTTCCAGAGGGCAATGTCATTGGTATCCCGTGCGATGGCGCGTGGAGCAGCGGCCCGATGACAATCCACGTCAATTTGTTAGCTGACAAGGTGCGGCCGCGACTGACCACGGAGCCGACTGCGGAACTCTTTGATTTGATGACAGTATTTCACGTTTGAAGCAGATCATTTTGATTATTTGTATGTAATCCATTTTTATTACCGGGAAAACATTGTCGCATCAACTTGAATACCCAACTTGGTGGGAAAATCTGAAAATTGTCTCTAGTGCCCGCCCGCACTTCCGCTTAATATGGCCCCGATGACATTGTGCAAGACATCAGTTCTAAACTCTGTTTAATACCAACAGAGTTTAGAAAAGATTGTCATAGTATGAGCTCTTGTCCTGTACGCATCCAGTGAGATGTGATTTTTTGATGTTTACGTAAAATTATATAGGATCAAATGCATCTCCATAGCGCTGTCGTCCGCGCCAAAAGTGGAGTCAGACCGTTGCGGCGCGGTCTAGCTTTGCACTCGGCACTCGCACTAACATAGCACTCTTCACGTCCGACCTGGGTCCACTTGATAGCTTAGTGCCTAACGTTTTCAATGCGAATAGGTACACGTGTGACGTACATATTCTGTGCATTAGAAGTATTGTGATATGAATGTAGTATGAAATATGATGTCTATTGCGAATTAATGATGCTTAATTTATAGATACAATGGCCACAATTCCTGCAATAAGTTTGCAGGAATAAGAAAAGGACCGAAAGTGTCATTGTAGATTTAGAGCTGTCAAATAATCAACAGCTGCATACTTTAGAACATATACAAATACACGACGTGTAAGATTATTGGCCGTCGATTAATTTGACTGCTCTAAACCTAAAGTGATACCATCTGTCCTTTTCTTAACGATAACGAAATAGAGAAACGGACTGAACTTAAATTTAGCTTCAGAAATCGTAGCCAATGTGTCCGTAAGTTAAGACGTTCCGCTGTGTACTCGTATCTTTCGTTATGTAGCTAACTATTAATGCGCAAATAATGATCTAACTCCTCCATTAGACAATCAAACAATCATGGTATCCGTGACCGTTAAGAAGGGCTCATTGATCGTCTTTAATCGTGACAATGCGGACAGCAGTGCGCGAGGTGTTCTCTTACAATTAGCGGTTATCTGGCGGACGGGACAAACAGACTGACATTATCTGCGGCCGGCGCGAGCGGGCACGTCCCGGCTTCCGGCACGATACCGTACTGTACGGGTATTATACTGTACGGTCGGCCTCTAGCTAAAAGTTCTTAAGCTCAAAATTCGACAATTCAAATTTGAAGTCTATGGCGAACGCATTAAGGTTCGTTTCAGCTTGCAGCAAGACAGATGGTATACATTAGCCGGAGGCCGACTGTACTCTGTGTTGACCGACTGCTCGGCCGTCTAACGAGGGCTAATTGTTATTTATTGCGACTCAATGAGTATTGATAACGGCTCATTGTTGTGTTGCTCACCTATCGTTTGTGTGACTGTCATTTCTGGTATAGTTTCCTTATTTACACTTTGCGTGTCTGTTTACATAACAGCAGTCGAAGATTGTTGAAATTAGGCCCATTGGAGTGTTGCATGAATTCTCAGAGTTCAGTGAAATATCAATTCTGTAATACGCACTTGGTGTCATGGATTTTGTATGTATATTTGTAGCACTTACAGTACTCCGAAGATAAATACCCGAGTCAGCATAAAGAGCTAGCCGTTTAATGTCACAGATGAAACATAAATACAACAGAAGAATAAACCCAAAAATTAGTATTCATATCAAACAAGGCAAGGGCTGAGACGGTAAAGGCTGGCTATAGACGAGGAGGAATCAATCGAAGCACCTCACATACATCCGGGAGACATCACTCGCGGTAAATAGACACACTGAGACAGACAGGCACAAACGATATAAATGCTCAGAAGTCGTCCCTACGGCCCACCGATCGTTAACATAATTTCATTCACAACTCGTATTCATTTTCAGTATTCCATGAAAGGAAAGACACGAATTTATTATTATTTTTTGTCAATTACACGGACTACTCCGTGCGCTTTCTAACTGTAGTCCAATCTTATGTAACGACCCGTGTACCTGAAGAAAACTTTCTCTGACACGGCATCGACCGAGACATTCCAATAAATATGAATGACACAATAAAATATTGTTAATGGATTTCTCACATGGAGCTCGGGCTGTGGACTGGGAATTACGCAATGCATTGCATTTGTTTCTATTGACTTTGTATGTGAGAGAATGATTTTGCTCGCCAACGCGGACCGCGCTCTGTGACGAAATAAATCCATTATTGTGCAGTGGTCTCGACCCGGCGCCGGCGCAGGCGTGATGTAACGACGGCGCAATCGACTCGCGCGGTAATGATCTCGGTGTAATCCTCGCGTGAGACGTAATGCGCGAGCCGCGCTTTACGCCAACCTCGAGTGTCATTAGAGCTCCCCGAGGCGTATTTTTATTAATTTAATGTCGCGGCGAGCGGTTAATGCGTAAAGTTTAAATTGAAATTTGATCTGACGCCGTTCGCGGCCGCGAGTTATGGCCTCTCATTTCTACTGCGGCCTGGGGATCTCTTGTGTTATGATAATTGTCATTGCGTTATGGGCTTACATTATTTGCCATGAACTTAAAGTTTTGTTTTATTGTAAGTACTTACATAACTTATCGTCTCGTGTTTCTTTATCCGACCCTTATTATAAGTTGACCAGTGTAGACTGCCTCAATACCAAATTACTCAGATACGAGTAGGTACCGATCAACCGCTGTCAAAACGACCACAAATTCCAAATGTTTTCGTTCAGGCTTGTACGTTTATCACGAGATTCTAAAAGGGTGGCTCCAAAATAGTTGTTTAATTTCTTTTACTCGTAAGATTACTATAACCAGATACCTATTGGCTTTGCTTCAGCTATTAATAGGTACCCTATAAAACATCCATCAATGAATGCCTTAACATTTAACCACCTGTCAGCGACTCAAGTCTATTATAGCGTATTCAAATCTTCAACTAGGTATACAATACATATAGCAACAGAACTGGTACCTCCGTGATAATGTCTGTCTGTTTGTTTGTTTGTGTGAGCAGCCATTAGTTGTTGTTTGTTCTCGATAACGGCTCCGAGCGGCTCCGCGGTTATCTTAATTAATCGTCTGTTTGCTCTAAGGTGGCGTCGTTAAGGTGCTGTTTATCTAACAAGCGATACATCAATGAGGGCTCGAGGATGATTGTCAACGGTCACATTGATAGTTATGTTATGAAAGATACAATTAGAATTCAATTCTCATTCTTGCTTGCACAACTTTGATTTCTTTATTTTCTCAAATTACTTCTTAACACTATTTTATTTCGTTCTTGTTGCAAGTACTTTTTTAGAATTATTCTATTGTTAATATAATATATCAGCTTTACCCTAACGAACTCCTCCACATCGCATCGCCGGTTAATTACCACAATCCATCCGTTACCATTCAAACGGGTGCCATAATCCGCGATGTCGTCCGTCGTCCGTCTCCCCGCGACCGACGCGCGCGCAGTCGCACACATGGCCCGCCGTACAGTACACCTCGCATTATCATAATTGAATATTCTATTGTACGTGGCTAATGCAGTTACGTGCTCTCTACAAACCGGCGCTCACAGAGCTGTGAAATAAACTATCGAAGTTCTACGTGGTAAAATGAAGCGCTTGATGCTGGAAGATGTGAGTCGCGATATAGAGTTACCTGTGCGGAGGGTGGCTCGGAGCGCCATCTGTCGCGGAGAGGACAATTGCGCAGATTTATTGTTGCGATTGCGATGTGAGCTCGCGGGGGTCGCGGGGGTGCGGGACTCAGTTTTTTGTCGGCTATCAAGTTTCCATTAGCTAATTTCGTATCGATTTTCTCCAGCCGGTGAAACTTTCACCGGCGCTGTGCGATTCGGAATTGATGGATCGTTTTTATTCATTTCGAACTGTAAACGAATGCGCCAAGTTTGCAATCCAATTTTTATGAACACCCGGAATACGGTCCGCATAATTTGATTTTACAACTCTCGGGACTGTGAAATGAGGAAAATACTCAAGTTTCTACTTTGAGAAATTGTTTTATGATAGAGTCGATGGAATGAACGAGAAGGTGGCATCACTTGGTACTCGAATTAATGTCGACATAATGTCGCAATTGAATTAGGTAGTAAGACGCATCAATTGAATCGCTTGGTATCTACTACATACTCGTAAATAGAATGTGCACGGCTGCGTTACATTTATATTAATTGAATTGAACTGGACGGAATTGCCGCTGTCATCAGCACGGCCCCGCATTTCTTTACAGAGGGGCTCCAAACTACCTCCACGTTACGACCCCCCCGCCCCCCTTTCCCCGAACATCTGCATTATCTTACCTCGGCCCTCCTCGCCTCGCTGCACTCACTAAAGTGCATTTCCCATCCACCCGTCAAACCTTGCAATTACCTTAACATCTGCCCCTAACCCAATTCCTGTCTTAACGTTTCAAATTCAAAGCTCAAACTCTAGTTTAGTCAGTACGACGTTTCGGAACTGAGTCCAGTTAAACGATGATAACTTATATTTCGACTTATTGTTTGGAATACAACTGTAGGTCAGCCGCATTGGGTCCAGTTTAGCGCGGCGGGGGCGGAGTGGCCGCGGAGCGCGGGCCGTTTAAGCTAAGAGGGTAGTTCACATGTTGGCGCGCGATTTATCAAATTTTACTTGTCGGTGGAGCGGCGACATGTGCGCGGACAATTGCTTAGGTGTGCGGGGCGAGGGCGAGGGGGGGGGGGGGATATGCGAATTAAATATGGAACGAGGTGGCTAATGGATTAGCGGCGCGGGCAGATGAGCTCGTCACCTTATGGCGGGCGGCGCATTACGGCGCAGATGCGCCTCGAGCGCGCTGATTGAATCCGCGCTATTGGATGGGATTGTATTACTACACGCGTTCTTTTGTCTCGCATGAATGCTGACGAAGGAGAAATAAACGATGTCATTATAGAACAAGCGTTATCGGGGAAATGTAACATTGCTATCGCTCAAGGATTGAAACACAATATGCGGTACTATTGAGGGAGTTTAGTACGTATAACTTTCAAAGAACTCTTTATCAGCAACACAAAAGCCAAAATAGCGTCGTTCCACCAGGTTCCCCTGACAAAGGTCGTTACTTTGATCAACAACAATATTTCTATAACATAATCTGATAATTGGCACTTTGACAGAGAACGTAAAATCTGTGCCATAAACTTTGCTCGTACGAGTAACGACATGCTCTATGTCATCAAGGCCCCAGCCAGCCGCCTCACCTAGCACCTGGCCGGATGGATGGCTACGAGCACGAGATCATGCTCGTCTTCACCCGAACTGCAATACCTGTAATTCGTGATTACAGTGGACAACACATCATGCTCTATAGTACTTTGTCCCTCTAACTTATTTGACAAATTCATATGAATGTCAAGGAATCATAACAAAAACTAATTGCGGCAGGGTTCCACAGAGTGTAGCTTGATGTGTCTTCAGATGCTCGCTCACAGAACACACGGCGCCGGCACAGGGCCGGCCGCAGTGACATCGGAGTGATATTACAGGGGGGGCCGTGCGCCACGTGCGCCAAGGCGGTGTAATTGCGCGCTCTCGTCTGTCCGCCGTCACTGTCCGACACCGCACCGCATCGGTACCGTCCACACAAGTAGCCAACATTTTATTAACATTTAAGCTTTCATCAGCAGCCCACTCTAGTCCACTGCTGGACATAGGCCTCTCCCAGGGTGCGCCATTGAGCCCAAACTTCGGAACTTTCGTGGTTACCTATTGTAAATACTATAGTTAAACACGGGATTCTTAACTCAATCAATGGCTTATTTCCCTAACTCTATCAATTGTTGGGTTATTATGAATGTGTAGTCCTCACAAACCATCTGGTTTGTAAAGTTTCAGACAAACTGATCACCTGACATGTTACTTCTTCTTCTTCTTAGTCGGTCACTCTTGACAACGTAGTCGTGGTTATGGATCTCTCTGACGTCTCGAGCACGGCCGCTTTAGCAATGTCTCAATTTGGCTCGGTTGGTGGTATTACGAAAACACTCCACTAGGGAACACTTCGTCACCACCATCTTGTGGGGATCTACCGCGTGATCTTGTTCCCTCTTCTTTACCCACATTTTCACCAGGTTCAATTTCCCGAAGTACTGAACATTTCCCACGTGTTAGTCGTCGTGTCTGCAGTCGGTACCGACTGGCGCACCTATTCACGTGGGTGATGGATTGCGGCGGCGATTAGGGCCGGCGCTGACCTGTTCTTTCATATCTCGCTAATGGCTGCTGCCGGCTACCTCCACACCGTACCTACCTCCGCCTGTGTTGCCGCAGATACAGACGCTAGCTGCTGGATGTGGTACCCAACCTGCCCCATCATTTAAGCGGTAGAAAAGACAGGAGCTGTCGTTTTTGCCAACAAGTAGGACTTTCGTATTGTATTGTATTGTATTTTATTTATCTTATAGTAACTGAAACCGTTACAAGATACGTCATTAACAACAGTATTAAATATAATCTAACAATAATATAAATTCAAACTGTATAAAATCAAAAATTTTAGTTATAAATGTCTGTCAAATATTTAAAATAAAACATAATAGTAAGGTACAGTCTTGTACACCGTCAGAGAATAGAAATAAAAATATATATAATAATAATCAATTACAATAGGTATAAGTATAGAATTTCTATGGTTAGTAAAGAATATGTGTCAAAGAAAATGAGTGTGCCTTAATTTTGTGGACATGAATTCGTTCAAGCTATAATATGCGTTTCCCTGAAAGTACTTTTTTAAAACAACCTTAAATTCTTTAGTGGAGTGTTTAGTGATCTCCATTGGAAGTTTATTATACATTTTCATTTTTATTTGCAAACCTTGCTTTAGGGTTTTGGTTAGACGCACTTTAGGAATTTTCAGTCTTTCTCTATTTCGTGTGTAATACGCATGACTATCTTGATATTTAGCTAGATCAGCAGCTTTCCCGTGAATTTCTAATAAACATTTATAAATATATAGCGATATAACAGTCATTATATTATTTTCAGTAAAGTAATTGCGAGCTGAGGTTCTTTTATGTATTCCGCAAATTATTCGGATTGCTCGTTTTTGCAATATTAAGACTCTCCCAATCTTTGAAGCATTACCCCATACTGTGATTGCATAGCTAATAACAGACTGAACATACGCGTAATAAACTGATATTAGGTTATTTTTGCTAATCAACGGTTTTAGTTTAAATAACGCGTAGTTTGCAGATGAAATTTTCTTGCAGACTTTTTCGAAACGCGGGTATAGATGTAAATTAAAAACTAGTCTTGTCAGTAAATAAGTATGTAGGTACTGCTGTCCGTGAAAGAAAGTGTTTTCGTTTATTTCTATCGCTGACGCATCAGCTCTTATCTGCTAATTTTGATCACATTGCATTGTAGAGTTTGATGATGTGCTCCAAATCTACCAATCTTGGGTGCAAAAGTGTACATTAATGTTTATGTGTAAGTACATTCACTATGCGTTCGATCAAATCTTGTTACCTAACCATTTCGCGATTAACGAGTGCCTTTTCCAGCAGACTGTACGCTCATGTGGTACCTGTCTGCGTGTGGCTGTCAAATGTACAAGGGTCATTACTTAGCGTATCGCGCTGTCGGTAATTAATACACGAACGATACTGACCGCCCGTCGACCGTCGACCGCTGCCTTTTCGCCCCGCCCCGCGCCGCCTCGGGAGAGGTGCGAAAATTGCACGGAAATTGGATTGCCACCGGGACTACCGGCGAAATGATGAGATATATTTGGTTATTGCTTTTATTAATCATTTGCGAAATTAAGGTTTTTTTCTTTAGCATTTTTCGAGGTTGAAAGACTCATAATAAAGATCTAGTTTTAAACTATGAATCATTTTGAATAATCATTTAGGTGGTTAGGAGGTGCTGCTACTGCGTAGCTTAACGCAGCATTAATTAAACACAGAATGACTAGTAAACTACTATGTACCAAACTGTGTAGCAATATATAGCGACTCTATAATCTAGTCCCGGCCTAGACTAGACACGCGGTCCCCGAGCACGGCACGGGCCCACTCTCGGTGTCAGCAGTAAATCAGCAATCCGCAGCGGACAGGCCGCCCCGCGCTGCCATTCACCTCGCTACCTGTCGTGTGACGTTGCGACGCCGCCCCGGGCACGCGGGGGCGCGCGGGGTCGGTCGGCGCGTATCAAACAGTAATTAATCTTGCGCCCCCTCCCCCCTGCCTACTGGCGCCCCCCGCCGACAACGCGGCGCCGATTTCAGGTGACCACTGCGTGATAGGTACGCTCGGCAAGGGAGGCATTGATTCTGCTGTAAGCTGAAATTAATGGAAAGCAGGGTTATAAGTCTCTACAAGTAGAGCGATGCTAAAAGTTGTCAAAGCTATGGATTTTACGTAATCGACGAATTTTGCATATTCTGTCTTTTCTATCATAGATACTAATTGAAATATTCGATTGCCATCGTCCAGCAGTCGTCTAGTAGACGAGAGGTGAAGTGAGGAGAGATCTGTCAGCCGTGGCGATTCTAGGCGTATACCCCACTAAATTGTTAAGCAAAATGAAGACTTTGAAGTCCAATCAAAATATGTGCCGTCATCAAAGCTACCTCTATCCTCCACAGCGCCACACATGCAGCCTGTTATTCTAATGGCGCACGTGTCCGCTCCCCTGCCAAGTGTCCGTTCTGATTGCTCCGTAATTAATCTCACCCCTCCCTCTCCGTCCCCCGCGCTCGCCCCTCGGTGTCACGTCATATTTCTTGCCCAAATGAGGAGCAGGTTCACTGCAAGCAACCCTTAATTTTGCTATTGCTTTCAGTAATGAGTAAAATTAAAAATAAACGAGATATGTATGTGATTTCTTTAAAAATATGTAACTATTCGATTTGATTATATAATACACTGACATTACCTTTTCAAGAATAAAAACATCGGAAAAGTGGCACGCTCAGAAATATCAAATAAAAACCAACATGGGTAATTTTCGCCAAACCACACTGGACCATAGTGTGAGTTACATACACTACGAATATAGAGACACACACGAGTTTGTTTGAGAAGTCTTTCTTACTTTCGAGATAATGCAATGAGTCAAATGGCAAAGTCCAAGATTCCTGATAAAGACAGTGAGGGCTGATTAAGACTTAAAGGTAGAGATCGCAACTTCGCAACTGTTATAAGTTGAGCAATTTGTACATATCTGATGTTACCATCGACGCGATACCTCGTAGAAGTTGTGTACCGGGCGATGCCGTCGCGGGGGCGCGGTGCGCGAGCTTCGCTGATTTATGCGTCCAGTTAATCCGACTATTTACTAGTTTTAGTGGAAGGTAAAGAGGGCCTTTTTCCTCCGGCCCTTCGGTCTGAAGGAGGCTGTAGTGTAGAACACGAGCGAATAGCGGAATATTGTGGCATTACTGCGACTGCATAAGCGACGAGTCGAAATTAGTCATGATTTTTATGTATTTGGTACATTTTTTTCATGAAATATTTTACATCTGAAGACAGGAAGGGTTAGAATCAAAATAATTAAACCACGACTTGTAACAATAGACCAATATGTGGGTACTTAACTAATCTTTGCAAGTAGACTCATTCAAAAATCTTAAAACTTACGCTGTTACGCTGTCATTGATTCGGCTGGAGGAAAACACCTTGTCCTTAAAGATTGGGGAAATCATATTCATGTCAGATGAATCATATCATTCATCGATGTCATGTGTAATTCTCATTTATTGGTTTTGGTTCTACGTATCTTTGGAGCATCGCCCGTGGCTCGCACCGGGCGGTCTCTAAGGAGGGTTATCAGTCAGCCGGTGTGATGTATGTCGTCCCGAGGGCCGGCGGCCGAAGGCCCGGAGGCCGGTGGACGGAGGACGGCCTACCGATAATTATCTATTTCACTCCACCGTATTAGCCGGACTCGGCGGTTAATCCTCAGACTTATCCGCCGAACACTCCGTCCGACCGTACGAGATGTTTTCTTCTGATGTCCGTTTTCTGTGCGTAAGTTTGTGGACTTTCCAAAGCTAAGGAGGTAAATCAGTTGTAGGACAGGAAACTATTATACGGAAACATTGTGTCAAATAAAACGTGTTATCGGCCACGAGTACATTAAGAAGACTAAACAAACCGATGGAAATGAAAGGAAATGGCAAACTACAGTCTGACTTACAATAATATATAACATATAGGTGAAGCTATATCAAATCACTCTTAGGATAAGTGAGATGTACGAATAGTAAGTACGTACGCATAAAAAATACAGCACACACACTCAATATTAGAAAACATTCAAACTACGAAACACTGTTGATCGACCGATCATGTACCTCAACATCAACCAGTAGAAAAAGAAGTAAAAGAAGACGAAATATAGGCGGTTAGATATATAGACAAGAAATAACTCTCCCCACCTACTCGTATCTACTGTCATATCACCGGCACACCCGGGCCGGTAATGAAGACGTCTGCGACCGCGCCGCGCGTCTGCATACGAATGCATTGTTTAACTACTACAGTACTGCTCCATCTACGGCACGGAACCTGCAGAATGGAGTCGTATCACAATTGGAGTGAAGATTGTAAATAAGTATGTTTGGTACTTCATGTGTCGTGATCGGCAACTTTGGCTTACCATTACTACGAGTGTTGTACCGGTATCAGCACGTGCAGGGAGAGAAAGAGGTGAGCCGAGTTATCTTACTATTTTTGAACCACATTTTCTAATTATTCATGATATTTCTGTCATTTTAACCAGTAAATTGATAGCAATTTTAATTTTTCGAATTAGTTATGTAGTACTTACAATTGATTACAATTTATTACTTTTTATCACTAAACGAACCCGTTATCATATGGGTAAGATAAGTTTAATACGATTATTTATCTTGCGATTCCCCCAAGGTTCCTGACGAGGACAACCATATTACCCACATCACTCCTCTACTCCCGAGCCGGCGAAACATCAGGAATGCCTGGTGTCGCCTCATAACGTCGTCCACGGTGACGCTTATTGCGCTACGTGTGCGCGCGCCCTAACAACTTGCCGCGACTGTGTGACGCCGCCCTAACGTTCCTCTCCTACATGAAGACGTCGTTTCACGCGGCCCGTGCCAAACTTCATACGTAAAACGATTTCAAGCTGAACCGATGTTTCAAACGAGAGATACGAATGAAGTCGTCACGTCAGCGCGGCTGGCTCCGACCACCAGCTGGGAGATAGCACCTCGCGACACGCGGCTGTTCGAGAGTGTCCGGTGGAGTGGAGAGATAAATCATTGGAGAGTCGCCCAGCTGCAACGATATGAAAAGTCTCCACATGTCGGGTGCGGGCATTATGGGAGCAGCTTTGGTAGAGACTGGAGTCACTCTCGGTCTGTTCTATATTTGGAAGTGAAAGAGGCAAAGTCAAAGAATCGAATCATTATGTAGATAGTCGATTTTATATGAGATAAACGCATCACACTCAATGGCCCATAATGATATTTATTGTTGTCGAAAGAGTGTGCCTTATGAGTTAGTAATACTGAAAACAAACCCTGAGAAACTCATTTGTGTCCATACCAGGTCGGAACCGGACCTGGCATGGAAGATCAATCAAAAATCCCTTAAGCCAGTAGGGCAGAAGTTTAGTGATGTTCCCGATTTATTGGTACTGTAATGTCGTATTCCAAACGAACACCTATGTTCTTAGTGTGACTCCAGCTCGTGGCCGTTATCGGCTGACTGCGATTTTACTGCGGTTTGATTGCGTGCACCGCGGCTGCGAGCGGCCATACCGCGCGCTCGGCGGGGCGCGCTGCACTTTGCACTCGCACATATTGACTTCTTCATATTGAGCCATTCCCCGTCGACAAAATGTTCCGTTACGTTCTATGGCACTATGTGGAATAGTGGTCCAATTGCTCACCGATCAAAGAAAACATTGTCAATACTTGTATGAACAGCAGGTGCACCTCATATTTATGACTGTAATAATCTAACTAATACTTCTTTATTTTTGAGAGCACGTTAAACAGTCCCGGTTGGTATCGTTCGATAGCAGTCGTTGAGCCATGAAAGAGGCCTACAGGCGGCCTGAACAACTCTGACAAATAGCCAACGGGCCGACTGACTACACGATAAACAAACAAACATTTTATTTATGTTTAATTATTCAAAGGGAAAATTCAATACTCAATACTCATTTATTTCCACAGTACCTACCTATGATTCCAATCGTCATGTCTATCTCACGACAGACTTGAAGATCAGACCACTTGCATAACAAGTGCCCTCCGAATACCTCAAGAAATCACCTCCAATTTTTTAAGTCTGTTAAAAATTACATCCAATCAAAGCGCCCCTACAATTAAGGGCAGATCGTTTTCCATCTAAGAAGGTGCGTTTTATTATTTTCCTCGTGGCGTCTCCCCCCATCCCCCCCGCGGACGAACGCGGACGGAAGTCGCTCGTTAATTAGACGGAGTATTTTATTAAGGGCAATTTGTACCGAATACCTGGCAGATTGCTCCGTCGGTGAGGCGATTTGTAACAGTTTTTTGTCGGAGTTTTGAAGAGGGGCGGGAATGTTATCCCGTTCATTATTACAGGGAAACGCTGATGTTTCCGCACAGTCCTTGGCGGTTGAGATTTTAATGGCCAGGGAAGTGTCGTTGCTTAATTACCTGACGCTTTCTTTTCTAGAGTGGCTCTTTTGGTTTCTTTGAGACAGCGTTAAGCGTTACCATACCATAATGATTTTTGCGATTCCAATTAGCCATAAAAGAGTCGTTATCAAACCATTTCTAAGACTTGGTCCGTTTAAAAAGCATCATCAAACCTCTGATAACCTCTCATATCTCTACGTATAGCACAGCGGTTACAAAATGCGAAATCATTTCAGACAGAATGAACTTTCATTTATTGAGATAAAATTGTATATCATTGTACTGCTTTGACATACATTCCATCAACTCGTCGCTATGTATTGGTATTATTCGCAGGAACAGTAAACTGATGTTCCTAGTTTGATTCTAAAAAACCGTTAATGTATTTGTTTACAGCACTGGCAGGTGGAAAGTTTCCTCAAGTGAAGAGTGAGGGGTCAACGAAGTAGGTCGGAGTCTGAGCGCGTTCCCACGTCGCGGCCGGCGCGGGCGCAGCGCGGCAATTGGCCGAATTGACCGGTATGCGTGCGCGCTCGCTGCCGGTGACCCCGCCGCCTCTTAATTGTCTCTCACCTAAATACTCGGATGACGTGGAGTCGACACGTATTCATTTTTAGGGGAATTCCGAACTAAATTTGTCCATAAACATGAGTGTTTTGAGGAGGACTTAACAAATTGTTTACAGAGTAGAATCTCTTTTCTGAGGGTCTGAAGTTTCTAAGAGATTCCAAATAATTTGTATTCAGAAGCAGAGGTCTACTACTACACATCTATCGAATAATCATAGAAAGGATGCCAGTGATAAGTTATGATAAGTGTTTTAAGAAATAGAAAAGAGATTCATGCATTACTTTGTCTTTCTAAGTCTTAAATGGCGAGGAAGTCTGGAGCCGACTCCACGGCTCGGAGTTCGGCTGATGGAGTAGCGTGTTCCCATGTATGTAATGTCTTATCCATCTCATACAATAACAGCGACAGTGAGTCATTACTTGTTGGAGCCATACACGGCACTACTACACACACACACACACCGCTCACAAACGGCCGTGTATCATCATCAGTTTGTTACCTCCATTTTAAAATAGGTCAATTTGTTTCAAAGCTGATTTGCCTCTCAATATTATTCATGTCCCTCAATATTTCCATGTTAGATAAAACCATGTTAGGTAATTTCTATATACACTTTAGTCACCTTTAGTTCAATTGTTTCATTTAATACAGCAAAGAATTAAGCGATGTCATTCACTATTTTAAGAGATAAGGAAGGAATGGCCTCGCCAATCAAGACTTAATAGATTTTAATAACAGATCAACGTATATAGCAACATTATGGATGAAGCAACATAAAGGAGTCTGTAGATGTTACACAACTCAAGGAAGGGTAAAAGAAAAGTAGTAATATACCTGAAGATGTGTAAACGAAACCGGTCGTAATTAATAAAATACAATAAAAACCCGTGAAACAGTATATTATTTTAATCATGTAAAAGTATAGTATTAGTTCCTTTTTCAAGTTACAAAGATAAAACTATACCTACGTATACCTACTTACTTAAATAAGCGAACCGCTTTTAATGGAGATGGGAGGTGCGCGTGAGTCGGTCCGGTCTGGTGCCGGTGGTAGTGGTAGGTGGGTCAATTAGCTTGAGTGGCGAGTTGAGAGCGCGCTGCTGTCCTGTTTAAGTGCTCTCTATTGCACGCATTCGTCGTGCGTCCAATCAACTTATTAAGTGTTAGTGTCGACACAGGCCCGCGACGAGGAACATTGCTTCAGAGGAGCGCGGTATTTATGTACTGACGAGTCGCCCGCGCTAAAAGTGTGACAGTTTGCCTGATATGCACCCAGACTCCCATACTACACGAGTTTTAAGATATTTTCACATCAATAAATTGGTGGGTTTTGAGTCCTTCATCAACTAAACCCTATTAAGATGATAAATAGATAGAAGCCAATAATTTAAAAAAATATATTCATGCAGACAGTATGTTTACATTTTCTCAGATTTCCCTGGCTACTTCACTAGGACACCCTGTGTTGGGGGGCCAGTCTCTTCCAAAAAAAAGGCAAGAAAAGGGCTCAAAAGCTCAAAGGCTTATTAAAAATCAAGGCTCAGTTTTGTAGCACTCTATATCGGTAGGCATAAATGGTAGGTGTTTATGTATACCAGTAATTAAGATGTGAACAATACAACAGACAGTAATCTCGCTAAACGAGGCGATGGCATTAACATCAACACCGCCATCCCAGGAGTGGTCGCGCAGATGTCGCCCACCACCTCGCGATGGGGCCGGTATGCCACGAACACATCAGTGGTACCTATGTAATGGCGGCTAATGAACGCGATGTGATTCACAGGCGCGGGCGCACATGCGACCTCGATACACCGAGCGCACCATAACTCATAGAATAGAGCATCGGAAGAAACAGATGAGATACGAGTATGAGCGCGGGAGGTAAGGCGGGTGCAGGCAGGCGTCAATCGACTCTGTGAAGAATCTGATTTATGATAAAGTTAACACTATCAGTAAATTAATGTTGGTTCTGATGGGATAAGCTAATTATGTTCTGGTCTGTTCCTTGCCAATTGTTCAATTATGCAATTAGTAATCAAGTGTTCCATAGTGTTCCTATGATTTTAAATAAAGAGTATGAGTATGATAGGAGTCGTGATAGTAAGCCGAATTTCTAGCGAATCAAAGATATTATATCATATTTTGCCTCACTGAAAACCAGACTTCAACGTTTGCAGCAGTGTTTAGGAGAACCAGTGCTATCTAAACCCGTTAGCTTCATAATTGGCCTGGGTTCATTCTTTATAAAAATATCGGTTACTTCCATAGACATTTGTAGTGAAATCAACACTGTGTCGCGTCTGGTCGCCGTGTGCTCACCCCGGCAGGCGGGCGGCGCGGCGTGAGAACGGCTCGCATGTGGAGCGTCCACACTTGTTCTCTTATTGGCGCACCGACTCCTACCTACACTAACACACACTTTTTAATCACCCGCTACATCTGTCCGCTGTAGGTACGATTCTGTTTAGTCTTGTTGTGTCGGTTCCCACTTGCCTGCGCCGAGTGTATGTCATGGGAAGACGCACTGTTCCGGGCAATGTTTTAGATCAAAAGCATTGTTCGCTCATTGTTCTGATAGACGCAACTGGGTTTATAAAGTGATAAGTAAGTCTGTATGATACGGAGTATCGTGAGTAGATACGCTGTTTGCTTACCTGGAAGCATTGAGGTAGTAGCAGCCAATCAACATGCATGTATGAAAGGAAAACGGAACGGAGGGCTTATCCCGTAGAATTCAGTTTGACAGTTACGAAACGAAAATTTGGCAACGGGTCCCGTAAACCAAACTCCATAGCGCCACCAGTAGTCTGACTGTCACATAATTTCAGGCTAGCAGGCCGGGGGCAGAGCAGACGTACACAATGGATGGAGGATTGGACAAGCAAGTTTTCAAATTAAATAATTGTACATAACAATGAGTAATTTTGTTTTTTCACAATAAACATTTTGTACGGAAAAGGTATGGAAAAGTTTTTTTCGATTTCTGACTTTTCTAGTACTCTAACCTCAGTTGGTCCCATAGTCTTTTCATCTTTATAAGAAACAGGATTGGTAGCCACCATAAAAAGAAAATGTGAGAATTGCCCATTATCTAGCTGACTATACCATTTTTTCAACTTAAAATCGACTCAACAAGGAAGCAATGACGATGTATCTCAAAAAAAAAACTGCCAAAAACCCGTCGGAGATTTCTGGTAAACGGTTTCGTGATGGTTTCCGTACGAGCTCGGCAAAAATACCACACAACTCCGTAGGCAATCGGAAAATTTCGAATACATCTATTGTTCCCTTTTACATCGATTTTCGTTTCATAATTGTCAAAATATCCTACGGGATAAGCCCTGTGTATACCTAACGCGGTAAAACCAGTCGTATCGTATCACGTTCTGTCTAAGTCATAAATATCACAAGTCAGCATTTTTTAGTGATTTAAATGGCAGATACATATATAATCTTTCTATCTACTCATTGAAATGCTAACTTCTAAAAATGAAGTTGTTAGATAACATTAGCAACAGAGGGACGTACAATAATAGAAGCAGTTGAAGCAGTTGTTTATTACTCATAACGGTACCTATAAATTAAAATAACGGCGCATGACAAAGTCTAAATTGGCTACAAAGTAAATATAACCAAACGACCTGTGACATCACGGCCGCGAACAAAGAGCTGTTGTATCTGTGTAGTCACTGCTAACGACCGACGCCTGACACTCTGCCTACCGACTGTTCGTGTGTCTGTGTGGTGCTCGTACTCATAACAGTAATGGCTCCGTGTCGGCGCCAACCGCAGCGCGTTGTCACGCTACAACAATTTTTTGCGCTATGTTTTCCTTAACCAGGTTTAGAAACTAAGGTATCACCTTAGTCATTGCTATTTCGATTGGGATAATAATAAAAGTCGTTTCATATTTTATGGTGGTACGGTGGATCCGTCACGGGTTTTACCAGTGATAAGGATTAGGCAGGAAATTGGGAGATGAATGTGTGTGGAAACCCAGATGGGCGCAACACAATTGTGACGAACATAGCGGAATAATCCGGAATCAATCGCAAACCACTTCGTCTCGTCATTCGTTAGGTTTGAAGCGGAGATAAACAGGTATGCACGTGGCTCGCTGGAGGCGTCCGTGACGCCTCATTGAGTGGTCATCAAGATGGATGCTCGTCCTCCGCACGGCGAGGTGCTAGGTAACTGGCGTGTTAACGACCACACTTTTCTCGCCCACGCGGCGCAGGGCCGCCACAAGCGGACGACGCACCGTGCAGCGAGAACTTGAGATGTTGCGCCCTTTCTTGGGATAAAGGTTTTAAAATACTTCTATCTGAAGATGTAGTGACTAAAGGAGCACATCATACTCGCAATAGCATCAATGAAAGAAATGACAATAGCGTTCAAAGTTTCATGTCACCCATGCCTACCATTTATTGACATTATCATTACTCATTTTTGTGCCTTTCACAGTAGGTACTATTACTAATATCACAGATATTACGTACACTAGTAGGGCTAGAAAGGCACGTTGCAAAGTATGAAGTAAAGAATAAGTACCTACCTATGTTCTATTCTATTTTAGCACTGCGATATCTTAGTTATATCTGCGCCCCACTTAATCTTATGCCCCATGCTTCTCTCATCCTTCCAGTGTGGGTCCTGCCGAGCACCTACGGTAGTGGAGTCGTTAACTAAATAGAGCCGTAGGTGCGCTGTCACCGGCCATTACCGCACAGATTTATTGCGCAGGAGTCGGCCCATACACGCACACGACGAGATGATTCTTGAATCATGGAGACAGCAGAATATATAGAATTTATAGGAACTGGAATTGAAAAGGGAATCTTTCAGGGAAATTATGCATTTATTCTGATTCCGTTGGTACATACTCAATTCGCTGTCAGCGACCCGTACTGGATCTTGGCCTTTGCCACCAAGATAATACTGCTCCTGTCCTGCGCAATCTTCTGATAGATTACACTCAAATATGGATTGCTCCATCCAGAATGTGTGTAAACATTGAGTAAGTGACTAAAAATGGTAGCGCACGCTGAATCACAGTTGTTTATAGGCTGGCAGTTAATAATAAACAAAGAATTTATTCGCGTTTTTCTCACAATACTATATATGAATCATCTGCGGTCACAGACAAGTTAGTATCCATCCATTTAGGTATGGTTTGTTCTAACTCTAATTTCCCGTAACAACTCAATCAAAAGTTAGAGCAAATGGAAGATAAATAGATACTGTATTCTAAGATCGTTAGTTTCATTCCAAGAGTGAATAGCCACCTTTGGATCTAGTAGGTAATATAAGATATATGTTGGACATAATTAATTATTCAGATACCAATTGCCACTCTTCTAATTTTCTTACAAGTTGTGAAATGACATCGCCGCCGACTGATCGAGTGAGAGCGCACTGCAAGTGACCACACTCCAGTTAAGTTGGACTTAAACTTGCTCCAATCAAACTTGGGATTTTAGCTCTTTCCTACTGGACTAGTCAAGTAGTTTTGCAAGTCAAGCAGTCCGGCGCAACGCGGGGCTTTGATTCACTTTGTGGGGTGTTTCTCTAGTCCGCATGTTATAGGTACAATAGTTAATATTAGTACTTACCTACCTGTATCGAGACTCTGGATCATTTCTGAAATAACTTTCAATAGATACGATATTTTTTTAATTCTTCTAAATAAATTAGCCTAAAACAGTCAGCTGACAGGATATGACGTGACTACAAAAGCGTATATAAATCAGAACAAAAATATACAATCGATTAAGTCCTTGTTAATCTTTGTTTTAGAACTCGGACACATGTTACACGGATTAATTAAATTAAGCCCTGTGTACACACATAAGACAGGTTCTTCTGTCCATCCCCCCCCCCCCCCCCCCCTCAAGGTACCGTGCCCGCTGGTCCGTGCAAACGGTAACTATTCTCGGATTAATTAAATTCTGCGGAGCCCTCGCAACTTTGCAGCTAACTTAACCTGCCGGCAACTTGGACGGTAGGAATTACTTCTTGCTTTAGGTAAGAGTACCTACTCAACTTGAAGATACGAAAGCGAGTTTACAATCTGGTGAATAAGCTGAATAAGTAATTTATTTTCATCAAGCTTTTTCCCGGAACCATTCACAGACAGTCCTACTTACTATACATACCTATAGTGTACACGGGTGGTTATCATGCGTTTGAAAGAGGTTCGAACATCTTTGTATGTCTTTAACGATGTACTGAGGTTCCATCACGACGTTTACTTAACTGTTGGAGCAGTCAGTATACTGTTACAAAGGTTTCGAAAAAAAAAAACTACTAGGTAATGAACGAGTCATTGTTTATGCCATGAGCGTTGTCACTTTCTATTTCTCTTCCATTTACTTTCAAACTTCTGTATATTCACATACTCGTACGTATGTACTTTTATAAGAAAGTCTACTATTTGATTATTTCACATTCGAGTGCGCGGCCTACCGTCGTCGGTCAAAGGGCGAGCCGGGAATAGTTCCCGATGCCGGCCGCGCCGCAGCCCGGAACTAAAACTAGAACTTGAGGGAACTTGGAGCAGAACTTAGCCGCACGAAGTTGCCGGCAGCCCGGCGGATCTATTTGCGTATCCCATTCGCTAATCCGATCGTGTGCTCGCAAATAGTGAGTAACGTAGCGAGGCGTTCGCCGCCCGCCGCGAGCGCGTTGGCTTAGCTTAGCCTCAGCCCTTTCGGGTTAAGGGGCCGCTTTGTTTAGGATATTGGCGATCTATACGAGTTTGTTGATCGAATATGTACTCGTATGTCAGCACTAGACTTAGGTTTAGATTAATCTCCGTCTTACTTTCCAATGTGTAGATCTTATTGATGTTTAGTTAGAAAGATTGAAACACTTTATTGTACACAATTAGGTACAAGAATAGTAGCATTATTAATATTTTATTTGGGTAACACAGCCTTATTGGTTGGTGAGTAAGGATTTTACGGAATCAGGACTACTGTTGAAAAGATCTATAGTAGGGTTGTTGCTTATCTGGTTAAATGCTGCACACGCTCTTACTAGGTAGCTATTCTTTCTGTAATTAGTGCGATACTTAGGTATATGTAGGTACAAAGGCGGCCATATCACTTAGAGCGATCTCTTCCAGGCAACCTCTGAAGTTAAGTGGACATTAATTAGCGACAGTGTAGTGTAAGAGACGAAATAAACAGTGAAATTAGTAATAAGAGTAAACAATATGAGTATAGTTTAGTATATATGAGTACCCACAAAAGTTATAGGTATAAATTCACCAGGTCACCTCATTAATCTTCATCGAACTTTACCATAATTTACTGATTTTCAATTTAATTTTCTTTTATCTTGGTCCCTGAGCTGGTGTCCAGTCCATCGATCGTCACGATAGTTTTTATGGGGTCACTGAAGAATGTCAAGACCAAACTAAAACACCAACATACAATTACAAACTAATAACAACAAAAAGCAAGTCATAAATAGCAGATTAAAGACAAAAAAAAACCAAACCTTTATTCCATTTCCAATACGCAAACTTACCACCCAATATTTCCAAGAGCAGCCGAAAACCTCTGGCACCTACTACGGCGTAGTTTACCCGAGGATTAGTTGATTGCAGCGAGTATAAGTACAATACGAGACGAGGGAGGCGGTGAGGCGGTCACCGTCGCCGGTGGTCGAACAGTACAGTTCAGTTCACCTACTCTAAGCCAAGACGCGGCCCCGACTATAAACACCTCGTACAATTCGCCGGCCGTCGCCACTTGCGACCCCTGACTTGGAAACTCCACTTTAAATCCCGTGTATTCTTGTATACAGAGTGGTGATAATAATAAGTATGAGGTTCGGGTTGAGAGTCGCAGGTTTTTAGAAATAAATGGTCATTTCTTTTTTAGTGTTTTTTTATTTGATAAACTGGATAACACTGGATGAGAGGGGAAGAGGAGAAATAATGAGGATTTTTACACTGATTTGATTTCTTATTGATTATAGAATTAATTTCAATAGAATGAGCTAACTCCAAGAAAAAACCTTGTCCCCGGCAACAAGACCTGTAAAGAAAATAAAATTCACATTATGCGATTAATTTTCTCTGTACCATCCACCCTGTACATAATTCAGCAATCCGGTTAAGGGTGGCACACACGGCGTTCGAAACTTTACGCAAATAACCCCCCCTTACCGCCCCCCTCCTATCTCAACGGTCAACGAGGGGGTCCGAGTGAGAACAATTTCTTAATAGCCCATAACTCGGGTGAGAGCGCGCGGGCCGGAGTCAGCGTCCATGGTCGGGGCCCGAGGGTCACACAGTCACCCACCTACCTACCACCTACCGGAAGGACCAGCAGCACTTGGGAAGTCATTTCAAAGGTCGACACACAAATTACAGTTTCACGTAGTATAGTTCCTACACTATTTAGTATCTGCCTGGATAATGCAATCCGGTTATACAATTTGAGTAGATAAGGTACATAAGCGCGGTGAATTATTAACAATTGGGGTGCAATATGAATTGAAAGACGAATCCCATTATTTTTGTATAAAATATATTTCTTTAATAATAAGTCACCACCTGTACAATCATTTAGTTAGCCCTAGCGCTAGCGCGCACTACGATTTTTAATCGCGCTATTATTTTATCGCAGAAAAAAACATACATATGGGTTTATATAGAAGTGCGCGCATATGCGAGAAAAAAACAGCGATTTTAAAATTGTGATTTGTCATATTTTTCCGCGACTACCGCGACGCGATAGACGCAAAATAAATTGCAGCATGAGTTGTATGACCCCGCGCGCCCGGCCCTCGTTCTGTTCTTCATAGAGTGAACATGTCGTTCTGTCTGTAGGAACATTTTGATAATCGAAATACAAGGAAGGCCACATCTCCTAAACCCCTCCTACAATATAGTGATTGTAGTGATATTGAATTTCGTCGGCTAGTATTTTTATTATATAATCAATTTGAGGATCAACAATCCTCAGTAATCTGTCAAATGTTTGCATTTTAATAATATAATAATAGGCGAAGAATTTTTGGGATACATAACATAACATAGTGCAGCATCATTGTGTTTTAGATAAAAGAACCCTTTGTTTCTTTTATCTAAAACACAATGATTCTGCACTATGTTATGTATCCCAAAAAATCTTGGACTATTATTATATATGTAATTAAAATGCAATTCTTGTTACTATTTCGGAAATAATGGAAGGAAGAAAAAAGAATTTAACAATACTGGACTCGTCCTTTCACAGATGAAAGATGTATTTGGTATGTGCTTATTACTACTTCGGAAATAATGGAAGGAAGAAAAAAGAATTTAACAATACTGGACTCGTCCTTTCACAGATGAAAGATGTATTTGGTATGTGCTTATTACTACTTCGGAAATAATGGAAGGAAGAAAAAAGAATTTAACAATACTGGACTCTTTCCGAAGTAGTAATAAGCACATACCTACACGAAATCCATGTTGAAAATCCAGCGATTTTTTCATCGCAGTGCGCGCACTGAACTTTCTGCGATATTTTACAGCGCGATTCTAAAATCGTGTCGCAAAAACCAAAATCGTAGTGCGCGCTAGGGCTTAAGGACAAATATAGAGCGATTCTGCATAGTCGGCAAACAGAAACTCATCAGTAGATGACTCTCTAACTAAGTGTCATTAGAGTCTCACGAGACTTCAAGTGTGAAGACCCTCGAAGACGCGTTGTCCGTTCGTCCTCCAAGCCTCGAGGGCAGTTAGTCAAAGCTCCGGAAGCGGTGTCCGGCCCGCGTGGCCGCGTGTCGCTTCCGCCCGCCCTGTGCCGCGGGCAGTGGGCAGTGGGCAGTTCTCAGAGCAGTGGCCGGATCTCTTCACACTATTACCTGCAACAGAGGAAAACTACCTTCAATAAACTTCTTTTGATTCATCAAATACCGTAGAAAACATAAATAAAGGTGTTTGAATTATATACGACACGTGGGCCAAGTGCGAATTAGTTAGTTTTGCAAGAATAAGAAAGATGATCTGGATTTAATGGAAGACTGGCTGGATGCAAAGTGCAAGGTCTGAACGTTGAATGCTGTTATTTGTTTTGCGCTTGGAGATGTACCTCCTGGCAGTTGATTACGAAGCGGGAAAGAAAGATGAAAGTGAAATGGCAGTTGAATACCTATATTTAATAACTTGACAACGCCTCCTACATGTATGTGTTGAATTTGTGTACTTACAGCTGGAGTTTCACTGGAATCCTTTACATGTGTCCCTGAAATGACATCTCATCTAAAAGTCCCTGAACTGTCCCTCACGGTTTCCTGAAGGCCGCCTTGCGCCCGGAGCTAACTGACACTGAACTCAGTGCCTTTGACATACGAGTAGGGTATAGAGAACTGACAGTTAAGTCGACGCTTCGTTTAATGTTGTAATTAGTCGAGGAAAGTGAGGGCACAGTGCAGGAGTCGAGTACTGACACTGACAGTGCAGCGGAGACTCGGCTGATGTAAATAAATATTCTAAGTTGCATTTCTATTTTTTCTAATAAAAGGACGTTCCAATAAAAATGGTCGTGCAGAATGAAGATCCAAGAACAAGTACTGAAGACTTGCAGTAACTCATACATAACTCATCAAATGAAGGAAGAGTCTAAAGAGTCTAAAAGTCACACAGGGTTAGAATTCACAGGGAGCATAAAGTGCGTAACTTAAAAATATAAACTGAAGAATGAACATGTTTGCATACGGGCCGTATGCAACGGGAAAGTGCAACGTTTTGACGGCTGATTATATTTTTGTAAGAATTCGGATATAAATGATTCTCATTAAGTCGATAGTATTCGTCGAGCGTACCAGAATCTCACAAGAGTAGAAGCGATTGAGTGGCCACACTGTGGCGGTGCCTGTATCGCGCTGTGTGATACCAGCACTGAAGACAGGTCAAAGGGGCGGAAGCTGACCGTCGCGCGCGCACTTCCGCCTCACGCCGCGCCGGCACCAGTCTTGTGCGACTCACGGCGGAAGGACGAGGTTTTGGGGATAGTTTGCGGAGGACATCTTGTTAGACTTCTGTGTTTCAGAGGGTACAGAAAGGTATAAACGCGCTAACAACAGAAATGGAATGACGTCACGTCAGCTGGTATGAAGGGAACATTTTACACCAGGTGAGATGTTTGCCCGGTGACGGTGCTGGGCTTCAATACAATAGATATTAGGACGTTGTGTATATGCAAAGTCCCGTTGAAAATGTCGATAGCGCGTTCTATGTCGGTATAGAGAAATACGGACTGTTCGAGTATGCTTCGGACGAACAGCCACATCTATCGGTGAGTTGTATGAACTGAACGTAGTGGCGCTTTGTGCGTCACCACAAAGGTATCCAGATCATCGCGAAGTCGCGCATTCAAATTAATTATAGCCGTCGTTTGGTTGTAGAGTAGCTTAACTGCAGAACAGAAAGTTCTTATGTCCTATTTGTTTATTCTTGCTCTCAACTCAAATCCCTTTGATTAACCCCGTACCCGCCGTTTTAAGCGCACTTAGAGCATAATTAGCGTCATCCGGCGCACTCGGCCAGGTGAGCTCGTCTGAGGGCCGCAGGAGGGCCCACGCGCCGCCGAGCAAGGGCTTCAAAGCGGCCCTTGATTCGGCAGCTAATTGGCTTGACCGCGCCGTCGCGCTGTCTCGATGTCACAGGGGATGTAAAAAGACGATGTGTAAATAACAGTCGGATATGACAGCGATTCGAGCAATGTAATGCGGCTAGAAAAAGATAAATAACTGCGTCCATGAAGGAACGCACGCCGGGGAGACTACATTTTCTTTCATCCATGACTGCGTCTCTCTTGATGAATAAAGCTGAAACAATCTGTAAGTATGCAGGAGTCCACCTCGCGCCATAAAATAGCCATGGAAACTTGTTTTGGGCAACAATACATCATCAATAATACCTACGTGGGCCCAGTCGCCGTATTTATAAACACAGTAGGGGAAGCTTCACAACACAAGGCACTGGAGATATCTTTATTTTCCCTGTTAGCAGTAGTTTCATTCCAAATCGCCAGGATGTTTTGTTGAATTAGAATCAGTAAAATAGGTAAGTGATACAACTGGACAGGGCAGAATACAAAAATGATTTATTTAAAAAAAGTTACAGTATATGAAAGCAGTAAGTTCTTCTAACGAAAGGATATTGTAGTTTTTTTATAGGTAATCTACACTTTAATAATTTTATTTGCAGGGTCACGACGAAGAACCTTGTCGCCGACGTATTGCAAAAGATATAACATTTGTAGCATGTGTGCGACACTGCAAAGTTCTTTATAGAGATGTCCAGTGTTCAGTTAGAGCGGTCAGAGTAGGGGATGTTGATTTATCCCTGACATCCGACATATCGAGTGGGCGCTCTGTTTGCGAGCCGGTGGTGTCGAGGCCGCGAGGCCGACGCGCAAAATATGCCTCGTAAATAATATCGACACCGAAGCCTTATAGCCGGTGGAGAGAGTCTTCTCGCACTACAAATTAACCAAGGAACAAATCTTTTGCGCCTTTGTTGTAATTGTATTTATTTCATCTCAAAACAACCAAAACCGTTACAAGATAAGTCATACAAAATAATTAAATAATAAATCAATATTTAATTATTTGTACCTATATCCATTACTTATGTAACACATTGCACAGCTTAGATAATTAAGATTATATTTAATATAACTAAACAGAAAAATACCTATAATAGTACAATAGTGTACAATCAATAAAAAATAAAATAAAAAGTGTGGAAACATGTGTCAAAATAATTTTAAAATGTCACACGCTAAGAGTCAAATATATGTCAATTACCCGAGTCAGAGGAAATGAGAAAGTTTTATTTAAGTTCTTTGCGTATTTTAACCATAACTTAGAACAGTGTACTTAATTAGATTAGGAAAAGTTCGAAAAAAATCCCGAGAGCAAAATTTGAACCTTGCCGTTCTGTTGATTGCTCTGAAGTCCAAACTAGGGACATATCGGCTTTTACAGTTGGTGATGGCGTGAAAATTGGTCAACCCTTTCTGTGTATCGTCGTAGAAGCTAACTATAACATAGGACAGACTTTGATTGTTACAGATCTGGACTTTGATAAGTTTTTGTAGCGTTGCTGTTGGATGGCCGTTCCTGAATGAAGTGTGTTGAGATATACCTTCTTTATTGATTACCAGTATAGAGATTGATGTTCCAAAAAGAACAATGGCGACGTTCCATACATTTCGAGGCCCAGTACATTTATTCCACAAACATGTTCTATAAATTCTTCATTCACATCTAAAAATGTACACTTGTATACTATACTGTATGAAATAACTTAGCATAAAATTATATTTTAAATGACACATACTCGTAAACATTAATAAAGAGGTCTTCGTTTATTTTATATACGATGGCGACACAGGGCCCTGTTATAGCTGGGCCCTGTCTCGCCGTCCTTCTTTGCTGAGAAAAAGCAGCCCTTATGAATTTTATTGCGAAGGTTAATACAAAAACACAGCGATGCATATTTTATGTTCGCTCCCGTGCTCGACCGGGGGAACATAAACACCATTAAAGCATTTCTATTAACCTGGGGTCATTTCACTTTGTCCGCTACCTTGCCTCCGCGTGCCTCGTACGACATGAATAATGCATGCCTCGCGAAGTTCGTCGCGTCTTGTCTCGAGACCGCGGAGACATTTTGTGAAGCTTCAGCTGTTTTGAATAACTTGCCTTTTATTGAGGGCTTCTTTTGCAGCGTGTTGCCGTCGTCTTGGGATTTTTTGACTGGAGTGTGAGGTTATGGAATACAACATGTTTTGTTTTCACCTTAAAATTGACTGTATCAGACAATCTTATTTACAGATTTCATTTGGCAATCTCTTATTAAAATAATTTGCGATTGGAGGACTACATAAAAGAAGTTGTTAGTTGACATAAAGATGTTACATCCTGTCCTATGGTCACACTCGTTGCTAGTCACATATGGCAACCCCAAATGTAAATGATTCGAAAATTCCACCGAAAAGAAACAAAGAACCCACAGTATGTTGTGTTATGATTTCGTTACAAAAATGAGGTTACATTTTTTGCCACCAGATGTTTCTCTTTAAACAAGTCCATCGGGCACCGTACCGATATTTTTTACCGGTATTTTTCCGGGACCGGTACAAACAAACAGTGTCAAGGTGACGGCCCGACAAAAGGTCGGGTTCCGTGTAAATATTTATGAAGTTTGTGAGAGTTCGGGGTTTTGTAAAGAAAAACCGTAGACTGAAAAGTTAAGAATATGTACTTTTCAGTTAGGGAAATAAACATGTAGGTATGTTTGAAAAGAAAGCGTTTGTTCGCCTGATTTCACTGACAGATGACAGACTGACTCTTGATTATTAAAAAATTGAACTCTTGTCTTTGATCTTCTAGTGACACGAGGCTTGTACGGATTTGTCTAGCCACAAATCTCAAAGGATTGGTTTCACAACGAGCAAAAATCTAGGTTGAGTTCGCAGAATTATGAGCACTAAAGTTTTGAAAAAATAAACATATTTTGTACATCACTAATTTTCTTTTTCACTGAAACTATGTTTAAAGCACCTGGAGTAGCCACAATATAGTCAAGATGAGGGTTCGAACCAGCAATATTTGCAGCAGTAATTTTAGCCCTAACCATTGTCACTGTTCGTCATCATCATCAGCCTATTAATGTCCCCACTGTTGGGGCATAGGCCTCCCTTTGCACAAGGGGGTACGGGCCATTTATTCAGACATGCAGTTTTCCTCGCGGTGTTTTCCTTCACCGGTAGTACAGTCGGTAAATGTACGTAAATCTTCGAATAAATCCGATAAACTCATTGGTACGTGGCATTGCATGGTTTCGAACCCGGACCTCCCGCATGGGAGTCCAGCGTTCTAACCACTAGGCCACCGACGCTTCATTGTTATTGTTACTTCAAGTTAACTCGAGAGATCGAGGTCAAATGCGGGTTTAGAAGTTAACAAACAATAAAATTTAAAAAAACTCGACTTTAAACCTAGGCGTTTCCAGTATAAACATTCAATCTTTAATGAATTACCTATACCCGCCTAGGCACCTGTCACACTGTAACAAGTATCTTAACCCTACCCACCTTCTCCCACTAACAAACGCTTCCCTTTGTGTCGGCGACGCGACGCGCCGCGAACAGGTGGACGCAGGCGCGTGCGCAGTTACGAGCGGAACCGGCTGTGTGCCCGGCTTTATGGAGGACTCTCACAAACACACAACACACCTTGCCTTTGTAGGTAAATAGCGGATGCCGCCCATTCTGGCAACACTATTAACCCTTTTGTAGCTGTTCGATAAACAATCTGGTAGTGAAGAGGTGGTGCATGTTCCAAACCGTCCACGTGTAAACGTGAAAATTTCTTAAAAATGTTCTGTGTTCTTGAAATTGTATTGATTCATAAGCAAAATAGGTTTTTATTTAAAAACAGGTTTTGCTCATAATTTATTTATCTCACTCGTCAGCCTATTAACTCTCTCTTGCCTCTCCTTGCACAATCACAAAACACAAAAGGGTAATATAGGGAGGGCCATATTCAGTGCTGAAAAAGTCATCATATATATTCAGCATCATGCGGTCGAACCACGTGGCCAAGAGCATTCGTTAAGCCTTTTGCTGAAAAATTTTGGACATTTCATAAGTTTCCCAAATTCAGCCTGTAGATACATGTTGGCGGAAGAGTCGCGGATAAGGCAAGGTGTCGTTAAATCCTGCGGCTCAGCGAGGCGATAAATCTTGGGCAGTTTGTGAAGTGCGCGAACTTGGTAAATTGCGCATTGTATATGCGGCTCACCGCGGCGGCCGGAGACGCCCGGCCTAAGCCGGCGTACGCGCCGCCGCGAGGAGAGGCGCTAAACTGATATTTATGGCCCGAACGCACCTTACACTCTTGGAATTATTTTGTTGTGAAGAATGGTTGAGGTGGGGTAAGTACGAGTAGGTACCTAAATATGACGAAATGGAGTCTTTACGCTTTTCTTTTCCTATAATCCGTAAAGGATTACCAATTTACACATTTTTACTGAACTGAAATCTTTCCAATAGATTGACTACAATAGTTGACATTTGTTACTGATTTGTGTTTCTCAATGTACTGCCAGTGCCGTAACATTATAATGTTACAGTAAGTGGGCACATTATCCACAACGTCAGTGATCACTCCCCACCTCCCCTCGCGCCGGGCGATATTCAGATGTCGACAGCTAAGTGCTGCAGAGTGCAAGGCGATCGCGTTCACTTACCGTCGCCATAAATCTCGCGTGCCGCCCGCAACCGCACTGCCGTGCAAACGCAGGTCGCGGGATACGGGAGGTATAGGACACAGGGGTATCTAGGTACGGTACAGTGGTAGATCAGGCCGACTTGTGATGCAGGTGGACGATATACGAATTATCTGGAAACGCATTGTGCGAACGTCGCAACAACTTTAGTGCTGGTTATCAAAATATAGTGATGATTAGATAAAAGGTATGTCAAACCCCTGCCCAAACTGACGACTAATGAACACCACTAACCTTGAGACCCACGTTCAACTCGGATGAATTGTCTGGAGCTCCTGTGGTAAAGGCGGCTGCCGGCACGGCGATACACAGCAAATGCACTGCACTTTTGGGTTTCGACTCGGGCAAAGTTCGCAGTTTTGTTTATGTGAAGACAAAATTGAAGAAGAAGCAGTTTTATTCACAGACTGGATGATGTGAATAAGCTCCATTTACATCATCCAGTCTAGTGAATAAAACTGCCTACCTATAACATCTCTTACTATGATTGTAATACTCAAAATTGTGTTCATCGGATGTAGTCTTGCAAAGGCGGAAAGTGCTAAATCTATCTTTGCTTTTTCTTTCCGATGAAGTGTTTCAACTGTAATTTCATTCCGTTCGTTAACTCACCTACCTTAAAAATGATGTCCCTTCACTTCTGCATCTTATTATCGTCGATAATCAAAATGAAATATTAGATAACAGAACCACCGCCGAGCACTTACAGCAGTTAGCGCCGTACCTTGCTGTTCGTCGGCTGAACATTACCGGCACATCAGCGCGCCCTTCACGACTCATTAGGGCGGTTTGAAAAACGCGCGCAGTACTAAAATAGACATTATGTAAAGTGGCACAATTACCGCGGTGACTTGTGAAAAAGTTGCGTTTTGCTCTCTACTCCTCCTCGCGGGGTGCGCCACTCGTGAATAGGGCTGGCATGACTTCCTTCACTTCCTTGTGGGAGATGATTCATCCTGTCAATAAATGTAGCTCTCATTTTTATCAGCCCTTCATGTATTGTAATGTCAGACCATGCAGATATGGGATGTTTTAGGTCAATTCAAACAAATTTCTTTAGTAAGCAAATTAAACTGGAACTGATAAAAGTCACATTAGATGAAACCATAGAAATAGGATCCGTGATTGAGACGCAATTTGGTAAGCCTGTTAACCCTGTCAACGTGGAGCGAGTAGAAGGTGGCGCGAGCACGTGAGGCCTCATTTAGCGTTCGGTCGGAATTAACATAAATAATAACGTCATTTCTCACCGCCGCCGCCCTCGCCGATATTGCGTCATTTGCCTGCCCTTATAGCTCCACAACACTTAACTCCAAATAAAAAAGTATATTATAAATTCCTACGTAAGAGCGACGATTTTTCGCGCGCCCTTTTTGGGGTTCCACGGTTACATGACTGTTGCTGTTACTTGCAATTTACACGTATCTTTTTGAGAGTTGCGAGATTCAGATTCAGTTGTCAGTCTTCAGATTCCAGATCCTTTACAGAAGTTTCAAACGTTCTCCATATAATGTTGTGCTGTCTTCGGAAGCATCATATTCGAGTAATGAAAATTGTAATGTCTTTTTCCTGCAGAATCCTTCCTGGCCAAATCGCGACGGACTCGGCCAAGTTTTTTGTCTGGCTCGAGGTGTAAGCGGCGGTTATTTGCATCACAATGGTCTGTCGGCTCGCGCGCTTTATATTTGGTTCCATGTTTTTAATTCCGCCTACAAATAACGTTTAATAGTGGTGTAAGAAGTAACGGTGCTACATTTGCATATTAGTGGTCCGAGGTTCTTCATAAAAATGCAGAGAAAAAAATAATGTACGGACTTGCGGGGCGCAGTGGCGCTGATGGCTTTTTTAATGTCTTTCTTAGTTACGTGTAAATCTGGTTCTTTTGTGTCTCTCTGGCTACTCTCTTTTGTTCTGTCTACCGCAACATAAGTCTGATTTGCATCTGAATGAGCATATAGTACTTATACAGATCACAGCCCTCTCTGAAGATTATCACTACAAGATTCTAATTCGTAATTGTGATTAGATCATAGAGATGAGATTGTTTTCAAAGTGGCCTTTTTGATATAAAATCATATTTCTCGCCTGAAAAAAATATTTTTCGAGTTTTATATCCCATTTCTAAGCCCCCTTTCTACCTCATCTTAAATCGTTTCTCAGTCATAAACGTTTCTTAATTCTTTCTCAAATTGTTTTGGAACGAGCGGATCCCCTCAGAACCAGCAGTCCCGGTAATAACCCCTGCTCCACGTCCCGCGCAGCTCCTGCCATAAATAAAAGGTGGAAGGCTCCGACAGAATGCAAACCATGAGTTATGGTTTCAGCTACCATAGGGGTCTACTTGTATCAACTGTTTTGGTACACCGTTTTCGGAGACTATAACTGCTTTTATTGTGTGACCTGGAAATCCTCTTCCAACGATATCAACATTCGATTTATTGACGATATGAAGATTGGATTGATTTTATTCATTAAATAACATTTTCAAGATAGATATCGCTTTAATCCAACTGTTTTCTTGTCTTTGCACCTACAGTGCACCTATCATGGTACAAGGACTGTGGACATGTTCCAATGTAAACGTGCTGCAAACATGAGTAGACACTCCGACTACGTGAGGCTCCTTCCGCGAGGCACTGGAGGATTTCACCCGACTTTGTGTGAGCGGTATTCGCGTTAACAACACTGAAAAAGAACAAAGTAGATTGTGTGTGATCCCGCGAGTTCCGCGCCTAATGACGCTGAGCCGGGCCGGGGATACGTCTCTCAGTTTGTGACTCCCAACACTTCGGACACGGTGCAACATTGCAACTGAGAGCGTTCACATATTGGTGCTTAAGGAAGAGCACTAGAAAAGTGTTCAATTAAGTGAAGCCATTAATTCCAAATACATACTAATGAAATGAGATTTCAAACATAGAGCTTTTATACCAGATATAGTAATAAAAGATTACTTTTTTTACTATATCTGGTAGTAAAAAAATATTTACTGGACCCGCATGCTCCATCGTCGACCTCATCGTTGCTAACCATCAGGCGAGATCGAGGTCAAATGCGGGTTTAGTAGTAAATAAAAATCAAAATCAAAAAAACTTCATCCGACAGATTGAAGTTTCTGCAAGTCCAGAATTACATAGCATGATATCTGACCCTAATTATTGAGAAGTAGAGGCCTTCAATCTACTAATTCCGCTGCCGCTTGTATCTCGCGAGAGGCAGTATTCTCACCCCGTGTTATATTCCATGGATCGTTATAAATCAAAGCACGTTGCTTCTTATAAACATATTTCGTGTGTCTTCTTTTTAAATTCGCCTGTTTTATAGTCCTCCTCATACCGCATTGTGACGTACTTTTGCCATATTTCGGGTGCTTGTACAAACTGTACTTGTTGTTAGTCGATTCGTAACTACGTACAACGTTGCTCTACGAACTCGTTGATCCTCAACTTTTGCAACTTCATAAATTAACACTACTAAATATTTTCTACCATTTGTGATGTCCTAATAATCTATTCACTATTTCTACTCTCCCACGTAGGTATGGTTACAGAAGTAAAGAATAAATTAAATGAAAGCTCCATAATTTAAGTCAAGTGAGAAGTGCTATTATATGTCCGTATAGTTTCTTCCAGCACTATTAGAGTCGGTAAGATGTTGTGGAGTGGCGACAGGTTAAGGCGGCGTCACCCGGGGGGAGGGTCAGTCCCGGGCGGGGGCGGGGGCGGTGAATTATTCGCCTTAATTATACACTGGCGACTTAACACGTGGCCTGGCCGGCGCGCCCGGGTCCTCAGTAGGACACTACACTAGGTCTAGAAATTTCTGCTGTGTTGGTCATCTATAACATTTATTAAGGTGATTGGGCTAATAAGCTGACTTTACTACATCGTCATCGTGTTATTGGTTTACTTAAATATGTACAGCAGCACGGTTTCTCTTTGTGATGAAGGTTTTCATCATCAAGTTATATATTAATGTTATGTGTTGTATTTCTGCTAGCTTACTTGCTTTTGCTTTAGTATCACAGTGGACATGAGAAACATAAATTGTGTTCATCGTTATAATTACTTATTAATTACAGAGTCTCCAGTCCCTCATTCTGGACACTCGTAACTCCAAACATAAGACGCTAAGTCACAACTTTTAACCCTTTCAGAATTGTCCCGTCTTGGATTAAATTAACATTAGGTGAAACTATTCACAAGGGTCCCGTAGGCCCATTGTGCGGACCCTTGCCGGCTGTCGGTGCGGCGCTGCGGTCTGCGGAATCCTAATTAAAATTACAACATGTAAATCGTCCGAGACGTCTTGGCCTCCTGCTTTGATGTTTGTTTAAAAGTTAGCTTCGCGTTTGTTTGGCGGACTCGTGTTTATTGTGCTGGCGCAAGTCGGCCCGGACTCTATTGTGAACGTTTGTATACTTATCTTTTTGGTTGTCTTTCATCCACGCGTACTTGTTACTTTAACGACGTATGTATGTGCTTTCAGCGGATTGTGAAGTAAATATTTTAGATTCAGTATCAAGAAGTTCAATGTAAAGTGCAGTGTTACCTCAACAACTGTCATACATTTTCATTTTTGAATTCTCATCCACAACACACGAGCTTTTCAACATTGCTGTCTTCACGGAATCTTATTTGTACGATAGGTACTCGTTTAGCTCACTCCTTTGAACATTTTCAAACTTTCGACCACCAATAGCATCTTCGACTTAACTTTCTCTGGTTGTTTAACCAAAAGACAAACGCACAGATTCCCGTTGTCCTGAGTTTGTAACTGGCCAACAGTTGTGCCCGTGTTTACCTACATCGGTCAGGAGTTGGGGGCAGGGGACGAAGTTTCAGCCCCCTCTGACTTCTGAACTTCGCTGGACAGCGCGGCAAGACGTGTCTCATCGGTATTTGGCTAATTTACCTCGACCATGTCCTGATGCATGTGTATGATCGTGATATATCTATACCTACTAAGAGTCGATCCAGACTAGAAGGCAGCCACTGAAAGATAATCTCAAGACTTCTTGTACCTTTATAATTTCTTTTTGGCATTTCCCTGATCAGTTATTTAACACCTCAACACACTACATGAAACATTGTCCACCCCATGGCAACCAAACAAACCCATAGTACATATATCTGCTTAATTTAATAATTTCCAACCATTTAGCCCGGACGACCATATTTGTCTTGGTCCAAAATCCGGCCCAAGATTATCCGGAATTTTGTTAAGGTCCCTCGGCGGCCGTGTCCCGGCAAGGGTTGGGGTGTGGTCACCGTCTTACAGCTGTGGGGTGACCACACGCCGTGCAAACACTCAGACACGGGTGCTTGGACAAAGAATACGTAGAGCAGACCTGAATTATTAAAGCGATTTGTGTCGGAGATACTTTGATTTAGGATTAATAGAGTCGTTTGATGTTTAGGGTTAATGCCGATAAAGTGATACGTATGCATCTCCTTCTTAACCCGTCCCGGTTATGGAATCCTAGATCAATTTGCTCAATATAGGGTGCATACCGCTTTGAATGCATGTTAAAAATTTTTTTTTTTTAAATTGTGTGAAATTTCATTTTGTTTTATTTCTAAATAATGTGAAATAAACACTATGATGCGATATACTTTTAATTTTTTTCCAAAAAAAAAACATTAATTGAAATGATAATCGAAATTTCACTAATTTTGATTCACAGTCACAAAACCTAACACGGTAACTAAATAATAAATATCTTTACCTCGCTATTTCAATTGAAATATCAATTTAGAATACAATATACAAATTACAATTAGCTTCACAGTTTGGGGCCAGCAAAAGATCTCGGACATATCTATCTTTCTGCTGAGTCTGAGTGTAAAGTATTTTCCGATATCTTTTTTAAAACCAAGTCTGAAACTCTCTTTGTTGACATAAATATAAACGTACGTAATATTACATGCAAATGTACAGCAACTTTAGCAACACAAAGTGAATTTAGTAAGTGGC
Source organism: Hofmannophila pseudospretella (assembly GCA_947369225.1). Classification (NCBI taxonomy): domain Eukaryota; kingdom Metazoa; phylum Arthropoda; class Insecta; order Lepidoptera; family Oecophoridae; genus Hofmannophila; species Hofmannophila pseudospretella. The sequence continues at coordinate 15,107,245 of OX376318.1, read as the reverse complement.
GGGTCATAAATCGCGCACCGCTAAAGCGTAGTTGTTAGTTGTCACTGTTATAGCGTCGCGTCGCCGTGCGTGGTTCGACCCTCACTCTCGCTCTCGGGGAACAGTCACACGAAGTGCCCCGAGTCACTTACCATAAGTGGGGAGTCCACCTGAAGCGAGGAGCTAAGAAACCTGGTGGATACGACTTTGGTAACGTATTAGGTTTTATCAATTAAAAACTAAAGTACTCCTTGATGAAGAATGTTTTCGAGAGGAAAGTATGATTTCCAAAAGGCTATGATGTTCCTTATCATTTCATAGATCAAATCTGGAGGCCAATTCTCTCGGAGTGAAATAAATATCACAGTAGATAAATATCGAAAATAAATGGCGGATATCGAAAGATGGAACTTTTTGCTTTTCACCTTCGATTTATCGAGTTCTAGCTTTCGACATGTAACGAGTGGTTCTTAGCAGTCGATATTTTACGTGATAATTATAGTCGATATAATATTCCATTTTTGAGAATAGGCCTCATTAATAGAACATAACACGATATCAGATTTGATATATTATGTAATGTGGTCATAGACTTCTAGCAATGTGGTAGTTTCCGATATATCGGAAAATGTCACTAATGAATATTAGAAAAATTCGGCTCATACATACATATATGTATTTAATTTACTTCCTGTGAATTCATGGTAAGCTTCACTTCACTTCACTTCATCAGGAGCAAAATATTAATACATGCAGAGATTGGGAAATTAGTCGGCATCCATCAGATTTGGCCAGAAGTTCGTATCTCGTGGGCGGCGAGAGAACAACACTCGTTACATAAATAATAACAATCGGGGTGAGGGTCGCGGGGGGGGGAGTGTTTACCTCACAACACAACAACATAAAAATGTTTACCGCCGCGACCGCGCAACCCAGCGGTAACGCGGCACCTAATGGCTCCAGCAATCGGGTAACTAGCACTGTAGGTATAAGTAAGTAAGTGTATCTTATCTTATGATAGGGGGCCGGGAATAACCCAGCGGCACTTCGACCCTTGAGGATCTTTTGTGCCTACCCCACTTTACACACTGGTCATCTCAGTGTGCAGGTTTCCTCACTATGTTTTCCTTTACCGTTAGAGCAGTCGGTAAATGTACGCAAGTCTTCGAAAAATACCAAAAACTCATTGGTACATGGTACTGCGTGGTTTCGAACCCGGACCTCCCGCATGGGAGTCCGGTGTCCTAGCCACTGTGCCACCGACACTCTAAGTAAGTGTAAGTTACACTTCCAGGATTAACCTGGGTGTATGTACGGCACTGTGCATCATCGGTAGCGTTTTAAACTAATTTGTTAAAAGTGTAGATCAATTGAATAATACTATGATAATTTCTGAACAAGTTTATCTGTTACATTTTTCACATTTTTTCTAATTTATTTAAGTTTATCTGTATTCGCGAACACGCAATTCAATCTTTAAACTAGCCAAGCATCACTGATTGTAAGTAAAACACCCCGGCAGTTAAGTCTTTTCATTCCACTTATTATAACCTTAGTTTCAGCTTAAACCACGTTGGAATATTTATTCTATTTATGTCCCTTGAAATCAGCCATTCAGCAGCTCGAACCAAACCTAATTCAATCGTCACCCAATCAAACGCCAAACTCCAACTCAGTTTCAGCTACAGTTTGCAATGACGAAAGAAAACACTAAGATATTTGTAATATTGTTCTAAGAGCTTAGGTCTCTAGCGGGCGCTGGACAGTGGGCATGCTCTCAGCCCGCAGGAGCCGAGAGAGCGCACGCTGGGCCGCATTCCCGGTGCGGGAACTATGCTGAATATTTTTAATCAATACAAATTAGGTTGAGCCGCGGCCGCCTCGGGCGCCGTGCGGGTGTACGAGCGCCGCACGGTGGGCTGTGATGTTATAAATATGGACAAATCAGTTTCAGATAAAAAAAAATGACGTTTAAGTTCAAGTGCAATTTATTCAATAACAATATACATATTGTGTTTGAAAGTACATTAATATTAAGAAGAAGAAGAAGATAACAATAAATAAAGATGAGATAAGATCTGGAAGCAGCCTACTCTAGTCCACTGCTGGACATAGGCCTCTCCCAGGGCGCGCCATTGAGCCCGATCTTCGACTCTTCTCATCCAGTCGCTGCCAGCCACCTTGCGCAGTGTACAAAATAGCTAAAATAATTAAAATTCACTAAAAGTTAATGTTTATACAAAATGTCAAATATTAAATAAAAAAATACCTACTTGAAGAATTACAGATACAAAAATGTAAGTGCTTAAAGTTGTTCTATTTATGGATTCACGGGCGCTTACACTCTTTGATAAAAATGATGCATCTTACATAAAATTGCCTAGGACTGAATTTTACGACATATCACATTGCCTAAAAGTGATCGTGATCGTAGGTAAATCTGAGTTTACCTAAAGAACTGTTCCTAATCTAACATTACAACAGATACCTCTTTTGAAAAATTAATTATAAATGCAAATTTTTCAACTTCACAATGTGTGCACAGAATACAGCACCAACAGCCCACTGTGCGTCCGTCGTGCATACTGTACGACGGAGCATCTCGGGATAAAGTTGCTTAGCGAGAAGATATCGATTCACCGGCCCCCGCGCACCCGCCAGGTACCAGGATAACTTGGCTTATTAAGAGATCCTCGGCTTATTCAGCGATCGGCATCCGGAGTATTTGTGTTCTCGCTATTTTCACTTCACCGTCTTCTTCTCGTCAATCATTTGGGAGGTGAATTTGATTTACTCATTTCTAATTTCATCCTGCATTAGGCCTTTGTACATAAAAGTAGGGACGAGTTGAAAAATAATTGTTTTAAATACAATATTTTCAGAAATACAATACAATACAAATATTCTACAATATATATCTACAATATATAATTAATTTGTGTATTCGGTGTATATGCCTGTAAAGGTGGAGTTTAGTGTGACATGTTTATGCGACTATATCTGCAATATTTGTAATTATTACCTAAACTTTTACACAATAAATCTTATCTTATCTTATCTTATCTTCTTTATTGCACACAGGAAAAAAATAGAGAACAGTGGAAAAGATACAAAATACAATTATATAGCTTTAAAATAAAATATTTTTTTTTATTGAAAACGTCTTTAGAGTGTCGGTGGCACAGTGGCTAGGACACCGGACTCCCATGCGGGAGGTCCGGGTTCGAAACCGTGCCGTGTCATGTATGAATGAGTTTTTCGTATTTTTCGAAGACTTACGTACATTTACCGACTGCTCTAACGGTGAAGGAAAACGTCGTGAGGAAACCTGCACACTGAGATGACCAGTGTGTAAAATGGGGTAGGCACAAAAGATCCTCAAGGGTCGAAGTGCCGCTGGGTTATTCCCGGCCCAATATCATAAGATAAGATTGAAAACATCACAAAACTTGTAAATCGAACACCTAAGCTATTATTAGCTTTAAGCCATTTCTTCCAGGCAACCTTTGGGTGATGGGAGTTTTTGTAAAATACAACGTCAGCGAGTAACGTAATAGGTACGTTTATATACCCACCTTGCCTGACTCAGCTCAGAATCGTACCATACAGCTCTTAGTAAAAGTTACGTAATCTTCAACTAGATTATTGATACCTACTGAAGTGAAGATGTAGAATTTTTTGCTCGTTGAAGTGTCCAAGTTAGAAACGTGTCAAATGCCGTGTGGTTGCGGCCGGCAGTTAAATGGCAATCCTGTGTCGCGGGGATGTGGGGAAGCCCCGGTTAGGGGGGGGGGGGGACAAATAAAAAGAGAAACAAGTTACGGAGGCTTTTGAAGGCGGACTTTGTTGGGACTTAGGCGGCTTGAAAATGGCGTCATTTCCATTCCTGGCCGCAAAATACTGGTCTTCAATTCGAGGATGACATTTTCAGGCGTTTAATGTGAGGTTCATACTGTCGTTTTTTTGTTGGATAGAGACGGATAAGTATCACACGTTTTTGTCCAGGATCCCTATGGATACCGGTAAGTACTCTGCGAGCTCACAAATAAAGTTGTAGGGTTGTAGAAAGATTTAGTCTTTTGATAATACTGAACATAGTATAACTAACTAATAATTCACGCTGACTTTAATCTTTACACAGACGGAGAACAGTGAAAACACATTAAGTTATAGGTACTCTGAGGAACCCTATCGCAACTATATTTCTTGACAATCGTATGACCATCCACTACGTTGTAAGTTTAGAACAGAGTTCAATATTGTAATGTTTCATTGTAACTAGAGGTAATACGTGAACGAGTGTCATTGTGCTGTTGCGCCATGTTTACGGTATCAGTACCGCACCGCACCACACCACACTGATAAGCACTATAATAACACGTTACCTATACGTGATACCTACACGACTGCATGTTACTTGATTAGTCTTTTATTTAGGTAAATAGGTTCAGTGGGCAAGCTTGAGGGTGGGTCCTTATGTGCAGAGTTCGCCCGGGCAAGAACCGCCCTCTTACCGCCCGCCGCAAAGCAGCAATGCTTTCATTGCTATGTTTCGGTTTGAAAGGTCAGAGAACCAGCGTAATTACAGGCACATGAGGCACTCCATCAAAGTCCTCAAGGTAAGCAGACAGCGTATCGAAAACATGGTGAGGTGTCTATTGGCGACAGTGGCCAGTTATCAGATGACCCGTTTGCTAGTCGGCTCTCCCTAAAGGTAAGTAAACAGGTTCAGTAGAGAAGCAGGTCCGACTGTTGGTGGTCATCACGTGTTGGTGTTCCATATAAATTGTCCCACAAAGGACGGTTGAATCGAAACTGGGTTAGCGACTCTATTTTGAATCTATCCAGTGTTGCGACATTTCCCGGAATAAGGTGCGATGTTTCCAGACATTTCCTCGCATGATAAATTAGCGAAGTTGCGCCAAGTTGGAGACGCTGGTACATGTTGGGTAGAGCTGCTCTCGGAGTGTCGGTCTAATACCGAGCTTTGATAGTGAAGTGGGTGGCTCCCGGCAGAATGGGTGCTGTTAAATGTATAGGAATCTCTGGAGGTAAGCCACCTCCAGATTCCTCTATACATTTAACTAATATTGAAATAACAGCAGGATTACAGCTGAACCAAATTAGATTCAAGACATGAATAAGAGGGAAATTATTACAACATTTTTGTTGATATAAAAATTAAAAGGTACCTACTTATTTACTTAGCTACAGTAACGTTGATCGTAAACTCTGGTTCTAATGAAATATATAATATTTATGATATCAAAAAGTATTACATAGTCACTTCTGCTACATTTCTTTACTTTTCTGTGACATGTGATAGTCAACTTAAAAATTTATGGTTTATGGTTTATTTAAGTATGTACCAGTAATCATTCCTCTATACAGTTCAGTATGTGCACGTTTCTCCGAATGCCTAAGGCTCGGATGGTCACTCGGTCGCCTCCACGCCACACCACACTTACACACCCTCCGCTACCCCAGACCACAGCATAACCATCACCCTTCATACATTTCTAATCCGCTGTCTTTACTTAGAGACACTTCAATGGTGACACGGTACACTGTGATGTTTGGAGTCCTAGTGTGTAAGATCTCGATGGCCTCTTAAATAACACACTTAGCCGCTTGTTAGTGCGAAGTTTATTAGAGACGTCTTTGTACAGAGCTGTGTAAGCGAGGTCGAGTTTAAGTCCGGTTTAAGTTAAGGGCGGTGTCCGCTCGAGGCGCTTCCGTAAAACTTATAGAGCGATAGATTCGGGGGATTTAGTGCGAACACGGCTTTTATTTTAGGCGGCTTTTAAGGTTTGCAAAATTTTACTGCCTCAAGTGCTCGAGAATTTTAACTTTTTAGTTTTGTTTCAAGTCTTAAACTACTGGAGGGACACTTGTTTTGTAAATTGCACTTCACTTGGTATTTTTGGTTAGAAGTTTGCTCTTCCCGCAGTCCCGAGTAGCTCTGCGGTTGTTAAAAGGATTTATATACAAAGTCGTAGTTTTATTTTTTCAATAAACCTCTCGCTTTCAGACATCTAAATCAGTACAGCGACAAAATCCTGCGAACAATTCGCCTTTCGATTTTCGTAACTTGTTGGCAAATTCATGGAAATTGTGCTTTATGTTTTTTGTGCGGTTGTAGTTTTCTTACCGAATCATCCGAGTGTTCCCCACCTAGCAGTGTGACAGGCCTATTGTGTGCTCCTCCACAGACGGCCATAACCCCGATAGTCTGCGCCGAGCCGAGGGGGCAGAAAGCGCGAGTCATTACGTTCACCTCAGTAGGCGCTGCCTTTATTGCCCGTGTCGACACGACTGCTTTGTTATTGTTTGATGTTAGATGACGATTATCTACGGCATGTCGAGTGAAACGAGTGGGGGGAGACTCCACAGTTCCCTGATAGAGTTAGAAACTATCTCTGTGACCTGGCCGAGCAGGAATCAGCGTTAACCGTCAGTTGCTGGAAGCGTCCCGAGTCTTTCCATTAAAACGTTATCTGACGCTTTCGACATTAAACCTAGCTCTAGGGCTTAAGTCTTAACTACTAATCTAAAAATTGTAAACTTTATACTATTGAGTTGACCCACTCTTCTGTAAGTACTGAGTTATATGCAGAGATACGAGGTGCTTATTGCTGTCGAGGGTCAAAGGAACTAAATCATAGCACATCCTCTCAGTAGTCGAGTAACAATCTAGATAAAAAGAAGATAAAAATGTTCCAGAATAGATATATTCTGGATTGAATAGGTACCTAGGTTAGAGAAAATGCACTATTTCCAATAAAAATAAGAAGTGCAAGAGCTTACGTAGGTATACGAGTAAGTACTAATGACCTATGAGTACCTATTATTTCATTTCTTTTAATTTAGTCATCTTTTGGTACTTACAGCACACTTGACATGTCGTATACAATACTTAAAATTAATTCAGATTTATTACTTATTGTGTATAGTGTAGGTATACAAACTAATATCTGGCTCGTCACCACAATGCACCGGAGGCACCACAGTCAGTACAGAACTAATCCTATAAGTACCTACCTAATAATTAAAAATAATAATACTTAAACAGTAATAGCTGCTGTAAAGGGGCATTGTCAAATACACATCAAAATATAATTAATAATAATTACATATTTATTACATATTACTTAAGTATATTATAAGGTTGTATTCTTATATTCTACAAATATCAGAAATAAGCGATACAAAGAAAACACCGCCGGTGGAACTTGAACCCACACTCCGGCTTATCCGAGTCGGCGCGTTTACCAATTACGCCCCAGTGGTGGTCAGCCGTCCGGTGATATTTTAACATCGCTTATTTCCTTATAGGTATCAATAACTATGTATAGATAACATGGCAGCTTTAATCGACTGCTATAGAGCCATCTTGGAAAAAAAGGAAAAAAATGATCACAACATGGTATCCAAGAGGCGATAAAAGAAAGAGAGGTAGACCATTGCAGGGATGATGAATTAGCGGAATTGGCCGGTAGAACGTGGACTAGGGTGACGTTGGAAAGAGAATAATTCAGAAGACAGGGGGAGGACTTTGTCCGGAGGCACACAGATTCTAGTTACCGTAAAAAATGTAATAGTATGTAAGTAAACAAAATCTGATAGAGGCTGTAATAAATAAAAAAATAAAAATAGCGCCATCTTATATTATTTTACCACTAAGAACTAGTACTTTACCATGGTATTTAAAACATACTCACTAAAACTAAAGACATGACCATATAAACAGTAATATGCCCCGATACTCCGTAATAACTCACTCCCGCCGTTATAATCTTGCACCCCCATCACGTGCCCCTCGAGACGCCACACTCGTCTCGGACGCCATTACAAGTTCCACCTCTGATATTCAATTCATATCTGGGTATCTGGGTATTGTTTACAGTTAGCGGCAGCGGGCCGGTGCTGCCCGGACGTACTCGTACGCCTTGGAGGAACAAGCGATCGCCGCCGCCGCTCCGCCGCCCGCCGCCCGCGCCGTCGGGTTGGAGATTGTGTATGTATAGATTTGAAAAGAATTAACTGCATTATTTATAAACAGGTTGTGAGATAAAGAGAGAGTGAAAGAGAGAATAGAATATTTTATTGAAAATAAAATAATACTAAAATAACACTAAAATAAATGCTTAAGCTAAAATTACAATATACCTAACTATTTTACAATTACGAAATATTTTATTTGCTTACAATATCTATACTGGTAAATAGACTGTAGAGGAAGGATAATGTAGACAATTTTTAGTGCTCTTTTGTATGCAGGCAACACGGTATTGACCTTTTTTTATTGCATCAATCAACTTAGATGGAATTTAAGTTGATTGATGCAATAGTTATAAAATCATCTAATTAAACAAAATTTTGTAGAACAACAATATCAAAAATATAAATATAAAATAATAAAAAAAATGATTTTATATTTATTTTATTACAATAACATAACAGATAATTATCATTAGTCAATCCTAAATTGAAGCTAAACATTGTCACTACACCGAAGAGCTCAAGGGCTTAGTCAAAAAGGTGTTTTTAGTGTTGATAGTGTTATTGAACGATAGTAACAGGGTCTGGTATCTCTATTACCAAGACAGATAATGTATCAACTTATTACAAATATTAATATCTTAGTTTATACTTTACATAATTTCTGCTTTTCCTTGAAGAATTATGAGTAGCTGGTGCAATTGAAAGTTGCAGTCATTTGTATTTTTTGGGTATGACAAGTTGTAAGACATTCCACACTAAACCCATGATCTATCTCCCTCCACCCCGATCGCGGCTTGCTACCTCCGCACATAACATCTAATCTGTCGGATATTGTGTAAGTTTCGCGTCCACCCGCCTCCACCCCCCGCCCCGGGCTGATGGGGCAACTTGCTAAGTACGGCGCGAATGAGCCGCATCGGAATTTGTTAAGTGATACTTTAACCTGTACGAGCGGGAGATAACCAGGTACGGTACGGTTAGTTGAGACGTGAAGGGGTTGTGTGAACATACTTGTAAGACATTACGGCTGCGGTAGCGTGTTGTAGCATGGCGTTGCTAATAACTTTTACTTACATAGAAGTCAAATGCTTTCCGAGTGTTTGGTATGTCCTTCTTGTTATGTGCTTCTTCTTCTCCTATATATTTCCATGTATCCCGATTTGCAGTGCTTCTGAGCCAAGTCACTCCAACTCCTCGCTGCCGGACGTCCCACACTCCTGCTGTTTGTGCGCTCTCCCCTACTTTCGGTAAACTTTTATGTTTGTGGCAACCCCGCTACTTAAAAAAGGTTTAAAAAATACAACAGTCCTTCGAACACTTTCACTTCCCTCTCGCCTCAGCGACACACACGAGCTCGCATTTTGAATTTTGAATTTCTATATAACTTATCCTAAAAATCTACACTCCTTGCTATTTTAATCCCCTAACCTGTACTAAACCCCTAACCCCTGAATCGATTCATTTCCCTCCCAAATTCCACGAAAAGTTATATTTTTAATGTGTCACTGGTTCCAGCCTTCTCCCCGTCAGGTGAGTGCCTAGCATACCCCTAAGTTGTTACAACCCCCTGCAAATTGACGGGAAAACTGTCGCCTAACAACATCGATAAAGGAAGAACCAAAATTCGCAGGGTTTGCTCTGAACCCACCCAGTCGAAGTTTCAAGACTCGAATCCCTTTCTAAAAACTCACGCAAAAATTAATATTGGTATAAAGATATGTTTATTAGAAAGTTAAGTTAGTTTCTCGTCGAATTTATGTAGGTACGCACAACCATTATTTAATTCCATAGAATGACCGAATGACTTAGTCTGGACTTCACGCGTCCGGTTCCAGCCTTGGTTCGAGTGGGGGCAGGACGGAACGCATGTGATTGATTGCAGTGAACCGAATTGGGGCTGGAACCGGACGCGTATAGTTCAGGCCTCAGAAGAAGAATCTTACGACCGTGTTCAAGACTCTACAGTCTGACTCTACTACTCGCTTCGTCACCCAGCTACCCACAGCGGCCATTATTCTTTTTTTTTCACCCAAAATTGATTACTCCAAGTGATTAACCAATTACGATGGCTTTGTTTTGAAGCACAAAGGAAGGGCCGCGTTTCTTTCTCGGTATCTATTTGTTTCTTGTTTGCGGGCGCGGATTAGTCGTCCCTGCCTCTGTCCCCCGTGGTCCGCGGCGGAGACGGTGAGGGGGGGGGGGGGTACACATCGCAGTGGCGGATCTGGGGATAGGGCTATGGGGGCCATCCCCCCTACGAAAACTGTAAGATCCCTATAGGGCGCAAGGCTCTACTCACCACTCACTCGTAGAAAGTAGTACCTATTAAAAAAGGTTTTAGTACTATTTTCCGATTTTAAAAACCGATCTGCAATTTTTTTCCTGGTTTCGCCCCTGTGTCATTGCGCATTTTTCAGCAAACGATACGGCAAACAAAACAAGCAGGCAATGCTTCAGGAGACCACGATTAAAGGAAGACGTTAAGGGTGGTATTTCAATAGGTATTTGTTGTGGGGTTCTGCTGGTGGTAGAAATGAAACTCGACTATGAAAATTTATAAAATTTGCCAGCTCAGACAGTCAGCTTATACCTAGTTAGCGGCCGCTTTGGTCGCCTGTAGGACCTGCTATACATTATGGCTCCATCGTTAACATCCCCGATTTTTTTCTTCAATAATTTGTTGCTCTAATATCGTTATTATTAGATGTAACGGGTATTACTCACTTCATCATTATCATAAGGTTTCTTCTACTCAGTCTGTCTCACTTCAGTACGCCTCTGATGAAAGTAAAGAACGTAGTTACGTTGTTATTAATACACCATAATAATCGCGACGATAAACTTAATTGTCACAAGGGTTTTGTTTTTAATTTAGGTACGTGATAGAACCCCGCCAACGGAACCCCAATAAAAAGCAATTAGGAATGTTTGTTTGTCGCGACACGACGGTGGCGAAATTTTTCACAGTTTTAATCTCGTCCCGACCGAGCACCACCATTGTGACCAGTTTTGTTCAGTTTTGACGACAACTTTAGACACGATTGTCGTCGGCTATCAAGTTTCACGGCTGACGAACAGCTGAAGGGGACGCTTTCATCAAATTCGGGATCTCAACAGTTTTGATAAATAACGACAGTAATAGCCGAGACAAACAAAGTGAGAGATACGGCCAAGAGACAAAATAATTCACAGTAGGTATAAAGAAAGAGCGCTTTTACACTTTCATCGCAGTGCTGGAAAAACGACTATGAATGCTGAAATGCCTGAAACAGGCACCTAGTTAAGTCGTGTAAAATTCATATTCCCGAAAACGAAAGCACTGGGATTGTGAAAGAATAATGTAGTGATGATAAACTACTGTACCGTCTGCAGCTGCATATAAATCGACTCATTTGCCTCCTCGGCCACTTCTATATACTGCTGGCAACACTACTTTAATCCTAAAATTGTTGCCGTAAATAAAGCTTTATGAGACGTCGTACCCGTTGTACCTACAGGAACAATAGTCGTTAGTTTGTCTAAACATTGGCAATACGTTTAAAAAGATCTGAATCTTAAAAGAGAAAGTAAAGTCGTGCGAAAATGTTTAAAATAACGACCTGAAATATTCAAACATAGTCGCTTTGAAGTAGAGAATATGAGCAAATATAAAAAGATGCATCTTTTCAGCACTCGGAGCGCACCAACTTCACAGACAGACATATGCACCGAGTAATAAATCCCGAACTCTAGCAATCCCGCACTCAAATCCCGGTGCAGCGGGACTCGGGATCCCGGGGTCGCGGCGTCCCGGGACCGGCGGCGTGGCAGGTAACAATTGAATCGTCTGCATGTCTGTTTACACCCGTTTTGCATTTTTATTCGTCCGTTACATTTTGTGACAAATTGTTTCAATTTCTACGATTTATAACGCGATATTTTGGTGACTTATTTTGTGACTGTGTTCAGAACATGATGGGGAGCCTGGAGAGTGAATATAGATGAAGTAGGTACTATGATAGATGTCAGTGAGTCTGTTACAGGTGCATTTCGTTAGTAAGTATGCGAAGTTAAAGAACATTGCAACTTTCATCAGACACTTGAAACTGAATGTAAATTAAGACCAGCCCGACCTACTCATTGTGACAAGGGGTTTTATATTTACCGTGTGTCATAGTACATTTTGTGTATACCAGACTGCAGGTGTCCTTTACAAATCGTCATCATCATCAGTCTATTAATGTCCCCACTGCTGGGGCACAGGCCTCCCCTTGTACAGTCGACCACTAGCTAAGGTATACCATCTGTCAAAAACCTTCAATAAAATCTCAACCTTATGTCTGTGCATTATAGTATATTTCAAATTCGCAAATTTTGACGTTTTGGGTAGGTTAACCTGTGGTCGACTGTACAAGGGGGTACGGGCCATAATCCACCGAGCGGGCCCAGTGCTGATTGGCGGATTTCACACGCCTTCGGAAACTTTTAATTTCCTCAGACATGCAGGTTTCCTCGCGATGTTTTCCTTTACCGTTAGAGCAGTCGGTAAATGTACGTAAGTCTTCGAAAAAATCGGTAAAACTAATTGGTACAAGGCATTGCTAGGTTTCTAATCCGGACCCTCCCGCATGGCAGTCCGGTGTCCCAGCCACTAGGTCACCGACGCTCTCAGATACGAATAGTTTAATCGCCAACAACGACACACGAACGAATAACAATAAAGAGAGCCGCGCTGCGACTCAAATAATAAATTGGAGACATATGAAGTACATAATAACTTTCACGGCTGAAAATATCAAATGTAAAATGTAAATTTAAGTACCTAATACGGCTTCAGCGCTCGCAAGTGGCTTTAGAGGCTGTTTGCTGTCGTTTGAGTGTGTTTTTATGGGAGTGTCGCGCTCGCCGAATAAAAACGTCTGCCATGCTGCACAGCACTCTGCAGTCTCACTAGTTATGAATGGCATATGAACGCTCCAATACTCATAGATTGGATTAACTTTGTTTGTTTCATCCAGATCCGACGCTCCTTTGTCTTTGCTTGAATCTCCTATTGTAATTATATGCCTGTCTTGATTCTAGATTCTAGATTCAACTTCAGATTTGATGATATTTATTATTATTAATTTGCGCTTCATGATTTTATTAGGACGCGTTTTCTAGCTCCAATTAGTCCAGCGTTTCTACGATCTCTCGCCAATTTGCTACGCTTTTTTTTCCTTAGCCATTGGTTGTCCCACTGCTGAGCAAAGACATATATGTCTTTATTTGTAGAAATTCGTACCTGACAGGACCGTACAGTAAGTTGAACCGGCATTCGTCAAATTCACGTTTCGTCAAATTCTACTTTCGTAAAATCATGGCTTTCATCAAATTCTTTATCATTGTTGTTCCAACAATTGATGTGCATATTGTTGGCATTCTGACAATCACATCTGCTCTCTGGTTGTTCTACATGAAGTGTCTCGTAGGTGGTGCGGCGATGCGGCAGTTTGCTTGATATAATGCACGTCGCCCGCGTTATTGCTACAACCTACTTATTTATAATTGTTACTGCCACTACCGTCATACCTAGACCTCCCTCTCCTCTTTCATTTCTACTACATTATGAGCAAAACGGGTGTGTGGTACGGATGATCGCAGGTCAGAGTAAGTTGGCGGCGTTACGGCCAAGGGTGAGCTTTCAAGAGAAGCCAGCGAGGCCGGCGCGGGTAATTGAGCTTCTTTCGTGGCGCTGGAGCAACCTTTATTGGCTTAGCATGGCGCCGCACATTGTGTGCATGGTGTATGCATGGTGTACGCATGTATGACACATTGTTACTGCACACGACTCGATGTTTGAGTTGAAAGTGTTGTATTTGGCTTGCCACATGTCTTATGTCGGGCTATTGTTATAGTTTTATCACATAAGTATGGTATTAGTTCTTTACCTTCAAACTTCGACATGATATTCCATTTTCTACCGGTAATTAATACGCTGTACCGTTTTATGTGACACTGAAAATAAAAGACATTTCGTTGTAAAGTAATCCAACTGAATCTGGTGAATTACAGACTGGCAACACGGCGTGTAGGGCGCCTCCTGCGGACACTGATTTAAACTAGCCCCTGTACTATCCGTTCATATACAGCTTGTTGCACTTCGGAGATACTATTACACGAGAAAACAAAAATATGCATGAACTTCTACATTTCAGTAGGCTTTACGTACTTACCTACCACTCATCGGACATAGTTCAATTACAACATTTTGCACACTTGTCTAAATTGGTATTTTGGAGACGACCCAAACGGTAAGGAGTACCTACTATTTAGTATTCTGTGCTAACGGCGAGCATGCATGAAACGACGAATAACTGTAAAGGAAGCAAGAGAAGCGCGCCAAGACAGATTCGTGGGGCTCCATTCTCTCTGCCTACCCCGCAAGGGAAATAGCGTGAATTGATCTATGTACAAATTTTGTATGTTTAGTAAGATAAATCTGTCCTTTCTTTGTAGATGAGGAAATAAACTCAGACTCTATCAAAATTGTCCGATGTAAAATTGCTGCAGCGAGGTCGTAACGATGCGTGCATGCATGACGGAGTGCGGCCGTAGGTCGTAGCACATGCAAGTTCACAGCGGGACACGGCATGCGAGTGTTATAAGACTCGGTGGGGGCTCGGCTCAGGGTTACGCATTGGGGCAGCTTTTCTTTCCTGGAAATTGGCAGTCTAGCAGAGCTTATCTTTATAGTTTTGCATAAGTAGCGTTCAAGAGCATAGGAATTCACTCCAGTCCCAGATACTTCAAAAATCTTGATGTCATTTGGCATGACAACACAAAACCATTGTTTAAGTTCGTAACTATAAGTCTGACTGAAATGAATTTTGCTAATACAAAATGATTGCAATTAGTTAAGGGTCTTAGGTCATTAGTTCATCTCCACAAACGATAAAATCAAATCTCATCTCCGAGCCGAACTCAGGCAAATCTTTGTGTTTTTGGCGCCAATCGGATCTGGCTCGGATGATTTTTATTATTTTAAATCGGTATATGCTCGGATTTTTTTAATACACACCTCTAGCAAACATTTATAAATCACGTATGTTTATTTCCCTCCCTTTTTCTACTTTGTGCCAATCGGCCAATTCGGAGCGGCCAAACGGCATGGAGCCGCGCCACCAACAACAACAGTATGAAAAAGAATGGAAAACTTTTGACACTTCCTACAACCAATCTTTCGGGACCGGTGTGCAATTTGTGAAAAACTAATATAGTGGACATTTTACTGTGAATTGGACTGTGAAACACCAAGTGAACTCAATCCAAGATCGTTCCCAGCTCCTGGCATCTGTGTGAGTTTAGAGCTTATTGTATTTTATCTATTTTACACCCATCATCACAGACGCAGACTTGAATCAACAAAGGAGCTGATTGTAGAAGACTGGGCCAGCTCTTGCGACGCTATCCAGTCACCAGCGGTAAAACTTATCACTTTGCTTTCCTAAAAAACTTAGGCGGCGCACAAACCCCGCGTCTCCAAGATCAACGGATTACCGAGCCTCGGTTCGAGTTAATTAAACATGAAATTCAATTAATAGAGAGGCGAGTTATCGCGCGACGAATAAAGGCAGATCCCTTCCTCCTAATTAAAATGTATTGCCTTATTTAACTCATTTTCCACTTACAATGACGCCGCGCGACCGGCTCCAACTTTTTAATCTGGCCGAATCTCGCACCGCCTTAAGTTCTGCCACAAAAACGACCCAAATTAAATCTTCTCACTTTTCATTTGAGTCTGAATTCCCTCGGGCGAGGTGTTGTCGAAGAAAGTGCGGCATTAGCCAGGTCCCCGCCGGTACGCTGCGAGTCACAAAGAGGTATTTGCGGGGCCTTAAGGCTGAACATTAGTTTTTAAGGGTCTTATTTTGTTGTGCGCTATTAAAGCGAGCGAGTCTCTACAGAATCAGCGGGGGAAATAAAATTAATCGGTTTTTCTTGGAAATGCTTTTCATGTGTCGACTTGAATGATGTGTACTGAAAATTAAGTACTTTCAGTCCAATTTTTGTATAGTGCAATATTGTGCAACATCCATGATTGGTTTTCGAGCTAAAAACACGATGTAGGCTGTAGCTGAGAGATCATTAACTTTCGCAAAGATAGAAAAGAAAGAATACTTAACTTCTTTTTTGTTGAGTAACTTTCATGTGACAAACTCCTCAAATAAATAAATTCCATAATCCTCAATTTTAAACTCGAGCAAAACACCACGGTTTGAAGTTAAATGTAGTGAGAGAATCCCGCGGGAGGTCGTGTCGCGCGCCGCTCTGATTGCTCAACAGATTAAAAACTTGGGGCGCCTTCTGCAGCCAGCCACCTTGCTTTCTGGCTCCATCGAGACAACTGCTTTGCTGTACAGGCTTGTTGTTCTTCAATTACATGTCTTTCGTGAATTTTAATGCCCAAGTCCTTTATTGCATTTCTCTGAGTAGGTAAATCTATCTATAATGCAATTTCCCAGGAATGGTGTCGTATGAGGTAACCTGCCGAGCGAGATTTTTTAAATTCCACCAATCAACCTACATGGATATCCTGAAGAAGGATCTCAAATTCGTTTTTCGATATCTCAACTAACATCAAAGATATTAATTATTAAAGTTTGTACTGGAGACATGCTCTGTCTCTTTTTAGCAAAACAGTTCTTTATATGTAGCCAGGATCTGCTTACATGGCACTATTACACAGTGACGTCAAGATGTAATATTGCCGTTTCTTTCTTTCGTCTGATTTTTGATTGCATGTAGCTATTTTATTTTTCAACGAATTTTAATTCTGTTTTCACTTTTGACCATCAGTTTATGTCAATTACGTAATTTTTAAGAAATGCATTTATTATTTGTTTCTTGGAAACTACCGAATTAGACAAATAGTCACAAAATATTTCTGCCTCGATCGTTTCAAATTGCACCTGTGACATCTTGTTTCCCACCATCCGATGGACCGACTTGATGTAGTGTATTATGTTCTGTCACTTGATGCAGAAGTGCAACGAAGTTGCATTGAACATCCAATGTATCTTGACACTTAAAACGAACTTCAACGACTGACAAACAGTGGCGTTATTTGCGTCTTTAGTACAAACAGCCTCACTTTACTAAATAATATGAATCTTCAGCACATGGGTATGCCTACCCATGGGAGGTTTATACCGGCTTATCAGTGCGGGTCCTTGGCGTGTCTTAAGGGTGTAATTGCCGCGCCCGCCGCACCGCGCGTCCGCAAGACGTCATAAATACCAGTCGTAATGGCGTTATCGCGATGGCCGCCGCCGGCCCGGGTTAGTTGCTGTTAGCTCTGAATTATAGACAAACAAACGCTGTACGTGTACAGATTGACCTTCATAATTTTGTAATATGAAATGGAATAATTTGAAATCGTAAGTATTTTTGTCACAACTTTTTAAGCTTTCGTCGTTAAAACAGCCTCAAACCGTGGTAAGAATCCCGTCTTCTTCTTCCCTTCCTGTCACCCCCTGCTGGGGTATAGGGCTCGAACAATTGCTGTCCACTTATTGCGATCTTGCGCGGCCTCTTCGAGTTCCTGCCAGGACATTCGGATTGTGGCTGCCTCGTTTTCAATTGACCGGCGCCATGTGGATTTCGGACGACCAGGCTTGCGTTTACCTGCGGGCGAATGGCCCTGAAATGGTACCCACCATTTCAGGGCCATTTTTGAGGGATGATCGTGATGATGACCTAGCCACCGCCACTTGCGAGTGAGGACCTCCTTTCCACGGGTTTCTCCCGTGTCTAACTAAAATAGTATTTTTGTCATTGTTTTAGGCCCCACTTATACGTAATCACCGACGGTCGTCAGCTCTGATGATATCCGCCTTTTGTCGGGAAATGTAAATTCAATAGAAATTGATGTTATAATTAAAGGAGCTGTCGAAAATATTCATTTTTTTGGACATTTATCAACTTTGATATTTGACGACTTTGACATTTCCCGATTTATACATGCTGCTCTTTCAACTCGTTCATGCGTACGTTCGACCGACGTCCTGCTGATAGTCGGCGGGTCAGGTCTTAGCCCATGTTACGTCATGTTTTACACAGATGGATCCCGTTTCGGTAGGTACCTATTTTGAGTCATTTTCTTAATACACAATATCTACTCGTACCTAAGACCGAATAGACGACAGTTTCCAGTGAAGTTTAGTTTTCTTTCCAATTGTCACCGCGGGGCAATTTGCAAGTTAGACAATACAGTACAGTAGGTACGTTACAATAGAACGGTGCCGCGAGTGAAGCTGCAATGATCTTTTGGCGTGCATCGCTCCGTGAAATCGATTACAGCGCTGGAATTAACAGCTTTTGTTCAGCGCTCTTTGTCTCAACTTGTGCAGCTTTCTTACGTTACTCTTTGAGCGCTCAAATACATTAGGTATTTCATTAAGAATAACGGGACGATGAGTCATTGTGATAGGGTTCGAGGTAAATAAGGGAGGATGACACTGTATTGATGAATTGTTTATGGCCCAGCAAGCGACTCAAATAATGATCAATTAAAAAAAACTTTAAAGCTGAGCTGACAGAAAAGTATCATAAAATCAACAAAAACCAACGTGAACATGCACCCTTAACATTTATTTATTTACAATTAACTTAGTCGTGAAAGCACGAGTGACAGCGTCCGCCGCACTAAACGTCAAGCCGCCATTTTGTTTCAAACAACTCCACTGTGACTTTACGAGCGCCGTATCTGAAGGAAGCAATTAAAAGCCCAGTAAAAATTTAATTTCTTCAGATATAAATCAGCGGCTGATCCGTGCCATAACACGTCAAAACCGAGGAGTCGCAGACGCTCTTAAAAAGTGCCTAATAGAAAAAAAACTGAAAATCGTTAACCAACTTCCGACCGTTCCAAATTCGAACATTAAATTCGACATTTCGAACGCGACCTAATTAAAGATGATGATTTGATTAGGTTTGTTTACTATGCACACAAGAGTGTTAGCTCTTCTTTATCACTCTTTCCCATATTAAATTTTGTGTTAGAATTGTATCAAATAAGTTTATGGTGAATGTGGCACCGTGCTCAACTGTCTCAAGTATAAATGGGTAATTCCATTACGAAATATGATCATTGTGTCGTAGTTGCCCGTCCCTCCACCCACGCTGGTCTCACGTACCACGCACTGACCCCACCACTGTGGTAAGTACTTGTTATATTACTTGTTACGCACGATACGATCGCCGCTGATTTATGTACACCGCAATACGATCCAGTAACGATACGACACGATACGGCGTCTAATTGGGAGACCTCTGGTCAACGGACATCGAGCAAAGACATACGTAGAGATGTTCTCGGGTATTGTATGTTTCTTTATAATGGTTCACTTACATTATTGGTAATGCAAATGGGAAATTGAATGATATTAATCGACTTAGAGAAGAAATATTCCGGACATTGGAAGGTAGGTAGAAACAAAAAAATATGTAGGTAATAAAGAGAAACTGTGGAAAAACCGCAAGCACATGATTTTTTTTATATTTCAGCTTAAATGACAATTGAACGTTGAACGTCGCGTCGTCAGAGCCATGAAATAAATGTCCAATTGGACAGCAGCTCCAACACGCCATGTTCACCATTGTCCACTAAGGAAGTGCCCTCTCGGGAGCGATCGCCCGCGGCGAGGGGGTCCGCTCCTTTATCGCACCCGATCCGATAGACATGCGGTCAGCCGGACCGGACCGCGGCGTCTTCAGGGTTAAAATACACTTATAATAATAGGATTATGATAGGTTGTCCGTATGTAATTTTTGAAAGCAGAAGAACATTTACGAATATAAAATTTAATTTCATCAAATTTTGTTAAAAAATTGATGCTTGTCCATAATCTGTAATTTGTCATCTTATCCATTTCAAAAGGTACTTTTCACATATTGCTGATTTCATTATCTTCATTCGTAAGGTTTGGGCTGCAGAAGGTAGTTAGTTAGCATTGACTGAACGTTTACAGCTCAAGATCGGACTCAATTGCTGTCTTAGGAGAGGAGTCCAGGCCCACAGAATATACTGACTGAGATTGACTTCTAATAAATGGGTTCTCCATTATAATTGGTAGCTATTAAACTACTGTCTTGTGACCGGATCAGCCGGACCAGCAGGAGATCAACGGCTGAACTAAAGAGTAGGGCTCACGTGGGAAGAAGTGAAGGATAGCGAAGCAAGATAGGGAGACTTGATGAGAGACACCAGCGACCCTTAGATCTACCATGGAGACATAGATACTCATCATCATCACTGTCTGTATAGGCAAATTTGAACAGGTTTGTACAAAAGTGCAAGGTCAGTCGAGCGTCGCCGCGCGGGAGACTAAAGCGTCATAAATCGCAGTGTATCGGACACTGTCTCTAATTATCCGTTAACGAGTAAGTTTTATTGCCGGCCGTCGGGCGGAGGGGGGTCGCGGTTTAGTTTAAACTGTCGCCATGTGGGGTTTAGTGCCGCTCCGATTTCGATATAATAGGGTATTCTCCTGCAGTAACAGATAAAAAAGATATTTTGCAAACAGATAGTTTAGATAACAAGAATATGTGTGTTTTCTAGTGTAGGTAGAGATGGTCAAAGAATTATGAAAATATATATTTGCTTATTAAAGCACTGCACATCTGCAGACTGATTCCCCGTTAATACCCACTAAATAAGTCGCAGAAGCATTATTATTCAAATATTAGCGGCGGCCAGTGGAGCGAACAGAACAAATTCATGCAAATCGACCTAAGTATTTGCGAGATGAAGCCATTGCTGGGCGTTTACAAAAAAGCTTTTAATAACAAGAAGAAATCTTATTTTTCCCTTTCAGTGGACCCGCGAGGTATTTTCCTCTTAATTTAATCAAATCATGGATTCTCGTGTATTTTTCTGAGTCATTTATTTTTAATTTCGAGTGTAGTGACGGCGCGGCGGCGCTCCGCCCCGGTGCGGACGAGGGGTGTTGAAATAAGTTGAAACACCACTTTCTGAAAGCTTTAATTCTAAGTAATTACTTCATGTTTCTTTTATTTACGACTTAACCCGCGTTTGATCTCTATCTCACCTGGTGGCAAGTTATCTACAAACATTAAATAACGAAAGATAAATGGCAATAGATATGCAGGGGTTCAGATTGACAGTCTATGAAAATAATCAGACATAAGTTTGACTCGAGCAGTAGAACTGTATCATCAGGGGACATCAAAGGTAACAATATGACTACCTCTATATCCCTACCTCCACTCAAACATTGTTTCCCCAAGTATCCTCCAGTTAATATGATAATATATCAGCACATAAAGCATCATTAGCCCCTCCTTCCCCCTAGCGCCCCCCTTCCGCCGAACTCGCTAATAGTTGCTAACGACCACCCAGAGGAAGCCTGCCATTCTTGAGGAGCTGATTAACTTCTCCGACTGGTATTGAGGTGATTTCCAATTCGAGTGACTTACCGTCCAATTCGCATGATACCTTGTAATTAGGATTCACCGACCGACCGAATATAACAAATCTGACCTGAACTCTTGATAAAAGTTTGACAAAAAACAACAGACAATCTTAGGTACACCTTGTACAGGTACTTATCACGACGGATAAAATAATCTGACGACAATAAAAAATGTTATTTAACATTGTAGGCCGCGATAAACTGGTTTATTGCATGGATTTACTTAATCGTAATCTGGGTCACTCGGCCGAACCTCACGTGTAATTTGGCAACAAGTTGATATAGTTTCCGTGGTGTAGCGGTTATCACATCTGCCTAACACGCAGAAGGTCCCCGGTTCGATCCCGGGCGGAAACATACTTTTTGCGTATTTTCTTTTAATTTGGTTTGTTTAACTTGACCGCGGGAATTGAAGGGAGGGTTCGGGGTCCCCCGTCTTCCTTAACCCCATAAAACGTTTTCCGGAAGGAGCATAGAAACCTACGGGAAAGAGCCTTTGCAAGTGCCGCGCGCATCTATGATTCGGTTATTATTTTTCTGCCTATATAACGGTAACACGTGGGTACATATACTATCATATCGTATCTATACGATACTCCAGTATTTTTTTTGGTTCATAATAAAAAATTGATGACACAGCAAAAGTCGCAGAACTAAAAAATAATAAAGAAGGTATAACAATGTTCAATATAAGGGTTTTGTGGCCCGTTGGTCAGTCCCCGGTAGCAGGGACGTTGTGAAAAAAAATCTCCGGTGAATGATGGCACGGCGGTACGTATTTAGAAGCAACAAGAAACGTAGCAGGGTACTAACCGTTTCAATTTCAAGATGGGGGTATGTTGTACCCACCCAAATCGAGTGATACATTACCAAAATAAAGCAGTAATAGAACACGTAATTCTACAGAGCCATCCATTCCGTCCGAAGTTCCAATTATAAGACCGGGTCCAGGTGGCGGAGACGAGGTGAACAACACGCCGTATATCAAAGTTTGCAACTTAACCGGCGAGGTGCGAGGGTATGAGTTATGCCGACCGCACGCCCGCCGGCCGCCGTGCAAGCCACGGAGCGCAGCGGGAGCGATTGGAGACTGATGGAAACGTACGTACATTACATAGGAACTATGGAGCGATGGACTACGCAAGGTCGGTGGTGACTGGATGCGGAGAAAACGGAATCAGACTCTGTGGCGAAGCTTGTTTGAGTGAGATCACTTTAGACTGGGGACTAGGGTAGACCCATTGATGATTCCATGTACCGATTCAGATACAAGAAACTCGACAACAATACTTTTGTCTTTTAAAATTGAAGCAGCTACGTACGACGTACGCACGTATTTCGTTCCTTGAGGTAACTCATTGAACGAAACGAAGGAAGGAAAGCTCAGCTTACTCTTACGAGTAAGTTTGAGCTTTCATTGAGTTGAGTCATTCGTAAACTTTACGAGTAGATCTCGTGCCGCCATGTCGTGTCTCTAGTTCCGCTGTCGCTTCTCGTCTGTGAATGGACAAAATGTAACCAAAACGCATTTATCGCCGCGAACCTGTCTCTGTAATTGAGTTACGCGCACTAAGAAACTGAATGACTCGCCGGAGACTTCAAGTTTGCCGCTCGCATACAGTTAGTTGGGAATTTTACTACCAAACTAAACTACTCGTAGCCCACTAACGATGCCGGTCTCGATGTCTCTAACGATATATCTCTTACACTCACGGTTTTCCATAGCAAAGAATTTAAACCCAAAGCTAACTCTAGCAGATACTAGGTAATGAGTAGAAGTAGGTACTGTTTGAAACTTCACAAAAACAGCTTTACGTCTAAAGTGTATTTCATTTCTGGGCAGTGGACTAAACCCTGTCAATTTCTTTTAATATTTAGCGAAACGGTACGCCTTTAGCACACAGTACACTGCAGCGATTTTCAAATAAAATGGAAATCGAACTGAACATATAAATCTGTTTTTGTTTTTTTTTTAGATTTGTATGGGCTCTGCCCGATTCCGGTTTTAAACACAAATGTTGCTCGCGTGAATAAAAGAGTACCTCATTTAGGTTATTTTCACTCGCCAGTGCTCTACAGATACTCACTACACACTCGTACAACCGGACACAGTTTATCCAGCGCTCTTGCCAAATGTCCAGGCATCATTAAGTGCCGGCAAAAAGCGGGCGCCCACGAAACTATCAGGAAAATAGGTGTTTTTCAGCCCCCCGGTGCGCGAAACTGATACAGACGGACGGACAGGCGGACAGCGGCAGTTATCAATACGGCTTATCGCAACACCCTGTGAAGGCTATCTACAGGGGGCTCTTGACAAAAAACTGTGGACGTGACTCGGAATATTGATATCTCACGTTGTTTATCTGTGAAAGGAAAACATGGCAGTTGTTTACTGTGAGTGGGTACCTACCAACTGTTCCTGATTATGTGATGATCTTTTGGATTGTAGGTAGCGAGCATTTTTGAAATAATGTGTTTCTTTACCTTTATCTCACAAATATATCGAGAACTTCAAACCCTTCTTCCATGTATAACCCCGATATATATGTTTGTCGTAACGTTTCCTCCAACTTTCAAACTGCCGTTCTCAGCCATCAACAAACATAATCAAACCGACCAATCCATACCTCCACCTCTCGCACGCCATTAGGGGCCGAAGTGCCATAAACGAACCGGTTATCACCGGAGCACCGTAACGCGGCACTTCTGATCGTAGGTGTTTGCCCATGGCCAAACTTGCTTTTATTGCTAGCCCGGTAGGATGATCTGTTTGTTTATTTCGAAGGTTAACTGGAGGTTTATGTTACTACGCCACCCACAAGGTATATTACGAAAAGTTGAAAGACAATAATGTCAAGAAACGTCAAAACGAATAAGAGTATAGATTACGACGGAAGGGAACACACGAAGTGCGAAATTTGGCACAGGCCTGATTTAGTCACAAAGCGAACTACGTAGAATAAGTACCACACATAATATTTTCAGGATATTAAATGGTGTAGATAGCATTCCGAATACTACAATCTCATTCGACATAGCGTGTTTAGTACTTGCATAGTTTAGTTAATGATACAGGGTGTCGGACCACTAACACTGCTGTCGTGTCGACCGCACAACAATGCCATAAACCAATCAGGCGCAGCCCGAGCACCTTCACGCGATCAATCGCAGCCTCTTCCTGCCCACTACACCACACTGTCGCACTAATGACTAATTACGCTTGTACAATCCCCCCTTTACCAGATACTACTTGTATTGCCGACCACTCCAGCACTGTGGGCCAATTTCGATCTTATCGCTTCGAGAGATCGTCGGAATCGTCTCGCTGTGAGACTGGAGTTGAGGCGTTTTACTTTGGAGAATTTAGTGTTCGCTCATTAGGTATTTAGTGTCATTGTAGTGACGTCTTCAAGGGAATCTCGACTGTAACTTTAGCACGAAAGAGTTAGGTTTCGTTGAAGGCTGTGGCGGGACTTAGGTCTCGGACAGAGTCTGGCCGGCAAGGAGCCTTCCTGAGGAAAGATATCGGCACGTAATGAGTTGAGTGCCGTTCAAAACATCATTATCTTTGTGCTGCGTTCCATCCGCTCTCTGTCTGTTTGTACCTTAATGGTGTTTTAGTTGGTTTGAATTTTTCATTATGTGCCTTCTCTGTAACTTTGCTATTTCACTTTTCGCTACGCTTGCTATTTATAAGTTGGAATTTTTACTCTTTTCCATGTAGAGCTTGTCTGAAGAATGTTTCTGTTCTTTGTGTTTTGTCATATTATCTTCAAGCTATTCACTGACACTAATGAAAATGTCTTCACACCATATTTTGACTACACATATTTTAATAAACCGCTTACATCTTTGTATTAAATTGTATCCATTACAAGTAATTCATGTTGTATCTACTATATAAGAAATTGGGAATTGTTTTGGCAGTCCAAAATACAAAAGGAAGTGAATATTAAGGTACCTATGAGTATCGACAACTTTTACTATAAAGCCTACTTTGAAACCATGAAAACAAAATCTGCTGTTTCATACAAAATTCAAAACGGCAGATATTTCCAAAGTAAAAGTAGTTCATATTGATCCATGTAGGAGTTCTTGTCTGACATGTAATCCAAAGAGTATTAGTTTTGTATCATTTTTTTTTCTAATATCTTGTAAAATGTATGTATCTATTATATAAATGTGCACACCACAATGTGGTAGGATATGCTGGAACTACCTATGTAATTTAAGATCCTTCATACATAACGTATATTCTTGCAAATAAAATTAATTTCATTTCATTTCATGGGTAAAATTGAAAAAAATTGAAATTGAAATCGTTTATTTAGCGCTGTAAACACCAGAATACAGAATACAGAACATATAAAGTTTTATACATGCAGCACATTTCCCTATTTCTATTTTGGATGACCTAAACAACACCCTGTAGATTATTAATGTCTAATATGATCGACTGTACAACGTCACAGGAAACAACTTGTCTATTACACCCCAGCCCAACTACTCGTAATCCATCAAACTATGGGGACCCGCCCGATAGTGCACCTAACACTGTAACTAGGTTACCCCGATACCGGCACCTACACGGCGAGCTAGGTCTCGAGACCTAGGGCTAGACCCGGACAGAGCTAACTCCGTTAGTTAGTCCGGATAGAGTTAGCCGTGTGTGGAGTGTGGCGACATGGATTTTGTAAACAATTCGATTATTGAGGACGATGTCGTAAGGGAATTAGCGAAGAAACAGTGGAAAGATTTATGTTGAAAACGGCTATAGATTTCAGTTTCAGATTAAAAATTGAAAATTAACACTGATGCAATTTCATTATAAACTAACTATTGAAACTTCGATTGGTAACTATAAAAGATTTTATTCAGATCAAAGCTACAGGGCACACGGGCAGGCATCGCGGTACATTACCATAGATTAAACATAATCTATTGACATTAGTCTGACATACATTGCGTATTTCCACTTTAATATTCATTGCTGACTAATCAAGTCTCAACACTAACATTTCGCTTCTGAAGTGCCTCGTTCATGTTCCTGGAAGCACGAGTGGATGGATTTGCTGCCTTTTTGAGAAAGACAGCAGAATCTTTATTACATAGAGTCCTTGACACTTGGATGGAAGAAAAAATAATTTCCCTCCCCAATAGGGACGGGGGTTTGTACCTTCAAGGCTTGACAGCACCACCGACCACCATGAAGGAACGAACGCCCGCCCCCGAGACTACTTTTTCTTTCATCCGAGCCACCAACTGCGTCCAGTAATGTGACACTTACTAAGCTCATAACGGATTCTCAAAATAGGGATTTCTCAAAATACATAATACTCTTACTGTCTAATGCCCTACGTTAGGTCAATTTGCCGACAGGTGTCGCTATACATCTATACCTGGCGGCATAGTTTTGTGACCTGGATTTTGTATAGTGTTTTTAATATTTCTAATAAATTGTACTCTTCGAAAGTTCATGGCTTTCTTATGTAGATAGGTACGTACGTACGTACTACCTACGTAAGTCTAAGATAGGATAAGTCACGTGTTATTATACTTACTAACAAAGTGGACCCGTCACCGGATTTGCGATTTCTGACTTAGAAACTAGGGATGTTACGGAGGTGGTTTTACCGGAACCGGAGTCGAAAACGAAGGTTTTAAATTTGATTTATCGGAGTCGGAACCGGTTTCGGAGGCGGACGGAGGTAGAAGAGAGATGTTCAGAAGAGATATGTTTTAAACCGTTTTTTTTAAATTTTTATAGCTGAATTTGCCAATATTTTTTTTGAATGACGTTTGCGGCAATAAAACATATTCCTTTATGTAGTCCTACACAATTTAATTAAATATTGATATTTGAATATGTTTGCTCACAAATCGGTATAAACTCCGATTCAATATTATCGGAGCCGGAGTCGGAGGTGTAAAATCAATCGGAAATTCCGACCTTTCGGAGTCGCAGTCGAAGTTCCGTAACATCCGTACTAGAAACAGAAAGAAGTGTAGTAACAGTGGTTATGAGTCGTGTGGCCACTGGTCACACAATATGACGATGACTCACGTCACACTACCCAGCGGTCATCACCAGCCACCACCATCACTCCTCTCGAAACAGACGATCGCATAAAATACCAATATCATTTAAACCCCCAATCACCATCTCCGGAGCATTAAGGCATTAAGGCGCCTCCACACCCGCGACACTGTAAAAAGTAACTGTCCCATAACGTCTCCATTACCGTAATGAATTATGTGTAGGCCGTTAATCTGGCCCGCAGACATCACTCCTCATCCCGGCAATTACAACTAATTGAATATTAACGCGGTGAACGATTGCTTATAAAACGGGAAATTACCGGCCTGGGGAGAGTGTAAAACCGGCTTAAATGCGACTGTGTGCCTTGAGTACCGGGGGCTCTGGACCCGTGATCTGGGGTTATGTCCTTACGTAAATATAGTCACCTAGTTAATTAGGATAATTACTTAACTAAAACTGTTACGAGTACTTAATCATCATCAGCAGCAGCCCCCTCTAGTCCACTGCTGGACATAGGCCTCTCCCAGGGCGCGCCATTGAGCCCGATCTTTGTCTCTTCTCTCTTTTTGCGCTATCCATAGGTGATGCCATAATCGCCACGCTAGGCCTGCGGGTTGGCGATCGCAGTAGCCGGGTCGCCTGCCCTGATGACGCTGCTGCCCGTCATCGTGTTTCTGGTATTTTAACCCAGCCAGAATTTGAGTGGTTGCTTGCTTGCTTATCGTATGGTTAGTGGCCAACCTATTTGTCAGAGTTGTACAGGCCGCCCGTAGGCCTCTGACATGGCTTAACGACTGCTGTCGAACGACAACAACCGGGACCGACTGCTTAACGTGCTTTCCGAGGCACGGAGGAGCTCAGATGAAATATGCCACTAGCGGTCACCCATCCAGATACCGACCGCGCCAACGTCGCTTAACCTGCACGATCACTTTCGGACCGTGCTCGCAACTAGGCTACGAGCTCCTCATTTGAGTGGTAATACCGCCACTAGTCGGCGAGTACTTCTCTATTATTAATTATTAGCGAAATGTTTCGGTCATCAAACAATTGAACTGAACTGAACTTGAACGCAAAAGTCCCTGTATAAGGCTTAAATTATAAATTGAAGAATGAATTTAACTAATTTCACAGCTATTTTAATTTTATGGCGACGTACCTACATACGAGTATTGCATCGCGTTCAAGATGTAGGAATATACAAAAATCATACAAAGTTGAAGAAACCCAGAATACATCGCCAAATCAAGTTTCGCTAACCCAAAGCCTTAAGCCCGCTGTTACGGCCAGGCGTGAGCCGGCTTAGAGGCCGTTAGGGGCGACGCACACTCGCGATATCCCGATTTATTGTCGCACGACGTGAGTCGCGACGGAACGGCTCCCAGTTTATATCACAATAAATAAAAATACGAGGGCATCAATTGAAAATTATTTCGTAATAAATTGACGAAAAAGTTCAGTGTCAGGTGATCTTAGTGGGTACCTATGGTTATTATATTCTGTGTTGGAATATTAAAATTATTTATTTATTTTTATTTTTTATTTATTACAATAAATACAGCAATACAGGTAAAACTAAGACACTATTCATATGCTTGACATTGACACAATGCAGTACTTAATGTATCGTATAATATCGTACAATAGATTAAATATAATAATAATATCTCTATAAAGACAAAACAACTTTTACAGCAACTTACAGTTCATTCATTCATCTTCTCTCAAAAATGCAGACATTGGTAACATAATTCCTTCCATCGAAATAACATTAACAATATAATAAAATGATAATAAAATTAACATAAACAAAAGTATTGTCGTCAGGATGTTAAAAAATGTGTATTTATTTAATTGGTATGGTAGCAATATTTTTTAAATGACAGAAACTCATAGCTTTTTATGGCATAAAGAAAAACACTACTTCCATCGCATTTGTGATTTACAAATGTATTGAAATAAAATCCATTTCCTTCACGATCCGTTCACCGTATCGACATATTCACACCTAGGTACTACAAATTTTGCTAAAGTATCGCAATACAGGAAGAAATACGAAATAATAATTGTCAATAAAACGCACGTATCTCAGTGGAGCCGACGAGAATTATTCGTCGTAAATATCGCCGGCGACATCGGCGACCGTTTACGTGCCGTAATGTATTCGGCACCGCCAGTGTGCGCGCGCCTTAATAGCGCATTAAGGCACCTATTAGCTATTCATGACATTTTTATACTATTCATATTTGTTACAAGCTATCGGCAAATAATAAAGTTTTACTTTCCATCGTAAACCTCTCAGAGTTCTCCGTTCCTAACTTGCGCAGTGACATGGCTCGCAATGTCTGACCATTGTAAATATAATACGTACCTACTATAGTATTATTGTATCTAATTTTTTTATATCTTTATCTCTTACTGTATCTATTTCACTCCCGTCTCTACTTCACGCGAACTTCACCTTTGTTTTGACACAAAAACAAATCTTTCTACATCTTTTACATTACTTCTTTATTTCGAGTTTTTGTATATTTACAAATTAAGTTTAAGATAACTCGTCAAGTATGACGAGTTTAAGATAACTCGTCAAGTATGACGAGTTATCTTAAACTCAATTTGTATGCACGTACCGTAATTATCATTACCGTTTTTTTTACTAAATATACAAAAACTCTAAATAAATAAGATCAACATCTTAATCATAGATCCCTATGATTAACAGAGGCAGCGGTATAGAACTGACTGACGTCAGAAGACATAATCAGTCATAACCCACCAAAAAAAGTTAGCAAGAGAGGTAGATGAAGAGGTAGAGATAGAATAGAGAGTTCTGGAGAGTGAGAGCGGGAGCATTTCGACAGATTTACGACTGCTCTGACGGTGCAGGAAACATAGTGAGGACACCTGAGATAACCAATGTTTGAAATAGGCAAAGCAATGGCGGTTTCCCATTAAATCTGCCAAGAGCAGTCGTTCTATGTATGTGATTAATTCCTTAGACTGATCACGACACCCACATCAATGAGGAGTACGACTTAGAAGAAGAAGGTCGAAAGACTTACGTACATTAACCGACTGCTCTGACGGTGCAGGAAACATCGTGAGGCAGCTCAACCTGTGTGTGAAATAGGCAAAGCAATGGCGGTTTGCCATTAAATCTGCCAAGAGTAGTTTATCTATGTGTGTAACTCCTTAGACTGATCACGACACCCACATCAACGAGAAGTACAACTTAGAAGGAGGAGGTCTCCTCCACCTCTGGCCGGTACACATTGCCGCATTACTCGTACAATATCAATTCCGCTGATCCGGCAATACAGCTAAATCACGCGGAGCCGCATATTTATTTACTCGCACGTCTATTTACATACAACAACCAATCCAATTCTCGCTCACGGCGCTCGCAGAGATTAAGCTCCCCCCCACTTCCGCCCACACCCCCCCTCGCGACCATTTCTCCCATAATCCTTATAAATCCACTTTATATTCATCCACCTTAAAGGCCGCAGTAAAAGCATAGTGAAACCGATTTTTTATCTTTCAAATTGGAGAAATAGAAATAGGTTCGTAAATTGATTTGATTTTGTATAATTTTGCATAATCTTACTTACAAATAATCTTAAAAAAATAGTTACTTATTATTATTTATATACTGACGTATGTTTAAAAATGATTTCGCATTTGGTGGGAAGAGCTGCATCACCGTTTTGTACCAACTGCAACAAAATAGAAGACCTCACCACCTTCTAATGGAGCGTGACCTGGTGAACATTGAGAGGAAGAAATTTGGCCTCAATAGACTCCAAAATGGGAGGCTCAATATTATTTTGAGTCAGCCCTTATCTGATAATATGAAACACTTACTGTTGTTTGCTAAGTTGGCTCTCAAAGTGAGGGCTGACTCTAATAATACTTGAGCTTCCCTTCCCTTTTCTTAGTGAGTGACTATAACGAGGCTGACATGGTCACCTTGTCATGTACCGAAGCCTCTAAACAGAGATTTTAAAAAAAATCATGGTTTTATGCCTGGTTTGGAATTAAAATAATATGGTATGCGTATCATCATAACATCGTAATGTATTTATTGTAATTTGTGTAACAGCAAATAAAGGTTGTAATTATTAATCCAGATTGTGACCGGCCCGTAATCAGTGATCATGTCAATACTTGAACGTGGCTCACTTAAAATATGTCATATAGTTGCCGACCTTCGCGAGGGAGATGCCTTTGAGGGGCATGCTGGTCAATCCGGGAGTGGTATCTCTTCAGAACCTACCATCGTCCGTCTTCGTTACGAGAACATGTATATCGGTTAGTTAAGTAATAATTTTCACTAGTAAATCAAATGTTGAGAACATAGAGTAAACCCACGCGTGTAAATAGCACTCTTATTTTTACACGGGGGTCTCTCTATGTTCTCAACAAATGATTGACCAGTGGACATTGTTACTGTGTCTAAGATTCTTCAGAGAGTCATTGCCAATCGATACGCCTGACTACGGTTCTGACTGGAACATAAGAAACTTGCTAATTAATGAACTGATGTTTCGTATAAAACGTCCATCTTCGTATTCTAATTTCTAGTAATACTATAGAACATCTCGGAGCTAAAAAAAATGAAAAATGGAGCATACAAATCCTGTACTTATTTATTATTTCAATTATTTCAACTTTTTACCCGAACTGCGCGACAGCAAGGGCAGGGTTATGTTTTTCGCGCGAATCTATGTTTGTTTGTGGAGTATTCTTTATATAATCGGCTGGATGGATTTTAATGAATGACGTATCATTATTTTCCTCTAAATCTCGAGAGTGACATAGGATATATAGTTTGATAGCATGAATAGTTCGCGACATTATCTATCGCCGTCGAATTGCGCCTTCAAGGCTGAGAAAAGTGAGTCTTGTTTACATCGTTTTAGTTCGCTTTTTTAAGCAGTTAAAAACAATTATTTTTTTGCTAGATGTTGGTAATGCACAATTATTACCTCGTGTACACCGAAATTCAACAAAATCAGCTCCTCACCACCCGACATGATGCAAATCGTAACATTCTTCCAGTCCCTTGCGGTATCACCCACCAGAGATCGTACACGACACAGTAACGACAGTACAGGTGTTGAAAGACATCGCAGATTACAAGAAAGGAGTGGGCAACGAGGATACACGTGTATATCACTGATGTGATGAAGAAATACGGATACCCGGCTGAAGAGCAGACGGTGCACAGCGTGCACGGTTTTATTATATTACTTGGACTACCTGATGGTAAGCGACGATGAGGTCGAGCTCGCGGGTACCTATACATCTTCTATTCATATTCATCTTCTTGGAAGGGGCACAAGTCACGTATGTGGCACGGATCATGACACCCCGTGTGGGTTCAATGCTGATTGCTAGTTTTCACATGTCTTCGGAAAATGTTTCCTTCAGTCATGCAAGTTTTGTCATGATGTTGAAACACGCTATTTCGATGCACGTTAGCTCGACAGATACGTAGGTAAGTCTTCGAAATAACCGAAAAAATCCTTGGTCTGCTAAATACTTACAATAATAATGCGGGTAATGCGGGTTTAGAAGTAAATAATAATAAATTTAAAAAAAACTTATTCGGAATCGGACCCGGATTCGGACCCGCATTGTAAGTCACCATCGACGCATTTTTGTACTCGTATAGCAGTATTCTGGGGAAGGCAATGGCAAACCACGCCATTAAATCTGCCACGAGAGTCGTTTTATGTGATTAATTCCTTAGAATGATCATGACGCTCAGCAATGAGGAATACGACTTAGAAGAAGAAGATAGCAGTGATTCAGTCGGCAGTCGTTCAGTCTACAGCCCAAAACGATAAGGGTTCGATACCGTCGAGTCGCTATTGAGAGGTATGCGAGTTGTAAATCAAGGTAACAAATAGTCGGTAAGTGGTAGTCATCGGGGACCCCATGCTCAGGAGGGGTGTAGCGTAGCGGGGGCGATTGTGTTGCTGCTTCGAATCCTGTGTATTAAAGCTTGAGACCGCGCCGGGATTTTCAGTGCTGTGCGGAGACGATGTTGTAGCTATATTTTTAGCTTAATTAGATCTTTAGCAAAAATTCCGCTCGACATTATTTTTTACATTTCGATTTTGAAAAAAAAAAGATAATTACATTGGTTTTTACATACATTTAAAACCAAAATATTTTAGATACATTTCAAAAGAAAATCCGCCGTATCATTCGCATCGATCAGTTAATCTTTTCGTAAACATTGGCATACGTTTTCTTCAAATAAAATACAATCTATTCTTCAACCTTTCTTAAATCAAAATCTTAATCTTCTTATCTTATCTTTTTTTTCATGTTAAGTCTTTTTTAAGTCTAATCATGTATAATGCAATGTTGAATACATGGGTTATCTTTAATTTATAAGGTACTTTTATAGTCTATAAGTTATTTTTGATAGAATCAAGCCATCAATACAGTTTATTATACCGGCGTGTCTTTATAATTTGTAAAAAAAAGGTAAGGACTTTGACTTTATGTTATTTTATGTTTTATTGTTATAAAATGTAAATTTTGGTAGTGGTAGATCCTAAAGTGAAGGATCGCCTGGGGTGGTACCACCCTCTTATCTATTTCTGCCGTAAAGCAGAGATGCTTGCATTTCTGTGTTTCGGTTTGAAGGATAAGAGAGCCAGCGTAATGTCCGGCACATGAGGCACTCCATCATAGTCCTCAAGGTTAGCAGCGCATCAAAAACCCACTAATATTAATACACTGAGGTGAGATGTCGATGGGTGACGGTGACCATTTACCATCAGGTGGCCCGTTTACTTGTCTGCTCTCCTTATTTAATAATAATAAAAACCTTGCACACCTACTACCTCTTTCTCGATATCATTTCCTCTGCCCGAAGGTTGCCTGGAAGAGATCGCTCTTAGCGTAAAAGCCGCCTAAATTGTACTTCACTATTTCCTTTTCTATCTCATGTTTGTTGTTTTCTATTTGTACAATAAAGTGTATTTTACTTTTACTTTACTAACTTTACTTTAATTAACAAGTGCGACTCTACGTCGGTCGCAGTGCGCGACGGCGAACTCAGTAATTCGCAGTTTGTATTCATACCCGTCCGCGCCGCTCACTCTACTCCACTCTTACTCTAGCCACCTCCTCGCGGACTCTACTACTTTATCATCGTTTCATGTATTGCATTGCACCATATTTTAATTTAAAACCTACTTCCTTTAATTTACCTATTTAGGGTACGTTCGAAAACAGAGTTGGTTGTGTCTTTGTATTTTATTTTATGGGGCAATCGACAGCGTATATTAATAACAAAGTGAATTAACGATAATAAGGGAAATAACAGAATGCCTCGTATTTACTAAAGTGGCGAGTAGACAAGATAATGAAGATAATGAAAACTAGGTGCTAAAATAGAAAAATAAAAAAAATGAAAAGAAAACAGACATAAGTAGTGGGTTTTGAAAAATAAATATTACTGTGATTTAACAATTATTTTTTTTCTTTCTTATTGAGCAGTAAAATATGCGCTACCCGTCCAACTGTGAATCAAAAGAACTCCATATATGTCAGTAGACAAAATTACTCCGTCCTTATGTTAGATTATAGCTCTAGAAATAACGGTCGCTTAATGGCCATCGCATGTCAGAATTTTTCGAAAAGCTTCATGTATTGTCTGTCTTCTAAAACAGCCTCTCTGTTTGTCTGTACGCTCTCTTAGTTGTAATAATACACTAGACAAACAACTAAATCACCCAAGAAAACTATTTCAAGTGTTGGTAAGTCCGCAGCTACACCTCTCGGCATAACTCTTTCCTCGGCAATCAGGTCGCAAACGGCGTGTATTTACATAAATAATAAAAAATCCCGTAGTGTCCGGCCAGCGGACCCACTCCGGGCGGGAGTGGGTCCGCTGTTATCGCAGGGCCCCGCTATTAACTTATGAAAATAAGCTGCAATAACACTTTGTTTATTCTGCGCTATTCCTTTCCAGGGAAATTCGCGATGGACGAAGGATTCGGCCAGCGCGTCTCAAACGGCGGCACTCCAAAAGGATATATCTAGGATTCCGCCGACTGCAATTTCTGTGAGTGAACTTTTATTTTATCTCGACGACCAAGAACCTTACTTACAATCTACCTACCGATATCTATTGTAGTTTTTTTAATTTGTAGCTCACCTGTACACAAAAGTATAAAATAATAAATAAAAATAAATAAAAAATATATTTATAAAATGGAAATTTAACTAATTTTGTTTCGGCATTATAGGAGAAATCATCAAAAAGATTAATTTTATTATTAATAATGATTTTTTTAGAGTATTAGTTCTATCACATCTAAATCTAAATAAAGTTTGTCAATCGCAGATGCATATAAAAGGTTGAAGAAAGTAAGTATTCCTAGTGATTTTGTTATTATAAGAGTGCCCCGGGGCGGGGGGCGGGGGGCGGGCGCCGCCGCCGCCGGGACAGACGGACGGATGACGGCTGTCGTCATTGCTAACATAAACAACGCACATGTAACTTGCGTTACGAGTATATTATACAACATATTAATGTGATAACTATGAAATATATAGTAGGTACCTAATGTTGTTCTTGTAAAAGTGGCGCCAGTTCCGCCGGGGGAGGGGAATAGCTTTGAACTATCAGGAATTTGTAGAACAAATAATATGTTAAAATAATAAGGATATGGGTTCCTCAAAACACCAACCGACTACACAAAACAGTCCACAATAAATAAGATGACGTGTCACATAAATACAAAGTATTCACAGTAGGCACGGCAGTATGAATTACAGACAATCGAACACCGTAACCCCGTCGCGAATAAACATAACATCCAGAGGAAACACTCAAAAATGCCCCTCAAAACCCCGTGAAATCTCGACCCACCTCATAAAACACGTGAAACAATATCTCGAAAGCTACAATACCCGCATAGCTCACACCGCCGCTGTTACCACTCGTATTAGTTTCCCATAAGGTTCCCGTTTAAACGGTCGTACGGCAATGGTAAATTTGCCAAGATCTGCCTTTTCCTGGCCATAAAAATATATCGTGCGTCGGTAAACGCGCGCGCCTGTTTGTCACCATTTGCATATAGATGTCGGCCCGACGGCCGGAGGAGCAAAGATGGGGGATCAGTCCTATTGACAGGTAAAAGGGATATCTTCCAATTACAGGATAATACCTTCAAACCATGATATAGAGGCGTAATCTCTTTACTTTCGTGAATTTTCACTGTCCATCGTTGGCGATAATTATTAACTGGTACTGCTAAAGTTGATATTTTTATTGACGAGGAGAGCAGACGAGCAAACAGGTCATCTGATTGTAAGCGGTCACCGTCGCCCTTAGTTATCTCACCTCACTACGAGTATTTTTATTTAGAGGGAATTGTATTTTAGGGTTTAGTTTGATTGAATCATATTGAAAACTATGATACTTCACACAAAACTTCTTTCAATATCACCTTCAAAATTATCTGAATTTCGGAAACGAAGCAGAAGAAGTGCTTTAAAAGCTCACCAGAATATTGGTACCCGAAAATCGTCTTAATGAAACGTAAGCGCGGCTCCGTACTCCGCACCACCTCAGCGTTATTTACAGCGCACAGCACTCCCAGTAATCGGGTCATACGCGTAAAAAGCGAAGAGAGAGGGAAAAAAACTATTGTGTCGCAGGCGCGGGAGACGAACGTATTCATTAGGGCTTATCCCGCGGAATGAATGGAGTGAAATGAAAAGGAAGAGAGGTGCCGGCGGCAGGCGCGCGGTGAGGGTGCTGTTCGTGCAGCGAACGGCGAAACCTGTGCCTCGAGTGAAGGGTTGTTTGTTTTGGAAAGAATGACCTCTCTCAAGCCTGAAAATAGTTCGGGAAAGGCAAAATCACATCAATATCATACCGGAAAATAGTTCGGAAAAGACAAAATCACATCAATATCAAACCCGAAAATAGTCCAGGAAAGGCAAAATCACATCAATATCATACCCGAAAATAGTTCGGGAAAGACAAAATCACATCAATATCAAACCCGAAAATAGTCCAGGAAAGGCAAAATCACATTAATATCATACCCGAAAATAGTTCGGGAAAGACAAAATCACATCAATATCAAACCCAAAAATAGTCCATCATCACATCAATATCATATCCGAAAATAGTTCGGGAAAGACAATATCACATCAATATTAAACCCGAAAATAGTCCTGGAAAGGCAAAATCACATCAATATCATACCCGAAAATAGTTCAGGAAAGGCTAAATCATATCAATATCAAATCCGAAAATGGTTCGGGAAAGCCAAGAATAAATAAAATGTGAAAAAGTTACTCGTTACATGTTGTAGATAAACATGTTGACGGGTGGCAGTAAACGCCTCTCAGGATAAATTTTATGTTACGTAGGCTTTGGCTGATAATAATCATAATTTAAAAAATAAAGTTCGTCAGATTCACTTCCAACTCCGTCCCTGCTACCAGAAGTCCTTGATGCGCTAAAAAGGGCGCTAGCACGCGGCTCACGTCCCGCCTAGCGCCCCGCCGCCGGCGCGCGGCCCCGGGGCGCCGGGCCGCATTGCTTAGGTAGCTAATAAATACCGACTTAGCGCTATAACAGCTCACTGACTCAATCACACTGAGTGGACACCATTGCGGGCTGACCACGGTTTTCTAGCCCACTTTTCGCTGACTGTTTAGGCAAAACCCATAAAAAAGAATGAGCGTTTCCTTTATTTTTTTACCACAACGTCTAATAAACTTGTGGCATATAAATGTCCAGTGTTGCCTTACATCGGGAATGAGAACCTATCTCTTTACCCATTACACGGACATACTCTTAGCACGACAGAAGGAGACGTAAAAAATAGTAACATTTACAGAAAAAGAAGACTCAGACAATTGTGCAACTCACTTTATACAGCAGCGATACAAAATTACCTTTGCAAGAAATCGAAATGAATATTTTAGAACTAGAGACTCTAAAAATGTGGCAACATTTTGTTGTTATTGCAAACGACTTTCGTTGTGTTTTTTTTGTGTAGCATTGTAGTAGTACGACTAAAGTATGAAATCATAATAATTATTGTGTGAATTTAGGTATACTTTGTAGTTCTTAGAACAATTTCCCACTTATCGTTAAGTTCTA
This sequence comes from Hofmannophila pseudospretella, assembly GCA_947369225.1. Taxonomy (NCBI): domain Eukaryota; kingdom Metazoa; phylum Arthropoda; class Insecta; order Lepidoptera; family Oecophoridae; genus Hofmannophila; species Hofmannophila pseudospretella. The sequence goes on along the minus strand of OX376318.1, from coordinate 15,068,616 downwards.
CCTTCACAGGCACACACAATTTGTACACGAATAATAATAGGTTAACTAAATTAATCAAAATAATAATTAATGACATGTCATAACATAATCTATAGTACTAAATATAATCATAATTCATAATAATAATAAACAGATGTCATACTTAAGCTAATAATTTTAATTTTAATCAGTCTTTATATTTCAAAAACTCTTTAGTATTGTAAAAACAACTTTGAGCTAACCAACATTTTAACTCCTTATTAAATTTGTTGTTAAATGGAAGATTTTTAAATTTATCTGGCAGTTTATTAAATATTTTAACACACATTGCCCTTTGTACAATGTCTCATTTTAATTGTTTTTATTAAGTGTATTGTTGTACAATAAACTGTAAATAAATAAACAGTTACTAGAGACAATTGTTAATTTAGAACTAGCTTATTTTGGTTTTGTGATCATAAAATCCGTTTTGAAATTTCATTTTGTTGCTGAAAGATGCTTCTATCTTTATACACAAATATACACACATATAGGCAGGGTAGTGTCAGAATCTCATATTCTACAAAGAATGGTTGACATTAGTCAACTCGTTTTATACCAAAAATATCACGTATACATCGCTTCTGCACTATGAATGCTCTTTCCAGGTCCGTCGAGTAACTCCAATTAAAGAAGGCAAAGTAGATCTAGGCATACCATCTATATAGCTCGATCTCTTACGAATCAAACGCGAAACGAAAGAGATTTGTCCGACTAGAGGCGCTACATAGCATAGGTACCTTCTGTCTAGGTACTCGTACCTCACAACCAATAGCAATAAAATAATTTTAAGAATTCTTTGCTTCAAATGGATGATCCCAAATATCGGACAAGTAGCGCCCTCTCCTCTACAAGGGTGTCGGCACTGACAGCGAGCTAAGGGATTCAGGTAAATACAGTTTAACTACACGTATAGTTCCATATATTTGATATTTATATACAGGCCTAAAGTATGGGAAGTAAACCTTCTCTAGCGAGCAATCTACATAGATTTGAAAAGAAAAGACCACAAAAGGGCATTATGTGACTTGTATTATAGTTGTATGATGATCTACTAGGTAATCTTAGCATGTATAACAACGGGACATGTTGCCAGCCCGGCAGTCGGACCGTGTAGCAATGGCAGTCCAGTTGGAAAGTCGCTGCAGTTGACACGATGCAACCGTGTCCGATGATTCGATGCCTATTGAACGAGTTAGAACAGTCAACTTACAAAAACAATTTATGTTTCAAAAACAACAAAACGACAAAGAATCTATTTCGAATAAAACAAGGTTATTCTGAATAAGTGTTGGTAGAGGACAAAGATTGTAATGAAATGACTCTACAATATACACATCACATATACGAGTATGTACATTATTATATATACTTAAAAAGATAACTTTAAACATAAATAAAATAATACATAGACTACATAAACTAAAATATATAATGAGTACATAACATACAGGAACAGCAGAATAACAACCAGGGTAGATAAAAGGAAAGGAAAGTTTGAAGAGGTAGGAAACAAAGTTCCAGAAAGTGAGCCTTCAAATGAATCTAATACTATTTTTTTAAAATTTAACTAGCCTTTGACCTCAATCTCGCGATAAGTGACTATGTGCCCGAAGATGGAAGCACATATGGGCTTAATATCTAGGTAAATACTAATATTTACAATCGGCCAATATAATTGTATAGAAGAGAATCCCGAGTCTATTCCTTCGTGGTGCTGTATCAATGTTGATTAGCCATAGGTCGGGAGCCATCGGTCCGTTAACAGAGATCTGGTGCGGACGTCCTCGGCCGGTGGGCTTCGGCGTCTGTTCCGGCAGAGCTGACTTCAACTTTGTATTGTTTTCTAGCCAAAACTGTTCGATATCTTTGCATATTCATGAATAACAAAATGTTAGTGTCTGTTGTTTCTGCTACATCTGATTTGATGACATAATCTATGTGTTCCCTCAATCATTGCTAGCTGCTGGGTTGGAGTAAATAGAATTACGGCGAAGAATAGAGCCACGGTATCTCCTGCCTGTCGTAAAAGGCGACTAAAAGTAGGGATCAGGGTCGTGGGCGGGCAAAGTGGGGGCTTTGGCCGTCCATTGGCGGGCGACCCTGGGGAAGGCATCAACGTGCTATGGCCACACGCTGCTGTGACGGGAGGAACCGGGAGGTGGAATGTACACCTCCCAGGAGGAGCCCAAGGCAAATGCTAAGAGGGCACCGGTGCGTTCCACTGAAGAATAGAATAGAATAGAAATATATTTATTGCCAATATACCTAACAATTTAAAATTTAAAATTATAGTACAAATAATTATAATATGATATATAATGAATATGTAATGTATATTTGGCAAAAGGGGGGAAAGTCAGCAAATGCTGACATACTCGGGTACCAAATATGCAGCGCTGTTTTTCATTTCCCCCCTTATCCCAAGATGTTAGTGGGAGCGATAGTGATCGTGGGTTAAAAATAATAATAATTCAAATTAAAAACTAAACATCAAATAGAAGGTAAGAATTTGCCAAAAAGAAAAAAATTGCACTAATGACCTGTGATACATATTTTGTGTGTGTGTGTGTGTGTGTGTGTGTGTGTGTGTGTGTGTGTGTGTGTGTGTGTGTGTGTGTGTGTGTGTGTGTGTGTGTGTGTGTGTGTGTGAAGATCCCGGAGCCCTCCGATAAGCACGAGGCCGGCCATCGAGGGGGTTTTAGTGAGTAGAAATCTCACATAACCTAGTCTCTCCCCCAGGAGGCTGGGTATCTTTCGAAGATTTCCCCCCCGATACAAAAAAAATAAAAAAATAGGCACTTATAAGTTTGCTAATCCTGCAGCTAGAGTTACTTTTCCTAATTTTACCATGACTACATAATTATTTTATCATAATTATTACTGTTTCGATCATTGCTGTGTGTGAAATAAACATATTACTTACTTACTTTATTGTGGTCAATTTCGTGTAAGAAATATATTTGTAATTGTTTTTCTACATGTATCAGTATTTTAATCTATAATTAATTATTTAATTAATTATATGTACAGTCTATCACGACGCATGAGTCGGCACCTGCGTGCTCGGCCTAAATTTGGACTTTCTCGCGCCAATTCAGCCCAAATAAAATGTAGTGTTCGTTACACACTGAAGCACTCAACATCTAATTAGCATTTAACATCATTAATTTAGTACCAATTTTATATCATTTTTATTACGATTATTTGCCAAGTGACACTCAGTTTCTATCATTTAAAAGCAACCTCAGCATATCATTCATCCAACGCGGCCCCATCAAACTAGGTATAAGTTTTTAAAATTTCTATGTAAGAAACCAAATTGATACCAAGATTAGAATTTGTTTCGAGTTCCCAATATTTCGACACAGTTACATGTGCCACGGTCATACGTAGATTGACCGGTATCATATACGGAACCAATCATATAAGAACCATGGATGAAAGAAAAATTAGTGTCCCTCCTCAAGGCGTTCGTACCTTCATGCTAAGAACTATTTGTGACTTGACTTTCATTGTCTTCAAGGGCATTGCTTATTTACTTTTCCACACGAGTGAAGATCCTCCCTAGCCATGCCAAAATCCGTCCGTGTGACAATCACGTCAGCACAAGTACTGCCCCCGACGCGACGTCATCGAATCAATTAAACGCAGCACTCAGCGAGTCGGAAGCGACGACGCCGCTCCGTCCGTCGCACGCGCCGCTTCTGCTCACTCGTTTTGACATCCTGATCCTGCCCTGTGACATTGCGTACGTTGATAGAAATTACTATATTGTTGTTTTTTTAACTTTATGTGATTTTTAATGGAACCGTTCGATTCCTGTTTCTTGAAATCACTAACCGAACTATACGAAGACTCAGTAGTTCGGTATAAATGTACAACCAGAACTAACTTACTTTAAGGCACTCAATAATTCGGTACCGGACAAAACAACTGAAGTACTTTGACTAGTGGTATTAATTTTAAACCAATTATTTATCACTGATATGAAAATCAATTACCAATTAATACCCAGTAACATCACCAAAGTCGCATCGAAGACCTGGATGCGACTAGCACAGGATCGTACAGGGTGGCACAAGAGAGAGGAGGCTTATACCCTGCAGTGGGACGCCATGGGCTGATGATGATGATGAAGAGTAAATAAAAAGTAACTTTAAATTATTCAATAGCATTTTTACCGAGAACTCAGTTGAAATTTACATATATATATTCGGAATAATTAGATTCGAATCATAAGCTCTAGATAAAATTTAGCGATGTCTATTGCCATCGCCATCGGCAATACAGCTAATATAATTTGGTACGCTTCTCACAGTGAAAAGCGCATCTATAGATTTCTCCCAAACACCTACAAATTCTGCAATCAATACAAAGCAATTTCTGCTGTACTCCGTCGTAATAGGAGTCGAGATTGTCAACTGTTTATTGCAAGTCAAATGCAGTGTCATTGTCACGGAGGGAAGGGAGGGCACGCAGGGAGGTAGCGAGTGCATTGCAGAGGATGCAGGAATTATTTTTATGCTTACTGATTCCGTCATAGATACGTAATGGATGAGACACGTCGCGTCACCCGCTCTGATGGGCGAGTTGTTAGGATTTATGCGATTATGTATTATGTACGGGGGGAAGTCGTACTATCATGTACAGTCGGTCTAGTGTCAGTGCTACTGAGATATTTCTTCGTGTCACGATGAGTCAGTGATTTGAAACGTTCTGTAGTCTCGTGTTACTGCGTAAATGGTCAAATGAAATGACTTTATAATTGGAACTGTACAAAATGGTTGATTATTCGCTGGCCCAGATAAATACCATGGGACGAACTCTTTCATACCAAGCATAAATAGGTACCTAAAATAACCATAATTTTAAATTGTATTTCCTGTGTGGTAATAAGGTCCTTTTTTATTAGTAGCAAATATTTAAAGGGGGTATGTGCTTATCATTTGTACCACTTTACACGAAAAAATAACCCTGTTACTTGTATGAAAATGTTCCATACCTTGGTGGCATAAACTCATCCATGTCGTTATGAATGAAACGAGTTTCATTCATACTTCTTATTTCAGTATTAGAATAGCAATATTAATGATTCATTTGTAGAGTTTTCAAACAAACAATTTTTACGTTTTTCTCGAAAATTTAATAAGTTAATTTTTTCCCCTATCTTTATTGTCATAAACTCCTATAGATGACACCCCAGAAATATTTTCCGCTAATAAAATAGGACCCTATATATACAAAAGCATTTTCCCAATACCTATTCTTTACTCTGCCAGAGCAGAGATCCTGGATGATTAGTGTGGACGGCCTCCTTTACTCAAGAACGGCAAAGATACGCTGCTTGATTATGTTAATTCGTAAAAGCAGATCTTTCACATTGGAGGTCAGAATTTGATGAAGGAGTAGAAATTAGCGTATATGCAGAAAAAATCTGCAAAATAAAACCTACCGCAAACGAAAACCAACGAGGCTAATTTTATTGCCTACCTTTTAAACTTGTAAAACGCGAGCCAAGGCCGCGCGGCGGGGCGCACGGGGCGGCACGGGGCGGCGAGGCAATGGGGCAGCGGGGCGCCGGAAGGAAGCCTACATAAGTCACCCGGAGCGCCGCTTCCTCCGGAAGCAGCTCGCCTGACACGTGACCATGTCAATTAGCCTCTCTCCGCGGCTCGAGAGGAAAAACCCTCTTAATCAATAGTTATCCCTTTGTGCAGGTTTTTCTTCAGCTTACTATCCGTTTAGCTCCCTTTGTGCTTTCCAAATAAATCGTTCATTGAATTCGCCGTATTCGCTTAAATAAGGAAATAGTTTTTTAGGTAACGGTATTACGCGACCGAGAGAAAATGCCCTTGCTCGGATCTGGCTCGGCTTTGGCTTGGATCCCAAATCCCGAGTAACCGTGATTCTTAATGCAGAACTTTTGGAACCGGCCCTTATTAGGTCAGTCTTGTAAACCGTTAAGTTAATACATTTCTTACAACTGACCTAGTTTACAAGTTAGAATCAAACACTATCACTGACATATAAAATACAACTCGCACCAGGTTTGATTGTAATCTACTTCCTTCTAATTCTAAGACTGGAGTGGCAGTGGCATGCTGTACTGATTCCAAGAACTTGGAGATTTGTGACAGGTTTTATCTTCGACGTATTCGCTACCTACTAAAGACTATTTGTGTTACAATTTGTCCAAATCACAAAGAAAACAAAACCATTGGTAGATTACAAATCACGCATAATGCACGCGTTGACTGCTTCATGTAGTTCGTGTAATGATCCATTAATATCTGCAGCAGGAAACGTTTTGTATGATTTACAGCTTTCACCTTTACAGAGTTACTATAGAGTTGCTAAGTGCTCTAAATGTAGCTTTAATCACTACATCGCTCATTGATCTTACTATAAGAAATGTTCCAAAACATTCATCATCATCATCATCTGTAGCTTTTATTATAATATTGCTTTCTATAACCCCTCTTTTATGAGATTTGTACTTTAAGGAAGGCCAAAGTCCTTACAAACTCAAAAGTATGCAACGGATAAATAAGTATATTACATGGATTATTTATTTTACTCTGAATAGGTAGTTTCAATTTAGTATTAATCTATTTGTACCATCCTACCAATCCGCCGCGAGTGATTAAAGACACGTTTCCGTGAAATCAGTCCGCGAAGCGACGCACGCGCACGCGTAAATCAAACGCGTCTTGGAAGCCCAGTTTTGGTGACACAACTTACCTATCTGGCGTGTCTGGTCTGTTTTTGGTGTATCGGTATTTGGTAGAACGTATTATATAACTCTTCAATTTCACGATACGCTTTATTTTCTTATCTCTTCCATATCTACTAGTCTTTGCTATCGTTTCATCTGATATCAGCCCTCTAGTCGTAGCGTTTCTATTTTATGTGGATGACAATATTAACACTTGTTGCTTTATATATTTTTTTATTTTATTTTTATCTTCTGAGAAACCTGACCTAAACCAAGCCAAAAAATAGGTCTCCTTAATTTATACAAAATAATAATAATAATTAGTAACAGATAATACAATATGGAGGTGGGAAAGTGGAATAGGGAGTGGGGAGAACAAAGAAAAGGGTGTGTGTGTAAGTATGTAAGTTGTAAGAGTGTGTAATTGTGTGTGTTGAAAGGGAGTGTGTGTGAGAGAGAGGGAGATTTCTGTTATGTTCTGTGTGTGTAAACTGCACGCTAATCATGTAATCGAGCGTGCGCTTCTTTTGAGGTAGATAATTCAATTGATGTCTGTTAATAGCACTTTGAGACAACAACACTAACTGGTCACAACGACCCAACTTGTTGGTCCAACAAATGCCCCGTCTGATAGGCCGCGTCATCGCTTAATTCTTTACATCGGAGCGTGTTATTATTTCATTTGTCTGTAGACGCAGCAAATTGAGCCTCTCATCTGACCGACAACAATGATTGATACCCACATTTGTAGCTCCGCTACAGACTAGGATAAAGTACTCCTAAGGACTGGATGATCGCAAAACAGATTGTTTTATGACCGCTGTATGGCTATATATCTGGTGGCACATAGAAAACAGAAAGAAAGAAAACACATTTATTCAACAATGCATTATACATAATTAGACTTAAAAAGACTTAACATTAAAAAAAAACAATGCAACATTAAAAGGACACATGCTCAGCATGTGCTGCGGTCCGACCGGTACGGCAGAACCACAGCGCTGGTTTACAGCTGTGCCAGGGCGAAGGCATCGTGGGCGAAGCGGCAGGTTAGGGACCAAACAAAAATATATTAAAAGTACAAATTGCGTGATGCGACAAACTGATATTTATTTACCGATAAGTGATAAAATAATCGCACTAAATCCGCTTATCGACACCACAAATAACCAACTGCAAGTGCACACGTCACCTCGTAATCGCCGCCGGAAACGGAAAGTCCGCCATATTGTGCGAGATGGCCGCTTGTCGGGCCTTCCGCTCTGTTGCACCTGCGATACCCACTCATTATGATTTACACAACAACCGTCACTGTCAATCAACATGATTTAAATTCAAACGCAGTTAAAATAGAACTCATTTTCCAGTGCGCCGTGTAAATGTATCAATTTGAAACAAACAACACTCGCCCGAAGCAAAATTGGACGTTAATCAAAGCCATTAAAGCCCAATTCATAAAGCGCTTCACATTCAGGTGACAATTTGAATTGTATTCCACAAAACAGTCGAGCGATCATCTCGCTGGCCATTTCATATCTCACGTGTACATTCGAAACCGAACTCTATATGTAGAGTTTATGGTGGGCTTTGGATCGTAGGAGAAGGAGGTGTAAATCCCCATGTAAAATCCGCGTGTGAGACCGCGGACAGGTTTCCGCTGTCGACGCTACAACTGCCGCTATAAGCTGTGTGGGTAGTCGGCGCTACAGCGCGCGGGCTATTGTTTGGGGCCGAATATGAATTAATTCGAATTTCGCAGGTAACGGGCGGCGGCAGATTGCGACGGCCATTGTGCGTGTCCTATCAGCATTGTGTACGGGATTTGATTATTGCGGCATTTTGGAGAGGATTAACGATCCGATTTAATCTGTATTTAGTTTAACACGTTCATATTTTTATAACCATCAGTATTTGTTTTTAAACTGAAATATTAGGCGATTCCTCTGTTATTTTGATTCTATTTCATCTTACAACTCAGTTTTCTCGATGTATTTTTCTTTCTATCAATTTCAGTACCTATCTACCAAAAGGTTCAGGAGTCATCTGTTAAGTTAGAAGCTCTTTCCGATAGATTGATTCCTTTTGAAGGCAACCTACTTACCTATCTCCGTAACTTCCCAGCGCACATCGCACCGTCATTTCCACCTAAATTTTCAGGAAAAAACCCTGCCTCGTCACGCGGCGAACAGTTTCCAGTCATTGTGCACCTGCCACTCCGGGGTAATTAATTATCCCCCCATGACCCTCTGACGCCCCCCTCCCGTAGTACCTTGCCTGTTGTGTCAAGGTGATCCTATTGTTTTGAAGGAGCCAGCGTCACATTTTCAAATTAAGGTTGCCACATTATTTCACATCTATTTTGATATCTAGCGAACCAATGGTCGAAGTTCATTAACAACAAAATTAAAGCCAAATTATATAATTCAAAATGCCAAATAATCAAGAGGGTAATGACCCTCTTGATTATTTGGCATTTTGAATTATGTAATTTGGCTTTAATTTTGTTTTCTAGCTAATTTTAACTCAATGTATGAACTTACAACACACGGTTTTGGTTTATTTGGTTTCCCGTGATGTCGCCTCAAATGTAATTCCACTTTTCATAATTTGTTTACTAGTTACAACCCGGTTAACCTGCGCTAAACTCGGTGCCACCGGTCCGTGAAGGTAGGCTGTCGTTGATTAACGATGTCGGAGACGTGTTTATTGTGCGCCGGCAGCAGTCTGCGACACGCCGGCGACGGCGACGGAGACGGAGACGACAGCGTGCCGACCCGCTGACTTGTGATAAAGTTAGCACTTACGATTACTAGCTGGCTTCGTCAAGGGAGGACGGTATGACAGTAACTTCGAACCCCACGCTGGGCGCCAACTTTCAATTTCAAAGCTATTTGAAAATTAAGTCATTGGAGGGTAATATTGGTTCGATTTTATTGTATTTGTCAGAGAATAAGCCACTGATGTTGTGATGAAGTTTCCACTTACTAATATAACTAGGGGGTTCCGAGCGCGTCAATGAAAGCGGCGGCGGCGTCGAGCCCCGCGTTGGGCGTCGAATTTTAATGATAATTTGTAACTGTGTTATTGTACGTTACGTTCGATTTATTTATTCATCTCAATCCAGTAAAATGTATAATATGTATATATCTTGCGGTAAAAACTGCACTTACTGCTTAGCTACAGACAAGGAGATCGATAAAGAGCTGGATCTAGATTAGTGAATTATTAGACGTTAGATAGATACTTTATTGCACATCACAAACAACAGAATACAGTTTCACATTGTTGTTTATGTTTTATATTATACTGTTAATGATTATATTTTTATTTTCATTTTTAATTCAAGTGTACAAAAGCGGCTTGATCCCTCAATGTATTCCAGGCCACCTTGGGTGTAAGTAAAATTATGTTTGTTTGACTTTATTTCATAAAGACATTGGATTGGATTACAATATTCCAAATATCCAACTTCGAAAATCTATTAATTCAAACTCCGCATGCATTTAAATACCGCCGAACCACTTTTGCACTTCTGTGAGCTATCAATTTCACCTTCCCCCAGACAAGCTCGCCGCAGAATTCCGCGCGTCGTGCGGTGGAGTCGCGAGATTGTCGCTGTCGAGTGTCGCGCGGGCTGCTCCAGTCAGTTTAATGAGGTGGCTTCGCAGGAAGTTTTGCGGCGAACTTGACGACATCACGCGAGCGTGCCTCTCGGCGAGCGGAGATACATGAAACTTACACCTCCTCAGGTGACTACAAAGGGAAATGCAGAAACTTGTTTGTAACATATTTATATGACAAATTTCACTATGCATATAGTAATTGCCAACATCAAATAAGCGACTCATGGTGTGTTGTCATGTAACAGAAAGAAAGCTTTATAAGGTTGATGGAGTGTGACCTGGTTCAAATTGAGAGGGAGAATTTTGGCCTCAATAGGCTCCAAAATGGGAGGCTCAATATTATTTTGAGTCAGCCCTTATCTGATAATATGAAACACTTACTGTTGTTTGCTAAGTTGGCTCTCAAAGTGAGAGCCGGCTCTAATAATACTTGAGGTTCCCTTCCCTTTTCTTAGTGACCCTAACGAGGCTGACATGGTCACCTTGTCGTGTACCAAAGCCTCTATACTGAGATTTAAAAAAAAAGGTTTATGATAGCGGATGCTAACTGCTTTAAAAATCTTGACAAGAGAAAGACGCGTATTTTGTGTAGCAATGGTTACATTTGGACGATCAGAAGAAGTTACATATCGAATAGCAGATATACTTGACAATCTTGGGTTTATAAAAGCAGGAGATGAAAACTGTTAGTTTCGACATAAAACCGGATTCGATTGAAATGGTTGACACTTTGTAAGGACAGTAGAATATTTATCAAGAAATAGAAGTGATCAAAATGTCTCAGTTCAGACAAATCTACTTAATAAGCGTGTAAGCATTTTGCATCACCGGTCAGTAGCACATTATCAAGTTAGAATTCCTTTGTTGTCCCGGGCCGGAAGACGTCCTTCCGGCACTCCAAGTATGTCGCACCTCGGCAGTAAATTCGACGCGGTCGCAGCACAGAGGTTAGCGCGACAATTAAACGTTCGTGCGAGTGCGACACTTCGCAACTATTCGCGTGGAGGCCGACCTTAAGGAATGGGGTCGGGAAACAGGCGATTTGATCTAGTGCCTTTGCAATGCGAAATATTGATGTACAGTGGTAGAGCTATACGTAAAAGTTCACGCGGAGGTACCATCGGAGGAGAAATATCTCACTCACTGTTCAACTCATTTCCTCTTCTTCTATCGTCAGTGAGATGAGGTAAATAAAAGTAATAATAAAAATAGGTTAAAATTAATCATATGTAACGTCCAATAACTCAGTTTCCGATTATCATTAAAATGTGGCGCCCAGCGTGGGGCTCGACGCAGCTTCATTACCGTGCACCCTCGGAGCTCAGTAGACGAGCAATTTATGCGATTTACAAGATTACTCCTCTTTAGTTTTATTATTATGAGCTTGGCAATTGACTTTTAGTCAACAAACCTGATACGTTGTTGATTATATTGTAAGGTGTGGTTCAAGAATTCAAAATCTATCATTAAACATTTCGGTTACACGCCATACTGAAGATAATTATTCTGAACCATTCTAAAGATGTCTCGCTATTGCCGTATCGTTCGTTTCGTAGCCGCTCGCCCGCGGCGCCGAGCTGATATTAAGTTTTGCCAAGGTATTCGTCCCGACCCCGAGGGTCGCCATAATGCTGCAAATGGAGATATACTCGCACACTTGCCAACTACTTTCGTTAACCTTTCCTCCGTCCGTTCGGCCCTTTGTTTCCACTTGTTGGGAGCGGATGTTTCAGCCTCAAACTTCACCGGGCATGTGCGTGTGTGTGACCTCGATGACGTACACGTACGGTTATACAATGTTTTAGTAAATTCGGTTTCGTGTCGATCAAATGGGTAAACATTTCATATATTTTCTTAGTGTTATCTGTTTGTGTTCTGTTGTCATCTAACTCTTAAATAAATGACCATCAGGAATTCTTGAGAACATTGTGTCAGCTATAGTAGAGACAAATACTATGACTGTATTTTCGATATACGTACCGAAATTACCGTCACAGTATTAGCACAGAATACTAAATATTACTACGTAAAGAAGCGAAACTCACCTTCTCCCACCAATTGTAAAGCCCCCCGCCGTCGCCTGGGAGAAGGTGAATTTCGCTTCTTTACGTAGTAATATTTAGTATTCTGTGCTAATACTGTGACTGTATTTTCGGTATAGGTACCGCACAATAACGGCAGATACCTGAATTAATAAAGGCGCGTTCAAATATTAGTGCCCCGCGCGACTCCCGCAGACGGTGCGGGCTTAGTTACGAGCGGCTCGTGTCTGGGCTCGTGTGCGTGTGTAGCTCGCTTTACAATACCAGGTTCAAATTAAACGTCACGTCGCTGCAGCGGTTAAATGCGGCACAGCCTTTATGTCGTACCAATATCATTTATTACGATATCTACCTTGGTCCATACGGGTTAAGTATTGAAAGCTATACTTTTCTGAGAAGTTGTTGAGGATTGCAACCATGGTTTATGACACCGTCGCCGTCGTCATCAAGTCATTATCGTTCGTTTCTTCAATATCAAAGTCCTCTAGTATCCATTGCAGTCTAAAAGAAAAGTTATGCTAAAATTTCCATACATTTATCCTGGTTCAGTACATTCTATCCACTCCAATACACTTCTCTATACCCGCACATGTGTCTGTTTTATCATATCACCGCAACTCTACCCTGTAGGACCTATAATATTAACCGCTATCCTTTGTCTGGCGATTGATTGACTCTACTCCCGAGGGACGCGCGGACTCCAGCCTGCCGTCTACACCGGTGGCGGACATATTCTGGAGAGACTTGCTGGAGTCTTAGAATAAACGTAAAGTCATTTCCTACTCTGTTTAGTAATGTCTTGAAAAACATACATACAAACATACCTTCACGCTATGTCCCTTGCGGGGTAGGCAGAGAGAATGGAGCGCCACGAATGGCACGCTTCTCTTGCTTCCTCTAAATTCATTCGTCGTTTCACGTATGCTCGCCGTTGGGTTCGTCTGCTCTGTATATAGAACGACCCTGGCTTCTCCTTCCATTCGCTTTCGCTTCGTATACCTGTTTCGTCATTCGTTCATCACTCATTCTTTCTACATGCCCGAACCAACGGAGCATGCCTTTTTTCATTTTGTCTATGACATTTACATTCAAGCCAGCCATTATATACGTAGAACGGCTGGCAACAAAGAGATACATTTTGAAAAACACGTATCTACAAAATAAAACAAAACAAACTTTTGAAATGATTGAAATCTGGAAAACACAAATCAGTAAGCTGCTCAAAATCAGTTGGAACTTAAGTATTACCTTGAAAGTTCTCTAACAACCAAAAAATAATAACATAGAAGAAGAATTAGTCTTGAAATCTCTACATTATAAAGTAAAAGCTAAAAAAGAGGACGTAACAAACGAAGTAAATGATTGTACCTACAACAATGTGCGATCTGTGCGTGATCAACTGCCCACTTAAGAACACACTGTTTTATTGTAGGTGTCAGAATACGTGCCCAACCATGATCTTGCAAGGGCCGAACCCTTTCGCTGCACATTCAATTAGCCGACACGGACCAGAGCTGATGGGAAAAATCATTTCGTAATGGAAAACAATGCACCACGTGATATGCTATGAAAACTAATCGGACAATTGAGTTATAAGGGATGTATTGGCTTGGTTATACATATTGGCAGGTTCGTGGAGGTCTGTTTTTATTAGCGTTTCTTGGGATACCGAAATATCTTCTAATTTTTAGTAGTGGTAGATCCTAATGTGAAGGATCGCCAGGGGTAGTATTTACCACCCTCATATCTATTATTGCCGTGAAGCGGAGATGTTTGCATTTCTGTGTTTCGGTTTGAAGGGTAAGAGAGCCAGCGTAATTTCCGGCACATGAGGCAATCTTAGTCCTCAAGGTTAGCAGCGCATCACAAACCCTCTAATATTGAGGTGAGATGTCTATGAACGACGGTGACCACTTAACATCAGGTGGCCCGTTTGCTCGTCTGCTGCTTATTTAATAAAAAGTAATAAAAAATATTGATGTAAAGAATTGATCATATCTTCAAGAATCGTGCCCTAACTTCTTATACTTTTTCTATATCTCTATCTTGATAGGTTACTGATATTGAAAACGCGTAAATGTTCACCACTCTCTGGGGTAATACCTTCGGTTTTCAAGATCGTGATCACGGGGTTATTATAATTGCCCCATTCTACGGATGTGTTGACTCCAGCAACTTCATCCTTGTGGCTGAACCTACTCATGACATAAAGTCTATAGACTTGTTTGACAGTGCAATAATCAGCACCATACGCATTAAAATTACATAAAACAGTGACAAACGGTAAAAACATAAAGGATAGAAGAATATTAGGTGAATTGACTTGATTAGCAATAAAAGCAATTCGCCTAGCGCTTGAAACAATAACATTACACGGTAACATATAACAGATATAAGTGATACTAACGTTACAAGTAACATACGTAACGTTACTCAAACAACACGCGAGTGCGACACGTTAGGCGCGTACACGTATTATGAGTATCATAACAGTTACATTACCATGCGAGCAGAGTGTGCCGGAGATGAATAATTCCAACAAGCGTGGCGTGGGGGGCACCGAGGACACGAAGACTGCTGTCTCACTGATGGTACCTCCGTCCCACAGACGCCATAGTTGTCAAAGTTCGCAGTTTTCTCTACGGCGGATGATTTTGATTCGATAATAGCGGCATTAACCTTAGGGTATTCAAGTCTCGGAAAAGCGATCCCGGATCTCAAATGTTCTACGTCATATATAGATTGTTATGAATGATAACATTTTTACAATACAGCTGACAGAGCAGCAGATGAATGTTATTAATACAGTCAAGGTATCTTGAAGGACTTTTCCTACATTTCTTTTTAATCATAAAGGACTTTTTGTAGGGTTTACAAGACCTTATTAAAAATAATGCTCTTTACATATACATTTTTCAGAGCTGTAATAACGGCTATAGAGATAGCAAAAGAATCTATTTAGAGTAAGTGTCTTTGATCTTAAGCGAATGAGTCTTCCATTTTATTTTCCACTTAAGTTTATCTTTACAATGTTATTAATAACTCCATTGATTACTCAATATCCAATCCCCCCGAGCGCTGCCTGTCCCTAAACAAGACAAGGCTGGCGCGATACAATGTAGAGAAGTTATTAGTTTCACCTGCGGGTGCGGCGGTGTTTGCTCCTCGAACTGCTCAAACAAGGCGCGGATTGTTATGAGCTCTCTGATAATGTACGTACTCGGAGCACACGGCGCGCCGCGGGCGGGTTGGGTGGAACAGATTGGAGCACCGTCTATGAATAACTTTAAGGAAGTTAGCATTATTCAAGGATTGTTGAAGTGTCTTTTACTTAATTTTGACCTCAATCTGAACTGTTGATATATACCCTTTTGCTGAGTTGAGGCCCTTTTCACAACAACAGCAGACCATCATACATGATTTAGATATGTTTACCTTTGACTACATAATTATTTTATTATAATTATAACTGTTTCGGTCATTGCTGTGTGTGAAATAAACGTATTACTTACTTACCCTCGAGGCCACAAATAATTAGATGAATTCTAATAATATAATAGGTACTAGTATGCATTCAAAAATATCAATGTTTTTCCTTGAACTTCCGGAAGTATTTATACCAATAATGGTCCTGAATGGGCGTAACGTAACAAAATCTGAATTAACCACTTTCAGGGTGACTCAGTATCGATAACATACACCATCTTATCTTATCTTTTTTGGTGGGGGCTGGGTATACCCAGCGACACTTCGACCCGTTGGGATCTTTTGTGTGCAACCCATTTCACACACTGGTTATCTCAGTGTGCGATTTCCTCACGATGTTTTCCTTCACCGTTAGAGAAGTCGGTAGATGACTTTCGAAAAAGCCGTAAATCTCATTGGGACATGACATTGCAGTTTCGAACCCGGACCTCCCGCATAGGAGTCTGGCGTCCTAGCTACGACGCCACCGACGCTCTTAACATACACCTTACACTGAAGTACTCGTAAAATGAAAAGTGGAACTTCTGTCACTAGGAGAGCATACTTTGAAACGAATTAAAGGTCACCAGTGTAACATTGTTTACAGATTAACCCTTACCGGATACCGGTCGATCCGGTACAGAGTAGAGAGTTACCCGAAATTACCTATGAACCTCCGCTCCGAGCAAACACGCACATTGTCTGACGCAAGTTATTAAAACATCGGTTCGACATGACGTTAATTACTTAACCCCTCCCCGGCGTGTTTGCGCGCCGGCCGGCGAGACCCGCCGATTAATAAATTTAACCCGTGCCGTGTTTGAGTTAAACCGTTAAACAGTTCCGCGTAGGTAAATGGAACCGAAACGGGTCATCGGATAATATCTACGTGGATTATGGTCGCGTGAGTGATCGTTAAACGGTCTGAGTGGTGTATTTTATTGGGGTTGGGACTGTTTGAACTGAGAACCTTTGTTATTAAATTGAAATGTTAATCATTCTCAGATCGTTTTTGTGCTCGTGTATGTATGTAGCAACATTAATTTATGCTAATTGAAATGTTTTAATCATTTTCGTGTAAGTCGTAACTCACATTTGTGTAGATTATTCTAAAAACTTCTGTACTTCTGCAAATAAACGTTTCTATTTCTAACCATTAAACCTAAAATGTTGTACTATTCCACCACGTGTAATTATTATTATGTCAAAACGATATAACACACGCATGATAATTTTAAAATGACTGTCACCGGTACTCATTAAACAATCCCACTATCTCAATTTTTAATTGAAGCCACGACACTACCCCTATATTTCTCATGCGATGGGTATCGGGTTGCCCGGGTACCGGGTACAATTACCCGTGTGTGTGGGCATATTTCGCACCACGCGCAGCCACAGGGTTAACTCGTGCGCACCTGGGAGCCTGGGGGCAAAGCTTCATTCGAACAAAGTTTCGGTCGGGGCTGGTGACACCGTGACACGAAGCTGCGGGGGATTGTGTCATGTGAGATCATGAACAGAGAGTTTTGAGCGCGTACATGTTATACTTAAAGTTGTTGATCATAAATCATAATGTAGCTTCGGAGAGTGCAAACCAGTAGTCACTGCAGTGATTTTGGAACGAATTCGGACTGAATCCATAGAAAAAATATATTTTTCGGTTTTCTAGATTTCTATGACTTCGATTCACTTCCGTTTCATAATCGCTGCTAAAGGCTTAACAACGTATGTAATGCCTGATCATAGTTTCAAATTTTTGATCGCCTTTACCTAAAGTTGGTTTAAATTGGTTGCAAATGATAATTGTGTGACACAAATACAAAATCCACGAAAGCAACAAAAACGGAAATCAACAATATTGAGCTGAATAGGGGTACCAATTACCAGGTTTTTTTCCCTCAGCACACAATACACATACCTAGTATTATTACCTCGTCTGGCGGCTTCATTGGCGTCAATTGCCGCAGACAGGCGCGGTGCGCGAGCGCAGCGCATGCGGGCTTCGTGGAACCGCCGGGGGTTAACGCTGCTAAGTTAACCGGTGGGCGGGACTGTTCATTAGTGTAAGTTGCATTGTGTGTGCGAGTTAGGTTAAGAATTCAATCCGCTGAATCAGACTTGGTGCCTGAATTGGAAGAAAAAATATCCCGCAAAATATGTCTTTACCTAGAAACTTAGGAATAGAAAAATCTATATTGTCACATTTGTTATTTCACAATACACTGTATATGCTTAAAATACATGATAAATATTTACGGCGTCGGTGGAATGCGGGAGGTCCATGTTTGAAACCAGGCAATGCCATGTACCAATGAGAAAGTTTTAAAATAGTAAAAGTCGTTTATATCGTTAAACTTACAATCAAAATATAGTTCATGTCTCAAATAAAATATGCTTCTACTAAGTTACATCGAGACAATAAAATAAATAAATCAGGATCAATACTATTTATTTCGATTTAGAAATTTCAACCACGCAGTGCACGCGGTACATCCCGCAGCGTATTCCGCCGCTAAACCCGCCGCGCACAGCTCTACATTTATTATACGCGTAAGAATCCGCTTAAAACTCAAGCAATACGCGCAGAAAAACGCGTCTGCATAAAAGCTTTCATACATTCATACATACAGCTCTGTGTCTCCATGAACGAGGTTTTAGGCAAGTGTTGGCACTAGGTACCGACGGGGAGCAGCCATAGCCGTAGCCGTGCGGGTTGCGGGGAATGTAATATTAGCTAGCCAGTAATACATTTTGATTTCGATTATATAATTTGAATAAACACAAGCTATTATGAATACAGCTTTTGGTGTTATTGTTTACATTTTAGTATAACCATATTTGTTGGAGATTTATCAATTTTGGGGACCAAAAGGATTTATTGTCCAAAACACATAATTATTCCGGTTCAGGTATATTTATATTAAATGCATTCTTTTCTGTGCCCTTATTTAGGTATCCACTTAATTTATTGGGAGTCTATTTATTTTATTTGGTAGTTAAGTGTTGGGGTCTAAAAATGAATTTGATGGACGTTTAAATTATAGCCAAATGTAAATGACTAAATCGACTTAAATGAGTAACACTGGATGATCGATATACGCACGTGAAACTATGTTCTGTATTCTACACCTCTTATGTACTGGCATCACGTGGAGAACACTGTGTATCCAGATGTGATCCAATTGAGAGCATTAGTGCGTATTGGAGCGAAGGTGTCCGGCCGCCAGGTGGCCTGTGACTCACAGCAATTCAGTTAATAGGACTCACCGGGAGACCAGCGCTGCTGTGGAGTCGAAGCATAATAAAACTCATAAAGGTTGTCTCAATAAGAGTGCACTATTTAATTTTTGTGTTAATTTTTTTTCATGCAACTCTGAAATTTGACAACTGTCACCTATGATTGTTCCGATTATTAAAAATGGAGCGCTACACAAAAGAAGAACGCGTTATCATTGTGAAAACTCAAAGTGAAGTGAATGCCGATTTTTCGAAAAAAGTCATCTTTACCGATGAAGCGCACTTCCACCTGAATGGCTTTGTGAATAAACAAAATTGACGAATTTGGGGTTTAGAAAAAAAGAAGCGTTAGGTACTTACTTCAACTCGATTCAGTATTTTTTTACTATATCACAAGTATTTTGTAATGCAGCAGTAGGTAATAAACAATATTTCAATTGGAAGCAGAAAGTTCTCTTAGGTGACTGCAATGTAGACGTAGAGGTAGAGCTAGAGATTAGTGCAGTGAAGTTCTTTCCGAGAAGACTAGAGAATTGGGCGGCGAGAACAACAGTGGTTTGTAGACGTCATCGTCACCGGGCTGGTCGTAGCCATGTAGTTGGAAAGACGCGATTTAAGTACCTAATTAGACGTAGATACTAGGGGAGGACTTTATCACAATAACTTGGAAACTATGACACCTATGACAATAAATAAAGGGTTGATTTACGAGTCAAGATATGCCAATTAATTCTCTCTTTGACAACTTTCTCGGTTCTTGATTGGTTCTTGCACAATTTACGATTAAAAATCAAAATTCTGCTTGTTGCCAAATTGGAAAAATCAATTGACCAACAGTAACTTTTAAACTATTCATAGTATCAAAAAACAATGTATGACCATTTTGTAGAGAATTTAGACCATATCCGCCATAGACTGTTTTATTGTATCTCTAACCATTTTCGTACAATTTTGAAAGAAATGAAAAAGTGACATATTATTCAAAATGGCGGCCGAGTGCATGTGGTGCCACCGTGGCGACATTTCTTGAAAGTAAGCTATGGATGTGTACAACTATCGTACCAAATTAAAACCCAGTACTGGTTCTGTACAGTACCAGTCTGCAAGGTCAGGCTGAAATAAGGCCACTAACCGCTGTACTATGAGGAACAATAAGCCAAGGTGAGCTTACGCTCACTGAGTCAAGGCAGAGGGTCGACTCCACTCCATCCTCTGTCCACATGACCCACATGGCTTCCAATTGAGAGTTAGTTTAGGTGATGGAGCAGGTACGGGCGCGGCAGTTCTGTGTAGGTGCCGCAATTGCCGTAACTGCCTCATTTAACGAGCAGTTCATTGCTAGGACCGCTCAGCTCTCGCGCCAGGATGTCCTAATGACATTGTTTATTTGGCTAGGTAAGATTTGATTCAGGTTTCCTGGAAGCTTCGGGATAAAGTAGATTTGGATGCGGTTCGATGAAATATTTCAAGCCTCTATTACGTTTAAGACCGGTGTCTGTCCGTGCAGGACAGTATTGTGATGAAATATTTATGATCAGGTACTTACCTTAACAATTTTGGAGAGTAACATTAATTCGATTTCTGGTGGAGATGGTGTTCGGAAAAGTATGGATGTCCAACTCTGGGTATTACTTGTTTTGTATGTAAGTATGTTATCTCTAGCGAAACCATTCTGAACCTTTATATCGCAAACTATAATTCTCTTTTCTCTTTAAAATCCAAGCAACTTATCAAAGGGTAAAGTGTATCCTGAGGGTAAAGTGAAGTATAACGTTTCAACCTCCACGGCGATGCGGGCGCTCTGTCCGGTCCCGCAAACTATTACCGCCGAGTGCGGGCGACACCTTTACAAAGTGCTTTTATTTAATTTTACTTTCCTACACGTCGCCTCGGCTCACCCGGGGTACCGGACTAACTGGAGCAAGTTTTGGAGCTTTGCTTTTGCCCTTTTGCACTTAACATTTTAACTGTTTGCTAATTGTGTGGTCGCGTTTTATCGTATGGAACATGGATCTACTCGTGCTTTGCTAAATTGACTGTTTTACTTTAAATGGGGTATGGGGTACAATTCATACTTATGGAACAAACGTCACCGTGATTTAAATCATTTTCTCCTCTTTTTCATGTATCCCCTCTTAGATCGAATTGTCTTAACTACTTTCAAAAAAACCGCAGATCTCTTAGAAGGTCCTAAAGAAAAAGGATGAATTTATCTGACACTATCAACATAACTTCTAATCAAAGGAATTCTATCATAATTCGTCAATACTAATACAGTCAAATTAAAAAAAAAAAACATCCTTTTTCTTTAGGACCTTCTAAGAGATCTACGGTTGGTTCTTCATCATCGTAGATTTTGAAAGTAGTAAAGACAATTCGATCTAAGAGGGGGATACATGAAGCCGAAGAGGAGAAAATGATTTAAATCACGGTGACGTTTGTTCCATAAGTATGAATTGTTGCTGCAAAATGTGGCTATATTCAGTTCAACCATTTCTTATGCACAATTACCCTTTGCTCTCTTGGAGTTGTGAGTCTTGGCTACTGACTTCCTAGATTATATATTATAGAAAAGGGTAACTTCAAACACCACAGCGATAGCGGTACATAATATTAGCCCACTACTTCCCCACGACGGTTCCACAGTCCATACCTCATCATTCACTGCCAGAAACAAACCCGGAGCATATTCCCTCGTTAAAAAGGCACAAAGGTACAGGAGGGACCGTTTTTGCCCGTCGCAGGGCCGAAGGTAACTGTAATGGGCCCAAATTAATAATTTCCTTGCCCGCATGAGGTGCGGTCCGATCGTCGTCGCGATAGCCTTTTGTCAAGTAATTGGGTATTTTCACTTATTTCGATGGTGGTTTTAATGTTCCGTGGTGAATGAGAGGTCGGGACTGCTTTTATTTTAATAATACGTGGGTATTTTTAGATAAGTCATCTTGGGGATTTAAATTAGGGGTTTGGAACTCTATTAAAACAGGAAATATATATATACATTTATGAAATACAGGTTACACCTAGTTCGGCAACAGTGGCTTAAAATAGTTTTAGTGACATAGCCTAATATAGTTTATTTAACAAAACTGTAAAACTTTTAAGAAATAAATTTATATTATTATTAAAACCATCGGGACACCAGGAACTCTTGGTCACGTTATGCTTTTTACAAATTTAAAATTCAAACACAATTCATGTTTAATATAAACATAACTGGACAGGAGCGAACAGACCAGCCGGTTACGTCATAGAAATGAATGAATGATTGAATACTCTTTATTGCACTAAAACTTAGTGTTATACAATGTATATAAAGCGATTCATACAATCTACGCGGTTTTATCGATAGGAATGGTTTCTTCCAGACAACCTTTTGGTAGTATTGAAATGAAATGAAATTTATTTGCCAGAACATAGTGAAAAATATAAGTGATTTAAAAAGCATAGGTATCACATGTTCCACCGACAACGGTATGCAAACCTTTTCTGCTATTTGTTAGTGTCGTTGAGATACTCTTTTATGGAGTAATAACATTTGTCTAGAAGCCACTTGGAAATATTAGTTTTAAATTGGCTAGCGGGTCCATTTTTAAGGCGACTAGGCAGATTATTATACACTAAAATTGCCATACAGAAGGAATTCTTTTTATACAAGTCTACTCTGGAACTTGGCAAATAGAGACGGTTCTTGTGTCTTGTAGACCTCGGGAAGACATCAGCGTGTGTTTTGAAATATTGCGGATATTGTCGAACGAAAATACACATCTGCTTAATGTACATACATGGTACGGGCAAAATTTGTGAACATTTAAAAAGAGGAGTCACTGTAGACCTCTTTTTCGGAGGAGAGTATTTATTTAGACACTGTAGGAACGCGCTATGTGAGGACATAATGTCAGTTGTAAGAAAGGGAAAAAGGAAGATCTTCCACCAGGCGGGGTGTTGTGCCTGGTGACCAGATGTCCTGGTCCAACTATGGATGTTTTGGAACTCATATATATACGAAGTCCCAGGAAAATTTAATGATACCTGTATTATTTGAAACCCTATGTACAATCCGTACCACACATATTAGTTTGTAAGTTTGTTTTCGTAATTAGCGACAGTTTTTGTAGGTAGCTTTAGATTTCATTGTTGTTAAATGTTATGTCCAGTGAGGGTAATTCTTATCGTTGATTGCCACTCGCTGGGACAGTCTCGGAACGACAGCCCTGGAGACAACACCACTACGCGCGTGTTACCGGATTTTCCATACATTTTGAACTTTTGCCTCATATGGACACCTCGCAGTGCTGTTATTGTGGTGGTGATACGGTGACGCTCAAAATCTACCTGAATTTTGGATATTGTCGGCGCCGACGGGTGATCTCGGGCTCAGACGCTGGTGAGTTGGCTTTTCGGTGGTATTTATTGCTTTCACTGGACTTTCTCTCGTTCCCCTAGTTTATTTTGCTGTCGCATGATCCCTAGAATCGCTGGGGATCGCACACCCTAGATAATGATCCAATCTAACTGACTCATTTGTAGGGTTTTCTAGGAAAGAAACACAATATCTCTACACAGCTAATAGAACCACTGAATCAAAACAAAAGGCATTGCAAGGGTCACGAAGTGTGTGTAGAAATAACATGATTACGTTTTCAATTTTATAAAATGGGGGTATCGCAGTGGCCGTGTATTAATCATTGTAGGGTAACAAGATTTCGGGACATAATCGGATGGTCTCAGCAGGGCGCGGGGCAGTTTATTAGATTGCCGCCCCAACCTGTCGGCGCGGCGGACTGCGACGATTACATTGGATGGAATAAAAAAAAATACAATAAAAAACTTCTTATGAACCTACAGTAATGTGAATAAAAATCGACAACACAACTCAATAAGTTAACAGTGTATTAACGATTTCATATTGCCATTTATTTTAATTTCACTCAATGCTATAGTATTTAATATGCTTTTTAGTAGTTAATTTCTTTTTTTCTTACAAATATTTGTATTTGAAATTACAATCTGTATTATAATAGTAATTAAACGAATTTTGGTTCCAAAGAGTAGTATAGATAATCAATCAGTCAATACTTCAGTATTACAAAAACAGTGACTCGTAATAACCCAAATTCAACGTGTGTTCGTTTGCGACTTTGTGCGACAGTTCGACTCGATGCGTGACGTCACGCGTGGGGCGACTACAATGCCGAAGCTGTGTGGAATTAGAACGGGACGCGCGACCGTTACACAACAATACTGCGTACAAAAACTCGCCCTCACCTCTGTTGTACACACGCTGCAATGAGACAGTGACACTTCATATGTATTCCATTTCTGTTGTTGCTTAGATTCATTTCATAGAGCGTAGGTTGTTTATAGTTTTAATTTACTACCTGTGATACCAACAGTTTTTTTTTCTCAGTTCTATGGTTTTGTGGCATTTCGTATTGGAAAAATGGCAGTAGGTAAGAAAGAAACAGGCAGAAAATTAAAATGGCAGTAGGTAAGGGAGTGATCCCTGGCACTCAGGGGATGCCTGAAAATCAGCGCCGCAGTGCTAAAAGCGCTGTGGCGGCAACAGGCTGAGGCAGTCCCCTTTTTCCGATGCTGCACACCACCTTCATCAAACTTAGTTACTTTTGTTTATTTATTTGTTTTTAAAGAGGAGTAGGTCGTCCAGCAGCCAGATGGGCGGATGACATCACCAAAGTCGCATCGAAGACCTGGATGCGACTAGCACAGGATCGTATAGGGTGGCACAAAAGAGAGGAGGCTTATACCCTGCAGTGGGACGACATGGGCTGATGATGATGATGATTTGTTTTTGTAATATATTTGTTTAATATTATTTTATCTTTACCTAGTTGTTTGCATGTGTGTGTCGAAAATAAATAATCTTTCTTTCTTTAAACCAATTTGATTATCATAATACGAGTCTTTCTTTAAAAAGGTGACATCATGTGTAGAGATAGGTAAATTTGTCATCCCTCGGAAAGTACAGTTTTGTTCAGGGCGTTTATTTCATTTTATTAACAAATACTTTCACAGCATTAGAGTATAAGTAACAGGTTACTGTACTTATGACTTCATTATAAGGTGAAAATTTTACTTGTTCGTTTGGGCAAACGTCTTCTGGATACAAAATGAGATCTTTCTAGACTTCCTGTTTCTAAATGTAAGTGATGGTTAGAATTCCCCGATGTGATGCAGTCTGTCCGTGTGTAGCCTGATTGTTAACCCCCGCACCTACAATAAATTACTGTGTGAATGATTTTTAGTCCGCGACACATTGCTATGATTTATCGCGCGTGAACAATGCAACCGGTTACGGTCACAACCTGGGAGCACAGTATGGAGGGTGTTGTGAAAAGCTTGTTGTTTCCAACGCGCGCCTAGTTATTACCGCTCGCGCAATGCGACTCACAATCAGACCCACTGTTGCAGCGTAGACTATAGAAAATGTAATAACCAACACAGTAGCCACTCGTATAACTATACGCACTAAACTAATAACTATGACGTTGCATTTTTATTTTGTTTCTAATGTTTACCTATATTTTTATTTTGTTTTTAATTCAAGTTTTAGGTAAGGTTTATCTATGTAAGTAACATATTTTTTTAAAGATACCTACTGTCAAAATTCTAGGTATACCAGGAAAGTTTTTTCATTGACATCAGATTTTCTATTTTGTATTTGTATGCCAATCTGACGATCTATTAGAATAATATCAAGCTCATCTCTTTAAGTTATGAAACTCTAGTTAAAAACTTTAAAATAAATAAAAAGAAACCGACTGTACTGAACTCAGCAATCAATAAAATCATCATCATCATCATCAGCAGCAGCCTATTCTAGTCCACTGCTGGACATAGGCCTCTCCCAGGACGCGCCATTGAGCCCGATCTTCGGCTCTTCTCATCCAGTCGCTGCCAGCCACCTTACGCAGATCGTCGCTCCATCTAGCAGGGACGCCCGTCCCACACTACGTTTGCCCAAACGCGGTCTCCACTCCAGAACTCGTCTACCCCAGCGGTTGTCGGTTCTGCGACAGATGTGACCGGCCCACTGCCACTTCAGCTCGCTAATCTTATGAGCTATGTCGATGACTTTTGTTCTATGCCGGATCTCCTCATTTCGGATTCGATCCAGCAGAGATACAATAAAATAAAATACTTAACACAAAAGAGCAGACTTTAGTACAAACGTTTAATTTCAAAGATTTTGGGGGTCACTGGTTTCACGCGTTTTAATTTATTTATTATCAATCGGCATATTATTATTATGGAACATGTAACAGACTCCATACAAATTCACGTACATACATTCGCGTCCAGTTGAGAATCTCTTCTTTTTTAACCCCCGACCGTTCAAGGGAGGGCGTGTTATAAATTTGACACGTTTGTCTGTCTGTTTGTGTGTTTGTCTGTGGCATCATAACTTGACAACGGATGGAGAGAGTGTTCTTAGGTCTTATAAAAATTATAGCAGTAGTTTCCAAGATCTTGGTGTATCATTGATGTCAGATGGGATCTCTGGAACGGTAATAGCTAGAGGGTTCGAATTTGAGCTCAAATGTTCAGGTTTATGGTGCGTTTACGACATCTGAAACCTTGAGTATCTGATGATGACCAGGAAAAAGTTAGTGAACTTCAATTTCACAATATTAAACTGGAAGAATTGTAAGATTATCAGTACGCCGAAACTATAATAGTTAGATGGGGTCTTCTCGAACTTAAGTTGTAGGGAATCCTGAGACATTACAAGAGAATGAGATGGCGGCCAAAAAATAAATGAAAATGATGTGGAGCAAGGAATTTTAAGATAGCCATGCCGAGGCCTGCAGGAGCCTCAGATCTAACCTGCTGAATGTTCCTAGCCATGTCAGATGAAAAAGTGGTTCTAAGATCTTGGAGTATCTTGGGAAGTTGGAGTATGATGGGACCTCTGACACGGTAACAGTTAGGTTGTTCGAGTTTGAGCTCAAATATTTATGACCATAGTGACCCTCCCACACCTGGAATCTTTAGGACCTGACCTGACCAGGAAAAGTAAGGGATCTCCACAATGGTACGTCAGGGGTTTCTTACATTTTTAATTTAGAGTTTTGATTGTCGGTTAGAAACGGAGAAGAAATCTTTACTCAAACGTTACCATTGAAATAAATAAAATAAGAATGTGTGTGTGTGTGCTGTACATATGTTTATAACGTAATAAAGCCGTAATAATGATATAAATTGTAAATAAATAAATTTAAAAAATAATAATAAGAACAATTACTGAATAAAATCAAATGTTTTCTATAAGTAGGTACATGTTTTTGCAGTGTACAAATGTAATGTATAAATGAACATCTAAGTACACAAAACAGTTTATGAATCAATCCGAAGCCCGTTCCCATCATCAGTGCCGCGTCGTTGGCTCCGCGTGCATCGCCAATAAAAACACGTCGGACCTCCTGCCGGGATGTTTATTTTGTCACCGTGGGTAATATCTATAGATATAAACGTTTTTCTATTTCTATATGCCTTGTCGGAAATCGCTCGCAATAAAAACGTGGCATAGTAAGTTAACGTTTGGTTCGCGAGTATAGTTAACGGCGATTACACAAGACAAAGATTCGTAGCGCTCCGTTCTCTCTGCTTACCCCTCAAGGCACATAGCGTGAAGGTATGTATGTGTGTATGTAGTTCGCAATGTATGGTTTATATGGCTTCTGTCTAATTCTTACTTGAAGCAAACCTAAAAACTGATCACTTTTCTTCTAAATAAAAATATACCTATTGAAACATCATAAACAAGTGATTAAACGTAGCAAATGTTAGTGCAATTTAGTGTTCCAATGGAGCTCTATGGCGAGACTTTATCGTGCAACATAACGCGGATCCATGAACGTCCACGTATGTCACACACTCTCGCGCCGCGCACCCCTTGCCAAGGTATTATAATTAAGCTCATTTGTTATTTGTGCAGCGCTGTGAGGAGCGGTACGCGCAGGCGCGATAAGCCGGCTGTGCGCGTATAGGTGCGTCATTAAAGCCAGTTTTTTGTTGCGCACGCGACTCCGGCCCGCATTATCTTTTTATCGTCGCACCCCATGCATGGATTAGTCGAGCAGGGGTTGGAAGCTGGGCAGTCAAATTTTTGCTAACGTTTAATATTTGTGTCTTTCTTCAGTCCGACATAGCAACAGGCGTTTCATAGGTAGGTCAACTCATTCAAATAGGTAGCTGATTTGTGGTCCAACCAGTTGAACATTGCGGTTGTACCACGGGGAACGACCCGATTTTAAGGTACACAACTCTCCACGTTGACTGTTATAATATTTGATATTATTCGAAAGAATACCTATACCTATCTAATTTTACGAAACTAAAGCAATTAAAAACATTTGCAGCATCAAAAAGTTGCACACTTCTGACTAGAGGTGCACAAAAGGGCCGCGCGCGTGTCACCCGTGTGTCGCCGAACAAATATTGCATTACCCTTGCCCCCCGCTTGCCGCGCGCGCCCCGCTCGCCGCGCGCGCCCCGCGGCGTCCTCGTGGGACCGCATGTCCCTCTCGCCCTGCGCCTCGTGGTCACTCTACTCGCTAATCCCACGGAAATTGCAGAGTAAGTGGCACTGATTTTTTGAAATGTCAGTCTTCTTAGGTTTGTTGAATGTAACCTCATTAGGTCGCAACGGATTTTGATTATATTTGAGTAATTTTACTGGGATAATAATGTACTTGTAAGTGTATTTCCATCCCGTTATAGGTACTTACCTACCCACATAAATCTCAACAATAGGTACTGGAAAGATAATCAATAAAATTGATATTAAGAACTTTTCTTTTGCAATTTTCTAATGTTTTATTGTGATTGTGCAAGCATCCGAGAGTTTTGTAGACAGTAGCGGGTAACAATAATTTTAATTATATTAAAATTGTAAAAATCCCTACCCTGCAAAATATAAATATCGAAAATAAGCATCGAATAGACATACATACAAATCTTAAGTGATGACACGGAAGAAAGAATTCAATATTTTTTTCCGACACTTCTGGACCACTGCATAATTCCCTAGCTGTCTCACCGTAGAATGCTAACCTACCTGTTTATTTACAGATCGAAGGAACGACATTCCAAACGATGCCATAAAGAATCAATAAGTTTCAAATCACGGCACAGTTTACGAGCTGTAAAGGGGAGTTTACATCGCACCTCGTACGGTGGCTGATGGCTCTGCAGCGGGAAAACCATGACATTTGCATGCAGGCGGTTTTATGACAGTTTCCGGCAACCTTGTATGTCGTGCGACTAACTGGCGCGACCTCGGATGAACAAATAAAATAACCACATTACGAATATAATAACAAGATTTTTTGAATAGGAATCAATCAGTAAAAAAATATTTTTTTAATAACCTGGAAACTGTCCCACTGCTGGGCAAAGGCCTCCCCTCCTCCTTTCCATTTTTTTCTATTCTCGGCGTCCTTATACCATCCTTTTTGGAAGTGGTCGATATCGTCCTTCCACTTATACTGCTGGGTCTGCCTCGGCGCCGCTGTCCGTCTTGTGGCACCCAGTGCATGACGATCTTTGCCCACCTTTCCGGATGCATGCGGCATACGTGGCCTGCCCAGTCCCACTTCAATAGATATGCTTTGGTGATTGCATCAGCGATGCGTGTTTTGGAGCTCAGGGTCGTGTTTCTGACGCGATCCGTCCTTTTCACGTTTAGAATACTACGCTCCATAGCACGCTGGCAAACCTTGAGTTTGGACTTTTGATGTTTTGTCAGCGACATGTCCGAGCACCGTAGGTTAGGATATCAGTATTTATTTACAGCAGATGTAGAAACTCATGCAGATATTTATGTAAGTTTCCACGATGTTTTCTTCATCGTTAAACACCTACATTGCACCCACCACACCTATTTATTTATTATGTGCCCACACCTAGTAGTACATTTGTACGGATGTCTAAGGATGATTTTAGCGTTCATCCACGCTCTGACAGAAAACTATACATTTTAGTCATTGCAATATTTCCTCGCCGCATTATTAGTACATCTAACGACCTCAACAGGGTGTATCATGCAGCATTATATTTACCTACACACTCCTAAACTACTCATTTGAATAATAGGGAGGAGGGAGTATATCGAGATCAGTGGCATGCCGGAATATAAACGGGGTTTTCTTCCCTTAAGTCCTGGAACTTCTTTAAACTACTTAATTATGAGGTTGTTCACCGACTGGTCCCGTTGATCGTGGTGGAACCGGTCACACGCGAGACTCGAAATAAGCAGCTTTAGTTTTCGTCAACTGGTCCCGTGACGTTTCTTTCGTGTAACCAGATAGCAAACTTAAAAATAAAATGTGTCAACAACATTGAACCTTATTCCCGAAGTTTTCCGGCCATATGTTCCATGAACTTTTATAAGATACTCATACTCATCGTAGATTGCATTGCAACTGTTATTCCAATAGTTTTTTTTTATTTTTTTTTATTTACTTCTAAACCCGCATTTGACCTCGATCTCGCCTGATGGTAAGCGACGATGAGGTCGACGATGGTGCATGCGGGTCCAGTAAATGCCTATTCACTCTGGCCTTGAAGATCCCAAGGTTGTAGGTTTCGGGAAATACAGACGCCGGCAGGCTGTTCCATTCCTTAGCCGTTCGCATAATGAACGAAGAAGCAAATCGCTTCGTGCGAGCAGATGGGATATCAACAACATAAGGATGGAACCCCTCCCCGCGCCTGGTAGTCCGAAGGCGGAATGGAGATGCTGGAATTAGGTCGTGCAATTCCGATGCGCGCTCTCCGAAATGTATCCTATAAAATACCGATAGACAGGCGACCTTGCGCCGATGTTCCAGACTTTGCAGTCTAGCTTCCACCAGCGATTCGTCACCTATAAGGCGCTTAGCGCGTTTCTCCACTGAGTCAAGAGCAGCCAGTTGGTACTTAGCTGAGCCATCCCACAGGTGGCAGCAGTACTCCATGCACGACCGGACTTGAGCTTGGTAAAGGTTTAAGAGCTGTCCCGGCGTGAAGTACCGCCTAGTCTCCAGGTGGGTAAAGATATGGGGCAATAGCGTGTTATAGCCTTGTTTTTAAAGTAAGAGAAGTGTCAGGCGGCTGTATGTGGGTATGTGGGTGAGCTCGATGATTGCATATATGGTGTTGAGTAGGCACGGTGATCTCCTGTTATGTTTTTAGAAAATCAACCAATGGAATTGGTTTAAACAAGCAGTCGAGCGCCACACAGTTTATACTGACTGTGAGAGGTATAATAAAATTAAGAAATCACCGCTCCCATGGTCCTCACTGAATTAAATAAAAAGTATGGTTTGACTTCTATTAAATTCGCTTTAATTTACGACCTTACGATTAACTACTTACAGTTGTACGAAAATATGATTGACGCGAGATAAACAGAACGACAAGGTCCATCATACTATGTTGGCCGGAAACACCACAGGAACATAACACAGGATTATGATGTACATAGACAGGACTGCAGGTATCCTTCCTGGTGGCCAGGGACATCTTTCCGTCAGCCTTAAAGCTTCAGTCCATCACATTGAAAAACATTGAAATCCCATAAACCCCCCCAATGATATGTCCCGTCTGAAACAAATCAATTGCACTGCTTTACCCTCTGTCTGCACCTACTTAGAGACACATGGTGCATGTCCTTGAGACATGACCTTCGATGACCATGTGGTTTCCGAACAAAGAATGATTGGCAGAAACTGGGGAAAACTTAATGGAAACACGATTTAGGAACGTAAAAGTAAAATACACTTTACTGCACAAATATAAAACAACAAACATGAGATAGAAAAGGAAATAGTGAAGTACAATTTAGGCGGCCTTGTCGCTTATTATTTTTAGATTAGATTAGAACAATTCAATATGGAATCTAAACGCGAAAACTGAATAAAATTACTTTGAAAAGTGAAATTTCTACATGACTATATTTAATACTTCATGGCTATAAGTTACAGAAAACAAAGGGCTAGGGCTTCTAAGAGTGCTTTTCTTCATTTTGGAAAAGGCGATGCTCTCCGTCCGAAGATTCGAATGAAAAAGAACTATGGACAATATCGATTTTTTCGATGGCAGCTGTGTTTTTTTACCATTCATAATGAGCTACCAACGTTTTCTCAATCAATCGTGGAAGTATTATGAAATGAAGGCCCTATGTCACTTAGCAAAATCATTCTCGTGTTTTCTCCGTTCCACGTAAAACGACTTCGGATGAAAATGTTTATATTTGGCCAGAGCCTAGTGGCTTGTGCCATGAAAATAATTAAAAATCTAAATGCCAACGAGAACGTAAACAAACCGACAGATAATCTAGACATTCTCAAATTCCACTCCGATCCACTTGGAGTCATTGAGCTGGCTTTTGGCTCGGCTTTCCTATGTAAGTATTAATTTTGTTTGTTAACATAATCGATATTGAGGATGATCCCACCACTAGTAACGGTAAAGGAGTGCCACCGCCAGATCCGGTTTGCATAAAACCGTCGTTTGTCACGGCACTAATGCGCGTCCGCGGCAGATCGTTGCACGCCGCCTGTTCGCCCCTTTATGACGTGACGTCATTGAACGACGCACGTCAGGACGGTGACGTATTAGTCGGTGCCGTGGTCAGATCGGGACAGGGCCGGCGACTTTTGCTAAACCGCGTACTGCGTGATGATTTGATGATTCTCGTATTACACTGAGATAAATCCTTCTGAGTTTTACCCTCCAAATAAAAATTGACCATTTTTTTTCCAATATTTACCTACAAATTGAATTCCTACCAAGATTTGGAAAGATTTTCCCAACTGCTTTTTATTTTTCCCTGAATACATACAACACCTATCAGTACTAATTATTTCTTAGTAAATAATGTAATACTTCATACGCCTTTTGCACCCGTATATTATGTATCATATGATTTTTCCATTACCTGATGGTTGCCTGGAAGATATCGCTTAAAGCGATAAGGCCGCTTTTTGCACATTGTATTGTACCGCTCTTTATGTTGTATTATATGTTTTGTTTTTGTCCCGGGTGTGCATTAAAGTATATTTGTATTTCACTTTTTTTATAAATTAGTTATTAAATACGACCACGTTTGGATAAGACATCTTCAGTTTTATTCATATTCATATTCATTTATTTCAGTAATGATCATACATTGTCAAAAAATAAATAATAAAATGTTAGCATGTCATGATCAATAATAGTAAAATTTCTTACTTAAAGTAAGTATAAAGTCAACAAGTTTAAAAACTAAAATAAAATAAAAAAAGTATTGCAGAATATAAATCTACAGTTCCAAACATCGTTCGTCAAGGAACTCGTTGACAGAGTAATAGGCCTGTTGGATCAACCATTTCTTAAATTCAATAACGAAACTGTTGTACGTTTTAGTATCTCGGATAGGAGCTGGTATTTTGTTGTAAATTCGCGGACCAGCGACGTGCGTGGACAGCTGGGTCTTCAGTACTCTACAGTCAAATCAATTCGAAGTCCTGCTGCCTCACTTTTGTCAGTCTCTTGCCAACCCATTTCTTAGTAGGATACTCTCTTAGATTTTTTTAAATAGGTACTGTGAAAGACACATCAAGTTTAATCTGTGGGGGTTCCACAATATGTCGCAATATTTTTTTCCTTGATTCCTCCTTGGTATGATTGTGTTAAATAGGTAAGTTAAAGCCAAGTACCTACTATTAAAGCCTGATGTAGTGTCGTCTGTACTGTAGTGCACATACGAGTACATAACTTACTCATAAAAGCATTGTAAGTACGATTTTTCATACGAAAAACTCTGAGGTGAACGGCGAGATCAATCAAACGAGCGGCCAGACCAGATAGATAGATAGAAAGAGAAAGAGAGAAAGAGAAAAAAACATTTATTTAACATTGCACACATTATTAAACTTAAAACATATTGGAAAAAATAAAATAAAAACAATGCAATATCTAAAATAAAAATAATAAATATGCGGTCCGACCGGTACGGCAGAACCGCAGCGCTGGTTTTCAGCTGTGCCCGGACGAAGGCATCGCGGGCGAAACGGCAGTCAGGGACTAAAACAAAAATTTAATTATAAAAAATATATTAAAAGTAAATAAATAATAAAACTACAAATAAATAAATACCTAAAGATGAAATAGATAACAATTAAAACTGGAAAGAAAAGGGATATAATATATAGATTAATACTTTATTGTACACAAGAAATTTACATAGGAAAGGAAACATAGAATAAGTGTACAAAGGCGGCCTTATCGCCCAGAGCGATCTCTTCCAGGCAACCAAGGCGATAGAAGAATTATTAACAGGTTACCGGCAGTATAGTGCAGAAAAGTGAAATATGAAATATTTATTACTTTATTTACTACCAGAGCAAAAGTTGAAAAGTTCTCGGAGACTTTCTAGACGTATCCAATTTGAACATAGCGCCACCTCAAATCTCAAAATTGTATTTCTGCACAATTCTCAACTCAAGTTGGAATGTTAAAGTCATCAACTTGGGACACTATTGCTCATAATGTGCTAAATTCATCTGATGAAGCGTGAGGCGCGTTTTAGAGGGCCTTCACATAAACACGTCAATAAACGCACATTAAAAGATATGTCTCCAATTTAACTTGAATTTATGGACACCATAACCCCTGTACTATGAATACAACGATAGTAAAATTGGTTATTTTCGATTTGAATGTTATGCAGGACACTTGTTTCTAGTCAATCTGATATTCAGTCTCACTGAGTAAAATTAGTTGGCCATAGTTGTCTGAATCGTTGAATTTCTTCACGATATTGTTGAGTAAATTATGTACGGGACATTGCGATTGTACACACACCACGGGGAATGACGCGTTTTACTTTTACATTTTAAAGGCTGGAATAAGTCGTGAAAAATTGACAATTAATTAATAATTTTAAGCTGTTGTTGTTGTCGTCCTATGGTACCCCGGAGGTACTGAGGTCCTCCACGAGATCTCTCCACGCCGCTCTGTCCTGTGCCACCTTCCTAGATTCACTCCAGCTCAACCCTGCTGCCTTCAGTTCACGGTCGACAGTTCGCCTCCACGTGTGTACAGAACGGCCAGGTTTTCTCTTCTCGCGTGGCTGCCACTCGAACGCGATCCTTGCGGAATTTTAAGTTGTAAATGTAAGTATTTATTTTGAAAATCGAGATTTATTCCAGTTTGATGCAGGAAACTCTTGGATTTGTTCTTCTAACTCTGAAGCAGTTATAATCACCGCCACGAAATAAAACTGTTTCTTACCCTGCGCAATGTCAAAATTTCTTACTCTGCTAAAAACATTTCCAATCTCCAAAATACAGCATTTCCAATCTCCAAAAGACAGCATTTCCAATCTCCAAAAGAGAGAATTTACAATCTCCAAAAGACAGCATTTCCTATCTCCAAAAGACAGCATTTCCAATCTCCAAAAGAGAGAATTTACAATCTCCAAAAGACAGCATTTCCTATCTCCAAAAGACAGCGTTTCCAATCTCCAAAAGACAGCATTTCCAATCTCCAAAAGACAGCATTTCCAATCTCCAAAAGACAGCATTTCCAATCTCCAAAAGACAGCATTTCCAATCTCCAAAATACAGCATTTTCGATCTCCAAAAGACGTCAATGTATTCCTGGCAAACGATACTCTCACTCAACATTAGGATGACTGATATTAGTGCGTTAGGTGTAGCGAGCCCCCGCCGCTGGAGTGCTTGTCCCATAAACTCGAGGTGCCGTTTATACTTCATAAAGTTTATATGCACTTTTATTCCGTCAATAAAGTTCGATTTGACTATTTTGTCTGCGGCGGCGGACTCGGCTCGAGGGTCTCGGCAAGTGTCAGTTAATGACGGGGTCGTTAAACTAAGTACTACCCTATTTTAATACCTATGAAATCTAATTTGTTTGATTATCATTATTGATTAGGTACTTGAGCGTCGGTGGCCTAGTGGCTAGGACGCCGGACTCCCGTGCGGGAGGTCCGGGTTCGAATCCATGCAATTCCATGTACCAGAGAGTTTTTCCGATTTTTTCGAAGACTTAACTACGTACATTTACCGAATGCTCTAACGGTGAAGGAAAACATCGTGAGGAAATTAAAAGTTTTCGAAGAGGTGTGAAATCCACCAATCAGCACTGGGCCCGCTCGGTGGATCATGGCCCGTACCCCCTTGTACAAGGGGAGGTCTGTGCCCCAATAGTGGGGACATTAATAGGCTGATGATGATGATTAGGTACTTTCGACTTTTAGGATTTCGTAACTCCTGCAATAGCAAAAACCAAACAAACGGTGACAGATGTGAAAATAAAAATTCGGAATTATAAAAGTTTTTCTGTTATCATACCTTGTATACAAGGTTTATTTCACGTGAGGAAAACCACGGAACCGAAACTATGAATTATAGAGTCATCAATTTAAGGTTCTTTTCACGAGCCCCATCATAACACACCTTTAAATCATCTCCGCGGCGATGAGGCGGTCTCTATTCTTTATCGTGTAACAAAACAACCACTTTCGCTTTACGACTGTGTTTGTGCATAACGTAATGACATCGCCCACACTTTATATATTATTGAAATTTAACGTCGCCGCAAAACTCACGTTTAGTACGCGATCAAACTTTTATTAATCGTTCACGGGACTGCAGTCGTTAAAGGAGGATTCTCGGGTATTAATCATAATTCATACGCCTATACTGAATTAGATGATACCTACAATATTAAAGGCGAAAGTTGACGGCTTTGTCTATGAGTCACCCTTACCGAATCTGTTCAGTACTTACTTGAATATTTTTTGTCTCTTCATTTTGTTTTTAGCTTTGTTAGTATTAGTTTAGTCACAATAGGCTGCTATAATTACCTACGTTACACTGAAAGAACGCTTGTTTGATTTAGAGCATATGAAATATTTTTTATTCATCATCATCAACCTATTAATGTCCCCACTGTTGAGGCACAGGCCTCCCCTTGCACAAGGGGGCACGGGCCATGATCCATCGAGCGGACCCAGTGCTGATTGGTGGATTTCACACGCCTTTGGAAACTTTTAATTTCCTCACACTTAGGTTTCCTCATGATGTTTTCCTTCACCATTAGACCAGTCGGTAAATGTACGTAAGTCTTCTAAAGAATCCGAAAAACTCATTGGTACGTGGCATTGTATGGTTTCGAACCCAGAACTCTCGCATTAAGGGAGCCCGGCGTCTTAGCCACTAGACCACCGACGCTCTATTTTTGTTATTTATATTAAACTCCTCCCGTTTTTTTTCTTTTAAAATTCTGTACAAAAGTCTATGACTGAGTATTAAAGTCAAATCGAAGTCACAGTATCTGAAACACTCATTGAATTAGGATTTTGAGGAGGACATTATTTCCCAACGGAACATTTACAATATTCGCACATGACCGACCCAAGGTGTGATCTCATCTCTTCACACTCCACAAGACGAGGTGGGACTGCCGCTGCCACCTTTAATTTGTCTCGGATCAAATGTCTCACAGATAAAGGTCCTTAATTCACTTACTGGAGCATTCAGGCACATTCAGCCGAGGGTAGCTTCTAAACAACCTCCCCCTCGACTTGAAAGGGCTGAGTTCTCGAATTAACGATTTCCAAGAGATAGATTCGTCTTGTCGATTTGAGTTGTGACTGCTAGCTGTGTTTATGTTAATTTAATATTTTGAAGGGCTCCCGGCTCCCGCGCTGCGCCGGGGGAGGGCAGGGCCGGCCGGGAGTCGGGAGCGTGAATCAGGTTATTGGAAACATAGGAAGACGAGGTATTAGTCATTCTCATATCATAAGTAGGGATAGGTATGTCTCTGTTCCATTACATTTTCATATGATATTTTCCCATTTTCAATTTCAAAATTGATTATAAAATAGAATTCAATTTTAACTATAATGTTAATTACAATAAGCTTTAACAATAATTAAGTGTTAATTTAACACAATAATTAAGTGTTAATATAAGCTTTTAATTTAATTTAATATGGAAACCAGATTATTTTACAAAAATATATCTTGAATCTACTCGTAGCGTAGAGGTACATTAACAACATAACATTAACAGGTAAATTAACTTACCTTCAGAAAAAAATCCTTCACCGGTGAAGGAACGAACGCCCGCCGAACTATGTTTTCTTTCACCCAAGCCTTCAGCATTCACCCTACGTTTACCTAACTCTATAGTCGCTTCAATTTCATAATATTTTACGATATCACACATTTTTATGGCGATAATTAAATTCAAAACATAAATTCCGATTCCACCGGGCGCGGTGGCGATGGCAACTGAATCGCATTGTTGCTCTTATTCAATTACTTTACAAACAAATTCAATTATTTTACGATAAATTCGACCATTTGAATGTAAATATAAAGTAATAATGTACGAGTGTTTATTATCAATTGAAAAGTTTCACACGATTGTCGTTTCAATATTTAAGTAAGTAAGTAAATCTACTGGTAGATAAATTATCTGCGAGGAAAAAGCTAACAACTATATTTAACTAATTTATTAAACTACCACTCACTATTATTTTTAATAGTTTCTTCGGTATTTATATTTTTATAATGAAATGAACTGAAATATTTTATTTTCCAGAAGCATTACAAATACAATAAATTATCAGTAATGTCTTCTAATACAATACAAATTACAAATTAAATTAAATTAAAATTGTTAAGGTAAATTAAATTGTAGTATAATAAGAAAATAAATAAATTTAATTTATAGGGTACATTTTTTTTCTCGGTATTTTAATCTATACGTCAGTCAGTTTATTATATAATATTATAGTATAGTACGCGATAGCTTCGTAAAAGAACTACGTACTACAGATGTTATATTTTCCCTCACGGATCATTCTTAATTTTATAAATTAGAGCCTCTGAAGTCAAATTGTTGACTTCGCATCATCGCGAAGTCGTTTCACACAAAAGTTTTGGCACAATCATCATATTAACTATGGTATCGACCGAGCGGCCATGCGTGCCAAATCGCGGCTGCACCGGACCGCTGCACCCTGTGCCCCCGCACCCCGCACCCCCCGTAGGTGCGCACCCTCGGCCCTGCAGCCCCCTGTACTGTCACGACGACAATGGTACGTCACGGGGGCAGTCGACTGACCGACAAAAGTCGCTGATGTTAACATTCTCTATTCTAAAATATGCTCTATAAATATGCTTGACTGAAAAATTATCTTTGACTCTTTGGATTTGCCGTTTGTCGTTACAAGTTGCCGTGATGTGATGTGACGTGATGACAAACGTAAATAAAATGATGATTCATTCATTGCATGCATTGTTGAATCAATGTTTTCTTTCTTTCTTTTCTTTCTTTCTGTTCTTTGTTTCTTTTCTTTCTGTTCTTTCTTTCTTTCTTTTCTTTCTGTTCTTTCTTTATTTCTTTTCTTTCTGTTCTTTCTTTATTTCTTTTCTTTCTTTCTGTTCTTTCTTTCTTTTCTTTCTTTCTGTTCTTTCTTTATTTCTTTTCTTTCTTTCTTTTCTTTCTGTTCTTTCTTTCTTTCTTTTCTTTCTGTTCTTTCTTTATTTCTTTTCTTTCTGTTCTTTCTTTCTGTTCTTTCTTTATGTTCTTTCTTTCTTTTCTTTCTTTCTTTTCTTTCTTTCTTTTCTTTCTTTCTTTTCTTTCTTTCTTTTCTTTCTTTCTGTTCTTTCTTTCTTTTCTTTGCTTTCTTTCTGTTCTTTCTTTCTTTTCTTTTCTTTCTTTCTTTTCTTTTATTGCCAGACAATCTAGTAAGTATACCTACTTAAGTAGTGTCATTATGAAAATTGTCAATGAGAATTAGGGAAATAATAATAAGCACCTACAAGGTATTATTTTCACTTGGCACCAGGTAAGTGAAAAGTATTCAGATTGTGAACGAATGAGAACAGTAACTAATTTTCGAAATATCCCAATTTATAAGATACCAATTCCAATTTATAAGATACCAATTCCAATTTATAAGATACCAATTCCAATTTGTAAGATACCAATTCCAATTTATAAGATACCAATTCCAATTTATAAGATACCAATTCCAATTTATAAGATACCAATTCCAATTTATAAGATACCAATTCCAATTTATAAGATACCAATTACAATTTATAAGATACCAATTCCAATTTATAAGATACCAATTACAATTTATAAGATACCAATTACAATTTATAAGATACCAATTCCAATTTATAAGATACCAATTACAATTTATAAGATACCAATTCCAATTTTTGAAAACCAATTCTGTTAAATTATTGTAAAAACACAATCACTATTGAATTGCCTCAAGTGAAATTTGAGTGGCGTTTTCCATGCATATTAAAAAAATATATCTTTTGTGATACCCACATTCACCTCTACACCGCATCAAATCTCAGGGGGGACAAACAAAAGCAAGGTGCACACGCGCGCGCGCCGCGCGATCGCACGCGTCAAATCTTCGTCCATTGTGTCGCAGTCGCGTCCCCACGCGTCGCCGACAGTTAAATATTATTATTACGAGATTTATCGCGTGGAAAATTGCACTTATTGTCGTTAGTTACGACGGCCATATTTCATACGATTATGATTTTTATGTTAATTATGTATAGGTGCTCGTTAGGTGGGGGAGAGTGTAACGGTCGCGCTTTTTTCTCACAGTCATTATTTTTTCTAGTTGACAACCCTTTTATCTAAAATAATTAATGGGTTGACGTAAAGTGACATGTATATTATGTAAGTAAATAGCTAACTAAATGAAGGCCTTTTTGCAAATTATTTGTAGAAGTGTTACAGATATTATTTGTAGAAGTGTTACAGATATTATTTGTAGAAGTGTTACAGATATTATTTGTAGAAGTGTTACAGATATTATTTGTAGAAGTGTTACAGATATTATTTGTAGAAGTGTTACAGATATTTATTTGAATGCTGTTGTAGTTATGTATAGTTGTTATTTGAAATTTAAATAATGAATGACGTTGATTTATTGCGGATTGGTCTGCAAAATTCGTGCCAAACGTAACAACATTCCTTTTTCATTCATGCCACTTGTCAATAATTTTGAACGATACTTATCGATATTTAATTAATATAATGCACAATAGATCTATTATGCATATAAAGCTTACTTGTTAATACAATTGTTTTAATATTTTTTTATTATTTCTTTTAATATCCACCAAAAAGGACGTGTCTAATTCAAAACAAAACTGCACTCTGTTAACGTAACATTATTTAATTCGTTTACTTATGTCCCCCAACTTTTAAACCCTTCCATGGTCCACAAAAACAATCTTTTTTAATCGCCTAAAATACTGTACGAAGCGCTGGCAACTCCGGCCGTAAGCCGCGGCCCCTCGCCTGGGCACAATGCATTAGCTAAATGCCGCCGACAATGGCATCTGACGCGCGGATTCGCACGCACGAACAGCTCGCGACAGTGTGTCCCCTGCTTTGGAATGGATCTCACGTGTCGAATGTAGAAAGACCTATGTGTTCCTCCAGGTAATTCTACTAAACGTTTTTGCAAAACTGGAACGAGCGAGCTATTCGAACTGTAAACTCAACATTCAACAACTCTGTCTGATTTCTCTAGCCCATTTTCTTCGGTTTAGTCTAGTTATCTTCTTTCTATGTCATATGTAAACCAGACTTTTGCTAGAAGTAGCAGACTGCTACAAGTTAATTTTCTGTTCTTATTTATTTATTTACTATTACAAAAATTGCTCAGCTATACAGTTAAAACTAAGACATTGTGAATTCATATGCTTGACACAATACAGTACATAAAGGATCGTATTCTTTTCAACGGTCTCTTAAAATCCTACAAAACATTCCAGTATTTTTGCACTAGAAATGACTTAACACCTTTCCAACCTGAGCGAACTAACGTAAAGCTATAGAGATTTAAATAAGAATAAATTGGGGTAGGTAGGTGAATGACGGTCCGCGACAAACAAAAGCAAAGCCGAGGGAGCGCAGCCGCTGAAGCCACGGAAGCCGAGGGTGCAGTAGAGTTTGTTGTGGATTGGGTTTCGGTCAATTTATACTATATTTTTGGCGTAGACAATTTTATTTAGGAGTAGACAATGGTAGAGATGGTACAAGGCAAGCTCCCAACCAACTTACTCCCGAGTGATTCTTTATTGTTCAACAATCACTCGGGAGTAATTGAAGATCGACGGTAACTTCGCTAGAAATTGTCCAGAAAATTGAAGTATTAGTCACGGTTTCATCCAGCCACAAAGTGACCCTCAGTAGGCTAGGTACTGACACAGCGACTCTATCGACGCACGCGCAGGCGTTTCTCTCGTGCGCGTGATCGCCTGCCACCGCGCGGTGCGCACAATCGCTGCATTAGGTACGCTTTTGTTGGTGATTTGCACTGTTGCTTTTTCACATGGCTACCACTCAATAACTTTCATGTTTTGCTTTTATTTTGTTTCGGATCAAGAGGAAGGGACTCTTGCGATATATTTGCGTACAACGAGACCTCCCTTATTGGAAATAATCGATTTTCCTGTATAGTTCATTATGTCTAATCCACAGATGTTCGCAATTTTCAATCTAACTTATCTCTGATCAGAATCGAAAGCGCTCGGTCCAGGTTGATGGCTCGTCGAAAGTTTGTCAAGTCCAATTCCTTTCCAATTGCACCCAATCAAGCCGCCATCTGTCAACTGCAGCCAGGCCATCCGATACCGTGATACAATCACCGGCGGTCCAGTGGGCCCCTATCGCAGTTGATGAAAACAAACCGTAACACAACTCTTGAAGCAAAGAAGAAAATCTTCAATACGAACGATACCTACAATTATGATAATATCGTTTAAATTAACAAACTTGCCTATACTCATAAACAGCTACGTTCTATTCGTATATAACGTTTACTTATTTCTTCGGGCTTCTGTTGCATGTGTCACAATCCTAACTCTTGTGTGAAAATGCATTGCTGTTTCATAAAATATCTGTGGTAATTTTACCGTTCCCTGTCCGTCCAGGGCCCGTGTGTGACCCCAGTGGGGCAGACGCGTCGACTATCGGCCCTCGGGATCTTTTCATTAAGGTAATCGCGCGGCGGATCTCGACGACACGTGGACTACATTCTGATACGTGGCCGCGCGCGGCATTGTCTACTTTTGTATTGGGTCTAAATATAATGTCCTCTTCAATGAGATTAGTTATTGAGTATTGAAAGGAAGGTAAATATATAATAGGAATATTTACTTTTACCATTGCATATAAAACAATATCCACTTAATGTGTATATGCATATTAATATCTCCACAGCCACAGGCCTTTCCATGTACAGGGGATGCATTGTATAACTTGCACATGGAAAGTTTTTGTATGTTGATGACGAAGACGATTCGATATGGAATTGTTAAAAAAATATATGTCAAAAATACAAAACAAAATATCCCTAATTTAAAACTAAAACACTCTTTCCTATTGTGTCCTGTTTTTCGAAACCTACCCGATTTGGACCCTATAAATAGAAGAAAGAAAAAAATTGTCTTATGTTTTAACTTTTAGGAAGCGACAATCTGCACTCTCAATATTTCAGATGACGTCTGCGTTCTCACGGACAGCAGGGTGAGCGCACAAGTACTGGGTAATTAATAATCGCGGAGCGGCGGAAAGGTTTTTAATTTGCGGCGCACGTGCGCGTCGAATGGCTGCGCGTGCACCGCGCAGTTTACACGGGGGATTTGTCTGTGTGGCTAGTATTTACAAACGGGAGTTACATACGGTGAGGCACTTATGTATGAGGTTTATCATAAAGAAACAGAACAGATACCCCTTTTCAGACTCTCGGAGTTAAATGTATTCGTCATTATGATTGTGTTGTCGTCAGGCGCATAAAACCCATAATAGAAGGACTACTTATGTGAAGCAGGAACGTTATTTTACCCCAGAAAATAGGAAAAAAATCTGAGTGTTAAGAGTTAAGTAAAACATCCCACTAGCTACGAATACAAAGGTATAAAATCCATCGATATGATATTCTCTAGGTGACACGATAGCGGATCACAGGGAAGCCTTTCCTCGTGTAAATTTACACGAGGACTAGTAGCGCCCGTCAAATAACTTGTCATTCCTTTTTTGTCAGTAGCCGTACTGACATAAACCTATTTAACTAAGACTTAAACCTCCCGCTGTACCTCCTTCACCCCCCTTAAAATGAGCTTCAATGGTTTTCATACAAAAATGTCTCATTGCCCGGTCTAGGTATAGATAATAGATCAGTGATAAAATCCGTCAAACTAAACTACAAGCAACAAAACCTAAACAAAATGTTAGGTCAGACAAAAAGCTGACAACCGAAGTCCACTCTGCGACCGACGCACTTTTACCAATGTTCACTTTTCAAAACCGGACCAAACTGGCCGGTTGACGCTCGCAGCTTTTTTCCCGCCGATAGAGTCGCTTCCGCCGCCGGCCGGAAGTGGCCCGGTTCCGCTGTTCCCGGCCCACAACAGGAGCGCTTACCTTAGTTTTTTATTTGTGCGCGCTTGATTTATGGTTGTTTTGAATTTGTTCGGTCCGACTCGGCCAGTGTGTCCGCGCCCACTCCGCGCCAAAATGCTTTCGACACTTTCAGGAAATCTGGCGAGGATTTTTTGCTCCAGTTCGGGAAATAGGAAAGTTGTAGGATAGTTTATCGGATAGCGATGTGATGGATGCCGTGGTGTACATGGTGCTACATACAGTAAAGTAAATTTCATTTCATTTATTCGTC
This sequence comes from Hofmannophila pseudospretella, assembly GCA_947369225.1. NCBI lineage: Eukaryota > Metazoa > Arthropoda > Insecta > Lepidoptera > Oecophoridae > Hofmannophila > Hofmannophila pseudospretella. The sequence goes on along the minus strand of OX376318.1, from coordinate 15,023,761 downwards.
TTTTGGTACTTACAGCACACTTAGACATGTCGTTACAATTAATTCAGATTTATTACTTATTGTGTAGTGTAGGTATACAAACTAATATCTGGCTCGTCACCACAATGCACCAGGGGCACCACACTCAGTACAAAGCTAATCCTATAAGTACCTACCTAATAATTAAAAATTATAATACTTAAACAGTAATAGCTGCTGTAAAGGGGCATTGTCAAATAATTAAAATTGTAAAAGTTAAAGATTCGTAAGCGGTTTTGATGTTAGCTACCTTTGGACGTCGCTAACTTGGACAACCTGTATAAAACACCTCACCCTAAATCCCAATCCAAATACTACTTGCTTTTCATCATCTTCAATTGACTCCATCATATTTGATTGAAAGTAACGATGACGCAGAGGACGGTATACGCAAAGCCAGGAAAATATAATATATTTTCACTCTAGACGTGATAATCCTAAGGTTGCATTATTCTATAAACACACGATGTCGGTCGGACACGGTGTTGTATCTCCAAGCTAAATTCAAACAGAACACAAAAAAAAAATATTTTCATTAGAGCTCCCAAACAATGACAATTGGATTGCACCTTCAAGGATTACGAAGGACTTATTGCTCCCCCCCCCCCCCCTCACGTTCCACTCCCCCCGGGCAGCTCAAAAGAATAATATGTCTTTATAACGGATCCCGGCTTTCCCTGCCTTACTTCTTACACATTTTTCAGTAAAATGTGAGACGCCTTTACTCTCGTTACACTTGAAACTCTTTGATAAGGTCTTAAGGTGTTTTATCCAACGTGAAGCGCTCTTTCAGAATAGATTGCATTGTCTACCGAAGTAAATCATGGTGGAATAAGATGCTCAATTTGGAGCAGGCAAAAGTGATCTCTGACGTTAATATTTCACAGTCGAATTTAGTTTAGGGTTCACACTAGAGATAAGACGTTTCGCTAGGTAATCACGTACGTCACGGTCTCTTTGACCGTGACGTACGAATTAAATTAAACTTGTAAAATGAATAGAAGCTGAGCTAGATTATATTTTTTAAGTTAATACTGAAGAGATCTGAAGTCTGACAAAAATTATTCAGATATAAAAAGCGTAGACACTATCTCCATTGTTCCGCTGTAGGTACCTACGTAGCGAAAGAAACTATTCCATTACAAAGCAAAGATAAACCCTGGACGCAGAGCAAAACTAGAAGTTATCCCCTACTAAGGGATAAAAACGGGATTTTATTACGGCACCGTAACACCTTAACTCGATAAACATAATCTTTCATTTGCTCAATTGTTTACGACCACTGCCCTTTTTATCTGCCTCTCTTTCTCACTAGTAGGCTCTCCGTATTTACGTCTGACGCAAAGGTGCGTTCAGAAGCCGTGACCCTTTTGGTAATGATGATTGGTTTGCGAAGTAAATTGGAGGTGGCGGCGACACACGAATTCACTTAGTGCCTGCGTCCACCGCGTTTTGAATCGTCACTTGATGGGCTGCGAGACGTTAATATATGTTACACACGCACTTGCTTTCTTTAATGTTCAGTCTTTTTATACAATCTCTTGTATAATGTGTTTTCTTTCTGAAATAAATTCAGAATATAGGAGAAAAATATGCGACCCAATTTCTTAGACAGATGTCAGTTTTGAATTCGGAATACTTTCTTTAATTTAGGTACTTATGGAAGATTCTACTTCTATGTTTGTAAGTTACACCTAGTGGAGATTTTTTTGGAAAGGCAACGGATTTTCCATATGAGTAAATGTTGTTCTTTTATCCAGATACATAATTAGATAAGCATCTCATCTGTTATACCTCGTATTTTGATTGTATTTACCATCATATAATTTCGGTTCTCCTGCGTTCATTTCATACGCGTATCTCACTTTGCATAAAATGTATATCCATATGAGACCAGGCATGAAAGTCCATTCCACCTCATATCTACTGAACGGAACCCACTCCGTCTGTTTTTATAGGCATTAGCACAAAACTTGATGAATATTTATTATTATGCCTCTCATACACGCTCCCTAATAGCGCGTGTCGATTTACGCACAGACGTACAGTCATTTGTACGCATTTATGTATCGCGTCGTTTTGAGCTCGCATCATTACCTTCCTATAGATTTGTTTTTGCGTTTCAATACATCGAGGAGAAGAGGTTTGTTTGTGAGACAGTTTATGACTTTCGGTTTTTGTTTCAGAGAGATCTGTGAGGTAATTATGTGGCATACCTACTCTCGAACACGATCCGACATAGTGTCAGAAGTGGTCGGTAGTAAACGTCAGATCACATGAGATTTTGCAACGGTTTTATTTTGTTTACTGATGACAAGCTGGTCAGAGGAAACTGCTGATAAATATTTTCCAATTTTCTTAAGTTACGTACTACGTTCACGTCCAAGAATTTCCATAATAATTACCCAACTTGTTTACTCGTCTAGTCTGAATTTCATTAGTTTTTGTAACACGTTACATACCTACCTACACGTGTTCTAGTCTAGTGATTAGTAATTACAATTCGTTTATTGTAAGTTATTTTGTAACCATACTCCGTCCATATTGGCGTGGGGGATAAGTCGGTAAAAGGCTAAAATTTCAATAGGAATTTTGCTCACAATAGATACGGTAATTGAAACAATTAATTTGTCCAATTCGATTTCACTCGAGCGGTGAGTGTAACGAAAAGGCCACGTTTCGGCCACGCGCTACCTTTCGCGATCACGCGCGGTCGGAAGACGGTACGGTGCGTCAATGCGAGGCCTAATTGCGACGATCGCGCGCCACGTGTCGCCCGTGTGCAATGCGCTTTATTTCAAGCGCATTCAAAATTCAAAATGACTATCTAACTTTGTTCTACTGTCGACTTTGAAATCAATGTAAGTAGTTTTAGAGATGTATCTGTATTGACAGAACTGGGTTGTTGCAGCGTTTGTTAGGGGAAGTTTTAGAGTAAACTGTGACAAATGAACGTGAGTTTGAACTTTGCAACGTTCGAATGGTTTTGAATAGGTTGATATCGGCGGGAATAAGATTAGAGGGCGACTGCAGGGTGCAGCGAGTTTGATATCACTTGGCGATTCAATCTCGCTTATCTCTAGTGCTCATCTAGAATTATCTATCTATATATGCACCATTGAGATAGAAAGCGTGCCACTTGTCCTGCTTTAGAAAGAAAATAAAGAATACGTTTACGTACATTAATACTTTTAATAAATTTTGGGGCATTATGAAATTACTCAGCTTCAGAAATACTTACTTATACTAATTATATAAAATCATGTAGTGTTTCCGTCTCTTCATAACCTTTGCCTTTTAAAAAAGTTTTGATTTTTTTGTATAATATTTGTTTTACTTTTACTAGGTATTCTAACTTACTGTAGGTATATACTAGCTTAGATTTTAAATTAATCGCATTTTAATTTTAACTCTGCTTGACTCTACCTATCAGTGGTACCTATTCAAATAATTCCCGATGATACATACATATTTACCTATATTATTATCTTTAACGTAAAGTAGAATTGTTTATGAGACGGACTAAACTGACAGGTGCTAATGTCGCTTTGTAAAATAATGTTGCCATGTTTAATGTAATAGTGATGCGATCAGTTCACTTGTGAGTCAGTTGTCTTGGTTCACACAAACAGTGAGCCAAAAAGATAACGTTAAATTATATATTGAAAGAAGATGGAATTCTCTCCCATACAAAGTGAGGCTCGGCGATTTAACTGTTTAATTTACAAATAAAAATCACGACATTACAGAAGAAAATAAAATATACTTTGATTGGTGAACTATTAAAAATCGAAATGTATTTATTGTAACTAAGTACCGTATAGTACATTTTTACAACGTCATTCTTTTTTACTCTACCACTGCTTCGTAAGGTGCTGTAGCTGAAAGGAAAGAAGCGGCGCAAGAAACTTTCAGCAGCACATCTTTTGAAATAAATATATCTTACAATAATTATTATTAATATTAAAATTGAAAACGTTTATTTAGCACTGTATACACCAGAATATAGAACACAATACAGAAGTTCTTTGGTCACAACTCTATTTTTATTTCATCAAAAACTGACAACACAGTAAACGTCAGTTTAGTCCATCGGACTCGAAGTCTTCTCACGTCCCTAGGGGGGGCGTGGGGAAGCTGCTTCAGGGCTATGCCCTCTTGCAGCGGTGTCAATCGCCACCCGTAACTACGGGTGGGTCCTGGGGTTGCCGTTGGCGTGGTCGGATCCGGTGTGTGCCGCCGGTGCACGATGTCACTCGACCGATGTGGCTTCGCCCCTGAGCAGTTCCCTGGGCAGGGCTCTGTTCGAACGATCGGGCGGGCGGGCATGCAGCGGTGCCATCTCACGTGAGAGAGATGGGTGAGCAGAGTTGTCGGCGCGGTCAAACATGCCGCGTGCGAGGCGCTCGATGAACGTTTCCAGTCTCTCTACCTTTACCTTTAGTCCGTCTAATAAAAAATACTAGGTAGGTACTTTAGGTAGAGCTTCAGTAGTTCAGTAACCAGTACCTACATTGTCGTTGCTGTGGAGTTCATCTATCTCCGCGCACCTGTCCGGGGCTCCCCGACACGTGTCTTCGGGCGAGCAATATCCGCACATTAAAAAAATCTCCATCATCCTCCTATTCAGGCGGTTTGATATATCGGTAACCACGATATCCAATTTTGCACTCTGAAATCTTGACATTACGAAATATTTTGCAGTAAACTGAAAATTCCTGATCTGAAACAGGGAAAGCGTTCGAAAAGGGGTTCTGTGCGGCCGGTATAGGGTAGAATTTGAGGTGGGAAGGGCAACAGAGTGGACACGGTATTAAAAGCGTCGTCCGGCAAAATGAACTGCGGAAGATGTATGGGCGGGGGGATTAAAAATATTTGTACGCGCCATTATACAACGTGTAATGAAAGCCCGTGCTCTTTATTAACCACACAGGGTGTTTAATTGAAGCCCGCGTTCAATAAGCGTCGTCTTTTGACCGCTGACGGAGGTCCGACGGTTAGATCACGGTTCTGATCCGCGATGACGTCATTAGACGTTTTTGTTTGGGTGGACGATGACGTCAGCGGTGATCCGGGTTTTATATTGTGTTTGAATAGGTAGCTAAAGGTTGGGTTTAAACGAATCCGTTCCAAAATATACCTATAAAGTTTGAGTTTCGACCGTGTGTGGGCCAAATCTAGACAGGACATGCTGACTGACACTTACAAAATTATTATTTGAAGATATGCGTCAAGAGAAACAAAAGGCTGGTCAAGAGCTATATGGGCCGGAAGCTGTTTCAAATCTTGCTGCTGTAAAATATTTCAGATTTAGCAAAGGTCATTGATTTTTTAGCCTATGATTCCACAGACGTATTTTATGTTACTATTTTCAATTATTTGAATTGTTGTGTTTAAACAAGTCCAACGGAGACGTCTGAACACCAAATACGAAATTAAAGTATACAAAGTCTTCTTCTTCCCATAATTGACTATGTCTTCTTGATGCCAAAGAGGAGCTTTTAAATAAACTTGAAAGACTTCAAAATCTCTGTATACGTTTTATCTTTGGCTTGCGTAAGTTCGATCACATTTCCCAATTTAGGTCTCAACTCTAATGGCTCCCCATTCGTCATCGTAGAAATTCTCATATTCTTTGTACTCTTTTCAAAATTTTAAGGAATCCCACCTCTCCCCCCTATTTGCGTGAACGCTTTAATTTCTTGCGGTCGGGTGATAAGCTCTCTAGGTCCCACATTAGTTCCCTTCTACAGTTTCCTCGCACCCCCCCCCCCCCCCCCCCCACAAGACCGAATTCTTTAACTACTCCTTCTTTGTGCACGCGGTCAGGTTGTGGAATGCTCTCCCTCCCGGCATTCGTGAAAGTCAATCATTTCCTATCTTTAAGAAACTTGTCAAGGAACATTATTCTTCTCTCCTTTAGTTTTATTTTGTCATCACTGTATTATCTGTATTATATTATAATTATATTTTTATGTTAGTATATAGTATTTATTTATTTATTTGTATATTAATGTATTATATTATATTTATGTACGTATTTTCTATTTGTATTATTAAGTAGGTATATTTATTTAGCAGATAGGTGTACATTTCGCCTGCCTTGATATGGATCAAATTGTTATTTTATGGGGTTTGCCGGAAGAGATCTCTCTTAGAGATAAGTCACGCCCTTTGTGTTTCACATATTTTTTGTATAAGTTTGTATTATAATGTTTGTGTAGAATAAAGAGTTAATAAGAAATTAAAAAGTAGTATCGTGTCACGGTCTCTATCCAGTCACAGGATGTACAAATTGAAGCAAAGCGCCTCGTTTAGAGAGCACCCTGTGCTGTCGCGACGTGCGCGGGCATCATTACACTCCGTAATGAGCATGAGCCAGACCCGCCGTAGAGTAGGTATACTGGACAGATGCACAAGTAGCCAGGACTACCCACTTTTAAACCAAACCAAACATATCGGTCTGCTTTTACTATGATCTAGAAGATCCTCTTGAATATTGGTAATACTTTTTTCAGCAATCGGAATTGTAATGTCATATACTCACTCGTACTTATTACAGAATTTACAGATAGAATTAACTACGTATCAGTGATGGAGTAGGTCGGGCTGAATGACTTAAAATCTCCTTAAAGTAGGTAGTTTCTAAAAAATAGGTCAGTCGACTGACATGACGTGGTATTATCAGCTTTATAGTGTGTCCTGTTGTCAGTTTCAGTTTTTGCTCTACTTATTCCGGTCACTGCTACTGATATCCTTCTACCCTTTCGCTTCTAATATTAAGTTCAAATGTTCCCTCAGCTTTTTAAAGCTGTATAGTCTACTGGTGTTTTCTAATTTAGTAAGTATTTTTTTTAAATTGAGACATACTCGTATCAGTAAAAATTTTGATGTTTTTGATTTGTTTACCTTTATTATTATTTTGCTAATTTATTATGATTGATTATTATATTTATGATTGATTATTTTATTAGCTGAACAAATAATTTGTACGCTTTCGGGCAGAATATGGTGATACTGAAACACAATGCAACATCTGCGTTACCCACATTTACAAATAAATGACATTTCTATTTCTGGTTTCTCAAATAACCCTACAGCCTCCTTTCATATCTGCTGCATCTAATCTCATCTGTGGCAGTGTGGTATCTCCAGCGGTACCTTTTAAGGCTTTTAAAAGGCTCTCGAGGCAGCTAATCAGAGCTCGCGACCGCGGGCGAGATAATCTCAGCACACCACCACATAGCGTGAAGGTATGTATGTATGTACCACCACACACTGCCTAGGTTTGTATGTAAATTGAAACAAGAATATTTTCTCATACCTTCCCTATGGATCTCATATTTTTTTCTATTTTGACATTGTAAAGAATAGGGGAAGTCAGCTCAAAGCGGCCACGCTTAATTATTCAGCTATTTGATAAGGTAGCGCGATGCTGCCGTTCCCTCGTATAGTCGACCTCCCACTGCCACCCCGCGTCGAGCAGTCGCCTGGTAGCGCTGGTGTGATCTAGCGCGTAGCTGCAGTGACGAAAATATATTTTTTGCATATTTTGTTAAAAAATGCAAGGTAAATTCAAATTGTTTTGGTCATAATCTCTTTATATTTAGGTGTTTTCATTATGAAGGTATCGTTACTTATATATTTGGCATTTTTCGTTTAGTATTTGTTCCGAAATATAATAAAGAATGTGAGTGGAGTTCATTTTAAAAACAATCTGCCCCAAAAAGTAGAGCGACTCGGGCAAAGCGGCCAGATGACCACTTTGAAAATTTGGTACTTTGTGAGAAGGTTTTTGACAGAAGTTTTTTATATATAAATTAAAAAATTGAAAATTGAAATATAATTGACATCAAAAACTTTTTTGTGATAAAAAATATGATTATTTGATATTTTTTGGCATTTTCTTTCGTCACGTACGATACATGTCTACGAAAACTATATTTCTTATGGATATTTGGGCTGACCACGTTGCACTTATCCCTATGGCCGCTTTAGGCAGCCACTCGGACAAAGCGGTTTTTTGACAAGGTTTCGTAATTTGCAAATTGTATGCTTATTTTTAATTTTTAGCGAATTTGACTTCCACATTACAAAAATTTAATAATTAATTTACCCATTGGTATAAAATTCTCCACAAATTATGTCTCGTTTGGCCACTTTTTTCTAGACACAAAGTTAATAGTTATGGACTCATTTGTCTGATTTAATAAATTAAGTTTAATTTAAGGTGTCCGCTTTGGGCTGACCTCCCCTACACACTTAGAATCTCAGCAATGTTTGTTGAGACCATTGTTGTACTTAATAACTTACCTAATTAATGTCCCATAAGTCATTATCAATGGTGTCTGTCACTAATACTTTGTTAATAATTTTATTCATTCTGCTTATTTTAATATATTTTTTATTATTTTTGACGTTGACGAGGCAGACCCAAAAAAAAAATGGATTCACGTTGTAAAACCTGGATGGAGGTAGCGCAGGACCGGGATGTATGATTGGAAGAGCCTTTGGGAAGCTTTTGCCCAGCAGTGGGACAACTATGACTAAAAATATATTTTTGATACATTTATCTGGACACACTGGAGCTAAGTTCGTGTAGATTATTTTAGATCAATAAAAAATATATCATATCAAAATAAATAAGTACTTTGGTAAAATAAAAATATAAAAAATACGAATACATCAAATACAAAAGTCCCATAAAATTCCAGTTCCCATAAAACAAACTCAAAGCTAACCTACTGAAGGTAATTAAACTTGTTCGGGTTTAATCTGAGGAAAATGTACGATTTTACAGACAGCTTCCGGAACAAAACATGTTTACATTAGCTCAATTAGTAACAAGGTGCTGCTAGAGCCGTGCCTGTTGGAACAGGTACAGTAACAGATACAAATACTACACTTATATCGAAGAATAAAGAATAACAGTCGAGGTACCATGCGTCTGCCTTCAAAATGAAAGACATAGTCCACCCACCTTGAATATACAAGTTACTGGCTATGTTCTTTTTATGGATGCAAGTAAAATAAGGACGCGAACAGCTAAAATGATAACATCTTACTAAATAATAGAATTATATAGACAGCGAGATGGGTTCTAATAATAAAGCGTACCTAAGATAAAATTTAAATGGGTTGCGAGATAAAAATCTGAAAAGAGCTAACCATGATAATAATTAAGTAAGTTTCAAGTTACATTCGAGACAAAAATATCAACGTAACGTGCCTAATAAATTAGTAGTAACGAAATTAGGTAATACGAATAAGACATTGTTAAAAACAGATCCCATCTCTACTAACCAGACAACATAAATAATATTTTAATAATCATAAAAAACGCACCTAGGAGAGTCGGCATCAAAGTGGCGGAAATTATAATTTATACACAACGACGTGGTCGCATCGGATTTACGGACAGACAGACGAACAGACACGACAAATAAATGATAGGACGGAAACAGCTGATAGTGAAGGCAGATTGTTGACCTTGTGACCGAATTCCGTTAATCTATTTCGAATCCATTCACTGAGCGAGAGCGGTCATGTGGTAAATAACAGTCTATATCTACCTACAGTACGGGACAACACGCTCGCCGCACGCTCAGTGATGTATTCGAGACGATTGCGTTATCAGAGCAGTACCTACCTATGGACGTGGAACCTGAAATAGTAGTAAAAATAGTAGTATTTTATAATTCAGTGTATCAGGTGATGATATGACGTTGAGGCTGATGATGACTTTCTCAGATTTAGTGGTATTATTACTGTCTAAACTGAAAAATGCAAAGACACTGACCTACAGGATAAACTTGAAAGTCTTTCGCAGTACAGTATACGATACTTCCAGCTATACTCTGTCTGTCGCAATAAGTGACAAAATACTGATGAATACATAAGTACAAGAAACATAGGTATCCATAGATCTTAAAATTCTACAGGATTTTTCCATTCAGAAATCATACGTAAAGCTCTATAAACAACCTCACCAACTACTTCGATCTGTTTAAACGTACCAATCAAATCAAGTTCGTGAACTGGGTACCACTGATCGGACTGTCTTCTAAATGTCACCATTACCGCCGGATCATAATTCCCATCTGCCCCAATAACTCCGAGGTCCGCCCTGCCCGGAGGTACGGGCATAAAAAGCGGCCCGAGCGCCGGCGGCATATTACCTAACCTAGGCTTTATTACATTCCGACCGCTCAATATGGCCGGCCGTTTTTGTAAATGCGCAATTCACCATGCGTTCGTGTAATGACGGTTTTTTGTAATAAAGGGTATCTTTCACCTTGATCTACTCGCCTATTGGATTAGAGGGTGGATGTGAAGTAATCATTGAGTCTTTGAATGGGTTTCGGCTCTCAGGGGGAGTGACGAATCACTGTATTTGTAAGGTCTTCAGGAGACTTCCCGAAATGATACTGTTTGTTCTGCTACTAAGATATTCACCAAGAATATGCACAAACAGGTGAAAAAATATCTGAGAGAAAGTAATTTTGTAGATCACGAAGAAGGAAGATAAAGAATATAACTTGCAGAGTAGGACTTCATAAAATACAGGTAGAGTATATTTTCTGAGGGCAAAAGGCAAACGCGACTAATATTGCTGGTCCAATCCTCCCGATTGCTCGTGACACAGAAGTGTTACACCAAATTGCATCAATGACCAAAACAAGAATGATTCCTGATGATAACATCTTAATATGCGCTACAAATGATCTAGTTCTCAGCCCATAATGACGTCGACTTGGTCTCTGCATCGTCCAGCCGCTCGAGCGCTAATTGTGTGTATAATAAAGCGATAATCGCGCTATTTTTCCGAGACAAGAGGCCACTAATGTAGCCCACATTAACATAAGCGTTGGGATCCAGCGACAGACACACTTTCTTGATTGTGTTGTTTTCTTTTTCTTGGTGTCTTATTTCTTTACGCCAACGTAGAGTTTTGAGAGTTTTCTTTTTAGGATTGATGCTTAATTTACCATCAGACAGAATAGATAAAACATAATCGGAATAAATCTCGCTATCATTTTCTTATAGTCACTAAATAGCATTTTGCTGATATTGACCAGGACTCTTTTCATCACAGGATTTTGCATATAGGTAGTTGTATGTCTCAAGAATAGTAATTTGAGCGTTTGAGTTCAGTTGAGCGTTGATTATTCTTTATTTATACACATTCGGTCGTATATTAGAAAGTCAGCTGTGATTACAAGCCATCGATATCAACATAGAAGTTAGCTTCGCTTTTGCTGTGACCGACCCCACAGCTGATGTCTAGACGAGCCCAGTTCAGCCACTGGTAATTATGAACGTACGCACTCGTTAACGTTCTTACTGAATCTCTTTGTGGAAGGATTTGTTGCTCATAGCTCCACAATAGACTCCCAATTGTAATTTATACAACTTATTACCATACCTCTTGATACATGATGTTTTCGGAGCTAATTCATGCAACTCACGTTGTTTACTACATTCAGTATCGATGTTTGTTTGCTGTGCTACATAAATTGATCTTGCAATGGCAACACAGTAGCTTTGTCCTCATCTCCCGAAACATAAAAAAGTATCGGAGTCATACATATCGTTATCAAGCCTTTTGGCTTTCCTATCACGTTTCTATCTGATAAATCTGTAACAAGAAACGATATAGTCATGTTGTCGCCAATTTATTACATCAAAAACATTATGTTCATTGTTCAACAGCCTACTCTTCTGGAATATTACTTGTTTTGTAAAAAAAATTGGCACCCATGTCCTCGTTTGATGAGGTTCCTCGTTTCTTTCAGTTTCGTTATTCATAGTTATAATTTCTGCTTGCTAAAGCCTCAGGTCACAATCAAAAGTAAGGTACTTGTAACTTTTGCAGCACATGAGATCTTGAACGAAGAAAACACTTCTATACAGCTACTGTTATTTTAAAAGGCCACATTTTTCTGGGTCAGCGCCGAGGACCCTCGCGGCTGCAAACATTTTAGCTGAGCAAACACCACCGCCGCCGCGACCTGCAAACAGGGCGGAGATAAACTGACGCGCGAGGTGTAGTGTAGTGCCCACTTCCAGGGGTGGTGACGTAGCGTACTTCCATTGAAGTGTCTAGAGATACTCAGTACTTTGATTGTGGATAGGTACAAGTAGGTAGCTACAATGACTGGATATTTCCAATCTCAAACTAAACAACCTGACGGAAGACGTTTCATTTGGAAAAGATTTCCTTATTGAAACCGTTTCAGGCATTAAGGAACGAACGCCCGAGTTAATATTTTTTCATATAAGTTTTCAGGAGATTTCTTTACTCATGTTCATAGGTTCTTTTCATTCAACCCTCGGACATTTCCGGCCGTTTCTTTAGGTCATAATAATATACCTATACGAGTACTGACGAGAAACTTGAATTGAACTTCTTGGTGAACCATCGTTACGAAATAAACAATATAAACTACATAGTTGAAGACCTTGATAAAGCATTCCAGCAATAAGTAGATTCCATCGCCTAGCCCCCAAACACCGCCAAACACGAAAGCCCTGTAATCGCGGTCCAGTCAGGTGTCGTGTGTAACAGTACACCTCACTCCCCCGTCATTACGACGCCATGTTTGCTCACGTCGCAGATTGTCTGCTGGCGCAAGTATTCGTCAATGGCGGTTATACGTAGACGACATTATTATGACAGACGATTAAATGAGAGAGGTTTCTAAAATATTGCTACTTAGGGATAGATAGTCCAATAAAGATGATTTGATACAATACAACTAAGGGTGAAATCAGAAGAAAAGATAGTTAATAATCAACTCGAAAGAAGAAGAGATACAAACAAATATGAAGAAACTGAAAACATTAAAAAATAATATTTAGAAGTAAATCACGTATAGATTGGAGTAAATCTTGGCTCCACGACAACACATCTTTTAGCTGCGTCTTAAGTTCCAAGATTTTGAACTATTGACTTTCAGAATAAGGTATAATACCTACCAGCTTTCAAGAACAGACAACCACAACGTGACCAAAATTTTCATCGCTACATCGTCTGTCTCGCACTAAGCCCTAAAGCAGTGTCCACTAAACAGGAGAGCGCAGTTCGAGAGTCTACAAACAGACAAGCAAACAGGGGGCTGACTCATTTGCCGAGCCGGGCCGTGATGGTGACACTTGATTACTTTTAATCCCACATGTCTCTCCCTACCTCATGGATAGGTACTTCGACTACACTTGAATCGGTCACTTTTAAACTATTTACACAAATCAGAGCAAGAGAAGGAGGAACTTCGCGTAATTTGTTTTGGAAATTGATCAGAAATGAGTTTTTGGATTGTAAATCACTCATTATTAAGACTGCTTATAATCCAATCCAGAAACTTGAAACATCCACATTAGAAAGAGTCATGAAGGAACGAACGCGCGCCTACTAGTAATAGTCTCTCTCCTCTTTTGAAGACTATTGTTTCTTTCATCCAAGTTGGCGATACTTTGTTGATACTTTCTTGACCAGAAATGATGAACCCGGAACCAGAGCAGAATGTAAGAACACTACGTCAGGAGATCAATGCAGTAGTGAAAAGTTTGTGAATTTGTAAAATCGTTCACTAATACATTGGTAATATTATACTTACATAGTTGCAATTTTAAAAGAATTTTAAATGAAGGAAGATAAATCCAACTGTACGAGTATATACGTGAAGCATCGGTTGGTATGATGAAGGAGAACTTTAGGTGCGCGTGAGCCGCAAATTTAACAGTATTCACTGCTGTAAACCGAGTTAGGGAGTTGGAGACGACGGCGGAGCAGCGGGCTACATTTGCTGATAAGCGAAGCGGGCGCGGGAGCGGGGGAGAACAGGAAGACACAGCGGGAATGAGAAAGGCAAACAATGGGTAGGTTGTAGAGCAAACCGAAAGGTGAAATTCAAGCTTGTTCTTGAACAAACTCTGACGTCATATGACTAAAACGTAAAACCGAATCAATAGTCCCGATATCAGATTAATCATTTCAGTAAACCCTATTTTATTACAAGGTAAATTACACAAGACAAAAGTGCAAGCACCCAAGCCACTAGGAACCCCGTGAAAAGAAAACAAATTACACTACCAATGCACTAGGAAATTAATCAAAACCTCTATCAGTGGCGCACTAGATTTTGCTCCCAACTTTCGAAAAACGATGTCTGAGAGATACGGGACATTCAAGGCTCGGGTTGTTTGTCGCATTATAGCAACCAGAAACAAAAACAACCTTGCAGTCCCACGCTTTAGACTTAGTAAAGTAAACACATCATTTATGGGTCAGTGTGTGCTATTTTATAATAAGATACTTGATACTGTTATAAATATGTTAGAAAAAACTTAAGACCCATATAAGGCGGACATTATTTAAAAAGGGTTATTTTATTATAAAATAAACGACTACTTAAATTATAAAGAGACTTGGTCCTAAATTCAGCTCCAGCTCTGCACATTGTGTACCTACATATATAATTGTATTCATAATTATTGTAAGATATATTTGTTTCAAAATATGTGGTGCTGAAAGTTTCGTGCGCCGCTTCTTTTCTTTCAGAACCTAACGAAGCGATGGCAGAGTTAAAAATGACAGGTAAGGTACTTACAATAAAACATTTTGATTTTGAAGTACTAGGCGTGTAATTACGTTCCGCTGTCCCGACCACCGTAATCGCGGTACAATTCGGTCGTTTTATGATCCACAGTGGCGGTAAATGACGTCGCGTGCAAGAAAGAGTTGGGTTACGACGAGGTGAGTCTGCCAGTTATTAAGTTGCACTATACTTGTAGCGAAGTGCACTTTTATGGCCATGCGCTACTCTGTTGGTGTGGCGGGGCGAGCTGGCCATTCCGAAGCGATTGATTTTTTATTTGCTCAATCAATTCTTTATGGATTATTTCCTGCGGTTTTGGAACGTCTTCTTATTGAGTCCTCTTCCAGTGTTATATATTCTTTTTTCTGAAGTGCAGATTCTTTAACGAAACAATGCAAAACTGTTTATTTTCGGTGCTTTGAATTTCAATTACAATGTCACTAGATATTTCTGAATGATGAAGACATCATAATGACTAGTTGTGTCCAATTCTTTGTCTTGGTGGATGTTCGTGTAATGGTAAATTAGTAAAGATTTATCTGTCTCTGCATCTAGCTCATTTGTTTGGGTCATCATCAGGTATTAATCGATCTGCCACAGAAATAATGACACATGGAATGCCCCAGAATTGAACTTGTATCTCTCTCCTTCCCTTCAACCTTATTTCTAATTCTGTAAATTCTAGTTTTAAATCCGTAGCTGTACCTACTGATGTTTCAGAAGTTGGAAATTTATTGTTTCAAAATTTCTGGTTCCTACTTTAACTTACTTACTATCTACCAAACTCGCCTCATTGCTCAACGTTAAAGTCCAATTTAGATTTTCATCAACAATTTAAAAACCTTTGTACCTTCACAGATTGCATTACCACTCAATCTTCTTTCATAATTAGAGTGGCTTTTACCTCCCCCCCCCCCTTCTCCCACTTCCCACCCACGTCCCCCCCCCTCGTCCTTTGAGCGCGGGTTCATTACCTAGGACTTACTCCAGGACTTTAGGTAGTCTAGCTCGCTTTAGTGCCTCAGTAATTAGCTAGTGCCTGAATTACCTAGGACGGAATGGGTTCGTCGCCACGTTGCGGCGTGGATAAGGAAATGTTTTAAGAGATATCTTTTACACAGGCCGAATGGAATATATGCTAGAAACTTATATCTATGTACCTAAACTGCATTGTCTAGTTCGCCATGAACTTACTTACTTAACCTTGTTATATATCTAGAGGTACTCACATACAAAAGTTCCAACTGTATAGGTAACTTTGAAGCAAACAACCCCTAGATTGATTCTACAAAAGATTTTTTTATATTAATTAAGGAGAGTAGACGAGCAAACGGGTCACCTGATGGTAAGTGGTCACCGTCGCCCATAGACATCTCACCTCACCGTATTAATATTAGAGGGTTTTTGATGCGCTGCTAACATTGAGGACTAAGATGGATTGCCTCATGTGCTAGAAATTGTATGTTGTATGCGATCACCGCAGATAAACTTCTGGAGGGTTTTAGTAGGTGATCCATTAAATCTTTTTGTATATTTTCTTTACATAAAAAAAATATTTTTTTAATGTCTGTTTAAGCAAAAACTTCTAAAAATATCACATTTCTAACTATCCAGCTATAAAATCTCCAAACATACCATCCACTCGAACATAGCCCGTCGCCCGCTCCCCGCGTGACCTCTCCGGAGGTCGCCTCGCCCACCTCCGGCCTATATTTAGCACACCTCAAGAAAACATCAATCGCTCCAACACATGCGCACTTTTCACCACCACCGACACCCTCGGAACTGCACCAAACTCGCTGGTAGGCCGCGGGCGCGCGCGACCCGGTCCCGATTCAAATTTGGAATGCTACACCTGTGGGATACCTGGGATATACGAGTACCTGGGGTACCTTCGCGCGACCAATGAGCGCGCAGCCCACCTGCGCAGCTCGATAAAACTGGGCGTGGTCTGAGCGTAGGCGGTGAACCGCACCTGTGCGCACCTGTCGTTTCCACGACAGGTTTGCGTGCACCTGGTTGGTCGTCCCGCCGCCAATGGTGCGCGGAGTCCGGGGGCTCACCTGGCAGGTGCGCCAGGTATTGGTCGGCGCAAGTAGGTCGCGCGATCTGGGTCACGTCGAGCGTTCACTTGTCGTTATGTGCGGTCTCTATGTACTGTTATGTACCGGATTTATGCTCCGTTGATGACGCGTTTTACGATAGATTTATGTTCGAAGACTGACATCTGTTGCAGTTTCAATCTAGATCTACAATTCGATCTTCAAAATTTGGGACAAAATGTAAGAGCTGAAATCAGTACCTTCGCTAGCGATACCGTTTTCTAGGAATCTACCTACGTTTCTTAAGCTCACGGAGGGGGAGACTGATTACAGTGGGAGTAGGGGGGCTCCAGGTCGCGAGTTTGAAGACAAATTGTGTAGCGAGGTGCGCGGAGAGTGAGGGCCCCCTCAAAAATGGGGGCAAAAAATGGCGGCCGGGTGACGACTCGGGTCAGGTCGGTTTAAAATCACACCGGAACGGGAATGATGTGGGCGCTTGTGGGAGGCCCTAACGGAAATACATAGGTAGGTAGGTATCCGGCCTTCTTACCGTAAATATAAGAAACTGTATAAGGCCCGCGCCAGTGTGCTTTCGGATGGAAAGTTTGATTGCTCTCCCAAGCTCACATAGTTGAATTGAGGTGTGATTAAATAAGCTTTGGAACAGATATAAAAGATATCTTCAACCACATATTTTCCGACTTCATATCTTCACCACTGTTTCTATCTACGCCGTAATAAAGTAAATTTTAGACATAAAACAGTCAACAATTACAACTACCCACAGTACAGACAGTTTTCCTAGATATCTGACCCGCCCAACTGACTGACTGACTGACTGACGTATCAATATGGGTCAGATATGATTGTTGGGTGCAAAGTCAGCTTGGGGTGGTACCTACCACACTTTGACCTACATCTGCCGCAGAGCAGCAGTGCTTCCAAGCATTGTGTTTTGATTTGAAGGGCATGAGAGCCAGTATAATACCAGCTCATGAGGCATTCCATCTATATCCTCAACTATAATACCAACTTATCTACCTTATCTTATTACCCCAGCGGTACTTCGACCCTCGGGGATCTTTTGTGCTCACCCCTTTCCTAAGTCTCTTTTCTGTTCCTTAAAGATGCTGTGCATCAAGGACGCTATACAGCTTTATGCTGACCTAAAAACTTACCATCAGGTGGCCGGTTGCTCGTCTGCTCTCCTTCTAATTCTAAGACGGGGGCAGACCCTGCACAGATTCTATGAACCTCAAGTTTTGTACAAGTACAAAAAGGACACAGACTGTACATTAGTATATAATATTTACACTATAATGTTTCCACCTTTGTACCTCCATTCAGTAGGTGGTCGGAGCGAACAAGGCGTGGGAAGGCGCGGAGCGGCGCTACACCCAACTTTTTATTTTCGCTTCGCCGGCTCGTTATAAGTTCGCTTCGCTTCGCTTCGCTTCGCCTCGCTGTTGTTAGGTACTTGTTTGTTTACCTCCACAGTCCAGGCGGGTGTTGGCTCGGCCGAGAGATGTGTTTTTCTGTTTATTCATTAACTGGGTACATTTTTCCAACGGCGAGAGGCCGTGTAACTCTGCTTTTCATTCGGATTAACTAGGTACTCACTTTGTTTTATTATTTTTTAAAACCAACACGACTCGGCACAAGGCATTTTGTGAAACTACTTATAAGGTAGGTACTACCTATACGATTAAGTCTTCCAGTTCATTCTGCTACTCTTTCATGTAAAAGTAAAGTAAAATACACTTTATTGCACAAATAGAAAACAACAAACAAGAGATAGAAAAGGAAATAGTAAAGTACAATTTAGGCGGCCTTATCGGTAAGAGCGATCTCTTCCAGGCAACCTTCGGGCATGTATTTAATTTAGTTTTTTGTTCGTCGCAGTATCAATCATCATCACAGCACAGGCTGGCTCTACATAGTCATACAGCTTTCAGCGTCATTCCACCTTCAAGTAATAGATTGAAGTCCTTAACTCTTGACTGATGAATGACACGAAGGAGAGTATCAGGTACATTGGAAGAAAGATTGTTTGATTTGGAGCATACAAAGTAATTTTTATTCATTTAAACAAATTACTTGATAGATACGACTAAGATCTTGGTTGAAGTAAACAAGCTTTTCTTTCAGTGTTTCCATCTCAGGCGAATCCTGCACAAAATTATATCAAATAGGTTGTCTGGAAGAGATCGCTCTTAGCGATAAGACCGCCTATATTGTATTAATCGTTTCGTAAGCACTGTATCACACTTTATCACATTCATTCATTCAAATCTTATTCATCACCACTGAAGCAAGAGACTACAATTGACCGACTCTATTACTTGTATTATGTACTTCTTTTATGTTATGATTAGAGACAGAAATATTTAAGCACTAAATATGTTCTAAGGTAAGCACCTCCAGTAATATTTAGTCACTTAGCAGATTGCTTATGCAAATACCTATGTTCTCGTCGCCCCGACGCCTCCACCACGCCGCCCTGACGCCTCCACCACGCCGCGGCGACAACACGAGGATAAACAACTTGGTAATGTGCCTTTTGTTTTTTCACCGACGTCCTAGGAAGCCTAGGATGCCTAGGAGGGAAACCTATTTATGTTTATTTCAGGCTGCATATCGTATGTGTGGCGTATTTTCTTAAGGGATGGTGGTTCAAGTATTTATCCAAAGATAAGTACAGGTATCTGTTTCTTCTGAACTGAAGCCACAGACGAAATGTCACCATTCTTCCAAGGCTGATCAGTTTACTGAACAAGCTCCACTATGAAGTTGTCAT
The DNA here is from genome assembly GCA_947369225.1 of Hofmannophila pseudospretella. NCBI lineage: Eukaryota > Metazoa > Arthropoda > Insecta > Lepidoptera > Oecophoridae > Hofmannophila > Hofmannophila pseudospretella. The sequence continues at coordinate 15,004,307 of OX376318.1, read as the reverse complement.
ATAAATTGACTTTGCTGCATAACCTCATGAAGCCCATGGGATCTATATGTAGAATTCAATCATTTTAGTCTTTGACCCAAACCCAAAAATTACAACCTACCCATTAAAGCCCATGGTGCGTTTTACAGGACTAATTCCACGCATTTGATGGTCTTTGGGCGTTTATTCCTTAACTGGAAGAGCTCTGGGCGCCGGGACGGTTATACATTTGGCAAAAACTATTTCGAAACTTACAAAGATTCACAGATTGTATGAAAAAAGTTTAAGCTTTTGGATTATATTGGTAGATTTTTATTTTTCTCCATACATTCTTTTATGAAAGTCGAATTTTAACTTAAACCCATTTGTTTCAGTAACGGGGTTCTAGAAGTTTTTTTTTTATAGGTTCCGGTCAACTAATCGTCCAACACACAACATAAATATATTTTCATACAATCTGTGCGGGGTCCTTTTAAGTTTATAAGAGTATATTTCTCCTACATAAATATATAGCACGGTTTATGTATAATCTTCTGTATAAATAGGTATTATATTATATTGTCACATCTAATTGAACCCTCTAAGTAGGTACACCTCTCTGCCACGGCCTGTTACCCGAGAGGACACTTTGATGACGTCACGGCACGTTAGCCGCCATTAAAGCCTCCCCCCCCCCCCCCCCCCTCCGGTTAAATCCCCTCCCCCCTCACTGGTAACCGGGTCAGGTCAGTCTCGTGAGTGCTAAGTGGTATGGTGCCTACAGTTATCAATGTGGCTACGAGAGACTGAATAGGAATAATAAATTAGAATACCACAAGTTACTTGATGTTTAATTAATATTATTCTATGGTAACTGGTGTTATTTTGATAGATAATTAGGCCGCCAGTGATTGTGAATTAACGCCTATCTTTTTCTTTTATGCTTAAAGTAATTTAAAGCCCCAAAAGAGATGAGGATTGAAAAAAAAATTTTTTTTAAATTCAATTTCCACATATTAATGAACATTTCACATTAAACTATAACCTCGACACGAGGCGTTGCCTGTGTCGAGGAGATTACATACACCACATTGAAAACATCTAGTAAGTACTAGTTTTATTTTGGAAAAAAAATGTGATCACGTTTTGGGTTTCACTTCAAAGTCAAAATAACATATCTACTCAATTCACGACCTAGTCTCGGCTTCCACCACCAAGAAATACTCACTCAAAACTTACCTAAGTATACTTGCCTTTTTTTTGGTAACGGGGGGGAAATATTCCAAAGATACCCAGCCTCCTGGGGGAGATACTGGATTATGTGAGATTTTTACTCACTAAAACCCCCTCGATGGCCGGCCTCGTGCATATAGGAGGGCTCCGGGATCTCCAGAGGAACGCACCGGTGTCGTCCTAGCATTCGCCTTGGCCTCTTCCTGGCAGTTATTCCATATTTTTTCTCTCACGTCTCTGCCGTGCGGGGTAGAACACCTCCACAGCCGGCAGATCGCCGCCGCGTGCTGAATTCATTTCAACTTGGCGGTAAAACTCGCCGACACCTTTTTTCACAAACTGAATATGAAATCCGGGAAAGTTACGGGAAAAAACACGGTCACAGCCCGGCAGTTGTTACTTTACCTATTTTGATGCAGGATTTATTATTTTGGCCTTTGCTTTGCCAGTGGTGAAGGCATGATAGTAATATACATGGTGTTCCCGAGGATATGCATTAACTTCGCCAAACACTTCTGTAACTTTTTCATAATATATTTGACAATGGAAGTGTTCCTCATAGACGCTTCGTTTTCGAGATACTTGCTATTTTATTTAATTGAGTTATACAATGAGTAAGGGTCTTTATTTATGCCCGTAAGAAAACCTGAAACAAAACAATAACAAACTATTTGCCTTTCGTTTGCACATGTCATTAATAACATATGTCATGATTGTCAAGTTTAAATTAATCAAAATGCGACGTTGCCAGTTCGGATAAAGAGTATGGCATACTAGGTACCTTAAGGCAAGGTATTTAGTTTGTATGAAAGTAAAAATATATTTTTTATTAAAATTAAAAAATGTGACAATATGGAAAATAACTACTTCGATTTCCTGAGTACAGTGTCGAAGTGGAGCTCGTAGCCTTGTTGCGAACACGGTCCGAAAGTGATCCTGAAGGTTAAGCAATATTGGGTGCGGTCAGTACCAGGATGGGTGACCGCTAGTGGCATTTTCATCTGAATTCCTCCGTGCCTCGGAGTGCACGTTAAACAGTCGGTATCGGTTGTTGTCGTGCGGCCTGAATAACTCTGACAAATAGGTTGGCCTCTAACCATACGATAAGCAAGCAAGCAAGTGTCGAACTTTATTCATAACCAAAGGAACACCATGTATAAGTCTTTAGGTAAGGTAAGTTTCATATTTTTAGTTTGGGCTTAACAATTTATTTGATGGGTTACCGAATTCAAGTGAATGCGGGGAGGGTCTATCAGGCATCTTCTAACGAAGCTACCAGAACAGTAAAATATATTTTTGAACACAAATCTTCAATAGGAATATCTTTCAATATAATGAACTGTCTATGTAACAGCTGTAGTTCTCTCAGCGACTCCCTTACCCTAATACAGGTTACGACTCCTAAACCCACTAATTTGACCCACTAGTGGTACAGTATCTCGATGATCCCACCAGACAGTGGGATCATCAGTCAGCCGTAATGCAGTTGCTCTTGGTCCCACTATAATTTGGCCATAAACAATATCACAATAATTTTGAAACTCAACATTAATTGGGAAATAGAAAAGATAACATAATTAACGGGTAGTTTACTGATAAAGTAAAAATAATTATAAATACATGCCTTTATAATATAGAGAAAAGATTGTCAGAGACAAAATAATTTACCCTAGACTCCTCGCCACTATAATACCGCCGTATATTATATTACAAATAGAAGCGGGGACTTCGTAGGTGGCTTGCAGTCCCGCGGGCGAAGCGCAATCTACGCGGGCAAAACCGGAAAATTACACGTTGCTCACACCCGCCGCGCCCGCCGTGCACGCCGCACGCCACCGTGCGCACGCCCGCGTGCACCGTGCGCCCGGAACACGGACATGTTTTAATAAGCTGCTCGCTGCAGAATAACCCGCTTTCTGCTGGTAATGCACGGAAATGTGCGGTAATTACCTAGTAAGGATATAGTACCTAAAGGGTTTGTTCATATGTTGTCAGAGGCTTTGAGGCAAAAATAAAGTAGCTAAGTAAAAAAGGACAGGCTACCTCTTACAAGGGGACAAGCTCTGTGTACAATGAGGATTTATGAATTGCACATTTAATTTTTTAGGTTTCTTTACGATTTTTCCATTTTGAAAATAGTTATTACAACATACGTAAACAGTAATGAACGACGATAATTTACCAACAGGGGGCCGGTTACTCGTCTTTCCATAAACAAAAAAATCAGTACTTATACCAAACTGTACCACAAGAAAATAAAAAGCTATATAACCTACCAATTGCATTTGGTGGGAAGAGCTGCATCACCGTTTTGTACCAACTGCAACAAAATAGAAGACCTCACTCACCTCCTAAAGGAGTGTGACCAGGTGAACATTGAGAGGAAGGAAGTTGGCCTCAATAGGCTCCAAAATGGGAGGCTCAATATTATTTTGAGACAGCCCTCATCTGATAATATGAAACACTTACTGTTGTTTGCTAAGTTGGCTCTCAGAGCGAGGGCTGACTGTAATAATACGTGACCCTAACGAGGCTGACATGGTCACCCTGTTGTGTACCAAAACCTCTAAAATGAGATATATATTTTTAAATCCTACCAATATAGCCCTGCCCTGACAATCATTATAGTCCTGCGGGGATTGAATCAGGAATCCTGCAGCTTCAAACTTAAATCTTTGTTTAAGAAAATTGACCCTTACAAAATAGTTTTTCACGTCAATTTACAATTCATAACTTTTCCATTGAACAAATGATCAATGCCCAGCAGCACCATCCCATCTCTTACTACCAGCTCTCCTTGTTTTTCCAATCATCCAATGAAATCCTTTCATATAGGCTATGGCCATAATATTGTATCTGTCAACGAATAACTATATAGCAGTTGTATAACTGTTCTAATCCGAAGTCGACATAGATCGTCGGCCATCAGCGTCATAGGTAATGTGGCGACAAATGGCCCTCGAACTTCCGAAGCCATAAACACTGCAAGTTTTCCAATCTCGCGCCCACAGAACTGTACCGCGGAGCAGACAGCGGTGGCTGGAGGTGACCAGCAGGTGCCGTCCCGGGATGGAGGCAGCACGAAGCTTATGTTATAGAGAGTGCGTACGAATTTTAGACCCTTATGAAGGAATTGTGAAAGACGAGGTCACTCAACGGACGTCCAGCCCTGTGTCACTATCATACATACATTTTCTCGACTGTGTGCCTTCTAGTCGTTCCAGCTCAGTATATCATGTTGGTAAAGGCCGTTAAAGATAAACTGTCCAGTCCTTTAAATAAGTCTTCTGACTAAAGTACATAATCGCATTTTCTTGACACCTTTTTAATGCAAATATGTGCTCGATTTTGCGGTACTATTTTTTTATTGTCATAAATAGGTAACTTAAAATTACTTATGCTGACGTTGACCATAATTATTAGATATCTCCCTCTACTAACCTTCTCTAACCATAGAGTCTGCGGCATCGGACAGAGCGCAGTAGAAGAATATTGTCTCAGCCCTATGAACCACTAGGTGCTCTAGGACCTGAAGAAGAAGAGGACTAGCCTTCTCTATATCTAATGATAACCTGTGAGATAACATTGCCGTGAATGTGTAAACAAATACAACATCAACACACAACATCTTGTCTCTAAATCACCCGCCATAGATCCGAGCACGGGTTCCCCTACATAAAACGTATGACACTTGCTCCATTCGGAGCGGGCTGGTCTCCTCCTCGCCGGCGGCGTATTATTTTCTAACTATTTTATTGCACTGTGCAGTCTTAGACGAGCGACGGCTACAATGTTATAGAGAACTCGTAAAATTGACGACGGAATATTGAAAGTTGATTCAGTTCAGTGCCCGAAGTGACAAGACTGAGCCAGTGCTCACTAAACTACCCTTTGAATTTAGAGCTCAATTCTGTATGAAGCGAATCGTTACAATTTAAAATAGTCTACATTCTGTGTGGACAGTAGACTTCTTCTAAGTCGCATAATTCCTCATTGAAATGAAAAACAAAAAAAAACGTTTGTTTGCTTTCAATACAAAATGAAAACACATTGGTCCATGTCTTAGCATAGCGGCTGACGACGGCGTCGTCAGCCGCTGGTATTCCGCCATGGCCCGACATAACATAACGATGGAACACACGGAATAACAAAATTAACAAAAACAGAACAAACACACAACAATTTTTATATGGGGACACCAGCGTCCCAGGATTGCTTTGTCAACAGCCACCCCACTGAGGGTCGTGATCATTCCAAGGGACGACTCTCTCGGCAGATTTAATAGGATGGCTGGTGTGCCATTGGCTTCTCCATTTCACACACTGGTTATCTCAGGGTGTAGATTTCCTCACGTTGTTTTCCTTTACAGTCAGAGCAGGCGGTAAAAGTTCATAAGTCTTGTTCAAACTCATTTGCCAATGACCTTGCATTGTTTCGAACCCGAGCCTATTCGGTCCCTAGTCCGACGTCCTAGCCACGACGCCACCGAGGCTTCTCCATCCTACTCATCGAGGAGTCATACGCTTCTATTTAGTTCTTTCTATCGAAAAAAGTATTAGATCAACGGAAGATCAGAAATTTTCTTTTATAATGTGCAAATGAAGACTTACAAAAGGTAGACCTTATATAGAAAACCTGACTACGTATAAATTATCCCGTGGTATATCGTAGGTCAATGCCTTTCTATAGACAACTCTACTCTATACAAATGATTGTTTGTCTCAAATATCGCCACAGAGCAAAAACAAGAGCATATTATGACGTAGTATAATAGCGCAGTGGTACAAGACAGCCCGAGGTATGGCGAGCACGTGTGGCGCACAAAAAACGCCTTCATAAAACGAGGTGCCGCGGGGGTCGACGCTAGGGTTGCGCACTTGCACATTTGTCGATGTTTCTCAGAGGTGAGATCATAGGATTGCCTTGATTTGATGGTCGCTGGATATTTAATCTAAGCAGGTAATTCATCCTATTTTTCAGCTGCTAAAACAGTTGAATGTGTGTCGTGGAATGCACAAATGAGGTTTTTTTCCAAATATTTCCTAATTTTAATAGAAATTGAAAAACGTTTATTTAGCACTGTAAACACCAGAATACAGCAAGTACACCATACAAAAGTATACAAAGATATAATACATTCAGCACAAAAAAATCCGGTGCGGTACAGTGCCAAAAAGGGTACACCAGCACAGCATGTTGCTGAGGCAAGCCACAGCGCTGATTTTCAGCTGGTCCTGTAATCGTAAATCATTTACCTGTATTTCGATGAATGTTTTTGTTTGTAGTATGAATGTAACATCTACTGGTTGTCCTAAATTAAAAAAATGGGCAACTTGACATAGCCTAAAACAACTGCTGTCAGATGATAAGCATCTGACAGCAGTTGTTTTAGGTCATGTCAGAGGTCTAAAGGCGGTTTGAACAACTGACAATAGGATGGTCACTAACCACATCATATGAGTCATGACATGAAGGAGAACTTGAGGTCTAGTACCTAACTGATAGAACGATGCATGTACCTTCGTAAGAATGAGATAAGGAGAAATAGATAAATTAATGTCATCAATCTCCTCGTCAATCGATGATCACATAGAATATACTATACTAACTGACAGCGTCGGTGGCCTAGTGGTTAGGAAGCTGAACTCACATGCGGGAGGCCCGGGTCCGAAACCATGCAATGCCATGTACCATGTACGACTGCTCTAACGGTGAAGGAAGACATCGTGAGTAAACCTGCATGTCTGAGGAAATGAAAAGTTTCCGAAGGCGTGTGAAATCCCTTAATCAGCACTGGGCCCGATCGGTGGATCATGGCCCGGACCCCTTGTACAAGGTGAGACCTGTGCCTCAACAGTGGGGACATTAATGGGCTGATGATGATACCCCATAATAAAAATAAAAATAACCAAAACCTGCTAAACTATTATCGATATGACACTATCGCCAGCGCCCCTCCCTTCGCTCTCGGACGGGTTTAATTACACGGCGCGGGCGACAGGTTGTCGCGTGACGTCATCGCTGCACATATGTACTCCTCCAGCGTGTGGGAGGGGGGGGGCACGGGGTAGGCACACACGTAGCTGTGCCTGTAGACACCTAGTTGGAGGCCGTGTGCTCGCTCCTGACACGTGTACGAGTACGTTAGTAACTACAAGCAGACACTAAAAGAAGTTAGGTGAGTATACATGGTGTAACGAAAGCCCCCTTGATAGGAAAATCTTTCAATGGAAAAGCCTTGGATGGGATTCCGTCCTAAAAAGTTTGTTTGTTTGTAGTAATATAAAATTTTGTACTAATATAAAATACACAGACTACTATAATACAAAAATAATATAAGTAATATACTTTTTCTGTATTTGTATACAAGAAAGTGTTTAGACTACTTTTATGGTGGGTATGGAGGACAATAAATCAGTATAAATAAATTACAATGATTTGAAAGTTTTGCCGGTTTCACTCCAAGCCACCATAAAGGTGTCTTTGGAGATAAAATATACTACAAATAGATAAAACTAATTTCCCTAGACTGCCCCGACTCTGCTTTTCAGTCCAGCTTGTTAGCACATGTCCTTTTCACTAATTTTAATAAGTTTTTCGCATAAGTTACGGTGACCCAGAAAAAATCACTTTAGTTGTCAATGACGGTGGATTTCTTCCTTTTAAATCTTGACAGCTGACTACAGTTTGTCCACAGCGCACGCCGCGTTCTATTAACCCCAAATTGATTCGAAACGGAGATGGATATACATACACATACTATTAAGATAAAGACAGTAAATGTGTCGTGTTCCATGTGTCGAAATTAAGCATTTTCTTTTAAACAGAGATTAACAAAATCGAACACCCCTATATCCCTATAGTCCCTATAGTCAGTTCAGTATCTACAACTGACAAACTTTTACTATGGGGTGAACTCTCGCGAAAAATTTCAGCTGTTTCATACATTTCCATCGTGTAGATATTGAGCTTTGTAAGGAACAGCTGATTTTTTTCGCGATTTTAGTGTTGGCTCCATAGTGAAAGTTGGTCAGTTATACACAAGTGCTACTGGAACACCCCCCTTTGGGGCTATAGGGGATTTTATACCCAGATAAATGCAATATACTGGATTTAATTTATAAAAACATGAGTGGTAACTAGGGCTACTATCAGATAGAACAGAGAGACCAAAGTAGACAAAGTACTTACGTATATCCAGTTAGTTTCTTCTTCTTCTCCTCTTGTCTCCCCCTGCTGGGGTATAGGGCTCGATTGCTCAATTGCTGTCCATTTGCTGTAACTTTATCCAGTTAGTTTACATTACCTATATTTGTACTCGTAGTACTGTTCAAGCATGACCTGCGAGGCGAATCACCACAGTAACTGCTGGTGGTAGGACCCCTTCAGGGTCCGCCTGCTAGCGACCTTCTATGTAAAGTCTGTCGTCAGATATCTCCGCTTCGGCGTTGATGTGTTCCGTCAGTGTTTATACGAGTAGAAGAGCCAGTACTTACTAAGCCCGTGTGCTCCAGCTTTGACCTCATCGTCACTTACCGCCAGGTGAGACTGAGGTCGAACGCGGGTATAGTCTTAAATTAAAAATATATAAGTATTCGTTATTATCTACAGAAATCAAAGTAAAAACTACAAGGATAGTAGCACGCACGATATGTACAAAGGCGAAGTATTTTTTTATATAATTTCAGTCGAATAACCCGCCCTAGTCGACCCCGGTGCAAAGGTTACGCTTGCGGCATTGCCGCGTTCTATCACTATGGCTAACCTTTCCACCAGGAACGACCCGGAGCGAAACTCAAAACCCTTCTCCCTAAAGCGACGGCCGATTTCTTTCACGAAGCTTTTGGCATCAGTCCCCAGCTTGCTTGCTTATCGTGTGGTTAGTGGCCAACCTAGTACCCCAGCGACCTGTGGTCTCTACCGCAAACGGCAAGAATAGATAATTGTAAACTAAAGAACTAAATTCCTGCAATTAAACAGTCATCAGCGGCAAATAGTTATACTGTAACATACTCGTACATAACTAAACATTCAACTCACTCAGGACTCGTAAACCTAACAGCCATAACATAAATATTTTTTCCGAGGCAATTAAAACGAGCTTATTGACAACAAAGTAAGCTCTGTGCCTTATCTGGCGAAAGCTCGTTAAAGCTGAGTGTCTCGAGCTGCAAGCTTCATCGGGAGTACCTATTGGAACTGTGAATTAAATCTTAACAGCGCTGAAGTGGTTAAGTGTTACCGCGGAGGTTAGTACGTGGACTGGATAGATTGGCTGTTGAATTTGAAATACTTGTAAATGTGGCAGTTAATTATTTTTCCTCGGTTACCCTATAGTATTTTTTTTAGTATTCAATTTTATCTATAATTTAATTAGTGGTTACTTACATAGGTATCTATTTTAATTGTCGTCGAACTATGCGACGATTGTATTCATTAAGAATATTGACGTTAATTTTGATATACGAGTATATACCATTGGTTATGATAGTTATGAACTAATAGAAGAGTCAAACTTTTTAAAACTACAGGGTGGACCAAAAGTCCGTTAACATTTGAATAGGTCGCTGCGTCGGCCCGGGCGGGGTATTGGCGCGGGGGGTGTTACTACAAGCGAGAGCTACTAATAGGGATTTAGTACCATGGCGTCATTCAGCGGAGCGCAACGCGCATTTTGCGTACGCGAGTACTATCGAAACAACGATTCTACGACCGAAGCTAAACGGATATTTTGTAATCATTACAATATACGGAACAGAAATCAAGCACCAACAATTCAAACGATTAAAAAATGGGTACAGAAGTTCGAAACAACAGGTTCAACTTTAAGTCAACCACGATCCGGCCGACCTAGGACATCGCGCGATCCAGTAAACATAGAGCGTGTACGAGCGTCTGTTCGAGAACAACCTGGTCTCTCTACTCGAAAGCGGTCTAGTGCTTTAGATGTGCCCAGAACATCTCTAAATCGCATTCTACACAAAGATTTACATTTACATCCTTACAAAATTCAAATTGTACAGGCTTTAAAGCCAAATGACCCTGCTCAGAGACTGCAGTTTGCTAACGAAGTGCTTGAGAGGTTTACGAGCTTCAATAACATCTTTTTCTCAGACGAGGCACACTTCCACCTAAATGGACATGTCAATCGACAAAATTGCAGATACTGGAGTGACACTAACCCGGACTTGAAGCACCAAAAACCTTTACACTCGCCCAAGGTTACTGTATGGGCCGCATTGTCAGCCAGCGGAATCATTGGTCCATATTTTTATGAAGATCAGAGAAACCGCGCCGTCACCGTTAATACAGAGCGATACATTGTGATGCTACAGAATTTTTTTGCTCCAGCATTACAGGACTTCTCAGGCTTTAATCGAAGCTCTTGGTTCCAACAAGATGGGGCAACATGTCACACCTCCAATGACTCTATAGCAGCACTTCGTGAAATTTTTGGCCAAAAAGTCATATCCAAAAGAGGTGACATTCACTGGCCACCCCGCAGCCCGGATTTAACTCCAATGGACTTTTACCTTTGGGGATATCTCAAAAGTAAAGTTTACATCAGCAACCCAGTGTCTATTGAGGAATTAAAAGAAAATATACGCGAGGAAATGCAGAACATTTCACCAACCACTTGTCGGGCGGTCATGCAAAATTTCCGTTCCCGGTTACAGGTGTGCCAGGATGAACAAGGGTCACATTTGAATGATGTTATTTTTAAAAAGTGAAATCCTAATTTGTCTACTTTATTATTAAATAAACAGTTTTTCACTAAAGTAGCATTTGTATTTTTTATAACCATTTTAAATGTTAACGGACTTTTGGTCCACCCTGTATAAAAAGTTTGACTGATATTTTTCTTTGACATATGTGTATATAGAGCTTACGAGCAAAAGTTGCTTTGCTGCTTTCTGGAAATAGGTAAAAGGGTGGTACCATCCCAGGATGATTCTGCACAGAATCATATAATACCACCTTCCAAAATACAATATTATGTTTGCAAGTATTGACAAGAAGTCGCCACACTATCTTGTTCAAAGTGCCCTTCTAGTGTACCCGCCTTAGAGGTTTGAAATCACTGCGTTACTTATTTTGTATGGATTCATTCAATCAGTTACACTGTATTGTACCTTTTAAATAAGGCTTCACTACAATGTACCTTAACATTTAAGGACATAATTAAATATTGAAATCCCATCTTCTTCATTTAGAGTTGCATCATCAGATGTTGCTTCAGTTTTTCGTAGGAACCCAATATTTTCTCGTAGTAAAATAAAGCCTTCCCTTACCCAGAATCAAACAATCGATATCTAAAATTTTATACAAAACAAAATGTCGAATACGCTGTAGGTTCTTTTCAGGCTGTTTCCATACACTGCTGGATGTAGCCCTCTCCTTGCTTCTCCACTTAGCCCTATGTGCAGTCATTCTAAGCCAGGTGGAGCCGGCTCGTTTTAAGACTAGTCTAGTTTACCAATATTAAATACTGACGATATTGAGCACCGATGTCGTAACTAAAAAATAAGTACTTAGTACTTCATTGACGTCAGGAATCAAATCCAATATGCTTTAAATTAGAACCGGACTACTACCCCCGGGGTCACAGGGTCACCTACGCAAGCATTCTTTTAGAAGCAGTAGTTTTCCAAACAGGGTCAGTAACCATCATACCGCCGTCATATTTTTAACAATGAGTTAAAAACGAGATAGCGTTTATCTCTTCCAACAAAAAATAATACGTATATAGGTAGTTGGGAGTGGGAGTGGGAGTGGGGTATCAAGTATGTACGTCATGTGGGTGTTTTATCGTAGCGGTACACAGTTAGTGCCGCCCTGACCTTTCGATAGCAGTGCCCCCGATAAAGCACCTTTATTGTTTGTGTTAGATTACTGCTGGTTGGGAATGAAGCTGGGAATAATCTGGAAATATACACGATAACCTCAGAGTTTCGTTAGAAATGTTAACGGGAACAACTAACTAACTGTAAAGTTTAATTTTAGCTAGAAATAATATAATTTGTTAAGAGATTAATGGCTAAAACGCATTTATATGTAAATTTTTAATTTGCTGGAATCTGATGGGCCTAATTTTTGTCGACTAATTAGACAGATTCCGTTTATATGCTGTAAATCTCAGACTACCGTACTGAACTTAGTCAAGTGTAATAAGTCCATTAGAAAGCAAAATATACTTAATTTGATGACACAAGGAGCAGCGAAGTAAGAATTTTAAAAAACTGTTTCTAAAGGAAATATAGCCCATAGATGCCCTAGCCCACGGGACAGGCTTAGCCTAGTGTGGGGTCCAAAGGTAACTTTGTGTATCGTCATGTTATATTTTGGTTAAATAAATAATTTTGAAATTTTTAGATTTTTTTTTTTTTAGATACCTACTATAAGGTTTACGATGCGCTGCTCTCTTGAAGCAATTCCTCAAAGACAGACTTCGCTAAATTTTTCCTAATTTTTATAAGAAAGATTTCTTGAAATGTACTTCTAGATAGGTAATTATTTATACTGGTATATACCGATTGTATGTAGCTATAAAGTGGGTAGGTTAGGTGGTGAGATAAGGGCCCACGTCAGCCACAAGGAAGCCGGGTCGCCATCAGGTCAGCTCTATCTGCTCTTTGTTCAAACGACGGAGCATTATGCAACTCTATCAACCACTTTCTATACTCCGCATGTTTTTTATTATTTACTTACTTTATTTGTAAATCATTCATTAATTCTGGTCTTTATTATCGTGATGTACCTAATATCATGATTCTCCGTGTACCTAGACTACTGGAATGTACCTAGATGAATTTGTAAAAGGAAATATTTGTGATTGATGACTTAGTATTGATAGATTAGATACCAAACTTTTTTTTTATTGTTTAAGACAGCAAAGTAAATATGCCACTTGGTGGTATAAGTGGTCACCGTTGGCCCATATACATCTTAGCCGGTATATACGCTGGCTCTCTTACCTTTCAAACCGAAACAAAACATTGCAAGCATAGCTCTATGGGACAGAAGAGGTAGATAACTGAGTGGTACCTCTTCACTCAATATATATGTTTCTTTTTACTACTACAGCTGGGTCATGAAGAATATTTTTTCTGTATTTAATTTTTGTTTGTTTAAATCTCTGTTTAGAGGCTTTGGTACACGACAAGGTGACCATGTCAGCCTCGTCAGGGTCACTAAGAAAAGGGAAGGGAAGCTCAAGTATTATTAGACTCAGCCCTCACTTTGAGAGCCAACTTAGCAAATAACAGTAAGTGTTTCATATTATCAGATAAGGGCTGACTCAAAATAGTATTGAGCCATTTTGGAGCCTATAGAGGCCAAATTTCTTCCTCTCAATTTTCCCCAGGTCACACTCCATTAGGAGGTCTTCTGTTTTGTTGCAGTTGGTACAAAACGGTGATGCAGCTCTTCCCACCAAATGCAAAAACTTATTTAACGGAATGTGACCCGAGCGTAATCTAAAAGCCAAGACAAGTAGCTCCCTTAAAAATTGTGTACCTACTTATGTCAAAGTTAAAGTGTTTATATATTGGAAATGGATCTTCACAGATACTTTTACAATATAAAATATATATATATTAATAACAATAAAATGAACATAAATAAATGAAAATACAAAAAAAAATTGAGCCGACTTTTGGTTACACACACCATGCTTTTTTATAATTCCTGTAATCCTTAATAGTATAAAAAGCTTTTACCATCAGTGTTTTTTTACACATTTAAATTTAGTTTCTGTGAGGCACAGAATGTCACTTGAAATTTTATTATCAAACCCGATGCCATTACCTAGATAAGAATTACTGACTATCTATTTCAGCTTATTCTTATTTCTAGTACCGTAATTATCATTACCAATATTGGTCCTTCTCTTCAAAATGGACACCATTTTGTTACCCTACACAAGTGTAAAACCAAACTCACTGCGACGTCACTGCACGTGTCCGTTATCACTAAACCAATACCTACATAAACACCTACCTACACCTAACGCGGTATCTAACTGCGCATTAATACCAGTAGGAACTTACATATTTACCTAAGCAGTATTATTATAAAGATTAACAAGTGAATTCCCACCTTTAACCGGTAAACCGGTAGAGGTTTTGTGAGTGGCTTAATTTAATATTATATGTAAGTAAGTGGGTATAAGGAAAACTAATAATAGGAATATTACGGTTATTTCAATTCGTGAAGGTAATTAGTCAGTAAAGTAACGTGTAGTTGCATGAACGCGCCCACCCGGTGCGTTTTTCTTTCAGTAAGTAAGTAAGAGTGAATAGGCATTAACTGGACCCGCATGCTCCATCGTCGACCTCATCGTCGCTTACCATCAGGCGAGATCGAGGTCGAATGCGGGTTTAGTAGTACATAAAAACAGGTAATTATGAAAAGTAGGTACTGTAAGTTATGAAAATAACTCTAAATGAAAAAGCAAGGGGATTGCCACAATATTACGTCGGGGTTTCATAAATTTTTAATTTTGATTTATATCAAGAAACCAAACGAAAGTTCTTTGCTATCAAAACCAGATTTATTCCGGTAGGATATTAACAGAAACGATTTCTTTATTTACGGTCCTATTATACACTATTACAGGGAATCCAATTTAAAGTAGGTATCTACCGTAAAGTAAAGTAAAAGTAAAATTTACAAATATAGTCAATATAATATAAACATATTACATTTGTCAACAGCCTTAGTCTAATAAACCGCCCCGAGTCGCACCCGGCGGGAAGGTGCCCATCACCCTGGCAGCGCTTCCACGCTGAATAGCCAGCGAGATGCGCTGCACCAGGTACGACTCGGCGCGGGGGTCACCTGAGAGCTATCTCAGTCGTCGGCACAAACCTCGCACAAAAATCTTGGCCTCTGTGCACCATACGCCCGTGGTCTCCACAGCGAGTGGAACGAAAATATAGGCCGTTTCTTTATTTAAAACCATCTCTAGTTGCTGAAACAAAGAGGGACTCGTAAAATATGGACTAAAAGAGTAACAACAAAGATTATAAAGTGGTCCCTGGATGCGGCCCCGGCGAACACCTCCAAAGGTCACCTCACACCACACCGTTTCCGCGAACAGCCACGTGCGGACAAGTCCCGGCGATAATTAATTCTGCGAACAGTTCGTCAGGCGGCACATGTGTACAAAGGCGCCTTACACGTCGATCTGTGATGATACCTATTGTATAGATTAGGTATTTTTAGCAAAAACATGTCAGCCGTGACATATTCGCCCTCCCTCGATCGGTCGCGGGTTAAAAACTAAGTTACCTGCCAAAGGTGAGGCCATATGGGACTACAACGAACCACACAAGTTTGAACTCAAGCCAAACTCGATGATATCCAATCGTTGTACGTAAGGTAATGATGTACAATTATCATATCAAGCACTAGCTAATTAAACCGAATAGTAAAATCCTGTAATATAAAGCACAAGTGTGTTTCTGGAAAGTGGGCAGGCGAATGAGTGGACGAGGCTTTTGATGGGAGTTGAGACGGTCCAAAGCTTGTTTTGGCTTTCAATATGTTAGAAATTAGTGGTCCTGAAACAAGCGGGTGACAAAGATAATGAAACTGTAGGGCGATAATCGGGGCTATTCCACTCGATATAAATACCTACCATCTCATTAATGTGCTAGGACACTGACTCCGGGAATCAATTGTAGCACCATTATGAGTAATGCTGAGACACTACATAACTAAACATCACGTTTAAACACAATAATAATTATCGAACATAAAACGCTATCTAATTTGAAATTCAAACAAGGTGTACATACACCACACGTGGTGGACTGTACCTGGATAGTGTTACTGACGCGATAATGGCGGGCGATGGTCGCAGCCACATCACATCACCCACATGTGGTCTGGTGGGAGCAGGTAGACGCTTTTTATTTAGTTTTTTTGCCTTGAGGTGGGGCGGCAGGTAAAGATGGCTGCGGTGTGTTGGAGCTTTGTTAAAATTGTAATTCAATAACATTTTTTTAAATATGAAACTCCCGACTTACTATTGTGGATATCCTCTTACTTTTTCCTGGCCATCATCAGGTCCTTTAGGTTCCAGATCTGGGAAGGTCACCAGCTCAAATTCGAACCATCTAGCTATTACTGTTCCAGAGATCCCATTTGCCATCAAAGATACTCCAAGATCTTGGAAACCACTGATCCAATTTTTATCAGACGTAGCTAAGAACACTCAACAAAATTCTGTATTAAACAAAAAACAGGTTCCAAATCCGATCACCGTTAAGTTATGATGCCACAGACAAACACACAAACAGACAGACAAACGCGTCAAACTTATAACACGCCTTATCCCTCGATCGGTCGGGGGTTAAAAATAATAATGCTATTTTAACCAGTGTTTCTTTGAACTTGAAATACGCAGTGAAATTGTAAAGTTAGAATGTTAAGTTTCTGTAGACTACTAACGCCATCTAGTGTCAAGTAGAAATACTAAAGCACATTTACGCAGTGTCCCACCGAGCACCTATGTCGGAAATATCTGTGGACTTGGGGCAGTGATTATTTTATTGGCATGCAAATATCGAAACGAAATCCATCTCATTCGCTCACATAGACATGGCTATGTTATCTATGGGTGAGCGTAAAATCATATTTGAAAGATATTTTTCCCACGCTGTGAATAATCTATCTATCTCACGTGGTAGAACTTCATATATATTTTTTAAATCTCAGTTTAGAGGCTTTATTACACGACAAGAATAAATGGAAAATAATTAAAATGAAATTTTCAGTGCTGAATGCTTGCTTGCTTATCGTATGGTTAGAGGCCAACCTATTTGTCAGAGTTGTTCAGGCCGCCCGTAGGTAGGCCTCTGACATGGCTTAACGACTGCTGTCGAACGACAACAACCGGGACCGACTGCTTAACGTGCTCTCCGAGGCACGGATGAGCTCAGATGAAATATGCTACTAGCGGTCACCCATCCAGGTACCGACCGCGGCAACGTCGCTTAACCTGCACGATCACTTTCGGACCGTGCTCGCAACTAGGCTACGAGCTCCTCAGTGCTGAATGAAAATCTTATTTTTCATTAATTATTTGGTAGAAGCTCGACTTTGCATCTGGAATTTGTCAGCAGAACTTTCCCGGCTCAGGTCCACAGATATTTCCCAACGGGATAAACTACCTTCCTAAATACGTACATGGTAAATCACAGGACATCGTGAAAAGATAAAAAAATAATTAAAATTCCGTACACATGGAAAATCTATCTGCGATTTGTAATGCAGAGCCGAAGTAGGAAAAAAACGCGGGGCGGGAAAAGGAAGAAACTAAGAATGTTGCTACCATTTTAAAAAAAATCTGTTATTATCGGGGAGGGGGGAGAGAAGGTCGTAGTTAGACCCCCTGCCCCCCTACAACCCTGTTGCAGCCTTCAATTTCTTACACCGGTATTCCTACTCATTATTACTTATTTTTCTTATTATATGAACCGAAAGAGACGTGCGAAAGGTAGAGATTCGTGTCGCTCCATTCTCTCTGCGTACTCACCAAGGGACATAGCGTGAAGCTCAGTGCGCTGTTGTCAACAGAATGTGGGACAGCCGTCGTCGATACGTCGAACGCGTTCTGCGAACCGTCCGTCCGTCCGTCCTCGCCCAGATGTGTGCTAGATACGGCAGGCAAGTCTGGAGCTAGGTGTTATTGAGTTACACGTTAGTTCGATATTATTTAGGTATAGGTGTTCAGCAGTTACACTAAGAATGCATTAGGTCCGTGCTAAATCTGTACGAGGTGTATTTTGAACTATCTTTTAGACGTTTACAAGTTTGGAGGTATGAATGGTATATGTATGAATGAATGGTATGAAGGTACGAACTGGAATGCTTATTAGAACTTGCCGGTTTCAGTAATTATAAAACAAATTAAAATCTTTAAATCTCACGTATTCAAATGCACAAAAAATATTATATTACTGATATATCACAGCAGCCAGGGCCAAATTAAGATATTTCGATGCCCCAAACATTTAAAAATATGAAATGAATTAGACATTGTTATTATTGGGTTAGCACGCTGTCATCTACTGCTAGTTGGCAGGTTTCTTCATGTCCATTGTCTCGTAAGTGGCTGCCCAATCTATTCTTAAAATGGTTTCTAGTTTCAGAATTCACAACTACTCAGGTAGGCCATTCCATTTCAACAGACTCAAACTATTCTGAGGGATTTTTTTCATAAAACTAAGTAGTCGCCCCTTTTATTTATTTATTACACACACTACCACTTTCTATACAACGAATGAATATAATAATAATTAGAAAAGAAAAGACATCTTGATTTAAAAGAGACATCTTAAGAAACACAATGTTCTCATCTGAAATTGACTTGACCTAGTTATCCCTAAGTTCTTATAGGTTAAATACACGGTTGAGTATTAAGAAGTTAGTGAGACGAGATGTCAGTGGGCGACGACGGTGACAACTTATCATCAGTTTGCTCGTCTGCTCGATTAAAGAAAATACTTAGAAAATGTATAGCGCTCCTGAAGCATCGTGGCCCCTAGATTCGGAGCTGGCAGGTAACACGAGCCGCCGGTGTCCATGTCAGGATGCGCACGTCCGGGCGCGCCGGACGCGTGTGAAAGAGCCTTTATGCCGCGCTGATGGCTCGAGAGCGGCTTTAATTTGACTTAATTCGGTTTTTGATCGAGGTGTGGCAACGGCTTTAGGCATTACCGACTCACTAATGAATGCAGACTGTTTCTGGAACGATATAATCTAACAAACATGATTGAAAGACGCTGCATTTTGTGAAATATACTTACGAAATAGTTTTTTTAGTTAGGTAAGTGCCTATTCACTCTGGCCTTGATGATGCCAAGGTTGTAGGTTAATAAAAGTATTATAGATTAAAAAAATTGGACTAAGAACGTTTGGTTTAATAATTGCCTATCGTAATGACTCGTATTTTTTGTATTTCTGGGACTGAGGGAGACTGCGTCCTAGATCCTCCTCCGGGCGCCTCCCCTGATTTGAGCACTGGTTTTTAGAATAGAATAGAATAGAATAGAAATATATTTGTTGTTGATATCCCATCTGCTCGTACGAAGCGATTTGCTTCTTCGTTCATTATGCGAACGGCTAAGGAATGGAACAGCCTGCCGGCGTCTGTATTTCCCGAAACCTACAACCTTGGGATCTTCAAGACCAGAGGGAATAGGCATTTACTGGACCCGCATGCTCCATCGTCGACCTCATCGTCGCTTACCATCAGGCGAGATCGAGGTCAAATGCGGGTTTAGTAGTCAATAAAAATAAATAAAAAATTATTGCCAATATACATAACAATTTAAAATTTAAAATTATAGTACAAAGAATTATAATATGATATATAATGAATATGTAATGTATATTTGGCAAAACACACCTTACACCTCACACCTTACACCTTTGTTGTTGTAAATGTAACCTACAACCTTGGGATCTTCAAGGCCAGAGTGAATAGGCATGTACTGGACCCGCATGCTCCATCGTCGACCTCATCGTCGCTTACCATCAGGCGAGATCGAGGTCAAATGCGGGTTTAGTAGACAATAAAAAATATACTACTTTTGGAAATCCACATTTACTCACCAAATTATTTAACACAAAAATCAATCAATTAAAAAAATCTCAATTCTTCACGTGAATTTTTAATGTTCTCTCAGCATATTAAATTAATAATCTACCGTCAGGTATTTTATTACATCCTGCTTATGAAATATTATTTTTATCACTCGGTGGCACGTATACTGATCGCATTTGATTAATTTTACAATAAGAATAGTTAGTCAGCGCTGTAACTAGGGCTGGACTTGGCAACAGGGCCACGAAACTTGAGAGGCGCAAAATCCGGGGGCGCAATCTGTCAAATAAATTTTAAACTTACCTATAAAAAAGTTTGCATTGACAGGTGGAACCCGCGTGCGGACGAGTCGATGTAGATGTAGGTACATTGCGGGTTATCATGTTCTCTCGCTGATGTTTTAACTTCATATCGAGCAATGGATATTCATCCGTCGCGGTCGTCCGCGTCCCGCAGCTTCTTCCGCGTCCTACTCTGGCATATGACACCTTTACGCCTCTGAACTATCTAACTAATCTAACCTAGAATTCCCCACAGCATTCTCCATTTTAACATTGGTTTTTAGTTTAATATCCCGCCATCCCTCGATGATAAAACAGTGGCCATTAACATAATTGATGGCGATGGCCGTGTGAACTAATGCCACTTCATTTATTTACTAGCGTTACGTTCTGTGCACGCATTAAGTATTCAACGTGTGGTTCCTATCACATAGCAAATTGATCAGTGATTACTGAAATAACCACATGAAATAACAGACGGATTATGATTTATTTAAGAACGAAAGCTTAGACCTTTACGCACCTCATAATATGATACAATATTTCCTTGTAACACAATTAAACACAAGCTGGGATTGGGTAAATTTGGGGGGATAGGGCTTGGTGAAAAATATCCCTTGACAGTTCCTTCAGTTTGTCAAAAATAGGGATCCATTCGGTCACTTCGGTGTACGGAAAGTTTGTAATACTTACGTATAATCTTCTTGGAAGAAGATTACAAACTTTGTAAGTAAGTAAGTGTAAGTATTGCAAACAAACGGAAAGTTTGTAATACTTACCTACACCGAAGTGACCTAAAGGATCCCTATTTTTGACAAACTGAAGGACCTGTCAAGGGATATTTTCCACCAAGCCCTATCCCACCAAATTTACCCAATCCCAGCTTGTGTTTAATTGTGTCCTCCCAATCCTCCTTGATAGTAATTAAGACCACGACCTGATTCTCAATCCCTATAGAATACCCACACGTAATAGCCAACTGTCGACTCTGACGCATGAGGTATGAGGTGTTCCAGCCCAGTATAGACGCAGTATCGCGAGACGGATATTAACGATGTTTTGATTTACCTCGTCGGGGTACAGCTCCCGTGTTCTTATACAATTCACGGTCCTCTCAGAATTACATGATTTACACTTTACAAAGACAAAATAGACTGTAATTCAGAAATGTCAGACATGGCGATCATTCTAAGTCTTCTGATTTTGTAAACATTTGATAACAAACGTACTAAATGTGCACTTAATATGGCTAGGTTCTCGTAAACCTTGTTTGTTTGGTTTCAAATTCGTCTTTATGATCAAGATGGGGCCAGATTTGGACATTCTTCTTCTAAGTCGTATTCCTCATTGCTGAGGGTCGTGATCCTTCTAAGGAATTAATCATCATAGAACGACTCTCGTGGCAGATTTAATGGGTTTTCTCACGATGTTTTACTTCACCGTCAGAGCAGTCGGTAAATGTACGTAAGTCCTTCGAAAAAGCCGAAAAACTCATTGGTACATGACATCGCATGGTTTCGAACTCGGACCTCCCGCATGGGAGTCCGACGTCCTAGCCACGACGCCACCGACGCTCTCTTTTGGTCATTATTTTCTATGATATAACAATTTAAGATTAATTTAAGACTTAAAAATGTAACGTCTGTGTATAATAGTGAATGATCAACTATGATCGGAGTAAGTAGGGCTGTTTTTGGTACTTGCCACATACGGTCATAATATGGATAAGTATGCCCAATAATCCCGGGATTTCCGGGATTGAATAAATATATTATTTAGATTTTTAACGTTATATTTGTTTTGATACACATTTAATATTGGTGGCGAAATATATTTTTTTAAGATTCGTGGCGCTAGTGTACCTATGGTAGTGTTTTAATTTCTTCGTAAGTTTACAATTTTTAAAAAATCGTAATCCGCCGAGTAAGGGCGAGGTTTATAAAAGTAATTTACAACATTTGCTCGATAACTTAAAACGGGATCCCGAAATCATATCCATATTAATATAACCTTTGAGGACATTGACCCGAAAGAGCTCTACCTACTCCGATCACTGATGATCAACAACGAAAGACAATAATATCTTGCTTGGTATAATACATTATTGAAATTTGATAAAGATTAAAAAGTATATTAATATTTTATGTAAGTACCTACAATTAGACACAAGTTGGTAAAAATATTATAGTCAAAAATAAAAAGGCATTAAGACATACAGAAAGTTTTGTTTGCTACAAAGCAACGTTTCAACTCATAAACGTCATTGGGCTTGAGAAAATTATTTCTAACGAGATAACTGTCTCACAGAGCTTTGGATTTTTTACATTTTACAACCGCAACACTGAGCAAAAAAATTATCTTGTCATTGTAAATTGTGATAATAGGCTGCTTAATATTTTTATTTTCGCTGTAATACGTATGCATTGTGGCAGATGGATTGTGAACTAAAATTCTTCGTCAAATGTCTGGGCATTTTTACAATGTACGTAGCATTGTAACAAAATACATGTGCAGGACATTTGCTGGGTGACTCAGTATCCTGACTTTTTATTGTATAAGGTGGGTGAGCAGATGAGCAAATGCACTATGCTGAGCTGATTCTATATATGTACTTCTGTATTCATACCATCTCATTATACAAAATTCGCTTTAAAAAAAATTGTCTCTCCTTATGGTAAGTACTTACTTACCTAAAACAATTTGAAAATCGACGAACTTGCCGGTCCACATTTTATTTTGTCGCTCGAAAACTTTCACAGGAAAACTTTGTCAGGTAACGATACCGATTGGAGACTCTCTGAGTCCCTTTGTTAGTGTCAAAAGCCACCTGCTTTTGACTCTTTTCTTCTCCGAAGTCTTCAGAATCTAGGTGTTTTATGAAGAGTCTGCTGTTACAGTCCGTGTGTAACTGTACTCAGGTTATAAATCGCGGTGACGCCGTTCGTGCAGGAATGCGACTGTACCGGCTGCTGAAACAGCGCGCAGCTCACATCATAGGTAAATAGGGTTTTGTCTAATACCCGATTATTTATCGGCTGTACCTGTCTACATTTTGTGCCAACTTTCTAACACTTCTCCTAGAACGCTATAGTCAGTTGGCTAAGAGACCATCTTGTATGGAGTGAGGTCTGGGTTTTATTTTATTTATTAAGGAACGCCAACGGCTACCAGTATTGCATATTAACAATATATTATTTCTAGGCTTAATTTCTAACACTTGTGCCAATTATAGGGCATACACAAAATTATTTATGTATCTTTAAGTTATAAGTATATACTCAAATAACAAAATATCGAATAGATATAAAATAAGTATAGATATTATAGATGGTATAAAAGTAACAAGACATAATTTTTATAAAGAAATTAAATTTTAAACTAACGACACTGCTCTCAATGTGTCTTTAGTACTTTGCTTAGGAAGGGTGTTCAATATCCTATGTAGTTAATGGGTCTTTTCCACATCGGAACTTGGTTTCTTTCGTCCGAACCGAAAGCGTCATCAGGCCATATCAAAGACCTATGGGCAGCCTAAACAATACTAGATGAAGCCACTAACCACACTACAAGATGAAGAAAATGAGTTCAAAGATAACATCACATAAAAATAAATATACCCATAACACTCACAAAAGGACACGGCACAGAATGCAGGTGCTTTGACGGTTAAATATAAACGAGATCGTTTGTATTGGACACATTATGATTAATAGATCCTATCACGAGTAGAATGTGACTACCAACTGGTAGCATTATTAATAATCGTGGAAGAATATGATAAAATTAACATTGATATATAATATTAAGACCTAATCTAAAAGTATCTCAAACAACAAATTGTAGGTAGATGTAATGCAACACTACACCGCAACTCTATAAAAACCCAGATCTCAGAAAACAAACTCACAATGCTTCCACCGCATCCTGCCGGCCGTGGGCGGACACCCGCCGGTTACTGATGGAAATCGCTCTAAACGCGTGCTCCGGCTGCCGTGTGTTCGCACCAATTTTTTAGTTTTCTTCCGCGGCTTGTAGTTTACTCCCACTGTTTACACGGTCATTTGGCACCGTGTGTTTAGTGGAACTGGCAGAGGGCTTACCGGAGTGAAGGGAAAGTCACACCAATATCAATACAGTCGCTAGATGTCACCCATAGAAATACTGGTGATGTGATCAGTTCTGTTCAGAGCTGTTTCACCCAGTTCCCTCTACGGAGCATGGGGTACTGATGTTCCGGCTGGTCTCCCCCATTCAATTTCCAGTGTCTTTACAGAACCTCAGGATATCTCCATAGTTCAGATCTTGTAACTCTTCTTCTATGCTGTCCCTACTAAAGACTTCCCGCCTCTGTTTAGAGTACACCACACACTCGGCGAGGAAGTGTTGGCGGATTCTTCTGCTCCACATTCTTGGCAATGTCAGGTGTCTGTTTAGTTCACAGTCACAGTAATTATAACTACCAGAGTACTTAAATTGTTCCTACAATATAATTGAAATTCTTATCAGATGAAGCTTAATATACTTCTGTCGAAAAAGTTTCAATATAATCTATGAATGTATGCAAATCTATTGAGAGATTTATTTTGCCAAGGTTCTAGTAATGGTTAATTACTGATGAAACTTAATAAACTTAAATTTACTCTGAAATCATGGCTTGTGGAAAGATGTTTTTATAGCGTCAAGGAATTTTTGGACGCTAAACGTTGATTGATTGCTGATTTATATTTAATTTGGATTATTATTGACATTTTGTAAATGTAATATTATTGACATTGTATGAATTTTAATGACATTCTCTTTTTTTATATTTTTTTAATTTCTTTTTTTAATTTTCAAAATCTGTATAAATGTATGTTTTTATTAATTTGTGAATTCTGTGTATATGCCTGTAAAGGTAAAGTTTAGTGTGACATGTTTATGCAACTATATCCGCAATATTTGTAATTCTTACCTAAACTTTTACACAATAAATCTTATCTTAAGAGTATTCATTCATTCATTCTTATCTTATCTTATCTTATCTGATACTCCAGAGACTGGAAATAATATTGTTTTTCTCGACTGCAAACCATATGACTATTTCGACTATACTGGCATTTCAGGATGTTCTTCCACTGCGCTGGTAGCCTTCCACTCTCATTTATGCATAGGCCCGCGATATTTATTGGTGTAGGAAAACAATATTAATATTAAGCGGCCCAGTACACCATATTCCAACACGCCATATTTCACACATATAAATCTATTTGCCTTTGCGATTCGCCTATATTTTTACACGCGCTTCTTTGCTACCATAGCCTATATGTAAGCAGACGATCAACTCCTACCTAGGAGTTCCCTTTTATGATACCTAGCAACGCTAGTAATTACTTATTACAGTTACTAGAAAATAATTGTGGTTCATTAATTATGGATTGAAGGTTGACTGAGGATGGGTAGAGAACAACGTAGATTTTAAGACTTACAAAAAGCTTGCAAGACGAAATTATCAAATTGGAAGCAAAGCAAGTGACTAAAATCAGTCACCCCGTGTTTAAATTACGATATAGGATTACGATACTATATGTAAAAAATATATTCCTTTTTCGTTACCTTGACATTGCTGACGTTCTGAAGAAAGGTCAGGTGATGTCAACCATAACCGAAGAGCGCATATGAAGCGATTGATGAGTGTGGAAGAAGCGACAACGGTTTGTCAGGATCGCTGCAGGACTCTTTAGTTTCTGCCTACACCTGCGGGAAACAGACGTGAGATAGAGAGATAGATTAATACTTTATTAAAGTACACAAGAAATTTACATAGGAAAGGAAACTTAGAATAAGTGTACAAAGGCGGCCTTATCACTCAGAGCGATCTCTTTCAGGCAACCTAGGCGATAGAAGAATTATTAACAGGTTACCGGCAGTATAGTGCAGAAAAGTGAAATATGAAATTATATCTGTTTATATATTTTTAATACAAGTACGTGAGTCTATGTATCTACGTACTCGTATGCCTCCTCGATACTAGTCGATACACTGGCTCATTCACTCTGTGAGCGCAGTGTTCTCTGGTAAAAAGATTTATCGCGTCTTAGCGTTTATTAGCTGAGATATTTATCAGTTATACTTAAAGATATTGCTAAGCTAACGTGGTCCGAACAAGAAGTGCGAAAAAGCGCTCGCGTCGTACATCACGCGGTATTTATGTGGGTAGGTGTGGTCGCAATCTAGCTAATAGATTACGGGAACGTCGTCGGTATAGGGAGATAATATATACCGAAAATAATACTTGAATATTGAATATGTTAGTAAGTATAAGTACTTACTAACTAACTGATGAAATAATATAGTATATTTTATTTTAATTATTTAGGAAACCAACAGTTATATTAAAACAAGTATTTTAATATTAATGTATACACGTGTTATTCATTGTCACGTATGGCAACAAGAAAACCTAGAATACAGAAATGTTATCAGTCAAGAGTCCACAAAGAGATAAAAAGTAGATCCTTTTGTGTTGGTTTGCTTCTTAGATTCTTCTAAGATTTGCTTACTGTCGATTTTCATACTTAAGAATCTAGACATATGCCAATTATAGGTTTTCCTAAAATAGTTTTACATATTTAAATATTAATTTCTTCAGTATTTTAATATTAATGTATACACGTGTTATTCATTGTCACATGTGGGACCAGATGGTGAATCTAGAAATAAACGATATTTTGTTTTCGTCAACTGGCCACGAAACGATTTTTTTAAATTATGTGTGACCAGTTAGAGAATCTTAAAATAAACCACTTTTTGTTTTCCCAACTGGTCACACGTCGGAATTTAATCCAAATTCAATGCAAAATGCAGTCAAGAAAAGCGCTTTGTATGATTAATAAATAATTATATGGAATTTAGTCAATAAATGAAGTTAGCCTGGGGTGGTACCACCACATACATCTTATCTATTTCTGCCGTGAAGCAGAGATGCTTGCATTTCTGTGTTTCGGTTTGAAGGGTAAGAGAGCCAGCGTAATTACCGGCACATGAGGCAATCCATCTCAGTCCTCAAGGTTAGCAGCGCATCAAAAACCCTCTAAATATTAATACAGTGAGCTGAGATGTCTATGGGGATGGTGACCACTTAACATCAGGTGGCGCGTTTGCTCGTCTGCTCTCCTTATTTAATTAAAATAAATATATAAAATAAAACAGGGGGGTTAACTAATTGTTTTTTTAATTATTTAAATTAATATAATAGTGATAATATTGTAATATTCGTAGTAGTTTCAGAGATATATTAAACTTTCAAAGATCGTATCTTGCTGCTAGTGCATTTACTTGAAAATAACGTTTTAAAAGAGACAGATGTATTCAAACTACTTATAACTTAGTTGTAGGTTTCTTCATCATCATCATCATCAGCAGCAGCCTATTCTAGTCCACTGCTGGACATAGGCCTCTCCCAGGGTGCGCCATTGAGCCCGATCTTCGGCTCTTCTCATCCAGTCGCTGCCAGCCACCTTACGCAAATCTTCGCTACCATGGCCGCCACCGTGACCAGGAATAGTGGGGCGGCCGGGAACTGGGGGCCGTTTTCTTTTTGCGTTGTCCATAGGAGGTGATGCCATAATCGCCACGCTAGGCCTGCGGGTTGGCGATCGCAGTAGCCGGGTCGCTTGCCCCGATGACGCTGCTGCCCGTCATCGTGCTTATGGTATTTTAACCCAGCCAGAGTTTGAGTGGTTATACCGCCACTAGTCGGTCGCCAGGGACTCGTTCGTTAATCGGCAGGATGCACCACGTGCAGGTGAGTTTGACATTTGGAGGTCTAGATGTTGGTGACCCCCCTTACATCCCAGTAGGTTTCTTGAAATTCTATATTATTTTATTTTCTATTCTATTTTCACACTAAATTAATACTCTAAATTAATACTAAATCACACTAAATTAATACTCTCTATGAACTCTTTACTAGACATTGACAGATGACATTTCTTTTTCTTTTTTGCCAATAGTAGATTTTACCACACATAAAATCTACGTATGGCGACAAAAACCTAGAAAAAAGAAATGTTATCTGTCAAGAGTCTACAAAGAGATAAAGAGTAGGTACTACTTTTGTGTTGGTTTGCTTCTTAGATTATCTAAGCTTACTGTCGATTTTTATTTTCCTTTACAAAAATTACGTGCCATAAGTAAGTACATATACTCTATTTTTTTGGAATTTTTTTTTTCAAACTTCTGGTTAAAGTTGGAGATGAAAGTGATAGTAGGCTGGTCATCCACCCAAGAACCAATGACCGGGTAGGAGTAACGGAAAATTACAGTTCATAGAGACAAATCGTAATGGATCTATATGTCACAGGGAAATAGCCGAATTCAGTGAAATAGCCGAATACCCTAAGAATTAGGCCAAGACTGGGGAGAACTGTTGCTCTGACGGTCCGGAGCACCTTTGGCGGAAGGTGGAGGGTATGAAGGGAGGGCAGGTTCCAGGTTCTTTCCTCTTACTACCTACTCTTTAAAAAGGTTTACGACGGTACTTACGTATATGCAATATTTACAGTCCCCTCCCCCCTCCAACCAATCTCGTAACTCATTATTACATGATAAACAGTTTTAATCGACCATCCGTCACTACTGACGACCAATAAACCCCAAATCCCTAGAGTATTCGGCTATTTCCCTGAATTCGGCTATTTCCCTGAGACATACACAATGAGATCATAGTAGGTATCGGATTTGATCGATGTCGCAGCCCTAGTGATTAGAGCTCGTTCACACGCGGCGGTAATGACGAGCTAATGCGCTGTGCTGACTGGCACGCAAGTGAGTGTGATGTGAACGCACCCTCTGTTTACCTTCGACGTAGAATAGTCTACGTAGTTCGTTTATTTTTTTATTTTATGACCATAAGATTTCTCATTTAGTTTTTATGGGACATTTTGATCATGCCGAGTCGTGCCGGCTATAAAGAATAGCACCACCCCAACTCTTCCCGTGGGTGTTGTACGAGACGACTAAGGGTCATAGTGGATACTATTCTCCAACTAGTAGACGGCGATAGACCACCTATCACGTTGGTCCACCAAATCTTACGGCGAAAAGTGGGAATTACCTGTGATTGAAGGTGGATCCTCTGTCTACCCCTTCGGAGATTATAAACATGAGAGTTATGTACATGTATGTAGTTTGATCATAAGATTTAGATTTTCTGAAAGTATCTATACAATTAAGGAAAGAATACGCGCCTATGGGGCCTTATGTTATTCTTTCATCCAAGATCTATACATAATCCAAAAAAAAAACCCATCTAATCTATCTAAACCTGTTTTCATATCTTTCAATCCCTTATATAGCCTCTCTATAAATTTAATTTTTAAATTAATACCTTAAGGGAAAACTAAGTACTACTTCAAACAAATAACTCTTCAGGTTTATTGGTCAAGTCTGGGATTCCAGTTACAAAAAAAAATAAGAAATTCGCAATGATGAGTAATTTTTAGACACCGTATTTTTCCCACCAGCTCTGTATTTTTAACTAATCTATACAGTGCTCACTTCAAAAAAATCACCTAAAAATTTGTTTACACTACCGTCAAAGTTATCACTACGCCGTCTATACACGAAGCGATTCCTGAGTGATCCTCACCCGAGAGAGAATCATTTTGATTAATGTACCCAACACACATCCAGACCACGTAGACCTTCCATCCCCCTCTCGATTAGTAACTTCCAGGACCATCGAGGAGGAAACTACGATCATTCCTGTAGGCCAAAGGTTTTCGGTCGTTGAGTGCGAATTGGCTACAAGCCAATACACACTGGTTGCTCGTCTAAAAGTTTTAATATCGGAAAGAAAACAATCGATTTGCGCATAGTGGGGTAATCTGCCACGTTAGTTGCTAACAAAAACACACAGTGTGTTGTTTATGGGTTTACCGCACAAAGTTTACTTTGATTATCTTTTGGGAAAAGTAGGGATTGAGATAAAATTAGGTTTGTTTTTTAACACTGTGTTAGTGAATAACGTTATTAGGCCAGCGTCTTTGAAAAGCGTAAAAAGATTTCTATAGTATTCAGAGGGCGCCATTGTCCGATTGGGATTCAAAGGAAAATCGCCAGAGAACCAAAAAGGTTTAGAAACTAACTGGGAAACAAAATACTCTATGCCCCTTATAAGGACTTATATGATGTACTTACTGATATCGTATAGGGACAGGCATATCACTCACGTAGGTAGTTAAAAATAATTTAAATTTAAAAAACGACTATGGCTCAAAGGCGCCTAACGAGACTGCGGCGCAAGCGTCGCCGAATGGAATCTACCCTTGGACCATTGTGGTGGCCCACTTTTTTTTGTAACGGGGGAAGGGAGGGGGAAGCTTAAGACATTCCACGGGTTATGTGAGATTTTTACTCACTAAAACCCCCTCGAGCCGACCTCGTGTATATCGGAGCGCTCCGAGATCTCCAGAGGAACGCACCGGTGCCCTCCCGCCATTTACCTTGGGCTCTTCCTGGGAGGTGTGTATATTTCACCTCCCGGTTCTTCCCGTCACAGCAGCGTGCGGTCATGACACGCTGCTGCCCTCCCCAAGTTCGCCAGTCAATGGACGGCCACTTTAACGACAGGCAGGAGTTACCTATTCTTCGCTCGAGATTACACAGGGCTGGTGGTAGTCCACTCTTAAACTTTCGGCTCGCAGTTCAGGTAAATTCAATAGGACTGGGTGGGATCTGGGCGAAGATTCTGCTCAGGGTCGTATCTTTTGATCTATTAGTAACAGGTATAAAAAATATGTTTTAATCCTTTCGCCACACTTTAGGTAACTCGCAGCATCCACACCCACATTGATCCATTCAAAGCGAGACGATAGAACGCTACATTCCGACGCGACGGTGACAAATGTCGCTTTTACACGCGACACGATTGTCGCGCGACACCTGTCGCACTGGCTGTCGAAACAGTAGTATTTTCGGTGAAATAGGAAAACAGAGATTACCGGTTCAACTTTTTTTTGGTTTGCGGATTAAGAGTTGTGTGTTTCAGTTTCAGGTGTTTAATTATAGACGGTGTTATTTATATGTGTATTTACTTGCCTACGTTTGAGACGTAGTTGATTTTATAGACACGATAGATAGTCAGTTTGCCAATATGCAAGGGAACCAAGACTCCCTGTTGCACGAAACGTCATCGTTTGTAAATTCAGAGTTGAAGGGCTGTCAATACTCAAAAACACAAAGGTTTACTTGGCCATAGTCGCCCTTGGGCAGCTCTAAGAGCTCCTAACTTAAATAAATAAATAAAATAAAAAACATACGTACTCGTACTGTCGAATTGAGAATATTTTCCTTTTTTTGAAGATGTTTAAAAATGAATACCTACAACCTAGGGATCTTCAAGGCCAGAGTGAATAGGCATTTACTGGACCCGCATGCTCCATCGTCGACCTCATCGTCGCTTACCATCAGGCGAGATCGAGGTCAAATGCGGGTTTAGTTATACATAAAAAAAAAAGAATGGAAAGTAGAAGAAAAAACTTGAGCGAATATCCTTACTACTTATTGTACTCAAAGGAAAGAAAGCATAGTATACTTTTATAGTTTACGAAGACTATCACTTGGAGCGATCTTCTCCAGCCAGCAACCCAGGTAATAATAAAATGGTAATAAGATAACAAATTCCTTATAACGAACACTATATGTACCTATGTAGATCAGACAGATTCACAAACTTTAACATTCAGAGTTCTCGATCCTCGATAACTTACTAATTAATAATCTCCCGGTAACCGGATCGAACCGGACAAAAACCGGATCTGTCATTACAGTAAGTGACATAGCCGTGCCCGCGACAGGCCCGGGCTCCGCCCGCCCGTATCCTGTCGGATGATCCATCACGCGGCGTCGCGCGATGACGCGGGTAATGACTGTAGCAGCGTGTCGACAGATCTAGGTGTTGGATACGTGCTGTTTGCTTTACACATTAACTGTTATGATCACTGTGATAACTGGATATTTCATGGTTCGCTGTGGAATAGAGAGGTGTGGAGGAGGCCAAAACGCACACTGGGGTTGTAGCGGGGTATTACCCGTGGTCCAACTGCAATGTCCAACTGGTTGTATCAAGGGGAATTTTTTATTACCCGTGGTTCAACTAATCTATGAACTGCATAATATATTAAAACGTTATCATAATGTGAAACAAAGTGTATGACAAATTTCAAGAACGAATACAACTATACAATTCATACTTTGTATGGAGGTTGTATGGAGTTTGTATGGAGATTGTATGGAGGTTGTATGGAATGTGTATGGAGGTTGTATGAGTTGAGTTGAGCGATGTAGCGATGTCAGCAGGAAGTGAGAGGTTTGGTGTTCTTACCTGATGTATTGGAAGGTTTGTTTATTTCTATCTATGAATGATGCGTGATATTAAAGGTGCTAAGCTTGTAGCTAAGGTTGAGCGATACGAGGTAGGCCCTCGTGTGTGTTGAGAGCATGAAGGTAGGAACGCCCGCCTCTATGGGGAGCTAAGGTTTATCGTCTCGTCTGACCGCATGCTTCCTGAATCCCGTACCTCACCTCACCGACTTCCTCGACTTGGTGAGCTAGGTTCCGATACAAAATAACATTGACAAGGTGCATCTTGCATTTACTTGAAATTGGAATTGGTGTAGCCGTATTGAAGATAAAATGCAACAACCTACAGACATCTTACTCTAAAATTACATGATTCCGTCGTAGAAGAAAATTCTTCTTCTATGGCTATATAAAACCATAGGCCATTCCTTGCGCAAGCCTAGAGAAGAAAAATGAAAGCGTCAGAAAAGATAATTAATTGAAAAACGTTCCATTTATTTCGAGAAACATTTCGAAACAAAACTGTTACTCACCTTCGGTGTTTATATGTATCACCGTGCCGTCCATTTTGAATTAATAACACCTGACGATGGAAACATGGCCGAATGGCCAGATTCCCCGAAACCCAATAAATATGTTAGTTTTAACAAACCCAGGTGTTCCCAACATTCGGACGTAAACGTGTCCGCGCCTAAGTCATGTTAATTTAATGCTCATAACGATACCAAATGTTTGCAACTCCGGTGGAGAAAAATCGACTTTAAAATGTTTCTAATAAGATTTTCGACAGATGATTCTTTTAATGTGTGAACCCCGCGAAGGTGACGTGGGAAGGGTGAGGCGCCATATGTGCCGGCTGCGAAATTAAAATAAAAAATAATAATTTAGAAGAGAAAAAACGAGAGGTGAACGCACCTACAGTTACAGCCACTTGTATTAATACAAGCTAATGTGAGACATGATGCGACGCGGGTGGGGTCTGAGCAATTGAAAAGAATATTCGTAAGATAACAGACAATAAAGAAGGATAGCATAACTTGGTTTGATCGAGAGACAAAGACCATAATTGAAAATGGCAGAATAAAGTAGACTAGGTATAAGCAAGATCTTGCGACGTAAATGCTGGGCAAGAATAGATGAACAAAATAGT
The DNA here is from genome assembly GCA_947369225.1 of Hofmannophila pseudospretella. Taxonomy (NCBI): domain Eukaryota; kingdom Metazoa; phylum Arthropoda; class Insecta; order Lepidoptera; family Oecophoridae; genus Hofmannophila; species Hofmannophila pseudospretella. The sequence continues at coordinate 14,970,727 of OX376318.1, read as the reverse complement.
CCCAGCAGTAGTGGCAGAAGAACTGTATGATGATGACGATGAAGACAGTTTGCAGAAGTTAATTCAACGCATTTGAAAGATCTTGGATGATAACAATTTAAGACTATTCTTCAAATAGCTGACAAATAGAACTTAGAAACATAATCACGAAAATCTAAACACACTTACCTTGTCTTCTGGAATGTTAATCAATGATTAAAAATAGCTCCCGAATGAGATACACACGTTGCACGGATCACACGAATAGTTTCAACACAGTGGGGGATGTGGAAGGAACGTCGCTTCCTCACGCCTTAATGTCGTCACCATAGAGTTCATATTATACGGTGATCAGTATGTTTCTTTGCTCTATATTGCGGTAATATCGAGGATGGTAGTGACACTGCAGAAATACAGACTGTGTTTTGAGGAAAATGAAAATGCTACAAAGTCGTTTCTGTAAATATTCGTCTAGCAGATTGTACTGAACGTTCTTGGAATGCCATAATTCACAACAATGACTTTGAAAATATTGTAGAAGAGAAGAAAAGTAGGTAAATACAAACATACGAGTATTCATGCGATTTCTGAAAAAGGTTAAGAACTCAGGAATTATGATACCTATGTAGAGCTACACTCCGACAATTGGAGAGACAAAGGGAGCACTGGCGTCTCTTGGTAGCTGAAGCCAAGTCGCGTAAAATAGAGTATAATTTTTATTTTTATGAAACTTTACCTACCCCCTTCTATGTCTACGTATTCGGAACCGCCGCGCCGCGTCGCACAAGGCCCAAAGACAGTCTTTACAGTCCTACAGTGGCAGGATCGGCAGCTGTTCCACCGTTAGTACCCACACGGTTCTGTCACTACACAGTGCCTATAAAGCGATGAGGTGGTTTCGTTTTGAGAGTGTAATGGCTGGATACCGCGGAGTGACATGTGAACCCGGTGCTGGCGCTTTCACAGGCGCGGGTGCGGGGGGCGGTGGCGCTTGATTCGGCGACCATTCTGATACAAAATACATAATCACAGAATGCAAAGTTTGTTTGTTTGTTTGTTTGTTTGTTTGTTTGTTTGTTTGTTTGTAGTCTCTTTATTGCACACATAGAAGAAAAAAAATATACATAGTAATTAAAAACATTAAAATATGTACAAAGGCGGGCAAAGTTAGTAAGGTAAAGATAAGATAAGATTTATTGTGTAAAAGTTTAGATAAGTAATTACAAATATTGCGGATATAGTTGCATAAACATGTCGCACTAAACTTTACCTTTACAGGCATATACACTGAATTCACAAGTTAATAAAAACATACATTTATACAGATTATGAAAATAAACAAAAAAAAGAGATCATCTTCTTCTTCTATCTAGTCAACGTCATCACGAGTTGAGCTTCTATATTCTGCCAGACCAGAAAGCAGCCACGTCTATTGCCTATTGTCAGTTTTTGTTATGATTTTTTGACATTGAAATTTATTGCCATTTTAAACAATAAATACAATTATTATGTGCATAAGTTACCGTACACTAAAGAAATCACACAAAATAATTAAAACTTACATAACAAAAAAATAAAGTACCATAAAACCCCCGATGTGATGACCAGTGAAGTACAGTGCGGCGATCAGCCGCTTCTGATATAACTATTATGATCCCACCCCGACAGCACGTGGTGCGTGAAAGTGTGTGAGTGCTGGCAACTCTATGACTATAGTGCTGAGTTAACATTCTGTTCTTCTTTATTTTGCGACTCCGACGTGGCGCTTGAAATAGCTACGAGTGCTCCACCATATGGACGAATTGTTACTTAAATAGCAATTGATAGCAAGTGTTTAAAGGGTTATGTAGATATTAGAAGTAGTAGGTAGTTGAACCATAGGGGAGGAGACCACCAAAGCGAACCTGGAAATACTTGGAAAATAACGGATAAATTAGAAGTAGTAGGTAATTGAACCATAGGCAACCATAGGCGGGGGGAGGCGACCACCAAAGGGAACCTGGAAATACTTGGAAAATAACGGATAAATTAGAAGTAGTAGGTAATTGAACCATAGGCGGGGAGGCGACCACCAAAGGGAACCTGGAAATACTTGGAAAATAACGGATAAATTAGAAGTAGTAGGTAATTGAACCATAGGCGGGGAGGCGACCACCAAAGGGAACCTGGAAATACTTGGAAAATAACGGATAAATTAGAAGTAGTAGGTAATTGAACCATAGGCGGGGAGGCGACCACCAAAGGGAACCTGGAAATACTTGGAAAATAACGGATAAATTAGAAGTAGTAGGTAATTGAACCATAGGCGGGGAGGCGACCACCAAAGGGAACCTTGAAATACTTGGAAAATAACGGATAAATTCTTCAACGAACTTAGTAAAACAAACAAATAAAGATAAAAGAAATAGCACTCTTTACTTTACTTACTTAGTTTCTTATTCTTTGAAGAATTCATGCAGTATTTAACAATAGTTTTCCCACTTAGTATAAACCGCATAGGTTATACATCTGTAAATCCAAAGACGAGTTAAACCAATCTTGTTGTAGTAGAGGTTAGATTATTTGAACTATGTAGTTTAGGGCATAATGTGGTCAAAAGAAAGCGCATTCAATACGAAAATGCTTACCTCCACTGGATATAATTATATAGGGTCCTATTTTATTATCGTCAAATATTTCTAGGGTGTCATCTATTGGTTATAACAATAACAATAGGGCAAAAAAATAATTTTGTTTCACTTTTCAAGTTTTAGAGAAAAACGACAAAATTGATTGTTTGAAAATTCTACAATTGAATGAATTATTGCTATTCTAATACTGAAATAAGAAGTATGAATGAAACTCGTTTCATTAATAACGACATGGATGAGTTTATGCCACCAAGGCGCAAAATAATGGGGTTTTTTTTTTACTATGGAACATTTTCATACTAGTAACAGGTTTTTTTTTCATGTAACATGTGGTACAAATATAACGTACCTACCTTGACTAACATTACTTAAACGTGGTACATAAAGGAGACCAAACAAAGGCACAATACGATCCTAAACGGACCCTATAAAACTTTACAACATAGCGTTTCTACCGCCAAAACAATTTCATTAAGAATATTCCTCCAGTACCTCCATGTCCAGACCTACTCCTGATACAGACTAAAAACTCCACATGTACCGTCTGAGGAGTATTCCCCAAGATACAATGATACCACAGAAATCTAAATAAATTGGTAATAGAAATGCCTTCCATTCTACTATTACATGAACGTTTGTCGATGAAGCCCAAGAGATCTACGCATAAAAGTAATACTAGGTCTTCATCAGCAGCAGCCCACTCTAGTCCACTGCTGGACATAGGCCTACCCCAGGGGACATGAGCCTTCTCATACAATTAAGGCTTGGACAAAAAAAAAGTAGGGCCGGCCGCGAGTTCCTTTCTTCATGAATTAAGACGAGGCATTGAGCACACTAGTGCCGCTAATTGAAAAAAAACCATATCAATTAATTAAGGCATTTTAAAAAAGTGTCTGATATTAGAAACAAAAAGCGAAGCCCACTTTTAACAGTTTCGCTTTTTGTACATGCGTTACCGCACGGTGGTGACACGTCAGCCACGGTACGTCACCACCGTACTGTATGACAGAATAACCGCACGTGTCCCTTCTATAATATTGCCTCTATTTACATTTCTGTGGATAGGTAATACTGTTTTAAAACATCTCGGAGCGAGCCCTAAACGGATGCAAATTTTATTTTTTTAAAATGCAAGTGTCCGGCCACATGTCGCCGCCGGTTTGGACGTCCGCTCCTTTTTTTATTGCCTTTATTGGGTCCATGTCGGCCCACCTTCCCCGGTTCAGGGGTAGCATATTGCATATTTTAGACTAGATGGGAGCGTAGCTAGAAGATATTCCTTTGCATGGAAAGTTAAGTGTTTACAGTATTTAACAAAAGTAATGAATCTATCTAATGAATCTTCTCCGTGTAGGGACTGAGCAGAATACAGTGTCCCTTCCGCTACTGGGTGAGCGTGTCGTAAGAGGCGACAAAATATCCCTTCCCGCTTGGTGGTAGGACCCATTGGAGTCCGCCTGGCTAACTACCACCCACCCTTCTATGTTGTCTGTCGCCAAATATCCCCGCTTCGACGGTGATGTGTTTCGATAGTGTTTAGAAGAGCCAGTCTTCCTCCACGGCCGGCAACACACGTGCAATACCCCTGGTATTGCACGTGTCTCTAGGCGACGGTGACTACTTACCGTCAGGTGGCACGCCTGTCTGTTTGTCGTAGCCAATTTAAAAAAATCTATAATAATACTAAAACTAAGATTAGACTTAAGACTAAGAAGAAAATTTAAACTAAAGATAAAAAAATTGGACTAAGTCCCCCACATCCGGCAGTGTACCCAAGAGACTGGCTGCGTTGCCCCGTTGGATAGCTAAGCTGATCCGCTGGGCCAAATAGGAGCCAGCTCTTTGGTCTTTTGACGTCGACCAGGCGCTTTGCGAAGTCCTTGATGACGCGGTGCACTCCCGGGCCCCAGGGTCCCGATGTTTCAACCCCAAACGGCTCAAATATGTATGTTTCACCCAGGTGTAGGAGACAGTGTTTAATATTACGAAATAGGAGACGGAGAGAATGCTTGATTGACCATTTACCCAAAATACAATAAATACAAAAATATTTATTACAATCATTTGACAACAATGTATTTACAATGTATCGGTATATATAAGAAATTATCGGTGTCTACTACCATACACATACCTACACATAACTTTTTTTTTTCGGGGGGAAACGCTCATGCTTAACTCTTCGCCGCATGGGGGAGACGAAGAGGTTATGCCGGACTTTTACCGGCCAAAAACCCCCCGGTGTTCCTGCGCACCGCCTGACGGCGAAGCCACGGGAACGCTTGCGCATAACTTCCGCGAATACCTACACATACCTACTGATGAAATTATATTACCTGGGAAAAATCCGTATCTACGCAGTAATAAATACCCGTTTCCAAAATGGTTTTTTATTTGATTGATTTTTTTAATTTACGCAGTAATTTGTATAATCTTTTTGATGTTTAGTTTTTAAATATTTTTTACCCACTACACTATCGCTTCCACTAACATCTTGGGATAAGGGGGGAAATGAAAAACAGCGCTACATATTTGGTACCCGAGTATGTCAGCATTTGCTGACTTTCCCCACTTTTGCCAAATATACATAATGCTTTGTACATAAATTTTAATTTTTTTGTAAAAAATAACTATTATGTGTATTTGGCAATAAATATATTTCTATTGCACCAATTGCTCACAATTCAAATCTTCTTCATACAAAAATCAATCTGCTTTTTCTGAAGGGCTGTTTTCTGCTAATTTGCAAAAGCCGCGTGACAGAAGTTCTGTTATCGGTTCTGATTCGCCCTGCAAGACGTCAAACGGTCATTTTGTACACTCTGCACAAAAACAGCAGTGCCGAAAGATAATTTTTACGAGCCCGGTGTCCACGTGACGTCTTTATTAACTCAAGGTGCGGTCCCGTAGCCGTAAGATTAGGGGTCCCTCGTAAAAGTGAACACCCGCTATATTGGACGGCGCTCATATTGTGATAACGTCCAGTCCACCTACATATACACGTCAAGCTGTCTGTGGAACCCTGTCACTATAAGTTTTTGTTATGATTCTTTGATATTTGTATGAATTAGTGAAATATCTTAAAGCGACGGAGTACTAAGAGATCCTGATGCGTTGTACACAGTATTATATGTATGTATATAAATACGGTATGAAGATTATCTCTGTAGATACAGAGAGGATAGAAATAGTGTTTTATTAATAGAAGGAGAGAGATCGAAATTAGTTGACTTTGAGATATAAACCGAACAAAAAAAAAATACAACAATAATAATTAGAGCTCATTTTTTGTTTAGTTCATTTTTCCCATTGAACCTGAAACCTGAGATTGAAGATTGATTGATGTGAAGGTGATATGATCCTGTCTTATGATAGGGGGCCGGGAATAACCCCATCGGCATTTCAACCCTTAAGGATCTTTTGTAACTACCCCATTTACACACTGGTCATCTCAGTGTGCAGGTTTCCTCACGATGTTTTCCTTCACCGTTAGAGCAGTCAGTAAATGTATGTAAGTCTTCGAAAAATACGAAAAACTCATTGGTACATGGCACTGCACGGTTTCGAACGTGGACCTCCCGCATGGGAGTCCGATGTCCTAGCCACTAGGCCACCGACGCTCAAGGTGATATTTCAGAGTCGATCTGGGGTGGTACAACTCTATTACCTATTTCTGCCGCAAAACAGCAATGCTGTGTTTCATTTTGAAAGGTAAGTGAGCCAGCATAATTATCGGCATCTGACACGCTCCATCGAAGTGCACAAGGTTAACGCATCGAAAACCCTCTAATAACATTATAGTTAGATGAGATTACATAATACAGCTTTTTGTGTTTTGTAGGTGAGATGTCTATAGGCGATGGTGACCACTTACCATCAGGTTTATTCGTCTGCTCTCAGTCTGCTTAAATACAATCTAAAAATATATCTTTGGTTTAGAAAGAGGCAGACACTAAGAAAGACAAAAATTGACATGCATAATCTCTAGAAATAATACGCGAATGTCGTTCAAAAGCAAATTGCAATACACGAACAAAGTGCGGATTTACTACCCTTATTTTTAAAGCACCAGGGCCGAATCCAGGGTAAAGTCTATAATAAATGCGTCCCGCGCCCGCGGTGCGCCGACACATAAAATATATGAAGTTTGACCGCCGCCGGTCACCGACGCGACCACCTACGGTTTGTTGTGGGCTTACATGGTGACATCTTTAACATATAATATTTTACTAACTGTAACAAAACCCCTCTATCTATAGCCTCGAAAGGGGGGGGGGGGGGGGGGCGTTCAGTATCCAGAACAAAACAACTTTCACTGTGGCAACTTTGACATCGCTGTCAAAATCAGCTGTTCCATACAAATGGAAAAAAGTCTGCTGTTCCATACTTGAGTTTTTTTCGCGATTTTAGAGTTGGCCCCAATAGTGAAAGTTGTTCAGTTATGGGTAGGTACTGATCACCCCCTTTCTGGACTTGTATAGGGTTTTGTTTCATTCTGTATACTTTATCCACACAGCTCACAAAAGAACCTGCGAGAGGTTCAGGTAATAACAAATAAGATATTTCTGAAAATGATGATGACAAAATAGGTGGTGATGATATAAACTTGAAGGAGTGGCATTACAATAACCAATAGTACGATAATGTTACAGGTGGATCCTGGTGTGCAGGATCGCCTGGGTTGGTACCACCCTCATATATATTTCTGCCGCAAAGCAGAGCTGCGTTTCTGTGTTTCGGTTTGAAGGGTCTATGGGGGACGGCGACCACTTACCATCAGGTGGCCCGTTTGCTCGTCTGCTTTCCTTATTAGATAAAAAAAGATCAGGATTGATGAATTAACAGCAATTTTGCGGTGTATTGGCAATTGACACTAAAAGATTCCTCTTCGTGTACGAAGTCTGCGTTATATTAGTTCAATGATCGTAGAAACACCGTCAGTTACAAAAAACGTGACTAAAGGCAAGTCTTCATTAAATTACTATCCCTTTCAAAGCCATAGCTATAGATAAAGGTGACACGAAACTTGCTTTCTTATCGTATGGTTAGTGGCCAACCCTATTTGTTAGAGTTGTTCAGGCCTCTGACATGGCTTAACGACTGCTATCGAACGACAACAACCGGGACCGACTGCATAACGTGCTCAGGAGCTCAGATGAAATATGCTACTAGCGGTCACTCTTCCAGGTGCCGACCGCGCCAACGTCGCTTAACCTGCACGATCACTTTCGGACCGTGCTCGCAACTAGGCTACGAGCTCCTTACGAACACGACACGAAACTTAAAGCAGTCTTAACATTAAGGACATTTCGTGCTACTCGTGGTAATTTCGACATAACTATTGTTCCATGTTGTTTATCTCTTCCACTCCATGTAACCCTGGCTCGCTTGAAGCAATATTGTATCAAGTAGAAGTGTCCACGTAGAGACGTGGTTGTATGAAAATATTCCAATATCTGCCCCTCCCCCTGCCCCACTCCGTGCCTCCCCCCGCGTTCGCCTTCCACAGCGCTGAGAAAAATATAAGGTGATCGCTACAAGATGGCTTCTGAGATGTGAGTGTGTTTTGCTTTTCAGCTGATAGCATGCAAATTGCATGTTGCATGTGTGGAATGTGGGAAAATATGTGGTGTTCAGATACAGAGCGGCATGTTATGGTAAGCTGTAGTATCTAACTAAAAAGTTCGGCCTCTACTTGCAATTTGAGGTGAGAGCACATCGTGCGGGCTTAGTTATGATTGGTGGATTTTCTAAACTTTGATAAAGTAACTTACGTTTGTATTAACTACAATTATATAACCTTCGTTTGTTTTATTTACAATACAATACAATACAATACAAATATACTTTATCGCACACCCGGGACATAAACAAAACATACAACATAAAGAGAGGTACAATACAATGTGCAGAAGGCAAATACAATTACAATTCTTTATTTACATCTTAACCCGCGTTGGACTTCAATCTCACTTGGTGGTAAGTGACGACGAGGTCGAAAATGAAGCACTGGCTCTTCTATAAACACCTGAATTACCTCTGGGTTTGGTAGATGACAGTTTTGACATATAATATATAATTTTTTATGATTTCTTCTCTATTTTCAAGACTGACTTCACTTCAGGCACAGAATACTTCAGGTAACTTTGAAAAATGAGACAGTCCCCGCCCGCTCTGGAATAATTCGATATTTAGAAATAATATTATGCGAAAAACCGTTTACGTAACGAGTTGGCTGAGATAGTACGGTCATATTACGCAGAAACCACAGGATTACGTCGGAAACAGATCCCAACCTGGTCATTGAAGGAGCAAGACTCCGCGGCCGACCCAAGAAGCGATGACTCGACTTTGTGAGCTCCGACAATGGTGCCAATGAACTCACGAAAGAGGATTCCGAAGACCGTGCAAAGTGGAGAAGACTATCTAGAAATCGCTAGGCAGAAGAAGAAGACTATATGCAAAACCTTTAAAATTCTTATTCGATATACCTAACATCTCCCTTCACTTACGCAAGATATGAAATATGATAATGATTATTGAACCCCTCACAGACTCGCACGGACTCGCAAGGTGACGGCCGAGCGGAAGAGGGGGCGCGCGGGCAACTCGGACCACGGCTTAATTTCCGGTCACATCGCGCATCGCAGATCTTACGATTATGCCCTCTCTTATCCCGAGTTATGTCTGTGAAGGGACACCTATTTGAGCAATACGAGGTGGAATCAAAGCCTCCGTGTTTGAATAAAGGAATAAGATTGAGGTTTCTTTGAAGGAGGCATTCGAATTTTCAAGCAGGCATACTTATTTGATTTTAATTGTGTGTCGCGTTTATAAGAATTAACTATTTTCTAATTGGAAATATTTTGATTTATTTAAGAACTTAGTCTCTTTATTATAAATAGTAATAAAATCATTTCATTTGATATAATTTTGCTAGCATCCTTTCCGATAAGTTCATATTTTATGCGATAATAACAAATAATATTTTATGAGACTTCACATACGACTACAAAACTACCTACTAAAAAAGTTTTTTCCAAAACTAGCCAAACAAAATGCGTATAAATCGCACTAACTCAGTAATGTGGTCAGTTCGAATCGTACATCAAACCTGAGAGCGTTATAGTGGCCTATGAAAAAACCAACTTTACCTATTATCGGACCACTGCCATTTTACCCCACCTCTCTCTTCCTACATTTTCAGTCACTTTGCAAAACATTGCTGTTCATTCATAACAGATAGAATTTCGATGCTAGTTACAGCGATCAATGGATTAGTTAGATGGAAAAGCTATCGTATTTTTTATGAGAATTTTAGGGTGAAATAAATTGTTAAAGTTTTGCCGTATGAACTGTCAGAAGTAGTGTCCGAATAGGTAGGTATTCGATCGCGTGTATAGTTTACGTAATATTATCGTGATTTGCAGGACAAGTTTGTGATATAAATCCAAAATATAGGTCACTTTGTATGCATGAAAATCATGATATACTGACCTTAAGTTTTCTTTATGATCGCTATTCATGTGAGTTTCAAAACAATTGTAGTTGGTCTATAAAGGTTAAGATTACTAATTGTAGTTGAAGCCCACGACAGATACACACGTTGTTCTCAACGTCCACGTCCTGTGGTTTATTTATTTCCATACCATTTCATTAATCTTTACCAGCTCCAATAAATTGATAGAAACACTGTCAGTAATTACAGGTCCTTCTGTCTCCACCATAAGCCATTAGAAAACAAACCTTAGACCTCTAACTCTACATTCTGATATCCTTTGCAAATGTCTGTTTACTGATCTATTCTGATACTGAATTTCAAAATGAATCCTTATAAAGGATCCTTTAAGAGCTTATTTTCGTTGTAGAAGGTTCTGTTTGGGTCTTTCTGCAGCTGAGGGTCAATTGAGGAGGATGGCAACCCGACACCGGGCGATGTGAAAGCGACAATAAAAGGTGGAAGACCTGGACTGCGCTTGATTGATACAGTCCGCTACAGAAGTGGTACAGCAGAACCTATTAATGCTAGAGCAAAGTATTGGAAAAATAATGAGTCAAATATAGAGCGTCGGTGGCCTAGTGGCTAGGACGTCGGACGGGAGCGGGAGATCCGAGTTCGAAACCATGCCATGTACGACTCTCATGTATGATACTCATTGAGTTTTTCGGATTTTTTTGAAGACTTACGTACATTTACCTACTGCTGACGGTGAAGGAAAACATCGTGAGGAAACCTGCATGTCTGAGGAAATGAAAAGTTTTCGAAGGTGTGTGAAATCCACCAATCAGCACTGGGCCCGCTCTCTGTGGATCATGGCCCGATGAATGAGTCATACAATTCTCATAGCTACGTATATTTTTTGGCTGAGAGTACATAATGTATAATGGTACATTTGCGCAGAAAGAAATCGGTATCTACGAGTACATTGAGAGATTGTCAATTAAGTATCACAATAATATGTTTAAGTAGGTACAGATGAGATAAGGTTGCATTACAATATAATTAAATACTATTAGTGACAGTTTACAGTGTCGAAGGATTTAATACGCGTTTTGAATAAAAGAAATTACACGAGCATTGTGCCCGCCGGCTAGAATGATAAGAGAAATGTGGTGAGTTCTTGGAGATATAATTCATCTCGGTCAAACACACATCTTTGCTCAAGATGAAAGCAATAGCCTTGAACTAAGAGACCGAAATGATACCAACCGAAGGCAGTACATGAATGAAAGATACAGTTATCTTACTAAAATACATGACACACACGATACACCTCTTATCGTGGTACCTTTATCATCGCAAGCCGGTGTGTGTGTGTCGGGTTGTGTGTGTGTGGAGCCACAGGTCATGGACCGGTGACGGATGCGGCCAATTGGAGCCGCAATAAAGGTGCGTTTACCTCACGATCACGACCCGCCTTGAACTTCGTGGGACGGACCCTGGCTCTTGATTTGATACAACTTGGTACTCGTATATATGTGCGATGACTACGGATCCTTGAAAACAACAACTGGTTGGGAGATGTAAAGGCTGTGATTCATAACACCTGTTCTTAATCAACGCTACAGCCGCAATAACAATATTTTTCACCGTAAGGTATCGACTACTCAGTACATTTCATAGACTATTTTCTACTTTATTGAACTTTGAATAAGATTTAACTTTCAAACTTAGGTTTTTCACGTTTGTATTGAATAATTATTTACGTATGGAATGGAAACTACCACGTTGACAAAGAAGTCCGTTGAGAAGCTTAGAGTGACACAAAGAGCGATGGAAAGGGCGATGCTCGGTGTAACATTACTAGACCACAAACGGAACGAGTGGATCAGACAAAGGACGAAGCTTAGAGACGTGGTAGACCTCATCGAAAGCCGGAAATGGAGATGGGCGGGACACATTGCACGGATGGATAGGGACCGGTGGACCAGAAGAACGCTGGAGTGGAGACCACGGCAAAACACGCGGGGACAAGGTCGCCCACCTATGAGATGGGTAGACGACATTCGGGGAATAGCGAGCCACAACTGGATGCGCACCGCCTGAGACCGTCGAAAATGGAAAAAGTTGGAGGAGGCCTATGTCCGAAGGCGGACCACACGTGGCTGAGATAGATAGATATAATTATTTACTTAGTTAGGCATTAATTTGAACAGTATTTCTAACTACCTACTAGTTTGTAGTTACAATCACTGTTGTAATTTAGTTGCAGTCTAGTACGCGTGTTGTACAGATTCTGGATCCTACAGTACCAAAGAAGCAACCCTACAAGAAGCCCGTGCGCGCGCGCTCTATTGGTACAATTGGCGGCAATCAGCGTCAATTTGCCCCGCTCTCCTCTCTCCCGGCCGCCCCGCTCTCGCCTGCATACTGCTTTCTCTTCTCACCGGTACTGGCGGTAGCAGAAGTGGTGTTTGAAAACTTTGAAATGTCAATAATACAATTCATTGATTTATATGTTATCGTAATCGTGGAAAATGAGTCATGAAGTATGATACTCGAGTTAGGTACAATAATAATGCTAAATGAAGAATTCGTCTTCATCCATACCATGTCTTCATGCGCCATGCTCTAGACTAATCTAGAGTATTTCATTATGCCGAGCTGAGGCCTATTTGGTGCTGCAGCATGTGCGCCGTGCATTATTATTAATTTAGTTTAAGAATATTATGTATAATATATAAGTGGAATTGCATGTGTGCTTCAGACAACAAATAAACGTTTTTCTATTCTATTCTAATCATCCAATTAACATTTAGATATTATCAAATCACAGTCCCATTTTTTCTTCAGACTTTTCTGAATTAATTCAAGGCTATTGCTAGAAGTTGTATAGTTTTCTTACGTTTTTGCTTAGTTATACTTACCTACCTATACTTTTATTACACTCAGATTTCTCGTGAATGTCGTCTCATTTTTTTAAATTATTTTTTTATTCACTACTAAACCCGCATTTGACCTCGATCTCGCCTGATGGTAAGCGACGATGAGGTCGACGATGGAGCATGTGGGTCCAGTAAATGCCTATCACTCTGGCCTTGAAGATCCCAAGGTTGTAGGTTTCGGGAAATACAGACGCCCGCCGGCAGGCTGTTCCATTCCTTAGCCGTTCGCATAATGAACGAAGAAGCAAATCGCTTCGTACGAGCAGATGGGATATCAACAAATAAGGATGGAGCCCCTCCTCGCGCCTGGTAGTCCGAAGGCGGAATGGAGATGCTGGTATTAGGTCGTGCAATTCCGATGCGCACTCTCCGAAATGTATCCTATAAAATACCGATAGACAGGCATAGATACATACTTATTATTGTACTAAGTAATATTTCAAACACTACCTAATTCGCAATGTAAAATAAAAACTGTTGATCTCTCACTCGAGTTTAAAGTTTCACGTGCACGTGTGTCGAACGAAATGAGATAAAAAATATATGTTAGGCAAACAAACCCGCGGGCTAGGCTTGTTTGTTATTGCACGTCGGATTATGCGAGTTGTAGTGCAAGGGTCACGTTTCATTTGGGTTGATGGATTCCGTACATATTAATTTTCAAGTCTTTCCCTAATGAAAAGATGAATGACTGGCCAGATATGTGTCATTGAACGTTTCTTTCGCTTCATCTGTCGGCAGTTATTCGTAGTTTGACTCAATCCATTTAGGTACCTGTTTAGGGTCATGTGCTCCTCTCATATTAAAATCTTGTGATCACTCGGTCTGTCTGAATATAAATAAATAAAAATAAACGAGGAGCTCGTAGCCTAGTTGCGAGCACGGTCCGAAAGTGATCGTGCAGGTTAAACGACGTTGGCGCGGTCGGTACCTGGATGGGTGACCGCTAGGGGCATATTTCATCTGAGCTCCTCCGTGCCTGGGAGAGCACGTTAAGCAGTGGGTCCCGGTTGTTGTCGTTCGACAGCAGTCGTTAAGCCATGTCAGAGGCCTACGGGCGGCCTGAACAACTCTGACATTTAGGTTGGCCACTAACCATATGATAAGAAGAAGAATATAGATATCAATACCTATTGATCGATCACGGCTACTCTTCTATTTGCATCTTTGTTTTAGGCACGAATCGTCCAAAGTTTTCAACCTCCATTAAAACATGTTCTAGGTACATTTCTTTCGAGGTAGGTACATAGTTTTAGAAATAAATTATGTCACTATAGGTACTTAAAGCAATGACATCTAGTTGTTCCATGTGATTCTTTTGCTTTCACCTACGGATCTCTAAACCGATCCACCTTGTCTATAAATCAGACGATATGCGCGAAATGAAAATATTTATATTATCTCACGAACGCTACCTAACATCATTACACGTTAGTTAGATCAACAAACAATTTCTCCAGCAATAAAATATAAAGGTTTTTTTATATTAAACACCGATCCACTGGAATAGAATTCCAGAAAAAGCTGATGGTGGTAGGATCTCTTTTGAGTCTCCTTCAGTTCATGGCTAGCCATAAACTTCTAGGTAAATCTGTCGCCAAATATCTTCGTTGCGGTGTTGTTGTATTCCAGTTCCGAGTGTTTTTTTAAATTTAAATTGGCTACGATAAACAGGCAGACGGGCCACCTGATGGTAAGTAGTCACAGTCGCCTAGAGACACGTGCAATACCAGGGGTATTGCACGTGTGTTGCCGGCCGAGGAGGGAGAGGACTTTTTAACGTTATTTTTGAAGCATCCCATGTCGTAGCGCCGTGGAAAAACGTCGGGTGGAAAAGAGTTCCACATTTAACAGGTGCGTGGCAGTAACGCTCGTGTAAAATGGGTCGTGGTAGACACCCAAGGCTTTTGAAAGTGCGGGTGAAAATTGAACCGCCGACGAGTGGTGCGATTCAAGAAACTGCTTATAACGTCCAGTCCTTTTTAATCCCGTGTGTCATCTTCCATCAGATGACATCGAGGTAAAACATGAGTCTTTCTCTCGGTCCCATCTTTATTTAGGAGAAACCAACATATCCATATAACTTCGTTGTTTGTTGTTCCAAGTTTGTATTATAATCAATCTACAACAGATAGCCTTCACTTTAATATAAATACTTCGCCAACGGCCCCTAATTTAAATCACAATACGCCCGCGTTCAGGCGCAATAGGTGTAAAGGTAAGCTCACAATGGACGAGGGGCGAGGGGTAAATCGTCATATTAAACCGCTCGTATTGTGCCGGAGGTATGTTTCGTTCGCGTCGCGGCACCTTCTAGTAGTGGCGGCTCGTGTACAATATCGGAGTCATTCGGCATTTCATATAAGAAGTGTGCCGCTTGGTACACTTGTTCTCTAGGTCTATTAGAACGACTTGAGTCGCAGAGCTGAAAGATTCTGCCCTTAGGATTCAAAACGCCGCCATTTTTCAAAAAGGCGCCGTACTACCTTTAAGCTGAAGTTAAATCCGTATGATTCATTTTTCTTGCCAATGGAATTCATAAATAAAGGATATAAAGGGTCTACGGACAAAATCACCACACCGCTTTTCGAAGTGATTCCCTGCAGAAAGCATCTCTCACTGCAAAACAGCGCTGCATATTTGGTACCTGAGTATGTCAGCATTTGCTGACTTTCCCCCTTTTGCCAAATATACATAGTGCTTTGTTAGTGCTTTATTCTTTAATTTTAAATTTTATGCAAAAAAATATGAGTATTTGGCAATAAATGTATTTTTATTTCAAAACAGCGCTTCAGGAATTTTCTTTGGAAAGAAGGATAGTTAAGGCTCAAAATTTGTCGGACTTATCTCTAGACCCGAAATCTGACTAATAATAACTTCAAAAATACATTTATCCACTTTTTTATGCATTATATTCGTCATTCTCATCCCAAACATACCCGAAAACGACATCCTAACTGTCAAAATCGTTTGAAAATACAAACCTTTCGACATAATGGGTAATGTTGAGAAATCCACTAAAATATTGTGAATGGAGCATGTTCTGGGTCTGGAGATGGTACGTCTTTTTAGAGATAATATTTGTAATACTCATCCCAAACATAGTTATAATAAACGACACCCAGATCATCAAAATTGGTCAACAAATAAAATAAAAGTTATTTAAATTTTGGGCGCCTTTTGATAAATGGCGCCATTTTGAATCCTAAGGGCATCATCTTTCGGCTCTGCGTCTCAAGTCGTTCTAATAGACCTAGAGAATAAGTGTACCAAGTGGCACAATTCTAATATGAAATGCCGTTTGTAGTCACGAACCGAACACACTATTCGGTCCGGCTTGGGTATAGATGATAAAATACAATTGAGGATTTCCCAACGGGAAGTTCATTTTAAGGTACCTAGTGCCTATCTCTGGAAGCCTCTCAGAGGCATCCATCCACCTTCGCTCCGGAGTCTAAATGAAAGAAAAAATAGTCTAGGGGCGGGCGTTCGGTCCTTCGTGTGTTACCTACCCATAAAGGAACGAACGCTGACTGAAGATGACAATTGATACGTTTTCATCATAATGTTTATTTCGTACAAAGAAATAAACACATATACCTACAAAGAAATGTTGACAGGTTTAAATTGTGTTTTTGAATTGTAGAGCCAATCTGGTACCTATCTATCCTAAAATCCTGAAGAATAATTCATAATAGCGAATTAAAAATTATAATAATTGTAACCTTGAATGTACCTATATGGGTGTCATTTTTTTAAATTATTAAATATAATAGTAACCTGTCAGGCCACGTATGCCGCATGCATCCGGAAAGGTGGGCAAAGATCGCCCATCACTGGGTGTCTGGGTGCCACAAGACGGACAGCGGCGCCGAGGCAGACGTATAAGTGGAAGGACGATATCGACCACTTCCAAAAAGGATGGTATAAGGACGCCGAGGATAGGAAAAAATGGAAAGGAGGAGGGGAGGCCTTTGCCCAGCAGTGAGACAGTCTATAGGCTAATAATAAAAAAAAGTAACCTGTGTGCCTTGGAATGACCGATATGGGATGTCAATAATGACAAATAGTAATCGGGAGAAAACACTGAGAAAGTTACTGATTATTAAGTTCATGAATGGAATCGTAAAAGGTACATTTAACGGGAAAAATGTCACTTCTGTTGCAACTTAGTCTCGTCCACATTTTCAAAGAGTCCGGTTGTTTCGACCAGGCGCCTGGCATTGTGCTCCCTCGCCGCTCTATTGTTATTCTGACAATCTCCTCGGAGCCGACTGTACCGAGCTATTCTGTCTGTGTAGGTAGTAGGTACACTGCGGCCGAGGTGGCCGGCGATATTATTTGATTTGAGGGAGAACGCTTGAAGGTGTTTAATAAGATTAGAGATTGATATACAGTGTAACAATGCGGTTGTAAGTATAGATTACTCGTAGGGTGAGTCAGTCTCTCGTTCTCTAGTGGCCAGCACATCAGGGTCATCAGGGCACTCAGTACTTCACATGCACACTAATATCCTCATTCATGCAAACAAACACATTCATACAACACAACACGCACACTTTGCTTTGCTTTCTTCCTCCGTGCAGTCACTGAAGGGCCAGCTGAATTCAGCGCTGTGACTTCCCTCAGCATTATGCTGAGCTGGTGTACCCTTTTTGGCACTGTACCACACCGGATGTTTTGTGCTGAATATATTATATCTTTGTATACTTCTGTATTGTGTACTTGCTGTATTCTGGTGTTCACAGTGCTAAATAAACATTTTTCAATTTCAATTTCTTTGGTGCTTTACGCTTTTAATTATTCGACACATTCATAAGAATGTCAAGATATCATCAGAAAAAGTTATTACGATCCGGTTCCACAGTACGTTCGGGTTTGCTTAATGTGTCTTCCTTCCACTGTACGTTCTTTTAAAATCGTTTTCCCATTCATTCTCAGCGATAGGGCTGTTTGTATGAAAAAAAGATATTCAGTTATCGATATACAAGCGTTTCATACTCGGTACCTACAGCTATATAGTTACCTGAATAACTTTTAATAGTTTTAACGACATTGGCAAGTTGCAATAAAATATACAACAATCAAATACTTTGCATACAACATTGATTCCTCCCTCTCTAGTTTAGTTATCGACACATGACTGAGTGACTCTACAAGCGGTTAATGCAGATATCACATGGTGTGCAATTCAGGAGTTACAATCTTTAGAACTCTTGAAGAAAGATAACCTATCTCAGAACCGGCGGAGAGCTTCCAAGAATGACCTCTCCCGGGAATGAACCACCATCTATCTCGCTAAGCCTTGTTTAGAGCGGCAGGTGACTCGCATAGGGCGCGGGAATTTATGCCCCGTTCACTTTACCGAGAAACGGTCGCGAGATGTTGAGATGGGATAGAGCTAGTAACAGTAATACTGGTAGTAAATAGATTTAACTACATAGTGACTAGACTATCAGTCGACGCATTCGTTGCGCACTTTCTCTTTACAAGTCGGTTTTGGCAATCGTATTACCAGAAATAATAGGGCGACCAAATTCGCTACCACATAGCAGTATGCGCACGAGTGGATATTGTGCGTTACAGCAACGGCCGCAACAAAGTCGTTCACACAAACAATCCGATGAGTGTGCCCTTTGATGTACTACAACTACTGACTGACGGCCTCTACTGTGTTGCCATACGTTGGAAAAAGAGATTTCAATTAAGAGGTATGAAGGAAGATCAATTTCTTATTTTGTCAGCGAAATTTTGTGTTTTGACATCGCAAAGTTATAAGGGAGAATCTTCGCCATTATTAGAAACCTAGTTGTAAAGATATAGGTTATCCCATGGCATCAGATTACACCAAATATCTAGAAAAAAGAGTTAGAAGAAACAAAATAAAGCTTCAAACTGCTAAGCTTAGAACAATCCATTCCAAGCCTTTCTCAAAAACACCTCAATTCAAGGAAAATTTCTGAATCAGCAAACACAAGCGCTTGCGCATCCGTCGCTAACTGCCTCACGTCACAACTACTATTTCATACACAGACTTAAAAGCGGACATCGGTTTACGACCACTATAAATTATCCGACGCTTAAAGTGAATACTCGACCTGAAGAAAAAGCGAGCAAGAGGCGGCTATTTTAACCAGCCAGGTAATATTTCGCTCGAAATCAACTCTTGTAACTGTATAAGCTGGAGATATTATCTGTGGAGCTGTAATTTACGGTTGGTTTCAGAATTGGAGCCTGGAGTTATCCTGGGGGGCCATTTATGGCTTCATGTTTATATTAGGCGCGACTCATTACAGTGATATGCAAGAGAAGCTGAAAGGAAGATCTATGAGTCCTAGACCTAGTCTAATGAAAATACTTATAAGTAGACGTCGAAAGCTTAATGAAAGAATCGGAAAGATTCTGAATTTCACCAAATAGGTTTAAAGCAAGCGTTTTTCTATTTTAACATGGAAGCTATTTTCTGTAACAGAAGAAAATAGCACCCAACTAAACGTAGCTGCTGCAGTAGTAGCCACAGTTACTTAGAGGTGCAGTAGTAACAATAGACACAGAAGATTAATAAATACCTTGCAACAAGAAAAACACTACAAATTATGACGCTAATAAATCAGCAACAAACGAACTGCGACTATTATTTACATAACTCGTAAACCCGTTAATCAAACGTTTTGTTGACGCGACGTGCGACAGGCCCGCGACAATGTTGCGACACTGCGACTGCGACCGGCGACTGAACCCAACTAAAATAGCCAGAATGATTTATATCAAACACCAGGTTAATTGACGTACCGAGAAATAAATCTAGAACATTGGGTTTAGCGGAATTGCTTTTAAATAGAGTTGAGAGGGCAATTTGTCTAGTGCTTTCATGTTGCAGGTATTTCTGAGAAAATTGATGGACGCTTTATTAGGATAATGTGCAATTATACTGTGCGTTTGACGGATCATTTAGTCTGCTGATAATTAACTGCCAAGTACTCGTCCACGGGTAAGAGAAAACATTAATTAGTATCAACTGGTTGAAGAGACTTGGTTGGATCACCAATTTTAATAATGTCATGTCAGATTGTAAACCTTTAAAAGATCAATCGGCATCATTATCTCCATAACCGTCGTTTTCATCATCATTGTAAGTGTTGCTCTCATCAAACTTATTAACTTACCATTAACTTTTATTTTCTCTTTTCCATATAAATAAAATGCCGATTCTACACAAGTCTATATTGCCAGACAGTTAACCACAACGGAACGAACCAGAAACAGATTTCCAATTTGAAAGAACCTAGGATTTTTTTGTATGTGTCCACCCCGAGCAAATGGTGGCATCCGTCATGCCACGGTTACAAATACGTCGGGCGCCCGCGCCGTGACATTCAGATGAATGGAACAATACCACCGACATAGTTGGAAATCAAATCTATGGACAGCGGTGTTTTGTTTAGATAACGCGAATGAAATGAACGTGAAAATAATTTTCAGGAAAAAAAATAAAGATCCTGAATACGCAACATGTAATGCCTTGGGTGGGGAGGAAACCTGACTGGAAGGCCTGAATTGCAATGCCCAATGAAAACTTTCGAAATTGACACGCTTGGGACTTGGGAGATATATTAATCTAAAATTATAGTAGGAATTGTCTCAACTACACCATAATCTGCAGCTTCTGAAAATAAAAAGAAGAATGTCCTAAGACTGAATTAAATACTCATAACCCAGATGAACTTAACATCTGAAGAAGTCAAAACACCGCGTGCAAGAAACAAAATAACGTTAATTCCCGAATTAGACGCAGGTGATCCGCCTTGAATACCTTATGAAGCAGTCAGCTGTCACTGCAGCCCGTCAGTCCAAAATGAGGAGCACGACCGGGTTCCACGTACGGAGTCCACATTTAGCCACGGCCGTTTAATCAAGGTGTCCGGGGGGAGGGGTAGCGGTCGCGGGGAGACCACCGCGTGTAATTAAGGTACAGGTTGACACATGACAAATTGCCGGTGGGCCGACGGATATTGTATTTAAACGTCGGTGCGGTCGGGCTTCCTCTAGAGAAGATCTGAAGTTTTCCTCGCGGAATCCTTTAATCAAGAGATTTTACAAATAGATATTTAAGAGAACGTAATATGTCCAGACTAATTCAATTAATTGACTGAGATTACAAACGCCTAACCTATTGAAACTAGATAAAATCGTGCAAAAGAGTTTTGATATTATCCCATAAGACAGAACAAGTGTTAGATAGAGATTAAACGCCAAGTGTAAATGAAGCAAAACTATATACTTTCCCTTTCTATTTCTCACAATTAAATCTGAAATCACAATACCAATATACTAAATACTTATTACAAATACCACTTGTCACTTGTAGCTATAACTATATCGTCTACATATACCTGGATAAGTTCACACCTGTGCAAGCCCAAAGTCCATCTCGGTTACCTGGCGCTGATTGGTTTGTCGTATAACTGCTGCCATTCTTTCTGAAAGCAAAGTTCGCAACAAATTCAATAGCAGTTTGTAAAAAAGCAATACGTACAAAAACTGGCGATGTCCCGTCAAACGATTTGTCACATTGATGAACAGTTTCCTCGTGTCATACTCGCATTGTGACACTGGACGGCGAGCTGATTTACTGCCACGCGCCTGGCCCCACCTAGACACACTATAATGGTAAAAATATATCACTTTCACCTATAAATCGTTCAATAATTGTATTGGAATAATCTGTATGAAAGAGTTACAGCAGCAGTGTAACAGTCGTGAATCACGAGGTTTGCAGACCTTAAATGGATCTGATGGCCCGACATAATTTTTCTTCGTTTGTGTTGATTTTTGAAGTCTATTCGTAAAACGTAGTGATTACCGAGAAGGTAATCTATTCGTTAAAATTCGATTCTATCGAAATAGATTCAGTTCAATCAATCGTAAATTGTCATATTTAATTATCTTTGTATGTAAGCACGTAATTTCTAATGGTACCTCCATTAGAAATTAGTTTACCTACGTGCTACTAAATTTCCCCAGCCCAAGAATAAGAAAAATAGTTACCTGTTTATTTTCTATCCGAGACTCTGAAATTTCAAGATTCTTTCAAGACTATGTATTTTCAAGATTTTATATTATTTCACAGTACGAATACATGTTATGTTAGTTACGCCAACATGACCCATTTTAATACGAAAACCCATAATTTTTTTATCATCAATTCTTGTTTTAATATGTCACATAAGTTCGGAGAATAGACGTAGTGCGCGAGTAAACCAGATGTCATAATTTGCCTCTTTGATGTCCAAGTACATTCCTGCAATCTTGTTGTTGCCGTCGAAACAAGCTGCAGTATTAGAGACTTAGGTTGATGTTTATAAAATTACCTGCATTGTTAAGTTGGTGGTAGAACTAGGTAGTGGTAGGATGTTTAGTAGATAGTTTAATATGATTTATTAATATGATAAACATTCCGCGTTGAAGGATGTGTGTCATTTTAATGTCGCTGGTTGCCTTTCACAGAGCTTCTTGTTTATTTTTTGTTGAGATATTATTTTCTCATAAGTATCGTCCGATGGATGTGGGGCAATTTCTTTGAACCTCGTTAATAGAATTTAATTCAAGGTTTTATTTTAACTTAAGGAGAGCGAACTCTCTGAACCGATGTACAGAGAACATGACGCAATCAGTTTAATTCAATTCAATAACTTTATTTCGAACTAGTGTAGTGGCCCATAAATTGTTAGTATTTAATAAACCTACTGTCAGCAGAGATAATATTTAATTAGGTTTGTGATCAGAGGACCCGTCGGAGCCCGATGAAGGAGCCGCTTTACTACGTATAGACGTATCCAGGCCAGTGCCATCACCCTCCCAAACACTCAGTACCTCACATACACACTAATATCCTCATTCATAAAAACAAACACATTCATACAACACAACACGCACACACTGTTGCTTTCTTCGTCCGTGTAGTCACTGAGCTTCTTCTTCTGTGCCAGCTTAAAATCAATGCTGTGGCTTGCCTCAGCATTAAGCTGAGCTGGTGTACCATTTTTGGCACTGTACCGCACCGGATGCTTTGTACTGCATGTATTAATCTATGTATACCTACTTCTGTATTGTGTTCTATATTCTGGTGTTTAGTGCTAAATTTCAATTTCAATTTACCGGGCAGCTTTACCTGTCCGCTATTGTGCTCTTGCTAGATGCTGTTGGTGCTTTCTAGTGCTGTTCATGAGACAAAACTCTGTATGGGTCCTGTATCTGACTTAACCTTGGAATTGAACCGTAAACTTTACTAACTGCCTTCTAAATCACACCGATGTTTTTAGTCATGACATTCAATAATAGAATCTGTATCATTCTGGCTAGAGATGGTCCCTTCTACAACACCGCCGACACAAAGAGCTATTGAAGTAAATCAAGAATACGTTATAGTACTCATATAAGAGGGTGTTATATTACAGAGATATAATAACTTGTCATGTAAGTCAACACCAAAAAATAAGACACAAATTATGAAATTATGTTCCCATCATCCAATCTTTCGTTTCAAAACATCATAATCATTTCAAACTAAAAGACTTCTCGCAATGTTTCTCAGAACGTGCTCAATGGTGCAGGTTCGCTTCCCGGGTCGTAACTTTCAGCTAAGTGGTTAATTTGCGCCGTGTGGATTTGTGCTCCAGATTTTTAGTTACAAAATCGCCAGTTACCGTTTCGTTGGATTAGGTTTGATGAGTTCACTTTGGGATACGTTGTGTAATATGCGCTTTTGAGAAACTAAAACGAGATAACGTCCCATTATCTTGAACAGCTTTATACTGTGAGCCTTTGTTGCCTCTAACCCGACACTAGTTCTGCATTAATTTCCCAGCTCTACATACTTGTAGTATTTAGATGTTTCATAAAATAACCAACTTTCTGACCAATTAAGTTGAAGAATCAAACAATCAATAAACCATCGATAGTAACGTAAATAAAAACTTACAACAGCAGTTTTAAGTGATGCTAGAAAAAACAGAGCTGACTAAATGTTTTTGGAGTTTTAGGCACTAGAGGTTTACTTCTTCATCATAGTCGTATTCCTCATTGAAGGGTTGTGATGGCAGATTTTAACGGCGTGATTTGTCATTGCTTTCCCCATTTCACACACTGGTTATCTCAGTTTGCAGGTTACCTCACAATGTTTTCCTTCACCCGTAGCGCTGTCGGTAATGTACGTAAGTCTTTCAAAAAAACCGAAAAACTCATACATGGCATTGCATGATTTCGAACTCGGACCTCCCGTGCGTCGCGTCGCGTGAGGTTTACTTCTAAAGGCACTCAATACACAATAGCCATCATAGATCTTTTAGATTGCAATGATTTATGGGTTGCAACCATAGATGAAAGAAAAAGTAGTCTCCTTCCCCAAAGGAGGCGAGCGTTCCTTCCTTCGTCGCTGCAACCTTGCTTTTAGCAACAAATAAAAAAAACCAACACACAACATAAAATTCCGTCCATAACTACTACCCCTAAATACTTGACGGACTTGAGCATCTAACCCCAGAACTTGATGATCAACTACCGGGCGGGAAGCCTTGGCACCCCAGGATCACTTCCCGAAGTTCTACAGAACATTAAAGGACTGCTGGACTTTCTTGCGATGTTGTTCCCACCACACGCAAAATAGGAGCTGAAGATGTCGAGTTGCGGAAACCACCCCGTTATTACATTACCCCGAAACTTATCCATGGTCGAACGTACCTATATACGAGTAGTAACTGTTAGGTAGGTAATCTGTGGTCGAAATACTTTATGGACTTGAACATCCAACCCCGGAACTATCCGTGGCCGAACTTAAGAAGTTAATACTTTCCCGACACGCGAAGGCCTCAAATGAGCCCAAGGTAATCAGCGGCCGGAAGAAACCCTCACCGATACAGGCCTAACGTCGTTTCCGGCGGCGTGGAGCCTCTCCGGGAGTCATTAGGGGAGACTCTTGGAGCTTACTGAGTACATGGTGTCACGAAATACCTGTGTAATTTATGAAGGCTTCATTATTATCGACTAGAATTAATTTTAGATTTTGGTGTTACAGGTGTTAAAAATGGCAGATCAGTTACAAAATATACCTAAGTACTGTGTGCTCGCATCCGTCATGTAACAAAACGCTTTTTAACAAAACGCAATGTTGTATTTATCTACCTCCTTGTAGCTAAGAAAATAATTATAAACATATAGCTGAAGATTTGTAAACGAAACCGGTCGTAATTAATAAAATACAATAAAAACCCGTGAAACAGTGTATTATTTAAGTCTAATCATGTACTACAAATTTCACCAAGTACCAACAACCGCAAGTATTAACCATTCAAATAATACAAGTCCTAACGCAATACATTCCATCAAAATCCACCTTCTACTTATGTATATAACGTCTAATACACTTCGTACTGAGAATCTTTATTATGCCCGGTTTACACTTGGCCAAGGACGGTGGCGAGTGCAAGTACAGTAGCGAGTAGAATGGCGAGTGCCTGGCCAGAGGCAAAAAGTCAAACAAAATTTGGATCAGGCAAATTTGCAAGGCGGCTTGTAAACCAAGTTGACTCGTCCATGTTAAACACTTGAAGTACAGTGGCGAGTAGAACGGGGAGTGCCTGGCCAGTCAAACAATATTTGGATCCACTGGCAAGGCAACTTGTAAGGCACTGTACTTGCCTTGAGAATGAATGTGTGAGTGACCGAGAATAAATCACTGTGATTATATTATTTACTTCATTTCATTGTTAATGTAATAAATTAATTTGTATGTTTGTTGTTTAAGTTGACATGTTTCTTAATTCTATTGTGTATTTCCATCTGACAAATGTAACGCATTGGAATAATTTCTGTTATATTGCATTTTTGACTAATAAATAAATAAATGTAAACCGGCCATTACGAGTATTTTGTAGTCGGTTAGAAACATAAACTGAGCTCTTTGGCGTAATTTATAATTATTATTATCATGTGTGTGAATTCTACTCCGCGTTATTTGAACGTAATCCAATAACTCACGCGTGTCGTCCCCGACACTAGTGTACCTGCCAACTGCGCCGGCGCAAGGACACGCACCACCAATCACCGTAATTCCTCTTGAAGGTGTTATGAAAAAATATAACTACTTTGGACGTGACAAATGGCGCCAGACGGTATCTAAGACGGAACCAGGGCTGCATTCGGGATTTTTTTAAATTAAAATGTCTTTTTTATTTCATGTTAAATACCTCTGAATTGTAGGTACAAGAAATTGTTCACGAGTTATTTAGCACAACAGTTAAAAAAACGGACCAGCTTCTGCGATAGTCTCTAGATCTCTAGATCAATTCGTTAGATTTATTGTGTTGTCTTTGGTCTGACCTCATATGAGGAGATATGATGGGAAGGACGCATGAGACCAAGCTTATCGGTGTAAAGCGACGTCTAGAAATTTGTTATGACCGCCATCGATCATTGCGCGTATTTTGGCAAAGCGTATTTTGGGTTTGAAAGAAAGAAAACACATTAATGCCAAAAAAAATACTTTTTCTACAAATATTCAGAAAAGACAATATCGTTGCAGATACTCAGATACTTTTGAGCAGAACAGGTGTAACAAAAAGTAAAAATACAAGATTTTTAACACTTGTAGCGACAATTTGGACCTTACATATACATTATGTCAGATCTGAGGGTTAGGGCAGAGATGGCCCGCTATCATCCTCCGGGTTGTCCTCACCCAGTGGTTCCATTCTTGTAGTTACGGTTTAATTATTCGGAAATGCAATATTCTAGAAAAAAGTATCAAGGTCCGACTGCCTCGTCGACGAGTCGCGAGAGAATGATCCCACCTTGGGTCGGGCGCCCGCTTTTATAGAGGCCAGGTAGTGGGGGGCGGCATGACGTGGTATCGGCTGTTGCTGCGTGTTTGCTTTGTCGCAAGCGCAGGTGGGCATTGCACGTGCACTATGACGTCACTTGTTGTTTGCGCTGACAAATACAATACAAATATACTTTATTGCACACCCGGGACAAAAACAAAACACAACATAAAGAGAGGTACAATACAATGTGCAGAAGGCGGCCTTATCGACCTTCCTGTACTATTACTACTATTACATTGCACAATAATAACGAGAGTAATAAATAACTGTAAATCTCTCTATCGTGAAAATATGGAAATATTTATTACAAAGTCCAGTTTGAACTATGACACATTATCCTTATGTCCGTCACATGAATTCCATTTATAGATCCAGCGCCATTTTACGTCCACCCTAATACGCCCTAGGTCACTTTTATTTAAAATAAAATATTCAGTCTTTTCCCATGTAAAGCATTGCATTGTTTGTGCTACCAACAACAAGATTTTTTCCACGTGTATATAGCACTATTCCACAAATCCACTCCCGCGCACCGGTCGCGCTATTTCAAACAAAGCAGCTGCGCGCATACCTGCGACTGATATATCGTCGAAAAACACAACAATGTCACCGCCCCGCACTGTTTTATACACTTTGATGACGGTGGACGCTGGCCTTGAGGTTAGGAATGTTATTAGAGAAAATATGCTATTAAAATAATAGTAGTTTTTGTCTGAAGAAAATATTCAAAGGGTTTTTGCGATCTCGAAAATAATGTCTGAAAAACATGGCTTACCATACTAAGATTTTAGCGAATTTGGAATATTAGAAAAAGAGTTGTTCAATTACCTGACTACGTTTAGAATCTATTGCTTCTTTTATCTGCTATAAACCTACCATATTCTCCTCTAACCTAACCCTTAAATCACCTTTCTGCAGAAACATGTTTATTCAAAGGAAACAGCAAAAAAAACCACTTTTCT
This sequence comes from Hofmannophila pseudospretella, assembly GCA_947369225.1. NCBI lineage: Eukaryota > Metazoa > Arthropoda > Insecta > Lepidoptera > Oecophoridae > Hofmannophila > Hofmannophila pseudospretella. Next base: position 14,942,890 of record OX376318.1, on the reverse strand, counting down.
TCAAACGTAAAACGTAAAAGATAACCTGTAAATTTACGTGAAATGCAAAAAATGATTTTAAAAATAAATGCGGTTGATAGCCCCGTCATAATTTCCAATATTTTATTGCGCCTTCCGTCGGCGCGCGCGCACCTCGCCGACGGCAAAACGGTCGGATATGACGGCCGATGGTCGATCAACATCTCACCGGTTTAGAGCTAAGTTCTCACGGATTTATTCTAAGATCTCACTGATTGCCGCCAGATGAAAGTTTTGTGATTTAATAAAGCGGATTTGTTTTGAAATATGAATTCGAAGACTTTTTTGCAATATTCTAAAGTCGCGTCTCCTGCTTGTTTTTCGGTTTACATTGCACAAGACACAAAAACATCTATGTACTACTTACTTACCTACTGATATGAAATTTCTTTCCTCGACGTTGCTCGAACCTACTTGGCAACGCGTCAGGCTACGGTTAAACTGGGGGTGCAGGTTCGAGTCACGTTGGAGGAATATCGTTTTCATATGTTTCCAATATTTGTAATATTTTTTTTAATAGCCTATAGACTGTCCCACTGCTGGGCAACGGCGTACCCTCCTCCTTTCCATTTTTCCCCTATCCTCGGCGTCCTTATACCATCATTTTTGTAAGTGGTCGATATCGTCCTTCCACCTACGCCTGGGCCTGCCTCGGCGCCGCTGTCCGTCTTGTGGCATCCAGTGTATGGCGATCTTTGCGATATTTGTAATATCATATAAAAAACATAACGGTTTATCAAAAAAAAAAAATTCTACAGATGAGATTGAGAAACAACCATGTTTGAGTGAGAAACAGGTTATGCTTTGTGTAGTTGTTTTGGCTTAAAACACACACAGGAGACGTTGCTTTAAACTTGGAATAAAACATGATAAAACTGCGCATAATTTTTTGGTATTATAATTAACTTTATGATATATTAAGATATTTACGCATGATATTGAGTAGTTTTCAAACTCCATCATGTTCTCACGTATTTTAGTTGTAAAAAGTAGGTACCTACTATCTGCAATTTGTTGTAGTTCTAGGTACATGTATCGAAAAAAATTGCAGTTAATAAGCTTAACGAGTAGTTTTTTCATCTACCTTATACAGAAGATTTGTTTACGACAAGATGGAACATGTCAGCTATAGGGAGTAAATGGAAAGCTTAAGTGTATAGAGAAGGGATGTTACGGAGGTGGTTTTACCGGAACCGGAGTCGGATCCGGATTCGATACCGGAGACGGAGGCGGAGGTTGAAGAGAAATGGTCAGAAGAAGTTCAAATTTTAAATCGTTTTTTAATGTTTATAGCTGTACTGGCCAATATTTTTTATGATGACGTTTGCGGCAATAAAACATTCCTTTATCCATGTTTGCTCACAAATCTTCGGTATAACCTCCGATTCAAAACTATCGGAGCCGAAGTTGGAGTCGGAGGTGTAAAGCAATCGGAAGTTCCTACCTTTCGGAGTTGGAGTCGAAGCTCTGTAACATCCCTAGTATATAGAGACAACTCTAGTATTATTTTTGACAAAAACACGAGTTCATACATACGCTTTCAACTCTAATACGGAATGGTCAGCGTATTCGTAATAGTGGAATTAAATTCTTTTCAAACAAGTACAGTCGACCACAAGCCACTATAGCTTGTGGTTGACTGTATTAAAACTATGTAAACTATGGAGGATTAAATTTGAGGTACAGTCGACCACTTTTAGTTTCGGTAGGTTGATCTGTGATCGACTGTACCACACATTAAATCCTCCATAGTTTCTCTTCATACCAAAAACCAATTAAAAAGCCAATAAAATTAAAAATAAGAAGTAAGCAATAAAGATAAACAATTAAGTCTGCAGGAGGCTCACGTGGGACTGAGGTATAAATCATCTCAGAAATAGCTCTCAGCGAAACACGTGTCTAGTCCAGTCTAGTCTAGGCTATAAATACACACAATAGCACATCTGTGCCTGTTTCATTGTGTGTTAACGGTGACATTTTTGTTGAAACGTAGACGAGCGGATAAGACCGGCCGCCTGGTGGTAAGTGGTTTATTGTCGAAATATCTCACTTCAAAAAAAAACATGAGGATTTTTGATAACCTGGACTAAGGCCGCGTCCGCTGTGTTGATGTACATTGCTGGTTATCGTGTTCTTTTACTGAAGTTTTAACTTCATAACGAACAATGAATGTTAATCCGCCGCGGACGTCCGCGTCACGCAGCGGACGAGCTTTTAAGGTTAAGGTTACAGTCATAGTATTTTAAGACTTCAGTGGAGTGCCTCAAGGTACCATCTTTGCTTACCTAGGTATCTGTTAGAAAAAGCATAAGAAGGAAGTTTTTATTTGTTTGCGGTGCGTATTTATGTCTCATCCCATGGATTTCGTAAAATGCGGCAGAAATGGGACAATACTATTACCTACGTTTGCAGTCCAAATCAAATCAAAATGTTTTTATTGTAAGTAAGTACCTTATAGTACATTTTTACAACGTCATTTCTCACTCTACCACCGCTTCGTAAGGTGCTATAGCTGAAAGGAACGAAGCGGCGCAAGAAACTTTCAGCAGCACATCTTTTGAAATAAATATATCTTACAATAATTAAGAATACAATCATATATGTACACAATGTGTAGAGATTTAAGTAGTCATTTATTTTATAATAACCCTTTTTACATAAAGTCCGTCTTATATGAGTCTTAAATGTTTTCTCCGTCATATTTATTACAGTATCAGGTATCTTATTATAAACTCGTACACAGTGACTCATAAATGATGTGTTCACTCAAGCCTCGCTGAGTCCATATCAATGATTTCTCCCAGAATAACATTTTATAAGTAATTTCTTACTCTTTATGGATTAATACCTATCTAGTTTAAAACGAATCACAAATTGTATGAATACGCTCTATTTCGATTCTTATATTATTTGCATTAAACCTGTATAATATGAATAAACATTTTATATCTATGTTTATACTTACTTCTCGTAAAGACGCTTTAAAAGCACCACTCGCATTAGAAAAGCTGAACGTAATGCCTTTAGAAACCTCTCTTCGTCTCTAAATCGCAGAAAAAAATTGTTTAATTCATTAGCCAGCCGTCCCGAAAGGCAAAAAAGCCATAAACAGCCCCCCATCGGCGCGGAGGTTCCCACCGCCGCGCCGTGCCATTAACATATAAATGCGTGCCACTTGCGGCAAATAGGTAAATAAAAACACAATCGGTACGCTATTAGCTTGTGGCCACGAAGTGTGCTATTGCAAGAGCGAAGCGATAAGCGAGATACAAGCGTATCTATACGCTTGACATTTTTTTTTTATGTACTACTAAACCCGCATTTGACCTCGATCTCGCCTGATGGTAAGCGACGATGAGGTCGACGATGGAGCATGCGGGTCCAGTAAATGCCTATTCACTCTGGCCTTGAAGATCCCAAGGTTGTAGGTTTCGGGAAATACCGACACCGGCAGGCTGTTCCATTCCTTAGCCGTTCGCATAATGAACGAAGAAGCAAATCGCTTCGTACGAGCAGATGGGATATCAACAACATAAGGATGGAACCCCTCCCCGCGCCTGGTAGTCCGAAGGCGGAATGGAGATGCTGGAATTAGGTGGTGCAATTCCGATGCGCACTCTCCGAAATGTATCCTATAAATACATTTCAAGCAACCATGTTATTTCAGAGGGGCTACCGATAGCTTGGAACAACTCGGACATAAGGTACGTACCGTTGGCCATTAACCACACGACAAGAAGTTTCATGTGAATTATCCCAAGGTGATTCCTTTAATGTTGCATGTTTAATAGTATAAAATAAACATCATAAGCTTTAACTAAAATTGTAATTCTGGAATCTGAATATTTGATTGACACGTGTGTAAAATGGTCAATATGTGTACTCGTATGTAATCTCCACGACACAGGCAACGCCTAGTGTGGAGGTTATAGTTTAATGTGAAATGTTAATTAATATGTGGTAAACGAATTTTTTTTTTCAATTTTTCAATTTTCAAAAACAAACCCGTGGAAGATTAAAAAATAATTAAAACACCGTCGGCACTGTGCATCATTTTGTCTTGCCTTATTTTAAAGGTTCAAAGATATTACTGTATTCTGAAGAAAAATCGATTTTCCCATTCATGAGCTTTATCAATACTGTGTCGTTAACACATTACAAAAAATAAATACATCACTAGATCACTAAATCACTAAATCATCACTATGATACATAGATATCAAATCGTATTGATATTACCATACAATTTCAGTAAAAGTTGGCATTATTTATATAACTCCTTAAAATCAAACTGTACGTGACTAACTGCTACGATAAAACAACCTACAGTATGTCAATCAAATCAAAACAAATCAAAATGTTTTTATAGTACATTTTTACAACGTCATTCTTTTTTACTCTACCACCGCTTCGTAAGGTGCTATAGCTGAAAGAAAGAAGCGGCGCAAGAAACTTTCAGCAGCACATCTTTTCGCGTGGATCACTAAAACCGCTCCCGCTTCCGTTCTGCTGCAGCCTGTTCCGCTATCAAACGCACAGCTCACCCCGCGACTCAAGACGACCCGACTTACCGCCCCTCTGGGGATTGAGACGTGATTGACACGCGTACACCTTGCTCGCACCCTTGGATGATTGCATACACTTTTTTCTGCCTTTTGTGGGTTGCCATACTATAGTATGAAAACCCCCAAAGGCGCAAATATGTTTGTCAAAAGAAACCTGAAGCACGGTTCTGATCGTGACTACACTTTTGGGCAGGGAACCCCGTGTGTATTTACAGTTCATCAGCAGCCTGTTAATGTCCCCAATGTTGGGGCACAGGCTTCCTCTTGCACAAGGGGGTTATGGGCCATGATACACCGAGCGGACCCAGTGCGTAGTGTTGCATTTCACACGCCTTCGGATATTTTTTCCTCAGACATGCAGATTTCCTCACGATGTTTTCCTTCACCGTTAGAGCAGTCGGTAAATGTACAACGGTCTTCGAAAAAATCCGAAAAATTCATTGGTTTATGTCACGGTTTCGAATCCGAACCTCCCGCATGTGAGTCCGGCGTCCTGTAGCTACTAGGCCACCGACACGTATTTCCAGTTAGTCGATTGCAATTGTTTCGACACCCGCCGTTGCGGCACCGCCCATTCTGAATAAGAAGACAGGGGTTCCCTGTAAAAAAAAAACTAATAAATGGTTTTTTTATTTCATTTGGGTAGGTAGTTCCGTAATTTTTTTGGATAAAGCTTCTTGTCGAATGTGCCCAAGCCCCAACCAAAGAAATTAATTTATGGCTATATGGAAGTTCAAGACAGGTGGATCAAGCCTTCTAGTAATCTCTGATACAAAGTTATAGGCAAATTAAAACAGGCCGAAATGCTTCCAAAACAGTAGTGCCCCTTTTTTTGCTTGACTTGGAGGGTGCACTGCCGTCCCCCAGATTAAAATCTACGAACTTGATCCAATCGTATATGGCAAATAACTAAATAAAACCTTATACACAAATAGAGTTGATAACTGAACCCTTTTAATGAAACTCATAATTTCGCCAAGCCTTCCGCAGCCCCTGTGGCCTAATGGATAAGGCATCGGCCTCCTAAGCCGGGGATTGTGGGTTCGAGTCCCACCAGGGGTACGAAATTTTTTTTTTCCTTTTTTATTTTGTGATATTATTCCTTATCTTTCTAAATTACTTAGAAGTAGTTAGTTTAGAAACTAACCACATCTTTTTCAGTAGGTAAGTAACTGTTTATTTAGTAGGTATGTAGGTTCGTTCCCAATAGCCTGGGGTGAAGATATTATCACACTGTTACCTATTTCTGCCGCAAAGCAGCAATGCTTGTAGGTATTGCTGTGTTTCTGTTCGGAGGCTAAGAGAGCCAGCGCAATTATCGACATATGAGGCACTCCATCGAAGTCCTCAAGGACTGTACTTTTTCTGCAAGAATATACGAATGTGACCAGTTGGGGAAAACAAAAAGTGGTTTATTTTAAGATTCACTATCTCGTCACACATATCTACTGTTAATAAAAAACGTTTCGTGACCAGCTGACGAAAAAAAATATCGTCTATTTCTAGTTTCGCCATCGTGTGACAAGTTCCGTGTGACCAGTTGGTGAATAACCCAAACTCTCTGCCCACACCTAGATACCTACTCAAAGTAGAGAAGTCAGAGACAACTCATAAATCTGATTCGACATTACCTACAACATTAATTTTAACGTCGTCCGTCGCAAGTATCAATGAATAAGTTCAAAGCGGTCTGTTTAACGCTAGCGTGGAACATAAACCATTTGCCGCCACCTTCGAAATTACCGGTCGTGGCGGTCTGCGACTACGTTCTTGGGAAAGCTGACTGGATTGGTGCGACACGACGCGACGCGATTACCTATCATCACAGAAAAAAGTCAAGATAGAACGGTGACGCGGGCGAGCTGCCATATGAATCGCGCGTGTCAACATTTTCATAAGCCACGCCGCCAAAGTGACGTGATTACGAAAGAAATACCTCCTTTTGATCGATTCACTGTCGTACAGACCTGATTCTACTATTACAACGTAAACTCAATATGAACTAAATTGCAGCGACTTGACGTATTTCGTATGCCACTAGTCACGAACCGTTCGTTTAAGGTACATGTCGGTCAAGCCAACGATCGATCGCGATCGGTCCGCTAACATATGTTAGCGTGGTGTTAGAAAAATATGATTTGTATTTAAAGTTGGATCGATACGAAAACGTAATCGCTACTTAGTTGGAAAAGAACGACAAACGTTGTAGAACAGTGGCTCCTGTTGTTCTGATAGTTACAAACCGCACAATAAGGCATTTTAGCACAGCCGCTCTGATCGATGCGCGTCGAAAACTAGGCGCTGAATGAATGAAATCTTGCAGTTGCCAGATTGAGACACGCGTGCCCGCCCACTACACCGTTCTATCTTAATTTATTTCTGTGCCTATCATCTTTATTCTAAAAATATTTAATGGTTTCTTTACACAGAGGTTTATAATCTCCAATATGGGGATGCGCAAGTTTAAAGGGCAGTATGACCGCCATTTCCGGTCACAGTCCTAGGTATTTTAATAAAACTAAATCGATTTTCGGCTAATACGCGTAATTGTCAGAAATATATTGCAAAAATGATATATCGCATCAGACACGCTGGTAATGGCACAGAATACACAGGAATGGTTCCGCGAACAGCACCGGATCCGAATATCGCAAATTCACTGTCCGTGCAAACACTTAAACCACGAGACAAACAAACAACCAAACAAATCTGGAACCAAATTCTACTGTTTAACAACGTTTGTCTTTCTTATTCAGTTAGTAACGAGTACTTTTTCTTATCGATCTTTTATCTACAAATCGTATTCTGTTAATATCACTTTGACACATAATGAGCGAACGATCGATCGTTAGCTTGACCTATCTACTTACTTATTGTTTGTATGTGTGCGCTATCGGATATAAATTCTTTCTTTCGTCCTTTCTTTCTTACGAGCCGTTTGCGACTAGGTACAGTCGACCACAAGCTATAGTACACCATCTGTCAAAAACTTTCGATTAAATCTAAACCTTATGCCTGCGCAATATGATACATTTCAGATTCTCAAATTTTGACGTTTTGGGTAGGTTGACCTGTGGGCGACTGTACATAGTGGCATTTTTTTTTTTTTTTTTTTTTTATGTATAACTAAACCCGCATTTGACCTCGATCTCTCCCGATGGTAAGCGACGATGAGGTCGACGATGGAGCACGCGGGTCCAGCAAATGCCCATTCACTCTGGCCTTGAAGATCCCAAGGTTGTAGGTTTCGGGAAATACAGACGCCGGCAGGCTGTTCCATTCCTTAGCCGTTCGCATAATGAACGAAGAAGCAAACCGCTTCGTACGAGCAGATGGGATATCAACAACATAAGGATGGAACCCCTCCCCGCGCCTGGTAGTCCGAAGGCGGAATGGAGATGCTGGAATTAGGTCGTGCAATTCCGATGCGCACTCTCCGAAATGTATCCTATAAAATACCGATAGACAGGCAACCTTGCGCCGATGTTCCAGACTTTGCAGTCTAGCCTCCACCAGCGATTCGTCACCTATAAGGCGCTTAGCGCGTTTCTCCACTGAGTCAAGGGCAGCCAGTTGGTATTTAGCTGAGCCGTCCCACAGGTGGCAGCAGTACTCCATGCACGACCGGACTTGAGCTTGGTAAAGGTTTAAAAGCTGTCCCGGCGTGAAGTACCGCCTAACCTTACTCAGGATGCCCAATTTTTTGGCTGCGGTCTTAGCTTTTGACTCAATGGAGCGCCCAAAGTTAAGATTGGAAGTCAGATCCAACCCTAAAAGGCTAAGGTGGTCGGTAATCGGTACGGATACACCCCGGAAAGTCGGAGTCAGGTGGAAGGGACTCCGTTTAGCGGTGAATAGACACGCCTGCGTTTTAGTGGCGTTAAACTTGACCAAATTGGCATCGCCCCAATCGGCAACGGCCTTTAAGGTCAAGTCGATACGCTCAACCATGGCCTCTCTTTGAGTCTGGATCTCACCAGCACCAGCGCGCGCAACAGGAAGATATCTCTCCGTAACCGTGCTGTCGTCTGCGTACCCAAAAATACCCGATATGAGCAGATCATTTATGTGCAGCAGGAATAGGGTTGCAGAGAGGACAGATCCTTGTGGAACTCCGGCGTTGATAGCCAGTTGGTCAGACGCGCAGCCATCTAGGACCACTCGTATTGACCGTTCACTCAAGAAATCCGCGATCCATATGCGCAAACTGGCTGGGATTCCATATGAAGGAAGTTTGCTTAATAGGCTACCGTGCCAGACCCTGTCAAATGCCTTAGAAATATCTAGTGAAACTGCAAGAGCTTCACCAGTTTTCTCAATGGCTTCGCCCCAGAAGTGAGTGGCACGAACCAGAAGGTCCCCAGTAGACCGGTTTTGGCGAAAACCATACTGTCGGTCACTGAGGAGATCGTTACCTTCTAGGTATGCCAGGAGCTTGGTGTTCAATACACGTTCCATAACCTTGCAGAGAATGGAAGTGATTGCAATGGGTCTATAATTGGCGGGGTCAGCACGGCTACCTTTTTTGGGCACGGGCTGCACGTTAGCAAGCTTCCAGGAATTTGGAACTTGACCAGTCTTTAGGGAGAGGCGAAACAGGCGCGTCAAGACAGGAAACCGAAGGCATACGAAAACCATCAGTCTGCAATTTAGTTTATACTCAGATTACTTTGTATTTGTAGGTACGTATAAGTAGAATTACATATAAGTAGAGTTAGAGCGCGTCGTGTCTAAGGAGGTCCGAGTTCGAAACCATGCGATGTCATATACCAATAAGCTTTTCGGTTTTTTCGAAGGACTTATGTACATTTACCGACTGCTCTGACGGTGAAGGAAAAAATCGTGAGGAAACCTGCTCACTGAGATAACCAGTGTGTGAAATGGAGAAGGCAATGGCAAACCACCCCATTAAATCTGCCACGAGAGTCGTTCTATGTGATTAATTCCTTAGAATGATCACGACCCCAGCAATGAGGAACACGACTTAGAAGAAGAACAGGTAGAATTGGGCCCTAGCTACAATTCGAAACAGCTGAATGTTTACTTACCCATGGTATCAGTTCAACGTCACCTAGGTATTTTGTATGGGTAGTCGCCAATCCGGGATTAATCAAAAAAATTCGCGTGTAGTGGTTACATCCTGCGAAGGAAAACTTTTACAGATCGCTGGCAAAAAAAACTTTACACTGAAAATAAATTGCTCTATTGTGGTAAAACCGATAACCATTGCTTGGGAGTCATATACATCAGCAACTGGTCCAACGAGTCTCTCATATGATCTTAACTCTACAGCTTGTTATGTATTGCATCCTTAACAACCTGTTTCGATCTACGTCGCTGATTGGCTAGCGATATCAAGACACCTGCCTCACCTTAGCTCTCGACCAATAAGACGCGAGCTCACCTGTGCGATCGATGTTAAGGCGGGGCTATACACCTTGCGACGTCAGTTTGACCTCCTCCGCAGGTGGGCACAGTGTGTATTTTTTTCTTTAGTGTAATGATTGTATTCATAATTATTGTAAGATATATTTATTTCAAAAGATGTGTTGCTGAAAGTTTCTTGCGCCGCTTCGTTCCTTTCAGCTACAGCTCCTTACGAAGCGGTGGTAGAGTAAAAAAATGACGTTGTAAAAATGTACTATAATAAGGTACTTCTTCTAAGTCGTATTCCTCATTGCTGATGGTCGTGATCATTCTAAGGAATTAATCACATAGAACGACTTTCGTGGCAGATTTAATGGCGTGGTTTGCCATTGCCTTCCCCATTTTACACACTGGTTATCTGCGTGTGCAGGTTTCCTCACGATGTTTTCCTTCACCGTCAGAGCAGTCGGTAAATGTACATAAGTTTTTGAAAAAAAAAAAAACGAAAACTCATTGGTACATGACATTGCATGGTTTCGAACTCGGAACCTCCCGCATGTGAGTCCGACGTCCTAGCCACGACGCCACCGACGCTCCTTACTTACTTACAATAAAAAATATAGTAAAAATATATTAGTACCTACTCACATCGGTGTAGAACGCGCTATCGAAATTTTCCTGGGATTTCGCATATATATGAGTTCCAAACATCCATAGTTAGACCAGGACATCTGGTCTCCAGGCACAACACCCCGCCTGGTGGAAGATCTTCCTTTTTCCCTTTCATACAACTGACGTTACGTCATTCCATGTCCCCACATAGCGCGTTGCTACAGTATATTTAATTTTGATTTTTTGATTTCGCAGTATTCAAAACTTCCTTTCTGAGTATTGTTTTTAATGCAATACATTTTAATTTTGAATCCCTATTTACTAACCTTCTTAAATAGGGATGTACTTTTGTCCAAATCCCTGGCCTACCTTGTCCGTTACGATCACGTGTGAAATGGAATCACTGGTAGGTGAGACAGGAACGATCGACACGTTAAAACTTCACCGATAGACGCCTAAATGGTCGTAGCTCTGCCAACTATTCGGTGCAAATATTTTATAGTGCAGAACACCTTCTTATCGATGAAATATTATCGAAGTTCATTGTAATAAAAAATATTGGTAACTAATAAAACTATATTGAAAAAAAGTAAAAAAATATTTCCAAAAGCGCTCACATTAAATAATTAGGTACAGAAGATAAAAATGATCATAATTTTAAATAATAATAAATAATATTTATTGAAAACATCACAAATTAGTAAATCGAACAATACCCTGACTCCCATACTAGGCGAACCTGTATCTTGGGAGCCAGTGCTTTCCCAAAAAGAAGGTATTCAATAACGGTCAGCATTCATCCCATAGACAACTTGGTAGTTATTCATGGGACAAATACCGCCCCCTACTGAATACCAAGCTATAATAGTCACATATTACAATTTATTATAATATATATATTTTTAATTATCATTTTATACCCGAAGACGTGTGAATGTATGTAAGGGGGAATGAAAGGGTGTGTTTGGGGGTGGGAGAGTATGTAAGGGTGTGTATGTTTATGTGTGAGAGGGTGCGTGTGAAAGTATGTATGTGTGCATACTGTAGTTGAGTGACGTATTATTGTTGTGGACGTAATAGTTTCTCGGTTTGATCGTAGCTAAATTCATTCAGGTGAATAAATTCATTTCATATTTTTTTTAATTTTTATTGGACATGGGGAAATAATAAATTAATAAAATTCTTACTAGCTGGATCAAGAACCAGTACCTACTTTCATTACGATCTAAAAACAAACTTACAGAATTTCATTATCAACTCTACGTTCATACAGAAACATCAATTTACTTTAGATATACGTTCTTAGACAGATCACAAATATGAATGAAAAATTAAAAACGAACATTATGAAAATATTATTTATGGACGCTACCATGCAGCACGGTGCCAAGTTTATTTTTTTTAATTATTTTTTTCAGTTGCACGTTATCTTTCGCAGATACATCATATTACACGGTGTTTTAGCGCGCGCCGCGCCGGACTTCCGGTGTGTAATGACTGGTAATGATGTGTGGACGGCTCACCTGGATGCGCGGCGCTGCTCATTAGTGGCTAGGGGTGGGCTCGTGATCGATGAAATATTTATCGACATTAACACAATATCGATAAATATTTTTGTTGTCTAATAAATAAATCTTTCCGAATACAAAGTGAAATTAACTTAGGCTTTGACGTGCTAACGGTGAGGAAATCTGCATGTCTGAAGAAATGAAAAGTTTCCGAAGGTATGTGAAATCCGCCAATCAAATACAAATACAAATATACTTTATTGCACACCCGGGACAAAAACAAAACATACAACATAAAGAGAGGTACAATACAATGTGCAGAAGGCGGCCTTATCGCTTTAAGCGATATCTTCTTATCTTCTTTATCAACACTGGCCCCGCTCGATGGATCATGTCCCGTACCCCCTTGGGCAAGGGGAAGCCTGTGGGGACATTAATAGGCAGCTGATTATGATGATGAGACGTGCTTCTCACCCTAGGATTCCCTGTGCTCTAATCCTTGGGCAATAAAGTTTATAAAGATTGGATACTAATATCATTTGAACTACATAGAATCATTTTGAAAGTTGAATGGCAAAATTACTTACTTACTTTTTTCTTCTGTCGATATTTACATTATCAATTTTGTCTTTGCCAGTTTCGAATACCATCTAATATCTATACATACCTATAGAACTTCACTGAATTGTGATAGTCCGTCTATAGTTTTAAACTCTCACAATATCACTAGCTTTAGTCACACTACACATTTTGTCTGTTGGAAGAAGTCAATTAAAAAATATATATTTTATTGAGCTATCAACAGCGTACATTATAGATTTAACAGAGTGAATTAATGAGAATAAGACAAATAACAGACTGCCTCGTAGTTACTAAAGGCGAGTAGAAACTTAGGTACTAAAAAAGAATAATAAAAAAAAATTTTTGAAAAGAAAAAAACAGGAACAAGCAATGGTGGGCTCTGAAAAAAAATATACCACCTTTCTGTAGTCCACGTCTGTCGAATTCTATCTAACAGCTTATCCACCTGTGACTAAATTACAAACAATCGATAAATCAATTCAGACCCGACCACATCTCTTCCTGTCTGTTGGTAGGCGCCAACTTTGCCAAAACAAACTGGAGAAACACGTCCATTGAAAGGTGTCTCTGACACCCGGACACCTTGCGACAACCGACCCGAACTAACCGCGGTTAGACTGGTTAGAGCACTTTTATTTTAGACTTGGCACCTTGCAGTTTGGGAAACGGTGGCATAAAAACTAACTGCGCGTAAAGTTAGGTTTAAAATTAGACAGGTAATTAGTACATAGAGATTTAAATAGTGTTTAAATGTCATCACTTGAGACAAGACGTCTTTATTTTTGTTAATTTAAACCAACGTATAATTTTTGCTCGGAATTTATTTCAAATTCAAAAGATGTTATGAATATCAGAAATAAGCGATACAAAGAAAACACCACCAGAGGAATAGCAGTCGGTTAAAGCTGCTTAGAGCGTTCGGTGGCGTCGTGGCTAGGACGTCGGACTCCCGTGCGGGAGATCCGAGTTCGAAACCAGGCAATGCCATGTATCAATGAGTTTTTCGGTGTTTTCGAAAGATTTACGAATATTTACCGACTGCTCTGACGGTGAAAGAAAACATCGTGAGGAAACCTGCACACTGAGATGACCAGTGTGTGAAATGGGGAGGGCAATGCCAAACCTTTGCATTAAATCTGCCACGAGAGTCGTTTTATGTGATTAATTCCTTAGAATGATCACGACCCTCAGCAATGAGGAATACGACTTAGAAGAAGAAAGCTGCCTAGCAATCCATATGGATATATGAGGAAGCAAGGGATTTTTAAAAACGTCGGTTGACTTTACCATCACTGTAGCGAAATTGACTAACGGGTCTGCTACGGTCAAGCCGGGGGTGTGAGTTCAAGTCCCATTGGTAGTGTTTTCTTTGAATAGCTTATTTCTTCAATCACATAATTTCTAGTTTTAGAATAGACCAGAATCCATAGGCAAAGTCAAGTCAAGTCAAAGGGGATGAATATATCGAGATGATACATAATTCGGTAATAATATTTCATTGAAATACAGACCTACGTATGTCGGAATCTAAAAATATCCCTGCCTACCTACAGATCCCTAATTGCCGTTCCCCACGTAACCTGGCTATCGGATTGCAATTTACCGGCGCTGCCGGGTTCCGGATAAAAAATATAACGCCCCACGGGGCTCGTGCTGCGCATGCTGTTAAGGCTCCGCTTACATCAAAACGAGTGAGAAAGATTTCGTACAATTCGATACCTCCTGTAGTTTCTTATGACTTAAAGCGGATCATCCAAAAATCTAGCAAAATTTAAAAACGAAGTCCTGGTGGAAGTGGTAGTCTAGAAAGTTAAGCTTTGGACCTTAGGCGCTACAGAATAACATTGATTGACTAAAGGTACTTTCAAGTACGTTGACTGCAGACGTTTTAAAGAAAGATCTGGTGCGGTCAATCACTAACCGAAGAGCGCGTGTATGAAGCGACTGATTTGTGGAAGAAGCGAGAACGGTTTGTCAGGGTCATTGCAGGTGGAATTCTTTGGTCTCTGCCTACCCCTGCGGGAAACAGGCGTGAGTTTATGCCCACTATGTAGAAAATAGGAATTTATTAAACTTACAACGTAAGTATGTATTGTTAGGTAGATTTCTAATCATAAACCGTTGTGTGCCAGTTCCTACGAGTATCAAATATTAAATGCATTTAAAAAAAAATAGAAATAGACATAAATTGATGGTCAAATGTGAAAACAGACTTAAAATTCGTTGAAAAATGAAATAGCTACATGCATTCAAAAATCAGACGGTACATAGCTACGAGTAAAAAGGGACAGAGCATCTCTCCCGTACTAACTCAGCCATTAATATCTTTGATGTTAGTCGAGTGAGATATCGAAAAACTAATTTTGATCTTTCTTCAGGATGTCCATGTAAGTTAGTACAATAAAAAAAAATTAGTCATGTACCCCATTATCTTCGTCTTAACCGGTCCACCGCCGGCTTACGTTCGCCGTGTGGCTGTGGGGTCGCTGCGTTGGGTCTCACCGCGTGTCGTGTGATCGTTATTTTGAGTCTCGGTTTTGTAACCAACTGAATAAATATGTCTGCTTTAATATTTCCGAATAGGTGTAAGTACCTATTCGGAAATACCAAAGCTGTGAGAAAATTCTTCTATGTAGAGTAGATTATTTTCTTTTCTTTAATTAATGGCCTCTGCTAGTGTACACACTGCAATTTGGCCAATGGCCGTGTTAGAATCTTAAAAATAACTAACTTTTGGCGTCTGATTTGAAAAAAAAACAGTTTACCAACGTCGAGATTAAGGCAGAGTCGTATGCACTAGGAATGCCTAGTGGCTTGCATTCCTAGTGCAATTGGAGGTCAGGATGCCGGATCACATCGTCTGTAGTGTTTCACTTCCATTTCACTGTCTTATATAACGTTCACTTATCACGGACGATTTTTAGGTAAAATTCACTAGTTTTACGAAAAAAAGACCACTGTAAACCGTTTTTAAACAATAAAATAGGACGAATACGCCATGACAGCATGAATGCGCAACATAACCACCAGGAGAATTTATTTTTAAAAATTAATGGCCTTTGGTATTGTGTTTTAAGGCACAATAATTCCGCCAATTCACGTTGTAAGGGAGACACATGTAGATTTTTTTATTAGACGGACTAAACTGACAGGTGCTAATGTCACTTTGTACGCGTTCAGTTCACTTGTGAATCAGTTGTCTTAGTTCACCCAAACAGTGACCCAAAAAGATAACATTAAGTTATATTTTGAAAGAAGATGGATTTCGCTCCCATACAAAGTGAGGCTCAGAGATTTAACTTTTTAATTTACAGAAAAAATCACGACATTAGAGAAGAAAATAAAATATACTTTGACTGGTGAACTATTGGTCAGTGATTGAACATGATCTTTGGTCACAACACTATTTTTATTTCATTAAAAACTGGCAACACAGGAAACGTCAGTTTAGTCCGTCTAATAAAAAATACTATCTTTGTGCATTAAAGAATAAAATAATTAGGTAGTTAATTTCTCAAGAGATCGAGTAGTAAGGCACTTTCCTGTCTTACATATCTTCCGGTTATTTATCGTATACGGTTATTTACCATTACGTACTGTATACTGACACGTTCAAGTGTGCTGTATGTACCAAAAAAACGAAAAATGAAATGAAACCGTCCCACCTTGATTTTATCTGTATTTTTAAAAATTGTCACATTAAAAAGCAGACAATTACACAGCGTTCGACATAACTCAACGAAAACTTTCTAATGGCATTCCTTTCGTTCCATTACAAATAGAAAGAGACCTGAATAACACGAGCTGTGTCGCACAGCTGTTGTCTGACAGATTACCTGAGAAATATTGCTTATTTCAAACCAGAAAAAAAATTACGTGTGCCAAAAAATGTTGGCACGCTCTCCTAAAGGTGATTGCTGTACGTTCGCTGAAATAGAGTGCGTGCGATGGATTTAGTGCTACCATCTTTGTATAGGAAAAACTCGTTGAATCTGAAAATAATGCATGGATCCCGAATGGATCCTGAAGTTCATAGAATTTGTAATTAGAGAAACCTAACGCTATTTTATAGAGTAATAATAATTTACCAATAGACTAAGGTGGACAAAAATGACAACTTTGATCTATCTATCAATGGATCCAACCACGGAATCCAAGTGGACATAGCTACTTTTCTACTGACAAACCCCTGGATTTTTTTCTGCTTTCAACACTCTTCTTCTTCTCTTCTTCTTCTTCAGGCTTTATTCATCCACTGCTGGATATAGCCCTCTCCTATATATTTCCATGTGGCCCGATTTGCAGTGCTTCTGAGCCAAGTCACTCCAGCTCTAGCCCTGATGTCGTCTGACCACCTCGCTGCTGGACGTCCCACACTCCTACTGCTCGTGCGCGGTCTCCACGTGAGTACTCTGTGGATCCACCTGTTGTTGGTTCGCCTTGCCACATGTCCCGCCTATTGCCATTTCAGAGTCGCTATGCGTTTAGCTACATCTGTGAACTGAGTGTTTCAACACTCAAACTAGCTTTTCTGTAATCTATGGTAGAGCAGACAAATATTGTGTAATGTGGTAAGAAGAAGAATATCTATTGATTAATATCGATTAGGTATTCGTCATGTGCTGAATTGGGAGGAAAAGTTATAACAAAAAAACAGATCTGAAAGTTAAACTAAAATTACCACCATAACAGCTAAGTTGGCAATAATTAACCTGTGAAGATTATAAATAAAATAAATTATATCGCCGCGGACGCATTGGTGCCACAATAACGCTATGTTACCCTGTGAGTTACACCCTGCGCGCGCGCAGAATGCTGTAACTCCTCGTAATTGCTGTTTAAAGTGAACCGTAATGCGAGGAATCAATTGCGCCTGAGTGGTTTAGCGTGTCGTGTACAGTCGGACAGGTTAACCTACCCAAAAAAGGACACAGGTTTTTTTAAGCCTATGATTCAACGAACATACAAATGCGGGTTTAGTAGTCAATAATTTTTTTTTTTAAAACTGTTATCGCCATACCAATCGGGCTTGTGGCGCCCTCTTCTGAATTTCAAAATCTTTGCTTGCGACTTATTCGATAAAGAGTATTCAAGGGTTAAGTAAGTTTGATTACTTTGATAGGTGATCACATTGAAATAGATGTGCCAGTTTGTGAATCTGAAGTACCTAGGTATATGACGCCGACACAACTTTACAACATCCCCAATCAACACCTTTATGTCACGAAGCTTTTACGAAAACAAAAACCCTGCTTTGTAATTTCTCCGTTAAAATTGTAATCCCACTCCCAGACTCCCAGACCCAGGTGAGCCGCGGGCGGGCCGAGGTGGCGGCGCAATCAGTGGCGGCGGGCACGTGACAGCCGGCTGACAGCTGACAGCTGACAACTGACAGTTGACAGTCGCCGTGACAGATTGAGGCGACTCGGCGCCCGTGTACGCCATTGTCTCCCCCAGTTTCCGCGCACACCTATTTTTCTTTTATAAACTTTTTATGCACTAATTCCTGTTAATTTTTATTTTTTAATTTTTTAAATATGGAAAGCAGACGAGTAAACGGGCCACCTGATGATAAATGGTCACCGTCGCCAATAGGCATCCACCTCACTGTATTATTAGAGGGTTTTTGATACGCTGCTAAGCTTGAGTATTAAGGTGGATTGTCGTGATGTGCCGGAAATTTCGCTAGCTCCCTACCCTTCAAATCGAAACACAGAAATGCAAGCATTTCTACTTTACGGCAGAAACAGATAAGAGGGTGGTACCAACCCAAGCGATCCTTCACATCAGGATCTGCCATCTGTTGATGTGCTAAGAATGGCAGGTTTCTTATTGTACGAGATCTATTTTATCATTTTGACTGTTTGTCAGACAGTGAAAACACACTAGGTGGGTTGGAACTTGGAACCCTTAACTTCCCACATTAACACACCCTACACTAGGCGACCTACACTCCCATACACCCTAACACATCCCCACCCTCACACATTCTTTGATATTAACTTACCTCTCTATTATTAGGTACCTATAACCTAAATTCCTTTTAGGTATTGATACACGTATTACTAATGTAATGTTATAATTTGTCATATGCTTGCACGGAAAGTACTACGGAGTCCCTTCTTCCAGGATACAGGTTTCGACCAAGTTTATAATTCGGAGGTCCTATTATTGTGCCTTGTAATAAGTAAATAAATCTTTTTCAACTTTTTTTCACTTAGGTAAATACCTTTTTATTTCTTCATCGCAATGTCTTCAAAATAAGATTCTTACTTATTCCATTCGCATTTTCAGTACGAATTGAGAACATTATACTGCTTACCAGAGAAATCCTAACTTGTGACTAACTCACGTTCAAGAGCATCAGACTGTAAGACAGACGGATCAAGTATAAAAGATGCCCGCAGTCAAACAAATGGTGGAGAATTGGTCTGGAACGAGCAAAATCTAATTACGCAATGAGTTTTAATTCCACCTGTTTGTAAATTGAAACAAGAATTGCGCACTTTTCGTCCGCCGTTGTGTTTTTGTTAGATAAATCGTTCCTGGAAAGTGGCGCCCGCGCCGGTACAGTCGGCGAAGAAAGTCGCTGAACACACTCGTCCCTAATAAGACGCTCATAGTGAAAATTTCGTCGTGATCGAACTGTCCGTATCGTGCCGGCCATAAAGAATAGCACCACCCCAACTCTTCCCATGGGTGTCGTATGAGGCGACTAAGGGTCTTAGTGGACACTATTCAAACTTAGTGGACGGTGATAGGCTCGCCACTTATCACGTTTCACAAAATCTTACGGCGAAAAGTGGGAACTACCTATGATGAAGATAGTTCCTCTGTCTACCTCTTCGGGGGTTATGGACGTGATAGTATGTATTATTATGTATATGATCGAACTGCGAACAGTTGGAATAGAACAGGCCCCGGAAAGGTAAGTCGTAGGTTCGAATCCCGCTAGCGGAAAAAAATATCACACTTTTCTAGATTAAAAAAATAATTATTACTTCACTGTAATCACGTACAAATAGTTGATGATAAACAGTATTTCACGGGATCATGATGTGCTAAACATCTTTCGTTGCCGACTGTACGATCGCAATTATATTTAGTTTTTTTTTTCATGTGCTCTCCGACTAATGTGGCGTCTATTTTTCTTGTAATTTGTGTTGAGATTTTGTTTCATGATGCTAACATCTGTCTTATTGTACCACTTAAAACGTCTATTCTGCTATCATGATATGTGCATTTCTAAACCATCAATTTGTAAAATGCCTGCTTTTACTTATGTAATATTTTTTTAGATTTTCTTACGATGGGAATACCTATTGTTTTACACGTTTTTACTCCTTCTGACTTTACAGTCACACCAGCTTTGCTTATGCATTTTCATTATTACCTCAGTATCTACTATATCAGCACGCCCGATATTAGAACCAGAATTTCAATAGCCAAACAAGCATTTAACAACAAAAAACACATATTCCGATCTAAAATATCCAAATCTGTGAAAAAGAAATTTATTAAATCTTTTGTGTGGAGCATAGCCCTTTACGGATGCGAAACTTGGATCATGACTCAGAGAGATAGACAATATTTAGAGGCGTTTGAGATGTGGTGTTGGAGGAGGATGGAAAGGATAAGCTGGACAGAGAGAGTGACAAATGAAGAGGTACTGACGAGAGTAAAAGAAAAGAGAAACATCTTAAAGGCTATTGAAAATAGAAGGGGAAATATGGTGGGCCACCTTATACGACACGACGAATACATAAGAAACCTTATAGAAGGAAAAGTTGAAGGCAAGCGGGGAAGAGGAAGACCGAGGATAAGCTACTTCGATCAAATCAAAGATAAGGCTGGCGTTGCGTCGTATAAGGAGGTCAAGGAAAAGGCCCTAGACAGGACACAGTGGCGTTTACTACACCGACAAGAGCATAGCTCTTAAATTGAAGAAGATCTACTTGTACAATTTCTAATCTACTCGCACTTTTTGTAGAAAATCTCATTTCTTGATGCTGCATACCACCATCAACAAAGTACTTACTTATGCGACACCAAAATACCTAAAATGGGGTCATGATGTGTATGATCCATCCTGTGTATCTCTCTTTCCTCTGTGTTGTTTGTTTGTACAAATATATTTTTTGCCTTGTTATGTATGCGTCTTAACATCCGTACAATATCTGATCAGCTTCTTCTAATTTCGTTACTTCTCACTTTACCTCTTTATTTTCAGTACTTAAGGCTGCATTATTATTTACCTGTTTAACATAATTTACTATCGTCTATTTGACCTTGATCATTCCATTCATTGTCTATCTTATCTTATCTTATGACAGGGGGCCAGAAATAAACCCAGCGGCACTACGACCCTTAGGGATCTTTTGTGCTCACCCCTTACCTTAGTCTCCTTCCTGTTCCTTAAAGATGCTTTGCATCAAGTACGCTATACAGCTTACAGGAAGGAGCCTATAGTCATCTGGTTTCGGGTAGGCTACCCCCACAAGACTCATACGCTTTCTAGCCAACGAGTCACATTCGCACAGCAAGTGTTCCATTGTCTCAACGGTGTCACCACAGGCTCTACAGGCGGGATTGTCTGCCTGTCTCATTTAGATTCGTTGTCTAACTTGAGTTTGAAAGACAGTGCACTGGATCTATTGAGAAAAAAAATCTCACTAGATCCATCATGGATATACTCAGAACGATTCCATTATTGGTGAGCTTCGGTCTGCGACCGGTCCATCATCACGTTATTACGTTGACTGAGGAGAGGCTTCGCTACAATTAGCGACTTGTCGACTCTACTCGATACTCGTCATTAAAGCCTTCCATTGGGGCTCGTTCACACTGGAGTGATACCAGTATTTGGGTCTTCCAATGGACAGTGCCTTGTGCATTATAATTATTTTTCTCCATACAGCCAATAACTTGTAGAGATTTAAAGTTGACACTACATACCTATAGTGATATTCGGATTATATGTAATCACAAGCATGTATCTTATACCATTTAGGCGCTAGACCCGCGTGACAGACAGACTGACAAACGGATGGACGGAGCGGCAGCAATAGGACTCAATTTTCCCCTTCGGGGTATGCATCTGTATAAAAGGGCCATGCACTGATTGCGTGTATATTTACATGAACCGTTTCGAGCTGCTTTCGACCCCCTATATAAGGTCCTTTTTAATTAGTAGTAAATATTTTGAGGGGGGTATGTGCTGGTCATTTGTACCACTACACAAAAAATAACCCTGTTACTAGTATGAAAATTTTCCATACTAAAGAAAAATGAACCCCATTATTTTGCACCTTGGTGACCAATTCATCCATGTCGTTATGAATGAAACGAGTTTCATCCATACTTCTTATTTCAGTATTAGAATAGCAATGATTCATTCATTTGTAAAAAAAATTAACAAACAATTTTGTAGTTTTTCGCGAAATATTTTATAAATAAAAAAAATTTTTTTGCCGTATCGTTATTGTTATAACTACTTATAACTTATAGACGACACCCTAGAAATATTTGCCGTTAATAATATTTGACCTATATATAATACACGCTTGTAATTTAACCCCAGCATCTCAATCTGAACAGTTAATTACCGCCATCGTGATGAGTTATCACGGCTTCGTCCGTGTCGTCGGTCAGGTATTACAGTATTACCAATTATAAGAGCGGCGTTAAGCCCTTAATAACAGGCTTGATGTGCCGGGACGGCGGCGGCGGCGCCTTCATGTTAAGGGCTTTATTGAAACTAATTACTGACATCATTTCTGGTTGAAGGAAAGTTGGAAGAAGCCTCCGTCATTAATTCTGACTCGATGAAGGAATTTGGTTTCAGGAGGTGAGTTTATTTTGAAATAGGGGAGACGAAACAGAATTTAAACATTTTGTTCGTAGGAAATAATATAACTGTGTTCTTACTGCGAGCATAGAGCGTCGGTGGCACAGTGGCTAGGACACCGGACTCCCAAGCGGGAGGTCCGGGTTCGAAACCGTGCAGTGCCATGTACCAATGAGTTTTTCGTATTTTTCGAAGACTTACGTACATTTACCGACTGCTCTAACGGTGAAGGAAAACATCGTGAGGAAACCTGCACACTGAGATGAACAGTGTGTAAAATGGGGTAGGCACAAAAGATCCTCCAGAGTCGAAGTGCCGCTGGGGTTATTCCCGGCCCCCTGCATCTTTATAAATGGTTGGTATAACGTGGAGTTATTATTTTGGTACTAGATTATGTTCGTTACATAACGAACATAACAGTTAACTTTGTTAATCTTTATGGTCGTTTTGGCCTTTTATTTGTTCCAAATCAGCAATTTAAAAAGTTGTCTGCTTCCTGTTCAAAATCCACGGTTCATCTAGCATGAGCGTGTTATAATTAAAATACCTGTTTGTCCGTTTAAAAAAGTACTTTGTGCCATACAAGCAGTGTAAACTATATAATTTGTAATGTGTGTGTGTGTATTAGAAGACCATTTGTGCTTCTGGAAATAAATATTTTCAATTTTCTAAAATAATTCCAAAATGGTATCCAAAAAAGGCAAAATAATTTCTACAAAGTGTTACCAAGTTTTATTTCCAAGAAACACATTTAAAATACAGTCCACTGAATCTATTCATGTGCGTAATAGATTCTATTAGATTCTGTTCCACCAAATCAAGTGGGAATGCGGGGTGAGGGGGCTATAGCCCTATAAGAGTCACTCATAGTGGGTTTTCTTTCAATTTGAATACGTAATATGTTCCAGTTTAAAAATTCTTCAGAAGTTGATAGATAGATGGAAACACTATTGTACACAAATACAGGAAAAGTTAAAACTACAGGATTGTACAAAGGCGGCTTTATCGCTTAAACCGATCTCTTCCAGACAACCTCTGATGTTATTTGGACATTAAAAAGATTAGCGATAGTGTAGTGTGAATATATTAAAAAGGTTACTATTACTTAATACATAGTAAAGTTAGTATAATAAAAGTAATATGATATACATAAATAATTATGTAGGTACTCGTATACTAAAATAGTTATTATTTATTTATTTATTTTATTAAATAAGGAGAGTAGACGAGCAAACGGGCCACCTGATGGTAAGTGGTCACCGTCGCCCATAGACATCTCACCTCACTGTATTAATGTTGGAAGGTTTTTGATGCGCTAAAACAAAATGGTTGGTTGGTTGGTTGTTAAATGCATAGATGTACATAATATAAATAAATATATAATAAATTAACACATCATAGATATTAAAAAATATATAGGTAAATATACATAATAATGAAAATAAAATGCACAACTAAAACGACAAAGAGGTTGCTTAGTCATTCGCTCTCCTGTTTCACCTATCCGCGCAAACACAGTATGTTCAAATGTTTTCATTATCCAAACAGAAGCTAACGACCTCAAGTTTCAGTTTATGCACCTCCCACCTCGGACAATAAAGCGGGGTCCATTAGTTATTTAACACGGTATCAAAAGAAGCAGTAAACTTGGGATAATTGGCACTAGCCATCCCAAGGTGACAGTAGGTTCGGCGTCGCGAACTGAAATCTCATAGACTAGTGACCCTGGCGAGGTGAGACAGATGACTCCACCAAGTCCGGGGCTCAGCTGTAATGTTGGTATTGGTACTTATTTTTCGCCTAATGAGGTCCTCCCATTCTCTTCTACTTCAAACATATCACTATGTAATTTTAATGCTTATTATTTTCTTAGTTTAGTTTCTTTCTTCTATTGTATATGTCACGAAATAAGGGCATAGATGGCCCGCCATCATCCTCCGGGTTGTCCTCACCTGTGGTTCCATTTTTGTAGTTACGGTTTAATTATTCGGAAATGCAATATTCTCGAAAAAAGTATCAAGTCCGACTGCCTCGTCGACGAGTCGCAAGTGAATGATGTCACCTTGGGTCGGGCGCCCGCTTTTATAGAGGCCAGGCAGTGGGGGGCGGCATGACGTGGTATCGGCTGTTGCTGCGTGTTCGTGTGCTTCCTCGCAAGCGCAGGTGGGCATTGCACGTGCACTATGACGTCACTTGTTGTTTGCGCTGACAAATATAACTTGTGTTTGAATAAATAAAAATACAATACAAATTCAAACCCACAGAAATCGGCCTAGTATGTACCCTCTCCGAATTTCAAAATAATAATAATTCACCAAAAATTCACCACAGAATTTGGTATTCTTCGAACGTTCGGCAAAAAGAAGAAAATGTCTAATATGAAGTCGTAGTATGTACCATCGCCTTGGTATCTCTTCCTTTCAGCGTGCTTGCCCCGCGATTGTCTAGATTAGTGACTCGCCGCTTTCACTTCAAATTGATCGACGTCGTGAAGTAAAAGTAAAGTAAAATACACTTTATTGCACAAATAGAAAACAACAAACAAGAGATAGAAAAGTGAAATAGTGAAGTACAATTTAGGCGGCCATATCGCTAAGAGCGATCTCTTCCAGGCAACCGTGATTGGGTACCTAACTCTGCTCGTGTAACAAAGTGGGCACTCTGTTTTCAGTTACTCTAGTTATAAAGATCAAAGCTGGCGGCGCGGCGGCGCGCGGCGCGCCGACAACGCGCGCGGCTCGGCGCGTGCGCCGACTGTACAGTTTAATGTTTCATTGTAACGCGCTCGTAAACTATTTGATTCATAAGTGACACGCACTGCCAAAGAGTGGTCGGTGTAATAGAAAGTAACGAGTATTCGTGTTTTGCATAAAAAGTCTTCAAAGTTGATTCTTCATTAAATCAAAGTTTTCTTCTTCAGATAACTTTTGCTACAAGGCTATCCGAAGCCGCGTGATGAATCATCAGACACAAGGAAGTCTTTGTGACTGATGAGCTCAATTCCCTTTCTGGATGTTTATAACGGTTATACAGGTTGATAATAAATGTAAAGTGGTCGCTATACTCGTATTAATCTAAAGTATATAGAGCTGTAATTATGGTAGTTTCTTAAAATTACTAACATATTTTATAGCCATATAGACATAACATCTTCACGATAATTATGTCCTTTGTGTGGTACACAGAGAGTCGAAACTTGACAGCCCTCTTTCGCTTTGTCTACGGTCAATTGTTATAAGATACATCGCTGGTTTATTATTACAAGATTTTATGTTTCATTTTTAGTACTTCATAAGTAATCATAAGTTATGAATAATCGTGAAAAATAGAATGAGCAAGAAACAAGTTTTGCATTAACATCGACTGCTCTGCTCTTACTGATCGATTTGTTTACAATATTGTCACGAGAGCAGATCAAAGACTAATTTTCATAATTTCCTTGGCGCATTAACATCACCGTTTGAACTCACCGGATATTTGACAAACACTTCAGGTCTGTCCATAAAGTTGTGTCTTACTTATTACCAGGTTTCATCTGTGGCATTGCTTTCAATACTCTATGGTTATCATAATCCCATACTTGTTGAGAATACTTAGTGTAATTAGGTACTTACATGCATTGAAAAATTCCTAATATTAATACAAATATTTCGTCGTCAAGTTTGACCGACACTGTCTGTCAACATCCTGTCGGGACCACGGGTAACAAGCCCATTACACCATTACACAACATGGAATGACTTCTTTTTATAATTTACGACCTAAATGAACGTTTGACCTCGACCCCACCTGGTGTAATGGTTAGTGATGATGAGACCCGTGTGATCCACACGGTCTTAGTAAGTACTGTGGGTCTTCTAAAAACACTGCCAAAACACGCCGCCGTACGATAACTTGTGTCTTAACCACTACACCGCCAATACTCTTACGAAACAAGGTAAAAGACTGAATTTATGTTCCTTTTAAGGTAAGTAGGTAGGTAAGTACTTTGCAGATTTTCACGGCTATCCAAAATTATCATGCACGCGATCTATGAGATGTGGAGACCGGAAATTGGGCGACTCGCGCGCACTTATCCGCCGGACGCGGCCGCAGGGGCTGCGTATTTCCGGCTGACGCCTGCACACCTCGGCCCTCGGCCTCGACCGGCGGCTTTGGTCTGCGTGTCGTTTTGGACAAGTTTAGGGATCATGTCGCTTACTTTAGTTGGATTATTTCTGTTGTAGAAGCTATGGAGTGACAAATAGGTTCGTAGATCCTTGTCGGGTTTTAAAGTTCTCTAAATTGTAAGTAAATTATGGTTTTGCAGCTATTCTCCATTTGTCAGAAACAATAAGTCAAAGTACCAATTCTTTTTCTTTACGAAAAGTCAACTTTCGGTACAAAATAGGTGCAATACGCTGAGCACTTGAAACTCCATTCCATTTCATCTAAAACCTGTACCGTATTTCTTGCGAATAAATGTTATTTTATTTTTTTCAATAATTTTGACCACCACCGCAATCAAATCCTGATGATATTGAAACCCAATTAGATATTTTGAATTCCTGCCATCTGAGCCATGAGCCGTAGGAATGGCAGCTCGATTGAAGAACGATCTTTACAAATACATATACAAATCCGGACTAACTTTACGACCAACAAGTCGCATCTAATTGACAAATTCAAGATTACCCCAAACGTCAATAACAACACAGCAAAATAAACCCCAATTTGCCTAAAATTCCGGCATTACGTCCTCCGGGAGCACACGGAGGGCTCCAACAAAAATAACGAGCCCTCCACAGGTCTTAAATCTTGAGGCGCATCTAGTTTTAATGGCATTTAAATTAGCTTTTTATTTACTCGCGGTGCGGCGCGGCCGCGGATTATCTGACGGGATCCTGCTGTCAATGTGGAGAAGGACTAGATGCGAATTTAAGAGGTCCTCGAATTATTAAGTAATTTAAGGACATTGGTCAGGTGAAAAACTAAAACACGGAAACTTCAGACAATATCGGAGGAATTACAAATAAGGTGTCTGCTGGATTTAAATAATTGAAACAGCATAAAATACACTACCTAATTATTATCGTATAGGTCGCATGTTTGTTGAATCATAAGCTAAAAGGAATCATTGCTCTTGATCTTGACAAGTTACTGAAGCTGGTTTATAAAGTGATCTAAGTAATATAGTCAATTCTAGAGTCTAGAAGTTCATACAAAATACGTCTTATATTTTCGTTCCACTCGCTGTGGAGACCACGGGCGGATGGTGCACGGAGGCCAAGGATTTTGTCCGAGGTTTGGGCCGACGACTGAGAGAGCGCTCAGGTGACCCCCGCGCCGAGTCGTACCTGGTGCAGCGCATCTCGCTGACTGTTCAGCGTGGAAACGCTGCCAGCGTGATGGGCACCTTCCCGCCGGGTGCGACTCGGGGCTGTTTATTAGATTAAGGATTTTATTAGGATTTTGACCCATATAATATGTTTATATTATATTCTAAGATTATATTTTAAGGTTAAATTCGAATCATAACATTGATATTAATTACTTTTCATTGAAAAATTAAAACTATGTTAAATTAGTTTTAAATTTTTGACTTTATTATATAATTTATTGATATGGTAGATGAAACACTTATGATGAAAATAGGGTTACTTAGTTTACATACCTCACAAAACCTTAAGTATAACTGAAGAATTGATGTGAACTACGATAAAGAAAATGATATTGCATTGAGTTCTGATCTGACTTCTGAGTACGAAACTCACATTCAAGCAGCGGACGCTTGTATTTAAAACTTGTCAATAGAATTTTTATATCTCCACGCATTGTAGGTGGCTAACGCACCGTGCATTAACGAAATTTATGATCTTCCTATAATTGTAAGCACCATAAATGCTTCCTAATACACGCCAATAACCAATAAAGATTTACAATCAAGTTTACAAGCGGCACAGACAATCGTAAATCGTTTTATATTATACAGTACACTGCTTCCGCATGTTGCACCGAACCGCACCGTATTCGCAGAGCACTCAAAGACCAATTATGCTACACTTTACAGGGCTTCCCACCTCCCTTTAGCTGGAACAAAAGCTGAACTCCGCGGGGAAAGCAGTCCAACACTATGCGTCTGATATATCTGGTTATGTATGGGTGAACTTACTGGCCACCCAGGTTAGGCTGTGTTGAATACCATCGTACATAATGTTTACGTCTCTTTCTGTCAGTGCATGGTGCTGCAATGAGTTATGGTGGTCCAGGATTGGGAGATGAAGCTGAAGGTGAGAAGTAGATTTAGATGAGACCACCGACGATTCTTTGATATAGAGGCATTGGAAACCACCACCACTGAATCGCGTTCTAAATGGAAGTTTAAAGACAACAAAAAGATTTGTGAAGGCAATGTCGACAAATAGGAACAAAACAGACATGGTTTTAAAAACTTTGGACTTGGCTCTGTATTGCATCTCATAACTTTATCCGAGTAAAGATACACGAGACTTGGCTACTTATTACATGAAATGTTATTGTGGGTTCGACTTTGCCTATTCGAAAATTGAAGCATACTTGGCCCCAGATATTTGCCAGACTTATATTTGATAAAAATTAGGTAAAAGGTTCCAAAGTTCCAAGTTTCCGAGCTTCGTTTCTAACCACTACATTGTGCACTCCTCAACACCATCATTTCTGAACCGCAAACTGTCGCACATAAATCCAAAAGTTTAACGCGTTTTTAATTAGGACGCCAGCCTTATTGCCAATACCTAGCTGTCCCACTAGGATGAGCTGTAAGTTATCCGCTTTATACGTCCGCACCGCCGTAAACGTCAGGACAGACGTCAGAGTGATGTGGCGACGCGAGTGTGGAAGTGATACGGCTTCGGCATCAGAGGAAACACGAGCACTACGGGTCGCCATCGCCATCAGTGTAAAATATATAAAATATCGACGTAACCGGCGTCTCACTTTATTTTTGGAGGTGAATTAGATGAGGCAGGTAGAGATAAGTCGTTTCGATGAGCTTCTTAATAAAGAAGT
The DNA here is from genome assembly GCA_947369225.1 of Hofmannophila pseudospretella. Lineage (NCBI taxonomy): Eukaryota > Metazoa > Arthropoda > Insecta > Lepidoptera > Oecophoridae > Hofmannophila > Hofmannophila pseudospretella. Next base: position 14,913,365 of record OX376318.1, on the reverse strand, counting down.
AAAGTAAAATACACTTTATTGCTCAAATATAAAACAACTAACATGGGATAGAAAAGGAAATAGTGAAGTACAATTTAGGCGACCTTATCGATAAGAGCGATCTCACCCAGGCAACCTTCGGGCTGAGGAAATGATAAAGAACTAAATACCTTATCATTTATTTTCACATATCTATCAACTCGATCATTTCTGTAGCGAATAAAATGCCAGCATCCCCCTTCCGCCAACGGACAACTACACGCGGGGAGGGGTTCCATCCTTATGTCGTCTTTCATAATCCAAAATTATCGACATCAACATTATATTCCTCTAAACCTTATTTCTCTATCAACCACATATGTATAGATTTTGGACAGAATCGTTAGTCATATTTACTTCAGATTCATTCTCACAGAGCACATCAATAATAGGCAAAACACTGGAGGTCTCCAAATTAACTTCCCATCTTTGCCGCATCCAACGATCGCCGTTACGAGCGGAAGTGTTGCATTTCAAAGGGGCATTCTTGTTACCTGTGCACTATATATAACCCGAGAACAGCCGGACAGTGGGAACGAGTGGGATGCGATTGGGCACGCCCCGGCCCTCGCTTTGATCTGGCGAGGTGCGCCAAATATTCAGGAAACAGGGATTTGTACGTTCTGTTTCGTTATTTGATCTTTCCGTGTTTTGAGGTAATTAGCTTGATGTTGGGTTGTCAGTCTGGTCCCGGGTCGAAACTGGAGCGTCAGGTGACAGGGCGATTTGAACAGGAAATGGAAGCGACTGCTGGAATTGAGATTGACAATTTTGCACGCTTCATGCTACAAATCTCTCAATACACAATATTCAATGATGAGGTAACATGGTGAACATTGAAAAACTATCAGATTACTATGGACTGTGTTTGTTTGTGTTTAATCCACTTTGGACCTCTGCATATTGAAGTCTGTACAGTGGCCAACATATCGGTCTATACTATATCCTTTATTACTTTCTCAATACATCATAACAAAAACTTCGTGCGACAGGGTTTCACATGCTATACGATTGAAGTGACTTACTTCCATTGTACGTAGATACTTAGTCAATTCTACATACATTAGTCTAGTAATGTCAGTTCCATCAAGCATCTTCTTCCATTCGCTTTCACTTCGTGTATCACCAGGCGAATGGCTAAACACTTCATTTCTTACTTTAGATTCTAAAACTAAGTTGTTTTTGGTTACAAACCCTTGGTAACAAAGAACACCTAACCGAGTTTAAAATATATCATGATTCAGAGCGGTGGCACGACGAGGGGTGCATACCTCATGTCCCCAGTACCTGGCAGAAATAATCACAAAGGAGTGCACAAAGAAATAACTTGGTGTATTAACAGTATTAGGTACTGAAGTGAGTCAGTTGTGTTTACAATAAAAGTAATTGCAACACTTTGTACATGACAAAAGGAGGTGTCTCTACCACGGAATATTTTGGTGGAACACTGGACAAAGATATTGAGTGATAGCAAGTTATGTGTGTTTAAATATAAAGTACCTATGCACACCGATCATTCTTTGTGTTTCTTGATCCTACCTCTAGCCTTATATAGGTCATCATAGTTACTTCTTTGGCAATTGTTGTATTGTGCACTTTTTTTTGGGGATTTGAATGACGTTCCTAGAGGAAAATCAGTTAAAAATTTCCTATTCAAACATGTTGTCCAAGCTTCTTCAAACATTCTCGCTCGACCCATTTAAATAGAAACCAGCGATTATTTAATTTTTATTTACAAACCTCCAAAAATATTTCGACACGACTATAATTTACACTTGAAACATAAATCTCTCGAAATGATATCAAGGTCGGATGCGCAGACGCGCACGATTCCGCGTAAATCACGCTGAGGCGTTCAGGAAGCGACACCGGATGGACGGTGCGCACGCGCTCAATGAAACACTGTTCCTAGGAGACGTGGCAGAGGAACTGTTTATAACAGTAACCCAAGACCAGTACCCGCAAAACGCAATGTAAGAGCCGAATACTCGTACAATCCCTTAAATACCACTAAAAAACAAAAAGACAAGTTTCTTTCTTATTTCTTTGTCACTCGCTTCACTTTGAATTCGGATAAGATATTTTGCAGTACGGGCTGTTCTTTACTCTGACAGAATCTGTCAGAACTTGATTACGCCTCTATGATATCAATCTACCCAAGGATCTTACACGTAAAGGCCCTTGACTCTATCTTTTGAATATTCATTCGGTGTTTTCATAAGCCCAATATTGGGATAGGTAGGAAGAAAAGCAAGCCCCATAGAGTATAGAAAAAAGCGAATAGGTGATGATGTAGATGGGTAGGTAAGGTATTGATTCAGTACCTGCCACAGTTTGTGCCAACTCCACAACCATCTCTTTACTCAAACATAGATGCACCACCACTGTGCTTAATTACATATTACGAAATCACGAACATGAACTTTCAGATCGAGAAAGGAGTCTCTGATAGTCCGGTCAGTCTGTGAAACAGACAGAGTAATGAAACGCAGTGTTCCCGGGAATCGTTAGCGGCGGCATGCGCTTGCGCGTCGGAACGACTTCATGCACTTAAGATTTAGTGCGTCGGATTCATTCGACGACTCTCGTAAATTTTGAGTTTAATCCGATCTAGGCTTATAGTCAACCGTAGATGTGTCTGTGGAATAAAATGTATCCTGAAATTGTACCATCGTCGAGTTTTAGTGTCCTCATATATAACTGAAAGTCGTCTGCATCCTGAAATGGTAAGTGGTCACCATTATCGGTTGTCAAAGACATCATTGTCGTCTTCTAAAGATACCGACTCCGATTTCCGACTTTTGTACCTATCTCAAAATGTTTAGATTTGTGTCGTCTATCTAGATGACGAATTTGTAAAAAGTTAAACTGGACATAGCAGATAGCCTTGTTGTCATAAGTCTATAGTATCTTCAGGCCAACAGCTTTCCTTTTTGTTTTAGTACTGTGCCTAGAGTGCAATCTGCACATATTTTTTAGATTTTCTATGACAAGGCAGACAAGAAATCAAATTCACAAGTATTGAAGTACAGATGATTTAAAACGAGTGCATGATTTTAAAATATAGCAACACGCATCTTCCACATAGAACACATCACCTCATTCTGCCTCCGGGTCCCCATTTGGTCCATATTGAATAATTTACAGCTTTCCGTCAGTTATAAAACACGGCTATTAGTTCTAGTGAACGTATCAAACCAGCCATTAACACGTTACATAGTTCGGAGTTACGCCACCAGTGCAAGACTACAAGTGGGACACTTGAACCGTAAATTAAATCAATCAAATTAATTGAAGACCAGTTATGATTTTGCCAATGGAGTTTCGTGGAGCCAGTGGTATGGTTGATCATAAACGCAGGAAGATCTGAAAGCTAGTACAACTTGCTAAGGATGTATCGCTTTACTTCAAGAAGTAGATGGTATGTAAAGAAAGTCAAACTTAAGATACGCTTCTCTTGCACGACATGCTGAAAACAATCTGAGACCAGAGTGATGGATAACCATATTCAATACTAGGTATACCTTGCGAATTGCCAAAGACCAGGTAGATAATAATCTAACAGAGGCATCATTGTCCCTTTCTGTAAACTAGATCGATCGTTAACTCTCGATAGAAGCATACATGCGCGAGCGCACTTTGCGCTCAAACATTGGGGATCTTTAATCGATAGTAAAGTTGGACCACCCAGCGATATAAACATGAGCAAGTCTTTATTAGATAAGGTACATACATAAGTAGAATGAAACAGATGAAGACAATAATGCAATAGTGGGGGTATTTTCAATGTAAAAATATTGAGTAGAGTTAGTTAAGTAGGAAGGTTAAATATGGAGCAGGATAAAACTCACACTGAAGCTTCCAAACCACTTTTATTCATATCCTTGTGATATACTTTACCTTTACCGATGTATACGTTTACCTATGTAGTCTAAAATTACTGAATGCCACTGAATATTTTAGAAAGATGACTTTTGGGAACATTTCCAATCTTCTTTTCTCTAAAATATTCAGTGGCTAGAAAATATTTTGATCAGGCGCTAAAGAAATATCTTGGATAATTTTCATACCGCGTTGTAGGTTAATTTTTTGTGATCCGTGATAATTGAATGTGATGTAATTCTTCCGTGTTCTTAGTTTAAGAAATCCGTTGCATTGATAATTCCCAATGGGACGCTCAACTAGTTCCCACTTTCCAGTGCTGGATAATGTCTGAAAAGAACCCCACTAGTACCTCACGTAGCTGAATCTCACCTCGGAGCCATAAAGGAAGTCCTAACAACCATCAAGACGATTGCACGGCACCCCACTTCACCATAAACGAGCCGCTCCGTCTGTTTGTTTGTATCAACCGAGACGCTCGTAAAACTGGATTGGCTAGCATATCGCTTGTAGCACATTACCTTACTCGCGGCACAGTTCGAGGTACCGTAGTTACACTATCTAATAACATCGAAACACACGATCTGTGTTTTGTGAACGTCATTGCGTGACAAGTAAAGTAAAAGTAAAATACACTTTACTGCACAAATAGAAAACAAACACAAGATAGAAAAGGAACTAGTGAAGTACAGTGTAGGTAAAATCATCATCAACATCATTTAATTCTAAGTAGATGGAGAAATGGAAATGATTTTTGTGAAATGCACGTAAATAGAGCCGAGAAGTGATATCAAACATTCAAAATACTTCAACATGGAACAGGAGGGCAAAATTAGCTAGAATTATGGAACAGCCTGCCGGCGTCTGTATTTCCCGAAACCTACAACCTTGGGATCTTCAAGGCCAGAGTGAATAGGCATTTACTGGACCCGCATGCTCCATCGTCGACCTCATCGTCGCTTATCATCAGGCGAGATCGAGGTTAAAGGCGGGTTTAGTAGTAAATAAAAAATTAAACAAAAGATTTCAAATAAATTAATGAATTCAAATAAATTTTAATTAATTCATTCATTTGAACTAGCTTTTTATAAGTCGTAAGTAATCGTATATGAAAAAAAAATTCAGCAAAGAGTGAAGTTTTCAAATGCCGAATTTATAGCTGTTAGGGAACTGTCTTTAATTTCTTGTAACGTTAGATATCGTAGGTATGAATTAGGGAAGGTGATTAATGCTTACAATAAAAGAACTGTAAAGAACGTACTGTGACTTTACACTGTGTCTGTAGTACGCGAATGTAAACACTTGGTGTTGTTTGCTGCGTGATTGTGAGTACCTTGGATACCAGTGTTAGTGTTGCCAGTAAATGCTGTAATATCCTGTAAATCCTGTAATACAGAAGAGGCTACAACTGATACAACGTAAGCTATGGTAACCGACTTTGAAATAGAGTGTAATCAGAATACATTCTCAAGGTAAACATCAGAGCAATAAGCAAGTGAAGTAAAGTACAGATTGTCTTAGCAAAGCCTAAGCTCTTTAGCATACTGCAGCGATTTAGAAACGGAATCAGAAAAATCATACTGCACTGTGTTGAAGCGTACATAACTGAAACAGATTCTTTGAAAATAAAGTTAAGTAAAAGTAAAATACACTTTATTGCTCAAATATAAAAAAACTAACATGAGATAGAAAAGGAAATAGTGAAGTACAATTTAGGCGGACATATCGCTAAGAGCGATCTCTTCCAGGTAACCTTCGGGTAGAGGAAATGATTCCGAGAAAGAGGTAGTAGGTGTGCAAGGTTTATGGAAAACGTTATATAAGAGAAATTTACATACGACAATAACATATAAATAACAACCATAATTAATTACCATACTATACTTACTTAGTACATGAATTAAATAGGCAGATATATATGTATACTTAAATAGATAATGATAAACATACATAAAATAATACATAGACTACATAAACTAAAATGTATAATTAGTACATAACATACAGGAAAAGCAGAATAACAACCAGGGTAGATAAAAGGAAAGGAAAGTTTAAAGAGGTAGGAATCAAAGTTCCAGAAAGTGAGCCTTCACTTGCCTTTTAAAGATCTCCAAAGATTAAATAAATTATGATAATGTATTCAAAAAATGAAATTTTGACTGTATCGGTCAAAACTAGTCATTTATTCAGAGATGAGATGAGAGAGGTAGATCAGATATCTGATCCACCTCTGAATAAATGACTAATTTTGACCGATATAGAATCAACGTATTTAAAAAGACATTAATATTTATACAGAACTAACAATTATTGAAAGAGATATTATATTTGATTTTGACAGTGAATGCAATATACGATTTATGTAATGAGTATGAGAATGTGAGTAATATAGGTAATACCTATAGAGGAGCTTGGGCCAATCCTGTAAATATTTTTCCAATAAGCGGAGGGAAGGAAACGGCATCAGGAGTATTTTCCAATAAGGCCCGTGAGGAAATGCGGCAGGCACTGCGAGAAGGAAAGTAAGGGATTTGATGAAATGGCTAGCTTTTAATGAGTCCAACTGAACATGATTCAAATCAAAATAGCATTTGGAATATGTAGAACGTATTTTCTCCACAGTAAGAAAAGAGCCAAGCATTTGATGGAAGACTGATTGAATGAAAGTTACAAAATTGGAAAGTATATTCAAATCTGGTAACTATTGTTATTTGTTTAGAGTTGTACCTGTTCACCATGAGATGGTGAAGGTGATAAAGATGGTAAAGATTTTTAAGAATTACATTATTGTGAACTTTATTCATCTCCGTAAGTACCTAAGTACTAATAACTCTAAATTAAAAATTTAAGAAACCCCTGACGTAGGTACCATTGTGGAGATCCTTTTACTTTTCCTGGTCATCATCAGGTCCTCAAGATTCCAGATGTGGGAAGGTCACCATGGTCATAAACATTTGAGCTTAAACTCGAACCACCTAACTGTTACCGTTCCAGAGATCCCATAATATTACAACAACCCAAGATCCATTTTTCATCTGACATGGCTAAGAACATTCAGCAGGTTAGAACTGTGGCACCTGAAGGCGGGGGGACTCGCGAGCTCGGTTTTCGGCCTCGCCATGGCTATCTTGAAATTCCTAGCTTCACACCATTTTCATTTATTTTTTGGCCGCGGGCTGATTATCTTACAATTCTTCCAGTTTCATATTGTGAAATTGTAGTTCACTAACTTTTTCCTGGTCATCATCTGATTCTCAATGTTTCAGATGTCGGAAACGCACCATGAAACTGAACATTTGAGCTCAAATTCGAACTATCTAGCTATGTTCCAGAGTTCCCATCTGATCAAAGATACTCCAAGATCTTGGAAACCGCTGGTCCAATTTTTATCAGACCTAGCTAATAACACTCTCGACAAAATTCTCTATTAAATAAAAGAAACCGGGTCCAAATCTGATCATCCGTTGTCAAGTTATGATGCCACAGACAAACACACAAACAGACAAACGTGTCAAACTTATAACACGCCCTCCCTCGAACGGTCGGGGGTTATAATGAATGAATGTATAATATTTCTTTGGTTGAGTTTCGATTAGCTAATGTAATTTGGTAATTTTTAAGGAAATCCCGATTTTCTCCAGTTCCCGGAACGGATATGAGGACAGTCTGTTGTTTGGCATTATTGAAATATCTCTGTAAGATGTCGGAGCGGCCAGCCTTTTTAAATTAGTCTCATTTTCTCAGTTTATAATAAATATTATGTTCATAAAAATATTACATTTATTTAGATAGGATCTTGTACTAGCATTACTTAGGGTGCAACGTTACGCCCCGGTTTTCATACAAGTCAGTTAACACATTCATGTCGTATTCGTGCAGTATTTTACTGAAATATTATTGTCATCGCCAAACCAATATTTTATTACAAATTTCAATCCATTTGAAGGTTTTCCTACAAATATTCTTAGTTGAAAATTAATGACAATAAAGGTTCTGAAGTGTTATTTTTCAATTGGCGACAGTAAAACAGCATCGGTGTGCGTCGATGGCCTAGTGGCTAGGACGCCGGACTCCCATGCGGGAGGCTCAGGTTCGAAACCATGCCATGTACCAATGAGTTTTTCGGACTTTTTTCGAAGACTTACTTACATTAACCGGCTGTTCTAACGGTGAAGGAAAACATCGTGAGGAAATCTGCATGTCATGGAAATGAAAAGTTTCCGAAAGTGTGTGAAATTCACCAATCAACACGGGCCCTCTCGGTGGATCATGGCCCATGCCCCTTGCAAGGGGAGGCTTGCGCCCCAACAGTGGGGACATTAATAGGCTGATGATGATGATGAAAACAGCATGACTACACCAACTAACAGTAACAATATACCATTAAAATATATCAAAAGTGCGACAGGAACCGTGTCCTAACCTTAATTTTAAAGTGCAGTCAGTCTCTGAATGGGCGTTTTCAGATTACATGGTATAGACACCAACACGACACTGATATTCTTCTGGTGTCGTGGACGACATGATGTGAAAGCGTAATATTGTACAGAAGATTCAACAACCGCCTAATCTCTGAGGCCAAGATTTTTGACGCATGGTTCTTTTTGTTTACGATTCTATTAAAATAACAACAAAAGGAATCCTTCTAACTATTATTAATGCTCGGTTCAAATTAATATTCATAGATCTAAAGCAAATAAAAATCAAAACTAAGAAGAATTACTTTCTTTGTAGTGAACAAATAACAGACGCCGCCTAGCGCGGATGAGATACTAAGGACATATTTCTGTTCTGAATGCTTTGTAGTGAAGTTGGTGCGATATCAAAGTGGTAGCTAAACGGACGGCGGTACACAACTATCATAAACAACATTACCTGTGAATTATAGACTATAGCGACTGTATCGCTTTACGGCTATACGGTGACCATGGTTTGAAATTAGAGCATTATAAGAGGAAAACGGTAGGTAAAACGAAATACTTATGTAAAAAGGTTATTATAAAATAAATGACTACTTAAATGATAAAGAGGCTTGGTCCTAAATTCAGCTCCAGCTCTGCACATTGTGTATATGATTGTATTCATAATTATTGTAAGATATATTTATTTCAAAAGATGTGCTCCTGAAAGTTTCTTGCGCCGCTTCTTTCCTTTCAGCTACAGCACCTTACGAACCGGTGGTAGGGTAAAAAATATGACGTTGTAAAAATGTACTACGAGTATAAGGTACTTATTTACGGTGACTTACATAGACCGAGATGACCACTCGAATAAGCCTATTGGTGATCCTAAACTTCTTGGGGACTTCAGTACAAGAGATAGAAAGAGAGAAAAAGAGATCTCGAAATATAGATAATCAAGACAAGAGCTTTCTTTTCAAATCTAATCCTATTTACGAGTAATAATAAGGCACAATATGCTCGTTTGTGAAGGCGAGGTGTTTTTAATTTTTAACTACCGTAGATGGGAGTTGAAATGACCCCGCCATTGCTTGCTAAACTCTAGGCTTAATATTTAGACTTGGCTCTTAAAACTCGATTCAGAAATTCCTAATGCAAGATACGAATGTTCTACAATTAAAAAGCTTTAGTTACAATCTTGAAAACCCTGGCGTTTACGTCACATGCTCCATTGTCGATTGTATCATATATATCTTACCATCAGATGAGACTTTAGCATAGATTTTCTATGACAGATTAACAAATTGTCACTACCTACCGTAAGCAAATTGTCACTTTATGGGGTTTGCTGGAAAAGATCTCTGTTAGAGATAAATCACGCCTTTTGTGCTTCGCATATTTATGTCTAAGTTTGTAACATATTCTGTGTTTGTACAATAAAGAGTAAGAGCGTCGGTGTTGTCGTGGCTAGGACGTCGGACTTCCATGCGAGAGGTCCGAGTTCAAAACCAGGCACTACCATGATTTTTTCGGTTTTTTCGAAAGACTTACGTTCATTTACCGACTGCTCTAACGGGGAAGTAAAACATCGTGAGGAAACCTGCACACTGAGATGACCAGTGTGTGAAATGGGGAAGGCAATGGCAAACCACCCCATTAAATCTGCCACGGAAGTCGTTATATGTGATTAATTCCTTAGAATGATCATGACCCTCAGCAATGAGGAATACGACTTAGAAAAAGAAAAGACAATAAAGAGTTATAAATAAAACAATACTTAGACACCCGTTCCAATTAACACGACAATACTTTCCTCACCCTGGCCCTCCATCACAGTCACCGTACCCTCGGCTCGGCGACTGGCGAGCCGCCAAGCCCGACTATTTGCTTATAATTCGGAATCAATATAATGCCGGTGCACGTGCGACCATTTCACTCCTGAGCCGTGTGATCGCGGCGGTAACTCTCGCGCAATTTCGGATTACGATGCTGAAGGTTAAGCTTCAATACTGTTAAGTGACCTTATACTTGCGTATGCTTCTATATCTATTGAGCGTCGGTGACACAGTGATGAGTTCTGTGTAGACGAGTTCTGGAGTGGAGACCGCGTTTAGGCAAACGTAGTGTGGGACGCCCCCTGCTCGATGGAGCGACGATCTGCGCGAGGTGGCTTGCAGCGTTTGGATGAGAAGTGCCGAAGATCGGGCTCAATGGCGCGCCCTGGGAGAGACCTATGTCCAGCAGTGGACTAGGGTAGGCGACTGATGATAATGACACAGTGGGTAGGACACCGGACTCCCATGTTCGAAACCGTGCAGTGCCATGTATCAATGAGTTTTTCGTATTTTTCGAAGACTTACGTACATTTACCGACTGCTCTAACGGTGAAGGAAAACATCGTGAGGAAACTTGCACACTGAGATGACCAGTGTGTTAAATGGGGTATGCACAAAAGATCCTCAAGGGTCGAAGTGCCGCTGGGGTTATTCCCGGCTATCATAAGATAAGACTATCTATTGACCTATATTACCCCCCTTACTAATGTGAGTTTTATACCACAGTTCGCAGTCCTGAGTCTTCTGCCTAATAGACTAACTTAGAGCTCTTACAGGAAATCGGAAATCAGAAACTTATTCTAAATAAATACCTAAGTACATTTTTACAACTCTCGTCTCAACTTTATTCACCGTGTTTCCAAATCTGTAAAGTCTTCCGCTATGTTGTATTCGTTTCTCTCATTATTGGAATTGTTAAGTGGCATTGCGAGAATACTCTAACTCTAACCCTTCGTTAATGACTTCATGAGGTCCGTCCGACCATTTTTTCTAAATCAAATCAAATCATAATACTTATATTTATTTTGCACTTAAAACATGTCAACAACAAAGGAACGAAACACAAAATAAAACAATTTGAGAACATACAAAATACTACTTTAATTTATATGAGAGTGAAACAGCCTGCTGACCCCGTAGCTCATTTCCAAGCAGACCTATCTTCAATATACTCGGAAATTGAATAATATCCTTTACTAAAAAGATTTTTCTTAATTGTGGACTTAAATTTGTGTAACGGCAAATTTTGAATATCGGCGGGTACTATATTATAAAAACGTATACATTGCCCCATAAAAGACTTATTAATTTTTTGGAGTCGCGTAACACGACCAACAAGTTTATGCCTATTTCTTGTATTGAAATGGTGCACAGCACTGTTTTTCTTTACATACAATAAGTTTTCGTATATGTATTGTGACGGTAAGATAAAAATGTTGAAATCTTTGAACCTGTCTCTTAGCGACACTTAGGCGTCGAAAAAAGGTTCACTAGATTATAACAAAGGAATAAAGATTGAAGCCTTCTAGTCATCTATATCTTCTTCATCTACCATCTCATCTTGTTCCCTCCACTGTACCCTGCACTATCAGTCGTTCCATTGAATCTTCTTTGCTAGTCATAATATGACCATGTTATGGCCAAAGAACGTTTGCACAATTGACGAAAGCTTTTACGTTTTATTCTGACCTCTTTCAGGATGTAAACATTTCTACACAATAACCCTTGACAAAAAGAGCTCCACGATCGCACATTGTGCCAGCGTCACGGTGCGGGTTCTATTCCCAGCACCTGTCAGCGCGGGACGCGCGATTACCAACGCATTTGTTACCAGTTAGCCGAAATATAAGTACGTGCGTTTGGACTGACTTGTATAACATCTTGTTATTTTTTGTTTGAGCCGAGAGTGCCAACTCGGACCGTATGTTAACTGGTATGGCATTTCGCCGGATGTCTCATGTCTCCTTTAAGTTTTTTTATTATTTTTTATTTACTTCTAAACCCGCATTTGACCTCGATCTCGCCTGATGGTAAGCGACGATGAGATCGACGATGGAGCATGCGGGTCCAGTAAATGCCTATTCACTCTGACCTTGAAGATCCCAAGGTTGTAGGTTTCGGGAAATACAGACGCCGGCAGGCTGTTCCATTCTTTAGCCGTTCGCATAATGAACGAAGAAGCAAATCGCTTCTAGTATCTACATCTACTAGATCTATTTGGTTTTCTGATGTGATAAGGTTATTATTATAAAGTAAGTAGCTCAGTAGAGCCCAACTACGGAAGAGCATTCCTGGAGGCAGAGGAGATGGTCGCCCAAGTGCTATTAGAATGCAGTGAGGTCGCCGTCTCACCGGGCGGAAAAGCCTCGGCACCCCTCATGTGACTTCCCAAAGTCATTAAAGGACTGATGGACTTTTTGGCGAAGGGAGGGGGGGGGGGGGGGGGGTTTGTTTTTCCATCACACGCAAAATAGGCTAATAACTAGCCCGTTACTACAATACTTCAAGAAATATGGGTAAATATTGTTGTTGTATTTCCCGTTTTGACATAGGCGTAGTACAAACTGGATTTTTTGTTTCATTCTGTTCTACTATAGTTGAACTAATCGAATGTTAGAACGGAACAACCCATTTCATCCGGAGGTACGTAACCCAAAACATATTACAAAAGGAAATTAGAGTTTGTCAAACCCTTTTTAAAAAAATATTAAAAAAAGTGTTTAATAAATTATTTTTTAAGCACCTATCTTATTATCTCTGAATGACCCGAAGGTTAGCTAGGAGAAAATGCCGAATGGCATTAAGCTCGCCTATGTACTATCTTTGTGCATTAAAGAATAAATAAATAACACCATGCTTACACACATAACTCTCACGTTCTTAATCCCCGAGGGGGTAAATAGAGGAACCACCTTAATCATTTGTCCCCCTGTTGTCAACACCATGGTTGAAATAATAGGGGCGGGCGTTCGTTCCTTCATGGTCAACACGATTATCGCCTCCCTTCCTTGCTTGAAAAGCGGTACTCATTCCTTAAGTTACAAGAAACCCTTCAGGACTATAATGTTGAATTCATAAAATGTTGAATTTAAACGACCTTTTTAAATATCGTGTCATCTCTGAGACCTATGGCGTAGAAAAGGATAGCAATAATGAAGACTTAACTTTAAGGACAATTCGTGCAACTTACGGTAAGTTATTACTAACCTCCACCGCAAGTAATATCATATTAGTGACTCGCTCTATACTATGGGTAGACGCAAAGTAAATTATCTAAATCTTAATAACCCTCACAAAAAAATAGATTTTTTCTACAAACTTCATATTATTTTCAGTTCTTGACTAGCCAATTTATGGCACACTCTATCAAGTAAATGATGGCTCTACTCACGATTCCATATTAACACCATAAATAAGAGCCATGTATCCATCTATCTACAATCAAAACACACTAATTCTTCTCGTCAGTAAACCTTGTGCAAAACCGATTATAAAAACAATAAAAATACTTACAATAACCGTTGAAAATTCCAAGTTCCGACCTTTACACTGCACGATTCCAATAAATGAAGTTTTTAGAATCAAACTGACAGCGATACTAATAAGAACTAGGCGTAAGGCGGAGAGAAGCACAAAGGACGAAGGAAGTAACCGGACTCCTCGCAATGCTGATACAGTGCTGGTGCTTCGGTGACTCTAAAAACTGCCAGAATTTTGGATATTGTCGGCGCCGACGTAAGATCTCGGACCGAGACGCTGGTGAGTTTGTTTTTCATTGGTATTTATTTCCTGTCCTGGACATTCTCTCGTTCCCTTTAGTTTATTTCGCCCTCGAAAGATCCCTGTAATCGCTGGGGGTCGCACACAAAGAACTCGTAATCGAAAGCAGAAGGTGATTTACGATCTTTGGTAAATGTAGATTTTTACAGTCTTTTTCACATAGGAAGGCACGTCGAACTTTTATAAAAACCTTAATAAAACACAGATTTTCACCTCCCTATGTGAAAAAGTCTATAATAAAAATTGAATGGCCACATAAACCGAAACGGATTCCAAATTCTTCGGAAAACCAATCAGCTACGACACGATTACGACATAGAAGTCGCGGAGTGTAAACCGCTAGGTGTGCTAACAGTTGAAAATCTGCCAGGAGATTATGGATCTATCTGGCGCGTGGGCGTTATGGATGCGCAAGCGCTGGGGCTTATCTACGGCCATTTGTTTGGGCGCAACACGCACGGCGAGGTCAGTGACTTCACGCCGTTAGCATAGGTACGACAACAATTTTGAAATGGAATCGGACTAGATGCATAAATATATATTTTTTGTTTTTCTTAATATCTATGGGTGTCCCATTCCATTTCAAAAACGTTGCAGTGTATTTTATTCAGTATTCTTAGTGTTTCTAAGTGTGCGCTAAAGGCTTTGGTCCGATGGTGCGAAATATTCTTGCTAACTATATAGATAGATAGAAACATATTAGTATACACAAATACAGGAAAAGTAAAAACTACGAGTGAACTAGTGAACTATTTTGGAAATAATGTTTTTTTTTTTCGCGAACTTGACTGCTTAATAATGTTCAATTATTGAAGACTAACGAATGGATCTAGGTATATCAAATAAAATAACTTTAAATAAATAAATGGCCGTTAGATCAGTAGTACCATTGACTAGTACCATTGATGGTACAAGTGACATAACTTTGTATCTTTAGTAACATCAATGGTACTAGGGACACTAATTTAGTATATAATATACCTATAAAACGAGGTATGTCCTATCTTTTCTTTAATGGTACTAGAGATACAAAGTTGTATCACTAGTAACATGGGGGATATCTTGACTTTTCTTTAATGGTACTAAAGATACAAAGTTGTGTCACTTGTACCATCAATGGTACTAGTCAATGGTACTACTGATCTAACGGCATAAATGTTATAATACAACTAGAGACAACTATAGACAAAAGAAATATTTTTTGTTTTGTTTTCAGAAGTCTTTATTAAATCTTATAATGATGATTACATAAATTGGTACTGTCAACAATGTAAGTAATATGACGTCACCGGCCTACATGCCATTCGAAGATTTATTAAAATGAATGTTACAATAGCTTCTTACTATGTATATATGTAAACTTTGAACAGTTACATTTTTAAAATTAAAAAAATAATTAAACGATCGATTTTCTGTATGGAATTTTCTGTAGTCACAATTTCAGACATCGACCTTGGGTGCACACAAATTTACAGACCTTAGGATGGCAAACATTTTCTAACCACCACTGTACCTACTGATGTTATGTACCGTCTGGAACTCTCTATTTTCAAAAATATGTATAAATCTCCTTTCAAGATTTCACAGTAACACATTATTAACCTTGTCACCCAACACATAACAATTCGTGGCACACCTAGCCGCCGCCATCGTTTTAAATTTAAATGTCCCCAAAGCATACTCATATTAATTACTTTTTCACCCAATTTCGCAGACTGTCAAACAATACATATGTCAAACATAGTGAGTATTTACCGGTACGAATACGTAAATCTACCTGATTTTTTTTATTAAATCCAGAATTTTTTTTGAAATTATTCCTTTGAAAAGGTCTGTGTGTACTTAAAAGCATAATGCTTACAAATGGAAAAAAATATATGTGATTTATGACCAATGGTCTTATCCTAAATCCTAGACCACATTTGAACTCTTTGTCCAAAACGATTATCTAAAACCTAAGTATATTCTATTGCACACGTACAGGGGCGGTCTGAATGTATTTATCAGTTTTCAATTTCACTCCTTTATCATATTGCTTGCGGTAAGGTCTACATGAAATCAACGTACTTACTACGTTTTAAATCGGTGCTACCCCTTTCCCATTTCTTAGTGACCCTAACGAGGCTGACATGGTCACCTTGTCGTGTACCAAAGCCTCTAAATTGAGATATAAAAAAAAAACGGTGCTACGTTTAAAAGTAAATCAAATGCACATGCAAGAAGTTTGTTACTAGTTATAATTAAATAAATAAATAAAAAAAATATTAATTTGGTCTCCTTTTATTGCTTTTTAATTTCTGACGTCGCAAATAGATTATTAATGACTTTTTGATAATTTTGAACTAATTTCGTAGCTGTCAATGGAGAAATGAAATGTTATAAATGTGATTTTATTAAATATCTGGTATATATTTAAAAAAAATCACATTATTACATTTTATAATCTTTTTATCTATGCTCTATACCTAGTATGTCATGATGATGATGATGATGATGAGTATGTCACCTGTTTGAACGTTTAGAATAGAATAGAATAGAAAAACGTTTATTTGCTGTCTGCAGCACACACACAATTCCACTTATATATAATAAGTGTGTTTAATGTTTCAAAGTAGAGTTCTATCTATGCCTAGTGACCTTATAAAACTGACATGGTCATGCAATTGTAGACCTTAGGGTGGTAAACACTTCCTGACCGCGACTGTACATACCTCAGATCTTTTACACTTTTTGGTCGGCACAACTGTCAAAATTCACGCATTGGACTTCAGTCGCGATCGCGATTCGATTTGATTCGAAAAAAATTTTTGGTGGAAAATATATGGATTGGCATATCACTGGGAGTTTAGTGGGTGCTAACGCTGTTTACATAGGAGGTGATTAAACACGGCACCTATAAACTGCGCACGCGCGTGTGGGTTTAGGAGCCAGGTGTTGCGAAGGTGTGGAAATCGTTTTATCACCGGTTTATGGCCGGAACGCGCGTAAATTTCGCTTTGATATCTAGTTAATGCAAAACGGTGTGTTTCGTCATTTTGATTTATGGGCGACGGATTTTATTCGGATTCTTTTTAATCTGTAATTATGCGGAGTATGCCAATTCCTGTACGATTTGGCACTAGTACCATAAAATCGTATTACGTACTAATTATTTTTCCCGCTTCGACGTTATAGTTGGAGGTCAAATTATGACAGCTAGGGTTTGTCGCCTTGAAGGGAAACCAGTTACCAAGCTGGTCTGAGTTGGTAATTCATTCAGATATTCCCCTGATGGCTGTCAATGCGCATGTCTCAGGGGTTAATTCTGACCGAACAATGTCAATGTCAAGCTAGTAATTGTATGGTAATCGAACATATTCTATTTTCTTGTATTTGGGGTTATTGGACGAGCTTACGGGCCACCTGATGATGGTAAGTGGTCACCGTTGTCTATAGTGATGTCATAATACTATGATATTATTAGAGGTTTTTCTCTTCTTCTTAGTCGTTTTCCTCATTTCTGAGGGTCGTGATCACTCTAAGGAATGAATCACATATAACGACTCTCGTGGCAGATTTTAAGGGGTGGTTTGCCTTGCATTGCCTTCCCCATTTCACACACTGGTTATCTCAGTATGCAGGTTTAATCACGATGTTTTCCTTCACCGTCAGAGCACACAGTAAATGTACGTAAGTCTTTCGATAAAAACCGAACAACTCATTGGTACATGGCATTTTGAGGTCTTAGATTAGACGGAGTGCCCAGTCGGTAATTTCGCTGGCTCTCTTACCCTTTAAACCAAAACCCAACAATGCAAGTATTACTGCAGAAATAGGCAAAATGGTGTCACCATCCCAGACTGACTCTGAACAGAATCATACCACCCTTCAACTTTTGCTCGCTGATGAAATAATACGAGTACATATGTAAACCAACAAAAAGATTACAAATCCATGAATTAAGATCTGTCTTTTGTACGTATAATAACCACTATTCCTAGACAAAGCGTACAGTTCTTCAAAACAGAAGATAAATATCTCGTACCTGCAGACATACAGAGATTAGGATATGGCTGCTGACAGACAGACAGACGGAGCGATCTCGTTTAGATGTCGCGGAGAGCGACGGGGGATTGGGATTGGATGATATCGTTTGTAGTTGGATACCTACCTGGACCGATAAAAGCCATTTTAAGACTGAGGGACATTTTAAAAATATATTATCTGTATTTCAAAATACCAAACTATAGATACTTATACAGTAATGTTTCCGTGTATGGGACGGATTTAGAATATCCCTACCGCCATTTAAACGTGTCGTACGAGGCGACTACCCCGAGTAACTTGCTGGTGGTAGGAGCCCTTCAGAGTCCGCCAGGCCAGCGACCAACCTTCTGTATAAAGTCTGTCGTCAAATGTCTTCGCTTCGGCGTTGATGTGTTTCGGCAGTGTTTATAGAAGAGCCGGTACTTACTAAACCCGTGTGCTCCATCTTGGCAATGATTACACAAGTTTCGGCCTCATGGTCACTTACCACCAGGTGAAATTAAGATCAAACGCGGGCTCAATCCTAAATAATAATAAAAAATATCTTGCTGCTCCTATCTAATTTTTTTTATCTGAATTTCTTAATTTTTGAAGTATATTCGTATTTATGTACTTAAAATTGTTATGTAGTAGCATACGTGTGTAGTATTTTATAGTATAGTACAATTAAAATAATAATTATTAGTAATTCTCTCTCCTTACAATATCTGTATGACCTAATGGTTAGCTGGTAGACAATGCCGCATGGCATTAAGCTCGCCTCATGTACTATTTTTGTGCATTAAAGTGTTAAATAAAATTTCAAAATACCAAACTGTAGGTATGAAGTAAAAACTACCTAAGGTGAATTGAAGGACTACTTCTTGCTTAGGTACTGTAGATTTAAAGATCCTGAAAGCTTTCCCTGAGTCATGGGAAAATCAACATAAAATAAATCATTCCATAAATTAATCTGAATATAAATTAATTAGGTAGGTACTGAATGCGAAGTAATTCTATTGACATTTTTTCCCCATCGCAATACCGAAACACCTGATCTTTCAAGCATCCTCGACCTCTCTTTCCTTCTGGAATACTAAGTGCAGGACAGGTAGATCTCATAGTTTAATCCCACATTTTCCTCGCACCCAAATCGAATACGTTAGAATAAATACTAAGCGCAGGACAGGTAGATCTCATAGTTTAATCCCACATTTTCCTCGCACCCAAATCGAATACGTTAGTATAAATACTAAGCGCAGGACAGGTAGATCTCATAGTTTAATCCCACATTTTCCTCGCACCCAAATCGAATACGTTAGTATAAATACTAAGCGCAGGACAGGTAGATCTCATAGTTTAATCCCACATTTTCCTCGCACCCAAATCGAATACGTTAGTATAAATACTAAGCGCAGGACAGGTAGATCTCATAGTTTAATCCCACATTTTCCTCGCACCCAAATCGAATACGTTAGTATAAATACTAAGCGCAGGACAGGTAGATCTCATAGTTTAATCCCACATTTTCCTCGCACCCAAATCGAATACGTTAGTATAAATACTAAGCGCAGGACAGGTAGATCTCATAGTTTAATCCCACATTTTCCTCGCACCCAAATCGAATACGTTAGTATAAATACTAAGCGCAGGACAGGTAGATCTCATAGTTTAATCCCACATTTTCCTCGCACCCAAATCGAATACGTTAGTATAAATACTAAGCGCAGGACAGGTAGATCTCATAGTTTAATCCCACATTTTCCTCGCACCCAAATCGAATACGTTAGTATAAATACTAAGCGCAGGACAGGTAGATCTCATAGTTTAATCCCACATTTTCCTCGCACCCAAATCGAATACGTTAGTATAAATACTAAGCGCAGGACAGGTAGATCTCATAGTTTAATCCCACATTTTCCTCGCACCCAAATCGAATACGTTAGTATAAATACTAAGCGCAGGACAGGTAGATCTCATAGTTTAATCCCACATTTTCCTCGCACCCAAATCGAATACGTTAGTATAAATACTAAGCGCAGGACAGGTAGATCTCATAGTTTAATCCCACATTTTCCTCGCACCCAAATCGAATACGTTAGTATAAATACTAAGCGCAGGACAGGTAGATCTCATAGTTTAATCCCACATTTTCCTCGCACCCAAATCGAATACGTTAGTATAAATACTAAGTGCAGGACAGGTAGATCTCATAGTTTAATCCCACATTTTCCTCGCACCCAAATCGAATACGTTAGAATAAATACTAAGCGCAGGACAGGTAGATCTCATAGTTTAATCCCACATTTTCCTCGCACCCAAATCGAATACGTTAGAATAAATACTAAGCGCAGGACAGGTAGATCTCATAGTTTAATCCCACATTTTCCTCGCACCCAAATCGAATACGTTAGTATAAATAAGCACTAAGTACCCATAAATCTAGTGAATTAACATTCTTGTGTAAACAAACAAGGAACTAGGCGCGCAACTCACCTAGCGTTTTTATATAGCGCACCGCGGGGCTATATTTAGAGACGGTATGTGGGTAAGCGACCGCGCGATGGCGATTTATGTCTTATACCTGACTTCTAATAGAGAATGATCCTAATAAAATAAAAATTGAATCTGGGTTGAAATCTGTTTTGGAACGTTTATGCAAATTTTGAGTGAAATATTTGCTCTTAAGATTGTGATTTATGAGGAGAACTCTATCGGAATCTTCTTCTATTGCTTGCTTGCTCGTATGGTTAGTGGCCAACCTATTTGTCAGAGTTGTTCAGGCCGCCCGTGGGCATCTGACATGGCTTAACGACTGCTGTCGAACGACAACAACCGGGACCGTCTGCTTAACGTGCTCTCCGAGGCACGGATGAGCTCAGATGAAATATGCCACTAGCGGTCACCCATCCAGGTAACGACCGCGCCAACGTCGCTTAACCTGCACGATCACTTTCGGACCGTGTTCGCAACTAGCTACGAGTTCCTCAATTAAGGGGCATGGGAGCTTCTATTAAGGGGCAGGCCCCTGTCGCTGCAGCGGTCTCCATCCGATCCTGTCCCCCGCCTTCTCCTCAAACTCCTGGTACGACGAATTGCCGCTCCAATCCTTTAACTGCTCCATTATATCTAGTCCATCTATCGGAATACGGTCGAATATAGGGTGACTTTATTTGATCCTATGGACTTCTAGGACTTGGGGAGCTACAGAAAGAGGCCCTATGGTGCTGAAAGGGAAGTGTTCAGTATGCCTAACTGAACAACTTCTACTATGGGTTCTACTCTGAAATCGCGAAAAAATCAGCTGTTTTGAGCTTTTGTATGGAACAGCTGATATTTTTTTTCATGATCAGAGTTGGCCCCATAGTTAAAGTTTTCAGTTATGGATACATACACCCCCCTTTCGAAATGAAAATGAATTTTATGGCCATCTTAAACAATAAATACATTTAATATGTGTATAAGTTACTCGTACGCTAAATCACACAAATTAATATGTGTATAAGTTACTCGTTCGCTAAATCACACAAATTAATATGTGTGTAAGTTACTCGTTCGCTAAATCACACAAATTAATATGTGTATAAGTTACTCGTTCGCTAAATCACACAAATTAATATGTGTATAAGTTACTCGTTCGCTAAATCACACAAATTAATATGTGTATAAGTTACTCGTTCGCTAAATTACACAAATTGAACAAAAAATACACCTACCTAATTGCACCTACTTTATAGTCTTTACTTTATTTTATTTTTTTCAATAGGTATTTTTAAACATTCACTAGTATTATTTCGTTTCCCAACTCAATGTTGTACAACAACCAATTTTCCACTTCCTAACCATGCTGTGTTTACACGTTAAGGGTTACGACCTAGCTCATAACTTTATATTGATTTTTATGTAATTTCTATGGTTGTAATCTGTTGTGTTTACCTAATAAATAAATAAAATTAAAAATAATTAAAACTAACATAACAAAAAAACGAGACTATAAGGAATTTTGTTACACTGACAAAATCTGACGCTTATCTTATCTTATTTACTACTAAACCCGCATTTGAACTCGATCTCGCCTTATGGTAAGCGACGATGAGGTCGACGATGGAGGGTCCAGTAAATGCCTATTCACTCTGGCCTTGAAGATCCCAAGGTTGTAGGTTTCGGGAAATACAGACGCCGGCAGGATGTTCCATTCCTTAGCCGTTCGTATCTTTTGTACTCCCCCATTTTACACACTGGTCATCTCAGTGTACAGGTTTCCTCACGATGTTTTCCTTCACCGTTAGAGCAGTCGGTAAATGTACGTAAGTCTTCTAAAAATACGAAAAACTCATTGGTGCATGGCACTGCACGGTTTCGAACCCGGACCTCCCCCCATGGGAGTTCGGTGTTCTAGCCACTAGGCCACCGACGCTCTGAATCTAACGCTTAGACTATTAAATACATTTTGATTAGAGAATGAGATTCGTAATACAAGAAATAGAACAAGTTTTACTTCTATAGCTTTGCAATGCCTCATGTAGACCACTACAAGACCACTTGAGCTATTTCTACGCAGCAGTAAAGACCGTTTATGAAATCCGAATTCAATCATAGATAAATCCGTTCTACTTGCGCAAGCCCATCGGAAGTCGTCAGGTGTTGGTATAACGCGGTATAACCGGCCGAGTCGTAAACAGTCGAGTATGAAAGGTGCATTTAGTCGAAAGGTAAATTAAAACGCGCGAATAGCTCGCCCGTAAACATCTGTCAGATTACATTACTGGATGCTCTACAGTGGTGGTATTTTCTTCTTTGTTTCATCGTTATCGTCAGCCTATTAATGTCCCCACTGTTGGGGCACAGGCCGCCCCTTGCACAAGGGGGTACGGGCCATGATCCACCGAGCGGGCCCAGTACTGATTAGTGGATTTCACACGCCTTCGGAAAATGTAATTTCCTCACGATGTTTTCCTTCACCGTTAGAGCAGTCGGTAATTGTAAAACCCATTGGTACATGGCTACGCATGGTTTCGAACCCAGACCTTCCGCATGGGATTCCGGCGTCCTAGCCACGGCGTCCTAGGCCACCGATGCACCTTTGTTTATTCGGCAACAAATGCGCATTTTTTTCGATATATGTTTCACTTGACTGTTCTTAATGCAATCAAAACGTTATAATAATAATAATAAATTCTTTATTTTCAGTCAACAAATTATACAGCTAACTATACAAAAGGCCCATAGATATATACTTTATAGACTATATACATAACATTATATTAATAAAAAGAATTAATTTTGGTGCGGATTGAGATGATGACAGTTTTATATCAAATATACAAGGTATTTTTGTTCATCAATTTTTCGGGGGCAAACGAGAACGGGGGGGGGGGGGGGGGCACTAATCTGACGGAGTGGCACACTCTAAGTTCGAGACTTAAAGGGAGAGATAAAGGGCAAATTGCAAGTATCGATCGTCTTACAACTAGGTGGAGTAATGATCTAGCAAGAATGCAAGAAAATACTATTAAAATATAAGTACATGCCCAGAGACACGAGAAAGTCTAGGTCAAATATATAGCGAAACGCAACAGGCAAAGTTTAAACTTGAGATAACACAAAAATCTTCAGTAATTTTTTTTCGATTTTATTTAAGGTCACAAACCTTGGAGCCTATTGAGAGGAAGAAATTTGGCCTCAATAGGCTCCAAAATGGGGCCTCAATGTTATTTTGAGCCTGCCCTTATCTGATAATATGTAACACTCACTGTTGTTTGCTAAGTTGGCTTTCAGAGTGAGGGCTGAGCCTAATAATACTTGAGCTTCCCTTCCCTTTTCTTAGTGACCCTAACGAGGCTGACATGGTCACCTTGTCGTGTACCAAAGCCTCTAAACTGAGATATAAAAAAATATAAAAAAACCTTGGAAAACTGTGTCCACTGTAACGGGTCCATTTCCCGCGTTATTCGCCGCTCGTTTCCGGCCGGGTAAAAAGCTCCGACGCGTGAGTGACATGACGGCTGTTTACCTCCGCGCCGCCGCCGCCTCCCGGTAGCGGTGAGGTAACCTACATGTTTCATTCGTGGATGCCAATTCTCAAAAACGGGATATAATATCCATACTCGATAAATATCCCATCTCACATGTCCACTATTAATATCACGAAAATTATCGACTGCTAAGGACCACTAGTCGATCGCTAGAACTCGATAAATATTGAAGGTGGGTGATAATATATTCCACTCACTATGTATTCCTCTCCCTTTTCTCTCCAGTTTTAATAGTTATCTATTTCATCTTTAGGTATTTATTTATTAGTACTTTTACTATTTATACTTTTAATATAGTTTTGTTTTCGTCCCTGACCTGCTGTTTCGCCCGCGATGCCTTCGTCCTGGCACAGCTGAACACCAGCGCTGCGGTTCTGCCGTACCGGTCGGACCGCAGCACATGCTGAGCATGTGTCCTTTTAATGTTGTGTTATTTTTTTAATTTCAAATATTTTTATGTTTAATTATACAATGTTAAATTAATGTTTTTCTTTCATTCTTTCTTTCTAATGCGAGAATAGCAAAAAGTAAGTAAGTAATATATTTATTTCACACACAGCAATGACCGAAACAATTAGAATTATAATAAAATAATTATAATTATAATATAGTCAAAGGTAAAAATATCTAAATTGAAAACGTTTATTTAGCCCAGTAAACACTCGAATATAAAATACAATACAGAGGTATACAAAGATTAATACATGCAGCGCAGAACATCTGTCGCGGTTCAGTGCCAAAAAGGGTACACCAGCTCAGCATAATGCTGAGGCAAGCCACAGCGCTGATTTCCAGCTGGCCCCTCAGTGACTGCACGGACGAAGAAAGCAACAGTGTGTGCGTGTTGTGTTGTATGAAATCATGTCTGATGGTCTGCTGTTATTGTTAAAAGTCCTTCGATATCCGCATTTTTTTTCAATATTTATCTACTGTGATATTCATATCATTACGTGGGAATTGTCCTCATTGACTTGTCATGTGTAAAGCTGACTTGTGTTACCCGTGTGTAGGAGTTGAGCTATATTTTAGTAATATGAGATAAAATGTAGATTGGGAGTCGTGTAGGCTGCTGGAAGAGCGTCGGGAGTAACCTAAGTTATAGATAGATGTATCAGATTCTAATAGATCGGGAGGTGATCTTAACTTACCATCGTGAGGTCATCATTTAACGGTCTTTTTTGTGTATAAAAAAATATAGGTTTAGTTATAAAAGTGCATAAATCGGGGTGGTTTCATTATTTCATGAATTCAAATTTCGTCCTCGGCGTCTTTTGTCAACCTGGTTCGAGCCGGTGTAATATTTCTGGGCTTCTTTCTTTCTTAAACGATGAAGACGTATCCTCTCCGCTCCCGAAAGTGGTTTTGGTTGGTCGCAAACGGGATTTAATCAGTTAATTTTAGGCTTTTTTTTCCTTCGACCTTGCCATTTTCACTTGCAATCAACGTCAGAACTTTATTAATACAGTATTTTTTAACCGTCAAACCGTAGCGTATACTCTATTCTCTAAAATACAGTTTATTAGGTCCAAATCTGTCGAGTAGTTTCGACACTAGCTCATTACAAACTGAGCACTAACCGCGCAGCACCTCATTTTCTGTGTTCACCTGCGAGGTCTATGACGCCACCAGAGGGAGCCGAGGGAGGGTCGAGCATATATTTTTTCTTGTCGTCAGATCGATCTTTACGATGGTATATCTATTACTTTTCTAACTCTTAAACTTTCGTTACACGAAGCTCTCGAAAGTACATATTTTACGTTACGTTACTTTTCTTGGATAACTAACCTAACCTAACGTAAGACATTTATTTGAATTCATGTACAAAGATACTACAGTTAGACACAGGATTCTTACCACAGTTTGGGGTTCTTTGAGCTCCAGATATTTCGACACAGTTGCATGAACTGTGTCGAACCTCAAGCCCATAGAATAGTAGTGTTCTGTGGCTTAAACCGTGCTTAAACCGTGCTTAAGCTAAAAAGTTTTAAAAAAGATGTCTTAATAGAAACTGTAAGACGTGTCTCTGATAACCTTTCCAGTATCAGATTATTTTTATTTTCACTAGTGGTTTAAAGAACTGATTTACTTATTTATATCACAAAATCTTATATATTAATTTAAACAATTAGCAGTTATCACCTTCACATTCCGCAGCGAAAACGTCGTAACCGACAAATCTCTAAACCCGTATAGGAGGCGATCTCGCCTATTTCGAGCCGTGAGCCAGTTAATCTCTTAAACATCGCCAACGATACGTTTTTTTTCCACCATGCTGTTGATTTTGGACGCCACAATAACGGAACAAAAAAATCAGCAAGAATATGAGTGTCGGTAATTTGTTAAGGATTCCGTAGGGAGGTACAGTCTGATTTTAAAGAGTAAAAATTTTTAATCGCGTCGAAAATCCTCTTATTACATTATAGTGAGGTGACATGTGTATGGGGGACGGTGACCACTTACCATTAGGTGGCACGTTTGCTCGTCTGCTCTCCAACCAATGCCTTGACATGTCAATAAGAAATACAATAAAAAAAAGTTTACCGTAGCACAGAAAATTATTTACTTTTTTTAGTTAATTCACTCAGTATAAGGGCCCAACTACATGACCGATTCTTTGTCCAACCAAACTGTTTAGTTCGATTGAACGTCGACAAGCGTTCGGCGTCGCTCAGCGTGCTATGGAAAAGGTTATGCTCGGAGTATCTTTGATGGATCGAATCCGAAATGAGGAGATCCGGCATAGAACAAAAGTTATCGACATAGCTCATAGGATTAGCAAGCTGAAGTGGCAGTGGGCCGGTCACATCTGTCGCAGAACCGACAACCGCTGGGGTAGACGAGTTCTGGAGTGGAGACCGCGTTTGGGCAAACGTAGTGTAGGACGAGCGTCCCTGCTAGATGCCAACTGCACTACCGGCTACCAACTAAACGATCGGTCCGTGGATAGAAGTGGAGTTTAAATCAATTGGCCAACTATTTGGTTCGCGAACGGTCTCGATTGTGGCAATTAAAAAGTTGAGTTGGTGCCGCGTGCGCACCCCCATACTGGTGCATTGCTTTTTGGCTAACGACTAAACTGTTGGGTTGGTGAACAATCAGTGTCGTGTAGTTGCTCCTAACCCTTACCGCGATTGGAATCCTAGACTTCTACGGGCCAGAAATGTTCTGGTAGTCGAGAATTTCGAGATTAGATTATAGTTTGAGAGGCCAAAATATTTTAAAAAATATATACTAGCGAAAGGTGATGACAGCGGACATTAGTGTACCCCCGGGTAACGGCGAACATTTCGCGCAGTACGGAAATAGTGTACACGCTAGTACGGAAAACACCATTATTTTTTCTTGTCTCAGTGTCTTTTAACAAAACCATTTATTAATTTTCCTACGGTACTCCAAAAATCACGAAATTTGAGTCTGTAAATCGTGATAGATCGCGGTTAAAGTGTTTTATTTTAGGCGCTGAGTGGTATTGTTGTGTCTGCGGTGGCGGCCGGTGGCGCCGCCTGATGCGAAGGTGCGGAAATCTCACTTACAACGTTTTGCCAGTGGGCCGCGTCGAGTGAGATCCCTTTTACAGCCTTTGATGTTAGAAAATATAGTACATATTGATGCAGAAATGTACTGCTTTGTTTACGAAGACTTGTTTGAAGTGCATTAATTGCGAATCGATTGTTTTTGTTTAAAAGTTTATTTTTATTTTGTTACTGAAGTAGGTTTTAAACATAGCACCGTTTTGTTTATTTATTAGTCTCTGTCTATTTCTGTTCTGCTAAAAAGTTTCCATTCTGCAACTTCATTTATTACTACTAGTTACTATCCAATGACAGAAGATTGATTCAAACAAAGATTTTTAAATTTTACCTATTATGTATTGATTACTCGTTAGGAAACCGCGTCTGCCAAGTGGCGAATGCGATGTGAGCATTTCTCATGAATTAGTCGACCATTAAAATGTCAAATGTATAGCCCTATATGTGCATTTGCACAAACCCTTTGGCTCGCTGTCAGTACTCACATCATCATGCTAGACGAGAGGTTCCTTTTCAAGTAAATAAAGACTCAACAAGTAGTAATATCATAATATAGTGACACATTTAGTACGTTGACAGTCCAAAATGGCGGACTATAAAATATCAAAGTCATGTTTTACGATTCACGTAAAATTATACCTAGCGCCAGAAAATAAATAGTTCGCACTTTTATTCGCGTTGAATATTTTTAACCTAATATTTAAATAATTGTCATGATGGAAAGCAATCTAAAATAAATCTTGTTCAGCATGCAGTGGTGGGGGCCCGGCTGCTGCTGAGTGGTACTTTTCGTCTACATGATTACGGAAGCACAGACTGAAGGACCTTATGTAAAAAGGGTTATTATAAAATAAATGACTACTTAAATTATAAAGAGACTTGGTCCTAAATTCAGCTCCAGCTCTGCACATTGTTTACATAATTATTGTAACTATATATAGATGTATTTATTTCAAAAGATGTGCTGCTGAAAGTTTCTTGCGCCGCTTCTTTCCTTTCAGCTACAACACCTTACGAAGCGGTGGTAGATTGAAACATGACATTGTAAAAATGTACTTTAAGGCACTTACACACAAAAAAAAAGATTTGATTTTTTGAAGATCGGATGAATATCATAGTCACATGTATACAATACAGGGCTAACAGGCATGTTTGAGATTTTTTCGAAAAACACTGGACCGATTCTAAAAATTCTTTCACTAGCTAGTAGTATTAATTGTCATCTATGTAACAGTGATAGAATGTTAAGAATCGGTCTAGCAGTTTTTGAGCAAACTTCAAACCCAAATTTCACCTTAGCTTTAGCTACATGTGACAATGCAGCCCGAGGAATGTTGCTGATGGTAGGACCCCTTTAGAATACCACTCAGGTGATGCCTGAAAATCAGCGCCGCAGTGCTAAATCCGCTGCGGCAACAGGCTGAGGCAGTCCCCTTATTCCGGTGCTGCACACCACCTTCATCAACCTTAATTAGTTTTGCTTATTTACTTTTATAATATATTTCTTTAATATTATTTTTATCTTCTGTACCTAATTGTTTGTATGTGTGTATTTGACAGAAATTCTGTCTTTCTTTCCTTTATCGTCCGCTTCTAGACGTTTCCGTATAAAGTATGTGGCCAAATATCTTTGGCATTGATGTGTTTCTGTGGTGTTTATAGAAGAACCATCATCTGAGATTGAGGACTGAAATGAAATATAATAATTTTAAAACCGATATAAAACAGAGGACAGATGTTAAAGTCTTTAACGTGATAATAAAGGAGTAACACAATATTTACGGATCCAAGCCAAACAATCATCCACACAGTTTACGGTAATCGTGCGCATCGGTGACATTTTATATGCGTGGAATGTGCGTATATTTTTTCTCGACGTCTTTTAACGCTGAAAATGTAATTTTTTTAAATAAACTCTTCAAACAAATAACTATAAAACTATTTGTACTATCTTTATGTATTTTTTAAAATAAAAATTGCTAGACGCCGCCGTGAGTTCCCACTCCCAGTATATAAAGCCGTATTAAAGCAGATCGGACGCCATATTTCGTCTAAGTTTCTAATTACTAGTAACAGCACAGAGTAGGTACCATATATACTGATGTTCGACGCTACCTGTTCGATCTTTTTCTTCTAAGTCGTGTTCCTCATTGCTGAGGGTCGTGATCATTCTAAGAAATTAATCACATAGAACGACTCTCGTGGCAGATTTAATGGGGTGGTAGCCATTGCCCTCTCCATTTTACACACTTGTTATCTCTGTGTGCAGGTTTCCTCACGATGCTTTCCTTCATCGTCAGAGCAGTCGGTAAATGTTACGTACATTTACCGACTGCTCTGACGATGAAGGAACTTCAAAAAACTTCGAAAAAACCGAAAAACTCATTGGTACAGGGCACTGCATGGTTTCGAACTCGGACCTCCCGCATGGAAATCCGACGTCCTAGCCACGATGACACCGACGCTCTGTGCGACGCGACCTGTTCGATCTACATGGTATCTATTCAATCTGTGTTGTTTCTGTAGAACCGAAATGTATTTAATATCAGAATGGAAGTAATTGTTTTACACTTATTATGTATTGAGATATGTTTATATAGTTGTGCAATGCTGACTGCTGTCTCACCGTCACGTGCCGTGTCGTCGTGTCACCCGGCCCTGACTGACAACCAGCGCTGCGGCGGGGGCTAGCGTCTAGCCATATCGTCACAGCATAATGCTGAGTCAGGAACCCTTTTGCCACATATGCATGTGAACATACTCTAAGTCAAAAACGTAACACGTGTCTATACCTACGTCCTAGCCAGGGTATGTCTTCGAGGAGTCATCTTCAATGAGACACTGGACTTGTTAACCGATACTTATATTTCCAAACAGTATACCATACATGACGGTGGTAGAGACACGACTAGCCTGACGCGGGCGCAGCCGCGTGACATTTAAAACTGCTGACATAATGATTCACAGTGTAGAACACAGTGTGCACTGTGTCGGTACACAGTGTCCCTACATAACCAATAAACAGAGTGTCCCTACATAACCAATAAACAGAGTGTCCCTACATAACCAATAAACAGTAAATGACGGTATTCTCAGCCCAAGATTATCTGTCATACTCTAGACGAAAACTCACCTTTTTTTAGAGTAATAAAAAGGGCTTGTTTTTGGTCTGTCCAGTTCTCAATCGGTCTGTATTCTGCATTTCATCTGGTCTGATATTTTAGTAGCAATTCATCCGGTGTCCTGATTTAAGCGCTTATTACACTTGTATTTTACATAAAACTCCATCACCCAAAGGTTGCCTGGAAGAAATAGCTTAAAGCTATAAGGCCGCCAATTGTAATCGTATTTTGTATCTTTCCTTCTGTTCTGTATTTTTGTCTTGAGTGCAATAAATAATATTTGTATTGTATTGTACACTTGACTAAATTCAGGCGACTAATCTGGTTGGATTGTAGTAGTACCTAGTAGTAGTTAGATTGTTTAGTTAGGTGGTAAGAGCGTCGGTGGCCTAGTGGCTAAGGCGCCGGACTCCCGTGCGGGAGGTCCGAGTTCGAAACCGTGCAATACCATGTACCAATGAGTTTTTCGGATTTTTTTCGAAGACTTATGTACATTTACTGACTGCTCTAACGGTGAAGGAAAACATCGTGAGGAAACCTGCATGTCTGAGGAAATAATTTTTTTTCCAAAGGCGTGTGAAATTCACCAATCACCACTGGGCCCGCTCGGTGGATCATGGCTCATAACCCCCTTGTGCAAGGGGCCTGTGCACCAACAGTGGGGACATTAATAGGCTGCTGATGATGAATGATGACGAATCTGGTTTCTGTTTACAGGCTGCAAATCGCAGACTAAATGTACTGAAAGCATTTACACTTGACTGAATTCAGTGAAGTGTAAAAAGTGCTTAAGGAATAAGCCCAGCCCAGACGAATTGGGAACTCGTAGACGCACAATTACCAAATAAATTATTTACTGGACGTTTGATCATACTGAGTTGTCATGAGGCATCAATACCATCACAAGAAGGTATCATCCTATATTCCGTGACCTGGACTAGTATGTCTTCAGCATTTCCACATATCGAAAGAAAATACGCGCATAGTTTTTGGCGTCCACCCTCAAAATTTTATTAAACGGAACTCGACACTACCTTCGTCGTTAATAAAACGAGAGGGTAAGAGGGCACGCAGCCAAACTGCGCCGGTTTACGAGCCCGCGCCTCCCCCCCGCGGTCAGAAATATGAAACCTATCAAAATAGAAAATACACAGACGTTTTACGGAATGACCCGTTTTGTTTATGTACCGCCGCGGAGGCTGCCGTCGTACATTGCGGATTTTTGTTTAAACCCCTGACCGGTAATATTTTGTGGTGCAGCGATATGTTTCGTAGCAATTTTTGGTCGTTCTTGTGTTATGGTTCCGTATGGAGGTCGGGGATTTATTTTCAGTGGAAGAATGGTGAATAGAAGTTTATGGTGTAGAGATGGTGTATTTCAAAATGGGCTGCGAAATGTTCTTTTACAGCAATGCAGTGCTGTTAGAAAGGAGAAAAGACGGGTTTGTGGAAAAAAATCTAAGATAGGTCCTAAAACTATGGTAAGTGGTCACCCAATAATGTTATTAGAGGGTTTTCGAGGCGCTGTGAACCTTGAGGACATAGATGGAGTGCTTTGTGCCTGTAATTGCGCTGGCTCTCTTACCCTTCAGACAGAAACACAGCATTGCTGCTTTGCGGCAGAAATAGGTGGTACTCCTGCACATCAGGATCTACCAATTTTAACATATTTTGAATTGAACCCGGAGTCCTGTCAATTTTGGTTAGACAAGGGCGGTACGGGCTATGATCCACTGAGCGGGTCCAGTGCTGATTGGTGGATCACGCCTTCGGAGTCTTAATTTTCTCAGACATGCAGGTTTCCTCACGATGTTTTCCTTCACCGTTAGAGCAGAAATCCGAAAAATTATAACCTACTATAACTCGATCTATAACCTAATTAATATCGCCATGAATAGGAACTGGGCCGCACCGCGCCGGAGGTCGACAAATCCGATTAAGTACGCCGTCAGTACTTCCTCGGGATCGAGGGCGTTTCCAACAAATTGATTTATTAATACAAACTGTCACTGAATTTTATTTTGTACAAATAATGTCAAGAGATTTTCTTGTCGCATTATAAGTTAACATCAAGACACACGGCAGTATGTCCGCCAAGTCAGAGCGTCGGTGGCGCAGTGGCTATGAGACCGGACTTCCATGCGGGAGGTCCGGGTTCGAAACCATGCAGTGCCATGTACCAATGAGTTTTTTGTATTTGTGGAAGACTTACGTACATTTACCGACTGCTCAGCGGTGAAGGAAAACATAGCGAGGAAACCTGCACACTGAGATGACGAGTGTATAAAATGGGGTAGACACAAAAGATCCTCAAGGGTCGAAGTGCCGCTGGAGTTATTCCCGGCCCCCTATCATAAGATCAGATAATATATCAATATGGACATATTTATATATTATCTTATCTTATGATAAGATCGGCCAAGTTCTATTAGATACGTTCTTATGCCTAAAACCTGAGACAATATACTCCAATGCTCCAAATACCTATAATGCACAATAGTCCCACTTGCGCGGAGTCAGTGCAGCGTCAATTAACCCCCATTGAGGAATAAGAATAACAACCTGAGACACCACTGAAAAAAAAAGAAATACTGGTAGTGGCATTGAGTGGTGTCATGGGCATTCATGGGTTCGGAATGTTTTTAAAATTATCTCCGACTTATGGACGAAATTCGCAAATTGTAGTTAAGAAAAATGTATGTACATACAACTGATAGATAATACCGCTAGGAATAATCAAATAGGTATAATCAAACCGAATAGACAAACAACATATTATACCCTTTCACCATTCTTCAATCACTATACCGTCCACAGTCCACCTTCCAGAACAAAGGTAATGGTCATTAGTGCCCCGGGTGACCGCATCGGTAGTGCGACGAGACAGGGGGTCACACTGGGGGGTCCCAGGGCCCCCCGGGGGGCCCCGTCTGTGGAAAGGAATAACGCACGCATTGGGCGCACTTTAAGTGCTGTAAATTGATATGGCTTGTTTATTGGATTAGCTTTTACAATTTCGATTAAAGAAATTGATAGTGAAATAAGTAATTAATAATAAGATAAACACTCCACGACTGAGATAAATGGTCCAGATCAAAATTGACTCTTTAGAACTTGGCCTGGATAACACACGTAAAATAACACTACAAGTGTTTTTTACATTACGAGTAGATATCTCAGCAACCTTTGATACATTCTGCTGACTGATCGGACTAGTAGAAATTGAACCCTACAACGTCTTGCAGAGATAAGTTTACAGTACTTTACTAAATTGGCTATATTATATATAAGGTTGTCTGGAAGAGATCACTTTTAGCGATAAGACCGCCAATATTGTATCATGTTTCATGTACGCCCTATTTGTATCATAGTAAAGTAAAATACACTCTATTGCACAAATATAAAATACCAAACATGAGATAGAAAAGGAAATAGTGAAATATAATTTAGGCGGCCTTATCGCTATGAGCGATCTCTTCCAGGCAACCTTCGGGCAGAAGAAATCATATCGAGAAAGAGGTAGAAGGTGTGCAAGGTTTATGGAAAACGTTATTTAAGAGAATTTTATTTACAATAATAACATAAATAACAACCATAAAGAGTATTCTACTTTTACTTACTTTACTTCAATTGGGTTTAGTTGTAACATTAATGAAGTAACCCTTTTCTTTTAAAACATTAGTTAGAATTCAAAATTCCCAAAAATATTGTTTTAGCTGCTTACAAAGCCTGCTGTAAATAACCAAGTTTAAACAAAGGTTTAAAACTAAATCCACGTTTAGGTCCGCGCCTCTAATGAAAGTAATTTGTAAAGATTATGGGAGCGCGGCTTCATTAAAACAGCTTAACTAACTCGAGTTGCTCACTTTTCTGCGGTTGGCCTGTGAAAGAAAACGTGAAGAAATAATCGACCGACAGCGAACGTATATTTTTTTAATTTTGCCAATTGCAGGTATCATCACGTCGATTTCATCACGGTTAGAGCAGTATTAATAGGAAAGTAGTTACTTTAAATTTGTTTTAGCTATACGTAAAAGTAACGTAAAAGTATAGTAGGTTTGCCAGATGAGCGAACAAACGATGTTTATTCAGTCAGCGTATATACATTGTTATTACCTACAATAACAATTTGTTTTTCATTATTAACCTAATAAATGTGTATAATAAAACTAAACTAAACTTAAATTAAACTAAAGATAATGAATACTTTATACTTTATTTTGCATACATCCCATCTGCTCGTACGAAGCGATTTGCTTCTTCGTTCATTATGCGAACGGCTAAGGAATGGAACAGCCTGTATTTCCCGAAACCTACAACCTTGGGATCTTCAAGGCCAGAGTGAATAGGCATTTACTGGACCCGCATGCTCCATCGTCGACCTCATCGTCGATTACCATCAGGCGAGATCGAAGTCAAATGCGGGTTTAAGTACATAAAAAAAAACATAAATCACAAACGAAAAACCAACCAGACATTTGACGTACACAGGTAGAGCTTGTCCCTAAAATAGAGATTTCTTCCAGCTAGACCTTTAACATAGAGATATTTATAATTATAAGTAGACATACGTGTGCAAATTATGTAAAACAAGATTAAAATTGTACATAAGTTAAACAAAATTACTTGAATACATTCAAAAGATAAAGAAAAAGAATTTGGGCTAAGTCCCCCACGTCCGACAGTGTACCCAAGAGGTTGCGTTGCCCCGTTGGGTAGCTAAGCTGATCCGCTGGGCCAAGTAGGAGCCAGCTCTTGGGTCTTTTGACGCGTCGACCAGGCGCTTTGGGAGGTCCTTGAAGACGCGGTGCGCTCCCGGGCCCCAGGGTCCCGATGTTAATTTATTTTAATTTTATTGGAAAACCAACAGCACTTTAGACAATATGTAAACCAAACTAACAATAAAAGGCCAATTACAGGTCTTCACTAATATAAACTAATATAAATGTTCTGCCCACCATGACTTACGGTCCCGAAACATGGACGCTCACAAAAGAAGCTGTGCACAAAATAAGGGTCGCACAAAGGGCCATGGAGCGTGCCATGTTAGGTATCACCCTAGTGGACAAGATCCGCAACACAGCGATCCGATAACGAACTAAAGTCCTAGACGCGGGAAAGCGGGTTGCGACGCTAAAATGGAGATGGGCGGGACACTTGGTTAAACGTGGTGATGGCCGGTGGACCAGAGCCCTCACTGAGTGGTGGCCAAGGTTGGGGAAAAGAGGAGTAGGTCGTCCAGCAGCCAGATGGGCGGATGACATCACCAAAGTCGCATCGAAGACCTGAATGCGACTAGTACAGGATCGTATAGGGTGGCACAAAAGAGAGGAGGCTTATACCCTGCAGTGGGACGACATGGGCTGATGATGATGATGATGACTAATATAAATGAACCACAAACGGCTCAAATATATATGTTTCAAACAGGTTAGTATATTTGCGCCGTTTGAGGGTTTCTGGTTTCTGCAGCATCGTCCGCAGAGCGAGCCGGCTTTATGGGAGGTGGTTGGAAGGTGAGACCGGGCAAGGGTGTGGCGTCCCGCACCAAAGGCCGTCCCATCTTCCAGGGTACGAGGTACCTACTACACGTTTCCCCTAAATGTATATGTCAATGTTTGCACGTTTTATTCTTAATCTTTTTTTTAACACAGTCGAAGAAACGACCGGACGTCTAAATTAACCTTAACAAGCAGTTTATTTTTCTACCCTGCTTCACCAACTTGAATTATTCAACCGAGTTAAGAAAGTAAACGTCTGGAGTCGCTACTGTACCTTACGGGGAGGGGGGGGGGGGGGGACGCTTAGCATTTTAATTGAATGTTTGCACTACTGCCATGTTTAGGCGACACCGAGGGCCGGTGGCATAGCTGACGATTAATTAAGCAGTGGTTAGCTGATAGTAAGAGATCTGAGACTATTGGAGGAGCGCAGGATCTGAATTTTTAAAAAAAGTTACAGTATTTATTCAAATAAATTATTACAAAATTCAAATTACATAAAATAATAATATAATATTATCTGCTAATTGAATGTATTGCCTAGATCGGTGGAACTATAGGTGGAAATAAAGGCCGTCGAAGGCCAAGAGTACCCACTTGTATCGAATAAAATATCTTTCTCCATTATAATATAATTCAATGTATTACGGTGAGGTCACCAGTTATATTTATTTTTTCTGATTCAGAAATGATTCTTGAGGGCAATTTATTAAATTTTATCTCTTAGTATTAATCCAAACAGCTGTTACGGAGGTTTGAAGTCAAAATATGTTAAAGAATTATAGTTATAAGATTTTGAACTTACACGATTAGTATTCATTTTTAACTATGAAAACGAGGCTTATAAACAATTAAATACCGACGCGATTAAGCCCCGTTTTCATAGTTAAAATGAATTATAGTTAGTTCATAGATAAATATAACACTTTATATTTAACACAAATATTTTTGAGATTTTTTTAACATTAATTTGTTTCAATTTTCATAGCATAGCATTGATCAGTTGTTTGATTTGATGAAAGTTTTTTTTTAAAGTTTTTGAAACTGTTTAGCGAAAGTTATTTATCTATATTGTATGAAGTCATTACCGGTATTTTGTTACACTTCGTTTACATAAGCAGTTAAACCTTCACTTTCTACCTTTTTTTTCTTTACGAGTATTTAAACAGAGATTAACTTCCGACTTAACAAGCCAGTGCCACCGGGCCCGACAAGCAGAGCGACCTATTAACTGCCTCGAAACGGGAAAAGAACAAGATAAGAGTTTAACTTGGAGTTCAATCTCGCGGTCGCGGTGCCCAATAATTCACTTTAAGCCCGGCTTAATTCTTGCCTTAGCTCGGTGGTGGAGCCGGCCCTCGTTTTTAAAATTACGTGCTTAGTAGATTATAACGACGTTAAGAGATCAATCCGGTTACTTTGGAAGGAGACTCTAGTATTTTATTCCTTTAGTCCCTAACTAGTACAACAAGTAACTTATTGCTGGACTACACGCGTCCGGTTCCAGTCCCGATTCGATTCGCTGCAACCAATCACACGCGCTCCACCTTCCTCCCCACTTGAAATCAGCGCTTCGTGATTGGATGGAGCGAACCGAACCGTCGTCGCTGGAACCGGACCATGTATCTATTTTACGACAAAACCCTGGTGGTAAGTGACGATGAGGCCGAAGATGGAGCACACGGGCTTAGTAAGTACTGGCTCTTCTATAAACACTGCCGGAACACATCGACGCCGAAGCGAAGATATTTGACGACAGACTTTACATAGAAGGTGGTCGCTACCCTGGGGTTCTACCACCAGAAGTCACTTAGTAGTAGGTTTAGTCGCCTCGTTCAACACGCTTGACCAGTAGTGATAGGGACATTGTAACCCGTCCCACACACGGAAAAAAGCTCAGTTACTAATAGATGGTTACTAAAAGTTAGTCTCGGTAAATTACAAATCTATATTTTATTCTTGAATCTGGATTTAAGAACATAACTCAAAAGCCATGTCAGCTGTCACAGAGCGTTCTGAAATACATAAAACTATCCAATTCACGTTTCAAAAATACCTGTTGAAATAAATAGAGACTTCACAGAAAGCTTTTAGTCCCATCACATATTCACACCTACGAGTTTTCTCACCTTGTCACACTTTCGGCGCCGAAAGAACGCGTCACATATAAAACACTCAGGTGTCCAGTTTTTGACACATTAATTTATCACCGGATAGTGTTTAGGGGCTATTCTAAATGTAGCACTATTAAAATTGTTTTCCTGTCCATTTCTCAAAGATTAACGTTCACCTTCGTTTATTTTTCAAAACGTTAGAAAAATATTTAGATACGTTTTCTTATTAACGTTATTATTACAAGATTTATAAGATGATTTTTGCTCGCCACTTGTCCTAATGATGCCTCATTTTGAGATGAAACACGTCTCATATGAGTAATTGTATTCAAATTCGCACTTTTTAGTACAATACTAAAAATGGATGCGAGATTTGGGCACTAACCTTAAAGGAAGAAAACAGACTCTTGGTGACCGAGAGGAGGATATTGAGGAAGATTCTGGGACCAGCCAAGAAGGAAGATGGAGGGTGGAGGATGAGAAAGAATAGGGAGATAGAAGAGATGGTGAACGAGCCGAACATTATAGGAGAGACGAAAGCGGCTCGACTCCGATGGCTCGGACACATCACTAGGATGGGGGAGGATCGGGCAGTTAAACGAGCGTATGTGGGACGCCCTAACGCACGACGTCCGGTCGGACGTCCCAGATACCGCTAGCGCGATGAAGTGGAGAAGGATCTGCGGGAGCTCCGGGCGCCTGACTGGCTCGAGACTGCGCAGGAGAGAGAGCGATGGCGCTCTTTGGTATCGGAGGCCAAGATCCACTTCGGGTCGCTGCGCCAGCGGAGTAAGTAAGTAAGTAAGTACAATACTGCTTTTCAATTTTGGTCCCATTCTTTTCACACATCACATGTCACGGTGATGACAAACCCGAAATATGTAAAACAGGATATAATTGGAGACAGGTTCCAAATACAAGACAGTAGAGGCACTCACAAAATAAGCATAGATACTTTATAATACTTTCGAAAAAACTGCATTTGTACATTTCCAACCAAAAATTTTACTTGAAATGAAATACAGATGATAAGCACTTTGTCAGATCAACTATAATTAATAAAATAATGTAATTGAAGGACCCGCTACTCGCTCTCGGATTCGCCCTCCCCAACAATAACTAAACCCAGGAGGATTTATAATCGCAAAGGACTCCAATGATATTCTGTTTAACATATTTTTAGGAAAAAATCTCGATTTAAACCATAGACAACCATAACTTTTTGCAACACTAAATCACGTTAGGCAGACGAATCAGGGTAAAGCAATAAATCAGCGCGCCAACCCCGCGAATCCCCAAAAATCCTGGCACTCGTTTATTAAGATCCCTGGCGGAGTAAAATATTCATTAATTGATTCCTCCCCCTCGGCCTCAGATACCTCTCTTCCCCTCATTACGGAGGGTTGATTAAGTGAAGCAACCTGGATGTACGTGGGAATGTCGCGGGGAGCTTTTACATCGCACGGGACAATAATCGTGAACGTGTCGTCGGTCGTTACCCCTTTTTATTTCCTCAAGATAGTGTGACCCTATGAAAATGTTTCAACTACTTTACCAAGAGATGGCGCTTTCGATCAGTCTCATGAAATCAATCACAGTATCGAAATTCTTGGTGAACCATTAATGAATTCAGTATTTATTGAATTACCGGTAACCGGTAGTAACCGGTAGCTCCTGAGGACAAAATGATAAGATGTTTTTTTTTTAAATCTCAGATTAGAGGCTTTGGTACACGACAAGGTCATGTCAGCCTCGTTAGGGTCACTAAGAAAAGGGAAGGGAAGCTCAAGTATTATTAGAGTCAGCCCTCACTTTGAGAGCTAACTTAGCAAACAACAGTAAGTGTTTCATGTTATCAGATAAGGGCTGACTTAAAATAACATTGAGCTTTCCATTTTGGAGCCTATTGAGGCCAAATTTTTTCTTTTCAAATTTCACCAGGTCACACTCCATTAGAAGATTAGTGAGGTCTTCTATTTTGTTACAGTATGATAAGATGTTAAAGGAAATTTAGTAAAAAAAAAACGTTTAACATACTTACCTACTACAGAAGTGTTCAAGAAACTGCTGTTGAGTACCGTTAACAGTATGACGTCACAAGTCATCATTACTCAGGGTAACTAGCGACGATGACTGAGTATGACTTTTTGTAGGGTCGCCTACTGGGTCTCAGGCGGTCGATTCTGTTCAGAGCTATTTCACCCAGTTCCCTCTGTTCCATCTTCCAGTGCCTTTGCAGAGCCTCAGGATATCTCCGTAGTTCAGATCTTGTAACTCTTCTTCTCCTATGCTCTTCCCGCCTCGGTACAACTTGGGCGAGCAGCTAGCGTAGATAGTCGCATGGTATAACGAAGGTCGCAGCTAGACAAACAGCGCGTGTACAGCGAGGAAGGGCGCTGGCTGCTGAGCACCGCTAATGGCTTGATGTCATTCTCCACGTCTTGGTGGACACGGCGTGAGTGGAGTCGCCGCGTTGTAGAAATAATATACTTTTTGTAATGGTGTATCTTTGACTAGGGATATAAAAACGTTGTGAATAAGGCGCTATCTCAGTAATGCTGGTTACTTTTATAAATAACAGTGATGGTTTAGTCGATAGAGACGTTGTCAGCTGCAAGTTTCAGTTACTGCCTATTCAGATTCAGAAAGTGAAATGTTACTTACATAATTTTTATGGAAATAGTTGTGAGATATATTAATTGTTTACAACATTTTTGTGACTTAATTTGCGCAGAAATAATATAATAGTATTGTATTTGATCTACTTTTAAAAAAACAACGTCTTGTTAGTCATAAAAGATATTAAATAAGTAACTAGTTCAAATTATGATAATTAATGACTATCAAAATGTATACAATAATTAAAAAAGTGTGTTTAGATTCATATCATATCGTTTGAGATAATAAAATAATAATTAAGTATTTATTTTGGAATACTGATGCCTAGCGGCATGGTGGTAGGAGGGGGTGCTTGAAATGCTATATAAGAATGAAATCGTGAATCACGGGCCAGTTGTTCATCGGTCTCCTGAGAGGTCGTTACTCTGCCAGACCACTGTCGCTTATATTTTTCCTAATTATCTTTAAGTGCGGCCGTGTTCAATACTTAAAGTGTTACAATGTAGAAATCAGTGAGTGTTTGTGTAAAAATAGAGTTAAGTGTTCATGTACAGTGCGCGTTAATAAAAGTTTGTTAATTTGGTGAAATCAATTGTTTCATTACTATTCGAGCACTGGCTGTTGTCAACATAGTTCAGAAAAGGACGTGAGATTTTGTATGTACGAGTATGTAGTTCAGAAAAAAATTGTTGTCTAATTGATGTAATTTCTTCTTCTAACGATAGATATGACACCTCTCCGTATTACTCAGTAGGTTTGCTCGATTTCAGCGCGAGTTTCGTGATGGATCTTTCGACTTTTCCTCAGCATGTCGGTTCACTTTTGTCCAAACAAGTCACGATAAATTTGTCTAACTTTGACCTTCTTCCTCATCTCTCCTGATTGTTTTAGCCAAATATATTTCACTCCAAACTGAGCTTTGTATAACGATGATTTCAACGATACTATTTGTTTTTACATATCTTTAAAATTGAAGAAGTTATTAGCTTTTGAAAGACGTGCAAAAAGTGTGACACACTTTGCCCGAACATGCACCCAGACTCACATACTTCACGAGTTAGATAACATTTTCATATCAAAATACTAGTAAGACGTAGGTAGTTCTTCTTCACGTGGGGAATAAGCTATTTGCAAACAAGTGTTAGATCGACGAATCCTACTCTCACCTAATACATAAAGGCGCGGTTACACATAGTCGTTGACCGCTTCGGCGACCGCCCTGCGGCGGACGACCTATGGCCACCGACCTCCGTTGTTCAACTTGGTCGTCAGCCGAAGTCGTCTAACGTCATTCGCTCTATGGCAACCTAGTGACTCTGACGTTTGAGCGTCGGTGGCACGGTGGCTAGGACACCGGACTCCCGTGCGGGAGGTCCGGGTTCGAAACCGTGTAGTAGGTACCATGTACCAATGAGTTTTTCGTATTTTTCAAAGACTTACGTACATTTACCGACTGCTCTAATCGTGAGGAAACCTGCACACTGCGATGACCAGTGTGTAAAATGGGGTAGGCACAAAAGATCCTCAAGCATCGAAGTGCCGCTGGGGTTATTCCCGGCCCCTATCATAAGATGTAATGTAATAACGGGCTGATTTCCGCAACTCGACGTCTTAAGCGGCTATTTTGCGTGTGGTGGAAACGACTATTAATCGAGCCACCCCAACTTCGCCATAAAGTCCAGCAATCCTTTAATGTCCTGTAGGACTTCGGGAAGTGATCCTGGGGTGCCAAGGCTTTCCGCCCTGTAGGTGGTCACTTCACTGCACTCCAAACGCACGTGGGCGACCGTCCCTATCATAAGATAAGATAAGATAGTGCCACTGACGTTCGCCGTATGCGGCCGACGACTCATAATTCACATACAGGCGGTGACCGCATGCTGTGACCGCCCAGACGGTCGTTCGACGACTACGTGTAACCGCACCTTAATATCTATCTTTGGCCTTTAACATCTTGACAGATAATTTACACAGCGTTGTGTCGGCATCTACGCTCATGGCTGAATAGGCCGATGCGAGAGCGGCAAGTTCTGCCGCACGTGCAGCAGGTGAACTGCGAATTTGTTGGAGCAGGTGTTTCGAGGTGCCTGTGCCTGTGAAACTCGCCGTGGATAGAGACGCATGGAGGCGCCTGGTGATCGAGGGCCGCACTTCACATGACATCGAGTGCACCTTAATATGTTTCACCTTATTTAGTGTCCTTATGTTTACTCGCTTTACTGTGCTTCTTATTATAAGTATATTCATTATAACCCTATTATTAGTCAACCGTGAACCAAATCAAGGCTCCACTGTCTACAGTCTAGACATAATGATCATTTATTCATGACTCGATGTTGCAAGTCATTTTGGGACCTACATTACAAGCAAATCCTTACTCATCGTAAATATGGGAACTTACTTTACAATTACAACGCTGTTTTTCTTCTAACTGTGCCTTGAACTCTTCAACTAAGTATTGGCTGGATCATTTCTACGTCATTTTTCTTGTCACGACATTCTCCTGCAATGGCTACTCTTCTTTTTCATGAAAGTTCTTTTTTCCGAAAGAAACTTGTTACGTATTGTCAGTTTTATATTTTCTTGGCTTGGCCAACGTCTGTTCTGTTACATGTTCATTTACACTGGTCACAGAAGAGGTCTGTCCTCCGAGATACAGGAACTTCCTAGTTCGGAGGTCAGCGCTTATTGTAACTTTTTGGTCACTTATTTTATTTAGTTTAATATAACCTATGCTTAAGTTTCTACTGGTGTTTGGACTATGAATAGTTTGTCATCTTACCGCACAAAGACATTTATTCTCATTCTTATCGCCGCCTCCTCAGTCGTTTACCAAAAATTATTGAACACTACCGACTCTATTGCTTGCAAATCTTACCTAGGAATATTAATTAGAGGTAAACAAGTTTCCTTTGTGAGATT
This sequence comes from Hofmannophila pseudospretella, assembly GCA_947369225.1. Taxonomy (NCBI): domain Eukaryota; kingdom Metazoa; phylum Arthropoda; class Insecta; order Lepidoptera; family Oecophoridae; genus Hofmannophila; species Hofmannophila pseudospretella. Next base: position 14,869,602 of record OX376318.1, on the reverse strand, counting down.
TTCAGTTCATTCGTGACGTGCCGGATGACGTCATACGAGAGATAACAATAACAAAACACGCACGTAACTCAAATTAACAGCGAAATTATTACAGTGAGGAGGATGTCTACCAGCGAAAAAGGGGGAAACAGGTTTTGAAATAAAACTTTAATCATACACTTATATGTGTCGCAGGGAAATAGCCGAATACTTTAGGGATTTGGGGTTTATTGGTGGATTAAAACAGTTTATCGTGTAATAATGAGATACGAGATTGGTTGGAGGGAGGAGGGGGACTGTACATATTGCGTGTACGTAAGTACCGTCCTAAACCTTTTTGAAGAGTAGGTAGAAGGGAGTAAATAACCCCGGGGAACCTGCCCTCCCTTCATACCCTCCACCTTCCGCCAAAGGTGCTCCGGACCCTCAGAGCAACAGTTCTCCCCAGTCTTGGCCGAATTCCTAGGGTATCTTCAGTATCTTTATTTCGCACAAGTGGCACATCAATACAATAATGAACATGTGGAATAAAATTCTAAGTACCTACTTACAATTGAGGCAAAGCTTTTGGTAAGTGAGGCAAAGCTTTTGGTAAATGAGGCAAAGCTTTTGGTAAATGAGGCAAAGCTTTTACTACTTACCATGGCACATGAGGCACTCTGCCCAAGTCTTCAAGGATATCAGAGCATCGATATCCCTCTAATGACATTATAGTGAGGTGAAATATCTATTGGGCAACTCCTAATACAATAAAAAAAATTAACAAAATAGAACAGAAAGCCTTTTAACATCGTATTACATTTATTGAAATGGTAGTAGATAATGAATGACTTATTAAGAAGGGCCAAGTTCAGACAAATGTCAGTAGAAGTGCTGTACCAACGTTTTTTCAAATCTCCGCCTTGTTAACCTTTTACAGAGCAAGATGTCTGTGCAGCTGAAGCACAGCAGCATAAAGCAGTCCCTTCGATTTATCATAATCAGGAGCGGCGAGGTGCGACCGGCGCGTAATTACCGCGACGCACATTAATTGAACACGTCTTGTGACGTCACGACTTGCGACGGTGCGTCACCTTCACGAGATGTGCATTGATAAATGGCACTGCAGAGGTTCATATTATTATTTGCGATATGTTGAATTAAATGTAGGTTTACCGTATGGGTAGGTATAGAGGGACATCAGAAGGGGGGCGTGCTCGTCCTCTGACGTCCCGCCCCGCGCCCCTCTTGCCGCTCAGGCGATCCCACAGTTAAGCGGTTTACCTATAGGTATGTAGGTATGGTTAAATAATATTATACAAAGTGTAATAAAACTCCCCTTGTAAGTCGATATATCGATAATTGAACTTACAAGGGGGGTTTTGTTAGACCCTGTATTTTTCTCTAGGAAAGTTTGAAGGAACTAGGCATCCCTTGGATCTCAATCCTTTTAACGGTGAAGCCGACAGACCTACTTGTTCCTTGCACCGAACTTGGCCCCATTTTCACATTGATGTTTTCGGTGTGATTGTACTACTTACAAACTTAAAAAAACATCTCCTAACACGACAGCTAATAAATACTTTTAGATGTAAAAACCAGCCTCCTCCCACACCTGTCTCCGAATTACTATGAAATTAGTTAAAAAAATGTCAGAACACAATCGCCCCACTTCCATTCATGTACTTTGACGTCACGACATTAATGTAAAAAAAATCTGGGTTACATTGATATCTATAGATGTAGTCGACACGTACATTCGCACATTCATACAAATAAATGGCACGCCTGACGCTAGGTAGGTTAACGGTGACACTACGATTGATTGAGAATCTGACGGTATCTGGAACAGTGTAGATTTTAGGTTAATGATTTAAATTCTCAAGGTTTGGATTTAAAATACGCATAGTGTTTTTTTTAAGATACCTACCTACCAATAGCAGAGTTATGAGACGTAGAGAGTATATACGCAACGATAACAAAAAAAAATTTTTTTTTTTAAATCTTAGTTCAATCCCGCGTTTAACCTCAATCTCACCTGGTAAGTGACGATGAGGCCGAAAATGGAGCACACGGACTTAGTAAGTACTGTATCTATAAACACTGCGAAACACATCAACGTCGAAGCAAAGATATTTGACGACAGACTTTACATACTCATACTCATACCATTTATTGCTTTTCATGTGTTACAATTGGTCTTAAAAATGTATATTATCTGATCATGAAACCCTGAGTAGGTCACAGCAATATTAAATAAGAGATTATAATATATACATAGAGGAATGGTCGCTACCTAGGCGGACTCTGAAGGGGTCCTACCACCGCAAAATGAAATGAAATTTATTTTATTCGCACGAAACACGGTACATATAATTATTTTGGATGAAAAAATTTTTTACGGCATGAGAAATAATAATAGGTTATAAATCGCAATAATAGAATAAAATTAAGACCACCAACTAGCCATAAGGTTCACCATCATCATCATCAGCCCTGTCGTCCCACTGCAGGGTGTATAAGCGTGCTCTCTTTTGTGCCACCCTATACGAACCTGTGCTAGTCGCATCCAGGTCTTCGATGCGACTTTGGTGATGTCATCCGCCCATCTAGCGGCTGGACGACCTAATCCTCTTTTCCCTGACCTTGGCCACCAGCCATAAGGTTAATGTCGAATTATTCATTACTATCAAAAAATTCTTTTTCTGAATAAAAACATTTTTCGATTAGCCATGCTTTAAGTTTTGTATTTAGACCTTTCGAGGGCAACTGTCTGATATCTGCTGGTATGTGGTTACTAAGTTACTAAGATACTCGGGTTAGTGGCCTCGTACGACATTGCACGCTTGACCAGTCATGGATATATTCTAACCGTCCCATACACTGATAAAAATAATAATCGTATGGAAATGTAATTGCAATTTGTCATCGATGTATGATGCTTTTCTCATGCTAGGTATACTTATACAAAAGAATTTTGATACCAGTCAATCAATCAATCAACATGTTTTTATTGTAAGTAGTATTTTTTTACTCTACCACCGCTTCGTGAGGTGCTGTAGCTGAAAGGAAAGAAGCGGCGCAAGAAACTTTCAGCAGCACATCTTTTGAAATAAATATATCTTACAATAATTATGTACACAATGTGCAGAGCTGGAGCTGAATTTAGGACCAAGCCTCTTTTTCATTTAAGTAGTCATTTATTTTATAATAACCCTGTTTACATAAGGTCCGTCTTACATGGGTCTTAAATTTTTTCTCTGTCATATTTATTACAGTATCAGGTAGGTATCTTATTATAAAATCGTTCACCATAACTGATGTGTTTACTTTACTAAGTCCAAAGCGTGGGACTGCAAGTTTGTTTTTATTTCTAGTATTGAAATTATGATAACTAAAGTAACAGAAGAACAACAGTACCTAACAATAACAACACTAAACAACAAAGAATTAAAGTGCGTCTCATTTAAATAATTTTCAGTTGGTTGGCATCAGTTTCGCCTTCTCGTACGAATTTCAGTCCTCAGGTAGAAGTCCCGAGTATTTCCAGTACAGAGTACATTTTACGTCGAGATGAGCGTAACGTTAAATTTTCCACTTACTGTACAATTTACAACAGGTTTCAACACTGTACACGGCAATTAAACTGATATACATCCAACACGCGCAAAACATAAATTGTGTCCACAGACCATTCCCCAGGAGCCGTGAGTGCGAAGTACGAGAACATACATATCATACATACATACATAAAGTACGTACCATACATACATAATAGACATGAGTACATACAATCTGCTGGGAGCTGAGCCAACGTAGAGTTCATTGAGAGAGCTTACTGGGATGCGATTGTGGCGCACGCAGCGGTGAGTAGCGGAACTAAAAGGGTTAGTTTCTCAGTTGATGCAGCTTTTGTTTTTTAATCCTTTCGTTTGATAATGCTCTAGTCGTAAAATGTTAATTTATTAAATTATGTATACAAATTTAAACTAAAGTAATATAAGTGATAATAACTTCAACTTACTCAGGAAATTAAGTACGTGGATAGGTATCTAGTATCCCGGACTTCGGACTACAGGTGAATTTCAAAATCTGGAGTTTCTTTAGAGCCGAAGTAAAATAATAGTACATTACTGCAGAGGCCACGAAATTAGCCAAAAAATACTATTTCGGCCGATGCTTGTTTAGAGGTTTTCACAATAATGCAACGATATCGAAAAAAAATTACATTCCAAATACTGCTTCCAAGTGGAAAGTCCTGGCATCCATAAAAGGAAAGTGGCGTTATACAGTAGGAGCTGGAGTTGCTCGCCCTGGGGGTGCAGGTGCTCGTGTCGGAGCAGCGCGGGGAGGGGGCGGATCCCCGGGACAGACTCTTTAGTCCACACTGCGTTTTGATGTTACAAATTCGAATTAGAAAAAGTAAAAAATAAAAGACAAGACTGTTCCTGGCCTTAAGGTTGTATGAAAATCCATTACTGACGTCTATTTAAAAATTGTATCATTATTTGGCTTCAAGACAGCAAGTATGTACTTTCCTGGCTCAAAATTCGAATGTATTGAACACGTTTCCGAGCTTCTTTGAGAAAATTACCTTTTCATTAACAAACTTCAAACAATTTGTTTGTTGATAAACATTCAACCTAATTGATATATTTGATAATATGATTAAATCTGAATCCGAATCTGAATCCTAAGGTCTTTGAAATCAGTAGGCACTTTATTAATACTTAATTTTGTTAAGTTGAGTTAAATTGTTATAAAATTAAGCAGAAAAATTCATTAAAGCAAAATGTGTACTTACATTTCTAAAATTAAAATCAAAACCACCGAATAAAATAAATTACAAAAGGCAATAAAATTATTATTACCGCCCAACAGGGTGATCTCAATTTTTATTACTTGCACACGTCCGATTTTTATTTTTATTAAGGTACCTACGCTTCCGAAGCCCATTCACCTTTACAGCTTTATAATCCCCGCGGCAAATAAAATAAATATAAAAAATCTCATAATGTGTGTATGGCCGTTGCGCCCGCGGCCAGATCTCATTCAAAAACATTTTATTTGCTAGAGCTTTGTGAATGGAATTATCAAATGGGCGAGTTGGCCGTGTTCAGGTGAAGGTTCTGTAGGTTGAGTGACAGTTTTGCTGAGAAAATATAGATGGGTCAAAACAACAACAATATATTTCATCTGTTATTTTAGAAATCGTTATACTTGCCTAAATATGATTTGTAAAGATGTAACGTAATTAAGCATTTGTGATAATAATTATGTGGCGACGCACGACCTACGATTAGTACCTACTCATATCGGTGTAGAACGCGCTATCGAAATTTTCCTGGGACTTCGTATCTATACGAGTTCCAAACATCAATAGTTGGACCAGGACATCTGGTCAACAGGCACAACACCCCGGCTGGTGGAAGATCTTCCCTTTTCCCTTTTATACTACTGACGTTACATCATCCATGTCCTCAGATAGCGCGTTCCTACAATTATATCAAAGAATTGGCCGCGCCGCTTGTTTACATTTGTTATACGTAGATATAATCGTATGCATAGGGCATAAATTCATTGCGCATTGATTTCCTGTCTCTCTCATTCCTACCTGCTTCTAATTAGCGATCCTTTTATTAAACTCACCTCGTGACGCAAGCAGTGTCCGGCCGAGCGTCTCACGCGTCGCATGCAATTTGAATGCAATCTATATTTCCGGAAAACGCTAATAGACCTAAGTTTTGTGTGCTCTCGTGTGTCTATCCTGAAGACTTCAGTAGCAGAGATAATAAGAGGGTGGCCACCCAGCTAGAGCAGCCTGAAAACTCGGTTAACCTGTCGAAAGCCGGTGTCTCCTTTTGTATCGCTGTGCAATCTAGTTTTGGGGATTAATTATTTACTTTAAATACCATTAGATACAGACAGTCGAAACCGAACCTGTGCAATCAGTATAACGGAAAGAAATGTTATGATTATAAAGGTACAACTGCACAACACAACGACCACAACTCGAGTAAAATTAGGCGTTATACTAGATGTAGGTAGGTAAGTTTTAATATACAATTATTTTATTACGTAGTAATTACACGGATGTTGTACGTCACTTATAGGTCACAGAGTAAAAATAACACTGCCACGAAGTAAAATTCTAACGGTAATAATAACGGTTCTTCTACTGACCCAGAGGAACCCTAAACTGTATATTTGCAGAGCTCAAAATGAAATCGCTCACGGTGGAGGTGGGTACAAAATTAAAACTCGAAGGAACAATAGTTTTAGCCCTGCACCCCGCCCGCACCCCGCACCCCCTGGCCCCGGGGTGCAATAAGTGAAGGGTGAAACGCGAGGGCGATCGAGTGGAGAGCTAGTTTCCAAACCGGTAATTATTTGACTGCTATAGGTATTTAGTTACGTGGAAAACAATTATTATTTTACGAGATGACGGCTATAGTAGGGCCATTTCAGCTCCCATCCATAGCCGTTAAAAGAATAAAAGGTCTCGATCATAATAATATACACGTCCGCCACATAATAATAAACACATGTTCAATGAACATTATATAATAGGATTTAAATTTCCTATACAAGAAGTCGAAAATCGCTTTACATTGGCGTATTGCTATGGTAGATAATTTTCAGTAGGTAAATAACACGTAGAAAATTGTAAATGTACAGCGAAGTGAGAAAACAATTTTACCTTTTAATAGGTTAAATCATTTTTTTTGGTTTTACGTAGGTAATCGATGTTGTTCTAGGTGAGAATTATAAAGCACCTTATATTTTACTGAAGTGAGATGTCTATGAGCGATGGTGACCACCACAGAAATAGTGGTGACCACTTGCCATTAGGTGTTCCGTTTGCTCCTCATATATAAAAGAAAAATCGAGTGACTAAATTACAGCGACAATGCTCATTGGCTGGGCACGAGACTGCAGCCCGAGTGTTGTCGCGGGATCGATACCACCTTTGGACCATTGAATTGGACCACTCCTAGCATATAGAATATTGGTAAAACATTACAATATTTTTTGATAAAAAAACATTACAACCTACAGCTATTTGTGCACGGTATTGTCTGCCCCAATCCTCAATAGGTGCTCGAGGTGGAATTTCATTTATATCTGGCCATGTGCAGGGGTTGCGGGTAATTATTCACCCCTAGCCGTGCATTAGCAAATATTTGACACCCTTTACTCGTCCATCAACGATGATCCATCGGGGCCTTATGTTACCTTTGAAATAATCATACTTTTGTTATGGATTTTATGGACATTGGGTTTAGGTTATAGGGCTCCTGTTTCCGCATTTACACACAAAAACGGTCCTTTAAGCGTGCAGATTTGTTGGATTGACTACACTTGGTGCCATCATCGACTTTCTTGAATCGCACCACTCGTCAGCGGTTCAATTTTCACCCGCACTATCCCACGACCCATTTTACACGAGCGTTTCTGCCACGCACCTGTAAAATGTGGAACTCTCTTCCACCCGACGTTTTTCCACAGCGCTACGACATGGGATGCTTCAAAAAGAACGTTAAAAAGTCCTCTCCCTCCACGGCCGGAAACACACAAGCAATGCCCCTGGTATTGCACGTGTCTCTAGGCGACGGTGACTACTTACCATCAGGTGGCCCGCCTGCCTGTTTGTCGTAGCCAATTTATATATAAAAATTTTTTTTAGCCAATCTAGCTCTAACTTTCATAGATCTATGAAAAGTCAGAGCAAGCATTTTTTCTTTCATGCAATACCTTGCATGAAAGAAAAAATTGTCTCCCTCCCCTAGGAGATAGTTCGTTACTTTATGATATCTTCTTCTGATTCGAATTCCTCATTGCTGAGGGTCGTGATCATTCTAAGGAATTAATCAAATAGAACGACTCTCGTGGCAGATTTAATGGGGTGGTTTGCCATTGCCTTCCCCATTTCACACACTGGTTATCTCAGTGTGCAGGTTTCCTCACGATGTTTTCCTTCATCGTCAGAGCAGTCGGTAAATGTACGTAAGTCTTTCGAAAAAAACCGAATAACTCTTACTTTATGATATAGGTAGGTATTAAACTGTAAATATTCAATTTCATTGTTTTTAATTTATTTTGACTGACATCAACCTCACCTGGTGGTTAGTGACGATGAGGCCAGAGGCCAAAGGCTCTTTACAAACACTGGCGGAACACATCAACGCCGATAAGACCTTCTTCTTTGTTGTGTGATTAGTGATTTTCAGAGTTGTTCTGGCTGCCCGTTTGCCTCTGACCTCAGACAGCAGCTGGGACAGGTATCGGTAGTCTATAACGCGCTTTCCGAGACACGGAAGAATTTAGGTGAATAAATACCAGGATCGGTTAAACATTCTGATTCTGAAGCACCCAATGTGACTTGCATGATCAATAACATATTGACTAAGCTCGCAGCTTGGGCTAAGAGCCCTTTAGTGAGGTAGAAGATGGAACGCACTGCGTACAAGCCATGTTATGTACCTGGCCGACGTTCCTGAAAATAGTCATACATTCTATCAAATACACCAGACACCTAACAATACCCAGATCAATAAGCCAATTCATCCACAAAGGATTACAGCACACGGCAATCATACAAAAACGATCAGCCGATACAGGCGCGCGCGCCGCCGAGCGTGAAGCCAAATCCCTTTACTGACCAGGTATTCCGTGGGATTACGCGCAGCTATGAGGGGAGGGGCGAGTGAGGGGAGGGGTATTGGAGGGATGGGGGTAGTTGGGATCGATAGTGGTAATGACTTTTTTAGAGTTCTTGCTTTATTATAATAGGTTCTTTGTCGAAAATGCTAACAGCTTTATTAGTGAGGAGGTACATTCCTTTTATACTATCTGGCGAGATTAAAAAAAAAACTATGGAATTGAAGATGATATGGGCTGGCAATTGGAAAACAGATGCTACCTTAAGAACGTCCAGGGCTGGTTGGCCAAATCCAACTTTACATTAGGTCCCATTAATTTCACATTCACGAAATCCTTATCCTTAGGTGATCAGATTTATCATCCGGGGAGGGCGAAATCCGAGGGTGAGGCGGGTCCTTCTTCCCCCATTTTTTTTAATAATATATGTTGGATTGTCTTTAAATAAATAACGCCTGATTCCATCAACACGAATCCATACCTCTACAAAAGAAACTCGGCCCCAATCCCAATCCGTCACATCTCTACATTGTTTATTCCTGCTCTACCTCTGGTCTCCGCAAATAGCATTTTAACGAAGTACCCTCAATCGACACGTTTCGGCGGCGCGGCGCGGCGGCCAGTGATTGTCATGGTAACAAAGTCGGTGTGCCGCCGAATACATCACCGATGGCGCGTGACTTCCGAATATAATGCAGCGAGGTGCTAGGGTTGGATTATCGATAGATAGACAGGAAACTATTTGGAAAACTATGGCTTTTTCGAAACCTAGACCTAGAAAACTGGGTAGAAAAATGGCAATGTAAAATTATATACACACAGTTAGATGGAATACTGGGTGTCTGGGGATAAAACTGTCGATTGTTAGAAATTGAAAACTGGGTAGATAAAAAAAAAAGATAATTACCTACTGATAATTAGGCATACAAAACAGTTAGGAAAAAGATTGATAAGTAGCTATACCTAATTTAAAAAAAAATGTTTAAATATAAGTTATATAGAATGTTAATGATTTATTTGATAGCGACAGATGTTTAACTGATATATCAATAATAAGTCTTTAATGTACACAAGTAAAAATTAAATGTAACTTATAAAATATCTTAAATTAGGCCCGTGTGGTAGGGTACCGAGGATGCTGGCGGCGTTGCCCCGCTGGAGCGCTATGCTGATCCTTTGGGCGAGATAGCCGCCAGCCCTTGGATCCCTCGTCGCATCAAACAAACGCTTGGACAGCTCTCGGAACAGTGACCGAGCTCCAGGGCCCCAAGGACCGAGGGTCTCTACACCAAATGCAACAACAACAACAAGCTCATTAGAAATTGACATTGACATTATTTGTACTCGTACCAGAACCAATTCCACGGAGCATCTGAACAATCTAGTATAGGTAGAGTAGGAAATTATGTTGCCTGATCTTGAAAATTGCACCGCAAATTATTAATTCGTAATAAAATCACAGTTCTTCGACAAAATCTTCTTCTTTAGGTCCTAGAGCACCTAGTGGTGCATAGGGCTGAGACAATATTCTTCCACTGCGCTCTGTCCGATGCCGCAGACTCTATGGTTTCCCAGGATACTTTAGCCGCGTCCAGGTCTTTTTGAAGACTACGTTTCCATGTAGCCCTAGGTCTAGCCTAGATAAAATGTAGCCAACTTTTTTTATCGAAGAACTGTAAGTTTTGTTACCTAGTATTTTGAATGTTATCGATAACAGTTCTTACTCTATTGAGTACATAATTACACATCTCTATCTCGGCCAGCAGACAGACTAACGTATGATCGTCAATGGATTGGTTTTATTTGGATCACCTAGATCATTAGCCACCTTTATAGCTGGCTATAAATACTCATTGTTTGATGATAGCATCTCCTGCGTTTGATTTGTGTGGACTTCAGTCTGATTACGACGTATTTGTTTGGGGATATCTTCATTTATGATCATGATCAATTAATCTATTTTTGTTGTATATGGGGCCTCTTTCAAGCCAGGGAAACCATGTTTTTCGCTTTTCTTAACCTTAAGTAAAAAGGGTTATTATAAAATAAATGACTACTTAAATGATAAAGAGGCTTGGTTCTAAATTCAACTCCAGCTCTGCACATTGTGTAGATATATGATTGTATTCTTAATTATTGTAAGATATATTTATTTCAAAAGATGTGCTGCTGAAAGTTTCTTGCGCCGCTTCTTTCCATTCAGCTACATCACCTTACGAAGCGGTGGTAGAGTAAAAAAGAATGACAAAAAATATTTTGATTTTTGACTGAACTGATTTTTATCCTCTCATCTGTATTGATTTTACGCCTAAATTCTTATCCTAGTGATTCTTATCCAGTCATAGCTAAGAATTTTCTTTTGGTCGCTATGTAGAGAACGCAGGCTTTCAAAATGTATTATACATATAGAGGAACTATACGAGTATATACAAAGCTGAAAGTAAAGCCTCAACAATAACTGCCATAAAGTGTAATCATATCTCCCATAATAAACTACAAAACTTACTTTTCCACCCTACAAAAGCCCCGTCTAACCCCAGTACACACAGAGCCAGTATGTAAACAAGTTGCGGACACGAAGGTACGGTACGGCCACTATCCCTCGCTATGACAAACCGCCTGGCATTTGTCAGCACTACCTTCGACCGGCCTCTGAAAAACAAAATTTCACGCAACACATATCATAGTGGACAGGGGTTTGGGCGGTGTACGCACTGGGTCGGATAAACGCTGCGTCTTAGGAAGCGGTTTTGTGTAATCTTTGTGATGATGAACTTCTATTTACATTAGTAGGCTTTCGGGGTCAAGTTTCTGTTTACATTAATAGTATTGAGAGTAATGGAATCCTGACTTTTTTTATGGTATTCACATATTTTTTATCTACGGCAGTATGAATTTTCCTAAAGACCTATGGAAGTTGTTGTTTTCAAACCAAATCTTTCAGTTCAAACATATAGCCTGAAATTCTGCTACAGTCTGGTGACGCTTGTATATGGAGCTTGGTTTACGGGACCGATTGTCAAAATGTTCATATCGTAACTGTCAAACAGAATTCTAAGGGGATCTCCTCATAAATTCATGCAACAATTAATTACCTTACTCTGGTATCATATTCCAACGTCATTTGGACAATAAATAAAGGTTTCCAGGCAGTTCGTACAATTCCTATTCTTCGACTCTTCACAAAGAATTAACTACGCCATCTATCCTATAAGCAATTAAACTGAGCGTTTGACCGCAGCTTTTACTTGCACTGTGTGTAGTAAGGTGGGCAGCGCAGGAGGGGCGCTCCTGCCACGGTCAGTGCGCATACTGTAAAGAAGTGAATAAATCTGGTGCCCTGGCCGGCTCCGCGACAAGGTGAATATAAATATAAGAATCCGCGGACCGACTTCCGTACTTAGGGCTGCCGACGGGGGTTGTGGAAAATGGAGGAATGATGGCGACGGGGTGACGCAGTCGTGGGTTTATTATGATGTATGAATGTTTTGTGAAGGAGGACAGAAGGAGAATTTTGGTTTTTAGATATAAACTGAGCCAGGGTTTGACCTCAATCTCAACTGGTGGTAAGTGACGATAAAGCCGAAGACTAAAACACATAAAAGCTGAAGCGAAGATATTTGACGACAGACTTTACATAGAAGAGTGGTCGCTAGCCTGGCGGACCCTGAAGGGGTCCTACCACCAGCAATGTTGGACCCCTTCTAAGTTACTCGGGTTAGTCGCCTTGTAAGAAGCTCTTGCACAGTGGCGGTAGGGATATTCAAATCCGTCCTACACACGGAAAAATGTTGCTGAAGATCAGGTTCCTATATCCAGCAGAGCAGCTTACCTAATAGTACTCCAGCATTGACTACCGTCTCAAATGCAGCACAACACATGAAGAGGAGAACTAAGTGGAACTTCATGTTGCTTTGACCTGCTTCAGGCATACCTAAATGTTTTTCAAGGAGGTATGTCGCAGCGACCGATGGTCACGGCGATTGCTCTTTACGGCGTAGTAAATGGTCTGATTACTGTGACTATCTCGACGTGGTCTTGACATTATTTCGATTAGTTAACTGTGTTTATTTCGTGTTTATTTTTAACTATTAAATGAAATTGAAAAGGTTTAATTAGCACTGTAAACACCAGAATATAGAACACAATACAGAAGTATACAAGATTAATACATGCAGCACAAAACATCTGGTGTGGTACAGTGCCAAAAAGGGTACACCAGCTCAGAATAATGCTGAGGCAAGCCACAGCGCTGATTTTCAGCTGGCCCCTCAGTGACTGCACTGACGAAGAAAGCAACAGCGTGTGCGTGTTGTGATGTATGAATGTGTTTGTTTGTATGAATGAGGATATTAGTGTGTATGTGAGGTACTGAGTGTGTGGGAGGGTGATGGCATGGTGCGTTACATAAACTATTTTGTAATAAATCGAAGTCAAAGAGTGAATGAATGAATGGTAAGCCATTTCACTTCAATATCACAGCCGTAAGAGATCTGCTAGCCGGCGCTCACACTAAAAAACTTGTTTGATTTTGAGCTTACAAAGTAACTTTATTTAGTTGTACACTTTTGATACACACCATGAAGATCTTGGTTGAAAAAAAAAAACGAAAAATCATGAGCTGATATTTCCAGTCTAAACCAGAATACAGGCGCAGACCCCCACCTGGGCCCTCGAGTACTTGAGGCAGTGTCCGCGGCTGGGCCACGTGCGACGGTTGCAGGCCGCCTGGCAGTCCCTGATGCTGACCTTACATTGGATTGGATAGGTCTCCATGGCGGTGCTACGCGAATCTGGATACGAGGCCTCTAAAAGAGTGATTTATAAAAATATATTTGGTGTACAACGCTAGCCTTACCGCTTAGAGCGATATTTTTCAGGATCTTATCTTATCGAGATCGCTCTTAGCGATAAGGCCGCCTAAATTGTACTTCACTATTTCCTTTTTTATCTTTTGTTTGTTGTTTTATATTTGTGCCATGAAGTGTATTTTACTTTTTCTTTACTTTACTTATCTTGTGATAGAGGGCCGGGAATAACCTCAGCGGCACTTCGACCCTTGAGGATCTTTTGTGCCTACCCCATTTCACACACTGATCATCTCAGTGTGCAGGTTTCCTCACGATGTTCACTGTTAGAGTAATCGTTAAATGTGCTTAAGTCTTCGAAAAATACGAAAATCTCATTGGTACATGGCACTGTACGGTTTCGAACCCGGCGCATGGGAGTCCTGTGTCCTAGCCACTGTGCCTCCGACGCTCTCATCTTCCAGGACAGTTTAGGAACGTATTGTTTGTTTATTGATCGAATTATAACTGGCATATATTTTTTTTCTCCACCTGATAAGAAAAAAAAAATATTTGAGTTTGTTTCAAAACATTATTCTACCTAGACAATAGGTTCATCGTTTTGTAGACTATAGGGTTTGCACGGACTGTCTAGTAGCGCTGAGGGTGAATTTCAAAATCTTAGGTTTGAAGTCTTCTATATTAGTATTCATTGAATTTTGTAATTTTGATCCAGTCCCCCAATACTCGTACTTTTTGTACTTCGGTTTCACTTTCTCTTTCGACGGTGAAGGAGAACATCGTGAGGAAACCTGCACACTGAGATAACCAGTGTGTGAAATGCGGAAAGCAATGGCAAACCACCCCATTAAATCTGCCAAGACAGTCGTTCTATGTGATATCTCAGCAATGAGGAACACGACTTAGAAGTGACTTTCTCGATTTAAGATGTTTAATAAAGCAGAATTACAGTTTATTAGGTTCATATAGCAAGATTTCTCCTCAACTTCTTTCCACTCACATCAAAGTACCGGTTCTCAATAACAAACTTACCCCAATCCAGTTCAGCACTGGCTATGAAGATAATAGCTGATAGCAGGAGCCCGAGTGCGTAGTTCATGGTAACACTCACTTCGCTCATAGTAGATACAGGTTCAAATGTTTCTTTACTATGTCAAAGTCGCAATTTATGCCGAAGAGGTGTTATCCAACTGTGATTGTTTTCAGTCGTAAACTTGATTTGTTAAACTAATTATTAGCTGTCGAATAATTAGCAAGATTTCGCTAATATTCCTTAGTCGTTCGGCTCTCCTTATACAGCAAAGAGTTTTTCTTTTATTTACGACTAAACCCGCATTTGACCTCAACCTTAGGTTGGTCACTAACGAAATGACAAGAAAAAGAATGTGTTAAATGAAACAAACGGCAAAGAATTAAACATAATATTTATTTTTCATATGGATGTACTCCACAGGACTGAGGATCGTACCCCACTTATAGGTAGCATCCGCAAGTACCAGGCCGGGGAGGGGAGTCTATTTGGCAGAATGCACCGTTGTTATACCCACAACGCTGGTTGCAGGGATCGATGCAATCTTTATCGTAGTTACACTCCACTCCTACCTCAACGGAGCGTTCTGAGAACAACATTTAGATTTAGTATTTAGAATAATAATTGTAGCAGCCATTGTAGCATGAGCGCTAGTTGGTGATACGACAGTAGCGAGTGTCACAATAGATGGCACGAATTACATGAAGTTGCTTACAATACTTTTTTACAACTACGAATAAACAACTAAATAACAGAAAATACAAACTATAATGTCCAACACACGTCATGACAGCTCATCGCATGATTTCTCTACCGCGCCTGCACGATGGTAGGATTGATAGAACACCATGACAACAATCAACATCGGGGACTTTAGCACATAGTTTAAATTCTAGTATCCAATTGCATAAAACTATTATAAGTGTCGTGTCGGTGTCGTTATCGTCTAATGTAAAAACGTCCATTCCATTCGGTTTCTGAATATTTATAGGCAAATAGAAACTTATCAATGCAGCGACGTAGAATTTCCCTACCGCCACATGCGTAATCGTGTCGTACGAGGGGACGAAACCCGAGTAACCTAGCTGGTGATAGGATCGCTTTAGGGTCCTTGGGGTCTTTAGGTCCCTGGCTAGCAATATTGTCGAAAATAGTCGACGCAAAAGGTCAAGACCCCAAATTACGACGAAATTGCGAAATGTCCCATGTCGTTTTCCAAGTCGTTAAATTTTCCGAACTGGACGTTTTCCGATTTGGACAATTGGACATTTAACAACCTTGACATCTTCGACGGACTTCGCTTCGGTGTTGATTCCGACGACTAAACCCGCGTTTGACCTCAATCTCACCTGGTGGTAAGTGACGATGAGGCCGATGATGGAGCACACTGGATCCAAGAGCGTCGGTGGCCTAGTGGCTAGGACTCCGGACTCCCATACAGGAGGTCCGGGTTCGAAACCGTGCAGTGCCATGTACCAATGAATTTTTCGTTTTTTTTCGAAGACTTACATACATTTACCGACTGCTCTAACGGTGAAGGAAAACATCGTGAAGAAACCTGCACACTGAGATGACCAGTGTGTAAAATGGGGTAGGCTCAAAATATCCTCAAGGGTCGAAGTGCCGCTGGGTTATTTAGTACTTATCTTATCTTATGATAGGGGTATCATAAGATAAGATAAACTCTTCTATAAACACTGCTGAAATACATCAACGCCGAAGTGAAGACATTTGACGAGAGACTTTACATAGAAGGTGGTCGCTAGCAGGCGGACGTTGAAGGGATCCTACCACCGCAAGTTACTCGGGTTAGCCGCAGCAGAGTGTTTAGAAAAGCTAATATTTTATAGGCTATAGCTTAGCTTGTAATAAGCTTGTCATTTCTGATGTTGTAGGTTTAGGTGATAATACCGCCTTCTATTTCACCTGCTGGTAAGTGACTATAGAAAAATAATCGTTGTATATCCTAAACAGGATGTAATATTAGAATAGAAGTAATTGAAATTAATAACTGACCTTGCACAGCCTCCGCATTTAAAATTAAAATAAATGCAAAACTCAGCAAAACCACCGCGAATTTCATGATTATTGTTTATTTCGTCGTCTCGAAGAAGTAAGTATGCTTGGAAAGAAATACGAGCTCCCTTATAAATAGTATCATCTTACCTGTAACTCTAAGTATGCCTAATTATATTAACCATTCATAATTTAGGCGGGCCTTTACTGATTATTGAAACAATGCATATGAAAATGTAAAAAATAAACACATTAAGAGTGGTAATAATTTTGTATAGGATGTAATTATTTTTTAATAATAAATAAAATTATACCTAATCGTTTAAAAACTTATAATACAAAATACATTTAGTACATAATACTAAATACTTTATTATTTTTTGGAGTCGGTGCCAGCCAAGGGCAACCAGTTGCACTACTCAGCCAACAGCTTATGATCTATGTCAT
Organism: Hofmannophila pseudospretella; assembly: GCA_947369225.1. Classification (NCBI taxonomy): domain Eukaryota; kingdom Metazoa; phylum Arthropoda; class Insecta; order Lepidoptera; family Oecophoridae; genus Hofmannophila; species Hofmannophila pseudospretella. Next base: position 14,852,682 of record OX376318.1, on the reverse strand, counting down.
TAATTAATCACACATGACACAGCGTACGTATTTAAAAAAAAAAAAAAAATACCTAATCGTTTAGTCTTCCAATGACTAAAAACTTATAATACTAAATACATTTATAGAGTCAGTGCCAGTCAAGGGCAACCAGTTGCACTACGCAGCCACCATCTTATGATCTATGTCATTAATTAATCACATGACAAATAATTTTAATATTTAAAATTTGCTGGTTAATTTTATCTTAGTTGTTTTTATTAGTAATGTTGTCGCTTTTCAATACAGCATGTATACCATAACAAATAAATAATAATGAATTTATTCATGGGTACCTAAATTACTTTATTACTTTATTTGCTTTATTAATTTTTTTATTGCTTATCCAATTATTACTGCTATAAGTAATTTACCATTGTACATTATATTAATACCATAAACAGATTATATTTATACACTGCGATGCAATTTTTTTTTGTTTTTTAAATTTCAAATATTTTTAAGTTTAATTATCTATGCATAATGCAATGTTAAATAAATGTTTATCTTTCTTTCTTTCTTTTTCGATCCTGTAGGTATTGACCCTTAGGATCAGCCGATTTTTGTTCGCGATTTCAGGGTTCGCCCTATAGTGAAAGTTGGTCAGTAATTATGGATACTGATTACCCCCTTTCGGTTCAATGGGAGGGGGAGGGGGGATGGAATGAACGTGACACCATATGGAGGAGTTTTCTCTTTTTTAGGAGGTTTTTGTTACGCCCTGTATACCAGTAGCTAAAGCCACGGTAATGATTTTATAATGAAACACCATAACACCGTACGAAATGCTCAATAGGTACATTATTTTTATGGAACTTTGCACCAATTATTGAGGTTATCTAATTGACAATCCAATAGTCGATAACAGTTGTCACGGTCCATTTATTGCTGTGTATAAATAAACGCCGCAACTTCTTAATGCAACTCTTCGAACCGCCGACGTATAAACATTCACAATGAAGTTCTCACTTGTATTTTTGGTCTTGGCATTTGCTTTTATGGCGCATGTCAGTGCAGGGGGTGAGCATTGGGGTAAGTTTTTGTGTAAACTTTCAAAAGATACCCAGCCTCCTGGGGAGAGACCGGGTTATGTGTGATCCAGAGGAACGCCTTGCCAGGGTCGTCCACCTATCATGGGCGATCGAAGCCCCCACTTTGACCGCCCGCGACGCTGATAACCCCTTTTATGACAGACAGGAGTTACCGTAGCTCTATTCATCGCCCGGGACTACTGGGCTGAAAGATATCTCGTACGTACGTTGCAAAAGAGGGTGGGATATTTCAGTATCCGTATCATGGAACAGTTGCGATTCCGGTAATTTCGTTGCCCTCCTACCATCGGTTATAATAAAAATTAACCTGGTAGCTTTGTCAAATCTAATATAGCTTTATATTTCTTTAATGTTATGAGTTCTTATAATGGAATACATGCAATAGATACCTTCTATCAGTACTTTCTATTAGATTTTTTGTCGCTAAAAATGGGGGGGGGGGGGGGGGGGGGGTGTGTCATTTCTTGCATTTCAAAGTAAGCTCTTTGTGATTGGATGCAGCGATAATTTTGTAGTATCTCAGTAAAACCGACTCTACCGATTTATCAAATTTTGACGAAAAAAATACTCATGATGGTGCACGGTAGAAATACTGAAGATGTTTTGCAATGAATTGTAAAGAAGCCTTAATAAAAAAATATTCAAAATCAGCTCTTTGTGATTGGATGCCTAGCCTTCGTCATATGCCTAGGTATATAAAAAGTCTCACTATAGTTTCAATTCTAAAATAACGGAATGTAGACACGCCAACTTTCACATTTGTTCACCAAATCTTACCACGAAAAGGGGGTAGATACCATATCTACCCCCTCGGGGATTGTGGACGTAGGAGTTATGTATGTACGAGTATGTATGAAAAAACATTGTGACTACTCTTCTTTTTTAGGCGTCAAAGTCAATGCCAAGGTGATTCCTTGTCAGAAAAGCACTGACTGCCAAGATTACTGCAGCCAGAAATGCGGCCAGACTTCGCAGGGCTTCTGCAAGAACTCCATCTGCGCATGTCTCCTCTTATCTTAAATCCAATGCATTGAATTTTTAATTTGGAAATACTAATAAACTTAATGTTTAATTTTTTTGTTTCACTTTCTTAATATCATTAGTTTATTTCCTGTTTACTTATTTACAACCCGCGTTTGACCTCAATCTCACCTGGCGGTCAGTGACGATGAGGTCGAAGATGGAGCACGCCGAAGACATTTGACGACAGACTTTGCATAGAAGGGTGGTCGCTAGCAGGCAGACCCTGAATGGGTCCTTCCACCAGCAAGTTACTCGGGTTTCTCGCATCATACCACACGCTTATCCAGTGGCGGTAGGGAAAGTCTCAATCCGTCCCATACACGGAAATACTACTGTGACTAGTATGTATGTATGTACGAGTATATCAGATCAATATACTTCATCATCAGCCTATTAATGTCTCCACTGTTGGGGCACAGGCCTCCCCTTGAACAAGGGGGTATGTGCCATGATCCACCGAGCAGGCCCAGTGCTGATTGGTGGATTTCACACGCCTTCGAAAACTTTTTAATTTCTTCAGACATGCAGGTTTACTCACGATGTTTTCCTTCACCGTTAGAGCAGTCGGTAAATGTACGTAAGTATTCGAAAAAATCGGAGAAACTCATTGGTACATGGCATTGCATGGTTTCGAACCCGGACCTCCCGCATGGCAGTCCGGCGTCCAACCACTAGGCCACCGACGCTATATACTTACTTACATATAATTATAGAGTGTTAAGTCTAGAGATTTAAGCAGATGACTGCACCTGACTACTATAGAGGGTGTGATTGAAAGGTTGGTACATCTAGTTCTACTATTAGTTCTACGATAGAACAAAATAGCCAAAAAATATCCGGACAGTTCTACTGTTCAGTATGACATAACGACACGCTCATTACAATCCTTTTTGTTATACTATACATTTATAAGGAGTATAAATATGAAATGATTTTTTTTACTATTTATCAAAAAACAAGCAATTGACATTGTGGCGGCCTAATTTTCTGCCCTTTTATAAGCGACACGACACTATCACAAATGTAGGCATTAACGTAAAATTTTCAAGAAATTAGCAACCAAATTGTAATAAAGTAAACCCGGGCGAAGCCGGCCTGGGTCGCTAGTTATTGAATAGTCCGCTGGAACCTGAGTCCTGAACAATAGAACTAAGTGGGTTTTTAAAAAAAAATCTCGGTTTATAGGCTTTAGTACACGACAAGGTGACCATGTCAGCCTCGTTAGGGTCACTAAGAAATGGGAAGGGAAGCTCAAGTATTATTAGAGTCAGCCCTCACTTTGATTGTCAATTTTCTTCTACCATAGAATGAATAGTCAAAGAAGTAGAACTGTCCGGATATTTTTTGTCCATTTTGTTCTATCTTAGAACTATTACTATGTAGTATGCACTAACCCTGATTGAAGTCTACACTATCAAATTCACGCTTGTTGAAGGCCTCCGCGTAGCGCTTCTACGGTGTAGCATTCGTAGCACAGCGTGCGTAGAAGGTCGCAAGCGCGTTCCGTCCGACACGGCAGTGAGAATTTTAGAATATTACTTAGTAAATAATCCTGTTAAGAAAAGTAGTAGTAATTTAGTTGGTCTGGAAAAAATTTGGTCTAAGTGGTGTTCGATTACAACCTACAATATAAACGATCGACTTTATTGTGCTAGTAGCCCAGCTGCGACCATAGATAAAGTGATCGTGCAATTTAGCCACGGCGGCCGAGGTCAGAACCAGAATGGGTGACACATTTAATCTGAGCCCTCCCGTGCCTCGGTGAGAACGTTAAACAGTCGGTTCCGGTTGTTATCGTTCGACAGCAGTCGTTACAGCATATCAGAGGCCTGTACAGGTCTGGCAATAGGTCACTTACCATACTATAAAACAAATAACGGAACCTAACAAACCCTAGTAATACCTACCTACCTATACCTAGAGGTAAGACAAAACCCCGAAATAAATGTTCTTTTGGCAATTTTAATGGGGTAGTTTGTATATAAGAATGCAGGCATAGAATAGTGCAGGATTTCTCACGATGTTTTTCTTCACCGTTAGAGCGTTGGTAATTGTAACGTTCGTAAGTATTTCGAAAAAAACGAAAAGCTCATTGGTACATGACATTGCATGGTTTCGAACCCGAACCTCCGTATGAGAAGTCTGGCCTCCTAGCCACACTTCACCACCGACGACGCTCATAAATGAGACAGGCTTTAGAAATTATTATCTACAAACATTCTTCATATTGAAAGAAATAATAGACTGTTGATTTGAAAACTCGTTTAATAGACAATATTTCCATGTGCGACTATCATTATATATTATAATATTCCAGGCACGCATGAGCAGATGTGGCGCTCGAGATAGCAGAAACCTCGGGAGCCGCAGCGCGCTTGGCACGGCTGCTGGCACTCCGCGTCAGCTTGGCATGGGATGTAGTCGCCCGAGACAACTGGCAACAAAAAATGTAAGTACAGTACATTACTTCAGAGGCCAGGAAATAGCCATTATTGGTCAAAAATTGCTATTTCCACCGATTCTTGTACAGTACTTTTCTCAAATCGAAAAAAATCACATTCCAAATACGAGTATTCCAAGCTGAAAGTACTAGGCGTCCATAAAAGGACAGAAGTGGCGTCGTTGTACAATGCGCGACCAGTGCACCTGCACCTAACTCGACATTACGTGCATACTTTTTACATTACTGCCCGCTGCGTTCGCTCCGCCGCCCTCCCCCGCCCCACGATCTTCGGCGCCCGCAAGAAGCAACTTCCTGGCCGATATTTTTGAATGTATTGGGCACATTTCTTTGAGTAAATATTTTTTTTAATGCTCAGATATGTGCCAATACCTACCTATATACAAAAATATTGGTCGGGAAGCTGCTTTTGCAGCCTTCAAAAGTCGCGGGGCGTGGGCAGGGGCGGGGTCAAGCAAATAATGGCTAATTTCCTGGCCTCTGCAGTAATGTTCTATTTTTATCAGTCTTTTAAAAACAGAGAAATGGAAAGCGGGATGAAGTTGTATAAGCGCTGAGCACTCTAATAACACTAAAGTTAAAAACTCTATGACTGATGCTTAATTAAGTTCTAGGATCTAGGCACAAATGGCTTTAGACTGAAAGGGGTAATGCAAAAAGAAAAGTTTTTTTTAAGTTTGATGAAGAAACTAATAATGATGGATGACAATGAATAGCAAATGGACTTACCATTGGAAGTCATAAAGGCGAAAGCCAAAAACATAAATACAAATAAGTATTTCATGGTAGTCGTTTGAGGCAGCAATCGGAGAAAACTTAATGGGATCCCGTTTAAATTTGTGTATTTAAATAGTACGAAATAACCATGGATAATTATATAAAAATCCATGGTGAAATTGGATAATTGGGGACTGTAAAATATGAGTTAAAATGTTTTATTTCACTACTTAATTAAGGTTAACGATCAAATTTTATATTGAGTACCATGTACAACTACAAGACTTTTTACAGGGTGATGTGATTTAATAAGAATTTTAATTCCATATAGACTTTTTAGGGCTTTTCATCAGTTAGTTAATCATGCAGGCAATTTTAGATTAATTACATTTAATTAGTCATTTTATTATCCTCCGAGATACAGGAACTTCGGAGATTGTAGGTCAGCGACTATTTCTTTCCATTTATTCACTTTACCAGATTACTTAAATGATAAACTAGGCAATATTTATTTGTTTCTTGAAACATTAACTAGGCAAAATAAAAAAAAAAAAATGTATAATAATTAAATAATAAATATAATTAAAAAAATAATATTAAGTAAAAATATTAATTTAATATATAATATTAAATATAAAATAAATATAATATTTAAATATTACCTAGTTATATGTCAGCGCAAACAACAAGTGACGTCATAGTGCACGTGCAATGCCCACCTGCGCTTGCGACGAAGCAAATAGGCAGCAACAGCCGACACCACGTCATGCCGCCCCCCACTACCTGGCCTCTATAAAAGCGGGCGCCCGACCCAAGGTGGGAGCATTTAGTTGAGACTCGTCGACGAGGCAGTCGGACTTGATATTTTATTCGAGAATATTGCATTTCCGAATAATTAAACCGTAACTGGTTGCTATCAGGGGACTCTCGTATGGCCGGTTGCTATTGAATGTCTAACCAGTGACTAGTGGTTTCTGTTGAGACGGTTGACCTGTGGCTAGTTAGTATCTAGTAACTAATTTGCTGTTAAATAACTCTAAAATAAGTTGATTGAGTCAATATAGTTATTAAATTATATTTCGCTGGTTTTTAAAAAAGCAAAAATAGAACCACAGCGTGAGGACAACCCGGAGAATGATAGCGGGCCATCTATGCCCTTACTCTCTGATCTGACATATATTATATTATAAACTGATACTTCTGTTTATTTATGCATACAATAATACCAAAGTGTGAATATTACTATGTTATACCTACATTCTAAATATCTTTTCCGGTGGTGGTGCAAGTTATAAGTAATTTAAAAGTAAATGTACAAGTGCAGTGTTTGAGTGGAAATAAAAATGTATCGAGCGAGACACGTTCCTCTATGGATGGATTCCTGATATCTCACACAGGGGAACCGAGTTGGGAGTCGGATAGCCAGACATTAAATAAGGGTGAGTGAGTGCATCTTTTGAGCCCTGTTACCTGTACCTACTTGTGTATGTGTAAATAAAATATCTGGATACTACTTATGGGTATGTCATACAAGTACTACCGCACAAATAAAATTTCTTATTTCTTACTAGGATAATAACATCTTTTCAAAAATTATTTGAAATGTCTTTTTTTGAGTAGGTGTTTACCACACATTATGTTTTTACATAGTCAATCAACGAAGGTAAGGGGAAAACTGAACCCTTTTGCGGTCGCTCTGACATCCGTGCAATCAGTCCGTCTGTTAAGCACTACTAGCTCGTAAATAAGATACAAACTCCAAAACTTGAAATCAAACTTGATACAAACTCCAAATCGAAGCGATTTGCTTCTTCGTTCATTATGCGAACGGCTAAGGAATGGAACAGCCTGCCGGCGTCTGTATTTCCCGAAACCTACAACCTTGGGATCTTCAAGGCCAGAGTGAATAGGCATTTACTGGACCCGCGTGCTCCATCGTCGACCTCATCGTCGCTTACCATCAGGCGAGATCGAGGTCAAATGCTGGTTTAGTAGTCTATAAAAAAAATAACTGCATCCAAATCCGAATATCCACTTTAAATGTAAAATTATGTTTGAGATCTTGTAGCCTCATCGTATGGGGCATCAGTAATTAGATTGTCATCAATAGTTTGTCTCTAAAACTAGGAATAAGACTAGGTTTTTTTCGTAGAGAATTAAGGACGAGAAGAAATAGACACCATTTTTCATGAATACATCTGTAACTGTTTGCAAGTTGTGTTCAAAACAAGGAACTTCATAGCGCGACGTCGAACTCGCACTTGGCTGTTTCTTTTTTAACTTAATCGGCACAGTTTTTTTACTATATTTTTCACGGCGTTAATTTCAACCGTTTCAAATTTTCTTTAATTATTCTAATATTCATGATTTGAATAATTAAAGTTGAATTTGAAGCGGTCTGTGACGTCACAAGCTGATTCCTTATAAATGTGGTTGATCTAATTGTGCTGCATCATTGCATTTTCGACGTCAAAAGTTCTGACTTCTGCATCATGAAATTTTCTCTCATTTTCCTGCTCTTTGCATTCGTTTTTATGGCAGATGCTCGTAAAGATGGTGAGTTGTGTACTATTATAAGTAACGCGGGGCTCGAAACGGCCTATATTTTCGTACCACTCGCTGTAGAGACCACGGGCGTATGGTGCACGGAGGTCAAGAGTTTTGTCCGCTGTTGACGCCGGTGACTCCCGCGCCGAGTCGTACCTGGTGCAGCCCATCTCGCTGGCCCGTAGACATCACACCTCACTGTATTAATATTAGAGGGTTTTTGATGCGCTGCTAAACTTGAGGACTAAGATGGATTGCCTCATGTGCCGGAAAGTACGCTGGCTCTCTTACCCTTCAAACCGAAACACAGAAATGCAAGCATCTCTGCTTCACGGCAGAAATAGATAAGAGGGTGGTACCACCGCAGGCGATCCTTCACATTAAGATCTACCACTACTAAAGTATCATATGAAAGGGCTTTGCTTTAAAATTATAAATCTTTTTCTCATTTTATTGTATGTGCTATATTTCTTGCACATTGTTCGCCATAATCAAATCAAATCAAACTTAGTTTTCAAATTTAAGCTTTTTACAATGAAAAATCTGAAATAATTTGTATTCATAGAAAGTGTTGCATATATTACAGGAAAAATAAAACTAGTTTCTAAACGTTTATTTTTTGAGAAAATAATTAATAAACTGTTTGTTTCTTTTTAATATTTATTTTGAGAACGGAACCCTCGGTGTGGGAACCGACTCGCACTTGACCGGCTGAATTGAATTGAAATCGTTTATTTAGCTCTGTAAACACCAGAATACAGATTACAGAAGTATACAAAGTTTAATACATGCAGCACAGAACATCTGATGTGGTACAGTGCCAAAAAGGGTACACCAGCTCAGCATTATGCTGAGGCAAGCCACAGCGCTGATTGTCAGCTGGCCCTCAGTGACTGCACGGACGAAGAAAGCAACAGTGTGTGCGTGTTGTGTTGTATGAATGTGTTTATTTGTATGAATGAGGTTTTTTATTATGTGCGTTGTCCATGTGATATGCTGGTATGAAACCTGTCGGAACGCGCCCTACTCCCAACTGTCCATTTTTTAAATATCACTTTGACAATCCCTTTTGTATATTAAACTGTATTAGTAAAGTCAATTCGCTCAAATCGTCACGCTCTTTGAAAAAACCGCTCACGCCGTTTGGTTTATAATTCAAGGACATGTTTGTTTAAAAGCGGGCGGAATTTTCAAAAAGCGAGTCGATATACGAGTGAGCGAATGGACTTTACATATTATGAAATCAGAACCGATCGTGCTAAAAAGTCAAATAATATTTTTTTTCTATAGCTCATGGCTGCCGAAGAGCTATAGGGAACGTTCCATGCGTCACCTTTGTAGAATGTAGTGTCTTGTGCTCCACCAAGTGCCACGACTCTGACCCCGTCTGTCTGAAGGATACCAGCCACATCCTGGGATACTGCATCTGTCTACTGCACAAGGAATCTTAGTGGTATACCTTAAACAGCTCAGTAAAGCAGTATTTTTCCGATTTGTGTATTTTTTACCTACCAATACCTTTTCTCCTGGTAATAAAAACCTGATCTATAAATAAAATTCAAGTGAGATATTTTAAAATGACTACCGCGAGCAGTATGCTTCTTGCTCTTGAGAAAGGTTTCCTGAGTAGACTGAAATGTCGGAGTACCCTCCAAAATAATCATGAAGTGAGTCTCTTTAAACTTACCAATAATATACCCAGCTTATACCAAGCCACGAAATCTGGCATCAGTGATGTATTGGAGATTATGATACCTACGCTCCTCAAGAGTCGTTCTGATTGGTTCTAAATATAACGCTTAGTCATATAATAATATAAAATATTAGTAGCACTTAGGTAAGTTTCATGACGACCATTAGAACAGCGTAGATCTTAAACTTGATCTTGCTATGAAGATAGCCTAAACCTCAACCCCTACACACCACATTACATGGCGACCCTGCCAGGATAAAAAAACACTACATATAAATGCGGTTGATCCACTTGTACTTTATCATTTGCATTTTCTTCTTCAAAAGTTTTTCTGACTTCTGCATCATGAAATGTTCTCTCATTTTCCTGTTCTTTGCATTCTTTTTTATGGCAGATGCTCATAAAGAAGGTGAGTTGTGTACTATTACTTACTTATCATGAAGATTTTCGGCAAAACCACCATTCGTCAATAGTACTTATGTCAAAAATTAAAACGTGAAAAAATGTTCAAAAGTAGGTACCTTTACGAATTCCTGATTTTTTGTACTTTTGAGGGCCGGAATTGGTACATGGTATAGTATATTCAATATTTATAGTTTACTCATTTACAAGGTTTGTCACGTAACGACAAATGACAACAAAACGTTGTAAAAACAACTTACATTTTGCAAGACCTACTTAACTTTAATAATGTTTACCTTATTTCTGAAATTCATTACAAAAAAATGTAATGGATTCCATAAAATACTTTAATGGATACCTACTACACGAACAATTGTTCCTCATCAGATGACAATTATTCATATAGGTGGTATCCATTACAATATTTAATTGTCAAATAGGTAGTAACCATTACAATATTTAATTGTCAAAGTACACTGATTGTACCAAAAAGTCAAATAATATTCCATCCTTATGTTGTTGATATCCCATCTGCTCGTACGAAGCGATTTGCTTCTTCGTTCATTATGCGAACGGCTAAGTAATGGAACTGCCTGCCGGCGTCTGTATTTCCCGAAACCTACAACCTTGGGATCTTCAAGGCCAGAGTGAATAGGCATTTACTGGACCCGCATGCTCCATCGTCGACCTCATCGTCGCTTACCACCAGGCGAGATCGAGGTCAAATGCGGGTAGAAGTAAATAAAAAATAAATTAAAAAAAGATTTGAATCCCTTTGTTATTCAGCCCAGTGACAGATCAAGATATAAGCAGCAGCGGAAGCTGCGAACCATCAAAACTAATAGACCGGAGACTTCGGGAGACCTCCCCGAGAATTTCGATGCAAGAGAAAAGTGGTCCCACTGCGAGACTTTGCACGACGTCTACGACCAGACCAGCCACTGCAACTCGTGCTGGACATTCGCCGTCGCGAAGACTGCGTCAGACAGGACTTGCATCCACCTGGGCGTGTCAGTCCGCCTGGCGGCGCAGGACTTCGACTGCTGCGACTGTTTAGTTCACAATGCTTGTCAGTTTGGGGACGCAATGCACGCTCTCCAGTATTGGATAGACAAAGGATTAGTGACCCAAAAATGTAAGCCCTATGATGTGAAAGAGTTAAAAAAGGCATATGTAATCGAACATGTCACAGTAACAGCATTAAATATGAAACTGACAAACATTATGGACGAGATTTGTACATAGTTGACCAAAACGAGGACGGTATACGGGCTGATCTGTTTAAAAATGGTCCAGTCGTCACTAGAATGTTCCTTTTTGATGATTTCAAGTCATACAAAGGAGGGATTTATGAACATACACATGGAGCAACTTCAAATGGTTTCCTGGCTGTTCGTGTGCTAGACTATGGCGTAGAGAACGGGGTCGAGTACTGGCTGGCGGCTAACAGTTGGGGACGTAAATGGGGGGAGAACGGGCTCTTCAGAATTAGACGTAATGAGCCTATCGCTTTTTGAAAACCATGTCATGGCTGCTTTTCCGAAAAATTGATTTATCTTAATTTAATCGATAAACAAACAAAAAGCTTTTATTTCTTTTGATTACAACTCTCCTGTAAAATATAAACGATTTAAAAATATTATTCATTTTAGTATTTTTTTTAAGCTGGATATGACCAATTTTTGAGACTTTTCATTAACATGAGCTTGTTTGAGACGGTAAAAGTGGTCTTAATATGGGAAAAAGTATCATTACATTTTTCTAACTCTAATTTATTTATATGTCGATTGATACATATATAATACTTCTATAATCATCACTACAAGCGTGCTTTTATCATTCAACGGCATAAAACTAGGTTTCAAAGAGTCGGTTCCCCTTCATAAGGGAAGTGGTGCATTACTCCGCATCAGTTTCACAATTATGATTAAATTAATTGCAAAAATGATTGATCTGACTTGATCTAAACCTCACATGAGATATGTTTAATTATTATTGGTCTACACCGAAACGTCGGATCAACCTCCGCGATAATATGAAGTGAGTAACACCAGTAATACCCAATAAGATCCAATAATAATAACGATTTGATGACAAACCCCCATATAAGTACCTACATTTCATAGAACAATAAACATGACACATAAACAATTAGATACAGTAGACAAAAATAATATTAAACAAATATATTACAAAAATAAATAAGCAAAAGTAATTAAGTTTGACGAAGGTGGTGTGCAGCACTACACCGTAGCGCTTTTAGCACTGCGGCGCTGATTGTCAGGCATCCCCTGAGTGCCAGGGATCACTCCCTAATGACACACTACCGGAACATATAAATAAATAACGGAAATATTAATAAACAGAAGTAAAATATTAGGAAACGAAGGAAGGTGTTTAATTTTTAAATTATACATTAGAATATAGGAAGGTATGTATGTAGGTATCATAGCGATGGATGGATTAGATCTTCGCATCGCATATAATTCGAATTTAATTACTTCTCTGATGATTTATTATTTGAGAGAAAAGCATTTGCATCGGCAATAAGTATAGTGACATATCTCATAAAATATAATTGATTTGTGCCCGGGAAAGATTTATGGGGAGCAATTAATTTTATTCGTGCAGCTAATTGCTGCAACGGTAATAGCAGCTTACATTTGTCAGTTTACAGCATCTACGCGGGTATACGGGTGTCTTTTCATCGAAACCTATGAGCTTCAGAAAACGAGGAAACCTTTTTTAAACCTTAAATATCCTCTATTCGTGCAAGGGATGCTTAGACTACACCCGTTCGTTTCCAGCTCCGGTTCAGTTCGCTGCAACCAATCACATGCGTAGATGCACATGCAAGATAACGTTTCGTAATTGAATGCAGCGAACCGACCGCGGTTGGAACCGGACCCGTGTAGTCCAGGCCTATCTGTTCAGAGGGTCTCTCAATAACCCGCTAGTTCTAGCTATGATGGAGCTGGCGGTGCAGGCCGCGCGAGCATAAACGTTCTTACCCGAGACCGCGGAAACGGAATTTGTTTCACATAGCGCGGTGAGCACGATGCAACATAAATGTGCTGGGAGAGACCCGTGACGCGAACATTGCGGATACTGAACGAGTTGGGAGAGGCGGAGCACCCCATAGATTTGTTCTCCTGAACACTGACCAGGTCCATAGAAGCTGCAATCCGGCACTTATCAAGGATGACAGGGTCTGTGTTACCTAGTGTTATTCATAGCAAACATTAGTTTGCTATGAATTGATTTGTATAATAATTATTAACTAAAATTTTGATTTGGGGATCCCGTTATAAAATTAAATTAAAATTAAATTAAATTCATTTATTTAACAGACAAAAAAGTCCAAAAATGTTAGTAACAATTTTAACTTAAAAACTATGTTAGTAGATATATAATCGTATTTTGAGGTAGGTATGAGTAGATTAGGCACTGTACAGGAGCCAACCAGCACAGAGATCCATCCGATTGCCAGCTGCACACAGTGTCATAGTGTGACAGTTGGGCTTAGTTTAGTTTGTTTTTAAATAACTAATAATAGATTATACGAAGTAAAGCCAGAGATACGTATATACTTGGGAAATATCTATGTGTATAAATTGTAATGGTTTTCCTAACCTATTGACGGGGCTGATAAAATAATAATCACAATACCAGTGTCAGTTCTTTTTATTTAGTACTTTCCATATTGATCCCTAATATAAATTTCCACGGTAATTCCACTAAGTCTCCTTATATAAGAGGCACACACAGTACCCTGCGAGTTTGTCGTCATCTTTGATACACCTGGAATCACTGTCGTGGCATCTGATTGAACATGTGATACTACATTCGACGTCAGTTACGCAGGGTACGGGTGTGGCGCTTCGCTCGCCTGAAAGAATACATTTATTTTTGATTAAATACGGTCGTTACTTGCCTTTACAAGTCGCGCAGTTCGAGTTGGGGCCACAAACACACGCATACATTTGCATGTGTCTGTAAATACGTAATTACGTAGCGTTATCTGTACCTATTGAAAAATGCATCTGTGGGAGTACCGTGTGGCCTCAACTCTAGCCGCGCGATCTATACAGCATACAAATGTAAATAGGAATTCAAAAATTCATGTGACGGAACGCGAAAGTGGCAAACCGCGTAATAACCAGAAATTTTCCAGATGATAAAAAGTAAGGACCATAGAAATCGGACAGTAACGCCCTCTCGTCATTTCAAAGTCTAACTAATACATTGAACTTAAATTGTGTCCTATATTAAAACAAATTACATTTTATTTATTCACGTTATGTTTAAGGGAAAACCACATTATTTTAATGAGAAAAAAGGCAACCTGCAGTACCTAGGGTATATATAGAATGACTTTTTGCAGTCATCCACCATCAATCTGAGCTTACGTGCTGAATTTTGAAATGTTTTTGGGAATCTAACATAGATTTCCAATGTTTTTTTCGAAAATCTAATTGTGTTAAAGATGACTTGGCACTGTACTACCTATATGCTATGCTTCATAATGTATCCATAGACCTTTCCATATGGAAAACAGGTCTTCCCTTGCACACGCTGGATCATAAGAAACACCGGCATTGCTTTCTTTACTTTTTCCTGGTCATTATCAGGTCCTCAAGGTTCCAAAGGTGGGAAAGGCTCTATGGCCCTAGACATTTGAGTTAAAACTCGGATTCCTAACTACCACATTCCTGAGACCCCATCAGCTCACATTAAACATGCTCTAACATCTTCAAAACCGTCCAATTTTCATCAGACATAGCTAACAACGGCGTATTGTGAGTTGCTCCACAGCATCTGAAGTGATGACCACGACCACTCTGGCAAGAGTGTAGCGACCGAGAAGAAGAAAAAGCTACTTGTAATTGTAAGACAACCTCGTCAAAATTCTCTGTCAATCTGATCATCGGTGTTGATAGGTATGATGCCACAGAAAAACAGCTAATACTCGTGTGTATCAAACTTGTATTAAACGTCCTCTCTTTTGGTCGGAGGTTAAATTAAACCCCAGAGGTTTAAATAATAAATTATAGATAAGGAATCAACTTACCGAAGAAAACAAATGCGAAGAGGAGTAAAACAAATACCAATTTCATAGTGCTCACTTCAAATTACCCTCAAACAACCCTCTAACATACGATCAAATCTGTTTACTAAGAGAGAGTCCTACCAGCCTTTATTTATATCGACTAAAACCGTAGGTACTTCACTACAGCCACATACCTCATTACGCGCTTTGTAATGTGACATAAACTATGTGAAATCAAGCGTAAAATAATGCGTGATTACCTAATGAATTAATAAGCGTTTGTAATATTGTTTAATGTTATTAAATTGCTCTACGCATGGATTGGTTACGGTTACTTCATGGCGTATAAATAAAGTGTTTCTTCGGATCGCTATCATCAGCCGAATCAACATGAAATTCTTACTTATTTTCCTGATTTCGGCGTTTGTTTTTTCAGCGCTTATTTATGGTGAGTTAGAAACACATTTACAAACTGTTTTATAAACTCTAAATACTTGCTTCTTCTTCTGCCATTTCATCACTAGAAGTCGGCTCTCAGCTCAGCAAACAATTTTTTATCGTGCGCCAAACGAAATAGTTCTGCTATACGCTGCGATTCCCATACATTCTCGGATATTTTGCAACCATGATTTCTTTCTTCCAACGCGTGTGTGTCCCTCCACCATGATCATCATTATTAATTGAAGCAGCTGATTTCTGTCTTGTCTGAGCACGTATCCGAGATAAATACTTGTTGATATCTACTAATATCTCCATGCTGTATATAATATAGTGTAGGAAGAATATCTTAACTTACTGCTACTCTCTCGTTAGCCTACAAAATCCCAACTGTTGGGACACAGGCCTCTCCTTGGGGGATACGCGCCACCACCGAGCGCGCCCAGTAATGATTAGTGAGACTTAGACTTGCAGGTTTCTTTATGATGTTTTCCTCGTTAGGGTAGTTTGTAAATATACGGAAGACTTTACAAACTACCCTAACGGTTTCGAACCCATATCTAACTTATCCGCAACTCTTCCCTCTTCACTACTGTATTACTACCCAAAATATCTTCCCTAGCGAATTACATCTATCCCCTCATTTATTGAAACTCAACGTTTCATATTTTTTACTTGAAAGTACAGTGATTTTGAAATCTATGAATAAGACTTCTTAACCCATTTCCTTCTTTGCTCTAACATTCGCATCATATTTTCTGTAACATCAGGTGTTCGTCATCTTTTGGAGGGTATATTTTGATTTCCGCAAAACCTTTGATAATGATGTAGGTACTTCCGTAAAAACTACGTCCCATCGACTTTTTTCTGATATCCTAATACTTCTGGTCGATTACAATTAAACCGTTTGGACTGTTTTATCCCAAAATTGTTTCATGGCAGATCAGAGGTAACGCAATTATTTACTGTTCAATAAAAAATTATTAATTTATTATTTTGTCGTAGATGCAGCTGTGAGCGGCGATTATATCCCATGCGCTGGTGACCAGGAGTGCATGGCCCCTTGCAATTCACGATGCGGCTGCCGTGGGTTCTGCTACAACATAATGCATGTTTGCGCATGCGTGCCGCAATTATTATAGTCCCTCATTAAGCGTCATCTTACACGTTATTTATCAGCGAGTCTCAGTCCGTCAAAAGCTAATGTAAAATCCATTCTATTCCGGTTGTTAAAATAAACAGGCCGCATATTTTATGGGATGAAATTACGTATGAATTAAGATCTTTCAGGTAAAAAATATTTGATATTTAATAGAAAAGGGTAGGTAAATTCCATTTTGTCTAAGTTCAAAATGTTGTGCGGCGTAAATTCTATTCATATGGTGAGTTTTCCTGGCACCCCCAATTATTGGGTATTCTCACCCCAAAGTATATGCACTATTTAAACTATAGCACCCAGTATTGGCGATTTTTTTACGACAACGCTGCGAGTAGATGACACCAAAGCACCCATTAAAATGTAGACTAATAAATGACTTCTTTAATAAACTGCCTATATTTACTTACTACGTTTTGTAATCAGAGTAACCATTCCAGAGTTCATTCATACTTCATTACTCCAAGATCTTAGTACTACTGATCCAGTTTTCATCTAGCATTGCTAAGAATACTGAATGTGGGGCGACGCTCCGAGCTTTGCCCTACACGGAGCTCGACCTTCGGCCTCGCCGTGCCATGCCATGGCTGTCTTAATATCCCTATCTATACAAATCTTTTTTTTTGGCCGCCATCTTTAAATATATCATTTTCTTGAAAGGTCTCAGGATTCCCTACAACTTTAGTTCGAGAAGACCCCATCTAACTATTATAGTTTCGGCAGGCTGATAATATTCAAATTCTTCAAGTCTCTTACTGTGAAATTGAAGTTCGCTTACTTTTCCTGGTCATCACCAGATCCTTAAGGTTTCATACGTCCGAAAAGCACCATGAACCTGAATATTTGAGCACAAATTTGAACCATCTATGTAGCTATTACCGTTCTAGAGATCCCATCTGACATCTAAGATACTCCAAGATCTTGGAAACTGGTCCAATTTTTATCAGCCCTAGGTAAGACGAAGCTAAATGTTTAAAATGCTAAAAATGTAACTGATCAAGGTTTACATATTTAAATAAGAAGCTAATATAATTTATGTTATAATAATTAACATTAATTTTATGTTTCCATATGGCATGTAAGCCGGTGAAATATTTAAGATAATTCATGTTATTACAATTCACGTAATCATAATTATAAGATTCAATAAAGACTTTTGAAATTGATGGCGAACTTTATGGGTGTAACCAGATGCTGTATGCTGGAAAATATTTCGACATTAGGTCTAAATTATATCAACTGCTAGAGTTTCATTTATCCAAAGAAACTTAAGTTTTGTAGCGTATGTATATATGGGATCACATCATTGAATCTACATATTTACTTTATCTCTGGACTGGCTTTGGCTACTACTAACCAGTGTTCATCATCATCATCAGCCTATTAATGACCCTACTATTGGGGCCCAGGCCTCCCCTTGCACAAGGGGTGCGGGTCATGATCCATCGAGCGGGTCCATTGCTGATTGGTGGATCTCACACGGCTTCGGAAACTTATATAATTATATAGGTACTAGATATAAAAATAAACTAAATGTGACTGTGAGGAGGCAGCCCTGTAGGCGCGGTGGAGCGGTCACCGTGAAAGGTAGAGTCGCGCGTGTTCTTACATAATAATATTCTTGAAATATTCCCTGCGGACCGACCTGTCCCAGCTTCGCACAGAGGCGCCCGTAGAGTCGCTCTATTGATAAAAAATTATTGTGTTGAGAGGATAAGCAAAGTGAATTCATAGTAATGAGTGCACAATTTTTATTCTACGTTATTTGAAAATATAATGATGAAAACAATTTTTATATCAATGAGCGGAGTTTTTTAAGGTGAATTGGGAATGAAATCATCACAGATTTCAAATGTTTAGCCTGTTAAATGTTTTATTTTTAAGGCAAAGGGAACTGAGCCCATACAGCCATGTCTGATGTAAACAACTCTTTCAAGTCTTCATTAAAATGCTGGTGTGACACATTTCAATGCTATCTGGGAGAATCTTCCACGCTTCTGCACCATCTGAACCAAAGAAGAAGGCGTCCCAGACGCAGTATGACTCTTCAAAATCCAGCCAAGTACGGATCGGGCTGCAGCGTCTTATTTGACTTTACTTCATTGTCCCATACATTAATCACATTTTGTAGACGTTCTTCGAATAAAAAACACCATTCTTACTTGAAAAACACTACTGTAAAACAATTTGCAAGACAACGAAAAAAAGCTGGTGTGGACGCGACAAAAGCGCGGGAGAAACTCTTCAAATGTTTAGTTGTAAGGTAAGACTAACCATCACACCAGTGTGGCTGTTAGAACAAAACGTTGATGACTCTTCGTTTTTTCTCTTCTCTATGCTCTACTAACATAGTCTTAAGTATCTGCATTGTTACTAACAAAATTGGATCCATGTTGTTCCGAAGAATAAAGTGAATTGTCTATTTATTTATTCCACAATTTGAATTGCATTTACCAATAAACTAGTGTTATTGGTAAATGCATTTGCAAAAAAATATATACCTATAGGTACGTCGGCATTAAAATTTAGTATCAATTTTAGTTAGGTTTAGGCATTTTTAAACTTTTGATTTCCATGCGTGTTCCTTTCAGGAACTTATTGTTAAGTAAGTAATTAGTGAAGATATCGGAATAATTCTTACACTGATTTTTTTAAAATATTTATGTACGTAGATTTCGATTAGAAGCGGACCCTGGCCTTAGGCCGGGAAATAGCTAGGCAGAAGAAGAGAAGAAGATTTCAGAATTACAATAAAAAACGTCAAGGACCAGTCCTTCAGTCCAGACACCAGTGTCTATTGTATAAACTTACTTGGTAGGCTTGGAATTTTTTTCAGTGTAGTGCTCACGTCAGCTCCACAGACAGCCGTGTCCACATTGCAGAAGGGATGCTCCGGAAATGGTCAGCTCGGAGACAAACTGCGCCGGCCGCGACACGCGTCATAACGCAGCCGCGGATTATTTGTTACAAGGGGGAGAGGGGGACGTAAGGGGGGATGGCACAGAATAATGGTATTTTTTATGATCTTCTGACATATAGTCGGAAGAATTCGGCAAGAGAAACTTTAGAATTACAGAAGGTATGTTTTGGAAATTGTCAGCGAGGCCCCGCGTAACATTTTTATAAACATTAATAATTATGTAACACATTAACCACAATATTCTTCATTACCACTCCAACTAGGAAAAATGAATTGCCCACCACTATGGTCCCAACAAAGGAAAAAATTTGGCCTCAATAGGCTCCAAAATGGGAGGGGAGGCTCAATATTATTTTGAGTCAGCCCTTATCTGATAACATGAAACACTTACTGTTGTTTGCTAAGTTGGCTCTCAAAGTGAGGACTGACTCTAATAATACTTGAGCTTCCCTTCCCTTTTCTTAGTGACCCTAACGAGGCTGACATGGTCACCTTGTCGTGTACCAAAGCCTCAAAACTGAGATTTTAAAAAAAAAGGTGGATTAGATCCGGCGACGACATGCACCGCAGCCTATGAAAGAGGGATGGATACGGGAAAGAAGGGGGGACGAAGGAGCGGAGGATGCATTACTTTCTTTATAAAAAAACTGTATACTAACACTTACGTACTTATCCTACGTCTTAAAGACGACTTGAATAACTATGCAATGGCTTGATGAGAAGTAGGCGAGGGTCGAGGACATGATCTTAATGCAGCATTTGTTTTAGCGGAATAGAATCCCGATCAAAATAGGCCAGTTCCACTTAATAATGGACTTAGGCTATTACATACTAGATAACTTCTCTTCCCACTCTACCACTTCGCACTTCACCTTTTCCCGCTCGGGTGATGGGGAATATTTTATGATATTATTTCTCTGTCGTAGGTCAAATGGGACTAGGGGAATCTTATCTTATGACAGGGGGCCAGGGACAACCCCAGCGGCACTTCGACCCTCAGGGATCTTTTGTGCTCACCCCTTACCTTAGTCTTCTTTCTGTTCCTTAAAGATGCTTTGCATCAAGGACGCTATCCAGCTTACAGATAGGAGCCTATAGTCCTCTGGTTTCGGGTAGACCACCCCCAGAAGACTCGTACGCTTTCCAGCCAACGAGTCACAACCGCACAGCAAGTGTTCCATTGACTCAACGGTGTCACCACAGGCTCTACAGGTGGGATTATCTGCCAGTCTCATCTTGTGTAGGAGGTTCTTAGTGCCAAAATGGCCTGTGAACGCCCCTACAATGAGACGGGTGAGACTACTGTTCTGGTTGTAAATTTTTCTACCCCAGTCGTGCCACCATTTCCAATGAACCTCTTATAGTGTTTTAAGTTGGTCGTTTTTGACCACTACACCGTATGCAAGTCCTTGGCTTTAGCCTTAATGTCTGTTTAATGGTGCTCATTCAGAGTCCAACAAAAGACAAGGGGTATAACTAACAGTGCTGAAATGGCAAAAACTAATTCTATTTCATCACTGATTGTGAAATTAATGGTGGGATAAACCGTGATCATCGCGGTTGCATTAATGAACAGTGGACTTACATTACTGAACATGTTGTTTTGATACTGAAAACTCTCCAACATCTCTGAATTTCGACTGTTGCTGTATAAACTCGGCTATTTCCGCCTTTCCTCACCCAGGTGGCCAAATTACAAAGTTGCAGTCAAAATAAATTAATTCTAAACAAACAGCCGTTGATATTAAAACATTACACAAATAAAGCACGCCACACACGATTTGAATGCTACAAAATAAACGCTAAGTAAATAAAGGCCCGCGCACACCGGGAGGGCGCGTCGCGTCACCGCCATCCAGACGTAGCTTGCCAATCGTCCGTAGGATTCCAAGTTCGAACTATATGACCTGTTGACAGCCCGCGCACGCACTCGACCGTTAAATGCTTTGATTGGACAAATTTTATGGCGGGAGACCACACAAGTTTGATTTCAAGTTTTGGTAAAAAAGAGCATTTATTCTCATCTTTATGGGTGCTTGTCAAAGCTTGGTGATGTATGGGATCGTTTATACTTGTGACGAACATACGTAGAAGATAAATAGAGTAGTCGTGCAGACGGGCCATCTAATGGTATGTAAGTGGTCACCGTCGCCCATAGACATCTCGCTCACAGTAACGTTATTAGACGGTTTTCGTGACGCCGCTAACCTTGAAGATTTGGATGGAGTGTCGGTGTTTACGCTGGCTCTCTTATACTTCAGACCGAAACACTGCAAGCATTGCTGCTCTGCGGCAAAATAAAATATGATTTTTTTATTAATAACAGTGTTACAAGCCAACAAAATAGGAAGATCCTGTGTATCAGGATCACGTTTAATTTTCTGAACTCAAATAATTGAATACTTATAATAATAATTGAATATTGAATCTATTTTAATATTTTTCCTTTCGTTTATACAAAGTGTCAATCAAATTATTTGCAAATAGGTATAGCTGTTACAGGCTGTTTGCGCACTTTTACACTTTAATGTTCATTGCTGGCTAATCTCAATCTCAGAATGAGCTTCCTTCGACTCTAGTCCGTTCCTTCAAATTAAAATGATTTGATTTTATCGCCAATCGGATTTGGCTCGAATTATTTTAAATCTGTATATGCTCGGCTTCATTTAATACACACCTCTCTAGTACACATTTATAAATCACGTAAGTTTATTTCCCTCCCTTTTTTTTACTTCGGCCAAACGCCATGGAGCCGCGCCACCAACTACAGTATGAAAAAGGATGGAAAACTTTTGACACTTTCGCGACCGGTGCGCAATTTGTTAAAAACTAATATAATGAACATTTTACTGTGAAGTGGACTGTGAAACACCAAGTGAACTCCATCCAAGATCGTTCCCAGCTCCTGGCATCTGAGTGAGTCTAGGGTTATTGTATTTTATCTATTTTACACCCATCATCACAGACGCAGGCTTGAACCAACAAAGGAGCTGATTGTAGAAGACTGGGCCAGCTCTTGCGACGCTACCCAGTCACCAGCGGTAAAACTTATCATATAGTCCTTCGATTACCAATATTCAAACGGATTCGGTGCCCCTTTGTTGGTTTTAAGTCGTAACAAAAACATTGGATTTTGGCTTGCCCTTCGTAACTACCTAGGCGGTTTATAGGTATTTACGACGACAAAGTCGGTAAAACATTGTATACTACACATACAACTTGGTTAAACTTATAAAATACACATATTTATCTCCCCATATTGTATTTATAAAACATTCATTTCATTACAAACTTTATACCTACACCCAGAAAAGGCGTCGTTTTCTGTCGTGACCTAGTGGAGCCATCTAGCGGATCTGGTTGGCGACAAGTTAGGTGTTGGAAATCGGTTATTTGGTTATATTTTTATATTGACAATGTATGTGTGACTAGGCTCCGTTTATTTACTTGGTTTGTAAAATGGTTTCAAAGTATCGGTTTTAGGACAGTGGATGTATTTTCATCACTACAGTGGGGAGACTGATAGCTCAGTGGTTAAGAGTTCAGCCTGCCATTCACAGAACACGGGTTCTATTCTCGGTTAATCGGATAAATTCTTGTTTTTAATTTTTATGCTCGGTTACTTGTTTATTTGTAAATTTGGTTCAATATTGTTAATTATTGTGTAGAATTGTGCCTGGGGAGAATTATAATTTTAGGATTTTTATGGTTTTTGGACTTTAGGGTTTTTGAATAGGTAAATAATTGTTGCAAATATGCCTCCTAAAGTACATGGAAGGTAAATGGTCAAATGAGGTGAAATATGACCTAGCCTTACTCAATCTAGATTTAATTTTTGACCTTTCCCTGTCACAGCTCGCTTCTGAAAGTGAGAAAAATCAGTTTAAGGCTCGGTATACTGGTTTGGAAAATGTTTACCAAATGTTTACACCTAGATTCTGCGGAGGAATTAAAAAATTATAAATAATACCTATAATCAAATGTACTATGATGTTAATCGGAAATATGTGGAAATATTTCAAACCAATAGAGAGCAGACATTCAACTTCAGTACAGCGGTTTCGGAACCTAAAAGGTCGTATGTACCAAAGTTGCCTGTCCCAACATTCTCTGGTAATCTGGATGAATATAATTCTTTTATGGAAATGTTTGAAGCTCTTGTCGGATGAGATTCAACATTATCAAATACTGTAATTATACTATTTGGTAGGGTCACTAGTGGGTGAACCCAAAACATAAATTCAACATCTACCTGTAGTAGGAGATAATTACTCAATTGCACTTGAATTAATTACAAGGAGATATGGCAGCAAAAGGTTGCTGGCAGATAGGCTACTACACAAGTTGCTTAGTGTGTCTCATGTTAATAAAGGATTAAATTCCATTAAGTCACTTCTAAATATTTTATTAGAAAATACACAAGCATTGGAAAAGGTTGGGTTTCCAGTAAAATCTTGGTCATATTTACCATTTTACATTAACTTTCAGAAACTTGATAATGACTTAAAGAAACAGTTTGAGCAAAAGTTTGTGGACCACGAGTTTCCAACGTTTTGATGATCAGATAAAGTTCTTAGAGTGTGAACTTCGGATATTAGAAACAAGTGCAGGTCCAGAGCCTCGGAATCAGGGCAAATAGGGTCGTGGTTCCACGTTTAGGGTGCATGCTCCTTTAAAACTACTAATGATACTATGCCGGTTTGTAGTATGTGCAAAAAGGGTAACCACACTTTGGCAAAATGTGTTTTACAACTGCGGATAAGGGTTAGGATGTTTATTACACACACGGATGTTTCTTATACACATATGTTTATTTCCCTCCCTCTTTTAACATTGGGGCAATTGGCCAATTCGGGGCGGCCAAAAGGCATGGAGCCGCGCCACCAACTACAGTATGAAAAAGAATGGAAAACTTTTGAGACTTTCGCGACCGGTGCGCAATTTGTGAAAAACTAATATAATAAACATTTTACTGTGAAGTGGACTGTGAAACACCAAGTGAACTCCATCCAAGATCGTTCCCAGGTCCTGGAATCGGAGTGAGTTTAGAGCTTATTGTATTTTATCTATTTTACACCCATCATTGAACCAACAAAGGAGCTGATTATAGAAGACTGGGCCAGCTCTTGCGACGCTATCCCACGTCACCAGCGGTAAAACTTATCAATCTATATAAAAATTATATCAACCGACTTTATTGAAACTTCAATTAGGTAGTTTTAGATTAGATTTTATTTAGATCAATGCTACAGGGCACATAGGCATGTATCGCGGTACAGGACCATAGATTAAACATATATCTTTGACATAAGTTTGTCATGCATTGCGTACTTTTAAACTTTAATGTTCAATGCTGGCTAATCTCAATCCTCAACACTCCTCTACAAATTTTTCATTACCGTCTAGAAAAACATCCGTTTCAGAATGAGCTTCCCTCCGACGCTAGTCCGTACCTTCAAATGAAAAGGCTCATGCCTTTTTGTTTCGATCCCGTACACCGCAATCACACACATATTCAAACAGATCTCTGCTCCTAATGTGTTTTTTATAAACAAGGGTGTCTCTAGTCTGCTCGTCGCATAATAACACGGCTACCATCAAAGGCAGGATGTCAAATGAACTCGGAAAAGAGACAGGTGGATTCTAAAATTGCATTGGTTATGTTTGCTAGATTTATTTATTCTTGCATGAGTGTCTTCAAAAAAGGTTGTAACAGAGTTTGATACCGCCCTAAGTTGAAAAAAATATTAATTGACATATGAGTACCTACATTATGTTTGGTAGGTTAGGTACTCTTTATTCTGTGATATAAGAAAAGATTATACAATATCGTCTTTTATGATATCGGTAGATGAGTAATACATAATTATCGCGGATATTGCTTCGACCTAAGTCGTTTTAGCCTACTCAGGAGACATTTTTCAAGGAGCAAGAAGTGTATCCCTAGCGACGTTATCACACTTCGAAACCCATTCTACCCAATAATAATATAAAATATCTCGATTGAGTTTTAGTTCAAAAGTAATACTTACTAATACAGAATACAAATATACTTTATTGCACACCCGGGACACAAACAAAACATACAATATAAAGAGAGGTACAATACAATGTGCAGAAGGCGGCCTTATAGCTTTAACCTTAAGTTGATGGAAAAATCATATGATACATAATATACGGGTGCAAAAGGCGTATGAAATAGATACTACCCTCAAATAAATAAATAACAATAATAAAGAATGCAAACCTTTGCAAGCTGCAATGCAGTAGTAATAATAATACGAAAATACTATAATATATAATATAATACTTTATAATATATAATCAAAAATATTATAAATAAATAAATAACACACATCATATGCTAAAATGAAACTGCATTAAAACAAATGGTTGGGCACTGTACCCACACTGCAACTCGTAATGTTGACGAAGGAGATTATTAAATATTGGCAGTGATTTGGCCTGCCTGATAGATGACAGCCTGACTGCTTGGACTGTGAAAGGACGACTATAGAATTCGGTGGAGTGTGATGGACATTTCAGCATCAGTCGTGTACTTACTTACTTCTGTGTAAATCTAACTCCAAGGGCAGTCTTTATTTTAATGAAGTTGAAATAAAAATGAGCAATGATTTTATTAATGACAGACAAACCCAATGACATCATCCGGCAAAGAATTCCGTTCTGAGCAATTAGCTCCCCTTAATTTGCATATCTCCAAACTTCTTAATTACCTGCCTCATAATTATTTTACCAAACAGACTTACCGAAAACTCGTTAGAACCGGCGACAATCTTCATTATTTACCTTAAGCTCTAATTAATTCCTTGTCATGGTTTTTGCTTCGCCGTTTGAGTTATATCTTGGTGACAAAAAACGAGAGCGACAGACAATAGCGTCTTCTACGAAATAGAGGGGGATAGGTAGATGTCTCCGCTACCTGATTACCATCTTTTGGCAATTAGTAAAACACACAAAACTCCACCCCTGGCGTGTTCTGCTCCCCTGGTCCTTCTGGTAGGTGATGCTTAATATTCGCTCGTAAATTACTTGAAAACTTAGTGCCAAGGTGGCTCTAGATTTAAATTTAAATGTACTCGGAGGCTTGGAGGTAGTTGTTGGAGAAGATAAGGTTCGCAAATTAATGGGCTTCTATCAGAGAGTGGAATTGAAAGTTGCAGTAATGTTTGTGCCTTTTTGGTCTTTGGCAGTGATTGCGGTGGAAATTGTAAGGAACTTGCAGGGTTGTCTATTTGCTTTGATTTTGCGTTAAATTCTCAGTTTAGATGCTTTGGTACACGACAAGGTGACCGTATCAACATAGAGTCAGCCCTCACTTTGAGAGCCAACTTAGCAAATAACAGACTTATTCAAAAATAATTATCTTCTATATTTTTTTAAATTTATTTATTAGAGCAGACGATCAAACGGGCCACCTGCTGGTAAATGGTCACCGTCGCCCATAGACATCTCACCTCTCTGTATTACTATTAGAGGGTTTTCGATGCACTGCTAACCTTGAGGACTAAGATGGATTGCCTCATGTGCCGGAAATTACGCTGATTCAAACCGAAACATGGAAATGCAAGCATAAGCTTTACGACAGAAATACATAAGAGGGTAGTACCAAGTACCAACCCAGGCAATCTTTCACATCAGGATCTACCACCTCTAACATCAGTGTAACACCTGTGACTGATAAAACACGAAATCACCAGACTGTACATTAAATCGAATCTCAAAGCCTTATGTAAACGAAAGGACCTTGTTAATCAAATTTGAAACACCCTAAATCGATTTAAATTTTAATTTAATTAAATTCAACACTGCCGCACCTACCAGAGAGATCAGAGACCAACATCAATATCCATTATTACACCAAAAAAAACGTTTTATAATGAATTGGAATTTTCCACGCGGTCAGACGCGAAGTCGGACAATCGGAGGGTCATCGGTTGAAATTAATGTAATTACGTTCAAAAGGCCTGTGAAATCAGGCTTTCTCGGTTTCGCCTCTCATCGCATTCGAAATTAATAAAAAAGCTTTGTGTGGGTACCTACAAGTAATTATTACAGTCCTTCGTAACGCACTTTTTCAGTAAGTAAGTAATATGTTTATTTCACACACAGCAATGACCGAAACAGTTATAATTATAAAAAATAATTATGTAGTCTAAGGTAAACATTGAAATCGTGTCTGATGGTCTGCTGTTATTGTGAAAAGGGCCTCAACTCAGCTTATTGCTGCAGACAAAAAGGTAAACACGTGTTGACAAGACCCTCGATGGACTTAACGGCGCAAAACTTCATGGCAACCTCGAAAAATAAGTAGAAATTGAAATTGCGTATAGAATTACTAAAAAATACACAGCATATCCGCACCACTCCGTTCTGGGGATGTCAGTTATACACAATCTTAAGGCGAAATTTCTGATTTGATCCATACCATCTTATCTTATGATAGGGGGGAATAACCCAGCGGCACTTCGACCCTTGAGGATATTTTGTACCTACCCCATTTACTGGTCATCCCAGTGTGCAGGTTTCCTCACGATGTTTTCCTTCACCGTTGAGCAGTAGGTAATTTCAGTGACGGTAATATTCCAGTGCCGTGTTACCTCTGACTTATAATGTGTCCTATCCATGAGACTTAAAAGTTTTTTTATGATTGGGAGAGCTGACGAGAAAACAGGGCCCCAGATGGTCACTGTTGCCGTTAAACAGCTCACCTCTCAACTCATCTCTCTCTCTCTCATCTCATATTACCTACCTATTAGAGGATTTTCGAAGCACTGCTAAAGTGGAGTGCCTCATGTGCCGGTAATTACGTTCAAACAAGAACAGTGAAACATTGCTGCTGAAAGGAAAGTGAGAATCATAAAGTAAAGAGTCTTACCCCACATCTGTTCAATTCGCTACCACGAGTACTTTTGATTTTAGGCCCTCTTATTATGAATGGGAATCGAACTCCACCGCTGTTATATTGCCGGTATCGATCTTAAACCACAGCACACCTCGCCACTTGAAACACGGCTCTCGTAATCGATGGGGGAATAACCCAATGTACCCACTATTACATGATAGAGGTATGGACATTGGACATGGCATATCTATAAATATTATATTACCGAATTTTAGAGGAACAAACATCTTTTCTTTAACTCAAATTTCCGTAGTTACATATCCAAGTGTAACACACATAAACGTTTTTAAAGTTAAAACATCTTCGGCTTCTTTCTACGCTATAGCTCTTAAAAGAGATGACATGAGATTTATGGAAACCTTAACATTCAGGGCGTTTCTTGCAACTCACGGTAAATAGTAAATAGGCATATCATAGATCCTAATGGCTAATGGTAAGTGATAACCGTCACGTTTGAAACACTTAGACGTTTGCAGGTACCACGCTGGCCGTGAAGAAAATTTTAGTGTAATCTAAAACTATACATTTTGGTTAAAATTTAATAAAAACTACACGCCGTATCCTAATAAAAATCCTCATTCCTGCTTCCTACCCTCGTATTTTTACCTTTTTATCTCCAACAATGGCACTCGATATGATTGCCGCGGGCGCCTCGCCTTGCAGGGTAAATCGTTCAGAAGCCCCCATCCATACACACGGTTAGGTCACAATATAAATAATAACAGAAAGGAAACTCTGCAACACCAAATTATCTGAAACGGGTCTATTCGCTGCGATGCGACGCACAATCACGCGCAGCGTGCCTTTTCTCAAATAGTTTCACCAAGCGTTTAGGGCGTGCAACTAGATAATTTAGGGGGTACAATAGGCTTACAAAAGTTTTGGTTTATTGACCATTGCTTGCACTGTAGAAACGGGGACGATCTCGGTCGTGGATTTATTTCAATAGCGGTTGCCACGCTGAAACCATAATTTTTATTTCATTTGTTTTGCCATAAATTACGTGTAGGTACATTTTAGGTCTTATAAATATAATATATTATGTATATATTATATTTATAAGACCTAAAATGTTCAACACAAAGGTTTCAATCCAATTTTACGCAAACAAAAATATATTGATTATAAAATTAAATTAAAATTATGTAATTGAATCAAATCAAATATAATGAATAGAAAATGATAATAAAAATTATTGATGCAGACAGTATCTTTTACATATTAAATTAAATTAATTACAAATCAAATCAATCCACAATAATCTTTATTTATAAAACCAAACTGTCAAATCATATTATTAATTACCATAATGTCAATTTTATCATAATGTCAATCATATTGTATATTCCTATGTAACACACATACAGAACAAAATGTCATATAAAATGGTACACGTAATAATTTAGCTGTAAATGGTGTATGACGCGTGTCGTGGCGATGTATGTGTGCCGCTCTACATCGCCACGCCGTACTCTAACTCTAGCACGGAGATACTTCACTGTTCTTATTTAGATTGTGGCACACACGGTTAGGTTAGGGTAAACGGCTACTTGCCGACAGATGCGCACGTGGTCGGTAAGTGTGCTTGCGCTTACCGTTGTTTGATTGATTGAACTACATCATGTAGGTGCAATTGCAGTTTTATTTTTATAATAAGTTGTAAAGCTAAGGCGGGACCTTAAAACCGTTTGTTCGGTATTTTATATCATAATTAATGTACAGGAGATATAAACAGATAACAAATCACTTTCTTCATTTTTATAAATAGATAGATGACACAAACTCATAAATATTATGGTCTTCTTCTTCTTCTTCTTCAGGTCCTAGAACACCTAGTGGTGCATAGGGCTGAGACAATATTCTTTTACCGCGCTCTGTCCGATGCCGCAGACTCTATTGTTTCCCAGGATACTTTATCCAGGTCTTTTTGAAGTCTACGTTTTCATGCTCGTAAGCGATGCTTTTTGGGCGACGTAAGGTGTGCCATCAACCACAACCACAACCATTTCCTACGGCGTATCTGTTCAGATAATAGTAACCAAATATTATTGTAGAAAATTTTTACAAAACCGAGAGTACACCTGATCCTGAAATTAGTCGGTGTTTACAGGAGATAATGGACAGACAGCGCCGACAAACTGGATTACACACCTCCATCAAAGTCGGACTTGATCGATGAGCTTTTTGACCAAATGAGACTCGGCAGCTCACCTGTGCTCGCTAATTTGGTCTCTACTACTTTCTCTTTAAGATTCAATTTGGGTGTAAAGTGTATCGGAAGGCGCCAGGATAATAATCTAACTTTTGGTAATTTTTCATCCTGTTATTAAGAGGTGAATGGATTTTGTTGATATCTGTGAATAAGGCTGTAGGTAATACTTACGAGTATTTGCACAAAGCTAGTTTTAATGTAGTGTACAGGCCTTTAGTACTTACTTCTACAAATGTCAAGGAATAACAAAAAATATTGCGATAGGGTTCCATGGAGTATAGCTTGTTGTGTCTTCCACTGTATTAGAGTTATTGTTTATGAATATGACAAGTTAAGTTCTGAATCTTCAGGGTTCCACAGAGTATACCTTGATGTGTCTTCCACTGTACTTATAATTTTATTGAAGTTTCCTTTAATTTGCCGTTAGAGATTTAAAGAATACTTATTTTACCCATTAACTTTTACAAATAAATTGAAAGTTTTACATTCGGTACTTACCGCCGTATTAACGCAGCCACCGTAACGTCTAGACGCAACTAAATTACATTTTTACGTCACAATTACACTACAGTTACATTAAAATGGTAATCCAACGACCACGCGCCTTTGGGGTATTAGACAATTACCCTCTGAGACCAACTTCCCTTACCGCGCAGTAATACCTACCGCTACGCCTCTGATGTAAACGCACCCTTATGACTTTTACATAAGATATATTGGAACTTGTTTGACATTTTGCGGAAGGTAAAAACAGTTTTGCTCATATAGGTTGTTGTAAAAACGATACGTTGGTCGAAAAACGTTTTTGTCGGCGATAAAATCGCGATGCGCGTCACCCTGTATCGGAAATGATTTATATTTTATTTATAGAGGGGGACGTCTTATCGATGTATCGATGAATTTGATGTAGAAGCTGTTACTGGCACGAATGCAATAAACTGCAAAATCAAAATGGGTAAGTATTGTAAGTATAAATAAATTGAACGAGAGGTGGTTTTACATCATAACTACTTAAGTTATGATGTAAAACCTCCTCCTCCTCGCGTCGAAATCCTCAATGCTGAGGGTCGTGACCACCTTTAGGTATCACCTTCTGACGGATGATCTTCCTCCATTTATTTCTGTCCCCGGCGGTGTGGATGGCATCGTGAATTGTAGAGTCAAGGGTAGTGCGGATTTGGTCGGACCAGCGCATCGGACTACGTCCTCGAGGCCTCCTCCCTTCCATTTTTCCGGTCACAATTAGTTTTTCGAGGTTGTCACTGTCTTTCCTGGCAATGTGACCGAAATATTCGAGAATTCTACGAAGGCACTCGGAGGACAGTCGTGAGGTGATTTTAAGTTCACGTAGAATGGATACGTTGGTACGATGTGCTGTCCACGGAATTCGGAGCATTTTTCTCCAGCACCACATCTCGAAGGCATCAATTCTTTACTTAAGTTATGATGTAAAACCACCTCTCATTAAAACAGAAAATTAAAAAAGAATACAACGGAATAAAATAACTACATAATACGAGTACTTATAGGAAAATGTTTGGAAAATAAGTACAAAGGCGGCCTTATCGCTCAGAGCGATCTCAAGTTTATTTGAATACGTACACAAAATTTATATAAATAATAATAATTAAACTTTGAATTTTAACAAAAAAAAACTAGCTAATGGTTTCATTTTAAGTACTGACTACAAAAACGATCTTCTCGATTTCGACATTATTGACAAACATTAATACCTAGATTGACAGATTTTGTCCATAATTTTGTTATAGCAAAAAAAGAAAGGTAGAGCCTCTATTTAAGTTTCTAGGAGAGGTGTTTTACTTGTACATAAATTATATAAATTTTATTGCGAAATATGACATGATTAAGCGTTAATAAATTGTTAATACTTATTTACTTATTAACAATATATTAACGCTAAATCACGTCATATTACGTAATAAAGTTTAAACCGTACAAGTATAAGTATGGTAAATAATAATACTAACCTAATGTTTTTATCTCTACTTACTAAAAATAAAACCCGAAAGAGCTAATCCATTATCGAATTAATTTCAAAAACCACTTGAAAATATCCGACGCCATACCAGGTTTCCGACCGAATGGGCGCTGTATTGTCACAAATCGATAATATCGGCGTAACCTCCCAGTTACCTTTATTGTCGGCACGATTTATGGTGTTCCAGCTATTGGGGGTTTATTGTGAGTTAGGACTCAGTTATTGGGTTTACGTGTAACTTAATGTACAGTGGAAGACATCGAGCAATGCTCGATGGTACCCTGTCGCAATAGGATTTTGTTGTTATTCCTTGACATTCATTTGAATGTGTCAAATAATGTACAGTGTAACTTAATGTACAGTGGAAGACATCGAGCAATGCTCGATGGTACCCTGTCGCAATAGGATTTTGTTGTTATTCCTTGACATTCATTTGAATGTGTCAAATAATGTACAGTGTAACTTAATGTACAGTGGAAGACATCGAGCAATGCTCGATGGTACCCTGTCGCAATAGGATTTTGTTGTTATTCCTTGACATTCATTTGAATGTGTCAAATAATGTACAGTGTAACTTAATGTACAGTGGAAGACATCGAGCAATGCTCGATGGTACCCGTCGCAATAGGATTTTGTTGTTATTCCTTGACATTCATTTGAATGTGTGAAATAAGTGAAACCGACCAAATACTAAATGGTAGTTCCACTGTACTTACGAGTAGAAATATAAAATATCACTTAAATAGTTTTATTAGACGAATAACTTCATTCAAAGAGGGTTAAAGTAAAGTAAAAGTAACATACACTTTATTATTATTATTATTATTGGATTAGCAGGTAGGCAGCTAATGCTGGTTAGCCTGTTTCTTCACATTTCGTAAGTGGCTGTCTAATCTGTTTTTAAACTGATTATATTTTATTGCACCATTTGTGCAATAGAGTGTTTTTTACTTTTAATTTAATCAAATCAAAATCTCTGTATTATCAGGCACTAGCCCCATAGAATAAACTAATAAATTATCAAATGACATTAAATTAAAAAACATTACATTAATTAACCAATTACAATTTATACAAATACAAATATACTTTATCGCACACCCGGGACAAAACAAAACATACAACATAAAGAGAGGTACAATACAATGTGCAGAAGGTGGCCTTATCGCTTTAAGCGATATCTTCCAGGCAACCTTCATTCAGGTGATGGAAAAATCATAAAATACAAAAGGCGTATGAAATAGATACTACCCTCAAATAAATAAATAACAATAATAATAAAAAATGCAAACCTCTGGAAGCTGCAAAGCAGTAGTAATGTATTTATCTTTATATACAAGCCTTTTAACGACTTTCATAGAGAGTGTGGGCCTTAAAATACTATATAGATACATATCCTTGCCAGCACGATTATGATGTTCCAGCTATTGGTAGTTTATTGTGACTTAGGACCTCGTTTGTACTTACTTGTAGTTAAAATATAACTTCTTCTTTCGTGTTGATGATCCGGATTAAATTTTTCCCGACCAGAAGACAGCCACAGCCCTCTGGTTGGCCTCGAAAAGCTCCTCCCGCGTGCAGGTGGTCGGACACGCGGGACAGCAGAGCAAGTGCTCCGTGGTTTGAGGGGAGACACCACACTCACACTTTACTTGATCTCTGGAAAACCCCCAATTGTGTAGGTTAACTCCGCAACATATATAACAAAATATAACTTAAAACGGTATTTTTGTTGGACGAGTTGTTCGTTCAGTGTCGGCGAAGAACTACATAATTAAATAAACTACACCAAAATATATTACATTGTATACATTTTCAGATCTGTAGTTTTGATCTTTGAGAGTAACTAATGGTTTGACAAAACTTTGAAACACTCTCCTGTAAAATGAAGATTTTGCAGATACGTAGTTGTACAGTGCCTTTATTTTATACAATCATATGAATGTCAAGTTATCATATCATATCATTCATTCATATCAAAAACTTATTGCGACAGGGTTCCATAGGGTATGGCTTGATGTGTCTTCCACTCTATATTAGAGTTATTGTCTATGAATATGGCAAGTCAAGTCCTGAATTTTATTGACATTTATATCTGTGAATGCTAAAATGGAAGAGGATTACGAACGTTTTGACATATATATGTTTTCTTTAGAATCCGACAATTAAGCACCGGTAGTACATTGCAGGACAGTAACAAATCATAGACAGCAAAAGGCACAAGACGCGTCAAGGAATGCCGACCGACTAATATCTCGTGCTGCGCGTGCGACGCTAAATGGATCCTGTCACTAATTAGATGGACAAATCGCTCGCGTCGCAAATCAGATACGTGCATTCCTAGTCACTGTGAGATACTCGTATTCCATCGCATACATCACTGTAAGGCGGTTTTTTGTGGTCATATCCGTGTACACTCGACGGCACAATAAATAAGATCATAGGGTACATTACGGGGGTTGGACACCGTCAAATGCCCTCAAGGTGCGGTTACACGGTTACAACTGGTCTAACGAACAAGTATAAATAACGGAGGTAGGTGACCGTAAGTCGTCCAACTCAGGTCGGTCGCCGAAGCGGTCAACGACTATATTATGTAACTGCGCCTTTAGACGAGTAATGAGTAGTGTTGCAAAGGGTTGGCAGGCAGGCAGCCAATGCTGGTTAGCCGGTGGTCGTTCAATAATAATTGAAAGAAAGAAGAGGGGTCTAATATTTTCTTATGAGAAAAGATAAGATTATGTCCACAGGCGTTTCGTCAATAAACACCAGTTCCTCCATTGAACATTCAATTACTCGTATAATTGAACAGCCACCTGCGAGTCTTGAATTCATCCTGGATGACTTCCCGGTTGAAAAGGACATGATGTTTTGGCAGTGTTTTTGCCGTTTTCAAATGCTCCTTCAAGTTGATTTGTTCCTGAAACTTGGTATTCCGTGTCATACGCTCGATTCCAACATCTTTCACAGGCACAACTTTGCTAAAGAAAAAATAAGATTTGAGATATTTAAGATTTTGTCCGCAACTGTACTCGAACAGATTAATAGTCACATCTCGATTGGACAATGGTGAGGCATGCGCACGCGTTCCAAGAAAAGTTGCCGCGTTCATTAGTCCATTACAGCTACACACTGTATGTATTGTGGGAGCTCGACTGGAGCTAAGCGATTTGTCGTATCTAACCTTTACTAGAGGAACTATACGGTGTAATGAATTATTTATATTTCTTTAAATTCACCTTGCGGGAAGAAAATACGAAACTCCGACGACCAATAAGAGATGCCACTTTTCCCTTTTTTCCCCTAATTTAATCCACGTTCTGCCAATTGATGAACTAGTTTTCATGAAGGACAATCTTTCCAGTTATATTTGGGGTGACCAACCGGGAGACGTCCTGTCTATAGCCCCAAATATGCTCTCCTCACCTCCATGTAAGGAGAGCAAACGAGCAAACAGGTTACGTGATGGTAAGTGATCGCCGTCGCCCATAGATATCTCTCCTCACTATAAAGAGTGTTCAATGCGCTGCTATTCTTGAGGATTTGAAGTGTCTTAAGTGTCGGTAATTACGCTAGCACACTTAACCCGAAACACAGCAATGCATTGCAGCTTTGCGACTCCAGGCTGAGTCTGTGCAGAGTCAGTCTGGACTAAGTTCCTTACCTCACAATTTTTCCATTTCTTTTTTTAAAAGCAATACGCTACTATACTCGGTTCTCCACATTCTTAGACACTAGACACCTATCAGGCATCCCATATAATAAGCAATGACCCATCTGCTATCAAATTCCCGCCATGTGCGCACGCGTCTATAATTTATTCTCCTCACCTCGTAGCAAATCCAATCAGCATAAATTCGGCGGCACAGTGTACGGAGGTACGGTACAGCCGACAGATGCCGTGTAATTGTTCCTGGGACAATTTTTTGTTATCCACCCTCGTAATGTTGGTGATCGAATCTGTTTAAAGCGGCGCCCGGCAGTGTGGAGACGGCTTTTGTTGAAAATTACTTTGTGTAAATGCTGAGAGACGTGCTCGTGTCGTAGTTAAGATGGATATTAATTGAAAAAGTAAATACAAGTGGTCTACAGTGATCCATCTAGGATAGCATTATTTGTGTCTTACATAATGCGAAGCGAAGACATGATTGGGATGGTTGGATAGTTATCTGGTCAAAGGTATGCAGCGTATTGAACCCGTGCATGTCAATCTAGGAGGTGTTAATACGCAAATGTAAAACAAGCCTCAAAAATGAAATAGATTAAGAAATCCCTTAAGATAAAAGCATTCATAAATACTTGTATAAACACCTAATACCAGCTAATATGTTGTTTCCATTTTTTTCAGCTTCTCATTTTCTCTTGCAAATCGAATTTTTAATTCAATAGGTTTGGGAAGTCGATATTTTTTAATTATATTATTCTTCCTCGTATAAGTATACTTTCACCTTATAGAGTGAATGATGCTTTTCTCCATACATCTTGGATGAATAGGTATTGTATGACGTAAACTTTTATAAAAAGCCGTGTCCACACCAGCCTGCTTTTATCCCCCACGCTAAGCAGGGGCGAGTGTACTCAGGTGTCGAGTCGCGATTCTGCGAGCTACGTGTGCGCCGACCCTTGTGTACTACGTTCATATAATTGTAGTGCGATCTTTAATCGCTCAACAAATTTCTGATCGCTACAGACGTATCTTACTATTTCTATGAACAGAAATCTGTGTATGTATTCTAGATCAGATGTTTAGTACCTACGGACTTTCTAGCTTTCATTGAAAAAATGGTCCGACTGGTCGTCATTTTCAGAAGTGTGAATTTAGATTTCTCATTGATCGCTATGTCATACATAACTCATGCATTACACTAATGATGATAAACAAGTGAGTTTAAAAAAAAATTAATTTTCACAAACCGCCGACTATCTTTCTGGTTCTGGTTTCTGGTTCAGATTAGACCCTCCAGTGTCCAGATGTGGAAGCGGCACTTCGAGCCAAAAGATTCAAATTCAAATTCGGGAATCCTAGCTATAGCCGTTGCTAAGTTCCGGTAGATACCAATTACGGTCTTCCACATTACTATTTATTATTTATTTATGGCAAATTTACATTATTACATAAATTTTTTACATTCACAGTGTAACAAAAACCAATATAGGTTTGTTAAGAACACTGACAGATCGTCGACTGTCGCATAATATTTGTGAGTGTGTAAAGAACAGCACCAATTCCTCGCGCTCCACGGTTATGAATTCAAAAGATACCGGGGAACATATAAACTAACTCGTAGAACTGTTCTCTTCAACCAAATCAATATGTCAACAAACGTATACTACGCGTAAAAAGCATAGCCCCACTTCCGATGTTCGGTTGTTAAAAAGTACCTACTGGCTCTAGCGCGAACAGCGGGAACACAGAACTGACCAAATGATATGTTTCTTTCATCAAAGCCGAAGCATGTTGTTTCTCTGTAGTTTGTCGCATGACCTATACTATTACAGGGGTGGTCAGACCGGAGGGGCCCGACCAACCTGCACACGCGCTCTCCACTGGAACTCTTTGATGTGGTCTCCGTGACCGTGAAAATGTGAGCCGATTTGTGTCTGCAATCAACGGATTTGTAATAGCGTTGGAATTGCGAATTCTATGCGATATTGACGATGTTGATCTACTACGCATAATGTTGGAGAGAGAATGAGGAGTCACGGCAGTACTTCTTAACTCTCCACAAAGTGCTACTCAGAATTGCTGTTCTGACTCTCTTCTTCAAATCTTCTTCAGGACTAGAAGTTGGTACACTTTAAGGAGCTGTGATATTCGTGAGTGTTCAACCTCGACAAAGGTCACAATAACTTGTAAGCCATTATACTTTGGTTTAAGTCTAATTTGATTCATTATGTATTTACGGTATTTTCCATTTAGTTACCTAGGAATATTGTTCCACATCTAACATATCATATTTACTGAACGATAGGGGGTCGGGGTTAAACCCTGCGGCACTTTGACTCTTGGGGATCTTTTGTACTTATCCTTATCTTTAATCTTCCTCTGTTTCTTATTATGTATCTTACCGAAATTAGCGTCTGGTATTGGGTAGGCCATCCTCGGAAAACTAATTTATTTACTAGACATCGAGTTGCCTTCGCAGAATAGGTGTTGCATTGACTACAATGTGACTATATGTGACTATCAGTAATTAGGATGCATTAATCAAGGCGCGTGTGTCAGCTAATTGCAGCTTGTTGCAATGTGTGGCTTGATGTACGATATATGTATGGGCTTGCAGAGACACTTGGCTACTTGAGTTATTGGCTGTGTTTTGATTGCTTTTTTATATTTTTTATAGGATACATTTCGGAGAGTGCGCATCGGAATTGCACGACCTAATTCCAGCATCTCCATTCCGCCTTCGGACTACCAGGCGCGGGGAGGGGTTCCATCCTTATGTTGTTGATATCCCATCTGCTCGTACGAAGCGATTTGCTTCTTCGTTCATTATGCGAACGGCTAAGGAATGGAACAGCCTGCCGGCGTTTGTGTTTCCCGAAACCTACAACCTTAGGATCTGCAAGGCCAGAGTGAATAGGCATTTTCTGGACCCGCATGCTCAATCGTCGACCTCATCGTCGCTTACCATCAGGCGAGATCGAGGTCAAATGCGGGTTAAGTAGTAAATAACAAAATATGTATTACGACATTTAGTTAGTGTGTTATAAATGCAGCCCAACCTTGATGGCTGAAGAGCCAGAAACCAGCGCACCGGGCTTCAGAGGCCCGGCGGATCAGGCGCGAAGCCCAAATGACGGCACAAGGGCGTCCGAATTCACCATAGACTGCAAACCATCCAACCAGGCATATGGCTTCAACAAAGTCGGGTATCCATTTTGTTCTTTGTCAATAAATATTATTAGGCAGGTATTCAACAAAATGTCCTGTCTTTTATTTCATAATCTATGCTAAGGACCCGTAAAGAATAGTGTTCAGATAAATTAACACGTTCACAGTCCCCATACAAAATTGTTTGACAACTTCACAGGTCCAACTACCTAAGTTAAAACTATTATTATTTGACCCAACAAAGGATGAATGGACTCCTTGGATAGGTACTTGGGTACCCCAGCGTGCAGCGTGGAGGCACTGGACTGTGAGTGTGTTAAGGTAACAAATAGTTTATCGCCAATTAACGATAATAGTTAACTTCGATGTGGAGTTCTGTAACCAAAGCGAGTAGCTGTTCGCGGCGGTCCCAAAAATGATACAACTCAAGTAGGTATACAAACATGTGTTCTCGTATATTTAATATTGAATTCTTCATTAAAACGGTAAACTATTACAGATGTCATAACTATCCGGTAAAACTTAACACCGCGTACCAAACACACCATGTGGCGCCATCTAGTGATAGGTTGACGGAACTAAAAATAAGAAATCCTTACACACCATAGTGAACGGTTAAACAGTAGCTATGAATAAGTAGGTGTATTTATGAGTAGGTATTTTTTTTATTGTAGTGCCGTGAAACAACTTAATTGCGATGTCGTATCTACAGGGAAACCAACATACTAGCCTAAAGTTTGTTTGGGTACTTACCCAAACAAACTTTATTATATACAAGAATGTCTCTTCTAATTTCGTGAATATTGAAGAAGGTTATGACATAAGTTCAGATCACTCTCCGCTAATTTTAAATAGTAGTCAATATATTTTATGGTAAGTACTCAAGTAATGTTTGATTTATTGACAGTAAACGCAAATTTATTTAGGTCGAAAGCAATTAAAATTGAAAAGGCCGAAATCTTATTTAATGGGTATAAGCAAAATAAAATAAATGTAAGTATTTGGAATGTTTCTAAATAATAAACATATCTTTTTATCTATCTATTAGTATATAAAGCTATATGGACTAGAATAGTTAACATAAGTTTCTAAATATGTTACGATTAACAGTACTACTTTTTTGCGGATATGCCGCGGCCATTTTTGATGCACAAATTCACGAGTTGTACAACACGCTGCCTCGAGAGAAATTCATAGAATATTTCAACAAACAAAATTTTTCATGGCAAATCACCTACTACAAGGAGCTTGAAGGTATCAATGTCGCCTGCTCAAAGAAAAGTAAAGTCTCCTCATTACCGAAGATTACTCACAGCCAGGACGATTATAAGGAGCTTCCTGAATATTTGGACGCCAGGGAAAAGTGGTCCGACTGCGAGACGATCAAGGAAATTTACTGTCAGTATGACGACCACGGGCAACGCAAGTATTGCGGGTCATGTTGGACATTCGGCACGGCCACCACGGCGTCCGACCGGACCTGTATCCACACCGGCCGGACGGTGCGACTCGCGGAGCAGGACTTTGAATGCTGCGATGACTGTGACGGGGATAATGTTTGTGAAGGCGGATATCCAGAAAATGCTTTCGAGTATTGGATAAACGAAGGATTAGTTACACAAAAATGCAAACCGTACGACATAGATGAATTAATAAAAGGTGTATGTAATCAAACATGCCAAGACGAGAGTATGAATTATAAAAGTGACAAGCATTATGGTCAAAATATGTATCAAATTGATAGTTCAGATAACGATATACGCGCAGAGCTATTTAAAAATGGTCCAGTTGAAACTGGTTTTGATGTTTATGAAGATTTCATTAATTACAAGGGAGGAATTTACGAATATAAGTATGGTCCATTGAAAGGAGGTCACAGTGTTCGTGTGATAGGTTATGGTGTTGAAAAAGGGGTTAAGTATTGGTTAGCTGCTAACAGCTGGGGAAGGAAATGGGGAGAAGACGGTTTCTTCAGGATTAAACGTTTTCAGGAAATTATAGGTTTTGAACAAGACATGCTTGGAGCGTTTCCCAAAAAATAATCTAGCTTTTGTATATATTAAACGTCGGCTCCAGGATTAACTTAAATTTAGAGATGGACTTACAACAAACATTCCCACATCGTTCGTTATTTGGAAGCTCTTTATATTTTACTATTAATTAATAGAGTAACAACATGCACAGATTATAACATGTACGAGTTAACAAAAGATGATTTGCCTCTACTTTGCATCTCAGCAATACAGCTGGTTTTCTTAGTTTTTGAAGATGTTAAGAATAAATGAACTATTAACCTGAAAGTTTACTCATTTCATTAAACAAACCCTTCTTAAAATAAATAAGTTGAAGTTATTGCCTACATTGCAAGCCAAAAAAATAAATCTTAAATATAATAATAGGTAATATTTATACTGTATTAGAACTTTTTGTAAATCGTGTGCTATGTAAATCACTCGTGTGTAATATAAAACAATTTGTAACATTAATTAGAAAAAAATCTGTAAGGGAAGGTCCCGAGTCCAGACTGCTAAAATACAGCGTAAGCTAGTTTACTATCCAATTGTTATTATTATGCGAATTATCAGTAGTATGTTAGACCGTGAATGGAAGGACATCCAGGATGTGGGTCGCATTTGATGGGCTCCTTGCAGAATACCAAGTTAGCAGTTTCATTTGCTTGTTTATTATTTAGGTGAAAGTAGCAGCTTGTGGAATCGTACTCAGTCCCCAATACCCGAAGTACTTATCTAGTTGTAGATGTTCTCTTGCAGACACACAGCAGCCGCATCAATCGTCTGTGCTTGGGTTGTTAAAGCAATGTAATCGGCATACATGAAGCGTGTGTTGTGTGTGTGTTTGCCGTGTGGTCCCCGGTTGCGAATAGGGCCACCCCATTTCTTCCCGTGGGTGTCGTAGAACGGTCTTCACGCTCAGGAGGCCCCAATGCTCCATCTATTGAGCTTCTCCCTTTTTACCGTCCGTACGTACCGGTTAAAAAAACGATCTCTTCTTCATTAAAAGTTATTTTCATAAAGACATATTTTGAGTTACAAATTCTAGAGTATTCCCAAAAACAAGATGGATAAGCATGGATAGTTGCAAGTGTACAAAGTACAAAACTGAATATTCTAAATCAAAATACTAATATGACCATATTGAATGAAACATTTTGTGTTACTGATAGTGGTTTCGTATTGACCAAGTTATGCCATGGAAACGGAAAAATAAATTTTATGTCGAAAAGCCATTTAAATAATGAGGTAACTGAATAACATGGGTAATAAAATAAAAGTATTTGGAATATTTGTAGTAGGTAATAAAATATCAAAAGGTACAATAACTATATAAATGAAGTTACATGGCGAGACACGTGGTTTATAAAAATGTTACAAAAGTAGTACTGTTAAGTACTACTTTTTTGTGGCTATGCCGCGGCGGTTTTTGACCCACAAATCCACGAGATGTACAACACACTGCCTCGGGAGAGGTTTATAGAATATTTCAACAAACAAAACGTTTCATGGCAAATGACGCACTACAAGGAATTGAAGGTATCATATTCGCTTTCTCAAAGCAAAATAAAGACGTATTCAGAAAGAGATTACCGATGATTACACACAAGCTTGAAGATTACATGTATCTTCCTGAAAATTTCGATGCCAGGGAAAAGTGGACCAAGTGCGATATGATCAAGGATATTTACTACCAGGGTCCTTGCCGATCGGGTTGGGCCTTCAGCACGGCCGCCACGGCGTCCGACCGGACCTGCGTGCACACCGCGCAGTGCGACTCGCGGAGCAGGACTTTGAATGCTACAATTCCAATGTTTGTGCTGGCGGTGATGCTGATTGGGCTTTTCATTATTGGATAAAGAAAGGTTTGGTCACCAAGAAGTGCAAGCCATACGACATTGAAGAATTGAAAAAAGGCGTATGTAACCAAACATGTCATGACAAAAGTATGAATTATGAGAGTGACAAACATTATGGTGGAGCTGTGTATGTAGTTAACAGTATTAGGGATGAAAACATAAGGGCAGAGCTTTTTGAAAATGGTCCTGTTGATGCTTTCATCAACGTATATGAAGATTTCGTTCAGTATAAGGGAGGAATTTATGAATTTACATATGGCGATTTTATAGGAGGTTACAGCGTTCGTGTGATAGGTTATGGTGTTGAAAAAGGGGTTAAGTACTGGTTAGCTGCTAACAGCTGGGGAAGGTAATGGGGAGAAGACGGTTTCTTCAGGATTAAACGCTTTCAGGAAAACCTACAGTTTGAAGAATATATGCTTGGAGTGTTTCCCAAAAAATAATGAGTCTTTTGTACCATTAAATGTCAGCTCTAAATAAAAAATAGTAGGTATTTTGAATTAAACATACAGATAATATTCCCTTGATATTCCCACACTTTTTGGCATTTTAAAGCACTTTTTTTACTACTTAATATTCTTATACATATAAAGATAGAGTATAAACAGATTATTTACGAAATAGCAGCAGATGATAGACATCTATTCGGCAGTAATACAGGCGCGGTTTACTTAGTCTGTGAAGAATTTAAAAACTAATAAATTTCTTTAAATCTCAGCGCACGATAATTTCCAACACACCGGCTGCACAGCCTTTGTGCTTTATTAAGAGGGGGAGAAGTCTGGTTTTGTTTCAGCATCGTATACTTTCTGAACTATTGACGACTTTATTTGGATAAAAAAAAAGGTGAACCTCAAGTGCTTGATGACAGAACCTCCACTAGATCACTGGTTTTTAATTTTACTGGCTAGGCTTCCTGGGATCGCGGTCAATAGTTAAAAATCTTTTTAAACCGGTACACACTCGTTATTTGAATTACAGTTAGTTATTAAACTTAAGAAAAAGCACAAGTTGTCGTATAAGTTGCGAAGCCAAAAAGTGGAAGAGCAAGAGAACATAATGTGTAAGTGAGATAAAATTTTAGAGTTTAGATATATTCTTAACACCTCTGGTTAACAATCAATCGGGTATTTTTCACCAAATATCTCCGCCTCAGCGGTGATATGTTCTGATAGAG
The DNA here is from genome assembly GCA_947369225.1 of Hofmannophila pseudospretella. NCBI lineage: Eukaryota > Metazoa > Arthropoda > Insecta > Lepidoptera > Oecophoridae > Hofmannophila > Hofmannophila pseudospretella. The sequence continues at coordinate 14,808,185 of OX376318.1, read as the reverse complement.
TTTAGAAGTGATTCCTCCTGTTCCTGTCTTTACGAGCTATGTAAGACATTTCAATCGGGTGAATTATATGCTTGTCCTCCGATAGAAATTTTGTGTTTTAGATATGATTCTATTAACACTCTTTCTAATATAAAGACACCTGTAAAACTCCACCTTGTTTTTGGTTTCCATGAATAGACATCCACATAGGAATGCTATACTAACTCCGTCTAAGCTGTAGACTGGCAAATGTAAGCTGCTATTACCGTTGCAGCAATTAGCTGCACGAATAAAATTAATTGCTCCCTATAAATCCTTCCCGGGCACAAATCAATTATATTTTATGAGATATGTCACTATACTTACAGCCGATGCGAATGATTTCCTGTCAAAGAATAAATGGTCAAATATCTCGTCAGATTCGCATTAGGTATTTAATCTATCTATCAGCCCGTGTCTGTCCACTGCTGGATACAGGCCTCTCCAAGGGCGCGCCACATTATCCGGTCCTCCGCCTTCCTCGTCCAACCATCGCCAGCAACCTTCTTCAGGTCGTCGGTCCACCGGGCAGGGACCGCGTCCCACACTGCGCTTTCTTGTACGCGGTCTCCACTCTAAAACTCGTCTCCCCCAACGGTCTAATCTATCTATTGATATGGAATGTATGCGTTTTGTGATCAAATATTTTTTCCAATTAATTTATTTAAATCCGAAAAATTCCTTGCAAAATCCAACCGACGCAGTAGTCTATAAACACCATCATAATTGATGATGATCATCTGATGAGCTGCCAACCCTAAGAAGAGGGGCTATTGAATGTGAACGAAATAAATATATAGGAACACGCTATGAGAGCACATGAAATGACATAATGTCAGTTGTTCGAAAGGGAAAAGGGAAGATCTTCCACCAGGCGGGGTGTTGTGCCTGGTGACCAGATGTCCTGGTCCGACTATGGATGTTTGGAACTCGTATATATAGGCGCGCGTCGTGCGTCGCCTCAAATACAATTAGTTTAAGGCAAAATAAATTATGATTCGTCAAAGTAGTAAAAAAATCGTATTTACTATTCAAAAATAAAAAGTAACAAACAGCAAACAGTGATCTCAAATTTCTTGCGAGAAAATACAGTCGACTTAATAAAAATAACTCCGCAATTGGATCTGCAAATAATAACAGCTGTACCGGAGTTTACCGGTGCCGTCCGATGCCGGTAGCGAACGGCACTTCGAAAGAAGTTAGTCGAGCGCGCCAGGTTCCCGGTAAAAGTACCGGAATAAATACACGGACCGGTATTTAGAAGCAATGTGCCGTCGATCGGTGTTGGTATAGAGATGTTATTACCGATTTTCCTAAAGACAGTTAAGAATTAATAATTTCGTAATAGAAAATAGATGTGTCACTCCTTTTGTTGCCAAATTTTTGCATTTTAAAACAGGATGCCATTGTTTAACCTGTCAATAAAGAATATAGTTTTTCATGAATCAATTATCAGAGTTAGGTTATATTGCCTTTTGTCGGTTGTCCACTCTCAGATAATATTGTTTTCCTGGCGATAAGTACTCATTACACCAACATTTTCCATTGGCTAATGATTTTTTTTACGTTAAGTACCTACACGTAAAACCTTTCAGAGGAAAATACTACTATAATTGGTATTACAGCTCTATATTGATCCCCCAAGTAAGTACAGTCGGAAACAAAACGGTCACGTGCCGTCTGCGGCGCCAGGTGTGCCAACCGCACGGCTCTAAATTTAACGTCTTTATTTGTGTTCCCGACTGTACCTTACGCGCAATGTTTCCCCCGCTGCATTGCAAACTCCACTGTGAAATTGAAGGTGCGATTTTAAAATAATACTAAGATATTTCTGTATTAGGTTTAACTTTTACAGTTTTCTAACTCTGAAAACTGTTGCTAAAAGTATTTTTAAGTCTTCAAATGTCTTCGTTTCGTGTACGAGACGACTGAACCGAGGATCTAGCTGGTGGTAGGACCCCTTCAATGTCCGCCTGGCTTTATCACCCTTCTGTATAAAGTCTGTCGTCAAATGTCTTCGCTTCGGCGTTGATGTGTTTCGGCAGTGTTTATAGAAGAGCCAGTACTTACTAAGCCCGTATGCTCCATCTTCGGTCTCATCGTCACTTACCACCAGGTGAGATTGAGGTCAAACTCGGATTAAAAAGTAAATAAAAAAGGACTTTTTTGTTCTGTTCTGTATCTGCTCAAAAAATGGCGTATTTTTTGAGCAGAAAACTCTGCACCAAGTGCCGCTTTGCCACACTAGTGTGCCAAATACGTAAAACACGTTTAAAACATTTTTATATATTCCTACATGATTAAAGGAATTAAAACAATTCAATAAAAAATCGTAACCAAAACTTTCTAAACAGTAATAAATCCCATCGAGGCATGCCGCAGAAACGTTGCATCTCGAAAATTCGCAAAATTCCGACTACTGTAATTAAGACTCGGGCAAGATACCGCATTAATATTTGATAACACAATTAATTCCACGAGGACAGTGTTGCTATACGTACGAAAATGTTTCAATTTACACAAAAATACCATATTTTATGCAGAATGTATGGGGCAAAGTGCCCCATATCATTGTGTGTCTATCGAAATGTAAAGTGGCATTAAAACAGAAATTATACTTGAAAAAATCAGAGATTAATGATTGGATGTTACATTATTGTTACGAATAATTCGTGAAAAGAAAAAAGTAATTTAAACTACCGTTAACGCGATCAATAATTTTAAAAATTAAAAAGTGTTGCAGAAGAAAATCTCTATTACATTCCTCTTTCGGAAGCCACGATAAGTATATAATGCATCAAAAGTTTAAGTATTATTTCTACAAAATAAAAAATAAAAATCCACATACATTGGCAACACTGAGGCTGGCCTCGTAAAATTTTCAATTTGCTCCAAAAGTTTCACCTGATAAACGTGAAGTTAGGTGCGGTAAGGGAAAGTCCGTGAGATAAGGAACGAGTTTAGGTAATTATATCGGTGTACTTGGGGGTAGACGGCAATTATAATCTGTAACTTAGTTCTTGGGACTTGTCTCGGGGAATGTACCTTGGTTTGAAGGTAAATGAAATTTTGGTGAGATAATAACTAAATTATTAACAGAAAGAGCGTTGATGTTGCTGGCTGGCTGATTATCCTGGATGGATTCCAGACAATCCAAGACATCCAAGGAAATAATTTGATTTACAAAAGTAATTATCTAAAATCTAGTAATAAAAAATCGTTCTCCAATGAACAAGCAGTGGCGATATAATAAGCTTACCATATTATTATTTTTTAATTCACTACTAAACCCGCATTTAACCTCGATCTCGCCTGATGGTAAGCGACAATGAGGTCGACGATGGAGCATGCGGGTCCAGTAAATGCCTATTCCCTCTGGCCTTGAAGATCCCAAGGTTGTAGGTTTCGGGAAATACGGACGCCGGCAGGCTGTTCCATTCCTTAGCCGTTCGCATAATGAACGAAGAAACAAATCGCTTCGTACGAACAGATGGGATATCAACAACATAAGGATGGAGCCCCTCCCCTGGTAGTCCGAAGGCGGAATGGAGATGCTGGAATTAGGTCGTGCAATTCCGATGCGCACTCTCCGAAATGTATCCTATAAAATACCGATAGATGAATGACTATATAGGAAGCAAGAGAAGCGTGTCAAGACAAAGATTCGTGGTGCTCCGTTGTCTCTGCCTACCCCGCAAGGGACATAGCGTGAAGGTATGTATGCGAATTGAACATTACGCGACGCGAAAATCCAGAGTGCCAATCCTAAGGCAGTTGAATAATACTCGTAGCAAACATTGCAGGTGAGATTGGCTTGGACCCAATAATGTCACTCGATAAATTTATCCCGACACCAATCATTCGCACCTTTGTGCACCACTAGGTGTATTCTAAAAGCATTCGACTAAATTCGCGCGGCACGCGGGCACGCGCGGCACGTTGGTGCGCTGAGCACGACGGGGACGTGAAAAATGTACTATTAAAAAATCCGTGTGTTCTTCTCGACATTTTAAAAAAACCGTTTAACACCCATAACATCAATGACATAATGTTGATCTTCCCCTCGTGTGGTAGTCCGAAGACGGTATGGATACAAATACAAATATACTTTATTGCACACCCGGGACATAAACAAAACAAACAAAACATAAAGAGAGGTACAATACAATGTACAGAAGGCGGCCTTATCGCTATGGATATGCTTCTTCTACGTCTGTCGAATCAGTGATATCACAGACAGATGTTAGAATGAGATCATGCAATGCCGATGCATATTCTCCGAAATGTATCCTGTAAAATACTGATACATAATTGGAAATTAATAACGCGAAGAAAAAATTTCTCTTGCGCGTTCTATATTGTATAAAGTTAGTTTTCAGCGACATCTATTGATGAATTTAGCGGATCAATCGCCACACATTTATTAGGTCTTAGAATCAGAGGCTCTGGAATGTTTCCGCCCCAGCCCGCCCCCTAGTTGCAGCACAAAAACGCGGCGGACGCGCGGCGCGTACGCAGCGGTTATGCTGCGGGTATGCTGCGGGCACGCGACGTGCGCCGCGCGGCGACGACACGGGTCGAGGTGCTGGCGATTTATCGGTGCTAAATTGTTCCTAAAGGTGAGCAATAAATTGACTGGACAGGATCTAGAGCACTATTCTAATTTATAACTTCCGCTATGTGATGCTTGGCCATTGATAAAAATACCTGAGCAACATAGTCGTTGACTGGATCGATTGCACGGGAAGATTGAAGCCAATATGCTACAGATATAGAAATGAAAAATTCGATCAATAATGAAGGTTCGCGGGTGGTATTTGCGTATATGTATAATTCCAAGTTGGCTCGTGGAATGCTGGAATCATAGAAAAGGCTGGAATGATTTTCTCCCTTTCTCAAAACAATGGCAACAAAGACCCTTATGAAATAGAAACATAACAAGCCAAAATATTGCGTAGAAAAACTTAGAGCCTTCGATGAAAGAAAAAATAGTCACCCTCCCCAAGGGGCGGGCGTTCGTTCCTTCGTGCTTTGAGCAAATAAAACAATAGACGATAAGATCAGGCACATGTTTAGCGCTGAGAGTTATAGATGGATTTTTAAAAACATAAGGGCTTTATTATTAGCACGTCAAACCTAACTGAACCGAAACCACGTAAAGGTATTCAAAACATACAAATATAAACGTGCGAAGCAAAACATACGTGCGCCACTCCGGCGCAAGGTAAACACTTTATTTTAAAATGTCTCGCAGCTGCTCACAATAATCGTAATAATAACCGTTAAAATACCTTTTCCTTGCCGGTAGACTCTGAAGATGATTAGTATTTTCCGTGACGTCACGGGGTACATGGAAACTCAACAGTAAATAGGTACTCATTTATTCATAAAAGGTCTAAGTCAAGATCTATTTCATATATCAGTCTTTACAAGATGTCAGTTATTTAAATTGAAAAAAACATTGGTGATATTTTGCACATTACATACAATTTTCTTCAAACTACTCCATTTGCCTGTGCCAGGACACACAATGGTGCAGAGGTTAATTAGATCCGGTAATGTCATTTCAAAATTAATAGCATAGATATCAGTCGATTAAAGATGTCTATTTCCACATTGCAATTGAATGTGATAACATCTCCAAGGTTATTAGATGATGTTAGAATTTTCTTACACCCGCAGATCCAGTGTCTTTGCTCATGATGAGTTACCTGCAACATTTTTACGCAAACTCAAAGCCCTTAAAATATATTTTTACCCATATTTCATTTATTGAAATGTTTAAATCAATATTTCAAATAATTTAAACACACATAGAAAAAACATTGATTTAACATTTCGACTTCCACACGTCGATCCCAAACACAGGTGCGTTCCGTTCCTCGCAGAATAATAAAATAAAAGGCAATCAGCGCCGTTCGTTTCGCAGAGAAAACAAACAGATTTCGAAGGGAAATAAACATAGTTACCGCTACCGTCCGGAGCTCGCTGTAAATTACCTGTTGGTTTTACTGAAATGTTTGATGCGTTTGCGCTTGATCGACATGTGTACGCTGAGTGAGAGGTCTTGGTACTTGAGATTGTTTTATGTTATTTTAGAGATAACCCCAGCGGCAATTCGACCCTTGGGTATCTTTTGTGCTCACCCTTTTTCCTTAGTCTCCCTGTTCCTTAAAGATGCTTTGTGTCAAGGATGCTGTACAGCTTACACGAAGGAATTTATAGTCCTCTGGTTTGGGGTAGGCTACCCCCAGAAGACAGGTGATTTGAGATTGTTAGTAGAGTGCTCAAAGGAGAACCACATGAAGCAATAAAAACTTTGAGTTTAAGAAATGGAAGGCTAAAATATAAGCGCAATATCTTCGGAGAATAGAGAAGATTAAACAAAATAGAAAGAAAAACAAAGAAGAAATATTTGAGAGACATTTTGTCCTGGTATGTTGCTACATAATATACTATGTCTTTTGGGATCAGGGTGACTCTGTACAGAGTCAATCCTCAGTGAAAACCACAACAACAAAAACAATAACCTGAAAACCACGCTTTTGGGCACAATGTCCTCGTCAAGCACTGTAAATTAATTTCCGATTAAAAATTATTCATGCAAAAGATCTTACCAAGAGAAGCCAAACTAGCCGTTCAGATGTTCCATTGACCACCTTCCGATTTCATCTTCAAACCCTCCTCATATATCTTTTACCTAAAAGAGCTTAAATACGTTCGTACTGCAGTTTCGTATAAGCATTTCCTATGGATTCTAAAACTCCTAACTCCATCATCAGGTTATGAATAAATGAGCCCAAACACGATAGTACTGCACTTTATGGTCAAGGAGTTTGTATGGAGCAAAAATGACTTTGTAAATTAGATTTTGTTTAAAGTATAAAATTTTGGTATCCATGGCATATAATTCAATACTCCTGGTATGCCATGGATACCAAAATATTATACTTTTTTAAATATCTAATTTACAAAGTCATTTTTAGTCTACCACCGTTTCGTAAGGTGATATAGCGCTATAGCTGAAATAAAAGAAGCGATATAGCTGAAAAACAAGAAGTCAATAGAACTTCTGGAAGTAGGGTAAAAATGTTATTACAAAGTTTGATCCAGACGAACAAACAAATAGAAAAGTGAAGTTAATTTGAAAGCGATGTAAAAAAATATACAAAATAGATCACATTCTCTCGGATCAAGACGCCTGCGTCTCTCTACAGCACGTAAACGCCGGGCCATGTGGCTCATGTCGGTGCGCGCGCGCCGCAATCGCCTCGCAATCACCATTACCTGCCTAGATATTTTTATACGCGCTATTTCCAAACCATTAACGCTTATGTTCGGTTTGGACGCGCGTTTTAGATTTTATTGCGTTTCCCTTTGTGGAACGATAACCTCTTCCTGTTATTTTTAAGTTTCTCGGTTGATCTAGTTTTGTTTTGGTTGAAAATTACTGAAAACAAGGACTACATAATATCTAGAGCAAGGCTGTCCAATTCATTCTGGAGGTGGGCTATAATTTGGACTCTATGACACCCGGCGCGGCGGGCTACCTAGTGAATAATACTTCCTTACAGTCATGTATGATTAGGGCTGCCATATTCCGCTAGGGTCTCATCGGGACGCTCTGGAATAGGGAATTAAAAAAGAGCGAACGAAGCGAACTCGAAAATTCGCGTGGACTTGACGCAGGTTATGTTAGAAGGAAAGGGTGGAACGAGCGCGAAGCGAGCTCGAAAATTAACGTTGATTCGATGCAGGTGATACGTTAAGTTAGAAGACTAGGGTGGGAGCAAGCGAAGCGAAGATACTTGCGGTGCGGGTGCGATGGTTCGGGAATCGGTATACTTCGTTCCGCGTACGACAAATCACGTTGCGTCACTAAATCGCGCTGCTGTTGGCAAATTCAAATGCGTTGGCGGATCTGGGTTTGGTCGGCCTTGATCTAGAGTCTAGAGTAACATTAATTTGCAATTCTTCATTTATGGGACTTGTTATAAGGACAACTCTAGGTTACAACCGTAAGCTTCTCATTATATTACGTAAACTGACAAGGAAACCGATCCTGATGAAACCTGCAGACCTTGGTAAAAGGCGGTGGAAGATGCTAAACAAGTATTCCACATTATAATAAAAAAATTGAATGACTGCAATTGCCAAGCCAAGGCAAGTTGTACGTAATTTTTAATGGTGGATTCGATCTGACGACGCTTGCGCCGCAATCTGCCTAGCCCTTGAGCTATTGTCGTTTGAGTTTTTCAGGCCGCCCGTATGGCGCAACGCATAAAAACTTTTGGAAAATAAAGAACAAACTCTCTCTCTCTCTCTCTCACACACACACACACTCACAACAGGTATGAACAACAATAGAATGGATAAATGCTTACGTTTTATATAAGTGTATCCCCAAGCCATTATATTGTTGCTATCTCCTATGCTGCAAGAAGGCCGATGAGGCCAGTGCAGCTAGTAGAGACCGACATGTCTTACTTATAGATACATTCTAACTGCATTGTTACTTGATTGTAATTTGATTGTTCTGGTTCAATAAATCGCGGCCATCTTCACAGATGGTTTAATTTTATTATCAACAACTAAACAGTTTAAAGTTAACAATACCACTACCTAGTTAGTTCTATTTGCACGCGCGTTATTAATTGGCAATGGAGCGCACTATGCATCACGGACGACATTATCCGATCCAAACAAAGATTACCACTTTGTACGTGCAAATGTCAGTACAGAAATACTTGGGTTTCGGAGAAACGGTCGCACCTAACCGGTGATCGCGGGACCGTGTTATTATGGTGAAGGAATTCGGATGCTCGATCGAATGTTGCAGAATTTGAAGACTGTAAAAGCGATACTTAAATATCATAGCCAGTAATTCGATTAAAAGTATCATACTGGTAGAGAAAAACCAGGGAATGTCTGGTATATAGATCCAGAAACAACGACCTAGAGAAAACGCATTAACTTTTCGACTAAGGCTCAATTTCCATTGCCGCGTAATGGAATGGAAGCGAATTTTCGCAACGTAATTGTACATAGCATACTAAACTTTATGTCAATTGTGTAACATACAAACTAAATACGAGCCAAAACAGAAAAGTAGCTAGGGGAATTCTCGAGAATGCGCGAGGATTCCCCGTAAGACGCGCGAACTCTTTTTTGGTTCAATATTAGTTTGTATGTTAATTGACATAAAGTTCATTATGCTATGTACAATTACGTTGCGAAAATTCGCTTCCATTCCATTCCGCGGCAATGTAAATTGAGCCTTAGTCGAAAAATTAATGCGTTTTCTCTTGGTCGTTGTTTCTGGATCTAGCTGTATACTGTCACACTATTTTCATTAGATAACTTGATGTGTCTGACCGGGGATATTGAAATTCTTTTACCAAGAACCCGCAAGGGACATATCCCTTCTACAGAGAATCATGGCGCTCTATTCTCTCTCCATTCTTCTCATATCTGTCTTGGCACGCTTCTCTTGTACAGTCAACCGTCGTTTCACGAAGGCTTGCCGTTGGGGTAATCTGCCCTGTATCACATCTAAGAGCACTCTGTGAATCTGATCTTTTAAGGTCAGTCTAGGACCCCGGGTTTTCCTTCCAGTCACTTTCGCTTCATAAATAATATAAAAATCACACTTTAATAAACTTAAAACAACTTCTCTATAATCCTTACCAGGAATAGGGCTGCGCCAACGTGCTAACCTGTTGAATTAATTGTCGATTACTCTTCATTAGCCCGACTTAAGCCGGCTCCGCACTAATAGTTACTAATAGTGTTGCTAGTCGATGACAACGGCTCAGTGTTGCCAGCTGACGCTAAATTAACTGGATTCTGGAAGTGGATTTGCAAAGCAGGTGTCTGGTAGGTGGAATTAGTTTCTGTCTGAAGATAAAGTACTTATAAGAGGGTGTATTACATTCATCTTAGATTACCTATTTCTCATACACTCGCTATACAGATTCCATTTCAGTGTCACTCGAACAGTTTTGAGTTTTTATCTCTTTTTTAAACTTAATGGCCTTTGGTGTTGTGTTTTAAGGCACAATGATTCCGCCAATTCACGTTGTAAGGGAGACACATCGTGAACGTGACCGGTTGCTTATGAGTTGGTTTATCGTAATTTAGAATTATGCACTTTTTGTAAAGACTGTCCGGAAACTCCACTACGGCAAACATAAAACGCCACGTACATATGGACGAAACAAAAGTCTGTCTCTTATCTTCTGGTTTACTCGTACTTGGTATAGAAGTGAAACGATTTACGTTGTATTTTGTGTAGTGTTAATTAACATCTGCCTTCTGATTTATTAATGTTACTATTCGTAAGTACCTATATTACCTATATCAGTCTAGGAGTAAAGTCATTACCAAGAATCGACATCTATGGCTGTAATCTATTAAAATAATGTTCGTCATTCATAATTCAAATCAAATCAAAATGTTTTTATTGTAAGTAAGTACCTTACAGTACATTTTTACAACGTCATTTTTTCTACTCTACCACCGCTTCGTAAGGTGATAGTTCCAATGACAGCTGAAAGGAAAGAAGCGGGGCGAAGAAGCGCGAAGAAACTTTCAGCAGCACATCTTTTGATATAAATATATCTTACAATAATTATGAATACAATCATATAATATATGTACACAATGTGCAGAGCTGGAGCTGGGTTTAGGACCAAGCCTCTTTATCATTTAAGTAGTCATTTATTTTATAATAACCCTTTTTACGTAAGGTCCGTCTTATGTGGGTCTTAAATTTTTTCTCTGTCATATTTATCACAGTATCAGGTATCTATTATAAACTCGTACACAGTGACCCATAAATGATGTGTTTACTTTACTAAGTCTAAAGCGTGGGACTGCAGGTTTGTTTTTGTTTCTCGTATTGAAACTATGATTACCGCAGTTTTTAGGAAACTGTAACTTTTTGCGTACATACATAATATAATATTTTCATAAAAGTTTTAAAAATGAGTTTAAAAAAAATGTCTCTAAAACCTTGGCTTCACAACACTTATAGGTATAATTTGTTATCACAAAACCGAATAAACCCTAAATCAGACCCCCAATAAAGCGCGTAGGTGAGGCAGAGAGCGTTGCGAGTTAAAAATAATTAACAGCAATAACCATGAAAGCATGAGGTACAATATTGCCCCGCGCATTGCGTTTAATGTCACCGTAGCGCTATATTACAGCCGTAATACACAGTATTACAGGGCAACTGTTCGTAATGGCATATGCGTAAAGGTATCTTGATCCGTTCACATGGGCTAGTAGACTTGAAAGACTCTTAATTTAGTGCTCTACTTACAGAAAAGCTAAGTAGATATAACGAAAGCCCCGAATCGCTTTGTGTTTAAAAATCAAGTTCGTAGCTACCTTTTGAGTTCCTCATAATCCCTAAAACTTTAGATTTTACATATCAATATATTTGTACATAATACTTTATTATTTTTTCGTATGTATTTAATTATATTGTATTTATGTATATAAGTAAATTATATTGTATATTTGTATTAGTATTGTATATTAGTATACTATGTAAGGATTATTTTAATATAGTGTTATTTTATTATATAAATTTCCCATATTATTAAGTAAGTTTCTTTGTCATTTTTATTGCCACTGCACCGCCATAACATATGTGCATGCCCAAAGGTCAGCTGGCAGAGAATGCCGCAAGACATTAAGCTCACCTGTACACAAAAGTGTAAAAGAATAAATAAATAAGAAAGCTGTCTATAATAGCATCATCTCGCGCATTGAGTTTAATGTCACCGTAGCGCTATATTACAGGCGTAATACACAGTATCTATAACAGGGCAACTGTTCGTAATGGCATATACGTAAAGGTATCTGTGCTGTGTTCACTCGGGCTTAGTAGACTTTTTTTAATGACAATTGGTGATCGTTCCTGCCAGCGTCCTTAGTAGACTTGACAGACTCTTAATTTAGTGCTCTACTTTAAGAAAGCTGACTAGTAGCGTCCTCCCGCGCATTGCGTTTAATGTCACCGTAGCCCTTTTTACAGCCGTAATACACACAGTATTACAGGGCAACTGTTCGTAATGGCATATGCGTAAAGGTATCTTGATCCGTTCACATGGGCTAGTAGACTTGAAATACTCTTAATTTAGTGCTCTACTTTAAGAAAGCGGACTATAGTAGCATCCTCTCTCATACCTATTACAGGGCAACTTTTCGTAATGGTATCAGGAGATCGATTCCACTAAATAGAATCTAAACTGCATTGTTATGACGTGTTTCGAAAGTTCCGATCGAGTCAACGATCAATCGAACAGTAACGTATTTGTGCATTCTAATAAAACGTTTAGTTTATACTTAATCGCAGTTGAACGGTAACAAAACGCTTCAACTGTCAAATATAACGATCGAACATAAGTTCCTCCCGAGGTACTTTTGCCCAATCGATAGTAAATGGAAAGGTGGCAGTGGTAGAGTTATGCGTCAGCAGAATGATATTTGGTGTCCAAATAGAATTGGAATGAAAACTAAATTTAACTTGGATAGAAATAGAACTACAAACGTTGTAATTTAGGCGGATTGGGCCCCACTTCTGTGTTCACTCGGGTTGGTAGACGGCTTGAAGGACTATTATTTTTACAAGTTTCTTACATTTGATTATTACTTATATGTATATACAATAGCCTACGTAATTGGCATAGAATAAAACTTTTCTAACAGTCCAAATAGAGTGAATTTCATAATCTTTGGCCCTACTTTTATATAACAGTTACTATAAATTCTACTCATTCGTTTTCACGTTCAAAGCTTAAAAAACGCACTGTTCAAGTACACGTGAAGTAAGTCTGTGGATTAGTTTAATCATTGTCACATATTACTTGTTCAAGTAAACTTGCCTGTGGAAACGGCTCGCCTATAACCGGCAGGTATTTACGAGGCGCGGCGTGCGTGCGCGCCACCACCATTGTTTTCAATCGCAGTTGGCTATGTTTGGCTCCTGGGCTAGACTGACTTATGGGCCGTTAGGGTTAGGCTAGATTTTGCTGCATAACACGCGTAATTATATCCCATAATTTTATTTCACTATGATATTAATATTGTCACACGTATGTAGGGGGTCAACAATCGTGTGAAGGGGGGGGGGTTGTCATAATCTTCGTGACTTCACATGCGTAAATCTAAAAGAAGAAGTCATACATAATGTAAGGTAAGGCGTTCAAAGTCCATGGACACAAGATGATTAAATTTTGTATCGTTCATTTGATTTGATGTTTGGTAAATTTGCTTAAATGTTTGATTTATTGTTGATTTTATAAAAAAAGATTTTAACTGTTTAAATTTAATAATTTATAAATTTGAAATTGGAAAATATGTGACGTCACACCACCAGGAGGGGGGGTGTCACACAAATGTGACCACCTGCGACAAAGACCGGGGGGGGGTTTTGGTCCAAAAACCATGAAATTCGTGTGACGTACTTTATGATGGCCCCTAAGCGTCTGCGATCTGCATTATAGGATATGGAGGGAGACGCAGACTCGCCACTATGAATAGTCACATAACTCGCCTATAGACGACGCTGTGTTCCCAAAGCACACTCGGCATGCATGGTTTCGAACCTGGGCCTGCACGGGAGTCCGACGTCCTTGCCACGACGCCACCAACGCCCTCTAACTAGTCCACACGCAAATGTATCTGCATTCTGCAGGTTCAGGTGTCAGACACGTCGCGAGGTGCGCCCGCGTCGCCACAATGCTTCCCTGTTGTACTTGGCATACAACGCAACGCGACGCAACCCGACGCGGTTCGCGCTAAACTAAATATTGTTTACGACTGGGCTACAGTGGAGACGGATTCTTTAATGCTAATTATTTATCTTTATTGGCTTGGCCAACGTCTGTTGTGTAATATGTTATTTCCACTGGTCACAGAAGAGATCTGTCCTCCGAGATACAGGAACTTCCTAGTTCGGAGGTCAGCGTTTATTGTAACTTTTTGCTCACTCATTTTATTTAGGTTATATAACCTATGCTTAAGTTCTTATTACTGGTGTATACTATGAGTAGTTGTCATCTTACCGCACAAATAAACTTATTCTTATTAAAATTCGAATGTCTTTAAAGAACAATGGCGACGTTTTTCTAACGTTTAACGTTAAGTTTTTTACGTTTTACGTTTTTTTACGTTATTTAACGTTTTTTCGTTTTTTTAACTTGTTCTACAAATTCTTCATTCCCGTCTTCTAAAAATGTGCGAATTGTTTGTACCAACTTAGCATAAAATTATATTTAAAATGACACCTATATCATCTATGAAGAGGTCTTCGTTTATTGAAAATAGATTAATAGATAAACTTGTTTGACAGACTCCTGAACTAAGTTCAATATTTAAATATCCGAGTTTGACACATCGGAAAACAAAGCTATTTCAAGAAACCATTTTTTTTTAAATTTGCTATAGTTCCCGAGAAATATGCGTGAACTATTTTATTGTCTAAATATGTATTGTACATGCTGAGACGCATCTATAATGACCTTGGGGACATCATTAACCTTGGAGACTCCATAAATCTTAATATTCACTTTTCCTGTATTTGTTTACAATAAAGTGTTTCTATCTTTCTATCATAGTAACCTTTTTCAGATCTCCACACCACACTGTCGCTAATTTCTTTAATGTCCAATTAACTTCAGAGGTTGCCTGGAATAGATCACTTTTACTTTTCCTGTATTTGTGTACCATTCTATTAGTTTTAATCTTTCTGTGTTGTAGTGGTATGAGGGTTGTACGCTGAGTTAGCGATATACATGTAATAAAATTAAATGTTATACCGCACACGCGACTTGTATTGGTTTGACACCCGAATGAACCACACGACCGTAAGTCTTTTTCTACCGCTGCGACTCCGCTACCTATCTCCACATCTGGGGTATCTACCAGAGCAAGATACTTCAGTATCTAATCTATAAAATAAAAAACCGTCTCCACACTTCCGAGCCCAAAAAGCGCGAGCACACGACAGCTGATTATATTTAGCGTGCTCACCTAGGAAGTTCATTAAGGCGTCTATGTTGCTAATGCGCCGCGATTCTAATTGAGCAGTTTGCGCTAAATCGCGTGCGAACGCGACGCTGTGTCGCACGGTGTGTTAAGTGCTTTATGGTTATGGGCGGAACGTCTTCGAATTAGCAAGTCTATGGTAGGAATTTAGCTTTATTTGGTTACATTAGAATACTTACCCTGTAACGATGTCGACTTCATCGTCCATATCAACCTCCTCGCCATCAATTTCAACCTCAGCGTTAGCGTTTATCTCACCTCATTTCGTTTTGGCATCTTCATTTCTTCATCTATTTTTGAAAATTCAAATCATATTCTCATTCCAATTCTAAATTCCATTATTCCATTAATTTCATTGTTTTCTTTGTATTTTGCACTTTCCCTTTGTATTTTGTCCTGAACGGACGTTTCTCCGTTTTATTTGTCTCCTACTACTACCTTGTTTCTGCATTTACTATTTTCTGTGTTGTTCTGTTCCTTGCTTGCTTGCTTATCGTATGGTTAGTGGCCAACCTATTTGTCAGAGTTGTTCAGGCCGCCCGTAGACCTCTGACATGACTTAACGACTGCTGTCGAACGACAACAACCGGGACCGATTGCTTAACATGCTTTCCGAGGCACGGAAGAGCTCTGATGAAATATGCCACTAGCGGTACCAGCTGCCGCGGTCGGTACTCATCCAGGTACCGACCGCGCCAACGTCGCTTAACCTGCACGATCACTTTCTGACCGTGTTCGCAACTAGGCTACGAGCTCCTCAGTTCTGTTCCTGAAAAATATAATATCTATTACCAAGTTCTTCTATTACTTCATCTGCACACTGTCTCAGAACCCTGCTAGCCGGCACCTAGAGGGCAGATTGTAACAACCTTTTGACTACCTGACCGGTCCCCGTGACCGTGTACCGAGCTATGTGTGTGTATTAATGTGCTCCGAGATACAGGAACTTTCTAGTTCGGTCAGCGTTTATTGTAAACTAACTGGTTGCTCACTAATTGTATTTAGTTTAATATAACATATGCTTAAGTTCCTACTGGTGTATGGACTATGAATACTTTGTCATCCTACCGCACAAATAAACTTATTCTTATTGCATTTGTATGAAATCATAGGAGTAGATTGTACTTGTTTTAAGTGCAATCACTTGATTATGATTCACATAAGTAATCTAAACTCGATGCATTGTAATAACGGGTTATCTTGTTATTAATATTCTCTTTTGTTTAATAATTATAATAATTATGTAGGCATGCAAGTCTCACATACTTAAATATCTTCATACAATTTTAAATCATGTTATAATATTTTATAAAGACGTATTTAGTCTTTGAAAAGTTATTATTTTTATATGATATTGTTAATTAGTTAAATTGACGTGTATATTGTTCATTACTAAAATAAAGACTTTTCAAAATCAATCAATACTTACCTTTTGGGTTTAGATATAACGGGTGTTGCATTTCTGTGTTACGGTTTACCGGCACATGTGACACTAAAATCTAATCTAAATCCTCTTCGCTAACAGCGCATCGAAAATGATATAGTCAGTGGAAAGGAAAAAATGCTAAAGCGCCAAAATGGAGGTTTTGGGAAATAAATTTCAAAAATGTAAACGTTAGATCATATTTCCCAAAACCTCAATTTTGGAACTTCGGCATTTTTTCCTTTCCACTGACAATATAATAACGTTATAAACAGGTAGACGACAGTAATCTATTACTTACGAGTAGGAGAGCGTGGCACAGTGGCTAGGACGTCGGACTCCCGTGCGGGTTCGAAACCGTGCAGTGTTATGTACCAATGAGTTTTTCGTATTTTTCGAAGACTTACGTACATTTACCGACTGCTCAACGGTGAATGAAAACATCGTGAGGAAACTTACACACTGAGATGACCAGTGTGTGAAATGGGGTAGGCACAAAAGATCCTCAAGGGTCGAAGTGCCGCTGGGTTATTCCCGGCCCCCTATCATAAGATAAGATAAGATCATTTCTCAAAATGTCTGAAGGAAATATTGTTTTCTAAAGGCATGTGAAATCTACCAATCAGCACTGTATGCTCAGCAGTGGATCAAGGCCCATTCCCCTTGTGCAAAGGAAAGGACATTAATAGTTTGATGATGATGAAAAGGACCGCTACCCATCAGCACTACGGTCATAGACACTAGACAGCCACTCGCTGCCGAGAATAGCCTCGTCCGTCTTGTGGAAGTCGAGCCCCTATTATAAGATAAGAAAAGATAACAGTTTTAAGGTTACTTACATCATAAGAAGTAGATAGATTGATGAGTTGAGCAAAAACTTCACCATCCAACGGATGAACAAAAAACGTTGCATTGTAAGTCGTCAACAAATCCCATCTATTTTCCTGTCTATATCTGTAAAAAGTTATTACATTAGACATGATAAGATACGAGTACCATGTGACCTCGAAGGTCTCGTTTTTCGTTTGTTTATATTTTGAAGAAAACTCGAGGTTAAAACTCAACTTACAATTATTTCCATAAACAATCTCAAGCGCCGATCGTAAATCGTGGAGGGCCATAAAATATGCGTATAAATTATCGAAGCGCGTATCTACGTATAAAATACTACGCAGCATATAAAATATAGGTGCAGTCCCTTGCAGCGTGATGTATGGGCACCGGCCGCGCTAGAGTCATTTACTAACGTAATTTATGTGCGATTCCTACACTCTACACTCTGCACCGACTATTTTCTATAGTTCCTGTTTAATATTCGGTGTATTAGTTGTGATTTATAACCTCTTTGCGTTTGACTGTCCGGATAATTAAATTTTGTTTAGTTTTTGGCAGAAAGTGCTCGTTATTGGTGCCTATAAACCTGGATTCTTGTGTCTGACGACAGTTATTAATATCTTGATTTTTTTGTCGGTTGTTCCATTTTATTTTATTTGTCTGAGGTGCGATTGGTTACGGGAATTATTCGCTTTTTCGTGCACTTTCATCTGGGTTATGTCATTATTAGTGACACGCCAAGGTCGGACAGTGTGAACGGACCATTAACTGGCAAGCGACGGAATTATAGCGCGAGGGTCGTGAGTGAGGAATGATGTTGAATCGAGATATGGAATCTAAGGAATTTAAAGAAGGAAAGAACATTTATTTGACATTGCATTACAAAGGAAAGTACAAAATAAAAATAACTTAATATTAGGTAACAATATAATGTCAAAAAGACCCGCTCAGCGTGTGCTGCGGCCCGGCTGGCCGGTGCGGCAGACAGAACCACAGCGCTGGTAAGTACTGTATGCTTTTAATCCTATATTTTTATTTATAAAATAAAAATAAAAAGATTTATTCAGTAACAAAAAGGTATAAACATTTTTTCTAATTGTGGAGGCCCTCTTTTAAGTGTGACAACACCTGTGTTAGAGGGCCACGCTCTTCCATACCTCTTTATTTATGTACCTATTTACGAATATAATTAATAATATAATATAATAATATAATTTCTTATTTTATAGTTAATATTTTTTTCTGACGGTACTTTATTGTACTTACTAAGTATTGTTTTTTTTTATAATTATTGATTGACATATTTAATATTGATAAAATTCTTAATATATAGTAATATTACAAAATACAATACAATACAAATATACTTTATTGCACACCCGGGACAAAACAAAACATACACATAAAGAGAGGTACAATATAATGTGCAGAAGGCGGCCTTATCGCTTTAAGCGATATCTTCCAGGCAACCTTCAGGTGATCTATATTCTAATTAACGCTTAATGATATCATCCGGAGGGCCCTAGTGTCGGCCAACGTGCCGTGCGTGGTCGAGCCGCCGGGTCTTAGTCGCACAGACGGCAAAAGACCGGACGGCTTGACGTTAGTGCCATGGCGGGAGGGAAAGTGTCTGCTGTGGGACGCCACGTGCGTTAGTACGTTTGCGGCCAGCCATGTCAGACGCACGACACGAACGGCCGGGGCAGCAGCCGAGTTAGCAGCGGGCAAAAAGCGGGATAAGTACTCCGCTCTCCAACAGAACTACCTGTTCGTCCCGTTCGCGGTGGAGACAACGGGTTGTTGGGGGGCGGAGGCGAAACAATTCGTGGCAGAGATTGGCCGTCGCCTCAGGGAGAAGGGCTGTGACCCTCGCTCCGGGTCGTACCTGGTGCAAAGGTTGGCCGTAGCGATACAGCGCGGTAACGCCGCGAGCGTTATGGGCACCTTTGCACCGGGGACGACAAGGGGCGGGCTATTTGATTGACATAATTTTTTTATTGGAAAATTATTATTATTATTTATCATATGACATGTAAATTAATTTTATGAATAAATTAATGTATTATTAATTATATGAGTTTTCTGATATTTTACTTATCATGTAACAGTTTCTGTTACTTTATGATAAATAAAATACAATACAATATATTTCTAAATATTATTTAAAAAAGACACCTATTCAAGGTTTGACCACCGAATATTTCCATTAGTTATCAAAGCAACGTGTTACATACTATATTTATTTTAAATTTAGATTAATAAAATGCTGACTTTTGAGTGACCTACAAAACTATTTTATGTTAATCTTTTGTCTCGAACGATTCGGTTTCATAAAACCTAATTGTCAAAAATCAAATCAAATCGGTCGTTAGACGCGATGCCTCTCTCGCTGTGCAATCGCTTGTGATTTCGGAGATAATTTCGGTTAAAAGCATCCTTATTTTCATTCTACACTACAAATTCACCACTCCACTTTGAACACCTAAAAGAAGAAGGACGAACGGGGCCTTGCATCGTGGGATCAACGTTTCTCAACAACAAGGTACCACTAACACTTCTCTTACTCTGCTTCCCATAAAATATATATTAATTATATTTCGCTCTGCGCACCGCGGACATTACACTAGGTAACCGTATATTCACACGATCATATTATATCAAATCAAATCAAATAATTTATTTGTAAAGGTAGATTACAAAATTACAAAGATATAAAAGATATAATACCGACACTAAATCGTATGCCAAGATAACCGACTTTATCTATGTGTTATATATAGTAGATGTATAGAGACCCCTTTCCACTTTCGAACGTCTATAATGAAAATATATTATAGTTTCACGACAAAATGTACATTTAGACCACTTCCTCTCGGTGATTTGTGGTGATTATTACGAGGTGAGGAGTTGTGACACAATTTTTTTAACATGGCCACTAACGTGTCTTCACTGGCGATTTAGAGAGTATGCCGTCAAGAAGATTATTATTTCTGATGATGTTTGAAATGTTGATTTACTTATCTCTGTTTTACCGTGTGCAATAGTTATAGGGAATTTTGATATAAGTAGGTTATTGCGATGTTCATATATTTCGTTATAATAATATATACAGTACTGCACAAACCCAGCAAATAACAGATAGATCATTTCTAATTCCAAGTGCACATGACAAAAATCTAAGAACAGAAGATCGATTCCACTAAATACAACGTAACTAAATAGAATCTAAACTGCATCGTTATGACGTGTTTCGTATAGGTACTATCCACTAACGATCAAATTTCAGATAAGATCCGATCGAGTCAACGATCCATCGAACGTATTTGTGCATTCTAATAAAACGTTTAGTTTATACTGAATCGCAGTTGAACGGTAACAAAACGCTTCAACTGTCAAATATAACGATCGAAGTTCCTCCCGAGGTACTTTTCGATCGATAGTAAATCTAAAGGTGGCAGTGGTAGAGTTATGCGTCAGCAGAATGCGATTTGGTGTCCAAATAGGATTGGAACGAAAACTAAATTGAAATTGGATGGAAATAGAACTACAAACGTTGTAATTTAGGCGAATTAAGCCCCAGATACAGAAAGAGAGCAGCCTCTTTTTTTTTAAAGAATCTTAATATTTTTCGAGCACCAGTTTTGTCTAGAAATTTCTGGGATACCTCTCGCCCGTCCTTTTAAGAACTCTTCAACTCTCCTCCTATATTAAACACAATCGCCATTTAACCTCTCCGGCGCAAATCCTCTTAAACCAAGAGAGCAATACACTGTACCTCCAAGTCGGCGTAAAAAACTAAAAGAGGGATTAAGAGGCTCCCCGCACGAGGTAAGGTGAGGGTACATGTGAAACCACTCAGTGATCGCCATTAGCTGTACACCCGCTGCGTGTGTGCGCGCTTACTTACCTCGTGTGGAAGTGGCTTTACAATCTGCTTTGTACGAGTAAGTTGGTAGTTGAGTTGCAGGAGTGAGTTTCATAGACGACTACTTTGGTAGGTACAATCGACCACTAGCTAAAGTATACCATGTGTCAAATTTTAACGATTAAAACTAAACTACTTTGTTGCATTTGGTGTAGAGACCCTCGGTCCTTGGGTCCCTGGAGCTCGGTCACTGTTCCGAGAGCTGTCCAAGCGTTTGTTCGATGCGACTAGGGACCCAAGGGCTGGCGGCTATCTTGCCCAAAGGATCAGCATAGCGATCCAGCGGGGCAACGCCGCCAGCATCCTCGGTACCCTACCACACGGGCCTAATCTAAGAAATGTTATTAGCTACATTTATTTTTATTGGTGTACATTAAAGACTTTTTATTATTTGTTGAACTAAACTTAATATGGTTTATTTCAGTTTCACATTTTTTGACCTTTTGGGTAGGTTGACCTGTGGTCGCCTGTACATAATAATTATAATGTATTTCGAGCATAATAACAAAATTGACACTGATTTGATGAAACGGCTGCACGTTTCATCGTGAATCGTTTCAATACGATGAAATTGGTGTCGTATAAATACTCATCATCATCAGTAGCCTGTTAAAGTCCCCACTGTTGGAGAACAGGCCTCCCTTTGCACAAGGGGGTACAGGCCATGATCCACCGAGCGGGCCCAATGCTGATTGGTGGATTTCACATACCTTCGAAAACTTTTAATTTCCTCAGACATGCAGGTTTCCTCGCGATGTTTTTTTCCTTCACCGTTAGAACGAACAGTCGGTAAATATACTCACTTATTACTTATTTTGTATAGGACAACTCCGGTTTTATACTTACTTTCGAAATGTATTTAATATCGATAGTGACTCTTGAAATACATAGGGGTTGTGATCCAGATTTTTAACAAATCAAGAATTACGGAATTTTGCCACATCAAATTCCGGATTTTCAAATACAAAATACAAATATACTTTATTGCACACCCGGGACAAAAACAAAACATACAACATAGAGAGAGGTACAATACAATGTGCAGAAGGTGGCGTTATCGCTTTAAGCGATATCTTCCAGGCAAACTTCAAGTGATGGAAAAATAATAAAATACATAATATACGGGTGCAAAAGGCGTATGAAATAGATACTACCCTCAAATAAACAAATACCAATATTAAAGAATGCAAAACTTTGCAAGCTGCAATGCAGTAGAAAATACGAATATATTATATTTATAAAATTACTTACCTTAGTTTCTTTCTAAAACCATCGTCATCATTAACAGCAGCCCATGTTGTCCCCTGAATTTCTTTATTGCTAAATATATATTTTTTTATTTACTTCTAAACCCGCATTTGACCTCGATCTCGCCTGATGGTAAGCGACGATGAGGTCGACGATGTTGCATGCGGGTCCAGTAAATGCCTACTCACTCTGGCCTTGAGGAGCCCAAGGTTGTAGGTTTCGGGAAATACAGACGCCGGCAGGCTGTTCCATTCCTTAGCCGTTCGCATAATGAACGAAGAAACAAATCGCTTCGTACGAGCAGATGGGATATCAACAACATAAGGATGGAACCCCTCCCCGCGCCTGGTAGTCCGAAGGCGGAATGGAGATTAGGTCGTGCAATTCCGATGCGCACTCTCCGAAATGTATCCTATAAAATACCGATAAACAGGCAACCTTGCGCCGATGTTCCAGACTTTGCAGTCTAGCCTCCACCAGAGATTCGTCACCTATAAGGCGCTTAGCGCGTTTCTCCACCGAGTCAAGGGCAGCCAGTTGGTATTTAGCTGAGCCGTCCCACAGCCGCAATGCCGTTGAATAAAATATTTCAAAACTGACAAGTTCATAATAATGCAGTGACATACTCGTAGGTGGAAAACTCTTTGTCCTGAGACCGATTTTCCTCTCAAATAATATTTGCATCTTATATGCAGATATTTCTCCCTGAATGATTATTTACAACTTCAAAACTCATTGTTTATTCAGGAACCTGTCACCTCACAAGGTGTAATGCCCAGCGGCAGTGTTACCAAAAACATTTGCTCTCAAAGTGAACATCATCACCTAATAAACATGTCATTTCATATAATCTGAGAGAGAGGTTGGCGGGCGCCATCAAATAATATCACTTGGTGAGATCGTATAATGGCTCCCAATTAAGGAGAGTTGGTGGAAACAAAGTTTCGTTTTGTTGTGAGTAAATTGAGGTAAATGCACAAAGGTGTACTTACTAAGATGTAGTACTTATCATCAGGCGAGATCGGGGTTAAAAGCGGGTTTAGTGTACAATAAAAAAAATATATTTTGATTCTAGTTTTTAAGGGACATTTTTAGTCTCAAGCACATTTAACCCGTTTGGGTGCAGAATGTCCATTGCCTCAAAATGACTAGTCCCAAAATAACTGGTAGGACCTACCAGTTATTCCCTACATGTTTTCAGACTAGTCATTTTGAGGCAATCCATCTTAGTCCTCAATTAATACAGTGAGGTGAGAGGTCTATGGGCGACGGTGACCGCTTAACACCAGGTGGTCCATTTGCTCGTCTGCTCTCCTTATTTAATTTTTTAAAGCCTATTTGTGAACATGTCATTTTGGAAAATGGACATTCTGCACCCAAACGAGTTAAATGTGCTTGAGACTAAACTGTCCCTTAAAAAATAGAATCAAAATTATTTAATTTATTTTTATTGTACACTAAACCCGCATTTAACCCCGATTTCGCCTATGTACTAAAATAAATCTATATACTTTGCAATTATTTCAAGTTAAGCGTCGGTATTAGTAGAAAAAAACTAATATTTTTTTTATGAATTCAACTATCATTGGATGATTATGAGAAAGTTAACTACAGGATCTATTCACAATAATGGCAAGATAAAGACAAATAAACAATCTCGTGCTTTCAGACGTGTTGCTAAGTTGCCAACCTTCAAAATAAGGTAATTTTTCGGTTTAAATTTGAATAAACAATAACACCACAACAATCATTAATCGCCAACCCTATCAGCCAACCTTATCACTGTAAATGTGAACGCACCTTCACACTCACTAACTCAGACACGTTAATCGCTCACACGCTGACTCACTGACAGCCCATAACCCGCTCATCTTATGGCCCCACCCACACTCACTTCATATTATTTATTTTGCGAAGCGTTTAGGGAAATAATTAATTTAATTTTAATGCCACATCTTGCTCCTTTCATGTGTTTGTTTTAAAATAACTTTAGTCTTTACAGAGTCGCCTAAAATCCTTTGTGGTTTATGAAGTAGGAAATTGAGATGGCACGTCTGTAATCTCCATTTCATATACAGATTATACAATCGGAGTTGAGGATTGTTTTTCTGCTTTTTCTTCTCCCTCTAAGTTGTAGAGGAAGAAGAAGAAAATGCAGGAACTTATTCCTCTTTTTTTTTTCATAACAACTCTAACAGCTTGTTAATGCTAAACATTTGTTATACTATCTTTAATTCACTTTGTTAAATCTATAATATACACTGTAAAAACCTTTTAATTTTGATAATAAAAACAAAGTATTTACTTACATTGATAGTTACAACTAAATATAAAATATAATATAACACTAAAATAATACTAAAGCTAAAACTAAACTAAGGCTAAGAAAGCTAAAGATTAAAAAAATGGGTTAAGTCCCCCACATCCGGCAGTGTACTCAAAAGACGGGTGCGTTTCCCCGTTGGGTAGCTAAGCTGATCCGCTGGGCCAAGTAGGAGCCAGATCTTGGGTCTTTTGACGCGTCGACCAGGCGCTTTGCGAGGTCCTTGAAGACGCGGTGCGCTCCCGGGCCCCAGGGTCCCGATGTTTCAACCACAAACGGCTCAAATATGTATGTTTCACCCAGGTTAGTATATTTGCGCCGTTTGAGGGTTTCTGCAGCAGCGGCCGCAGAGCCGGCTCTATAAGAAGTGGCTGGAAGGTGAGACGGGGCAAGGGTGTCGACGCAGGTGGCGTCCCACACCAAAGGCCGTCCCATCTTCCAAGGTACGAGGGTCATTTGTTATACTTATTTATGAGGTTCATGATTATACTATCGAAATAACCAACGAACTAGGTACTCTAAAGAAATTAGAAAAACGGTGAAAAAAATAACCTCTTTTTAAAATGTATTTAATGTAATACCTAGAATGAGAAATGCATAATAAATAAAATTAACTAGGCACTCTCTTGGCAGATTTAATGAGGTGGTTTGCCATTGCTTTTCCCATTTCACACACTGGTTATCTCAGTGTGCATGTTTCCTCACAATGTTTTCTTTAACGTTAGAGCAATCAAAACAAATCTTCGAAAAAATTTAAAAACTCATTGGTAAGTGCATGATATTGCATGGTTTCGAACCTGGACCTCCTTCATGGGGTACGGCGTCCTAGCTACTACGCCTTCGACGGTCCAGCTTTTCCCCTTTCCAAAAGACGCCTGACTTGACACACCGATAAATAGTTTCGATAATACGCTCATATCACAAACCAGCGCTCATGTTACAATGGCTGTAGACAGTTCCATAATCTACTATTCTGTTAGTATTTTGTACTAACCGTATTTGTATAATCCCACTTCCAATATTTGCATTAATTGGATGTCAGTGCATCAGTAACACCTCATATTCGTAGGAAATGCCTATGTGATGCCAATTAGTTTGCATTGCAATTAAACAGTCAGTCTGTATCGCCACAGTACGTAATGATATAGAAAAACAGAATGCTAAGTCTGAACAAATTGTATGACATGAATACTGAAAACGATTGCTCTTGATTGTTGAATGTAATTAACCTTCCTACTACACACTAATATCCTCATTCATACAAACAAACACACTCATACAACACAACACGAACACACTGTTGCTTTCTTCGTCCGTGCAGTCACTGAGGGGCCAGCTGAACATCAGCGCTGTGGCTTGCCTCAGCATTATGCTGAGCTGGTGTACCCTTTTTGGCACTGTACCGCACCGGATGTTCTGTGCTGCATGTATTAATCTTTGTATACTTCTGTATTGTGTTCTATATTCTGGTGTTTACAGCGCTAAATACACGTTTTCAATTTTCATTTTTTTTTCAATTTTCAATTTACTATATTAAAAAAAAGAAAAAAAATATTACTGTATTATTATTAAAGAGAAGAAAAACCAAATTGCACTTATATAAATGTAGAAATTCTTTTTTGACAAGCCTTTATAGTATTTTACGATTATTTAATATGTACTTTAGTACTATATATTGTGACAACAAAATATGACAATAAAGAGTTTTCTATTTCTACTGCCTTAGGTATACTAGATAAAATAGGTCACATTAATTTTGGCATGTAGGTATTTATAATCACCAGTGATCGGAGTAGGTAGAGCTCTTTCGGGTCAATGTCCTCAAAGGTTATATTAATATGGATATGATTTCGGGATCCCGTTTTAAGTTATCGAGCAAATGTTGTAAATTACTTTTATAAACCTCGCCCTTACTCGGCGGATTACGATTTTTTAAAAATTGTGATCTTACGAAGAAGTTAAAACACTACCATAGGTACACTAGCGCCATGAATCTTAAAAAAAATATTTCGCCACCAATCTTAAATGTGTATCAAAACAAATATAACGTTAAAAATCTAAATAAAATATTTATTCAATCCCGGTAATCCCGGGATTATTGGGCATACTTATCCATATTCTGACCGTATGTGGCAAGTACCAAAAACAGCTCTACCAACTCCGATCACTGGTGATAAGTAATACAGTCGACCACTTACTAAAGTATCTGTCAAAATTCTTCGATTAAATCTCAACCATAACGTCTTCGCTAAATCGTATATTTTATATTCGCTTATTGAGATTTTGACGTGTTGGGTAGACTGTACTGACTGTACTGCACATTTATTTAAAACAAGTATTATTTACCTCATATTTTTAGAATTTAACCTATGTATCGTTTCAGTATTTTACAGAAGTAGCAGTAGAATTTATTAAAAGCGTCAGATCCAGTGGTGACGCTGACTTCTCCCTTCTACTGCACTTATTTGTGTAGTGATTGGGCATCGAGCTGATTGGTCGGGGCGGGTTCATTCCCGGTTAATTCCACGGGCTCTTTGCGGGTAAATTTACCCTCATTTTGTCATTACCCGCTTATACCGCGTCGTGTGTTCATTGAGCAATAGGAGATAATCCTGTTTTACCACTAGAGGCGACACTAGCACAGTTACAAAAAACATTTAAAAATACTACGTACGTGTACGACTTAAAGATGATTTCGTTCTAGATAACCTAAATTTATTTCTTTCAATTACAATAGTTTACAATGATTTTACAAGATTTTTGTTTAATAAACTTTAAATTAGCACAAAAAGCCAAATATCAACGTGTACATTACGTACCTTTCCACCAAAGTCCTTCAGACTCGCGCCACGCTGTTTTAACAGATTTTTTAGGTTTGCTATTTTGAAATGGCCATAAGATGCCATGATATCATCAATGATATCTTTGAGAAATTAAATTAATCCAAATAACGAGAAATTAGTGATATCTTCAGAAATGAAACGTCATTTTTGAAGATATATTGAAGGTTTTACTTTTCTGTTTACGGAGTGTGCTCGTGGCTCCAACTACGCAACGCTTTGCGTTTTATGTCCTATTAATGCAGTATCGATATATAATATATCTGTCTTATATTGTAAGCTTTTAGTGTTGTAGCCTTTTGTGGGACAAACCAAACTGTTACAAAGATAATTAAAAATTAATAAGTATGAAGCGACTGATGTGTGGAAGAAGCGAGAACGGTTTGTCAGGATCGTTGCAGGTGGAAATCTTTAGTATCTGCCTACCCCTGCGGGATACAGGCGTCAGTTTATGTATGTATGTACTTACAATAACTTTTTAAAGTTTGGATTTCTTCTAGACTTTTTTTAAAATTCCCAGTTTAGAGGCACGACAAGGTGACCATGCCAACCTCGTCAGGGTCACTAAGAAAAGGGAAGGGAAGCTTAAGTATTATTAGAGTCAGCCCTCACTTAGCAAACAACAGACTTATTTAAAAATAATTTTTTTCTAATTTTTTTCTAATTTTTTTATATTACAGCAGACGATCAAACGGGCCTCCTGATGGTAAATGGTCACCACCGCCCATAGTCATCTCACCTCGCTATAATGTTATTAAAGGGTTTTCGATTCACTACTAACCCTGAGGACTTGGATGGAGTGCCTCATGTGCCGGTAATTACGCTGGCTCTCTTACCCTTCAAACCGAAACACAGAAATGCAAGCATTTCTGCTTGAAGAATTATATGCATAATTTTGTTCCGTAGGTCCTCTACGCCGTAGCTTGACCCGCGTAGCAACATTTACAAACTCGTAGCACGTAGCAACAAGAACAAAGAACATTAAGAAGAAGTTAATTATATTGAATGTAACATAGTATAACGAACAATACAATCCACAGATAATAAAGGCTGTCATTTCAATACAGATAATGTAGGGCTCGTTAAAAAGTTACGCGACTGTGGTGCCGCCTGGGTGAGACTCGCGTACAAAGGAGCGAGGTGAGAGCCAGTCTACAGAGTGATCCTGATTTTATTCATTAATTAAGTGAAAATTACATAGCACTAATAAAAGTTTTTACTGTTTGGTTCCCGGTTAAGAATTGGGCCATCCCATCTCCCTGCCGTAAAAGATGACAAGGGAAATTTTTTTTATTGTTTTTTTGTGCTTCGATTTTCTTCGACCCATTATAGGACCATGCCGGCCTCATAATAATAATAAATCTTTATTTCAGGCATAAAAACCCATATATAACAAAAGAACAATAATACAACATACAATTTTTTTTAATACTAACACAAATACTAATAAAAATTATAAGGAGACACAAGTTCTCAATCCGTTCGTCTTCTGCCTAAGTCATATTTCTCATGAAGTGAGTCATCAAATATCTTCGCCAGTTTTCAAGGTTCTCTGACAAAAAGAGATAGATTTTCTAGCCACTCGCTACGCTCGTATCACAAACAAACACTCATATTACAATGGCTGTAATTACGTAATATCTCTTTGCGACGAAACACCCTGTGTCTCCAAATAGGTAACAACCTTAAGTAAGCGTGTTTTGTCTCTTAGTTAAATCTTTGTTCGCGGTGATCCGAGGATCACCCCCTCTCCCCCGTCTCCCCCCACTTTCCTGTCACTTGCGACATCAAATGCGCCGCGTGTCAGGAAGTGAACCCATTGTTAAGTTTCGGTGTACTTAACGAGTCGGTGTACTTATGTCGTTATACGCAAATTGGTATACGTTTAGTGCCTTTTATTTGTAAATATCTCGGATGAAAGAAATAATTGTCTCCCTCACCTAGGGCGCGCGTTTATTCTTTTTTTTTTTGTTTTTTTTTCTATTTGTACGGATGTCTTTGGAAGTCACGTACCGGAGGAGGGGTGTCTAAGGGTATTATTAGACCTGCACGATCGACATAGATGATTATAGACCGTTCAACGTCGATCATTGTGTGCTATTACACCAAACTGATCTGCCATCGATTGAGCATTGATCCGACGTAGGTCGTGCGATTGTCGATCGATGTAAATATTCGGCTTTGGTTGATTGATCGCAACATCTAGCACAAGGATGATCAATTGTTGTTCGACGTGTTTTACAAGCGGCAATCATTGATCATCCTGAGCTATTAAGCCATCGATGCGACACCGATCGTGCCGGTGATCGGTCGATCACAGGTCAACCTACCCAAAACGTCAAAATTTGAGAATCTGAAATGTATCTTACAGCGCAGGCATAAGGTTGAGATTTAATCAAAGGTTTTTGACAGATAGTCTGCTATAACTTGTGGTCGACTGTTCATACATTCGCTTGCAGATCGGTAGAGAGAATGAAGCACCATGAATCTCTTAGCACGCCTATTTCATTCGTCTACAGTTGATCGACAGTCAATCTTCTTAAGACGTGTGCTTCATTACATGAAAATAAATATATTCCTAAAGGCAATGAAAGAATACATAAAATAATAGTTCTTTATTTCTGTTTATTTTATTAAATGTATAATATAAATATAAATAAATAATAAAATTAATAAAAATAATTATTATATCTCATAAATACTCTGTAATAAAGAATTTATTTATACCTTTTATAAATTGATACCTTTTTGCTGCTACCTTCTTGTTTAGTTGGTTTTTTTTTTGTTGGGGGGGACATCTTCGAAAGATACCCAGCCTCCTCCAGGGGGAGAGACTGGGTTATGTGAGATTTCCACTCACTAAAACCCCCTCGATGGCCGGCCTCGTGTTAATCGGAGGGCTCCGGGATCTCCAGTGGAACGCACCGGTACCCTCCTAGCATTTGCCTTGGGCTCCTCCTGGGAGGTGTACATTCCACCTCCCGGTTCCTCCCGTTACAGCAGCGTGCGGCCATAGCACGTTGCTGCCTTCCCCAGGGTCGCCCGCCAATGAACGGTCAAAGCCCGCACTTTGACCGCCCGCGACCCTGATCCCTCCTTTTAGTCGCCTTTTACGACAGGCAGGAGTTACCGTGGCTCTATTCTTCGCCCGAGACTACAGGGCTGACGGACCAGGACGCGCGTCACCGGCGCCCCGGCGTCTCCATCTCCGTCTCCGAGCGGGGTCGGCCCTCTCCCGATCCCGCTCGGCGGTCTCCTTCCGAACCATAACGGTTTCACAGAAGGAGACCACCGCCTTCCAGGCTCTGTCGTCCGCCAGCATAGCCGCTACTACTGCTGGCAGACAGAGCGCCCTCCTCACACAGGCTGCTGCCTAGTGCGGAGTCCAACGTTTAGCATAGTTTATTTAACATGATCATGAAAATATAGAGATTTATTCATTTATTTATTATTAATCTAAGAGTTCTACTCATTTCCATGAACTTTCTAATACAACGCGAGTATACATTTTCAAGTCACTATCAATATTGTTTATAACAAATAGGAACTTACAGAAATTTTTTGTTCAATTCACAACCACCAGCCCCTAAAACGACTCGATACAAAAACCGGAACTGTGTCCGGAAACCGTTTATAACGACGCAATCTCGGCTATAAGCCATAAACCGCTTATGATGTGTCGATACCTTGTTGCCTGCGCTACCCGCACCTTGGTGAGATAAAGTATTAAGGGGCAGTTGGACGGTGACAGGGTTTCGTATAAGAAAGAAAGAAAAAATATTTATTCAACATTGCACACATTATAAAACTTAAAACAATATTGGAAAAAATAAAACAAAAACAATGCAACATTAAAAGGGCACCATGCTCAGCATGTGCTGCGGTCCGACCGGTACGGCAGAACCGCAGCGCTGGTTTTCAGCTGTGCCAGGACGAAGGCATCGCGGGCGAAACGGCAGTCAGGGACGAAAACAAAAATATATTAAAAATATAAATAATAAAACTACAAATAAATAAATACCTAAAGATGAAATAGATGACAATTAAAACTGGAAAGAAAAGGGATAGAAATACATAGTGAGTGTCTGTACATTGTGCGGCTCGTCATAAGACAAGACATAAGACATTGGTTTTGGTTTTTTTGGACTAGTTTAAAAAGTATGAGTTGCATTTGAAATTGGAAAAATATGTATTTAGTTTTTCTTCTTATCGTGTGGTTAACCTATTTTCAGAGTAGTTTAGGTCGCCTGTAGGTCCAATAAAGTGTTTTAGTATTATATCATACGAATCCAGTACCTAAGTTAGTAAGTTTATTAGATAAATGGATGAATTATCGATTTATTCTGAATTAGTCCCAAAAGTTTGGTTTTCCGAATTCTTCCGAAAAATGGTTAATACCAAATGAAAAATGGTTAAATGTACTACAAATTTCACCAAGTACCAATTGTTGGTACTTGGTGAAACTTGTAGTACATGATTAGACTTAAATAATATACTGTTTCACGGGATTTTATTAATTACGACCTGTTTCGTTTACACGGTATTAACCATTTTTCGGAAGAATTAACCAAATTTTAATGACATACTTAGAATTAACAATATCTCGTGACATTATTATATATTTTTAAGATTGCATAAAATACTTGTGTTGACATTAATTTTACTAAATATATATTATACCTTTGCTTCGGAATGATATTTTACACGCCTAACACAAGGGAAAATGTATTAGTACTTCACTTAATAACAATACCCAGTAAATACACCTATATATTTGAAAATAAAGATATTCTGTATTCCAAGAACAATAAAACCTCTTGAACCTGGAGCCCCATATCGCTTACCAAATCTCACAACGCCCCCTAAACAGGCCATATAATCGGTCGTCCGTTTTTCACCTCATAGGTGCGGCACCCCAAAAATTCCCCATGATTTATGGGGAATTCTTTTCCCCGATAAATAGTTGTCTTAAGGCCGCCGGGGAGGGCCAACCTCATTTTTCCGAAGGTGGATTGCTTTTTTTGCTGATAAAGAGATGACGAATGAAGTAGGTGTGCGGTCTGCTTTATGGGAGTGCTATGGGAGATTTATGGTAGGTTGTGGGTATGCAGTTGTTTATGTCGAGGCTGAGTTAGGTTAAAGCCATGAATGAAAGAATATAGTGTGGCGTTTTTTCCTTCATAGTTAAAGTTAGTAAAGGTAGTTTGATTACAGATCGACTATTTTCTTTTGACGAAGCATGGCACTATTACACTCTGTGGAACCTTGTTACAATAAGTTTTTCTTATGATTACTTGATATTCGTATAAATGTGAACATAGTTTTTTTTAAATCTCAGTTTAGAGGCTTTAGTACACGACAAGGTGACCATGTCAGCCTCATTAGGGTCACTAATCAGTGAAAGTGGGTTGCGTTCATGCTGTCATGGCGTGTTCGTCCTATTTTATTGTTAAAAATCGGTTGACAGTGGTTATTTTTTCGTAAAACTAGTGTATTTTACCTAAAAATCGTCAGTGTTAAGTGAACGTTATATAAGACAGTGAAATGGGAGTGAAACACTACAGACGATGTGATCCGGCGACCTAACCTCCAATTGGACTTGGAATGCAAGACACTATGCATTCCTAGTGCATACGACTCTCCCTTAATCTCGACGTTGGTAAACTGTTTTTTTCAAAACAGACGCCAAAACGTTCGCGTTATTTTCAAGATTCTAACATGGTCATTGGCCAAATTGCAGTGTGTACACTAGCAGGGGCCTTTCATTAAAGATTTTTTTTTAAAGTGACAATTTTGATTTATGTGAAATTAAGGAATGGAACAGCCTGCCGGCGTCTGTATTTCCCGAAACCTACAATCTTGGGATCTTCAAGGCCAGAGTGAATAGGCATTTACTGGACCCGCATGCTCCATCGTCGACCTCATCGTCGCTTACCATCAGGCGAGATCGAGGTCAAATGCGGGTTTAGAAATCAATAATTTAAAAAAATATGTGAATATTAAAAATAGTTGTGTAGAACGATCCAGAACGACCCCTTAGTTATTTGTCACTTACACAAATAACTAAGGGGTCGTTCTGGATGAAATTGTTGAGCTTCTGATTTATTTAATCGATGAACGGGTTGTTAGGGCCTTATCAAACTGGCGATTTTCAATCATATTTCTAACGAATAAATCTGTCATCCGCAAACACAAATCGAGGAACAGGCTCCACGTGACACGGGCGAATCGTCCCAATATTTATTTTTTATTAACGGTTTATTCTGGTTTAAGATTCCTAAAACTATCTTATTTCTTCTGCGTAACTCTTATAATAATATTTATTGTATTGTAAACATTATAATCTTTGTAAAACTAACTCTAGTAGGTAAACAGCACGACAACCAAGCTTTGTAAAGCCCGTGCACGACCGAGTTAACGGAACAAAGTGTCGGGAAATTAACATTACAATCTCACCTTCGCCATAGTATAGTCATGGGGAGTAAGTAAGTAAGTAAGTAAATATTTATTTGCATAAATATGTGTACATTTGTTCTTATAACTATATTATATAGGCTGTATCAACATATTATATTTTAACTTTCTAGGCGTGCTAATATTTATATCAGAGAGAAAAAAAATTTTTTTTACTAAAATTTATTTGAGAAGGCAGTGCAACAAATATTATTAACCATTAAATAATAAATTAATTATTTATAAATACAATATCTCATGTCAAATTTTATAAATTATAAGTCCCTATCACACAATAATCCAATAAATCATATACAATATAGACGCGTTTTTGAAATAGATGAGTTGGTTACGTAGAAATAATTCATAACTGATGCAAAACTGATGTACTTGATAATAATTTTGTTTTTTTATATAAGTATTTCATTGCTCTACTTGACTCTAATTGGTAAAATTTGTAGGAGCTCAAAATGCAACACACCTGGAGATCGATTCCACTAAATACAACGTAACTAAATAGAATCTAAACTGCATCGTTATGACGTGTTTCATATGCCACTATCCACTAACGATCAAATTTCAGTTAAGTTCCGATCGAGTGAACGATCGATCGAACAGTAACGTATTTGTGCATTCTAATAAAACGTTTAGTTTATACTGAATCGCAGTTGAACGGTAACAAAACGCTTCAACTGTCAAATATAACGATCGAACATAAGATCCTCCCGACGTACTTTTGCCCGATCGATACTAAATAGCAAGGTGGCAGTGGTAGAGTTATGCGTCGGCAGAATGCGATTTGGTGTCCAAATAGAATTGGAACGAATACTACATTGAAATTGGATAGAAACAGAACTACAAACGTTGTAATTTAGGCGAATTGAGCCCCAGTAATGACCTACGGAGCCGAAACGTGGACACTGACGGTGCGACTGGTTCACAAATTGAAAGTCGCTCAGCGTGCTATGGAAAGAGCTATGCTCGGAGTATCTCTGCTGGATCGAATCCGAAATGAGGAGATCCGGCATAGAACAAAAGTTATCGACATAGCTCATAAGATTAGCGAGCTGAAGTGGCAGTGGGCCGGTCACGTCTGTCGCCGAAACGACAACCGCTGGGGGAGTTCTGGAGTGGAGACCGCGTTTGGGCAAACGTAGTGTGGGACGCCCCCCTGCTAGATGGAGCGACGATCTGCGTAAGGTGGCTGGAAGCGACTGGATGAGAAGAGCCGAAGATCGGGCTCAATGGCGCGCCCTGGGAGAGGCCTATGTCCAGCAGTGGACTAGAGTAGGCTGCTGATGTATGAGCCCCAGTAGTCGTGTTAAAACAACTACGAGTAACTTTATTGCTCCAGAAAACATACTTACCTTTTAAGAAATCAATATGTACATTATATTAGTTATCGTTATATGTACACGAAGTTCTACTACATAATATGACACTAACTTTATTTTTAATCTCTTTTTAATAGTGACAACTAGACCAACCATTCATGATCGTCTTTAAATTCGTGTATAATAGACTTTTAAGATATGACCTATAACTCTTTACTGTGATTGTGTCAACATAATATCGTCGTTTATTTACATCGCCCCTGAATATGTAATATTTCGACACTTTTGAATCTACCAAAAAATAGCTACATCATCCCTCATATAATTAGTCAGCATTGTTAACCCCATATATCATTATTTAAAAAAAATATACAATACGAATTCATACTTATCAAATATTCATATAATTATACCTGTTACTTTCCTACCTATCACCTAAGAGACAAGACCGAAAGAATAAGCGCATCGTGATGACGTCACAATGTCATCTGCCAATCAAATTCACTCGTGAAATGACTTCTGTCGCAACGGTCACGCAAAACAAACGCTCATCGGAATTAATTAATTTCAACACTAATTACTTTAATATTGTAACTGAACTATCGCCGCGAGTGCTCTAAGTGCTCAAGCCTTCAAACTTTGGTGGAAACCAGAAGAAATCAGCCGCCGGAGATCAGATTCAGGAGCTTCTTACTTGAGTCTTGTCTCATCTCCTTCTAGCTCTCTGCCGCAAATTTTTCCACCAAGCATCAAGACGAAATTAAGTTAAGTTTCCATACTGTAACCTCGCTATACCAGACGTTAACCCATTACAAGTCGCGTGCGAGTGTGGGAGATAAAGCAGCCCTCACTCGCGAGTTATTGTACACAAAGCCACTTGATGCCCGCAATTAAAATCTTAACATATAGGGTTAATAAACACCTACCTTGCGTAAGGATGTGATGGCACTTGGATGTTTTAGTCGATGTCGATAGTTTTTTTTTCACTGGGGGCTTTGGCCGTCCATTGGCGAACGACCCTGGGGAAGGCAGCAACATGCTATGGCCGCACGCTGCTGTGACGGGAGGAACCGGGAGGTGGAATGTAACCTCCCAGGAAGAGCCCAAGGCGAATGCTAGGAGGACACCGGTGCGTTCCTCTGTAGATCTCGGAGCCCTCCGATATGCACGAGGCCGGCCATCGAGGGGGTTTAGTTAGTAAAAATCTCCCATAACCCAGTCTCTCCCCCAGGAGGCTGGGCTTTCTAAGATTACCCCCCAGTTACCAAAAAAAGAAAGAACTGCCTGTACTAGGATACGATAGACCTTGGTGTTTGCTTCGACGTCGACATCTTTAGATTATTTGTTTATCGTTACATAAAGTTTATTTATAAGAGTTATAGGTTTGCGATTGTGGACACGATCTTCAGAAATGAAGTATCGACTAAGAAGATAAGTCTTGAAATATGTACATAAACACAATGCCACGCCTGGCAATCCCAGACGACCCGTATTTTTTCTCTGTGCTCACCGTTCGCTGTTGTCAGTTGTGAATTCCTTAATTATCTAAATAAACCAAGTTTAAAGTTACTTCCGTCTATTTAATGTTATTTACAAGTATAAGACAGATAAAGACTATATATCTTTAAGACTGTGTAGTCTTAAAGATTCGGAGCTTCTAAGAGAGCGTTTAGATTATGAGTTTTTAGATTTTTACGTACAATCCCACGCCACCGTAATTCGAGTCTTCATGACCTTTGTAGTAAAATAGGTTACCATAATTCAGCGTAATGAGGTTTACACCATTTCTGCGAACCTCTGATAAACCTATAAGGTACCACTTAATGTTCTTAATGTTCTGTTTTTTTTTCTTCTTAATGTTCTTTGTTCTTTCTTAATGTTCCAATTCGTATAACCTTTCGTCTGTTCTCAAAGTTCTTGTACATACACGCCTAACCCTGAGTTGTAGTTCTATTATAGTATTGATCAATTAATCATTTATCACTCGTGCTTTTACCACAAATTTTCACACCTTGAATTGGCTCTCTGACGTTTCTATCCAGTTATGTTTGTTTAAATATATTTTAATTAAAATAAATTTATTGACGTAACCAAGAGTTTCGTATGGTATTCATAAATAGTATAAGTAATAAATAATAAATAAAATAAAAATGTATTAATGCAGACAGTATCTGTTTCATTATATCAGATTTCCCTGGCCCCCACAGTAGGATACCCTGTGTTGTGACGGCCAGTCTCTTCCGATATCTCTATATTATGATGACAAAATAAAGTTATGCAAATATGACATATAGACGAAAATAATAATAATTAACAATTAAATTAATGTATTTATAGTTACATCAAGATCTTTTAATATTACCATACCTATCGACATTCCGGAGTCCCAATCGCCATCACTAGACATTACCGAGGTAGAACGTCTTAGAATTAAATTACACCTCGGCACTGTTAACTCCAAACAATAATCTTTAACATTTCCTCCTCCCCTCCCTCAAGCCCCCCCCCCCCCCCCCCTCTCTTCATCAAATCCCTCGAACTAAGCCTTTTATGACGACGTGTTGTCTCCACGTCTTGCCGACTAGAGATAGGTCGATAATGACTCTTGACTTATTGACATAACTATAGGCCACTATTATGTTGTTATTTTGATGTTTAAAACTTCTATTTTGATCTTCCAATACGCTTTCATGATATCAAACCAAACTTTACAGATTCAATTACAAATTTCAATATGACTTTTATTAAAATAGTATCTTAACGAAACATAATTGTTCATAACCAAAATTTTGACTTCACCACATTGATAATCGGAAATAGATTCAAGCCATCGCATATTGTAGCGACTCGACGCGAACCCGACACGAACTCAACTCAGGGCAAACATTGAACTGTGAGCTTTATATAGTATTACATGCAGTAGGTTTTCAAAATTCAAGTGAAGTAATTATCGACGAGTGGCCCACTCGTTGACAACTCATCGACGACTACTTCACCTTCCATACTTATGAATTTTGAAAACGATGTAATACGATATAAAGCTCACATTTCAATGCTTTGCTCTGAGTTGAATTCGTGCCAAGTTCGCGTCGAGTTGGTATAATATGCGATGGCCATTAAAACGGCTTTATATAAGTTGTACTGATAATGATAGATAATTTAAAAATCCATGCTTTCCTAACATCAATTATTGCTGTAATAATTTCAGTCACGAAACTATAATTGGTTCTACAATGCCCATATAAACATTGACAAGGTGTCATTGTCCATTTAACAAAATATCACTTAACTAACCCTTTGGCCACAATTGAAGGTGAATAGCTAAATTGGGCAAACCGTTCAAAAGGGTCCCAACGATCTTAATTATTAGCAAGGTGCTCAAGGGCCGAATTTACGATGTGTTAATACGACCCGATGTGCGTCGCCTGTTATTAAGCTAACCCTAAATTAAATTTACCTGAAGGTACGGGGCCATTTAGTCCCGAGAGGGTTAAGCTGTTATTGGCATAGTTTCTTGTGTTGGAAACTAAATACGAGTACTATTGGAATGACTAGTAAAATTAAGTAAGGACCTCAAGTAAAATCGCACATACATTAAACATTATATTTTTGCATTATACATGATTAGATTTAAAAAGACTTAACATTAAAAAACAACACAATGTCAAAAAGACGCTTGCGCACGTGCTGCGGTCCGACTGGTACGGCAGAACCACAGAGCTGGTTTTCAGCTGTGCCAGGGCGAAGGCATCGCGGGCGGTGCAGCAGGTCAAGGACCAAAACAAAATATATTAAAAGTACAAATAAATAAATAAATTTCTGATAATACACACGTTTTGATAGATAAATACCCAATTACTGTATAAAATACCCAATTACTGTATTCTATATTTATAAAATAGTGAGATCAATTGAAATTATAAACGCACATATGCGTAAACATGTTTAAGAATACCCAGACTTGATTTACTAGAGACATTTCAAATAAACAAAAACATTTAAATCATAATACAGCTCTTACTTAAGCTTAAATAGATGTTAATTGAGGTAAACTATTCCTTGATATTAGCACGGGTATAGCAGATCAGTCGCAATGAAAGGAAATACACAATCTCCATGAAACTGAGTACACTGCAGCCGAGGAACAAGCCAGCCATGCCGCCAACGGCAACTGTTAAAGAAAACCTCTTATAGAATGAAGCAATCAAAATATTCCATCTTGAGAGGAAGCGTGAAGTACATAAAATACACAGAAGCTTCGTATACAACTGCTGATTAGTGACCGTGCACCACTCGTCGGCGGCTCAATTTTCGTTCCTGCCACGCACCTGCAAAATGTGGAACTCTCTTCCACCCGACGTTTTTCCACAGCGCTATGACATGGGATGCTTCAAAAAGAACGTTAAAAAAGTCCTCTCCCTCCACGGCCGGCAACACACAAGCAATACCCCTGGTACTGCACGTGTCTCTAGGCGACGGTGACTACTTACCATCAGGTGGCCCGTCTGTCTGTTTGTCGTAGCTAATTTATATAAAAAAAAAAACAACAACAACAAAGTTTACATTAATGATGATAAAGTACATTGATGAACTTACCAAGCACGTCAGTGAAACCGAAAATGATGTCACGCCTGTACCTCATTCTGGGATATGTTACGATTCCCCACTGCAGATTTGTACCCAAGAACCATTCTTGCAAAACCTGTGCAAAGATATCACAAATCAAACTGATAGCGTGAGAATTATATGTAACATCACATATTTATATACGTAACACGATGAAAAAGTCGTATGGTTCGGTAAGAGACAAAAATGAATAACGCGGAAATAATTAAGTTAGAGTAGAAATAAAGGCGGCTCGACTCCGATGGCTCGGACACATCACTAGGATGGGGGAGGATCGGGCAGTTAAACGAGCGTATGTGGGACGGTCTAACGGACGACGTCCGGTCGGACGTCCCAGATACCGCTGGCGCGATGAAGTGGAGAAGGATCTGCGGGAGCTCCGGGCGCCTTACTGGCTCGAGACTGCGCAGGAGAGAGAGCGATGGCGCTCTTTGGTATCGGAGGCCAAGATCCACTTCGGGTCGCTGCGCCAGCGGAGTAAGTAAGTAATTAAGAAATAAAGGCGAAAGAGTTTACTAACGTTTGATTGTATAACGTAGTTGACATCATCACAAATCGGGAAACAGCCACAGATGATTTTCTTTCCAGTTTTGTCTTGCAGTTTGTATAATTCATCTGAAATTAATACTTAAATATTTTAACAATACTTATAAATACACAAAAGATATAACAAGGTTGAAATTCTTACCTTTATATTGAGAAAGACAATGAAGTCCCTTAACATCACATACTTTTTCATCGCCTGAAATAATAAAACAACATTGGTTTGTAGGCAAAGAATACAAGCAAATACAATGTAGAAAAGGAGCAACCGAAAAATAGACAGAGATGAAACTTTCATAAAGATTAACCCAACAGAAATAAGGAGAGAAGTAAATGAGGTTATATATTACCGATTAGAATCTAAAAAAGAACAGATTTATAAACGCACC
The DNA here is from genome assembly GCA_947369225.1 of Hofmannophila pseudospretella. NCBI lineage: Eukaryota > Metazoa > Arthropoda > Insecta > Lepidoptera > Oecophoridae > Hofmannophila > Hofmannophila pseudospretella. The sequence goes on along the minus strand of OX376318.1, from coordinate 14,767,169 downwards.
AATTTTTCTATAAAAATGAGGAATACATTGACAATACTTGAGACACAGACGTATACGACACTCCATGCGACAAGTGTTGTAAGTGTAAACAGAATTGTGAAGCAGGTTGTTTTCATGAGTGAACCGGCAGCGCCTTTGCGCCACTTTTAGTCTGAAAATAAAGGTATAATCCAATCAATTTGCATAAAGTATAAAACAATGCATCATAGTATCTTAAGCATTCATGAGATATCAATTTCAATTGAATGACATACTTAGCAGCTTCAGGAGCAGTATAGACCGTAAGAGCAGTGACATAGAGTTTCATGTAAAAATCTTCAGCAGAATATTGATGTTTCGTCGATATATCCGGCACTTCCAGTGGGCCATGGATGTAGACCTGAATTATGTCCAAAAATATCAAAAAAGAAAATTGTTAGAGAAAATAAATTGTGTTGAATGTGAGTGATATTAAGTGAGACAGAAGGTAACGTAGAAAAAATGTTTCAAAATAATTTATCTCTTCTCTTCCCACCCTTTTACGAGTACTAAAGTTTTGAGTTTGAGCGTCGGTGGCACAGTGGCTAGGACACCGGACTCCCATGCGGGTGGCCCGGGTACGAAACCGTGCAGTGCCATGTACCAATGAGTTTTTCGTATTTTTCGAAGACTTACGTACATTTACCGACTGCTCTAACGGTGAAGGAAAACATCATGAGGAAACCTGCACACTGAGATAACCAGTGTGTAAAATGGGGTAGGCACAAAAGATCCTCAAGGGTCGAAGTGCCGCTGGGTTATTCCCGGCCGCCTATCATCAGATAAAATAAGATCATTTCTAAAAATGTCTGATGGAAATATTGTTTTCTAAAGGCATGTGAAATCTACCAATCAGCACTGTATGCTCAGCAGTGGATCAAGGCCCATTCCCCTTGTGCAAAGGAAAGGACATAAATAGTTTGATGATGATGAAAAGGACCGCTACCCATCAGCACTACGGTCATAGACACTAGACAGCCACTCGCTGCCGAGAATAGCCTCGTCCGTCTTGTGGAAGTCGAGCCCCTATTATAAGATAAGAAAAGATAACAGTTTTAAGGTTACTTACATCATAAGAAGTAGATAGATTGATGAGTTGAGCAAAAACTTCACCATCCAACGGATGAACAAAAAACGTTGCATTGTAAGTCGTCAACAAATCCCATCTATTTTCCTGTCTATATCTGTAAAAAGTTATTACATTAAGCATCATGTCCACATAATAGAAGTATTTATTACTTGCAAATAATTACAATAAATGGTACACTTTAATTTTAGTCCGATGACATTGCTTTACTGATTCACAAATTGAAAGTCGCTCAGCGTGCTATGAAAAGAGCTGTGCTCGGAGTATCTCTGCTGGATCGAATCCGAAATGAGGAGATCCGGCATAGAACAAAAGTTATCGACATAGCTTATAAGATTAGCAAGCTGAAGTGGCAGTGGGCCGGTAACATCTGTCGCAGAACCGACAACCGCTGGGGTAGACGAGTTATGGAGTGGAGTCCGCGTTTGGGCATACGTAGTGTGGGACGCCCCCGATGGAGCGACGATCTGCGCAAGGTGGCTGGCAGCGACTGGATGAGAAGAGCCGAAGATCGGGCTCAATGGCGCGCTCTGGGAGAGGCATATGTCCAGCAGTGGACTAGAGTGGGCTGCTGCTGATGATGATGATGGCATCGCGTCATCAATAAGGTCTGCATTATTTCATATCAACCAATGCAAATTCTATAGACTCATTAACCACAGAAATCGGTCTTGAGGTGAAAAATCCCTTTTTACTTAAAAAATAACAAGAATTACTTACTGTGGAGAATTATAAAATGCAATTTTAGAATTGATGCCGTAACACAGACCCATCTCCAGGACAGTTGGTACAATACTCAGGGTAATACCCGAAGCTCCAATTGTGAGTGTTGGTTTGAAACTACCAGTCAGGTTCAATATCAGGTCCATGTATTGTTCGGGGGAAATACCGTTGTACTCCGGAACGTTTTCAAAGTTCTGATAGGTAGCATTTGATAGGGCTTTGATGAAGGCTGTTAGTGTATCTTTGTCTGATTCTGTGGAGGTGCTGTAAAAATATACGAGTATTATTTTAATTATATAGTTATCATTGGGTTTATTGACGGCAGATCCAATTTCTTTGAGATCAGCTTGGATTTCTCTTACTATTTTACAAACCCTAAAACTTTATTAATCTGGCTAGAAACTATCTTTCAACAATTTGAACTTGAAACTTGTCGGCTTGAAAATAGAACTTAAATAGAAGCTTTACCAAACTTTACACCTTCGTTTGTCTCAAACAATGTCACACATATTCAAGAAGACCATCACATACCTGATATAGCTGTCAAGCTTCTTCGGGTCCAATTTCTTACGGGGACAGATAGTAACGCATGGGAACGTGGTGTTCCAGGCAAACATGTCCCGGTCCATGGAGATGACAGTCGGGGAGTACTGGTAACGAGTCCAGGTGGACCTCGAGAGGAACACGGAGCCGAAGACTGACATACACACAATGACCAGCCAGAGGACGCTGTTGATGAAGATAATATCTTCGAAACGAGTAAAAGACTGATGAAAAATCAATAATAAATTGGAAACGATGTTGTTCCTATTTACTACAATTTTGATTTGGGATAGCCCGTTATGAAATTATAATGGTTTTTCAATAAATAATAATAATAACATAGATTAGGAGGAAAATAATCTTAAACTGGTATCTATTCTTGACCTCAGCCTTATTTAATAACGATTTTAATTCAATCACACTGCGAATCATTGGCTCCTAAGTCTCGAGCTGATTAATATGGTGGTATCATCATCAGCCTATTAATGTCCCCACTGTTGGGATACTGACCTCCCCTTACACATGGAGGTACTGGCCATGATCCGCCGAGCGGGCCCAGTGCTGGTATGTCAATCAATATTTTTACTATATAAGAAGCATCAATTGGTCTATTTTCTTATTCTTCAGCAAAGGAGAAGAAATTAACATTTTATCAGAACATAACCCGTCTTCGCTACTACGAGTAAGTGAATTCTTAAGTTCATTTAATGGTAATTGTTAAGTAAAAGAATATACTGGAACGAATACAGAACATAGTGTCGTGAAAATCATAGAGACATTACTAATAGCAAAACACATCATCGTAAATACCTTAATTCTTACTACGGTTATTTTGTACTCCAGATATTTCGGCACAGTTGCATGCGCCATCAAAACAACCCCTAACCGCGGTAAGAATCCCGTGTCTAACTATAGTATTGAACCACGAAAGTTTAAAAACTAGATCATCGTAATTCTACTGATTAATTGATCAAACCATATGAATAATCACAAACATAAATTGCCTGATAAACGCTTACACTTCGAAGGGATGTCTCTGAGGTGCCACCATGTGGTTTAGACCATGGATGGAAGAGGTCTCCAGAAAGAGGACCAGGTAGGATTTAGCCTTGTCCCTCAACAGGTTCGCTATGTTTTTCTCTTTAGGTTTGTCAAAGTAAGACTTAGGGGTGCGGTGTAAGTCATTCTGGATGATTTGAGTCTGAAATGACTGCTCCGAAATCATGGCTTCAGTTAATTGTTATTTTTGGGCTGCAAGAAAAAATTGTAGGTAAGTTCTTACCTGTTCATCAATTAAAAATTTAAAAAAAATTAACAATCTAATTAAAACATAAACAGCAAAATCACACACTATAAGAATTTGCAAGAACAACGAATTGATAAAATACATGAAAATAAAAATAAAACTTATATCTATCCTTCTCTATTGAGCAATAATTTTTGAAAATTCATGATAACAATTTTGATTCGTTCCCATGTCAATGTTTAAATCAGTTTTACACGTTATGTTTAAGTTAGCTGACTTAAACGTATTGTGGCGACGCACGACGCGCGCCACAACGATTAGTACCTACTCACATCGGTGTAGAACGCGCTATCGAAATTTTTCTGGGACTTCGTATATATACGAGTTCCAAACATCCAGGACTAGGACCAGGACATCTGGTCACCAGGCACAACACCCCGTCTGGTGAAAGATTTTCCCTTTCATACAACTGACATTACGTCATCCATGTCCTCTTCATAGCGCGTTCCTACAGTATAATTTTAAACTTTTTCTGTCCTCTGGGTATATAGGACTAGAAGAACCAGAAAACTAAAATAAATCTCTCTATTTCTATAAGACAGCACACCAAGCTCACAAAATGCTATACATCTGTTAAATTCTTTATTTCAGCTTACCCCTTTTACCAAATTGTACCACACTGTACCTCGAAGCCCTCGAAACAAAAGCCCACTGACGAACCAGCTCTGTACAAATTGGCATCATAACAGCACAATTAACATTCGTGACACACGGTCATTACCGTAACATTATTACGTTTATCGTGACATCGAAATGAAACGCTCGTGCATTTAATAAGTGCTCGATTCAGTGCTCAGCAGTTGTCAATATTAATGAGTTTCCATTTCGATGGCCCGCGATGGGGTCGATTCGATGGTGACATTTTTATTATCGTCCTTTATTATTTAATACAGTGTTGCCACCAGTTGTTTCTGTGCTACCATACCTAGTTATTACCAATTTACCAATATGATTTGGTTTTTTAATTGTACTGCTCATAATTTTTGCAATCAGTTCGAAAATGTCATTATTAAGAACTCGAATGATCTTGAATCTGGCCTGTGTTATATCTTGTCTCAATTTTATTTGTATTATTGAGATAAATTCAAAGCTTTTCAAATACTTTTCTTGATATGTATGTAGATCATAATACAGCAAACTGATTGGTTTTTTTTGGCGTTTAATTGTTACCATATTTTTTTTGGCGTTTAATTGTTACCATATTTTTTTTTGCGTTTAATTGTTACCATATTTTTTTTGGCGTTTAATTGTTACCATATTTTTTTTGGCGTTTAATTGTTACCATATTTTTTTGGCGTTTAATTGTTACCATATTTTTTTTGGCGTTTAATTGTTACCATATTTTTTTTGGCGTTTAATTGTTACCATATTTTTTTTTTCGCAACATATTCCTTTCTATAGTTACATATTACCTTTAATATTAGATACGTGCCTGTGAAATAGTTGATCCTGTTAAAGTTGCCAACCAGTCCCTTTCCTAAATCACCCTTGTAAACACAATTTTAACACAAAATTAATAGGCTTTTTGACAGCACCCATCAAACTCTTTCACTTTTACGGCACCAAAATATCATTTAAAAATACAAAGTTAAAATACACTTTTCTCAGAGAAAAACAACCTTTCTCACCTTAAAATAAGAAGCATGAAGTTAAAAGAAAAAAAAGTTAGTGACGTGAGAAAAATCGTTTCACGTCATCACTCTGACGGTTCACCGACAAGATTTGGGGATTATTCATAGTTTAAACGCGTTTAAGTGGTTTTGTTGATGATTAATGACAGCTCCTGAGATGTTGATGCGTCTTCAGATCTTTAAAATACTGTTTGTTAAGAGTAAATAGAAAAAGTTTTGAAAATTGAAATATGGTGTCCATAGTTTTTTTTTATAAATAGACAAGACAAACAGGCAAACGGGCCATCTGATGGTCTCTTACACGTGCAACACCGGAGGCATTGCTTGCGCGTTGCCGACCTTGGAAGGAAGACTCTCTTTTCGATTTTTTTTTTTTTATTACATAATCCACAGCACTTAAATTTAAAAACATAAAAGTCCATTAATAAAACATACTGCCAATTACAGATTCCCTATTTTAAAATGATTTTTTGGAGCAGCTCTCGTCGTAGTGTACAGCGTAGTAAAATATACGGGAATACAGATAAATTTTTTTACACCACGTGACAGTCCCTCGTTGCGAGGATCATCATCATCAGCAGCCTACTTCTGCTAATCCAAAGTATATTGTTGTTGTCTCTGGTGCGTCTTGGAGTGGCTCAACAACCCGATCCTAGAGTTGCACTCGCGACCGCATATGCTGCATCTTGTCACCGTTGGCAGTCTGTCTCTCAAGGTCTGATTTGCCTCTTTCTCCTTCCTCTTACGCCTTTTCTCTGCTTCAGCTTCCACCCTCCCTGTCTCGAAAGATTTTGCAGCTTTCTTCGTCAGGTCGCGCCATTAAATTATATATGGTACCTAGTACCTACGAAGAACAAATAAATAGTCAGAAATCCAATAGTAACCAGCAATCAGCACGTGTTGTGCTATTTGAAAATTAAAATCGAACGCAAAAAACCAATTGCAAAAGATTCAAAGAACGATTTATTTTTTCGTACCAGAACAGGGGGCTAAAAGTAAATGAAAATCCAATCAAAACGTTAACAAAAGAAGTGTCAAAGCAAATACTCAAGCAAGACAGACTTATAATTTTTAAGAAATAAATTACATCGCCCCAAAGGTAAATAAGTTGAAACCTTACCTCACCGAAAGCCGTAGCAAAGTCTAATAATTTCCGGGGTGTCATGTCGCCGCGAAATAAATGAAGTGAAGAAAATAAATTTCATTTAAAAATCACGGCACACCATTATTTTCCCGAGCTTCCCCTAATTAATTTCTTGTCACCGTCTGGATCGGCCGTTGTGGCAGTGACAGCCGCGGAGAGCGGGACGTGCTTATCTGCATCGGGCGAGAGGAAACGAGATGGGCAGATAAAGGTGAGTGCGCTTCATTACCATCTTTTAGTAGTTAGCAGGAGATTGGAAGTTTTCTTCGGTCGAGTTCTGCTCGCCTGGTACTTTTTTTATTAATGGCTGTGAATTAATAAATTCACAGTACTTACGGAGTTTTTGCAAAACGGTAATACCTAGTGGATTAGTAAACAATCTAGTTACTAGATTGATAGATTTGGACATTAACCTTAAAAGCAGAACCTACTAGAATCTAGTAGGTTCTGCTTTTAAGGTTAATGTCCAAATCTCGCATCAAGATCGGTCTGATGACAGTTTTGTAGATCCGGATCTTGGTATTTAAGGAAGAAAACAGACTCTTGGTCACCAAGAGTGGAGGAGAGAAGACAGGAGGATATTGAGGAAGATTCTGGGACCAATCAAGAAGGAAGACGGAGGGTGGATGATGAGAAAGAATAGGGAGATGGAAGAGATGGTGAATGAGCCGAACATCATAGGAGAAACGAAAGCAGCTCGACTCCAATGGCTCGGACACGTCACCAGGATGGGGGGAGGATCGGGCAGTAAAACGAGCGTATGTGGGACGCCCTAACGGACGACGTCCGGTCGGACGTCCCAGATACCGCTGGCGCGATGAAGTGGAGAAGGATCTGCGTGAGCTCCGGGCGCCTGACTGGCTCGAGACTGCGCAGGAGAGAGAGCGATGGCGCTCTTTGGTATCGGAGGCCAAGATCCGCTTCGGGTCGCTGCGCCAGCGGAAGGAGTGACTGTGAGTACGTTCTGCTACCGACTATAGTAAAATAGGCCATAGACAAAAACATTGATGAAGTAGATCCATCAATAGAACGCATTGGTATAAATGTTCACCTACAGTAGTAGTAAGGAAGATACATAAGTGAGTCTAAGAATAAATCCTGATTCAATTATCACGGATCAAAACTTCCAATCTTCCGCAAGCTCTTTTATTAATTTTATATTTACAATTAAACCATCTGAATATTTGATTCGCTATATACCATCTGAAATCATGTTGTAGATTTTAAAAAATCTAAGAATATATACCTACATACTTATAGATGAAAATACCAGAAGTCTACACATTCCAAACTTAGTTCAGAAAAGGTAGAGATAATGGAGGCGAATTTGACAATAAAGAAGTAAGGAAAACTCTAGAAGAAAATGGCATTAGGCAAAGACTTACAATGCCATATACACCACAACAGGAATTCATCATGTAGAGAAAGTGTCATCGGAACTACAGTTGGCAGACATGATGACAAAGCCACTCTACAGGCCAAGATTAGTAACTATCTGCAAGAGGATTGGCATGAGCAGCAACCAGCAGTACTGAAGCATAGAGAGAGGATGTTAATGTGTGAGGAGGTTGCTATGTAATAGTGCTCTAGTAAAAACTTCTGTGTCAGTCTACAATAAATTAATATTCTCTCGGATCCTAGTTTATTCTCTTTAGACACAGAGTGAAAGAGTTTTTGAGCGATAATGGAGGCGAATTTGACAATGAAGAAGTAAGGAAAACTCTAGAAGGAAATGGCATTAGGCAAAGACTTACAATGCCATATACACCACAACAGGAATTCTTCATGTAGAGAAAGTGTCATCGGAACTACAGTTGGCAGACATGATGACAAAGCCACTCTACAGGCCAAGATTGGTAACTATCTGCAAAAGGATTGGCATGAGCAGCAACCAGCAGCACTAAAGCATAGAGAGAGGATGTTAATGTGTGAGTAGGTTGCTATGTAACAGTGCTCAAGAAAAACTTCTGTGTCAGTCTACAATAAATTAATATTCTCTCGGATCCTAGTTTATTCTCTTTAATAATTTAATAAATTACAATTGCTGTAAATCAAAACAATACTCATTAAGTTAACAAACCGATACATTCCCAAAGCGAGCCGAAACTGGAGGTAAATCAAGTCAAAAGGGCTGAGGGTGTGTACACACGATGCGAGTTCCGCAATTAAACGAGCTTAATTTTCTTGTACGAGTTGTACCGAGATGTTCCGCGGAATATTTACAGAAAGTAACGGGTAAATATTGCGAGCGGGAACAGAGGTGGAAATCTTTGAGGCTCGGTTAGCGTGGAATGGTATTCTCTATTGTTAAAATAAATAAATAGAGATCTTTTAAAGACGTAGCGTAATCGAATTGATATTACAAGCGCTAAGAAAGTAACTTTTACTAATATGTCTTCGTATGGATGGAGTTGAAATACTTGTAAATGAAATTAAAGAATGTCATTCAATTTTTAAAAGAACCAGTTTTGTAATTTTTAATTTATACAACTTAGGTTAAGTACTTATATAAAATATATTAAAAAAGTTATTGGCGATGATATCAATTACCATAAAACATAAACTTATAATTAAAGAGCGGATTTGAAGTAGCTATTATTGGATTTATATGGATATGATGATTTTAATTTGTTATTCAAGTAACAAACAATAACAAACTTATTAAATTATTTTAGATACATAACAAGTTATTTATTTATATTTTGGCAAATTCTTACCTAAGTTCTTCGCACAGTATTTAATCTTTTTGATGTTTAGTTTTTAATTTTAATTTTTTTTTAACCACTATCACTATCGCTCCCACTAACATCTTGGGATAAGGGGGGAAATGAAAAACAGCGCTGCATATTTGGTACCCGAGTATGTCTGCATTTGCTGACTTTCCCCCCTTTTGCCAAATATACATAGTGCTTTGTACATTAATTTTAAATTTTTTGTAATAAATTATGAGTATTTGGCAATACATGTATTTCTATTCTATTCTATATATAATGTAAAGGTAGTATATGTTTGTGGTATAATACTCCTTTAATGAGAATAACATTTTTATTTTTTATTTCATTGGTCATATCCATATTAAGTATATTTGTATTTGTATCCATATAAATCCAATAATAGCTACTACAAATCCGCTCTTTTAATAACAAAATAATGAAATAGGTAGAAAATGGAAAGCGTATAACCGAACAAGGAACAATGCAATAGTCCGCGTCCACACCAACATACCTTCGACACCGCTACTTAATTTGAATATCCAGCAGAAGCGAGTGTTTAATAAAACATCCAGTTTGATTTACATCGCACAAATCCGCACCTTTTGCGCTTTATTTAGTGTAAACACGCCCTTACATCTACCTCCGCCTGCTGTGTACACTGCGCTGAATGTTCAACACAATTTCACTTTGCGTTTAATTTGGGATCTGTTGAAGATGTTTTGTTTTGAAATTGACTAGTGAATAGGAATACACGATTCCATTATAGACTGATATTACTGTACTATTATTAGACTTGATTATATTTTATTTTCCTATATTGCAGGAAATCTTACAGCGATACAAGTGATATCTTGGTAAGTGATGTATGTAATAATAGTTTATGATAATGATTGCGTGTAGGTAGGTGTGTGATTGTGTGTGAGCGCGTGCGTGCGTGCGTGCGCGTTTGTGTGTGTGAGTGTGTACGTGTGTGTGAGTGTGTGTGTGTGTGTGTGGCTGAGAGCATATAATGATTATTAGACCATTCTAATTATTCATATCCTATTCTAACCTATTGTCTATGGACTACCTAATAATGTCCGGAAATAAACGTTGATCCATTGATTGAGATGATACATTATTTCAAATCTGAGTAGGGATAGGGCGAAGTAGGGATTTTAAATTTCGAAATTAAAGGGGCTATATCTCAGTAACTATATCCACTGGGGTCTTCAAATTGAAAAGTGTATAGAATGAAAGTTGTAGAAATTTTTATGAGCTTTCATTTGGCATTGGAATTTTTTCCCTACGACGCACCGTTTTCGAGATATAAGCGAAAAACTCAAAAGTGGGACCTTCTTTGTGCCCCCCTCCTCCCGCTCCGGCTCACCTCCTAGACCTCAGGAATTTTAATATCTTCACTCCCTAAGCACCCTGAAAAAGTTTCTGAAGGAATACCTTAGGTCCCTGCTCACGCACTCTAGGTCCCCTTTTGGGCCATTCATTTTCAAAAGTCTTTATTAAATCTTATAATTATGATTATTTACATAAATGGACACTGTCAACAATGACAACATGAAGTCTTAAATATTTCACCGGCCTACATGCCATTCGGGAACTTATTAAAATGAATCTTAATTATATTATAACATAAATTACAATAGATTCTTACTATTTATACTCGTATATATATGTAAACTTTGAACAGATCCATTTTTAGCATTTTATACATTTATTTGGTTAATTCCTTGACATTACTATTAGAACACGACAGCGATTTTGAAACAGTATTCGGTCCAAACGCATCCGATTCCATTTCAAAATCACTTGAATGTGCCAAACGTCTGAAGAATATTGTGCGAAACTTTAGGTTCTTATTTCGACTGTCCCTCACAATATTAAAATCCCAGAAGTGTCAGTTAAATGATTTTCACTATGGCTTTTTGGCTAACGGCCTCAGTTAACATTACCTTTAAAACTCCTTTAAATAATGTCAATCATCTATTTGTCAGAATACACAATCTTACAGCCCTTATAGTAATGCACATGTCACAGTATTCAGCCTATTTAAAAGGCATAACAAAGGCCATTAATTTTAAAAAAAGCCTACAAAATATGATTGTTTACAATATTACTATTACTTCATAACTAATATTAAGAACATATCAATAATAATAGGATTCAGATATGATAAAAATATGAATAGTCAAATATAACAATACCTATTATATTTATGATCATTATCCACCTTAATGCCATAGGATGAATGTTCAAGAAGTCATTTTGACAATTTAGTTTTGAGAGTTTACCTTCTAACAAACTCATATCCTGAGGTCATTTGTTGTACACCAGAATGCACTTGTTTTTTTTGTAGATATACATGTGATACGGGGGTTGCCATGACATGTTCTTTCGGTTTGGTCTCGTTTTCTTTATGGGGATATCGCTCCGCTTCACAAAGTGATTCATGTTAGCGTTAACAAAAAGACATATATCTCGAAATTTGCGAAATTTTGAATTAAATTGTTTGAATGGTATCTCAAATACTTACAGAAAATCAAAACTAGTTTTGACTCTCCTAACTTTGACATTTGCACATATGTTTATTTTTCCTTAAGTGGAAGAAGCGTCCATCTAAGATTATAACTCTAAATATCAGTCAAGAATTATTAACAAAAGATCAAGAACGGTTCACATCATAAGAATCAATCACCAAGTCCACCAAACAGCCCATAACAATCAACGCCTGCACGAAGCAAAGAACAAAACGCAACGTAGATTAATTGGTGCGTCGACATGAACGATCAGACCGCTCAGTGGGCAACAAAGGTGCAAAAACAAAACGTTGCAGACAGATGAACGGAGGGCTTTAGGTTGAGGATGGTAGGTCCAAATTTATTGAGGGATTGGATTACAATTAAACATTTGAAAGAAGTGAACAAGCCAGTAAAAAGTAAAGTAAAATAAAATACACTTTATTGCAAATATAAAACAACAAACATGAGATAGAAAAGTAAATAGTGAAGTACAATTTATGCGCCCTTAAGAGCGATCTCTTCCAGACAACCTTTGGGCAGAGGAAATGATATCAAGAGGTAGTAGGTGTGCAAGGTTAAAACGAATACGAGGTTACTCGTATAAGAGAATTTTATTAGCAAGTGTTATTTTCTCTGATGCAGGGTGAGCAGAATCAGCAATCCCCGAGCAGTGTTGACTTTGCACAGAGCCTCTGGGAGTTCGCGGTAGGGGTGTCGATAGAGGTGCATTGAAGGCAAAACAATTAGAAAAAATCAGACTGGTTAAAAAATGAACTGATGCACTAAAATATAATAGACACGGAGCCGACTCTGACATACTAGATTACGTTGCATTATGAAAACGACACAATGAGCACAGCAGCTCCTTCGACTTTACGTAACATTACCAATAACCATGGCCCACCGCTGGTTCAACAGTCATCTTCTTACTGTCGTGTGTTAGTGACCAAACTATTGTCAGAGTTATTCAGGCCGCCCGTAATACGGGCTCTGTAGACGATTGCTGTCGGACATTGTAGACCTGGAAGTTTTTATTTTACTTTAAGTCTGTTGGATTATCTTATCTTGATAGGGGGCCGGGAATAACCCAGCGGCACTTCGACCCTTGAGGATCTTTTGTGCCTACCCCATTTTACACACTGGTCATCTCAGTGTGCAGGTTTCCTCACGATGTTTTCCTGATCGTAAGTCTTCGAAAAATACGAAAGACTCATTGGTACATGGCACTGCACGGTTTCGAAGTTTGTTGGATTACTTACTGCCTTTCTATATTTTTTATTATACTTGCCGATTTGTCAAAGCACACTCTTTTGATCGCTACGATTAATGGTCGAGATTAAACCAACACTTTGTTAGACGCACGCGCATCAAATGCATAAGTAGGTGCTATTATTTATTCTATGGTTTATTTATGTTGCTGTGAGGAAGAGATAGGTTTGGCAGCGTTTATTCAATGGAAATGTCAAGGTGTCATTGTAATATCTACCTAGGTACCAGTCTGATTGATTCTTCTTCTTTTAAGACGTATTCCTCATTGCTGAAGGCCGTGGATCATTCCAAGGAATTAATCACATAGAACGACTCTCTTGGCAGATTTAATGCGGTGGTTTGCCATTGCCTTCCCCATTTTCTCAGTGTCCAGGTTTCCTCACGATGATTTCCTTCACCGTCAGAGCAGTCGGTAAATGTACGTAAAACCGAAAAACTCAATGGTACATTGCATTGCCCGGTTTCGAACTTGGACCTCCCGCATGGAAGTCCGACGTTCTAGCCACGACGCCACCGACGCTCATAATGATGTCTAATAGATACAGATAGGTAATCAACCGGAGGTATCAAAGGTCAAATCGAAATGCGACCGACAGAGATTCTATTTGTAACAAAGTTTTAATTCCGAAATCATGACTTACGGGTAGATCTTAGTTTCATCTTATTTCATTTAATTATACCTACTTATGTAGGTACATAATTTTTCTGCGTGTCAGTTTTGTGTGCTTTGCTTGTGATCGGATTAAGTAGTGCAATTTAGGTTTAACGACCTCAAACGTTATATTAGTATGGATACGCCTGCGGGATTGCGGGAGTTCGGAAATGTTCTGTATATATTAAATACTTTTTCTCCTAATAGGATTTCCAAAAGGAAATCATCTTATCATCCATTTTGCGAGAGAGAGACAAAGAGATACATACCACTATTCGGGATTTATTGTCTCTTTCTCACATTCACACTTTCTCAGAACGCTCGTATCAGTCGTCGCCTTTGTTATGCCGAAACAATACATTTTCTTAGAATTTTTGTTAAGTGTAACGTAAACTACAATGGCGGCAAATTTAGCCTCGTAAAAATCTCATAAGAATGTTTGATAATATTTTTGAACGATATTACTGTCCTATGTAACCAGCTCCTAGCAAATTTGTAATCCCGGGATATCTTTACTTTTTGGGCATGTCCATGTTCCTATTTCGCCATGGAATCCCGCAAAATTGCACTACCTAATCCGATCATGAGTAATGACGAAATAAACGATGTCTTATTCCACCAGAAAACTCCAAAACCAAAGCCAAAATGTAAAAATAACCGCTGAAATTTTTCCTTTCTAAAATAAAATAGAACCAGTTCACTCGTACCTACACGCCTAGCGATAAAGTAAAGGCAAATTCACACGAGCGTCGATGTAGGAAGCAATAAACGCAGGCAAATAGCCTCGGCGCGAGGTAGCACCTCCTAATAAAAATTCCAGCAAATCAATACGTTCTCTTTACGCTTTTTGTATTGTATTTTATTCTGTTACTCGCCTCCGCCTCCGCGTCGTGCTAAAGGGACAATTCTCAGAGCTAGTGGGGTTGTGCGGGGGTTTGAGAGTCTTGATCGTTGTTAAAGGTTTTCAAGTATTTATTAGGTACACATTGTGCATTGGTAGCGTAGCGGATAGGACGCCGGACTCCCGTGTGAGAGGTCCGGGTTAGAAACCATGTGATGTCATGTACCAAGTGAGCGTCGGTGGTCTAGTGGCTAGGATGCCGGACTCCCATGGGAGGTCTGGATTCGAAACCATGCCATGTACCAATGAGTTTTTCATATTTTTTCGAAGACTTATGTACATTTACCGACTGCTCTAACGGTGAAGGAAAACATCGTGAGATAACCTGCATGTCTGGGGAAATGAAAAGTTTGCGAAGGTGTGTGAAATCCACCAATCAGCATTGGGCCCGCTCGGTGGATCAGGGCGTGACCCCCCTTGTGCATGGGGAGGCCTGTGCCCCAACAGTGGAGACATTAGATACAGGCTGATGACATAGACATAGGCTGATGATGAAGTGACATTTCTATTTTTTCAAAAGAAATCTTGAAAGCAGTCGATAAAACTGCTTTAACGGTGAAGGTAATATCGAGAAAAAAACTGCACAGTGAGATAACCAGTGTGTGATATGAAGAATGCCAAGAAAGTCAATCTATCTGGTTATTTCAATAGAATAATAGAGTATAGAGTATTCATTCATTCATTCATTCATAATCACGTCACGACCCTCTTAGTATGATCACGACTTTCTTTAAAGAAGGTTTCGCCTATCCTTAATAAGAATAAGTTTCTTTGTGCGGTAAGATGACAAAGTATGCATAGTCCATACACCAGTAGAAATACACCGGCTCGTGATCTATTCATCGATTTTCAAATCCTCACTGTACCATCGCTCTACATACTTGAGATAGGTAAATATGTCAGAAAAAATCTAAGAGAGTATCCTACTAAGAAATGGGTTGGCAAGAGACTGACAAAAATGAGGCAGCGGGACCTCGAAATGATTGACAGTAGACTACTGAAGACCCAGCTGTCGACGCACGTCGCTGGTCCGCGAATTTACAATAAAATACCAATACTCCTATCCGAGATACCAAAACGTACAACTGTTTCGTTATTGAATTTAAAAAATGGTTGATCCAAAAGGCCTATTACTCTGTCAACGAGTTCCTTGACGAACGATGTTTGAAACTGTAGATTTATATTCTGCAATACTGTTTTATTTTATTTTAGTTTTTAAACTTGTTGACTTTATACTTACTTTAAGTAAGAAATTTTATTATTATTGATATGACATGCTAACATTTTATTATTTATTTTTGACAATGTATGATCATTACTGAAATAAACGAATATGAATAGAGAAACAGAAACATGTTGAAAATTGTGATCAATAATTTATGAGATGACCTGATTCTTCTCAGAGATTTAGGGACCTAAGTACCTATGAAAGTTTAATAAGTATTTACAATACCAATGAATTATGAAATATCAAAACTCGTCACGCCAACAACAAAAGTAACAGTAAATAGAATACACGTTGGATCCGTGTTCTATTTGCATGCCGTGTTGTATCTTATACAGGGCCCCATCTGTGTGCCGACCAGCATCGTCGTAGCTACCCGGCTTGACATCAGGGGCGCAAATCCTGGAGAGGGCGCTATCATAAATTGTAGCCAAATATTTTTTTTGGTATTTGTGTTAGTATTAATTATTTTTTGTATGTTGTATTATTGTTCTTTTGTTATATGGGTTTTTTATGCCTGAAATAAATATTTATTATTATTATTATCAGAAAACTCGACGATGGTTAATCATTAGACTGTAAAGAGAGTTATAACTCAGCTCGAACTAGCATCGAAGTTACTAAAGTCTGTTTTTGAATCGAAAGCAAATAACACTAACCAAAGAACGTGTAGCTATACGAGTACATGAAGCGATTGATGAGTGTGGAAAAAGCGAGAACGGTTTGTCAGGATCATTGCATGATGTGGAACTCTTTAGGCTCTGCCCATCTCTGTGGGAAACAAGCGTGATACTATGTATGTAGGTATGAGGGCACCGACCTGAGAATTTTCAACATCTTGATCATTCTAAGAGGGTCGTGACGCGATCATTCTATGGAAATAACCACATAGAATGAGACCTTTAAATCAAAAATTGTGCCTACTTTAAAAAGTTTTTAAAGCGCACGCTAATTGGTAACGAACACACTCTATCACCACCAGCGCTCGAGTTTGAGGGCGCAAGATCGGGTTGACACAGGGCGCTAAAACCCTGAATAAGGCACTGCCGAGTGCCGAATGCCGATTGACATAAGCAGGGGTGCGAACGTTTAGCGCTTAGCAGTATTTATTGGCACGTACACATTGGAAAAATTCCAATAAAAGTCGCAGAGGAGCTGGAATTTGGACGCGAAAAGAGTAATGTTTAATTTGCCCGATGAGATGGGACGACGTGATTTGTGAGTCTTTTTATTTGACGGAATTAAACAGTTCCCGCACTAAGTAATGGTTTAAATGGACTATTTTAATTGTTAAGTGTTATGGTATCTCTATTTTATAGACTTTATTTTTCCTTCGTCGGATAGAAATCCAGTTCAGAAAATATAGAATGAACCATGAGTTAATCATCCAGATAACAAAGTTCAAAGGCAAATATGATTCTATAACGCTTGTTCTTCTAAGTCGTATTCCTCATTGCTGAGGGTCGTGATCATTCTAAGGAATTAATCACATAGAACGACTCTCGTGGCAGATTTTAATGGTGTGGTTTGTCATTGCCTTCCTTATTTCCCACACTGGTTATCTCAGTGTGCAGGTTTCCTCACGATGTTTTCCTTCACCGTCAGAGCAGTCGGTAAATGTATGTAAGTCTTACGGGAAAACCGAAAAACTCATTGGTACATGACATTGTATGGACTCGAACTCGGACTTCCCGCATTGGAGTCCGACGTCCTAGCCACGACGCCACCGACACACCATTTAAGAGTATGCATTTGAATATGAATAAATATTCATCATAAAAATTGGATCTTTATCTTTCTACATCTATCATACATAACTGTTGTCTGCTCTCATCATCATCATCAGCAGCCTACTCTAGTCCACTGCTGGACATAGGCATCTCCCAGGGCGCGCCATTGAGCCCGATCTTCGGCTCTTCTCATCCAGTCGCTGCCAGCCACCTTGCGCAGATCGTCGCTCCATCTAGCAGGGGGGCGTCCCACACTACGTTTGCCCAAACGCGGTCTCCACTCCAGAACTCGTCTACCCCAGTGGTTGTCGGTTCTGCGACAGATGTGACCGGCCCACTGCCACTTCAGCTTGCTAATCTTATGAGCTATGTCGATAACTTTTGTTCTATGCCGGATCTCCTCATTTCGGATTCGATCCAGCAGAGATACTCCGAGCATAGCTCTTTCCATAGCACGCTGAGCGACTTTCAATTTGTGAACCAGTCGCACCGTCAGTGTCCACGTTTCGGCTCCGTAGGTCATTACTGGTAGGACGCACTGGTTAAAGACTCTTGTCTTTAGACATTGAGGTATGGGCGACAAGAAGATGTGACGTAACTTCCGAAAAGCTGCCCAACCCAGCTGAATTCTTCTGTCGGCTTCTTTCTCGAAGTTGTTTCTACCTAATTGCATTGTCTGCTCTATACAAATAAAATAATTAATAAATAAATTTATTTTGCAACTTTAATTAATACAAAACTGGTTGATGCTCGAAATCCCGCACTGGGATACCCTATGATACAATTAAAAACATAGGTAATATCCATTGCTTCTGAATCAGACGCATAAATAAACAAACAGGTTCCAAACTCATCATATAGGTTATTCAATATTCATCCGTCGACATGTGTAGACGTTCTTAAAGACTGGAAATAAATCGAAAACCAGTTAGAAATATACTTACAACGTAAATTGTTTTTTTTAAAAGAGTTCAAAACATGACGTATCTGTATTTATTGGTGCTCGTAGCAATGTCTCAAGGCACTCTAGTGGAGGAGCCAAGACTCACTTTAGAGATACCTGCTACAAAAGTGACATATCTCAGCTACGAACCTGATTATTCAGAGGAAGAAGTAATAGACTGGAGTCCAGTTACGACCAGAGGGGACCCTGTTCTTGGGAACAAGGAGAGAGTAGTGGTGCAGAAGAACAAGGTGAGAAGAGATGTAGATGTAGACGAATCCATTCCTCATGTGACCGCCCTTAAAAAGATACCTCACCTGCCATGGGTTGAAGTAATAGAATGGAATTCAGTGAAGTACAGTAGCAGTGGGGAACCTGTTCTTGGGTATAAGGTAAGATTTATGATTTTTAAATACCTTTTTCCAAACTATAGTACGCGACATCCCGGAATGCCGGTGTCTAGTTTGCCTACCGGTACTAAAAGCCGGTATTCCGGGGTGTCACGTACTGTAATATTGAATCCGCAACGTAAGAGGAGCGCGAGGCGAGATAATAAAAGGAGAGCATGCGGCGTGCGGGTGGGGCCTGCTTACACTCTGTCGTTGCGCCCCGCGCCCCTCTAACGTCGCGGGTCGATCCGTCTGTTACGCGGTTTCGTTCTCTATGATGAAGTGACACCACGAGTTGATGTAAAGAGAGCCAATGCTATCGCGTTAGTGCTGTCTCTGTTTTGCTAAGCAATCTCCATCGCATGATATAACATATTTGTTTGTTACTTTCTTAAAAAAATATACCTTTAAGTTTCTAGTTCTGTAAACTATCCAATGTCTCTTAATTTTTTTAAAGATGTTTGCTGAAATTATATTGTTTTAGGTAAAAATTTGGGAGGTCTTAGGCACCACAGTGCTGAAAAATAAAACAGTGGACGGAAAGGAAAAGCTGGTAGAAGTATATATACCACCTCGAGTAAGTATAACTGCCTATTTATTTTATGTACTTAGTAAGTAATGGTAATAATTTACCTTGGTATTTATAAGTATTTTATAGTATTATAATATTTTATAAATGAAATTCTGTTACATAACGTTTTCAATATTGATTGCACACCTACTACCTCTTTCTCGAAATCATTTCCTCTGCCCGCTCTTAGCGATAAGGCCGCCTAAATCATTTCCTCTGCCCGCTCTTAGCGATAAGGCCGCCTAAATCATTTCCTATGCCCGCTCTTAGCGATAAGGCCGCCTAAATTGTACGTCACAATTATCTATCATGTGTTTGTTGTTTTCTATTTGTGCAATAAAGTGTATTTTACTTACTTTACTAAGTTATCATATAATTACATATAACATAGGTTATCGAAGGTGAGGTACAATAAGGAGAACCACGGAGGAAGTATTTATTAATTATCCTTGTATGCAAAACTGTGTTTTCCATCGCGTAATTTCGTACATATTTTCCTTAAACTCAGACATACTTTATAGGTATAAGTAAGGTAGATTGAATGTCAATTTTGAACCAATTGTGCGTGGGATACTTAAAATATCCTTAACTTTTATTTTTTTATTGACTACTAAACCCGCATTTGACCTCGATCTCGCCTGATGGTAAGCGACGATGAGGTCGACGATGGAGCATGCGGGTCCGGTAAATGCCTATTCACTACAGTCATCATCTATTTCTACATGCTTACCCATAAGTATAGCGTCCTATTTTATTAGCGGCAAATATTTCCAGGGTGTCATCTATAGGGTATAAAAATAACGATAGGACAAAAAAGAATTTTTTATACTTACAAAATTTTCGAGAAAAAGGACAAAATTGTTTGTTTAAGAATTCTACAAATGAATGAATTATTGCTATTCTAATACTGAAATAAGAAGTATGAATGAAACTCGTTTCATTCATAACGACGTGGATGAGTTTATGCCACCAAGGCGCAAAATAATGTTTTTTTTTTGTTTTTTTTTTCGTGTAAAGTGGTACATATGACCAGCACATACCCCCTTCCAAATATTGGCTACTAATAAAAAAAGACCTTATATACAGACCTGATTTAACTTTTTTTTAGAGTAAAGACTTTGACGCGCCAAAGAGTGAACCGGTAGAATACAATGTAGAGGGGGCAGACAATGTCAGACTCGTTGTGCTGAACATGCTCGCCAAGAGCCTGTATGAGATCAAGTTGTTGGCTTACACGAAGAGTGGAGATGGACCCCTTTCCGAAGGCATAAGGGTAGGTAGTTCTCTTGACGTGTGGTTTAGTAGCTATCTTATTGTTAGAGTTTTTTTGTTGTTGGAATTTCTATTTCCTCCTCCTCGCATCGTAATCCTTAATGCTGAGGGTCGTGACCGCCTTCTGGCGGATGATCTTCCTCCATTTATTTCTGTCCCCGGCGGTGTGGATGGCATCGTGAACTATAGAGTCAAGGGTGGTGTGAATTTGGTCGGACCAGCGCATCTGACTACGTCCTCGAAGCCTCTTCTCTTCCATTTTCCCGGTCACGATAAGTTTCTCGAGGTTGTCACTGTCTTTCCTGGCAATGTGACCGAAGTACTCGAGAATTCTACGAAGGCACTCGGAGGACAGTCGTGAGGTGATTTTGAGTTCACGTAGAATGGATGTTGGTACGATGTGCTGTCCACGGAATTCGGAGCATTTTTCTCCAGCACATAATTCCGCCAATTCACGTCGTATGGGACTTATCGGAGACCCATCGGAGCTGTTCAAGTCCGTCGTATGACGGAATGACTATTGTCGAACAACTTCAGAGCCGGGACCGACAGTTTAACATATTATCCGAATTTATAATAATTTATATCAATCACTGCATCGTGAGACACAATGATATTTGGTTAAGTCATTTGCGTCTTTTAGTGAGACTTTTGTAGTTTTTTTTCTTCTTAAACTTGTTTTGTTTCTTTAAAAATCTTTTCTTTTTTATTTTCCAGATGCGAAGATATTACGACAGATAATTGACGAAGGTTCTAGAAAGGCATTACTATAGAAACATTGTAATTTGTAAACTGCAATAGGGAATATGCATGTGATTCAAATATTTTTTTAATCTTTATTATTACAGAAATGTTCCTTTACCATTTTTTATAATTTAATCGCTTTTTAATTAAGAATTTAAATAAATAAAAGTACGAAAAATGTGTCAGAAATTCAAAATAGCAAAACGCAACGCTATTGGTTAGACCGAAACGTGACGCCAGCGTCCATGTTGGATTGTCAACACACAAGTAATTTCCTATGGCTGAACACTCCACGTGACGTCACAGAAAGCGCAAAATGGAGGCGTTTAAATCGCCAGATTTAATTGCAGTTTCAAATATTTATTTTTATAATAAATATTCATATTTATATAAATGATATATAATATATTTTGTATGGTAATGTACCAACGTAAACAACCAATTAAAACCATAAAAATAATAAATATAGGTACCCTAATATTGTTTGTTACACCTCGAATAACAGTGCTAGAGTATTCCATGACCTTCTGTAAGAAGAACACACACACTCTTATAATGTTAACTCTGGCAACATTCCTTTGAATCTTCCTACGATTCCAAAATCAGTTTGGCATTCACGTTTAAACCTTTTATTATTGAATTCAATTAAAATATTTTTTGGAATTGTGAGGAAACCAACAAAACAAATCAAAATGTTTTATTGGAAGTACTTTATAGTACATTTTTACAACGTCATTTATTTTTTTACTCTACCACCGCTTCGTAAGGTACTGTACCTGAAAGAAAAGAAACGGCGCAAGAAACTTTCAGCAGCACATATTTTGAAATAATAGCAAAAAAGTTTTTCAAACGCTTTATTTGTGTTAGTCAACCAATCCTCTTTGGATCCGCAAAGTGGAAGTCCGCACTTTGAACACCGTCTTATGGAATAGAAGTCATATAACCTCTAATACTAATAATGTCAAGAAAATAATATGCCCAATTTAATGAAAAATGAAATGAAAATGAAATGTTTATTCACTTATTACAAGGCACAATAATAGGACCTCCGACGTACAAACTAGGTCGAAACCTGTGTCTTGTAAGTCGGGACTCCGTCGCACTTTCCGTGCAAGCAAATGACAATTTACAACTACTATATACTATACCTAAAATGAATTTGGAACAAGTTAATCAAAAGGAACTTATAATATACCTAATGATATAGCAAGTATAGAGACGTAAATATTGAAACATGACACGCATAACATAGGTACGTACAAAAAGTGCGTCAAGTGGGCTGAACAGTGGACAGTGGACTGGATGGGCCGGATTAGAGGCTTAGTGGATAGTGGGTAGTGGATAGTTCGCGACTGACACATGTCACCTGGCCTTAACATGGGGCTTACGAGTTTAGAAGTTTGGATAACTGATTTAGAGACCGATTTCATTATTAATTCGGATGCGAGATGAATGGAATGCAAAAATCGATGCTTTGCGGCAGAAATGGTGGTGCCACCCCAGGCTGACTCTACACTCTACACAGTCATATCATCTTCAAAAAGAGTGATATTGACTCTTTGAAGATGCTATGACTGTGTAGAGTGTAGAGTCAGCCTGGGGTGGTACCACCATTTCTGCCGCAAAGCATCGATTTTTGCATTGCTGTATTCCAGTTTAAAGGACAAGAGAGCTACCGCAATTACCGACACATGAGGGACTCCATCCAAGTCTTTGATTTGATTGATTTGAAAATATCTTTATTATGTCATATAATTACTTAAAGTTATGGTTCCCAATTCAGTATACATGAGCCTAAATTGGAACTAGATATTAGATGTTGTCTGTCAGACTAAATAAGTGTCTATATCACACTTTAAACAATGTACTTATTAATATCATATCTTATTATTACCATGTAACTACACTCGCACCATGCCATCACCCTCCCATACCCTCAGTACCTCACATACACACTAATATCCTCATTCATACAACACAACACGCACACACTGTTGCTTTCTTCGTCCGTGCAGTCACTGAGGGGCCAGCTGAAAATCAGCGCTGTGGCTTGCCTCAGCATTATGCTGAGCTGGTGTACCCTTTGTGGCACTGTACCGCACCGTATGTTTTGTGCTGCATGTATTAATCTTTGTATACTTCTGTATTGTGTTCTATATTCTGGTGTACTACATAATACAAACTTACAATTAAAATACGGATTGATCTACTTTATGTAATCTTTAGTAACTAGAAAACAGTTTATTTCAATTTCCAAGTCATTAAACCCCATAGAAAATCCTATTACCTCATTATAGTAAGGTAAGATACGAGTATCTGTGGGCGATGGGGACCACTTACCATCAGATGACCCGTTTGGACGTCTGCTCTCTTTATATTATAAAATAAATGTTTCTTACTACCTTGTTCCGCTGGCTCAGCGACCTAACTCGATCTTGTATAAACAATAAAACAGAATTCAAAAATGTCACTAAATCCGCATCGCGGAAAGTGGAACATAAAAACAGATATCACTTAGAAGCTACCGTTAGAGTCGTACAAACAACATCCAGTAATTGATTCCTGCCCACGCTATTGTCCCAGCGTTCAGCTGTAACCCGAGCTGGTGAAACAGGACACCACCTTTTACCTTCCTTTTACTGAGGGCAAACACGGCTCAGGTGATAGTCGCAGGGTGGAATGGAGGGTGTACTATTTGCTTTAGGGATGAAACAGAAACTGCTATTGGTAAGCCTTGGAAATGACAATAGAAATCTTTGTTTTTACGATGGAAAATAAAACCGATTGAAAGATACTGTCCTAAACTTAGAAATAAGAAATGAAATTAAAATTAAGAAAATTACAAATTTATATAAAAGTAGACTTTCTTAACGTTTAAGCTGCAGCAAACAAGGTAATTAATCATATTAATAAATAAATAAGAAAGCCTTTTATTGTCCTTATCTAAATTATAATTAAAATAAGGTTATAATGTTATAATATGTCACATTTTTAAACATTCAATCATAATAATTATATCTATAAATACAATTATATACATTTAAATTTGAGTACATACCCCCTGGACCCCTAGACCCCGTCTGGGTGAAGGCCTCCTCCAGTTTTTATATTAGCACTCTGATTTCGTATCAGTCGGGCTGCTGAAGCAGAACGAATTTCAAATATTGTTTGTTATTTATTTTCGTATGGTTAGTGGCCAATTGTCAGAGTTGTTCAGGCCGCCTTTTGTCCTCTGATATGGCTTAACAACTGCTGTCGAATGACAACAACCGGGACCGACTGTATAACATGTTCCCCGAGACATGGATGGACACAGATGCAACGTCTCTGACTGCGCCCAAAGTTAGGCTATGAGGGTAGTTCCCATTCGATCCGGTGTCTTTGATCCGTTTTCCCATTCGATCCGGTATTTTAATTTTTTTATTTTCGTTAGATCTTGTATGCACCGGATCACAATAAAATAAACTCCCCATTATTGGGGAGTAAGTATAATTATTACGATCCATTGAAGAAAAAATATAAAAGAAGCTTCCTTATTATCTCTCGTGAATTATTTTTTTTCTGTACGAATGGGGTTTCAAATTTATTAATATATAGAAAGAAGCTCTCCCAGGTCACTCATTGAACGCTTGTTCTTTGTATTTGACGCATTTGTTTGTACTAATATTATTTAGGACAATAACGAATTAATATACGAAAGCTATTGATACCCACATACCCTATTTCATACTTTACTAACATCTTACCTACTTCCTAATTAACGGAACTAAGTCACCCAATTTCTGTAATAATACAGACCGGGTCTATCCCCTGAGGAAGCCCACTTGCACCACACTTGTTATAGTTAATTAAGGCCATCGATCAGCGCAGGACATTGATCGAAGTGATAATCCTCCGTGTCATTCGGAGGTTTTTTTTTAAACTCCCATTGTTTATTTTGTCACCGCGATAAGTCAGGAAATGCTCCCTTCGCTTTTCTCTTTCGTCTGCCACAAAGATCCTGTAGATGTAGATTGCTTCCTATAGAGAAGTTTTATATGGAAATCGCGTGTACCAGTTGGCGCATGCGATGTGAACAATTTCCCATTCATTAGCCGGGCATTGAAATGTCAAATGTATACGTGTGTTCGCACATATGTAAACAAACCTTTTGGCCATTTTTCATATTCGGACAAAATGTAGGTAGATTAATACTGTGCCGGCTCGCGATATAGTTCTACCTGCTTTTTTCTTTGTTTACGTTCGACAAGGGGCGCGTCACATTGGCTTGCTACCGGCCATCGACGAACCAGAACTCATTTGACCGCCAACTTGGCTGCGGGTTTTGTCATGTGCTTTCCGAAGACAAAGAAGTTGCTCGAATATTGACTGTTTCGCTAATATTTATGTGACGTTGTGTTTAAATTGGTGTCTGCTTAAATCTGTTGTAACGCGTGAACATTTTAGGAGATCCCACACTCAGTGGATACGCTGTACTGCATCCTGTGACATCATCCGCTATCTCATCAGACGCAAGGAGAGGAGTCGACAACAAGATCAAAGGTAGGTGGGCTTATATGGTCACCTGTGCGACTACCCATAACAAATTCCGCATTTTATTCGAAAAACCCCAAATACAGTCCACTATACGAACTTTCCCCAAAACCTCAGCGACCTATTCGCGTTTCGTAACTTTCACATCCAACGTGCATTTTCCCAAATCCTTTGGTTCGCTGTCAGTGCTCACATCTATTTCTATGGTCTGCCATGTAAAAGAAATCGTCGAAATAAGGAAAGATAAACTACTTAGTTTTTCATTCGATAGGTCGTGAGTTTTTGGAAAAAAAGATTAAGCTTTTTGAAATTTCGACAGCTACTTGTATCTCTTCTAATCGTGTGTCTCATTTACTCGTATAAGGGTCGAAAAGACTTTCTTTGAAACATGAAAGATCTTAAAATGTATTTATCTCTCTAAGTTAAGAAAAAATAAGTGGCATAGTTCCATAGACTTCTCCATTTTATACACTAGCGAGAGCGTCGGTGCCACAGTGGCTAGAGCACCGGACTCTCATGCGGTAGGTCCGGGTTATTTTTCGAAGACTTACGTACATTTACCGACTGCTCTAATAGTGAAGTAAAACATCGCGAGGAAACCTGCACACTGAGATGACCAGTGTGTAAAATGGGGTAGGCACAAAAGATCCTCAAGGGTCGAAGTGCCGCTGAGTTATTTCCGGCCCCCTATCATAAGATAAGATTATACACTAGCTAGTAGCTACCTATCTCTACTCTAATCTCAGTGTGTAAGTTTCCTCACTATGTTTTCCTTCACTGTTAGAGCAGTCGGTAAATGTACATAAGCCTTCGAAAAAACCAAAAACTCAATTAGTTAATGGCGTGCTTGTTTTCAACTGCTCTATATTTATTGAAATCTTAATTTGAAATACGAAAGCTCTTAAAATGTGTTCATCTCTATAAGTTAAAACTAACTAACTCTCTAGTTAAGTAAAACTAACTAACTCTCTTATATAACGTTTTCCATATTGATTGCACATCTACTACCCCTATTTCTCGAAATCATTTCCTCTGCGAAGGTTGCCTGGAAGAGATCGCTCTTAGCGATATGGCCGCCTAAATTGTACTTCACTATTTCTATCTTTTGTTTGTTGTTTTCAATAAAGTGTATTTTACTTTACTTTACTAAGTCAAGTTGAGTTCAAAGTACGGCCTAATCTTACCGCAAGTATATTTTTACTGCATCGCCGCTATAAACTATAAATAAGTGCAAAAGGTACGTACCTATAGTATGTGAGCAATTTCCCGGCGGAGGTAACAAAGTCTAAGGGAGTGACCGCACGCTATATATCGCGTAAGTGACGATGTGCGTAACGTGGATGTGACCCTTAAAGAAATATTTTCATAAGGCAATCTGTTCGTCTTGGGATAGGAAAATTGTATGTAAAAAAAGAGTATATTTTGCTATGGTAATGCAATAACATTCCAGTTTTCAATAAAAAAATCGACAACTTGCAAAGTTCACTACAGTTGCATTAGTAATAGTAATATCAATAGGTTGGCCACTAACCATACGATAATCAAGGAAGCAAGTATCTGCATATATTTTTTCCTCTTGTTTTACATAATTTGTACGCGTATATATGTCTACTTATCGTACTTTCTGTATGTTAAAGTTCTAGCTGGAAGAAATCTCTATTTTAGAGATAAGTGCTACCTGTTTACGTCAAATTAATTGTTGTCGTTTCTTTTGTAATTTATATGTGTGCAAATAAAGTATAGAGTATAAAAGTTCTCTCAACTTCTTGCCCAGCTTGCCGATACTGTAAGCTGCCAATATAGATATCTACCATTGAAACAAATAGAAATATTACAAAATGAAAACAACCACCGTAAACTCTGTATTACATCAGGATAATATTATGAATGACGAAAGAATTCATTATTGATTTGTCTGTTATCCTTGATTTTTACTCTGTGCAAGACAAAACGTCACCACAGAACCAATCACTGTACTTACCTTGTACCCGAGATTTACTTATGTTATGTATTAAAAGTATATAAACCAATAAATATTTCATATTTCACTCTTCTGCACTATACTGTCGGTAACTTATTAATAATTCTTCTATCGCCTTGGTTGCCTGGAAGAGATCGCTCTGAGTGATAAGGCCGCCTTTGTACATTTATTCTATGTTTCCTTTCCTATGTAAATTTCTTGTGTGCAACAAAGTATTAATCTATCTATCTATCTTACCTAAATTCGAATCCTTCACTGTATTCCGATTGAAACGATGCTATCAAAAAATTCTTCTGTGATAAACTGATAAATCTAATCATTATCGATATCAACATCTTCGTTTGCAACAGCTTGCATCTCTTTCAGGAGAAATGTTACGGTTGTCTTGGGTAAAGTCATTCCAGTCTTATCCATGTGATTCTCTCGCGAGGTCCGGCGGTAATTGGTGCTATCAGAGCGGGCTCGGCGCCATAAAGAGGTGAAGCGAGGTGGGTGAGCAGCCGATGGACCGTGAGGGCCGACAGGGAAGAATGTGCAGCTTTTATACTTATAGAAAGGGCCTGTTTAACACACAGGCTATAAGAATTGGTATAGGTAACAATGGTAATGTACGTAGATCAATAGGAAACAGCTTTATTACCTTGTCTCTTTAACTGTAATTTTATTTATGATGAAATCAAATTGAGTGCGCATCGGAATTGCACGACCTAATTCCAGCATCTCCATTCCGCCTTCGGACTACCAGCCGCGGGGAGGGGTTCCATCCTTATGTTGTCGATATCCCATCTGCTCGTGCGAAGCGATTTGCTTCTTCGTTCATTATGCGAACGGCTAAGGAATGGAACAGCCTGCATTTCCCGTCTGTATTTCCCGAAACCTACAACCTTGGGATCTTCAAGGCCAGAGTGAATAGGCAATTACTGGACCCGCATGCTCCATCGTCGACCTCATCGTCGTTTACCATCAGGCGAGATCGAGGTCAAATGCGGGTTTAGTAGTAAATAATAAAAAATCATCATCACAACAGAATTTTCTTCACTGTTGAGACAAAGGTTTGCCTTGACACGCTCGTTGGACGCTTTTATAAATGTACCTGCACAATATATTCAAGACTTTGACACAATCTTCTCAGCACGAATCAGAATAAAAGTAACAAAATCTGAAAACTTTATCCTATCTACATTATTGGACAAATAAACGATTGAATCCAAATCTGAATTTGAAAAGTTGTTGTTTTGTTCTAACAAATTAATTTTCAGGCGTGTAGAGCTTTCATCTTTGTAATGGAAATAAAATAAGAAAGAAGAGAAATAGGTCTCTAGTATACATTGAATTAACAAACCAAAGCCAATAGAGTTTTAACCTAAATCGAGATTAATAACGAGTCAATTTACACGTTCCGGACGAATCCAACCAAATACGCAATTCTAGTTACGACCTTCCCACAAGCAGCTAGTGATCGAAAACCGCAAAAGGGAGAGAATCTTGCATTGAGAAAAACTATCCCGAATGGGGTGGTTACACCTACGCCGGCCCTACCTTTGCTAAAAGCCGCTCGTTTAAGGTTAACCGACCGATTTGTAGGTCCAATTGACTACCAATGAATAGTACCTTCGAACCAAAGTGCTTTGCCTTTTTCTCGGAGGTAAATGTTAATGAATCGACTACCATTTGCTTTAATGTGTGAGGTGAGGTTTAGATTTAGAGAGTTATTTCTGATGTTTTGTCAGAGTCAAGAAATTGTGAAGTCACTAACAATTCAATTACATATTTATACTATGCTCTGTTTTCTTTTTGGTAAGGTAATAAAGACGAAAGAAACTGTATAGTGAAACAATCATGGCAAGAAGAAGAATTAAAGAGATTCACAGAAGGCGAATCTTAACTTAAAGTGTATTTTACGTTAACTTTAATAGTGTCTAATTTCAAACTAAAATCAAATTTAACCCACTAACTTATTCAAAACATTTACTGATCGTTAGAGCGTTGGTAGCACACTCCCATGCGGGAGGTCCGGGTACGAAACCACGCAGTGTCATGTACCAATGAGTTTTTCGTATTTTTCGAAGACTTACGTACATTTACCGACTGCTCTAACGTTGAAGGAAAACATCGTGAGGAAACCTGCACACTGAGATAACCAGTGTGTAAAATGGGGTAGGCACAAAAGATTCTCAAGGGTCGAAGTGCCGCTGGGTTATTCCCGGCCTAAGATAAGATACTGCGGGATCACAGCCGCGAGTCTCATAACGTACTATCTCTCTCTGGAGTTGAACACAGCAATGTTACTCACTTCCTTCCTTCTTTTATTAAATGCCCCCTGCAGTTTGCAATTTACCAATGTCACGTAACATCGAAACATCGAGAACTTAATAATTTTTTTCACCTTGTTTCTAACATACGAATACAGAAGCACAACATAATAATACAAAACATTTAACCCACAAGCAACTTGTTCAAACTCTCCGAGTCCTGTTCCCAGCCGAGAGAGCCTCGCAATCTCTCAGAGGAACAAGACGGTGAGTGCTCCACTTAATAATATTTTTCACCTTGTTCCTAACATACGAATACAGAAGCACAACATAATAATACAAAACATTTAACCCACAAGCAAGATGTTCAAAACTCTTCGAGTCCTGTTCACAACCGAGAGAGCCTCGCAATCTCTCAGAGGAACAAGACGGTGAGTGCTCCACTTAATAATATTTTTCACCTTGTTTCTAACATACGAAAACAGAAGCACAACATAATAATACAAAACATTTAACCCACAAGCAACTTGTTCAAACTCTCCGAGTCCTGTTTACAGCCGAGAGAGCCTCGCAATCTCTCAGAGGAACAAGACGGTGAGTGCTCCACTTAATAATATTTTTCACCTTGTTTCTAACATACGAATACAGAAGCACAACATAATAATACAAAACATTTAACCCACAAGCAACTTGTTCAAAACTCTCCGAGTCCTGTTCCCAGCCGAGAGAGCCTCGCAATCTCTCAGAGGAACAAGACGGTGAGTGCTCCACTTAATAATATTTTTCACCTTGTTTCTAACATACGAAAACAGAAGCACAACATAATAATACAAAACATTTAACCCACAAGCAACTTGTTCAAACTCTCCGAGTCCTGTTCCCAGCCGAGAGAGCCTCGCAATCTCTCAGAGGAACAAGACGGTGAGTGCTCCACTTAATAATATTTTTCACCTTGTTTCTAACATACGAAAACAGAAGCACAACATAATAATACAAAACATTTAACCCACAAGCAACTTGTTCAAACTCTCCGAGTCCTGTTTACAGCCGAGAGAGCCTCGCAATCTCTCAGAGGAACAAGACGGTGAGTGCTCCACTTAATAATATTTTTCACCTTGTTTCGTTTTCCAATTTTCCGCAAGTCACTCTCCTGGGTAACGGGCCGTGTTTTGATTTAGAAATGTGCCGGGAAACAATCGAGCGCTTTACCTCTACGACACGACATAGATACGATGCTATGATAAATAAAGGCTTCTCAGGTGGGACTTTACGAACGGGTTTGATTACAAGTATGGTATCTTCCGCCAGACCATGGGTCACCTGCTCTGTTGTCTCCGTCCACCTGCCCACGGGATGACCTAATTAAAGCCAACCAAAATACAATTGAAGTCACTTCATTCTGGTCTGGCAGAATATAGAGGCTCGATTCTCCATTGACTCGACAGAAAAAGAAAGCTTACATACAAAATAAAAAATATAAAATAATTTATTTACCACAAAAATTTTACAATTGTTTTTAAGTTTACTATTGGACCCCGCACTAGGGTGACCCTGTGCCGCGGCGATCCTTAAATACATTACCAATATGTATTAATTAACTAATTAGGACTCAGTTGTAGTTTACAGTTTACCTGTATACCTACTTCAGACAACAATAAGAAGAATCATGTGCATAGCATATGTGTCTGTATGTTAAGGTGGGAAAGGGTGTGTGGGGTGAATGTGCGGTATATATGTGTGTGTGTGTGTGTGAGAGAGAGAGAGAGAGAGAGCTTATGAGCGATAAATTAATGATTTGCCTTTTTATGTAAAGGATTATTCTGGCGTAGATTTAAAAGCGACTGAATGACATTATTTGGAATCTTTATATAAGAGTGGAAATCTCTCATTATATTGTAACATTCATTAGTAATTATTCATTACAACGATTCATTTTCAAGATAACCAACTGATATTTATTTAGGCTACTAATCAAGAACTTCTGGTTCTGGATTAGTATGTGTTTGAACGGTATTTGTTTGAATGTCATTTGTGTTATGGTTACAGTACTGGATCTATTAAAAGTCAGACCATTATGTCCATGAACTAAGGAATGATCTGCCCCATACAAATTTTTCCTTATTCCAAGAGTATTTTGAATCGTCGTTTCTAAAAGTCTTTGTTTTGCGTCTCCTGTGAGGTGTTGTGTTGCGGTCGCCGGAACTCTAAAGTTATTATTTTCTAAATAAATAACTTACAGCCTTGGTCTTGGAGGCAATTTTATTACATAAACCTCTAGCTAGACGTCTATAGACTTTTGCAATTACAGCTTTTATTTCAGTTTTCACTTTACCTTTTGGGACGGGAGAATATCCCTACCGCCTCTGGTCAAGCGTGTCGTATGAGACGACTGAACCGAGGAACTAGCTGGTGATAGAAACCCTTCAAGATCCTCCTGGATAGCGATCACCCCTGTTATTAAGTTTGTCGTCAAATATCTTTGCTTCGGTGTTGATGTGTTTCGGCAGTGTTGAAAGAAAAGCCAGTGCTTACCCAAGCCCGTGTGCTCAATCTTCAGCCTTATCGACACTTTCCCAGGTGAGATTGAAAAAAAAACCTTACTACTCCTTCATAATAACGTATATGACCAAACTACATTATCCTCAAGCCTGTGTATAAGGTAGGTAAGTATTTACACTTCGTCCTGTGTATCTTTGGTAGAAATAATTTCATTTTTCTCCCTGCGGTGTCCACTGGGCGACACGCTTTGACCCCACTTGTGGCAATCTAATTTGTTCCCTCTCATATCTGGCGCTGGCCAAACATTCCGGTAAATTGACCAACTTTCTTTAAGATGGCCGATACTCGTGAGATCAATTAAAGTGGTCGATATTTCACGAATGTCTACCTCTTGTTTGTTGGATATTTAAGCTTCTATAGATATAATTTTTTTTATTTACTATATTAAAAGAAAATAGATGAGCAAACGCCTGATGGTAAGCGGTCTTCGTCGCCCATAGACATGTCACCTCAGTTAAATATTATAAGAGGGTTTTCGATGTACTGCTAACCTTAAAGACGTGTGCCTCATGTGCCAGTAATTACTCACGCTCTCCTTCAAACAAGAACGCAGCTACACAAGCAGTGCAGATCTGCGACAGAAAGAGGTACAATGGTGGTATTTCTCCAGGCGACCTTGCAGATTTGGTAAGGTCTTTACTAAAGATTTGGGCGCCACTAGTCGGATTTCTGTGGTCTCTACCTTCAAAAACCGAGAATGATTTTACATTAACTTTTAAAGGTAACACAATAATAATAAAAACACATACACACACACACCTTACACGCCCACTCACCCTCTCTCACAGTCACACCCTCAAACACACACACAATGCATTCCCACCATCCCTTATTATTGTTATTTTTGTTATTTTAACCTTTATTATTGTTATTTTTTGTCTTTCTTTCAAATTTTGTCAGTTTTAAATTTTCCCATGTTCTGTTACATGTTCATTTGCACTGGTCACAGAAGAGATCTGTCCTCTGAGATACAGGAACTTCCTAGTTCGGAGGTCAGCGTTTATTGTAAACTAACTGGTTGCTCACTAATTTTATTTAGTATAATATAACCTATGCTTAAGTTCCTACTGGTGTATGGACTATGGATACTTTGTCATCTTGCCGCAGAAATAAACTTATTCTCTTATTCTTATTCTCTCTCTTATTTAAAATCTTGCTAGGATGCTTGACAATTGAATCTAGTTAGACCATGAAGGTTGGAACGCCCGGGGGAGATTTTTTTTTCATCCATGAGTTAGACACCTGACTTTACTTGGAATCTACTTTAATTTTAAAAAAGACAAGCAAATCCATGCCAAACATTTGGCCACCAACATTGGTTGTCCCCACAACTTTTGTCATAAGATATCTCAAGATACGAAGGGGCGAAGACGCAGGTAACTCGACGGAAAATCTAATTTACCAAATTGAATTACATTGTCCACTAACTCCGGGATATATTTCTTTGGCAAGTCCTTTTCTTGACATGTTATTGTATGTGATGTCATGTGAGATGGATATCAAAATTTCGGCGATTGTAATGGATGAGTATTATTGTCACAAAGGTACTTCTGTTGAGTATTTTTGGTTGTGATATTTTGGAATTTAGGATCTTTCCTTGTGTTTCTTTTCAAGGATTTTGAAAACTGTTCTGTGAAAGAAATCTTCCTAGCATACTCGTATATCTGAAGATCAATTCCAATGATAGGTTCTTGCACCAAAAGTGCAAGAACTTTACTCGGATCTGAGTATTATCCTCGATCCTTATTATGACCTACATATCCATAATTTCTGTGTTATGTGACCAATGCGATAAGGAATCCTAGCTGAATAGTTTCTACTTTTAATTACCAACTGAAGTACCCTGAAGTATTGAAGTAGGTAAGTACTTCAGCAGTTCTTTGGGACATCTTACCATATCTCATCATTGTTATCCTGCATTAGTCCATTGCTGGGACATAGGTCTCTCCCTAGGGGCGTCACTGTCCTCAAAGACAGGAAGCCAATCCTCGGCTTCCCTCTCTTGGAGTACAAGTTACTACCAGCAACCTATGCTCCTACCTGTCAACCCACATTTCTTAATCTCTACTCAAGAACTACCTTCCCTAAGTCTTCCCCTCTTTCCACATCCACCGTAAATAACACCATCCTTTTAAATTTGGACAGGATTCGAAAGTTAGTCTTGCTGATACAGACAATTTCTTGGGTAATAATATTCCCTTCAAATAATGTAATACACAGATTTCCTCGTGAGGGCTTCCTACTTTATTTTCCCCTTCACTTGTACCTGGCATTTATTTCCCCTTTTCCCCGAACTCCAATGGTACCAAAATGGCAGAGATGCCAGGGCCGGCCGCAGGAGTGCGGTTACAGCAGTTAAAAGTAACAGACGCCACGTGAGTTAGCTGCAATTTAAATGTAAATCAGACTCGGGGAGGATAGGCAGGGAGTCGACCGCTTTTGTGCCACTTCAAATAGGGAACTAGATTTATCATACTAGACGACTAGCCTTCCGTTGATACCTAGCTCGACTCATGATTGGTTGATGGTTAAATACGACAAAAAAATATAGTTTTAGGAAAACACGTTTTAGTTTTTATTCTTCAAACTACCGGGCACAATATATCTTTATGCCCAAAGGTAAGCTGTTAGAGAACGCCTCATGGCGTTAGTCATCTGTACACAAAAGTGTAAAAGTCTCAATAAATAAAAAAATAACATAACAATATAACTATCACGTCCATAATCCCCGAGGGGGTAGATAGCGGAACCACCTCCAATGAAACCAAAAATAAACTAATAATTAAATTAAATAAAAATGTAATTTTAATTGACATTTAATTTATTTTTGACATAATTTATTTAATCATTTAATGTTTTAAAAAGAAAACATCTGATACGAAAAATAAGTATAGACTTTGTGATAAGACTTTATGAAATCAGAACTATATAGTTAATTAATAAAAAATAATAAAAAAATACCTCTTTTACCTGTTATTATTTATCGACCAATCCGTTCATCCAGATAAACATTCACTTCTGTTATGTGATAGCCAAGCCGAGCCATATCATTCGGTCTTTTGCCAAAAATATTGATCGGAGCATTTGGTAAGCGGGAGCTGCATTCGTTGCTAACAAGAACCTACTGTACCATCATCCGTGTCGATCTTATATATATAATATAAAAGAGAAGTATATAACATGTGTATATTATTATTTAACGACCTTTCAGACGATATAAAATTGTTAGAAGGAACATAATTTAAGACATAATTAACTAAATGGTTTATGACACATTGTATTTATTCTGTAATTGAGTTTATTAACCATAAAAATAATTGAATTCATAGTGTGAGTATAAAGTTTTAATGTTGATGGGAATAAATAGGTCATATAATATTATTGACGACAAGATTTTAAGATTGCTTGCAACGATTTATTTTGTTCGAAATATTTGCATGCCATAATGTGGCTGAATACTACTACTATATATAAAATAATAAGATCTTTTGTTATATAGTATTCTAAGCAAATAAACAATTTCTATTTCTAATCTACATTACACTTTCATGACAGTAGCTCCTGGCCCACACAGGGCCGTCTTCAGTCTCCTGAGACGAATCTAATTGCGTTTTTGCTGAGGTGAGCGAAGTGGCTGTGTTCACTTTTATATACCGCCGTGTCGCGTCCTCCAGGATCATCAGGTAATTGTTGTCGAAGGAGCGCTTGAATTTTTATCACCTCAAATAAGTTAGGGTAAGATACGAGAGAGCAAAGCAAACACACACACACACACACAATATGTATCACAGGTTATTAGTTCAATTTTTTTTTTCTTTTTGGCAAATTCTTACCTTCTATTTGATGTTTAGTTTTTAATTTTAATTATTTTTTACCCACGTTCACTATCGCTCCCAGTAACATCTTGGGATAAGGGGGGAAATGAAAAACAGCGCTGCATATTTGGTACCCGAG
This sequence comes from Hofmannophila pseudospretella, assembly GCA_947369225.1. Lineage (NCBI taxonomy): Eukaryota > Metazoa > Arthropoda > Insecta > Lepidoptera > Oecophoridae > Hofmannophila > Hofmannophila pseudospretella. Next base: position 14,730,512 of record OX376318.1, on the reverse strand, counting down.
TATGTCAGCATTTGCTGACTTTCCCCCCTTTTGCCAAATATACATTACATATTCATTATACAGGGTGTAACATTAAGAACGGTCAGTATGGGAAAGTCTGAAACTATAAGACATACGAAGATCTGTTCTTAGGAACCATATCATCAATTTTAGTAACAAGAAAAACTGTATTCATACATTTTTTTAAAAACCTGTACTCAGCCTGGGAATCGAACCCGGTTGTTTTGAAAAAAAATCCAACACTATTTCTATTTAGATATCAATTGTGTAGGTCTTAAGGAATAAATGTTAGTATGAAACGTGATGTCAAGCAGCCATAGAGACAATTTTAACGCAAATTCACCACCTGAAGATACAAAATTCAATAGTAAGATCGTTACCTAAACGAGTTGAATGTTGTATTTTCAAAATGGTAGTCATTTCGAACACCTACTAAAATAAATTAAAAGATATGGAAACAATGCGTTTTATTAATTTTAAACATCACGTTTCATACTAACATTTATTCCTTAAGACCTACACAATCGATATCTAAATAGAAATAGTGTTGGATTTTTTTTCAAAACAACCGGGTTCGATTCCCAGGCTGAGTACAGGTTTTTTTTAAAATGTATGAATACAGTGTTTCTTGTTACTAAAATTGATGACATGGTTCCTAAGAACAGATCTTCGTATGTCTTATAGTTTCAGACTTTCCCATACTGACCGTTCTTAATGTTACACCCTGTATATCATATTATAATTCTTTGTACTATAATTTTAAATTTTAAATTGTTAGGTAATTCGGCAATAAATATATTATTTCTATTTCAAAGAGCTTTCGATGCAAATATTTGAGGTTTATTACAGCAATTTAACCAAAATCCAATCGGCGGCACTTCGTTAACAACTGAAAAATGTTTGACACATATGTTTTCTATTACTTATTGGATACTAAAACATTATTAAAGAATTATATTACGTATATCCGTGAAATAATTCTACTGTTCACTTTCTGCAGAGGCCACGAAATTAGCCATTATTGGCCGCGGATCATGGCGAGGCCTTTTAACGATCCAAGGCAAAAATGGCTATTTCGGCCGATGCTCGTATAGTGCTGTTCTCAAATATTGCGAGGAAATCGAAAAAAATCACATTCCAAATACGCTTCCAAATCGAAAGTACCAATGACGCGCAACCGATGCACGGAATCGAATGTAATCTCTTTCTTTAATCCGCACTGAGTTTTGGTGTTACAAATTCGGATTTTAAAAAGACAAAAGACGAGAGGATTCCTGGCCTTAGTTCGGTAAGGGTGTATGAAAATCCATTACTGTCGTCAATTTAAACAATATATAAGTATTTGGCTTCAAGGCAGGAACTATGTCCCTAACTAACTCCCTGGCTCAAAATTCAAATGTATTGAGCACATTTCCGAGCATCTTTGAGAAAAAAAAATTGAGCCTTCCGGCTTTCCACCGCCTCGAATGTGTTCATTCATTTCCAACCCATATCCGCCCACTGCTGGGTATAGGCCTCTTCTTTCGTGCGCCATGTTAAACGGTCCTGGGCTAACCTCGTCCACAGTCTTTCCACCGTTTTACGATGTCATCCGACCATCGGCTGGGGTCTGCTACTGACCTTCGCTCTGTTTTCGGCCATTTGTAAAAGTACTAAAAAGTATTAAACTCATACATTTACACACACACGTGTTTGAGAATTAGAGATGCCACGAATATTCGGCTACTATTCGGTATTCGGCCTATTCGGCCACTTTTTTTGGTATTCGGTATTCGGCCGAATAGTGCGTACTATTCGGCCGAATATCGAATACCAAATCATGAAAAAAAACCCACATATTATTCAAGATTATATGTATTCTATTACGAAATTACAATACTTTAGTAAGTAAAATTGATCAATGGTAGGTTGTGATGGATAATATCTCATAATATTCCCATATAGGCAATTTTTTATTAATTGGTGTCATTTTGTAAACCTTTTAACGAACAAACAATTGAATAAGAACTATTCTCTGCACAATATTAATGTTTTATGTATTATTATGATCTGACAAAGCGTGCCGTGACGTGATTTACTCGCAATTGAAACAAATACCCGCCCGTCGCTCCCGTATGCACCGTAATGAGACAGGTTGCGGCCTGTCTATTACAAGTTTATGCCCTCGGCAACCATGTATTTTGTGACGAATATTCGGCGCTTCGGCCGATAGCGTTGCCGAATATTCAGTATTCGGCCAAACCACTATTCGTGGCAACTCTATTGAGAATAAACTAATAATTTTAAAAAAAATGACACTTATTACCAAGTTTCATGAATCATACAAGAATAATAATAGAAGTTTAAAACTCAAAATAATATGTAATCATTTTTGTAATAATATTTTGTAATTTGTAACTATTAATGCTTAGTGGGTAGTGATTTATGAGATAGATACCACCCTTTATTGAATACCTCCTTTTTGTGAAAGCACTGTCTCCCAAGATACATGTTCGCCTGGTTTGGGAGTCAGGGTATTGTTTCTGATGTTTTCAATAAACATTATGTTATCTATTTATTCATTGGCACGATTTCAGGGCACTTGTAAGAAAACCCAGTCTACAAAAATAAAGTAGAAGTAATACCTATTACTTCTGCTACAACATAACGAGCGAAGTGTTCAAAAGCCGAATCGCAGAGAGCCATTTTTGGGGCAATTTCTTTCAATTGCTCTGCCGTTCCGCCACTTTCCGGCGCTAAGTAAAGGTGTGGCGGCGACGGCACGTACGGAACCCTTAATGGTGGATTATGGCAGGTAATCTGTGGCCACTTAACTGACGCAAGATTTGTGTAATGGCTCCTTTGGAATGGTAGCTGTGTCTTAAATAAGGAGTTTAGCTGTGAGCTGCACGAATGTTGAATTTTAACACTTTTTTAAAAAATAGAAATGGAAAATCCTTTTTTAATAGACCATATAGGTACATTTACATACTTTCCAAAATGGAAAGGAGGAGGGGAGGCCTTTGCCCAGCAGTGGGACAGCCTATAGGCTATTAAAAAAGGTACATATGACAAAATTTATGTAAGAAATATCACAAGATGAGTAAGATTCTAACTTGACCAAATTTAGGTCTAGTGTCATCTCTGTCTAGAGCTATTACGTAGAAAGGGGATAGCATGTACATGATTAGACTTAAATAATATACTGTTTCACGTTATTATTATTGTATTTTATTAATCACGACCGGTTTCGTTTACACATCTTCAGGTTTAGCATGTAATTTAATGAAGACTTAACTTTAAGAACGTTTCGTACAACTGACGGTAATACCAATGGAGAATGTATGGTAGCATTCCGTGGCTAGAGGTTTATTTTCTTCCGTAAGATATCTCAGAATAACTATGGGTCAATACATCAGTCGCAGAAAGCTACCGAAAAGTAGTTTAGTTTGAGAATATTGTTCAAAAGCTATATTCCGGAATATGGTCAAATTCCTTCCTGCGATATAATCCATCGCGAATCTGGACCGTCCCTATATAGTCTATATAGTAGACACAAACTTTTACAATAAAGAAACCCTATAGGAAACTGGCAGACCATATCACTGTATTCAATTTTCCGAGAGGCACTTCGTGATTATTTGTTTGTGTCCTGTTATTTAGGTCAAGAAAAGAAGTTTCTTATTTTCTATTAAGTACGATCAGTATTTACTTGGGTATTATTTCCTAAAAGTATTAAGCTAATTGTATAATTGTTACTGCAAAGAACAGTTTCAACTTTAATAATTAAAGTGGTACATTTAAAGTCCTCTGTTGGTGACTGTTCCTCCACCGACTTACTCTTACAACTCTGTCAAAGGAATTTCAACTTTATTGCGCGGTAATAGAATTGTCAGTAGGTACACAGGTGGGTGACACCTCCCCTCTTTTCTGGAGGAAATATCTGAAGGTTTGTGACGTTTAATCTTGCGTGCGACGACCGCGCGTATCACTCGACGACCGGCGCTAGTGTTGGGACTTGTCGATAATTTTAAATTTTTTTTACGAAAATTCATTTTTAATCAAACTTATCAAATAACTGCATACTAACTTAAATTTGAGTGAAATTATATTATATAATTTTATATGCTTTTTAATTGTAATTTTTATTGACATTTAATTATTATTTTTAAACCTAAAACTTTGTCACTACATGAGAAGCTTAGTCAAAAAGGTCGCCTTTTAGCGCGCTCCGCCCAAATGTTCCCATTCTTTCAATTTATTTTAGACTTTTTTTTACTACTAAACCCGCATTGGACCTCGATCTCACCTGATGGTAAGTGACGATGAGGTCGACGATGGAGCATGCGGGTCCAGTAAATGCCTATTCACTCTGGCCTTGAAGATCCCAAGGTTGTAGGTTTCGGGAAATACAGACGCCGGCAGACTGTTCCATTCCTTAGCCGTTCGCATAATGAACGAAGAAGCAAATCGCTTCGTACGAACAGATGGGATATCCACAACTGTAATTTCATTATTGAGTATCTATATACTTGAGTTTAGGACACACTAACTTAAAGGTATACAATGAATGATTTTATTGTTAATTTCAACAGACTAAAAAGATACCTAAAGTTATTTACATAATTAATAAATGCTCATTACAACTTGAAATGTGTAAAAGTTAACTAACTTTACGTAATCGTATGTAAGCTATTGTATAGACTTTACTTTTTTCATGTGACAATAAATAAAACATTATTACACTAAGTAATATTTCGCTATGAAATAATATGTAATTTAATATTTATCGTCTGAATTTTACCTATAAAAATATTAATTTGGTATTGTGGAGTAGAATACTCACCTCAATGTATACAGGGTGTAACATTAAGAACGGTCAGTATGGGAAAGTCTGAAACTATAAGACATACGAAGATCTGTTCTTAGGAACCATGTCATCAATTTTAGTAACAAGAAACACTGTATTCATACATTTTTAAAAAAACCTGTACTCAGCCTGGGAATCGAACCCGGTTGTTTTGAAAAAAAATCCAACACTTTTCTATTCAGATATCGATTGTGTAGGTCTTAAGGAATAAATGTTAGTATGAAACGTGATGTTTAAAATTAATAAAACGCATTGTTTCCATATCTTTTAATTTATTTTAGTAGGTGTTCGAAATGACTACCATTTTGTAAAATACAACATTCAACTCGCTTAGGTTTTTTTTTATTTACTTCTAAACCCGCATTTGACCTCGATCTCGTCTGATGGTAAGCGACGATGAGGTCGACGATGGAGCATGCGGGTCCAGTAAATAACGATAACAGTAGGTAACGATCTTACTATTGAATTTTGAATCTTCAGGTGGTGAATTTGCGTTAAAATTGTCTCTATGGCTGCTGGTCTCTAGGTCTTCAATTGTGTAGTAGCTTGTTTTGTACACTTCATCCTTAACGTAATCGATATCTAAATAGAAATAGTGTTGGATTTTTTTTCAAAACAACCGGGTTCGATTCCCAGGCTGAGTACAGGTTTTTTTTTTAAATGTATGAATACAGTTTTTCTTGTTACTAAAATTGATGACATGGTTCCTAAGAACAGATCTTCGTATGTCTTATAGTTTCAGACTTTCCCGTACTGACCGTTCTTAATGTTACAGCCTGTATACATTGATAATCATATGATTATTTACATAAATACGTGATGAAATTAGACAATGATTGTTATCGTACGATGAGTTAAGACGCATTCCTATGTGTGTCGAGCTGCAATTGTAACAAGATAATGATAATGAGATGGGAACAACCCTTTTAAATCGTAATTAAATACCATTGTTTAGATAATATCTTGTTTATTTCGTTAAACATGCATTCAAGAATCATAATTAATCTTTTTTCTTAATGATCTTATCTTATGATAGGGTGATAGCCCAGCGGCACTTCGACCCTTGAGGATCTTTTGTGCCTACCCCATTTACACACTGTTCATCTCAGTGTGCAGGTTTCCTCACGATGTTTACTTCATCGTTAGAGCAGTCGGTAAATGTACGTAAATCTTCGAAAAATACGTAAAACTCATTGGTAAATGGCACTGCACGGTTTCGAACCCGGACCTCCCACACGGAAGTCCGGTGCCCTAGCCACTGTGCCACCGACGCTCTTAATGATACTCGTACTCTTCGTGTTGTCTCCGTAGAGTTTTTATCTTCATAACTTCAGCCATAAATGTTATATTGATAACTAAACAACAAATACTTCATTCATGTGGAAATTAATACATATATAACTAAAATAACGGATATAAAATATACAACTAATGATGACAGTGATTCAAAATTTCACGTCGATAAACCGGTACTTATCGATACTTCTAAAGTGTCGACTTTTACCATCCCTAACCACAGTGTCTGCAGAAATTCAATTAACATTACCTCCAGTCGTGTGCACCTTTATTTCCGTTCGGAGTCACTTAGCCTCCCGCCCCCTCACCTCCCCCCACTCTTAGAGGGGGCGAGGGGTGAGGAGTCAGTAATGAGGTCCGGTGATCGTTTAGTTTGGAGGTAATGGGCTACGTGCGTTACAGAAGTTTTTTGGTGAAGTGGTCGACAGGATTGTTATGCATTTCGGTAGAATAAGAATGGAAAGAAGAATCTCTATCGGCATATAAACCTTCGGAGGTTTTATGGGAAAAAATCCTGTACCATATCTTTTTAGATAAATAAAAAAAGGCAAGGCACACAAGAATTACAAATTAGACGGTAACGTCCAAGCAACATCCGTGATAATCATAATTTATTCATAAAATTAATTTACATGTCAAATGTTCTAAGTATAATTATTATTTGTTATTGTTGCCTGTAAGAGATCGCCCTTACCGATAAGGCCGCCTAAATTGTACTTCACTATTTGCTTTTCTATCTTATGTTTTATATTTGTGCAGTAAAGTGTATTTTACTTTACTTTATTTTTCAATGGGTTTACATGTCAAATATTATTAAAGTGTTGTCATTTCACATTATTTTTTTATAGTTATAGAATTCGTTTATGTTGTAAAATGCACAGCCTATCAACCACATTTTTAATTTATTTTCAAAAATAATTACACTTATCTGAATTTTTATATCATTGGGAATTTTATTGTAAATTTTTGGCCCTAAGGCGTACATAGTTTCGGTTGAATTTTTTTATAAATATGAAGTGAGTAATGTTCAATATATTTTTTATTTTATTTTTAATTTATTTATTGTTTTACACTTTTGTGTACAGGTGAGCTTAATGCCTTGCGGCATTCTCTGCCAGCTGACCTTTGGGCATGCAGATATATTACGGCGGTGCAGTGGCAATAAAAATGACAAATGTCAAAGAAACTTAATAAAATATATATATATATATGAAATTATATGTGAATGTATTTTTTAATAATTAATCATAATAATAATAATAATAATAATTAATAATTAAATTAAAGGGCTGGAAGGGTTGGGGAGGCGAAGGGGGTGGGATCAAATTAGTTTTTTTGGAAATATAAATAGGGTAAAGTAGACTTACATATTTTTAGTCAACATTTATAAATAAAATATTTAGAAGTATTTGCACAATTCCTATGTAGATAAGCATAGAAATCAGATTAGTAGCGCGTGGATTTCATTATCTTTATAGTAGTGGCGCTGGGCGGGACACTTGGTTAGACGTGGTGATGGCCGGTGGACCAGAGCCCTCACAGAGTGGTGGCCAAGGTCAGGGAAAAGAGGAGTAGGTCGTCCAGCAGCTAGATGGGCGGATGACATCACCAAAGTCGCATCGAAGACCTGGATGCGGCTTGCACAGGATCGTATAGGGTGGCACAAAAGAGAGGAGGCTTATACCCTGCAGTGGGACGACATGGGCTGATGATGATGATGATAGTAGTAATATCCTTCTATTCGTTCTTTTAGATAATCAAAGCAAATATCCCGAAAAAATATTATAAGGAAAATTCAAAGAACCACGAAATAATGAAGTATGGAGTCCTAGTTAAATTAAAAAACTAAAATAAATAAAAAATATAAAAATAAAATAAAATAATCTTTATTGAAAGCATCACAATGCTTGTAAGTCAAACAATACCCTGACTCTCAAACTAGGCGAACCTGCATCTTGGGAGCCAGTACCTAATATATTGCCCAAAACGAGATTAGTAAAAACTGGTAAGCAAGGGATCTCTATAAAAATATCTTTTTATAATAAACTACCCTCAGAACTAACGGAACTCCCTTCCTCTGAGTTTAAACGTATTACAAAAAGATTTTTTTGAAAATAATGCTTTTTACAGTATAAACGAATACATCAGTGTACCGAAAAGAATATTCGACCCTTACATAATGACGATATGAAAGGATTGAATTATTTTAGGTTCATACCTATGTACCTACATTATTTTTCAATAGAATAATTTAGATAATATATCTAAGCTTAAGAAATTATTGTCAAACGTGACGGTTGACGGTGACGGACGTAAGGTGGCTGGCAGCGACTGGATGAGAAGAGCCGAAGATCGGGCTCAATGGCGCGCCCTGGGAGAGGCCTATGTCCAGCAGTGGACTAGAATAGGCTGCTGATGATGATGACGGTTTAAACGTGACGGTTTAAATGTAACGTATTTTACAGTTACTTGGAATAAACGGTTTGAATTTTGAACTTCATCATAATTTATTTTTCTGTTTTGTAGCAGTACACCATTATTAAGTCCTAATTAACAAGGAATGCTTTAGAAGTTCTTACTAATCTTATCACGCATTTGAAAATAGATCACATTGAAAGTCAGAACAACAAATCGTAAGCCAAAATAAAGAATTTTCTGGCCTGCCTTTCATCAATATGCTCAGCGCCCAGCCAGGTAAATCCCAAAACAATATTTAATGTGAAGTCTGCGAAAAGTCAGTTTATTCAGAACCCGCCTCGGGCCGCGCTAGTGATGTAATGTGAAATAGCTCAATATTTCATCGATATTCGCTACACGCCAGACTGCATAACTCAACCTGTGTTGGCTCGCGTATTATTATGGCGTAGAGTCGATAGTATTGTTATCGATAAGTCATAAGTCGTAAGTAAGTAAGTCAATGTGATTTATTGTTAATTATTGCTGAAGTAGGTACTAACTGTATTAAGTTGAAACTGAACCATTAAATACTTTTGTCATACATAAGTCATGAAATGAAATGTATTTGCCAGAACATAGTGAGAATTATAGGTGATTTAAAAAGCATAGGTATCATATGTTCCACCGACAACGGTATGCAAATCTTTTATGCTATTTGTTAGTGTCGTTGAGATACTCTTTTATGGAGTAATAACATTTGTCTAGAAGCCACTTGGTAGTAGTAAGTAGGTACATAGATTTGAAGATTACTTTTCATTTACAAATTGTATACCATCATTAACTGTCTATTGACGCTTTTTTACCTATCGCAGAATATCGATAACGCCACATCACTAGCACCATACGGAAATTTATGGAGCCAATCGACCCCGTGCGACTCGCACTTTAAACACGCAATTTCACTCTTATTCACAAATCCCGGGATATCGTTAACATCTCGGACATCACTATTGCCACACGGGAATGTGACAAATGTTAGGTATATAGAGTCGACCCCGTACATGTTACCTTTGTAACTTGTACCTTAATAGTTAGTACTTAATAATATTTGATGTAAATAATTTGACATTTAAAATTAAATTATGAATTGGTAATTTGTGATCCTTGTAGGAGTTCTTGTAATCTAGAGAGTATTAGTTAATTACCTTCGTATCATTTTTTTTCTCTAATTTCTTGTAAGATTTATGTATCTATTATATAAATTTTCACACCACAATGTAGTAGGATATGCTGGAACTAGCTACGTAATTTTAAGATCCTTCATACATGACGTATAGTCTCTAACTTATTCACAAATCCTTGGATATCGATAACATCGTGGGCATCACTATCGCCACACGGGAATGTGACAAATGTTATATAGAGTCGACCCCGTACAAGTAACTTTTGTCTCTAACTTATTCTCAAATCCCGGGATATCGATAACATCACGGACATCACTATCGCCACACGGGAATGTGACAAATGTTATACAGAGTCGACCCCCTACAAGTAACTTTTGTCTCTAACTTATTCACAAATCCCGGGATATCGATAACATCGTGGACATCACTATTGCCACACGGGAATGTGACAAATGTTATATAGAGTCGACCCCTTACAAGTAACTTTTGTCTGTAACTTATTCACAAATCCCGGGATATCGATAACATCACGGACATCACTATCGCCACACGGGAATGTGACAAATGTTATGGAGTCAGTGGACCCCGTACGAGTCACTTTGTCTCTAAACACACAATTTCACTCTTATTTCGGTAACTAATGTTGTGACTGGCAAACCATCGTTACTTGCAATTGTGACAGTAAAGTAACGGTAGGTACGTTACTTCTAGTGTTAGTAATAACTAGATAAGTTAGAGTTGTAACAGTTATATATTTCTATTTCAGATTTAAGAAAAAGGATTGCTATATCAATTTAGTACGAGTCACAAAATTAACACTAATTTAGTTTTGATTGTGATAATCATAATTTATTCATAAAATTAATTTACATTTCATATATGTTCTTAGTATAGATATTATTGTACAATGTATTAATATGTCAAATATTATAAAATTCGTTTATATTGAAAAATGCACAGCCTAGCAACCACATTTTGATATTTTTCACATCAGTTTAATGTGCTTTTTTTTTCTTAGTATTCAAATTCAATATGCATACCTACCTACACTATACACTAGTCACTGAGGGGCCAGCTGAAAATCAGCGCTGTCGCTTGCCTCAGCATTATGCTGAGCTGGTGTACACTTTTTGGCACTGTACCACACCAGATGTTCTGTGCTGCATGTATTAAACTTTGTATACTTCTGTATTCTGGTGTTTACAGCGCTAAATAAACGATTTCAATTTCAATATTTTTTGCAATTTAATCTATATCCATATTATTTCTATTTTTTATAGGGTAGGTATGTACAACAGTTAGTACCAGAATGGAGATGTCTCTTTAGGTGCATAAAGTCGTATAAATAGTAAACGTTATGCGTCTTCTTCTGCTTTCGTGTTGATGATCCGAATTAAATTTTTCCCGACCAGAAGGCAGCCACATCGATAGCCCTCTGGTTGGCCTCGAAAAGTTCCTCCCGCGTGCAGGTGGTCGGACACGCGGGACAGCAAAGCAAGTGCTCCATGGTTTGAGGGGAGACACCACACTCACACTTTACTTGATCGCTGGAAAACCCCCAATTGTGAAGATTATCTCCGCAACAGCCAACCTGGGTTCGCAGGCGATTAAGCGTTTTCCAGGTTGGCCACGGGAGTTTGAAACCCGGTGGTAGGTCTTCTTTTGGCGGTATGAAACCTTTGGGTGGGTATTTCTCCCGCCACAGCTTGCATCTTACTTCTGGTGGGTTCTTTCCAGGGTCGATGGGAGAAACACTTCGCAGAAACGCGTTACGGCTTTTTAAACGAGATGGTTTGGCAGTGTGACTATGAAGTGGATCCCTGGTGTCGGTTTCCTGTTTAGTTTTCTCGACAGCGCAAGCCACTTTTCTACGTACGCTGGGTGGTGCAATACCTGCCAGAGGGTACAGCATCTCCAGTGGCGTTGGCTTGAGGCAGCCAACGTTATGCGTAATAATTAGTTATTCGTGTAATTCCCAGCGAAAGACAATTAGCTCCAAGAAAGGGTTTAAAATTCTTTTTCTCCTCAAACCGTTAATGGAACACCTTAATCTTAGTGAATCTACAGAGAGACGAGATATTGCAGTATTAATTACGGAAATTAAGGGAGTTTCACACGAGTGTCTAAAACGCTAGTGGTGAGGTGACCTATACCTAATTCCTGCTTATTTATTTAGTTACTTATTTATATTTATTTCTTTTACAAACAAGTAATTGCTAATTTGTAAACCCATTGACTCTTTAATATTTTTGTTATGTAAGTACCATTTCTATTAAATTACCATCGTCATATTAAAGTTTCTGTCTTTCATCTTGACTCTACGGCAAAACATCCAGTAAAATTTTGTTATCATCCTCAATAATTGAGACTACTAATTAATTTCTAAATATCACCCTTTTACCTACTTCTGACCCAAAGCAGCAAAGCTTGCATTGCTGTGTTTCGGTTTAAACAGAGCCAGCTTAATTACCGTCACAAGAGGCAATCCATCTAAGTCCTTTAAAATTAATACCCTCTAATAGCGACGGTGACAACTTACCATCAGGTGGCCATTTGTTCGTCTGTTCTCCTTCCCTATACGTACAATAAAAAAATCAAATAGGTGCTAAATTTTATCGACAATAAAAGGCATAAAATAAGTCCTCAATCTCAATTCTCACCTGGTGGTATTTTATTGATCGCCAAACATAACAGTCGCGTTTTATACGAACATCTGAAACTGCCCTTAGCAAAGTCTCAGTTTTCGTGACGGCAGCAGATTTCGAGGCAGACTGTTCTAATTAATTGGCTTGCATTCGTTTGCATGAATTACTCAGGTATTCCAATGCACCCCTTCGTGCATTTTTTCATCCCCTTTGGAATTTTGGATGCTCTTTTTTAAAGTTATGTAGAGATTTGCAAGTTTCGGTGAGTACTTATGCTTCAATAAAATAGTAGTTATTTGTTTAATTTTTTCGGGTTCTTTGTGATCAATTACAGTTTAAAAAGAAACACTAACTTTAAAAAGATTTTCTAATAGTAGCTGCTCTAGCAGATTTTCTAATAGTAGCTGCTGTAGCAGATTTTCTAATAGTAGCCGCTGTAGCAGATTATCTAATAGTAGCCGCTCTAGCAGATTTTCTAATAGTAGCTGCTCTAGCAGATTTTCGACATACCTAATTCTTTATTTTCTTTTTCAATTGTTTTATATTGATAATTTTAAGTTCTTAATAAAAATAATTTGGACTCTACCTCTCTATACCTTGTTCGTGTTGGGATGATCCTTTAGATACATGCCATACAACGTAAATTTGTCGTGTTTTGCGTATAATGACAAAATAAAAACATAAAATTTTTCTACCGAAATCGGCTATAAATATATTATATACATAAAAAACAGCATAAAAATTTCTTTTTTGTATTCAAATTATTATCTATTTATAGATTATTTCATGTATATTGTGAAATAAGATTAATACTATATTTTTTTGAATAACTGCGCAGTTACATACTTACGTCGAATCGTCTAGAGATTGACTCATTGAAATCGACAATTATTGTAAAAAATCTTCAATCGATTTCTTGTAATCGTGATGATGAAAAATAAAAGGCCGACTTCGGATATCGGGGTCTTAGTGGATACTATTCTAACCTGTAGACGGCATTAGGCTCGCCACCTATCACGTTTGTCCACCAAATCTTACGGCGTAAAGTGGGAACTACCTATGATGAAGATGGTTCGTCTGTCTACCCCCTCGGGGATTATGGACGTGAGAGTTATGCTTATGGTATGTAAATTAATTAATCGAAGTTCTTAATCTAGTTTTAAAAGAATCGAGTCGGTAATGTTCGAGCACCGAATAGACATCCCTATATGATAATGTTAGGTTGAGAGAATTTAAGAATTAATTAATCATGATATTTTTGTAGATATTGATTTATTAAGAAGGATTTTAACGATTTTCAGTTAATTTTCCATTCTCCGGTTCGACGGAAATGGTTGTTAAAATCTATAATTAAAGCTACGGCGACAACATAATTAATAAGTACGTGCATTTCACACATAATATATTAAATTAATATTATGTCACTAATTGTTGATAATTTAAATTGATTCAACAAATTGTTTGATAAGTTCCATTTATAAAAGTTCTTCAACGGATTTGACGAACGAAAGGAAACGAAGTGTGATACGCTGGAGGGCGAAGCCCGATAGAACGGTGGGGTTTTTTTTTGCTGGCTAGGTCGGTAAAATGCTCTTGATAGGGCAGTCTGTTGGAGAACGTGGTAGTATACAGAACAAAATAAAGTGTTAACAGTCTGAATTATAGCCGTTGTATTATGATACGTCAAACAAAACTTCTAAAGGAGCATCCCAAAATGCACAAGGTATATTTGTCAATTTCTCCCATTCACATTATTTACAAGTAGTACCGCACATGTCTCTATTCCGGATAGTCTAGTAAACAATCTACTCTCACAAAGTTACAAAATTCCAAAACAAGCTCAGTGCACCTCAGAACTTGCACATACAACTTGCACGTAACACAAACTGCGAGCGACGCCCGCCACAAGTCGGCGGGCCGCACCGGATCAGGTGGACAGGATTATTCCGGTTCAGGGCGGCTTGAACCGGATCAAACACGATTTTAGACTTACGGGGCTCGGAGTTTATTTGAAGGTGGGTAGGGTTTAGTTAAAGGTGATTTTGTTTGTAAGTATCAAGTAGTTGTTTACTTAAAGTAAATTACAATTCAATTCAAATAATTTTTTTTATTGTAAGTAAGTACCTAAAAGTACATTTTACAGCGTCATTTTTACTCTACTACCGCTTCGTAAGGTGCTATAGCTGAAAGGAAAGAAGCGGCGCAAGAAACTTTCAGCAGCTCATCTTTCGAAATAAATATATCTTACAATAATTATGAATACCTACAATCATATACGAATCGCTGGTGGAAGCTAGATTGCAAAGTCTGGAACATCGGCGCAAGGTTGCCTGTCTATCGGTATTTTATAGGATACATTTCGGAGAGTGCGCATCGGAATTGCACGACCTAATTCCAGCATCTCCATTCCGCCTTCGGACTACCAGGCGCGGGGAGGGGTTCCATCCTTATGTTGTTGATATCCCATCTGCTCGTACAAAGCGATTTGCTTCTTCGTTCATTATGCGAACGGCTAAGGAATGGAACAGCCTGCCGGCGTCTGTATTTCCCGAAACCTACAACCTTGGGATCTTCAAGGCCAGAGTGAATAGGCATTTACTGGACCCGCATGATCCATCGTCGACCTCATCGTCGCTTACCATCAGGCGAGATCGAGGTCAAATGCGGGTTTAGTAGTCAATAAAAAAAATACACAATGTGCAGAGCTGGAGTTGAATTCAGGACCAAGCCTCTTTATCATTTAAATAGTCATTTATTTTATAATAACCCTGTTTACATAAGGTCCGTCTTATGTGGGTCTTAAGTTTTTTTTACTGTCATATTTATTACAGTCGCGTTTATTAAATAATGTGAACAAAGGAGAAATTGACAACTAGAGAAGTAGAATCCTATTTATTTTTATTAAGAACTTATAATTATCTATGTAAAACAATTGTAAAACACCATAATGAATTAGTTATGTCAAAAATCTGTTAGAAAATCTTTTTATAGTTGGTGTTTATTTAAACTGTCATTTACCACAAAGGACCTAAAAAAATGAAACAAATAATTACTTATTTTATCGAAGCATACTATTCACCGAGGTTTGCAAATCTCTACATTACTTTTAACCGCTTCGTTGTTTTAGACTATAAAGTTAATTTTGAGACTAAGTTTTTAAAATCCTTGTAAATATAACAGCTCCATCATTCCTTTTAGATGATAAAAGGTAGGTAGATGGTACGACGGTATGCCTCAATGGTTAACATTAAAATTCAAAACCCTCTATCCGATTATTATACCATCGTCGCAGGTAAACTTTTACAATAAAGAGGGGTTGGTAGAAACCACAGAGTATAAGTCCGTAGTATCTCATGGAGAGGGCATAATATTTATATTAGTCTCTTGTACATAAATAATCTGTGATTTAGTAACAACTGGAAACACGAAAAAAAAACGTACCTATGTGTATTGTAGGGTCAATTTAAATTGCCGCGGAATGGAATGGAAGCGAATTTTCGCAACATAATTGTACATAGCATAATGAACTTTATGTCAATTGTGTAACATACAAACTAAATACGAGCCAAAAGAGGTCGCGCGTCTTCCGGGGAATCCTCGCGCATTCTCGAGAATTCCCCTAGCTACTTTTCTTTTTTGGCTCGTATTTAGTTTGTATATTACACAATTGACATAAAGTTAATTTGTATACAATTGTTAAGAATTCAGTATTTGTTATTTTTTAAATACCTATTATTTAATTATTTTGTGGAACAACTTTGTTGATATCTGTGACTTAATGTGTACTAGTTACAAAATATCGAGTAGATGGACATCTCTAAAAAAAAGAGAGATCAGCTGTAGCTCGAGTGAGCGAAAAACAGGTTTACTTTTGTTTATACTGAAAATTATAATAATTTGTATAAGGAGAATCCCCAGTGTTATTATTTCAGCATCCGGTACACTGCCTAATTGTTTTAAAAGTTCAGAAGCACGGATTTTGACAAAGAACCCATTTGCGCACTAAGTCGGCCGGCCGTAAGTAAAATTACAAGGAATCGGTAAGTTGCACAATAATCCATAATCAAAATACAAGTGATTGATCGATACGGTTCTCTACACCAAAAACAATAATGTAAGTGTATAATTTTACGGGAATTTATGCACATATCTTGCCGATTTGATTCCCATTTGACAGGTATGTTATGTGTCTGTTTGAGTAATTATGTACCTACCAAATTACTTTCGATTAAACTCACAATTCTTTCCCACTACCTACCTACAATTGTCTAAATTCATGAAGTTGATTTGTATTGTATGGACCTAATATTGATGTAGGTATCAATTATTTTTACAAAGGTAAGTTTGTAGGTACACCAGATTGTTTCCCAATAGCGCCATCTGTTATCGAATAGAGGAACTACTAAAAAAATATGTCTGGTATTTTTTCGTTCCGTGCGTTCGGATACATGCAGTTTGCTTAATGCGATTTTTCGGATACATGCTATTTTTCTAGTATGTTTGAATGACGTTCGAATACACGCATTATTTGACATTGAAATTTAATGACCACGATATCTGAAAACTTAAATGTACATTTAGCGCCATGTATGCGTGGCCAATGTCTATCTTATCTATATAATGAATCGCAACCTAAATTTATGAAGACAGCTATTTTGAGTTATCTAGTTCATTGTTCTCACTTTTATTTACTATTTCAGCAATAAGTTCATTTCTTTGATTGAACTTTTCCTAAAATAAACTGGACATATGGAAAGGAACGTTATGACTCCGGAGGGTACTCCGCTAATGGAGCGCCATCATGGGTCACGAAGTAATGCACCAAGGCAGGCGCATTCATCTAGTCGACGATCCCACCGTCGTCATGATTCATCAAGGCAGAGCCGTAGAAGATATAATAATTCGAGGTCACGTTCACCATTACGGCGGCTTCGAAGTAAATCACCTACGTCACGGAAACCATCGTTGGTGTCTTCGCGACACAGAGATCACAGGCACAGATCACCACGTCACAGTCCATCTAGAAGCCGATCTCCACTCCGATCTCTGAATCCAAATGTTAGGAGCGATTACGCTGGTAGGCATAGCGTGGATAGGAAACGAAATAGAAATTACTCTGATTCTGCAAGGTCACCAAGTAGAGTTAAAAGTCTTGAGAGCCGTGATCCGGAAGCTGATAACTCGAGAGCTACTTTAGAGCTTACGTTGTTAGAAAAATTAGTTAACACTTTAAGTGAACGCAATAACACCGGGTCCTCCGGGAGCGGGTTAGTAGGTTCTCAGAACGTGATACCAGACTTCGATCCACAAAGTGGAACCCAGACCATGAAAGATTGGATAGCCAAAATCAATGAATCCGCACATGTTTATGGATGGTCGGAGCGACAAACGATATTTTACGCCTTGCCCAAATTAAAAGGACTTGCCAAGCGCTGGTATGAAGGATTAGTAAGTGTAAAATATTCTTGGGCAGAATGGCAAGACAAGCTCATAGCCGCGTTCCCTGGTGAACACAATTATGGCGATCTTCTTTGTGAAATGCTGGGTAGACGAACGCGGCGTAATGAGACGTTAGAGGAATACTACTACGACAAGATTACGCTCATAAACAGGTGTGAGCTGAAAGGTAGACAAGCTGTGGATTGTCTCACCCATGGGATCTTTGATTCCAATATTAAAATGAATGTGCAAGGGGCTAATATTCAAGAACCCGAAGGTGTACTAAAATACTTCAGAAACATTTCTAGTAAAACTTCAGAGGTTCAAAGAAAATTTATTCCAACTAACCGCGATAGTGAAGAACAAGAAGTTTATAAGAAGCCACATTCGGATACACGTTCGCGCAATATGACGCCTGTCACCTGCTTCAATTGTAGAGAAATAGGTCACATAGTCACAAGATGCCCGAAAGAAATAGTGAAATGTAAAAAGTGTCGTCGTTTTGGACACACTGAAAAGGATTGTGTATCTAATACCGAGGGAATTGGATCTAAGGAACAACATACAGCGACATAAGGATGTGCAGGAAGTTACAGGATCCATATATATCACAACAGACATGTGTCTAAAGATGGGGTACTTTAGTAGCTAGAGCAGCATTAATATCAAACAATCAGCTGCCTAAAGTACAGGGCATGGAGATCTTGTCGATGAACGTTAATTCCATCGCCGTTGAGGAACCCAACATAACAATACCGAAACCCTGTACTCCATTTCAGTGTCTTCATATTGATCACTTGGGACCTTTTGAGAAGAGGAAACGTATACATTTTAGAAGTCATTGACAGCTTTACAAAATTCATTATATTGCGAGCAGTTAAAAACACAAAGACCAAAACTTCAATCACTGTACTTAGTGAAGTTTTTGGTTTATTTGGAACACCTCGAAACTTAATATCTGATCGTGGCACAAGTTTCACGTAGAATGAGTTCAAAGCATATATTGATTCACTGGGCATCAAACATACCTTGAACGCAGTGGCTACACCGCGTGCTAATGGCCAGATTGAACGTTATAACCGTTCAATACTGGGATCACTCACAGCCTTGTGTCATGGAGACGATGACAGAGATTGGGATCTCCATATAAATCAGGTACAATGGAGCATTAATAACACGACGAATCAGAGTACAAAGAAGAGTCCTTCTGAGATTGTTTTTGGGATAAACACTGTGAACATAACAGAAGGGTATTGAAAAAAAAAGTACAAGAATATATTTTCCGTAGATAAAATCAAGCCATGGGTGAGATTTGCAGAATCAGAGTCCGAAATAGATTACGGTGATAGCGAGTAATGTGCCGGTTAAAGGCGTTCTATACAATTGGACTGATGCCGTAGTGTTCTGTTTGCACAAGCGGTGCCCATCTTCCACTTTTTGGGTCGATGCCGTAGTGCTCTGTACGCACAAGCGGTGCCCATTACTCACCCTGCTCGGGTTGATGCCGTAGTGCTCTGTATGCACAAGCGGTGCCCGTTTCCCCTTTTTCCGGGTAGAGGCCGTAGTGCTCTGTATGCACAAGCGGTGCCCGTTTCCCTTTTTTTTTCGGGTAGAGGCCGTAGTGCTCTGTATGCACAAGCGGTGCCCAGGACATTATATGGGTTGATGCCGTAGTGCTCTGTATGCACAAGCGGTGCCCATTTTCTCTCTCATCTCTCTCCGGGTAGAGGCCGTGATATGTCATGATGGCATATGAGCGGTGCCCGCATATTAAAATTAGTGAAGTGATTTATGTCAGTGTGCAGCAGTGAGTAAATTTAATTACAGTGATCATAAGAGACTGAAGTAGATAAGATAAAGAACCCAATCTGCTAGTTTGATTTGCTTTATATATCCTAAACACGGATATTTCGTCTTCTCACGGATATTTCATATTCGAAGCTTTGTGTTTTAAAAAAAAAAGCATATATATCTGATTGTATTATGTTATTGATAGGCAACTTGAGATAATATTACGTTCATTGCCACCATATTTTTGTTATATTAGTTTAAAATTTTACCTAATTGTTTAACTTTCTATGTTTATTATTGAGATTTTGTTTCTTAATATTGTATTTTTTTTCTAAAACGTAGGTAGATTACGAATGGGGTCATTCTGTAATGTAGGATGGCCGAGAGACTAATTTATTAATTTTTTTTAAATATTGTTTTGGTTTTCCATGTTACACTCAGAGCAGTTAAAGCAATATGTACCATATTGTCATTTTTATAATAATTTCTATTGTGTCCACATCTGTGAACTTGTCACTTATATTAGATTTTGTCACAAATACTTAGGTTATTTTGTAATTGTGATTGTTTACATTTCATGTGATTTAGCAAATAATATTTTTATTTCGTGTACTTTATTGCCTCTAAATCAGAGTCTGTCACATTATAATATTATTGCCTCTGAATCAGAGTCTGTCACATTATAATATTATTGCCTCTAAATCAGAGTCTGTCACATTATAGTGTTATTGCCTCTGAATCAGAGTCTGTCACATTATAATATTTGTTGCATACTTAGTGTCTGGGACAGACACTGGTTCAGGATGGCCGACTGTTAAGAATTCAGTATTTGTTATTTTTTAAATACCTATTATTTAATTATTTTGTGGAACAACTTTGTTGATATCTGTGACTTAATGTGTACTAGTTACAAAATATCGAGTAGATGGACATCTCTAAAAAAAAGAGAGATCAGCTGTAGCTCGAGTGAGCGAAAAACAGGTTTACTTTTGTTTATACTGAAAATTATAATAATTTGTATAAGGAGAATCCCCAGTGTTATTATTTCAGCATCCGGTACACTGCCTAATTGTTTTAAAACAATACAGTACAATATTTAAGTCTAATCATGTACTACAACTTTCACCAAGTACCAACAACCGCAAGTATTAACCATGTTCCTACTTCGTTACTTGGCTTTTCTCTGCAAACCTCATCAATCTCTACTCACCTGTTCGACCTTGTGGTACTTGCATAGGAACATACACCGCACTTCTTCTTCTTCTTAGTTGGTCACTCTTGACAGACTGCTCGTGCTTGTGGATTGGTCCGGCCTCTCGAGCCGCATTACCACACGCCCATTATACACAACACTAGGTTACCTACGTCAAAATTTATGCAGGTACAAATCTAATATCTCGATCTCTTTCTTTTTTCTCTACTTACTCACTACAGATAGCTTGTTGTCTCTTTTTCGTTGTAAATAGTTCCTACTCCGTTGCTTTCATAACTCCTCGTGGAGATGATCAGTCAGCCGGGGGCGAGCTGTCACAAGTTCCCAAACTTGTTCCCAGTCGCCGTCCGACAGATTAACACCTGTACCATCCAGGCTTGTCTTTGTTGCTTGTCTACAATATGCTTCATTTGCTTTCTCATTCTGGCCGTTTACTTAAACATATGTCTGTCTACTCTTCATTATATCTTGAAGGTGGTGTGACTCTGTGCAGAGTCAGCATGGGGCGGTCATCATCTGCGGCATCTCGCTCTCCAATATTTGGAATGAACCCTGTGGTAGTTATAGGAGCTCAAATGAAACACACCAGTAGACGTGTTAAAACCAACTGACTTTATTCACATAGAATTACCCTTTCCTATAACATTAAGCAACCTACCTACATTATCGTTACGATTACTGTTAGTACACAAAGTACTACTACATATGACAAACCCCTTCTCCCTCCTATTTCTTCGGTCGGTGGTATTCCTAACCCACAAGCAAGCATCCAATTGCCTTTGCGGATCAGCGAGCCCTCGGTCTGCTCACCACCAGACCTCTAGGGTGCAGTCTAGGTGTTGGGGTAGTAACACCCTTTTACCCATTTATGCTTTAGCAGAAGGCATTTATGCCTTCATTACCGTTCTTCGATTTAAGGGTAAGAGAGCCAACGTATTTACCGGCACATGAGACGCTCCATCCAGGTTCTCAAGGTTAGCAGCGAATCGAAAACCCTCTACGAACATTATAGTGAGGTGAGATGTCTATGGACGACTGGACGAGGGAGACCACTTACCAACAAGTGGCCCATTCGTTCGTCGTCTAGGACTCCGAAGGTCTAATGATTATTCTTAAAAAGACACAGATATTGAGAACAAAGATTTATATCTAAGTATACATATAATATATATCTGCCTATTTATTTTATGTACTTAGTAAGTATAGTATCGTAATTAATTACCTTGGTATTTGTAAGTATGTTATTGCTGTGTAAATAAAATTATTTTATTTTACGTCTTCCATATTGATTGCATGCCTACTAACACTTTCTCGAAATAATTTTCTCTGCCCGAAGGTTGCCCGGAAGAGATCGCTCTTAGTGATAAGTCCGCCTAAATTGTACTTCACTATTTCCTTTTCTATCTTTTGTTTGTTGTTTTCTATTTGTGCAATAAAGTGTATGCAAAAAATAAAATAACGAAAGAGACAAAGTAAGCATGTACTCGAATGTATGTATAGGATAGCATGTCTTAAAAGTTAGAAAGAATCGTTTGACAGAGACTGTGCGGTGAATTGGGTGCTTAACAAAGTTTCACCTGAAAAGTTGAAAGTTGGCAATTTTAATGAAAAAATAATTTCAATTTGGAAAGTCCCGGCTTCCCGCGGGACTCGGGGACATCATTACCTCCGCGTGTTTGAGGGAAGTTTACAAAATATTCGCCAAACTTAGAAATGTACCTTCGCCAGAAGTTTATTTTTTTATAAATATTAAATAGACATAAAACTGTAAGTTTTATTTGAATTTTACAATGACATACAGAAACTCCTGTGAACTTACAATACATACATTCATACAACACAACACGCACACACTGTTGCTTTCTTCCTCCATGCAGTCACTGAGGGGCCAGCTGAAAAACAGCGCTGTGTGCATAATATTGAAGTATAATTTAAATTTTGGAAAAATACAAATTGTATCAAGAATAATAAACCGGGTTTTCTCTACATTATAAACCTCATCAATTTAGGGATGCCTCTACTCACTACAGAATACTAAATTTAACAGTTTAGCTGTTCCGTAGCAAACCATAATGTAGTTTCAAACTACCCCTAATCCCCGATCAAATCAAACGTAACCGAAGCGCATCGCGGTGCGGGATCAGCGGGATCAGTGGCTAATCCCGGCGATCCCGGCTCACCTGCGGGATTACGGGATCGCGGGACACTTGCCCGCCCTACCCGATCCGTCTTGATGATGTATTGTCGAGGTGAGTGTTATAGACAGATGTCGCTGCTGGTTTAGGAATGTGGGGAGGTATTTGTGTATTGATGCATAAGTAGGGGCCGGTATAAGTAATACGGGGTATTCGTTTCAGATAGAAGCTACTAATAAACATTTTTTTTTCGATATTATGCAATATTTTGGTACCTCTGTAACCACACGGGCCTAATTTAAGACATTTTATAACATTTTATTTTATTTTTGTGCATTTTCTCTTGTATATTATGTTTTTCTTAAAAGATATATTTTGATATATATTATATTTTTTACTTATTATAAATTTCGCAAAATAAAACATAGGTTTCCCAAACGATGTCTTTTCATTGTCACTTTTTTATCGCACGAAAGCAAACAAGCAAACAGGCCGGATGGTAAATGGTCACCGTTGCCTAGACATCTCATTTCACCACCCTCACACCCTCATGTTATTAGAGGATTTTAATAATGTTTTTATGGTTTTCCATTCGCTGTTAACCTTAAGGACTTGTATGAATTTCATGTGGCGGTAATTATGCTGGCTCCTTTACCCTTCAAACTGAAACATGCTTGTATTTCTGCTTTGCGGCAGAAATAAACATAAGGGAGGTAAGTACCACCCCAGGCTGACTCTGCACATAATCATTCCACCTTGACGGAAACCTTTGTTGATTACTACTGATTTTGTTGATTCCTTTGAGAAAATTAAACGAAAGAATTGTATGAAATAGCTGCTGAAAAACTTATTCTGGAGACGGTTAAAAATAGAAGTTAACAAGACACAATTTGTAATTCAGCCACGTAAATACCCGGAAAATTAAGAACTACCCCCCTGAAAGTCTCTCTCGTTTTACCCCCCTCTTGCCTTTCACCCCCTCCAAGTCCCGGAGACAAACAAGCCTCGCGTAAATAAAATTAATTGTACATTCACCGCGTACCTGCCGCCTAACGAGCGACACAAAAAAATCAGAAAAGAATCTTTGTACTCATGTTCGCCGCACGAGGCACTGACACAACAACAACAACAGAGCAACATGTCAGCCGATAAACTGCTAAGCAGTTTGGCGGTATATAATTTAGACGCTATTGTATATTATACTGTAGATAAAAATATTTTGAAAAAAATCGAACTATGTAGGCTATTTACCGCGTGGCGACGACCGACCGACTATAAGTGAACACAAATATTAGGTAATTCACTGTATGAGGATTTCTCGCTAACCAAGGCTGCCACTTCCCCTACCCATACGAACAGTCGTATGAAACTTGTCAAAACATCTAGACCTTCTGCACTAGTCTTTGATTGACTATCAGTGTCCTAATTACTCGTATCATAGAAGAGGCCACCACGTAGGATTTCTGTGGGTGGATCAAAGAAAATCCTGCATGTGCGTAAACAACGGTGCGTGGCGCGGTGGTGTGAGTGCCTCTAGAAGGGAAAACGCTAGGCTCGTGATTCCCTTCTGTAATTATTTATTTAGTGCTCGTGACAACTTATTTACAGGGAATCCGCTTTTACAAAGAACTTGGCTGTAGAAAGCCCGACTGAAATGATTTATTAGCTGACTAGGAAGGTGTCTGCAATCAGATCATGAAGTAAGATAATTTTAGAGAGAGATATATTTTTTCCATCAAAAAATCTGATGATTACGTATAGAAGCTATTATTTTTAGTCATTAATCACTACATACTAATAAATAAACACTAATACAAGGATTTTGTACGTGTTGGATGAAATGCTAATATCATAGACTGTACAGATTTTATAAAAAACTAACACCTACCTTCATAATACATATACCTGTATTTCCAAGTCTTACGTCGTCTTCAAAATATTTAAATCCCCACTGTTGGGGCACATATACTTGCACAAGGGGGAAGGCCATAAATTCATTATTATACCCTAGCAAAAATGAAAAATTAAAATTACTTAATTTTCAATATTTTATTATCAATTCATAATAAAATTAATGTACAATACAATACAAATATACTTTATCGCACACCCGAGACAAAAACAAAACATACAACATAAAGAGAGGTACAATACAATGTGCAGAAGGCGGCCTTATCGCTTTAAGCGATATCTTACAGGCAATCTTCAGGTGATGGAAAAATCATATGATACATAATGTACGGGTGCAAAAGGCGTATGAAATAGCTAAATACTACCCTCAAATAAATAAATAACAATAATAAAAAAATGCAAACCTTTGCAAGCTGCAAAGCAGTAGTAATAATATTACGTAAATACTATTATAATATATACAGAAATATAATACTTAATGTAAATTTTGTTTTGGGTTAGATTTCTATACTTAGAGCTTAAATTAGAGATCAATGTTAATACATAAAAACACAAAAGTTTCATTTCATCACCAGACCCAAAACTTTACAACAAAAGTTCCCACTGTTACATCTTACCCCATTCTTTCAATCGTTCTTTCTTAAAACCCATTAAGAGTTTCACGTCGGGGCGTGTGCCCCGCGCCCCGGTGGGCCCACTGACCAATATTCCGGGGCATTTGTACCCGTCTCGAGATGCGTCCGGGTATTACTCTCCCGGCTAATCCGGGACCACTATTAACCGTTTTGGATGGAAATACAGGGCCGGGCTGAATACCCATGGGCCCTCTGTCAGACTTCGCAAATACTATGAACGTAAACACACATATATACCTACGTATATTAGACTTATATACAGTTTACCTCTAGCTTAGGTGCTACAGACACCAACCTGTAGTTTATTTAATGAGCACATATCATAAAGCAATCGAGTGATCTAAATATGTTTTTTTTTTGTGTCAATAAAGTGTTTTTCTTCTTCTTCTTCTAAATGAGATAAATTTTGATTTTAATCATATGTTAAACGTGGTTACATTTGATTTTAATCATATGTTAAACGTGGTTACATTTGATTTTAATCATATGTTAAACGTGGTTACATTTGATTTTAATCATATGTTAAACGTGGTTACATTTGATTTTAATCATATGTTAAACGTGGTTACATTTGATTTTAATCATATGTTAAACGTGGTTACATTTGATTTTAATCATATGTTAAACGTGGTTACATTTGATTTTAATCATATGTTAAACGTGGTTACATTTGATTTTAATCATATGTTAAACGTGGTTACATTTGATTTTAATCATATGTTAAACGTGGTTACATTTGATTTTAATCATATGTTAAACGTGGTTACATTTGATTTTAATCATATGTTAAACGTGGTTACATTTGATTTTAATCATATGTTAAACGTGGTTACATTTGATTTTAATCATATGTTAAACGTGGTTACATTTGATTTTAATCATATGTTAAACGTGGTTACATTTGATTTTAATCATATGTTAAACGTGGTTACATTTGATTTTAATCATATGTTAAACGTGGTTACATTTGATTTTAATCATATGTTAAACGTTTTTCTTTGGTAGCCAATTTCTGCCCACTACAGGCCAAAGGAGTTCCAATCTGTACGGTCTTATCTATCCAATCTATACGGCAGAATTTCATTGATGGTTCCAAATCAAAATTTACGGAGTAACAGGTTACTTCATGTCCCTAAGTATCGCACTAATTACAGAAAGAATAGCTACATAGTAAGAGCATGTGCAGCATTTAACCAGCTAAGCAACAACCCTACTATAGATCTTTTCGACAGTAGTCCTGATTCCGTAAAATCCTTACTCACTAACGAGTTTTCCTCTGCCTATTTGTATTACCTACATGGTATCTAGATTAAAAGTTGTTTTGTTATTAATTTTACATTAACTGTGGAAGCTTTATAAATGGCTTTTGATTTTATATATGCATATGTAACTTGTAAATAGAGCTGTACACTACCCAAATAAAATACACAGTTTGTCCTCCACAAATCCACACTTAATTTTGATTACAAATATTATTTTTTTGTCAATCTAAAAACCATCTAATTCACGAATACACGACATGCTAGATACGATATGATTTACGAAGACAGACTATCCAATATGTGTTATGTGTTTCAAGTACTTGAATTATTATTTTTATTTACTTCTAAACCCGCATTTGACCTCGATCTCGCCGGATGGTAAGCGACGATGAGGTCGACGATGGTGCATGCGGGTCCAGTAAATGCCTATTCACTCTGGCCTTGAAGATCCCAAGGTTGTAGGTTTCGGGAAATACAGACGCCGGCAAGCTGATCCATTCCTTAGCCTTTTAATGAAGGTAACTCTAAAATATTTGCATGCCAAAGCTGGCGAAATATGTGAGACCTAATATTTAAGATTTGTCATCCAATGTACCATATTTCTGGCGAATAAATATTTCATTCATTCATTTAAGATATTGATAAAACCCAATATACCATAAACTTCAATATATTTTTTTAAAACAAACAACACAAAATTATATAATTTTTCACACCCACCCATTTATCCCCCAAATTACCCTTGAAATTATCCCTCACATCTGAAATTCAAGCTTAACCGACCACGTCTTCAGACACACGCAAACACCTTAAAAGGCACTTAATAAAATTCTCTCGCAAAATTAATTCCGCCCAAATCCGTCTCTGGGTGACAAAGAAAAATTGTAACGAATGGAGTGGGCCTCTGCAACCTGCGTGAAAGGTGTTTTGGTTCCAAATTCGGCTCTGTTTTGTTAGGGGTAGAGTTAAAATTTTAGTGGTCTTGCAATGCTTTGTATTGGGGTGCAAGTTATAAGCGAAATTCAAGATTTAAATCCTGATTTACGAGTCATCATCATCAGCCTATTAATGTCCCCACAGTTGGGGCACAGGCCTCCCCTTGCATTAGGGGGTACGACGGGCCATGATCCACCGAGCGGGCCCAGTGCTGATTGTGGATTTCACACGCCTTCGGAAACTTTTAATTTCCTCACACATGCAGGTTTCCTCACGATGTTTCCCTTCACCGTTAGAGCAGTCGGTAAATGTACGTAAGTCTTCGAAAAACTCATCGAACCCGGACCTACAGCATGGGTGTCCGACGTCCTTGCCACTAGTCCACCGACGCTCACTACCATTTACGAGTAAAACACTGTTATTAACTTATTTATTATTTATAACTATTACATTTGCTTTTAAAAGATACATTAAGAAGAACTAAATGATACGCAAAGCAAAATTTTCGTGTTTGATCTTTCTGCAGTTCTCGATCCACAGCGCGCGGTTCGACTTCAACAAAAGGAAGAACACATTCACTAGTATTGTTTGTAATAGATATATAATTAACCCTGAATTGTATAAAATGAATGTACTTATAGGGACTCCACTACCCTGACTTAGATAGAGTAAATTTATTATAACTGTAGCATTCACTATCACCATTGTGAGCATTACGGCGCCGCTCATCACGAACGTGAAGATAGCCACTTGTGCGCTCCGCCCGTGCCCTCGTAGCGACCACACCACCCGCACGAACGTCACGCTGTTCACGAGTAGTGGTAGACTCCATATTATGTTGTGTATCAAGAATACTACATCCTGAACAAACGGATGAAGTTCATCTTCCCATGGATATATCGTCATCAGCACCAATGTAATTGTGATCTTCAGTGCGGTGACAGCGGCGGGCAGCCCCCACCCGAACAGGCTGCTCTTGAGCACTTTACGCGTCACCTCGCTGCGGAACACGCGCACCAAGTCGGCGTACACGCACATGCACAGCACCAGCAGCCAACAACAGAATGCATGCACGAACATGTCCCCTATGTAGACGAATATAACCAGAAACAAATCACTTGGAAAGTCAAAGCTGTTTGACATCAGATTGATGACGTGGTCGCACGTGATGGCGAGCATGATGTTAGTGTACACCAGGTTCCGGAAGCTGCGCCAGCGCGGCAGCAGCGCCCAGGACAGCGCACCAGCAGACAGCGTCAGCGCAGACATCGCGCACGCGCCATACCGCAGGTACAGCACAAAATTATCAATGCGGTCTACGAGTATATCGGACATTTTAATGTTTTTTTAAATCTTCGAAAAATTGTTAAATTTTATTAAAGTTTGAAAAAATAACAATAAAGTTACAACAAGCAATGCGATTCAATGAAATATAGACTACTGATTCCAAGGACCTGATTGTGCGCGTTAATTAATTTATAATTCAAATCACAAAAACAATAAAAAATTATCAATTTGCGATAGTGTTTGAGGTGGTCTCATTAAAATGTAATGTGAAAACGTATTTTCATTATTCTAAAGTCGTATTTTCTGAGTTCTTATTTTTATTATTTTCAACGTTTAGCTACATTTCTTTGTTGCATTCGTTTCCTTCTGGTACATACATTAAGGTATAATTTGCTTCTACATTCATAAGTTAAATGTTTAAGGAAAAGCTGCCACCACCTTGGTTGTATATTTGGGGAAAGAATGTGAAAAACTAACAATAACCTTAACCTTATAAATAACCTTGTGAATAATCTTGGGATCGTCAAATCTTATGCAGTATACTGGACCCGCGACCATATTCTACATTATCGTTCTTTATCCTTATTGAATTATAATTATTTTTTTCTAAACCTAGCCGCTGCGTTCTATAAGTATTTCTGTCTGCGTTGCCTGTCATATCTCACCCAGTAAGACAAGACAGGCAGATGTCTGTCATTCAAACATCAGCCAAACACTTAAATCATCGTAGTCAGTCTATCTCTCTCTCTCTCTCTATTGTTTTCTATATCTTTGCACCGCGGTCTGTAATCTCTTGCCCCACCCACTACACCAGAAAGGTAACTCAGACATCACGCTGTTTACGAGCAGTGGTAGACTCAATATTATGTTATGTATCAAGAATTTTGCCTCCTGAACAAACTCATAAATCTCATCTCCCGGTAAGTATATCGTCATCAGCACACATGTAGCTATAATCTTGAACGTATTGACAGCGGCGGACATCCCCCACCCCAACAGGTTGCTCTTGAGCACTTTGCGCGTCAAAAAATTCATATGGTATGACAAAGCAGTATGACAACATTAGATTGATGAAGTGGTCGCCCGTGATGGCGAGAATGATGTTAGTGAACACCAGGTTCCGGAAGCTGCGCCGGCGCGGCAGGAGCATCCAGGAGAGCGCGCTCTCAGACAGCATCAGCGTTGTCGTCGCGCTCCCGACATATATTAGATATAGTTCGAAACTATCCATGCAGTCTATAATTCTTCCTATTTTCGACATATTAAGGCTTTTGTAAAGTCTTCTAAATGTTGTTAAACTTATATCAATGAAGTCACAAAAAGCAACGCGATTTCAACGAAATACTGTATGACGACTGACTGATCGGGTCCGATTGCAGGCGTTTAATTAATTAAAATCACAAATCAACAAATTATCAACCTGCGATAGTGTTCAAGGTGATTTCATTAAATATAAAAATGTGTCCCCTAAAAACATTTCA
This sequence comes from Hofmannophila pseudospretella, assembly GCA_947369225.1. Classification (NCBI taxonomy): domain Eukaryota; kingdom Metazoa; phylum Arthropoda; class Insecta; order Lepidoptera; family Oecophoridae; genus Hofmannophila; species Hofmannophila pseudospretella. Next base: position 14,700,051 of record OX376318.1, on the reverse strand, counting down.
TGTAAAAAGTAGTCAAGTTATGAGATCCAATGTAGAACCAAGTCCAATGATCTTACTATTACCCTCTATTACATTCTTTAACAAGTAATTTCAAGTCGCTATACATCTTAAGTTTATAGAGATTTGACCACATAATCGTGTTGTGTAGTAATCCCGCGACCAGTGCTCGATCCCAATCTCAAATTTTCTGTAATATGGATGCTGGTGAACACTGGGCTGGAGCAAATGCTCTATGCTTGTGTCTACCGTTCGTACAGCGGTGACCAGGAGGCAACTAAGTTAATTGAACACCTTAGCCTTGCGGCGGAAGTGGCCCAACAACGGTATCCATCTGCGCAATTGGTTATTCTGGGGGACTTTAATGCTCACCACCAAGAGTGGTTCCCATACCAGAAGACCGACCATGCTGGCAGGGAAGCGTACAAACTCGCGTTGTCGCTAAACCTCACACAGCTGGTCGATGGCCCCACGCGCATACCGGATGTTGATGGTCACACGCCCAATTGCTTGGACCTTCTGCTGACAACTGATCCGGACAGGTGCTCTGTGTCGATTTCTGCCCCATTGGGAACCTCTGACCATTGTCTGTTGAAATCTGTATCTAGCTACTCTCCGCACGATTTAAGCCCTAGAGGCACCAGGCGAGTGTGGCGATACAAGTCAGCAGATTGGGATGAGATGCGGCACTTCTTTGCATCTTATCCATGGCGACAAATCTGCTTTTCTACTGAGGATCCGTCGAGCTGCGCCTCGGCCATAACCGACGTGGTATGTCAGGCCATGGAATATTTCATTCTCTTCTCTGACGTGCCTCTTGGTGGCGCAGCACGCCCTTTGTACAGTGCGGACTGCGTTCGTGCTGAACAGAACACTGAAGCAGTCAGCATTTGTAGCCTGGGCTGATGCTCGGACGCGCAAAGCTCCGGATGTCCTAGATAAAAAGAGAGCCTTCAATAAAGCCGCCAAATCCTGCAAGAAGGCTCAGCGTCGGGCTCGCTACGAACATGTTGGCCGGATCGGAAACAAGCTTGCTTCATACCCTGCGGGTAGCAAGGCTTTCTGGTCCCTCGAAATCAGTCGAAGCTAACTTCTGTCGCCCTTCGCTGCCACCTCTGGTCAAACCCGATGGATCGCTGGCTCACACCGCGAAAGAGAAGGCAAACTTGTTTGCCTCTCTATTTGCTAGTAATTCTTGTCTAGATGCTGGAAGCAAAACTCCACCCACTTTACCCCACTGCGACTCTGTAATGCCACAGGTCTGCATTTACCTAAAGGAGGTACTTAAAACGCTCCGCACTCTAGACGTGAATAAAGCCAGTGGTCCTGACGGGATACCAGCCAATGTCTTGAGGAACTGTGCACCTGAGTTGTCTCCTGTCTTGACGCGCCTGTTTCGCCTCTCCCTAAAGACTGGTCAAGTTCCAAAGTCCTGGAAGCCTGCTAACGTGCAGCCTGTGCCCAAAAAAGGTAGCCGTGCTGACCCCGCCAATTACAGACCCATTGCAATCACTTCCATTCTCTGCAAGATTATGGAACGTGTATTGAACACTAAGCTCCTGGCATACCTAGAAGGTAACGATCTCCTCAGTGACCGACAGTATGGTTTTCGCCAAAACCGGTCTACTGGGGACCTTCTGGTTCGTGCCACTCACTTCTGGGGCGAAGCCATTGAGAAAACCGGTGAAGCTCTTGCCGTATCACTAGATATTTCTAAGGCATTTGACAGGGTCTGGCACGGTAGCCTATTAAGCAAGTTTCCTTCATATGGAATCCCAGCCAGTTTGCGCATATGGATCGCGGATTTCTTGAATAAACGGTCAATACGAGTGGTCCTAGATGGCTGCTCGTCTGACAAACTGGCTATCAACGCCGGAGTTCCACAAGGATCTGTCCTCTCTGCAACCCTATTCCTGCTGCACATAAATGATCTGCTCATATCGGGTATTTTTGGGTACGCAGACGACAGCACGGTTACGGAGAGATATCTTCCTGTTGCGCGCGCTGGTGCTGGTGAGATCCAGACTCAAAGAGAGGCCATGGTTGAGCGTATCGACTTGACCTTAAAGGCCGTGGCCGATTGGGGCGATGCCAATTTGGTCAAGTTTAGCGCCTCAAAAACGCAGGCGTGTCTATTCACCGCTAAACGGAGTCCCTTCCACCTGACTCCGACTTTCCGGGATGTATCCGTACCGATTACCGACCACCTCAGCCTTTTGGGGTTGGATCTGACTTCCAATCTCAACTTTGGGCGCTCCATTGAGTCAAAAGCTCAGACCGCAGCCAAAAAATTGGGCATCCTGAGTAAGGTTAGGCAGTACTTCACGCCGGGACAGCTTTTAAACCTTTACCAAGCTCAAGTCCGGTCGTGCATGGAGTACTGCTGCCACCTGTGGGACGGCTCAGCTAAATACCAACTGGCTGCCCTTGACTCAGTGGAGAAACGCGCTAAGCGCCTTATAGGTGACGATTCGCTGGTGGAAGCTAAACTGCAAAGTCTGGAACATCGGCGCAAGGTCGCCTGTCTATCGGTATTTTATAGGATACATTTCGGAGAGTGCGCATCGGATTTGCACGACCTAATTTCAGCATCTCCATTCCGCCTTCGGACTACCAGCCGCGGGGAGGGGTTCCATCCTTATGTTGTTGATATCCCATCTGCTCGTACGAAGCGATTTGCTTCTTCGTTCATTATGCGAAGGGCTAAGGAATGGAACAGCCTGCCGGCGTCTGTATTTCCCGAAACCTACAACCTTGGGATCTTCAAGGCCAGAGTGAATAGGCATTTACTGGACCCGCGTGCTCCATCGTCGACCTCATCGTCGCTTACCATCAGGCGAGATCGAGGTCAAATGCGGGTTTAGAAGTAAATAAAAATAATAAAAAATCTAGCACATTAGGCGAGACCTGAAAACCAGCGTGTCGCTGAAGTTTCGGCCATTTCATTAGACACATAGGGCAATTTTTTTTTATATATATAAATTATTTACGACAAACTGGCAGACGGGCCACCTGATGGTATGTAGTCACCGTCGCCTAGAGACACGTGCAGTACCAGGGGTATTGCTTGTGTGTTGCCGGCCGTGGAGGGAGAGGACTTTTTTAACGGTCTTTTTGAAGCATCCCATGTCGTAGCGCTGTGGAAAAACGTCGGGTGGAATAGAGTTCCACATTTTGCAGGTGCGTGGCAGAAACGTGCGTGTAAAACGGGTCGTGGTAGACACCCAAGGCTTTAAAAAGTGCGGGTGAAAATTGAGCCGCCGACGAGTGGTGCGATTCAAGAAAGTAGATGACGGCACCAAGTCAAATAGTTCTGAAGAGCACTCCCCATTGTAAACGCGATAGAAGACGCAGAGAGAGCCAATGTCTCTCCTTAAACTGATAGGCTCTAAATCGCTCGTGAGCACGGAATCGTTGACAATTCGAGTAGCGCGCCTTTGCACGGAGTCAAGTGGATGAAGCTGGTATTCGGCTGCACCGGCCCAGAGATGGGAGCAGTACTCCATGTGCGCCCTTACTTGCGCTTTATAAAGCGTTAGCCTCTGGCCAGGCGTGAAGTACCGCTTTGCTTTATTCAGCACACCGAGCTTTTTGGAGGCCAATTTAGCCTTGCTTTCCAATAGGCTCCGGAACTGCACGTCACTCGAAATGTCGACACCGAGGATTCCTATGCTATTGGAGATAGTCAAGGGAGTGCCCTGAAATTGAGGCGCCATGACAAATGGAGTTTTCTTCGCAGTGAAGGCGCAGACTTGTGTCTTTGTGGGGTTGAATTGTACTAGATTTAGTCTACCCCAATCAGAGATCTGCTCTAAAGAGTTCTCGATTTCGGACACAAGTCTGGTTCTACCCTCCTACACAAGTGACCGAGGGAATGTGGTATGGCCCTTGTAGTAAGCATCACCCGTGCTGTCGTCCGCATAGCAATGAATGCCGTCAATTTGCAGCATATCATTGATATGCAGGAGGAACAGCGTGGGCGATAGCACGGAACCTTGAGGTACGCCAGCGATAATGGGCTTAGTGTCCGAGCAGCAACCGTCGACAGCGACCTTAATGCTTCGCCCGGACAGAAAACTGGTCCCCCGGTCACACAAACCCTCGGGTAGCCCGTAGGATGGTAACTTCTCCAGAAGTGCCCTGTGACAGACCCACCACACACCACACCCACCCATTTATCCCCCAAATTACCCTTGAAATTATCCCTCACATCTGAAATTCAAGCTTAACCGACCACGTCTTCAGACACACGCAAACACCTTAAAAGGCACTCAATAAAATTCTCTCGCAAAATTAATTCCGCCCAAATCCGTCTCTGGGTGACAAAGAAAAATTGTAACGAATGGAGTGGGCCTCTGCAACCTGCGTGAAAGGTGTTTTGGTTCCAAATTCGGCTCTGTTTTCTTAGGGGTATAGTTAAAATTTAAGTGGTCTTGCAATGATTTGTATTGGAGTGCAAGTTATAAGCAAAATTCAAGATTTAAATCCTGATTTACGAGTCATCATCATCAGCCTATTAATGTCCCCACAGTTGGGGCACAGGCCTCCCCTTGCATTAGGGGGTACGACGGGCCATGATCCACCGAGCGGGCCCAGTGCTGATTGTGGATTTCACACGCCTTCGGAAACTTTTAATTTCCTCACACATGCAGGTTTCCTCACGATGTTTTCCTTCACCGTTAGAGCAGTCGGTAAATGTACGTAAGTCTTGGAAAAACTCATCGAACCCGGACCTACAGCATGGGTGTCCGACGTCCTTGCCACTAGTCCACCGACGCTCACTACCATTTACGAGTAAAACACTGTTATTAACTTATTTATTATTTATAACTATTACATTTGCTTTTAAAAGATACATTAAGAAGAACTAAATGATACGCAAAGCAAAATTTTCGTGTTTGATCTTTCTGCAGTTCTCGATCCACAGCGCGCGGTTCGGCTTCAACAAAAGGAAGAACACATTCACTAGTATTGTTTGTAATAGATACATAATTACCCCTGAATTGTATAAAATGAATGCACTTATAGGTAATCCACTACCCTGACTTAGATAGAGTATATTTATTATAACTGTAGTATTCACTATCACCATGGTGAGCATTACGGCGCCGCTCATAACGAACGTGAAGATAGCTACTTGTGCGCTCCGCCCGTGCCCTCGTAGCGACCACACCACTCGCACGAACGTCACGCTGTTCACGAGTAGTGGTAGACTCCATATTATGTTGTGTATCAAGAATAGTACATCCTGAACAAACATATGAAGTTCAATTTGCAATGGATATATCGTCATCAGCACCAATATAATTGTGATCTTGAGTGCGGTGACAGCGGCGGGCAACCCCCACCCGAACAGGCTGCTCTTGAGCACTTTACGCGTCACCTCGCTGCGGAACACGCGCACCAAGTCGGCGTACACGCACATGCACAGCACCAGCAGCCAACAACAGAATGCATGCACGAACATGTCCCCTATGTCGACGAATATAAACCGAAGCAAATCACTTGGAAAGACAAAGCTGTATGACAACATCAGATTGATGACGTGGTCGCACGTGATGGCGAGCATGATGTTAGTGTACACCAGGTTCCGGAAGCTGCGCCAGCGCGGCAGCAGCGCCCAGGACAGCGCGCCAGCAGACAGCGTCAGCGCAGACATCGCACACGCGCCATACCGCAGGTACAGCACAACATTATCAATGCGGTCTAGGAGTATATCCGACATTTTAATTTTTTTTAAAATGTTCTAAAAATTGATAAATTTTACTAAAGTTTGAAAAAGTAACAATAAAGTTACAACAAGCAATGCGATTCAATGAAATATAGACTACTGATTCCAAGGACCTGATTGTGCGCGTTAATTAATTTATAATTCAAATCACAAAAACAATAAAAAATTATCAATTTGCGATAGTGTTTGAGGTGGTCTCATTAAAATGTAATGTGAAAACGTATTTTCATTATTCTAAAGTCGTATTTTCTGAGTTCTTATTTTTATTATTTTCAACGTTTAGCTACATTTCTTTGTTGCATTCGTTTCCTTCTGGTACATACATTAAGGTATAATTTGCTTCTACATTCATAAGTTAAATGTTAAAGGAAAAGCTGCCACCACCTTGGTTGTATATTTGGGGAAAGAATGTGAAAAACTAACAATAACCTTAACCTTATAAATAACCTTGTGAATAATCTTGGGATCGTCAAATCTTATGCAGTATACTGGACCCGCGACCATATTCTACATTATCGTTCTTTATCCTTATTGTATTATAATTATTTTTTTCTAAACCTAGCCGCTGCGTTCTATAAGTATTTCTGTCTGCGTTGCCTGTCATATCTCACCCAGTAAGACAAGACAGGCAGATGTCTGTCATTCAAACATCAGCCAAACACTTAAATCATCGTAGTCAGTCTATCTCTCTCTGTCTCTCTCTATTGTTTTCTATATCTTTGCACCGCGGTCTGTAATCTCTTGCCCCACCCACTACACCAGAAAGGTAACTCAGACATCACGCTGTTTACGAGCAGTGGTAGACTCAATATTATGTTATGTATCAAGAATTTTGCCTCCTGAACAAACTCATAAATCTCATCTCCCGGTAAGTATATCGTCATCAGCACACATGTAGCTATAATCTTGAACGTATTGACAGCGGCGGACATCCCCCACCCCAACAGGTTGCTCTTGAGTACTTTGCGCGTCAAAAAATTCATATGGTATGACAAAGCAGTATGACAACATTAGATTGATGAAGTGGTCGCCCGTGATGGCGAGAATGATGTTAGTGAACACCAGGTTCCGGAAGCTGCGCCGGCGCGGCAGGAGCATCCAGGAGAGCGCGCTCTCAGACAGCATCAGCGTTGTCGTCGCGCTCCCGACATATAGTAGATAGAGTTCGAAACTATCCATGCAGTCTATATTTCTATCTATTTTCGACATATTAAGGCTTTTGTAAAGTCTTCTAAATGTTGTTAAACTTATATCAATGAAGTCACAAAAAGCAACGCGATTTCAACGAAATACTGTATGACGACTGACTGATCGGGTCCGATTGCAGGCGTTTAATTAATTAAAATCACAAATCAACAAATTATCAACCTGCGATAGTGTTCAAGGTGATTTCATTAAATATAAAAATGTGTCCCCTAAAAACATTTCATGTAAAAAGTAGTCAAGTTATGAGATCCAATGTAGAACCAAGTCCAATGATCTTACTATTACCCTCTATTACATTCTTTAACAAGTAACTTCAAGTCGCTATACATCTTAAGTTTATAGAGATTTGACCACATAATCGTGTTGTGTAGTAATCCCGCGACCAGCGCTCCATCTAGCACATTAGGCGAGACCTGAAAACTAGCGTGTCGCTGAAGTCTCGGCCATTTCATTAGACACATAGGATAAGAATAAGAATAAGAATAGTTTATTTGTGCGGTAAAATTACAGTGGAGTAGGAACTTGAGCATATATTACATTAAACTTAATAAAATTAGTGAGCAACCAGTTATCCTACTATAGGCGCTGACCTCCGAACTAGGAAGTTCCTGTATCTCGGAGGACAGATCTCTTATAAAAGTGTGTGTGTGTGTGTGTGTGTGTGTGTGTGTGTGTTGGTTGTGTGTTTATTATTATTATTGTGTTACCTTTAAAAGTTTCTCCGTGCTCTCGTGATCAAGACCACTAAGCCAATCTCGTACCATTTTCTTTATGACGTATTTTGTTTTCGAAGCAGTTTGCGAGTTACCAGATTGATTGAGTTGTCTATAAAGAAATGAAGAAAGGAATGCGAATTGACGTTGTGCAAAGCTAGTTTTAATCTGGGTCGTAGGGTAGTAAGCACGTCTACCCGTCGTAGTCGTAAGTTTTGGTACGGTAAAGGTGTGGAAGCGAAGAATACTAGCATTGATGTAAAGGTGTCTAACTGACATAAAGCCTGTTTCCTTGTAGAGAAGATCAGTAGGATACCGACGTGGTTTTCGAATCATGACCTTAATTACAGCTCTATGCGCCCGCTCGAGCTCGAGCAAATGTGTACCAGCAGCACCCCCCCAAACAACACTAGACACTATTAGACACATAGGGCAATACATGTTACAGATATATTTTGTTTATAGGTTAAGAATTAGAATCAAATAACTATGTTGTACCTGTCAGCGCAAACAACAAGTGACGTCATAGTGCACGTGCAATGCCCACCTGCGCTTGCGACGAAGCAATCACGCAGCAACAGCCGACACCACGTCATGCCGCTCCCCACTACCTGGCCTCTATAAAAGCGGGCGCCCGACCCGAGGTGGCATCATTCACTTGCGACTCGTCGACGAGGCAGTCGGACTTGATATTTTATTCCAGAATATTGCATTACTGAGTAATTAACCGTAACTGTTTGCTATCAGGGGACTCTTGTATGGCCGTTTACTATTGAATGTTTAACCGGTAACTAGTGATTGCTATTAAGGTGACTGGATTGCGAATAGAATAACTCAAAAATGGAACAACAGGATGAGGACAACTCGGAGAATGATAGCGGGCCATCTGTGCACTTACCCTAAGATCTGATATACCTTATTAATATGATATGTGAATAAATAAATTTTTTTTTAAGTTTAAGAACATTCTGTGATTTGGCAATTACGTAACAAGAGATTTTCTAATTTGTTGCATCAATAAATTGATGTGATTAATATATAATACATAATCAGTGCCTACTACAAGCACATGTTACTGAGAAAAAAATAAAACTGTAAAAAAGTAAAGATGTAAAAAAGTTATGCTTTTATTTATAAAACATGCTCTAAAAAGGATAAAATAATAATAACAAAATATTTTTATACGGATGATAGCACACCGAGAGTTGAGGCGAACAACGTACGTAGGAATAAACGTAAACTGACTACCTATTTATGTCAAATTATTTCATTACAATCACGACACCAGATGCCAGACTTTCTCATAAAATCTCTAAAGCGGCTGAGAGCCTTAAGGCCCACAAATACAGGGACATCGGCAACCAATACAACTTTGTTGCATTTGGTGTAGAGACCCTTGGTCCTTGGGGCTCTGGAGCTTGGTCACTGTTCCGAGAGCTGTCCAAGCGTCTATTTGATGCGACGAGGGATCCAAGGGCTGGCGGCTATCTCGCCCAAAGGATCAGCATAGCGCTCCAGCGGGGCAACGCCGCCAGCATCCTCGGTACCCTACCACACGGGCCTAATCTAAGACATTATAAGTTACATTTAATTTTTATTTGTGTAAATTTTGTATCAAATCTCTTAGTTTTCTGGTTATTGAAGTAGTCTTCAACCGCCGTGCGTGACCTAACAATATCGAAGACATGATAACTAGACGTAACAGACATAATAATCAGACAACTTCCCCTTGTTCCCTGTGCCTTTGTCTTATTGTCGCCGTCTGTTACTTCTTGCCCCACCAGCTTACCCCAGAAAGGTAAGCCAGGCAAGATGTCTGTCATTAATACAGCGGCCGGATGAGTAATGGGGGGTCGTAGTCTCGTTTCCCGTAAACGCGGGTATAATGCGGTTGTTAACTCAGCTGAATGGAGTGATTCATTCCGAGTGTTCGTTCGTTTTTCCCAAGCAATTTTGATCGTTTGATTGATCGGTCGTTTCGTTCGAGTTCGGCGCTTTAAGTGTTTGAATGAGGAATTAATTATGGATTTTGAAAAGGGTTCAGGTGGGTATTCGTATATGTAGGGTCGGGGTAGTTTAGTTGAAATAATTGTATTAAGAGTACATACGTTGTAGTGTTATTTATTCTGTGTCAAGGGTTTTGATTCGAACTTAAACTGGTATCGCTACGGTATGTTTTTTATAATATTGTAAATATCTAAATATTATGAAGCATCTGCACGATACGTACAGCTTTTCTCTAAGCGGGATGAGATCTTAATAATGTTAACTTGAAACCAAGACATCGAAAATTGAACCATATATGTTATGTACTCATTATATATTTTAGTTTATGTAGTATATGTTTTTTTTTTTTTTTATGTATAACTAAACCCGCATTTGACCTCGATCTCGCCTGATAGTAAGCGACGATGAGGTCGACGATGGAGCATGCGGGTCCAGTAAATGCCTATTCACTCTGGCCTTGAAGATCCCAAGGTTGTAGTTTACGGGAAATACAGACGCCGGCAGGCTGTTCCATTCCTTAGCCGTTCGCATAATGAACGAAGAAGCAAATCGCTTCGTACGAGCAGATGGGATATCAACAACATAAGGATGGAACCCCTCCCCGCGCCTGGTAGTCCGAAGGCGGAATGGAGATGCTGGAATTAGGTCGTGCAATTCCGATGCGCACTCTCCGAAATGTATCCTATAAAATACCGATAGACAGGCAACCTTGCGCCGATGTTCCAGACTTTGCAGTCTATGTATGTATCTATGTATATTTATCATTATTTATTTAAGTATACATATATATCTGCCTTTTTATTTTTATGTACTTAGTAAGTATAGTATGATGTTTTTGTTGTATAAATAAAAATTAACTTATGTAACGTTTTCCATATTGATTGCACACCTACTACCTCTTTCTCGAAATCATTTCCTCTGCCCGAATGTTGCCTGGAAGAGATCGCTCTTAACACTAGATCACTATTTCCTTTTCTATCTTTTGTTTGTTGTTTTCTATTTGTGCAATAAAGTGAAATTTTAATTTTTACTTTAATACTATACTAACTTCGCTACTTTACAATTTTAATAGCAACCATCTCCAAAAAAAATACTTCAGTATTTTCTTTTTCAGGCTTTATTCATCCACTGCTGGATATAGCCCTCTCCCATATATTTCCATGTGGCCCGATTTGCAGTGCTTCTGAGCCAAGTCACTCCAGCTCTAGCCCTGATGTCGTCTGACCACCTCGCTGCCGGACGTCCCACACTCCTGCTGCTCGTGCGCGGTCTCCACGTAAGTACTCTTCAGTATTTTAAAGTCCCTAAAATGTGAACTGCGGTCCATAAATCAGCAATATTTATTGTTTTAGAAACAATTCTCGCCGAATACAAGTTGAATTAAACGTGGCCTGCAATAAAACACAGCTAATGCGCGAATGCAAATGCAGCGTTACTATAATTTCCGGCCAGAGTGCAACGTTACTAAAGTCACAAAACAAATAAGTACAGAACGGAGAGTGAGCATGTTTGCCGTACGAGGCACCTCATACATACACACGCCACACGCCTTATCTAGATCGCGCTGATTGTCTTGATCGGTTTGAATATTGGCATCTTATCTTAAGGATAGGTGGCCGGGAATGACCCCAGCGGCACTTCGATCTTTGAGGATCTTTTGTGCCTACTTTTACACACTGGTCATCTTTGTGTAGGTTTCCCCACGATGCTTTCCGTCACCGTTAGAGCAGTCGGTAAATGTACGTAAGTCTTCGAAAAATGCGAAAATCTCATTGGTACAGGGCACTGCACGGTTTCGAACCCGGGCCTTCCGCATGAGAGTCCGGTGTCCTAGCCACTAGGCCACCGACGCTCTCGAGAGTATGGACATACTCTATCCCCCTAAGTCAAATCAAATTCATATACAAAGTATAATCAAATACTAAGTCTATGGTCCCTTGGTGCTGTAAATAATTCAAGCAATGTAAAAAACTACAATAGTTAGATGGATAGATCTAGAACTAAAGTTATAGGGGGAATCCTGAGACATAACAAGAGATAAAAAATAAAAGATGGGGCCAAAAATAAAATGAAAATTATGTGGAGGCAGGGATTTTAAGACAGCTTAGGGGGGGCCTGAGTGTCCCTCTTGTCTTCAGGCGCCCAAGGACTGATGATGATAACAACGGCAATGCTGGGAACCTCTAGATTTGATTCATTGAACAGATCAAAGTGCCGCTTTATCACATTGAATCTCTAACAGACCCTCAGATCTGATGAAGAACAGTAGTAGTTAGGTAGTGCAACGTAATAGTTAGGTGGTTCGAGTTTGAGCTCAAATGATGATGCCATTCTCACGTCAGGAACTTTAAGGACCTGATGATGTCCAGGAAAAAATAAGATGGTCACCACAATGGTATGTCGGGGGTTTCATATTTTTTTAAATTTAGAGTTATCATTTGAGAATGTCGGTGCTTACCTTACCCACAACTGACTAGGTAGGTATATACGTGATGAGGCCGAAGATGGAGTACGCGGGTCTAGCAATGCCTATTAACTCTCGCCTTAAGTAAAAATACCAAGATATTTTGAGTGAAATAAATCTCAATAAGTTTTTGTTCTGATTCGTATGAAAGTATCAAATAGTTAAAGCGACAACGTGATTTATTGATTTGATTTGAAAATATCTTTATTATGTAATATAATTACTTAAAGTTATGTTAACAATTCAGTCTTTTTTTTTCGTACTGATAATTGTTGTTTGTCCTAATGACCTTTACAGCTTCACCGGGTTTTTTGGGGCGAGCGCTAAATGCGCTCCAGCCTAGAGGAGGACTTAAAAACTACTATAAGAAGCGACTGCCTAAGGACACCCAGGTGGGTACGGACCTCGGCTTAGGACGTCGCTGGGGAGAAGCGGCCTGGAATACGCCGATAGCGCGTGAAGGCGCCAGAAGCGGGTCGCCGCCCGCGCCGGCGCGGGCGGCGACCCGAAGGTGCTGTGTGTGAACTACTATCGGGTGGCGGAGTGGCTTCCGCGATGGAGATCGTGATGGCGTCGTCGGGGTCGTCTAGGACGTGTCTAGGCCGACGTCGTCGACGGGATGTCGGTAATAACAATTCAGTGTTCGTGAGCCTAAATTGGAACTAGATATTAGATGTTGTCTGTCAGACTGAATAAGCGTCTATATCACACTTTAAACAATGTACTTAATAAGCAAATGGTATACTACATAATACAAACTTACAATTAAAATACAGATTGATCTACATTATGTAATCTTACTAACTAGAAATCATTTTCTTTCAATATTAACAAAACATTAAGACAAAGTAGTAAAGGGTATAGCCAGCAACAACTCTGTATTGATGGACCGATAAAGACGATCCGGCGGCCCGACGACGCACGAAAGCTCGGCGAGTTTCTCTTCTGTAGGTTCTTTATTTATGTTATAATTTCCGGCAGGAGTGCCGCGGCGCGGTATTTGTGACGTCACGGCTATATGCGCTTTCCGGTTGCGAAATAACCCATTGTTTTAGGTGTGTTTAGGATTTATTGACTCATTTTGGCATCCTTCGAGGCTTGCTCCTGAAAGTTAATCGAGGAATGCGGCACTGCGGCAAAGCCAGCCATACCAAAACAAAAACCCCCTTTGGAGCCGAAAGAGGTTTTTTGGGAGGTGTTCAGTTTCCATAACTGAACAATATTCACTATTAGGCCAACTCTAAAACCACGAAAAAAAATCCGCTGTTTGGTACATTTCGATCATATAGTAGCTATTGAGTTTTGTATGTAAAAAGGGTTATTATAAAATAAATGACTACTTAAACGATTCCTGCTAGATGGAGCGACGATCTGCGCAAGGTGGCTGGCAGCGACTGGATGAGAAGAGCCGAAGATCGGGCTCAATGGCGCGCTCTGGGAGAGGCCTATGTCCAGCAGTGGACCAGAGTAGGCTGCTGATGATGATGACTTAAACGATAAAGAGGCTCGGTCCTAAATTCAGCTCCAGCTTTGCACATTGTATTCATATATGATTGTATTCATAATTATTGTAAGATATATTTATTTCGAAAGATGTGCTGCTGAAAGTTTCTTGCGCCGCTTCTTTCCTTTCAGCTACAGCACCTTACGAAGCGGTGGTAGACTAAAAAATGACGTTGTAAAATTGTACTATAAGGTACTTACTTACAATAAAAAACATTTTGATTTGATTTGATTTGTATGAAACAGCTGAAATTTTGTCACAGCCAGAGGTTTTTGTTACAGCCAGTAGTACTTATCTTACAAACCATTACGAATCACATTTGATACCGCTATCAATATTCGAAATGAAAGAGTTATCACCATTTGAACTTTTACGCACTTTTTGACTTCTTCATTTCTATCGACTTTCCTTTTCTATCAGTTCAAATGAATAACGTACGCAAAACAACAACAACAACCACAAAAATACGAAATACCAACACAATTCACTATTTTGCAACACATACTAAAGCTTCCCACAATGTTTATCAAGAGAAGGTATGGGTATATAGGATAATCCCCAGCGTTCCACCGTGAGCCGATATCGGACCCTGCATGCTCGCCCTGCTTTGCCCTGCTCTGTGTTTATCCTGTAATGCGATTACCTCGCTTCAAACCTGGGCACTTAGATAATGAATGACCCTTCTGTTAAAGCTGTTCAGGAATTTTTTTGAACTTTTCTTACGTTTTTTATTCTACGAGAGTCGCAAATAGAAACTCTTTGCCTTTTGCCTCTATTTATTATCTCTGAACTGATTATTTAAACCAAGGATATTGTATCTATAAGGTCCTTTTTTATTAGTAGCAAATATTTGGAGGGGGGGTATGTGCTGGTTATATGTACCACTTTACACGAAAAAATAACCCTGTTACTTGTATGAAAGTTTTCCATACTAAAGAAAAATAAACCCCATTATTTTGCGCCTTGGTGTCATAAACTCATCCATGTCGTTATGAATGTAACGAGTTTCATTCATACTTCTTATTTCAGTATTAGAATAGCAATAATTCATTCATTTGTAGAATTCTTAAACAAAGAATTGTCGTTTTTCTCGAAATTTAATTAGTAAAGAAAAAATTTTGATGCCTTATCTTTATTGTTATAGTGATCGGAGTAGGTAGAGCTCTTTCGGGTTAATGTCCTCAAAGGTTATATTAATATGGATATGATTTCGGGATCCCGTTTTAAGTTATCGAGCAAATGTTGTAAATTACTTTTATAAACCTCGCCCTTACTCGGCGGATTACGATTTTTTTAAAATTGTAAACTTCCGAAGAAGTTAAAACACTACCATAGGTACACTAGCGCCATGAATTTTAAAAAAAATTATTTCACCACCAATCTTAAATGTGTATCAAAACAAATATAACGTTAAAAATCTAAATAATATATTTATTCAATCCCGGAAATCCCGGGATTATTGGGCATACTTATCCATATTATGACCGTATGTGGCAAGTACCAAAAACAGCCCTACCTAATCCGATCATAGTTTATAATATATGTGACACCCTAGAAATATTTGCCGCTTATAAAATGGGATCCTATATAGGTACTTAGTAATTTGATGCTTTTAATAGGGCATTTGACTATTTTTTACACGACTATTTTGTACATCCTGAAGATGGATCTGCAATCCGTTTATCCATATCTCAACTAACATCAGCTATATTAATGGTTAAAGTTAGTAGTGGTGGTAGTAGTTAAGGCTCTGTCCCTTTCTAGCAAAACAGTCCTTATTATGTAGCCGAGGACCTGTGTTCGGTATTCGATTCAATAAATCGATCACGACTGTGGCTTCTTTTTTAATGTAACTGCACTACGTTATATAGTTGTACTACGAGCCGCTAGATGGCGCGACCCGTCTTCGAATTCGCCAAAAGATTGCAATTGTAACGACACGCCTCACGGCTGCCTAATCAGTTCTAACCTAACTTTCTTGTGATATGCATCAAAACCCGCATGCATCGATTGCAAAGTAGAAAAAGCGCTTAAATTATAGCCGACTGAACTAAAAGATTATGCTCAAGTGTGTTTGTGAATTTATTTATACCTAAAAACTGTTAGGTACGTGTGAATACAACGAAGCCGGGCCGGGTACACGAGGGAACGGACATTGCCTATCGGTAACTGGTACTTTCCTTATGCATTATATTAATAAAGGGGTCCACAATCGTGATTAGCAATGAGCAAATTAATTTAATTCTTTACATAACAACCTTTACATAGAAACCTGGACATCGTATGCAAAGCAAGAGCGCCGACACATCGCATGGACCACTCCCGTTTACCGCGCGGCGTCTTGCTCGGTGCAGTGGCGCACGCAAAGCGTAATGTCGATAGACCCCTGCTGCGTTTCAAAGACAGCGCTAAGCGTGACATGACTGCATTCGCAATCAGTCACGATGATTGGCAACAGCTCGCGGATGACAGAGATGCATGGAGGAAACGTCTTCGGGAGGGATGTCAGGAACACGATGCAAAGTGGTTCGAAATACTGGCGGCCAGAGGAGCAAACATACACCAAGAGATCACTCATCTACCCGGTGCACCACTCGCTTGCCGCATGTGCGGGGGCTTGTATGGTGCGAATAGGGGGCGAATAGTTTTATTTAGCCACGAAAAACGATGCCTTCGCGACGCTACTTAAATCGTCTGCAATAGACGTAACAGGCTTATGATTACATAACAACCTGCTTGTATGGCGCTACATAACAGTGACGGCACAATTATCTTTCTACCGTCTGATTTTTGATTGCCTACAGCTATTTTATTTTTCAACGGATTTTAATTCTGTTTTCACATTTGCCCATCAATTGATGTCTATTTTCTTATTTTTATGAAATGTATTTAATATTTGATATTTGTCAACTACCCTATTCTATGATTCATAGTCGAGAATAAAACCAATTGAATGCCCTCATAGTACACAGACTCAATCTCTGCTTAACACTTGCCGGTATGTACCTTTGTTTCATTTCCTGACACTCGGATATTTTTTCGAACGCTAAGTTGATAGCGGCTTAAGTATGGAAAAGGCGTTTCTTTAAACTGACTATTGTTTTAGATTTAGTTCTAAAATAGAAGAATTATATCTACAGCAATCGTTTTAAAATATCTTTACATTATAAGTAATTCACATTTAATTGGCTTTAAGTTAGCATATGAATTGGGAATATTGAAAAATATATGTTTTAAAATGTATAACAAAATAGAAGACTTCACTCACCTCCTAATAGAGTGTGACCTGATGAAAATTGAGAGGACGAAATTTGCCCTCAATAGGCTCCAAAATGGGAGGCTCAATATTATTTTGAGTCAACCCTTATCCGATAATATGAAACACTTACTGTTGTTTGCTAAGTTGGCTCTCAAAGTGAGGGCTGACTCTAATAATACTTGAGCTTCCCTTCCCTTTTCTTAGTGACCCTAACTAGGCTGACATGGTCACCTCGTCGTGTACCAAAGCCTCTAAACTAAGATTTAAAAAAAATGTATAACCTCAAATTCAGGTACCTAGGTCCCACGAGAAGATCAGTCAATAAATCGAAAACAAGTTTAATGCTACAACTCCTTAGCGTAGCTCCTCTACGACGTAGATCACGCGGTGTAGCAGCGTGTTCCCACTTTACCTATACATACGAGTACTATGTAGCGCTTTGAAAGCACATCCCCCAATTAACAGATTTTCAATGGTAACTAAGATCATAAAAATTCATTTCATTTTTCATGACATATCTAACAACAATTTCTTTAGGTAAGTACTCTTTAAGTAGAGTAAGTACAATAAAAAATGTTTGCAGGTGTAAATAAGACAGTCAAAGCATTTAACATATCACCCTCTATTAACAGTAGCACGACTCAATATACTATACTTTCGTACGTGCCATCAGGAAATTTACCCTACAGGTGTTATTTTTTTGCTAAATAAGAATGCTTTCCACATTACACGTAGCTCTATTTGGTATCGATAAATAAAGCCTCCTCCACACTTTTCAGCCGATCACGTTATTAGGTATGATCGGGCACAGCGCGGAGCTGCGGATTTCAATAAAGCGAACCTTTGTTACGTGTGCCAGTGTTCGGACGCCCCCGCCGCCGCGTGTCCCGCCCGCGCTCACCCAACGATATTAAAAGATTCATTTCAGATCGATTCGTCCATCATCGATAGGCCTCTTCTCCTGTGTGTAGAAAACCTTGCCTATGAATAGTTTGAATTGAATTCGAACGTCCACTTGGCCGCCTTAATGCCTTCATTATATTACGAAATGCTATGAGTTTTAAGATGAAGTTTCGGTAGTTGTACAGAGCCAGCCTGGGTGATACCGCCCTTTTACCTATTTCTTCCGCTAAGCACAAACGCTCGCATTGCTGTGTTTCGGTTTGAAGCGTAATTAGAGCGTGAGGCACTCCATTTTAGTCCCCAAGGTTAGCAGGGCATCGATAACCTTCTATTAACATTATAATAATACAATAAACAAACATTACTTTGCTCAGCGTATAAGCCTCGCCATACAGCGGGGCAACGCCGCCAGCCTCCTCGGGACACTCCCTGCAGGGAGCGACCTGGGCCAGGTCTTTTACTTGTAAAATAGTTAGGTGTTTTGTAATTTTAGCTTAAGTATGTATTTTAGTGTTATTTTATAATGAGGTTAGATGTATATTTGTATATTTATTCATTTTTAATCAATTGTAACATTTAGAGCACTGCGGTTATGTCAACATAATATGAAACGCATTACACAAAAAGCGTTAAATTGAGTTTTGCTTGGCTTAGCTAGCACTGTTAATGTGTGTGTCTGTCTGTGATGTCTATGGGCCACGGTGATCACTTACCATCAGGTGGCCCATTTGCTCGTCTGCTCTCCTTATCCAATAAAAAAATATTCCATAACTTAACATTTAATGAGACCCAGATAAAGTCCAGCTCAGATAAAATAATCCAATAAATAGTAACTAAGAATCGAACAAATCACACAAATATTGCTCAAAGACAAAACTTCCCCAAACAGATGGTCCCCCGCCGTAAAATTAAATAAGCACCGCCGTGCCTCGGAGAGACAATGCATAGGTAATGCCTTCGAAACTTCGCAATATAAAAATCATGGAAACTCCGCAACTCGAGGGTAGGATTAAGAATTCATTTAGTAAGTTCGCAAGGGTCAGGTGGAGGGATGAACCTCGTTTGAAATTAAACTTAAAATAAAAAGATTGTTTTGAGAAATTTGAAGTATCCGAAATACTTTACTTGCCAAGCGGAAATAAGTAAGATATTCCTGTGTATTTTAATTATCTCTAGAAAGTAGATGTAAAACTTTCGATAGCTTGTGATCATATCAGTTAGCAGCGGCACTGGACCTTCCTGACATTCCTCTTGGTGAAGCCTATGCCTCAAGATTTATGCTGAATGATGACGTAGTAGAATTACATTTTTCAATTACGAAGAGAACATGGAATTTACTGAATAGGTCATGGCTATACAGGGTGTAACATTAAGAACGGTCAGTATGGGAAAGTCTGAAACTATAAGACATACGAAGATCTGTTCTTAGGAACCATGTCATCAATTTTAGTAACAAGAAACACTGTATTCATACATTTTTTTTAAAAACTGTACTCAGCCTGGGAATCGAACCCGGTTTTTTTGAAAAAAAACCAACACTATTTCTATTTAGATATCGATTACGTTAAGGATGAAGTGTACAAAACAAGCTACGACACAATTGAAGACCTAGAGACCAGCAGCCATAGAGACAATTTTAACGCAAATTCACCACCTGAAGATACAACATTCAATAGTAAGATCGTTACCTAAACGAGTTGAATGTTGTATTTTATAAAATGGTAGTCATTTCGAACACCTACTAAAATAAAATAAAAGATATGGAAACAATGCGTTTTATTAATTTTAAACATCACGTTTCATACTAACATTTATTCCTTAACACCTACACAATCGATATCTAAATAGAAATAGTGTTGAATTTTTTTACAAAACAACCGGGTTCGATTCCCAGGCTGAGTACAGTTTTTTTTTATAAATGTATGAATACAGTGTTTCTTGTTACTAAAATTGATGACATGGTTCCTAAGAACAGATCTTCGTATGTCTTATAGTTTCAGACTTTCCCATACTGACCGTTCTTAATGTTACACCCTGTATACTGTAAGTCATTAATTACGACATGAGGTAGGTTTCAAAAAGAACTTACTCATACCATTTATTGCTTATCATGTGTTACAATTGGTCTTAAAAATGTATATTATCTGATCATACATGAAACCCTATATGAGTAGGGCACCGCTATATTAAATAAGAGATTATAATATATTATAATAGTAATAAATGCTAGCGAGATAAATTGAATTAAATGTCATTATAAGTTATACATAATTGATTTTATAGTTAAGTATTGGTTTAGAAAACTTAAAGAAAGAAGAACTTAAAGAACTTAAACTTTATCCGTCTAAGGTAATGCCTCTGGTGTTGCACATGTCTCTATGCGACGGTGACCACTTTCTTACCATCTTACGACTACGATGTAATGTTACAACAAATTCTTACCTCTCCAACAAAAAGTTCCAAAAAAATCATAATTTAAATTCCACACCGTATTCGATACGGATCATAAAAATAACCGAAAAATAATTTATAACGTTCCCAAATTGACCGGCGTGGGGCACGTTCCGAAACCTTAATCGGAATGAAATATTCACGCGATGACGTGCAGGTGGCGCTTCGATCGCTTGATGCGCCATTGCGGGCGGTTTCTTTATGCATGAGAGCTCTTGTGATTCGGAACGCACGTCGCCGATATGTGCTGCCAAAGATTAGGTGAGGGGATTTTAAAACAGAGGCGACACTTGTGTTTTTATACCTACGTGTCATGATAATGACACTTGAGATTCAAAATTGACACTCAAGGATACTTGAATATTGTCCTCAGAGATTTCGTCTGGATTCGACATCCACTATTCTCTATTGAGGGCTCATCCAGGCCATGGATGAGCCCTCAGTAGACTGATTTTAGCTACTTATGTCAATTGTGAAATTCCATCATGATCAGAAAGTCAGTACAGTGAATAACGTGGGATCAAGTGAATCATGATAATCAAGTTAAAGGATATTTTTATAACGCAAATAATGTTATTTTTATCTTGGTCTATGGCGATTGATACTCTACATATTAAAAATTACATTAATTTTATACTTGTCAGCGATTTTTTGTAAGCCTATATAAAACTACTGGGAAAAGGCCTGTCTTGTGCACGAAATTGAATGTAGCTGCAAAAAAAATTAAGCATAATAATATAAGTCTCATTACTATTCTGTGGAACGCAAAACCAATAGTTACTGAATTGATATTTCAATCATTCTTTTTTTTTACATTGCCTCTTAGAGGCTACCCATTATGGCAACCATTATACCACAGTTCCGATTGTCCTGATCTTTGCCGAGTCCTGGGCATCACGGTGTACCTCCAGTACATTTACATTTATATTGGCCGAGACGTCCGATCAGCCCCTCGAGCAAACTCTTCCAGCAGACGGCGAGCGAAATCAATTCAATTATAGAATATACCTACGTTTGTTCCGATCTGTCGTGTCTGTTCAGTTTTAATTATTCATTCATCACTTCGACAAGATTACTGTATATGGCTATATCCCATCTGCTCGTACGAAGCGATTTGCTTCTTCGTTCATTATGCGAACGGCTAAGGAATGGAACAGCCTGCCGGCGTCGGTATTTCCCGAAACCTACAACCTTGGGATCTTCAAGGCCAGAGTGAATAGGCATTTACTGGACCCGCATGCTCCATCGTCGACCTCATCGTCGCTTACCATCAGGCGAGATCGAGGTCAAATGCGGGTTAAGTTATACATAAAAAAAAAAAAAAGTTAATTCCTTCAAATGACACATTATGGTTTCGAGGTTCGATCTGTATCTCCACTCATCTAAATTGAAAATTGAGACCAAAAATTGAGCAAGCAAATTCAAGGCGAAGCCGAAGGTCGAGCTCCGCATATGGCGAAGCCCGGATCGTCTCGACGACTTCGACACCGCCCTTACCTCGTTTTCATCCCTTCCTCGAGTAATATTTGCGGGGCCACTAGCCGAGCTCCGCGTAGGGCGAAGCCCGAAGCTTTCTTCGACCCTCAGACGCAGCAGGCCTGGCTTTTTTACCAGCTCAAAAGGCGGAGCCCAAAAAACTAATTTAATATATTAAGTAGTTTGAAAATAATCCGTAATACTCATTGGTACATGGCATTGTTTCGAACCCGGACCTGCCATGGAGTCCGGCATCCTAGCCACTAAGCCACCGACGCTTCTTTCGAATGCTTACGTACATTTACCGACTGCTCTAACGGTGACGGAAAACATCGTGAAGAAACCTGCATGTCTGATGAAATGGAAAGTTTCCGAAGGCGTGTGAAATCCACTAATCAGCACTGGGCCCGCTCGGTGGATCATGGCCCGTACCCTCTTGCGCAAGGGGAGACCGGTTCCCCAACAGTGGGACCATTAATAGGCTGGTGATGAAGTAGTTTGTACTTCAGAGGTTGCCT
This sequence comes from Hofmannophila pseudospretella, assembly GCA_947369225.1. Lineage (NCBI taxonomy): Eukaryota > Metazoa > Arthropoda > Insecta > Lepidoptera > Oecophoridae > Hofmannophila > Hofmannophila pseudospretella. The sequence goes on along the minus strand of OX376318.1, from coordinate 14,677,822 downwards.
GGAAGATATCGTTTTAAGCGATAGGGGCGCCTTTGTACATATCGTGCTATTATTCCCGTAATTTTTACTTTTCCTGATTTTGTGTTTTTATCTATCTATCTAGTTTGAAAGATCTCTGTCAATATCTCCTTCACTGGCAAAAAGCGTCTAAACCTTCTAAATTAATTAAGTACTCCTACAATAGAAACAAACACCAAAACAGGTACACTAATTCCAGCACCATTCTGGATTTCAATAACAAAATGAAAACCATTCCGTACCTTCTCTAACATTTTCAGGCCCGTTAATTCTTTAGTATTGTTTCAAACCCTTACAGAATTAATAAGATTACTGGAGGGGATGCTGCAATGTTCGTCTTGTTTAAATTTAGCCGAGTTGTTTCTTGTTTGTTGCTCATCTATGCATTATTCATCGCACCTTGATAACACTTGTTGGGGCAGGTAACTTTGAGACTGCAGTTGAAGAAATGGGTGGCTTGAGATTGAGGTTAATATGAATAGAAATGACTTAGAAAGATACAGAAGATCTTGCGACTTATATGCGGCTGGGATTATACGAAGTCGATTTCAAGCTCCGCCCACTCCCCCATATGAAATTAACGCATTGTGATTGGATGCAGCGAACTGAACCGGAACCGAAACGGCTTCATCTTAATCGATGAGTATAATAAGAGCCAAAGATTGGGGTTAATGACGCGCACTGGGAAAGCCCTTTTTAACCCCTGTCCGAGCGAGGAAGGGGTGTTATAAGTTTGACGTGTATGTCTCTTTGTCTGTGCTTTATAACTCAATAACCGAAGATCAGATTTGAATTTTGTCGAATGTTTTCTGTTTAATAAAAATTAGCTTAAGGGTTTTCAAGATTTTGGAATATGTTAGATGGGATCTCTGGAACAGTAACAGTTTGGTGTTTTCAATTTGATATCAAATATTTAGGACCATGGTGCATGGTTCTTTTATCTGGAACCTGGACCTGATGATGACCAGAAAAATACTAAGGCAATCTCAATAACGGTAAATCGGGGTTTTACAATTTTTTTAATTTAGAGTTATCCCGTGTAGCCAACGCCAGCAACCTTTAAATAAACGATCCACCGAACTTCGTGACAAAATTAATGACTATTAAAGTTAGGTATTAGGACCACAATGCCCCTAAAATTTAATCACACGTACTCTAATCGCACCTCGGAAGGTGCGGGTAGGATTACGGGATCCCGCAATGACTGATGGCTTGCGGGAGATGTAAAGAGACAATGATTGATTCACCTTCAATCCAATGCTATTGTATTGACGGCTCTACCTTGCCAGGGTCGGACAAAGGGAACGAAAACGTTATTGAAATGTATCTTTGAGCGTCTGTAAAACCCAATGATATTTTTAAAAGAAGTGTAAAGAGGGAGATATTATACTTGCTCATAAGATTAGCAAACTGAAGTGACACTGAGCTGATCACATCTGGTGCAAAACCGACAACACAACGGGTAAATGTGTTCTGGAGTGGAGACCACGATTAGGTAGGCGTAGTGTGGGACGCTAGTTAGATGGAGTGATGATCTGCGCATGGTTGTAGCGACTGGATAAGAAAGTCTAAGATCGGGCTCAATGGCGTACTAAAAGAACAGCTTGTTTACTTCAAACGAGAACTTGTTTCAATATGAGCATATAAAGTCAGCTTGTTAATATCAACCAAAGAGCGTCGGTGGCACTGTGGCTAGGGCACCGAACTCCCATGTGGGAGGTACAGATTCGAAACCGTGCAGTGCCATATACCAATGAGTTTTTAGTATTTTTCGAAGACTTACGTACATTTACAGACTGCTCTATCGGTGAAGGAAAACATCTTGAGGAAACCTGCACACTGAGATGACCAGTGTGTAAAATGGGGTAGGCACAAAAGATCCTCAAGGGTCGAAGTGCCGCCGGGTTATTCCCGGCCCCCTATAATAACATCAACCAAGAAGTTGTTCACTTCAACCAAGATCTCAGTCGTATCTATCAAGTAATTTGTTAAATGAATAACAATTACTTTATATGCTCTAAATCAGACAAGCTTTCTTTCAGTGCGCGCCCTGGGAGAGGCCTATATCCAGCAGTGGACTAGAGTAATCTGATGATGATGTACTTTCTTATTCATTATCAGCTCATCAATATTCCCACAGATAGATGGTGATCCTGATTTGTTGGATCGCATGGGTTGGTGCCACCTTCTTATCTATATCAGCCACAAAGCAGAAGCGCTTGCGTTTCTATTTCGATTTGAAGGGTAAGAGAGCCAGTCAAAGCCAGCCAAAATGTGTATTACCGACACATTATAAAAATTATTGGCTACTGAACCCGCATTTGACCTCGATCTCGCCTGATGGTAAGCGACGATGAGGTCGACGATGGAGCATGCCGGTCCAGTAAATGCCTATTCACTCTGGCCTTGAAGATCCCAAGGTTGTAGGTTTCGGGAAATACAGACGCCGGCAGGCTGTTCAATTCCTTAGCCGTCCGCATAATGAACGAAGAAGCAAATCGCTTCGTTTCTTCATGAGGCACACCCTCTAATAATACAGTGAGGTGAGGTGATCACTTACAATCAGGTGGCCCGTTTGCTCTCCTTATTGAATAAAAAGAAATGACGTTCCTTTTGATACCAAAGGAAGGAAGAATACTCTTATACTATTCTTTGGCCCCTCGCACAAGGGGGTACAACAATTCAGCAATATACTGATTAGTGCATTTCACACTTCTGCAACAACTTTTTATTTTTACAGACTATGATATCCTCAAGGATCTGCGTGAGCTCCAGGCGCACGACTGGCTCGAGACTGTGCACGAGAGAGCGATGGCGCTCTTTGGTATCGGAGGCCAAGATCCACTTCGGGTCGTTGCGCCAGCGGAGCATATAAGTAAGTATGATATCATTCACCGTTCGTTGAAGGGAAAGTTTTTTGACACACCCTGACCCCTGTGTATTAAAAACCGTACGTACATTTACCGTTCGGCTCTCCAAGCGAAGGCACGTCAGATTAACTCGAGTTTTTGTTCATTAGACTGGATTGAACGGGCACCGGTCGCGGTCAGGTGAGGCTGCGTCCAATTTAAGGGCTTTGCCACTTAATCCTTATCAGAGTTTGTACGTAAATAAGCTGAAAGGAAGCCCCTAGAGGGTGTAACGAAAAACTGATTTTCCTAAAGCAAACCCTTGTTTATTTTGATTCAAAATATAGAATCGCCACTAGGTCCGCACAGTTAATCATGGCTCATTCTACCCTCTCATTTTATAAAGCGAGATCAAACCGAATGATCTTACAGAAACAGAACTAGTAACATGAAACGCGCGCTCCTGGGTAACTATGTTTTTCTTTCACCCAAGACTATAGTGAAACCGTGTAACAGGCGGATCGCTCGCGACGTAAGAGGGGCGCGGGGCGAGATGACAGAGGACGAATATGCGACGTTCGGGAGGTGGGGCCTGCCGCCCGTTCACTCTCTGTCATTCCGCCCCGCGCCCCTCTAACGTCGCAGGCGATCCGCCTGTTACACGGTTTCACTATTGTAAGTATTGTAACGGTTTAAAAAATACAAAAGCTAAGATACAGTCACAAACCTTAAACTGCCACGGACATTAACACATTGAACGACTTTTTCACAATAAAACGGAGACGGCAATCAAAATAGATCTAATACTTTAAGTAAACAGTGCACGAATCGCCATGTTTGTAATATTTTTTTACATAGAACGCACGCTGCGCCCGTGAAACGCTCCGTGGCGTCCGATTTCCGAGAATTGAGCTGCTCATCCCCACCTCCCGCGCACCGCTCTCTCGTACCGTTCCAACGCAATAGTGTTTTTAAAATCGTACGTCTTTCTGGCCCACCCTGTACTAGTGTTAATCTAGTATTGGGAATGACAAGGTTGTTTAATTTGTAAAATTGGAACCGGAACGCTATAATTAAGGTTTTCGACAGCAGCAACTCCAAGCAAAGATCAGCCATAATAATGGGTAGGACATCGTACAAATAGGCAAACTGTGATAACGAACTGAAATAAACTGAAACCTTAGGCTAAAGACAAACTAATCTGATATAATAAATACTGCCATTTTCCTCATGGTTGTGAGTCTGGCCGCGTATTAATTCACTAATTGTCGACGCGTTGACCGGAGCATGTAACACGATGGAGTATCCCCACAAATCCCTCTATACATTTTTATTGGCCCACCTTCCGCCCAGTGCGACGTGACCTGCGTTTTTGTTGTTAAGCTGTGTGCACACAAAGCAGTTGAAGCGCTACGTTTCTAGTGACAGGAATTAAAGTTGTTAAATTCGTCAACGAAATCATACGTCACTTGGCCTGGTCGTAATCCTTCCTTCTCCTGTTCCGCTCTCTCTCCCAAACTCACTACCATTATCCTCATCGCGCGCACGCACACACACACACACACACACACACACACACACACACACACACACACACACACACACACACACACACACACACAGTAAAGCCTGTTTTATTTTCTTTATTTAAATATCCGCTCTTTCATTTAGTTTCGTAACTACTCGCTCAATTAATTTTAATTATCTTTGTAACAGTTTGGTTTCGTAATTGGCATATATAGTTTTTTTAATTGTTTGATTTATATATTTAATGCCATATGCTGTGAAACTGACAAATAAATAAATATAAATTGTCGAGTGTAATATTTTAAGCGAAGACAGTAACCCATTCCCCTCTTTCTATCTCGAGTAAGTAATACTTAGTCGAATCGAGTTTCTGTTTCTACTATTCTGCCAGAATATCCACTGACATAATATTGTTGTCCTATGGTACCCCTGAGGTACTGAGTGCCTCCACGAGATCTCTCCACGCCGTTCTGTCCTGTGCCACCTTCCTAACTTCACTCCAGCTCAACCCTGCTGCCTTTAGTTCACGGTCGACAGTTCGCCTCCACGTGTGTACAGGACGGCCAGGTTTTCTCTTCCCGCGTGGCTGCCACTCGAACGCGATCCTTGCGGAATTGACCCACTGGCATAATGGAGGTTAAATATTTACCAACTGTCACGTCCTTTAGTCTCAAATTAATATAATATATGAAGATATTGCAACCAACCCATCAATACACTATTTCCTTTAGGCTATCATCAAATTACATAACTCTATGCTGGATATTGTTCCCAAAGCAAGACGTATTACGTACGTGGAAAATTATACCGAATGTGATAATTATCTAGGTTTGTTCTTAATTTCTCATGCAGCATTTAATCGCCCAAGACGGGTCATATCACACTCATCAGCGTATTAAGGTTCCCACTGTTGGGGCACAGGCCTCACCTTACAAGTGGTGATACTTGTGCGGGCTCAGTGCTGATTAGTGGATTTCACACTCCTTTGCAAACTTTTTTCCCATGCAGGTTACCTAACGATGTCTTCCTTTTTGTAATTGTACGTACGTAAGTCTTCATCTATTTGTAACGTTAAATAAACGAGCTTCGTCGCGTCTAATCTGTACGCAGCCTAAGCTTGTGTGATTCGTTTCCGATTTCCGCGGCGTCTGTTCGCCGCCCTCTCTACACGCGGCAGGTAAATGCCAATGGTACGCACTATTACACGCTCGTCTGCCTTCCGTTTGTACTTCATCTATTTTTTATGTTTTATGTTGAAAGAAAACATGCCAAGGCAGAAAAGCCAACAGGCAACCCCGACCAACCAAAGTACCTACTACTGCTACTACTATTACTACTTATTACTACTGCTTGGCAGCTTGCAAAGGTTTGCATTTTTTATTTTTTTATTATTGTTATTTATTTGAGGGTAGTATCTATTTCATACGCCTTTTGCACCCGTATATTATATATTTTATTATTTTTCCATCACCTGAAGGTTGCCTGGAAGATATCGCTTAAAGCGATAAGGCCGCCTTCTGCACATTGTATTGTACCTCTCTTTATGTTGTATGTTTTGTTTATGTCCCGGGTGTGCAATAAAGTATATTTGTACCTGCCGAACAACGTAATGTATTTGACCAAACCATTTATGGCAACTACTTATTTTGTATCTGGAATTTGTGGGAGTATATTTTAATGTGGAAGTTATTCATATTGGTAAGTCTATGGTACCTACTTAAATGTTTACTACCAAACACACACACACACATATACAATACATACATATGCACACTGAGATAACCAGTGTGTGAAATGGGGAAGGCAATGGCAAACCACCCCATTAAATCTACCACGAGAGTTGTTCTATGTGATTAGTTCCTTAGAATGATCACGACCCTTAGTAATGAGGAATACGACTTAGAAGAAGAACCAAAAATATAAATGTGAAAAAGGGCCAAGTTCTGTACAACAAATAAGTGGGTCGCTTCGTCGATAAATGAATTAAGTTCTATGTAGGTGCCAGCCAAGTTCAATTAACCTTCAAACTTATGTATAGAAATAAATTTTATTTTAATACCTAATAAGTGGGTATTTGGATAATAAGCATACGTATAGAGGATATATGAATATGTTTTTTTGGGTCATTTCTAATATTCTACATAACTTTAAAGCTTCATCTCGCACATAGATTTTAAGTTTGTTAAAATTATATCTCTTATTACTTCTTTCCATAGTTGCTACTCCCCTTCTACCTACTCTCCTCTGCTCTCTAACTTTACATATAGACAATACCAAACCGAAATACCAGCTGTCAGGACCAATCTTATCTATCTATTCATATCCCTACTGTCCGGACGTTTTATTATTATTATTATGTTCTGTATTTGCACCCTATTATGTAACGTAGTGTTATGTCATGTTATGTACGCATGATGTTTGGAGCACATTCTAGATTATAAATTTAGAACTAAGTATATGGATAATGATATGAATGTAGTCTGTTTGCGTGCTTATATAAAAAAAATAACATTGATATTTTTTTTTAAATATTGCTTGTAATAAAACGGCTTAAATCTAAAATAAATCCCACAAGAGTCATTCAAGAGTAGAGAAGAGTTTATAGTATTAAATACTGTTTTCATTTGCCATACAATTGAAATCCGGTAGCCCGTAAATAGTTCCACGGAAGAGCGCGCCCCAATATGTTGTCAGGTGCTAATCGAAAAACTTTCATGGGATGCGGTTGTTGACGCCAAGTTTCCTAACAGTCGATAGCTTTTCTATTTACGTAGGTCGGTACACTAGCCACTAAATAAGTTTCCCTTCCGTTGAAAGACTTGGCTCATTTGTGCCTATACTGGGTGGAATAGAAGTGTTACTTGGTTAATATTTTTTGGTAACTTTAATATTCATAAAATAATCGACAGGCCTTTCGAATTTCGAATTGAAATTTTGTAAACATCACAAGATCCATAAAATTTTCATTAATGGGTACTTTCTTATCTTATGATAGGGGGCCGGGAATAACCCAGCGGCAGTTCGACCCTTGAGGATCTTTTGTGCCTACCCCATTTTACACACCGGTCATCTCAGTGTGCAGGTTTCCTCACGATGTTTTCCTTCGCCGTTAGAGCAGTCGGTAAATGTACGTAAGTCTTAGAAAAATACGAAAAACTCATTGGTATATGGCACTGCACGGTTTCGAACCCGGACCTCCCGCATGGGAGTACGGTGTCCTAGCCACTGTGCCACCGACGCTCTTGGTATTTACTGAATATTTTATGTAGAGTGTGCGCACAAAAAATGTGTTATAATTTAGCAAGGTTTTCTAATGAGAAATTAAAAATTTGGACCGCCTTTTGCACCAGGTAACCGTAGCAATATCAGTTTAAATATTTAGAATACCTTTATCAGTGACGAAATAATAGCTTAGGTGTTCCCACCTGTAAGTATAAACTGATCAGAAGAATATAACTCTATTCTCGTGTTTAATTTTGTTTACAAATTCTAAGTTATATAGAAAGTAGGCCCAGCCCTACTTTAAAAGTAATGCACTATCCTTTTTACAACTCTAAAAATAAGAAAATAAGGCACGAACTTTTAAACCTGTCGCATTCAGAATAGAACCTACAAAGTACCTAAAACACAAAAATCTACACAAGAAAATAATACTTATCAATTTCAAACCCAACCTTTCTCTCAAAACGAAACTTGGCGACTTATCTCTTTAATTGTAACTTTCCGGAGACCTAGGCTTTGAATTTAGTGCCCAAGTCTGCGCCCGGGAGACCTAAATCATACCTGGGTGGCAGGTAACGGCGGCGACCTAGTCAGGCGTGAACCTGATAGTAATAAATATGTCTCCGTAAGGTAAGAAAACCCATAAAAGGGTATGGGGGTGCGGGGCATGCAATGGGCTATGAGGCAGTTTTGGACACTATTATATGTGATGCTTTAGATGGAGTTAGATAGGTGTAAACTTTCTGCTGAATTTAGATATAGTTTAGTCAACATAATAGATTTTCGATAGTTTTGACTATAGTAATCTGCTGATGAATAATTGATCACGAAGCTAAATCGGTTAAGTTATTCGTATATAGTACATTTTGTATGGGAAACTAAGGTTTTCTAAATAAAAGAAATAAATTTATTATCCTAATTCTTATATCAAAGAAATGTTACTATTTGTAGGCCCCTGTAGATACTAAAAAGTCTTTTGCGGATAATGGACACAACTTTATAAATTATAAGTACTTGGCATATAACTTTCTTGCATACAATTTATCCTTCGTATCAATTTCTCGACATCTTGTCACCCGTCCAGCGATGGCATAACAATGGCTTAACAATAGATTAGTGTACAGAAAACACTCAAAAGGTTCAAAACAAAAAATTGTGTTCAACAATTACAGAGGTGAAAACTAGCCGGTAAAACTTAACACCGCGTACTAAAAACACCACGTGGCGCCATCTATTGATAGGTTGACGGAACTTTAACGTTACGCGTTATCTTTCTTATAAATTTAGAATTCCTAAGCGTGAGTATGAGCAACGTTGTGCTCATTTCCACTTATTGCCCCTTACTGTCCGGGGGGATATAGCGGACGCTACATTCCTACTAAAAATTGCGCAAAGTAAAATTGATTGTCCTGAGCTCCTTAGCAGCATTTCATTGATGGTTCCAAATCAAAATTTACGGAGTAACAGGTTACTTCGCGTCCCCAAGTGTCACAATATTTACAGAAAGAATAGCTACCTAGTAAGAGCATGTGCAGCATTTAACCAGCTAAGCAATAACCCTACTATAGATCTCTTCAACAGTAGTCCTGTTTCCGTAAAATCCTTACTCACTAACGAATTTTCCTCTGCCTATCTGTAAATGTACATGGTGGCTAGATTAATAGTTTTATTATTAATTTTTCATTAACTGTGGAACCTTATAAATGGCTATTGTTTTTATATATTTATTTATGTATATGTAACTTGTAAATAAGGCTGTAAGCTACCCAAATAAAATTAAAAAATTAAAAAAAACTAAACAAAACACTCACTCAAAAACACACACATACACACGCATACACTCACCCTCAAACACCCTCTCACAACAGGTTTTTTTTTTAATAATAATATTTTTTATCTAATTTTTATATAAGTGTATCCCCCAGGCCATTAATTAGACTTGCTATCTACTACGCTGCAAGACGGCCGATGAGGCCAGTGCAGGTAGTAGAGACCGATATTTACTTATGCATTGTAACTACACTATTGTTAAGTGATTATAATTTGAATATTGTTTGGGTTAATACATATTTTTGTATTTTGTATTTATTTATTTTTTGTATTTTTTAAATAAATCTTTACAACAGTTAAACGAGAACTACGAACCTGAAATGCCAAGTTCAGAATAATGTAGTTACCTAATTAAATCACTGACAAGAACAATCTACAAGTATTGGTGTTCACAAAGATTCTAAGCTACCAGTAAAACACTCTTCAGTAATTGCAGGACAATCCCCGAAGTTGATCTGGGTGAAAGTGTTCAGACTGCTGAACTGAGCTGAAGGGGTAGTAAGCTTGAAATATGATGTTTTCTGATCCCACCTACGGGGGTGCGTTTCAAAACGGGCGCACTAAAATATTGTGAACGGTCATTCTGTCAATATTGTGAAAACATTATTTGAATAGGTTTTAGTTTTTCATAAATAATATTGTTATTTTATTCTAATTCTTAACCTATAAACAAAATATATATATAACACGCATTGACCTATGTGTCTAATGAAATGGTCGAGACCTCAGCGACACGCTGGTTTTCAGGTCTCGCCTAACATGCTAGATGGAGCGCTGGTTGCGGGACACAACACGATTATGTGGTCAAATCTCCGTTATAATTTTATATTAAAATGGATGACAATATGTATGTAGTTTAATTACAATTTAAATTCGATGACTTAATTTGCAATAAAAAATATACTTAAGTAAGTACTTACATAAATTATTGTTTTTGAAATTTTTAGGGAAATGATAATAAATCTATAGTTTCCTTGTGAAGTTGTGACCCACAGTTTTTTCTTCTTCTAATAGGTGAAGGGATATATTTCCCAGCAGTGAGATGTATGTATGCTGTTGCTGATATATTAATAATTTTAGAATAGAAGAAAATCCTTTATTAATAGACCATTTTTGGCTTAAAATACTACACCATGTGAATACATTTAAAAAATGATATGGCTTAATGTAGTAAACATATGATCTTAAAAAGGCCAAGTTCTGCTGAGTGTCGCTAGATGTATAGATACCTATACATCTACCGACGCTGATTTGACCCTTTCCAACTTATAACTATAGAGAGCAACAATGATTTGTGATGGCTGGAAACTACTACGCGTAATTAAAATACTAGAAGCTATGTTGGTAAGCTATGTTGATCAGTGGTTATCCACTGATCGGTGTAGGTAGGGCTGTTTGGGGTCAATGTCCTCAAAGGTTATATTAATATGGATATGATTTCGGGATCCCGTTTTAAGTTATCGAGCAAATGTTGTAAATTACTTTTATAAACCTCGCCCTTACTAGGCTAATTACGATTTTTTTTAAATTGTGAACTTACGAAGAAGTTAAAACACTACCATAGGTACACTAGCGCCATGAATCTTAAAAAAATATATTTCGCCACCAATCTTAAATGTGTATCAAAACAAATATAACGTTAAAAATCTAAATAATATATTTATTCAATCCCGGAAATCCCGGGATATTGGGCATACTTTTCAATATTATGACCGTATGTGGCAAGTACCAAAAACAGCCCTACCTACTCCGATCATAGGTTATAACTTTGCCAAGTCAAGTCAAGAGGTAATGTGTTATTTATTAGGTACACTAATTCTGTTCTACACTCTTTTTGGTGCTGTGAATAAAAGATCTAAACAAGTATTTCCATAGTGTTCCTAGCACGAGTTTCAGAACGAACCCCCGTGTGGTCTAGACAGTCCCATCCACTGAGCTATGGGGTTGTTCCGGTGATAGGTACTTACGAGCGCGAAGGTGAGACGGCTTCGAGATTAGAGTCATTTGTCTGGGGCAGTCGCGCCGAAAATTGATTCTGACTCAACACCGGAAAATGGCTAGCATTGCGATGTAGATGAACGTTCAGTCTAGGCAGATACGTTTTGCAGAAATTGGACTTGTAGTGCTCTAGGATTAATTTCAAAGTCTTGCTCCAAACACATTATTATCTATGCTTTTTTATCTTATTTTAGTAAAAGTAAAATATACTTTATTGATGTATATATATATTTTTTTATAATAGCCTATAGGCTGTCCCACTGCTGGGCAAAGGCCTCCCCTCCTCCTTTCCATTTTTCCCTATCCTCGGCGTCCTTATACCATCCTTTTTGGAAGTGGTCGATATCGTCCTTCCACCTACGCCTGGGCCTGCCTATGTATATTTCCATGTATATTTGGCAAAAGGGGGGAAAAGTTTGGGGGAAAGATCAGATTGACAGAGTGCTCTTAGATTTTAATATATAGAGCAGACGACCCAACGGCGAGCATGCGTGAAGCGGCGAATTTTTAATTTTTTTAATTTACTACTTAACCCGCATTTGACCTCGATCTCACCTGATGGTAAACGACGATGAGGTCGATGATGGAGCATGCGGGTCCAGTAAATGACTATTCACTCTGGCTTTGCTATCTATCCTTGGCCTCTCTATTGCTGTAGAGGAAGCAAGAGAAGCGTGCCATGACGGAGATTCGTGGCGCTCCGTCCTCTCTGCCTACCCCGCAGGGGATATACCGTGAAGGTATGTTAAGTATATGAAATCGTTTATACTTGAATAACCGCGACTTTCAAGAAACGTCCTTAATGTTAAAGCTTCCTTAAGTCTCGTGTAATGTCTGTCTAGAGTTACCCGTATTTTAATGAACACTTAACTTTAAGGGCATTTAGTGCTACTGACGGTAATTGCGGTAGATCCGGATGTGCAGGATCGCCTGGAGTTGAACCAACTATTTCTGCCGCAAAACAGCAACGCTTGCATTGTTGTGTTTCTGTCGATGGGTAACAGCATCAGCGTAATTACGGACACGTGAGGCAAACCATCTAAGTCCTCAAGCAGCATTGAGCATTGATGGGATCATCCAGTTGTTATTTCTGTGTTAACATAGGTATAATTCCTGACAAACCTAATAATGTTTTAAAGACACAGAACTTCCCAAACTTAGCTAACTTTTGTGAACTGGATGCGTTTGTCAAAGTGTTCGCAAACAGTGTGGACAGCTAATCTGCGCCGATCGACCGTTTCTTGGCAAGCGTCGCCGGGATAACTTAACCCAACTTAACCTGAGGTGCACTGGAACTTAGTAATGAGTTTTACCATGACTTTGGTTTATTTGGATTTGTTTAAAACTTTAATCAGAAGATCTCAATTTTTCACAAAAAAAACTTCGAAGCACGATTCTGATCGTGTCTACCCTGTATGTATTTTAAGGAAATAACCTCCGCCTCGTTATCTCATCTCCGACTGGTGCAATTGTTTGGTGTCGAGAAGTAGAAAGCGAATGTGTCAAAAGTGGCCACTACTTCTTATTTTCAAAATCAAAATGTTTTTATTGTAAGTTTAGTAATTTTTACAACGTCATTTCTCACTCTACCACCGCTTCGTAAGGTGCTATAGCTGAAAGGAACGAAACGGCGCAAGAAACTTTCAGCTGCACCTCTTTTGAAATAAATATATCTTACAATAATTATGAATACAATCATATACACAATGTGCAGAGCTGGAGCTGAATTTAGTACCAAGCCTCTTTATCATTTAAGTAGTCATTTATTTTATAATAAATCATTTTACATAAAGTCCGTCTTATATGGGTCTTAAATTTTTTCTCTGTCATATTTATTACAGTATCAGTATCTTATAATAAAATCGTACACAGTGACCCATAAATGACGTGCTTACTTTACTAAGTCTAAAGCGTGGGACTGCAAGTTTGTTTTTGTTTCTGTTATTGAAATTATGATTATCGCAGTTTGTTTCACAAAACCATTATTAATAATTTCTTCATCCGTGGAACCATTCTAGTATGAACTTTTTTGATGTCTTAATTCAGGAGAAATGATTTTTTTTCTTCCAAATTTTAAAAATAGAAATTGTACCATTTTAAGTTTCAATAATGTTTTCAGATGAAAAAATGTTTTTTGGTCTTATTCATAATCCATGGATTGAGAAAGTGTGTGAGGCGTGTGTGTAACCTTTCTCGAAGGCACGCAGGGCAGGGGGTGACAGGTATGTCATCACAACACGCGCTGAATCCATACCTACAAAGTCAACAAATCCATAACATGCTTTTGCAACAATCAACTTACAACATTCATTGCCAGGATATTATCAGATGCCATATCTTGTATGGGTTATGTTTTTGCGTTCATGCTGTCATGGCGTGTTCGTCGTATGTTATTGTTTAAAAACGGTTCACAATGGGTTTTTTTCTTCGTAAATCTAGTGTACTTGACCGAAAAATCGTCCGTGTTAAATGAACATTATATGTATCAGACAGTGAAATGGAAGTGAAATACTACAGATGGTGTGGATCAAGCAACCTAACCTCCAATTGCACTTGGAATGCAAGATATTAGACATTCCTAGTGCACACGACTCTCCCTTAATCTCGATGTTAGTTTTTTACAAAACGATCGAGTTATTTTCAAGATTCTAACGCGGTCATTGGGCAAATTGCAGTGTAAATCACTAGCAGGGGCAATTCTTATTTTTTTAAATCTCGTATGGAGTTCTGATCTTGCGTTCTTGGTGTCACGCACTGAACGCGATAATGGTATGTTGTTGACTTGATCAATCGTGAACTGGACTGCTTCTTTGATGTTTGACCGAAGAGTAGTTGATGATCCATATTGTCTTCTAACTCGGCGAAATCTGTATAGTATTTAATCACTTTTATCACATTATTTCACTGCAAAGTATGGTAGAACTACTACCAAAGTATGGTAGAAAAGAAACAAGGTTACTTTTTGTTCGTTGAGAAAACAGATATTCATTATGTTCTTTGTTTTGTGAAGCTATACTACTTTATGCAATAATTTTTCACTTTGTTACAATATTTTAATGATAAGACACCATTTTAATCGATAAAAAATGTATCCCTTATTAGTTTTTGAATTATCGCTGAAGAGGGTGAATCCGAAGGTGAGTGGCGGGTTCTTCATCCCCCATTATTTTGGTTTTGCCATGGATTTCCATAAAGTAATGCATTATTACACCAATAATACGTCAACTAGCATTGAAGACCTAAAGCATTAATTTCTTTTATTACTGGAATTTATCTCAAATCCGAATCCAATTAATCAAACAACATAGGAGTCGAAAATAGTGCATTTTGTCGGATCCCAAAACGACAAATATAGCTTTTTCAGTGCCGATTTCAAAGCCCGAGGTGAAAGCAGCTGGAAAATAGCTGAAAGCGGCTGAAAAGTGACTGAAAAGCGGCCGAAATTTATTGCGCAGGCTTTTATTCGGCCAGTGATTGATTCCTGTGCATTGGCCATTGGATGCTAAAGGCTGTTTGCCGGCGTGGCGGTGAGTTGTTAAATTTATAGGACGATTGGAGTTATAACGGTCTTTTAGCGGCTTTATTAATGTTTACACGTCATTTATGGTGATTTTGATAAGTGATCCCCACTGTTGGGGCGCAGGCCTCCCCTTGACCAAGGGGGTACGGGCCATGATCCACCGAGAACGGGCCCAGTGCCGATTGGTGGATTTCACACACCTTCGGAAACTTTTCATTTCCTCAGACATGCAGGTTTGCTCACGATGTCTTCCTTCACCGCTAGAGCAATCGGTAAATGTACGTAAATCTTCGAAAAAATCCGAAAAACTAATGAGTTTTTGTGTACCAATGGGCACATGGCATAGCATGGTTTCGAACCCGGACCTCCCGCATGGGAGTCCGGCGTCCTAGCCACTAGGCCACCGACGCTCTCACCGTAGCGACGTACCTTTATTACCGGAAACGGAAACAAAACTTGCGCAATGCCATTTGAGTGATCACCAGCGAAGGGGTCGAGCATCCGTTCACCTGTCCAAACGGCTCAACGCTTCACTCCGATCCGGGGATCTATATAGAGCAGTCAGTATCCGCCGGTTTACTTATCGCGTCTGGAAAATGTCTACTTATATTGCTGTCTCTACTTGGTACAATGGCGCGCCCTGGGAGAGGTCTATGTCCAGCAGTGGACTAGAGTGGGCTACTGATGATACTTGGTACAGCATACTTCGAGAGGAAAAAACATATTAATTATTCAGTTTGTTGGATGCGAGTATTGAACTTTCATTTTAAGACATACATTACATGAAAATGATACAAAAATAAGATCAGATATATGAACGCTGTCGTTAAAATGTTTAGCCTGACATCGCTATTACCTTGAAGGAAGGAATGCTCGCCCCTAAGGGGAGACTTTTTTTCCATCCGTGACTATTACACTCAATATGCCGACGTGTTTTCAGATCCATGTAGCAGTATTTGCAAAAAAAAATACAAAGTTTTTAAATCGTGTGTTGATCTTTAAGTTAAGCCTTTGATGTTTTTATGATGTTTATTTTGTACCTGTAGGTAATTGTAAACTATATATAGTTACTAAATTCCCTGGTGTTTTGGAACTATCTGTGAACAAGACATAGTGATTGTAATAAAGAAATATGCTATCATTAGAAATTTGCAAATTGACTGTTCTACTATTAATTATTCAATTGTATAACTCAGTCACTGAAAAACTATACTTAAATACACAGTTACAGTCAATGAGGCTTTACCATAATCCAAGTATTAGGTAGTACGCTGTAACGTGCTGCTGAAAGTTTCTTGCGCCGCTTCTTTCCTTTCAGCTACAGCACCTTACGAAGCGGTGGTAGAGTGAAACATGACGTTGTAAAATTGTACTTTAAAGTACTTACAATTAAAAAGTTTGATTTTGATTTGAAGTGCAAGTCGACCCGCATTTGTCAAATTAACATTGCCAAATGTGGTATTACCAGCTCGATAGAGTTCCGACAACAGCCCAAACAAAGGCATTTATCGCGATAACTCCCGTCGGGAGCGATTGAAAAACGAAAAGGAAGTGTCTAAAGGTTTTTAAAAAAGAGAAATGGTTGCGAATAGCTTTTAAAGGTGGCCCAAGACAAATGGTCTCCGGAGCGGTCCTCGCCGTGAGCGATCGTGCTCGCCGATGGAATGGGAGCTTTTGGACGCTCAAGTTCCGGAGATTGATATTTAGAGACGGCGGGATGAGATATATTGATTGGACATAAAAGTGTCACCGGATTTTCTAAATGAGTCTGGATAAAGAGGCAAATAATCCATTTATTTTATTTACGCTTTATTGTACAACACTGGACTTAACAAAAACAATTAAAATGAGACATTCTACAAAGCTTGAAAAAAAAGGTCTGGAAGAAATAGCTTTTAGCGATAAGACCGTCTAGATTGTATTAATCGGTTCGTACGCACTGTATCACACTAATTTTGTGCAATAAAGTGTATTCATTCATTCAAAGGGTGAACTTATCTCTAAAAGAGATTTCTTCCAGCAAACAACTAAATTACACTCTTCTGAAAATTTAAACTATACGCTCCCGCACAACTGCTTGAGTGATTATTTAGTACGAGGTTACGGCGCCTGTCGCTGTTCGTCCGGAGCATATTCTGCTTGGATGAAAGAAAAATTAGGGCGGGCGTTCGTTCCTTCATGATACTATACATCCAGTCCGTATTCCATACAAACACATAACGCGCTATTGATATTGTCAATGGGACTTCGCCAATATACGAGTTCCAAACATCCATCCGAGACCAGCGCTACCTGGTCACCAGACAACAGCATAATCTGCCATTTTCCCAAATCATACCAAATTACATTACTGTCATTCCACTTCGTCCAGTTATAGCGCCTCGTATTAGGTACCAATTTAGAGTGCCTGAGTTATTAGAAAGGCCTTCGGGTCTTGAGACTTTGTTAGCGATATACGTTGCGTTGTAGCTGGATACATGTAGTGAAGACTCGAACAAACACATACAAATGTACACACCCCTTTCACTCTCTTCTACACAAACACGCTCACACACATTTCCATTAAACACATCCATATACACACACACCAAAACTTATTTCTCCCTATAAGCTAAAATAGGAAATCTGTAATTGGCAGTATGTTTTTTTTAATAGACTTTTTTTGTTTTTAAGTTTATGTGCTGTGGATTTTGTTATAAATAAAAAAAATACGAATGTAGTAAGACAGAGATAGACCGATTTTGTTCGATACCCGACTCCCTTCTAAGATTTCACGGATTGTAACTAAACCTATTTATTTTTTATTTATTTTATTAAATAAGGAGAGCAAACGAGCCACCTGATGGTAAGTGGTCACCGTCGCCCATAGACATCTCACCTCACTGTATTAATGTAGGAGGGTTTTAAAAAAATATATTTTAAAATGTATTTTTGTATTTGTATTTATTTTTATTTATTCAAACACATGTTACATACAATAGAAGTACGTAATACTAAACCAAGTAAATAATAAACATTAAAATGACATAGTGATGTGTTTGAAGTAGAAGCGTTGCAAGCTGTTAGAGAGTGGGAGGACCTCACCAGGCTAGCCCGTGTCGAGGACCACCGAATAGTGTCGCAGCAACCTCAGCGGATATTAAAATGTCTAAAACCATTTTCGCAACAAGCAAACAAACAGGTGAACTCCTCGTACCAAACTAAATTCTCCCAATTTCCCCAAAAGGCAATATTTCAAACAGGTAACACTAAACAATGCGGCCCAGTGAACCAGAGGCGGACCCGGAGTTCAGACTCCAGCCGAGAAATAGTTCGCGTCATAAATCTTACCAGGTAAGTTGCTGGTGCGAGAGAGATAGCAGACATGAAGTTGAACTTAGCAGTGATAGTGAAAACTTTGTTGTTTCTGGAACTATTATGAGCAATAACATAGTTGTAACATAGTTGTAGAGACAAGATCGAGTGAAGTGAAACACGAAGTTTCATTTGAATTTTCACACAGTAGATACTATACAGGGTGTAACATTAAGAACGGTCAGTATGGGAAAGTCTGAAACTATAAGACATACGAAGATCTGTTCTTAGGAACCATGTCATCAATTTTAGTAACAAGAAACACTGTATTCATACATTTTTAAAAAACCTGTACTCCGCCTGGGAATCGAACCCGGTTGTTTTGAAAAAAAATCCAACACTATTTCTATTTAGATATCGATTGTGTAGGTCTTAAGGAATAAATGTTAGTATGAAACGTGATGTTTAAAATTAATAAAACGCATTGTTTCCATATCTTTTAATTTATTTTAGTAGGTGTTCGAAATGACTACCATTTTGTAAAATACAACATTCAACTCGTTTAGGTAACGATCTTACTATTGAATTGTGTATCTTCAGGTGGTGAATTTGCGTTAAAATTGACTCTATGGCTGCTTTTAGGTATTCAATTGTGTCGTAGCTTGTTTTGTACGCTTCATCCTTAACGTAATCGATATCTAAATAGAAATGGTGTTGGATTTTTTTTCAAAACAACCGGGTTCGATTCCCAGACTGAGTACAGTTTTTTTTTAAAATGTATGAATACAGTTTTTCTTGTTACTAAAATTGATGACATGGTTCCTAAGAACAGATCTTCGTATGTCTTATAGTTTCAGACTTTCCCATACTGACCGTTCTTAATGTTACAGCCTGTATAAATAGATAAGTAAAGTAAAGTAAAATACACTTTACTGCACAAATAGAAAACAACAAACAAGAGATAGAAAAGGAAATAGTGAAGTACAATTTAATTTACAATTTATTAATTGAAATTGAAAACGTTTATTGATCACTGTAAACACCAGAATATAGAACACAATACAGAAGTATACAAAGATTAATACATGCAGTACAAAACGTTTATTGATCACTGTAAACACCAGAATATAGAACACAATACAGAAGTATACAAAGATTAATACATGCAGTACAAAACGTTTATTGATCACTGTAAACACCAGAATATAGAACACAATACAGAAGTATACAAAGATTAATACATGCAGTACAAAACGTTTATTTATCACTGTAAACACCAGAATATAGAACACAATACAGAAGTATACAAAGATTAATACATGCAGTACAAAACGTTTATTGATCACTGTAAACACCAGAATATAGAACACAATACAGAAGTATACAAAGATTAATACATGCAGTACAAAACGTTTATTGATCACTGTAAACACCAGAATATAGAACACAATACAGAAGTATACAAAGATTAATAAGTACATGCAGCACAAAACATCCGGTGCGGTACAGTGCCAACAAGGGTACACCAGCTCAGCATAATGCTGAGGCAAGCCACAGCGCTGATTTTCAGCTGGTCCCTCAGTGACTAGTAGTGAAATTGTTTTGTAAGAAATCCTTGTAAGACATCCGAATACTGTAGAAGACGCAAGTATGTAACAGCAGATGGTACAGACGATCTAACAACGAACGTTAGACCTTAAAGATGAAGTTTCTATATTATCTTGGAGGAAAAACGGTAAGAGTAAAGATAAGCAGCGACTAATTCCTCAAAAGTAACACGTACTCTGTGGAAGTACACAAAATGCTAATTGGTGGTCGTACACTAAATGACACTTTGTGGAGATCCACTTACTTTTCCGGGTCATCTTCGGGACCTCAAGGTTTCATATGTGGGTGGGCACCATGGTTTTTTAATTCCTTATCATGTCATTGAATTCAAACTGAAAGCACCTAACTTTTACCGTTCCAGAGATCCCATCTCAAAGTCAATCCTATTTTTTTCAGACATGGCTAAGAATTTATAAAAAATATATCTAGAGGTTATCTCTAGAGGAGGTCTTTACCGGCAGATCTCATCTAAAAAAAATATCTGCTGCAGATGATGTTGTTAGAGTTGGAAGTCGCTCCGCAGATGTTTATGGTAAATTGAGTAATAAGTTCAGTTGCAAAGAGTTGTAGATAGTTCAAGTTAGTTGTTGAGAGCGCAGCGGGGAAAGATCACTTTAAAGTAATGTAGAACGTATACTGAAATAATAATTATAACAATTACTATCGGTGGCGACTTCTCTCTGTCAGTTCTTACTGCACTCTCAGTAAAAATGTTTAAAATTAGTTACACGAGTCGCGGCTAAAGTAGCTTGTTGACTAAGCAATATAAAAATGTACGTGTGTGAACCGTACAAATGAATACTGGGAGAATTAAGTGTTGCATGTTATATTTAATATGATGAGAAATAAACGGATTTTTTATTTTTTTTATTTATTATGGCTAAGAAAATTCTCGAATATTCTTAATTATAAAAAAATACGTAGACATTATGCGTTACATTATATCACTTCCTTTTGATCAGAAGTTACAAGAAGAAGTTGCTGTAAACTAGTCCAAGTCTGCACGAGGACCGTCAGTAAACTCGTTAAGGGGTTTACATTTTTTACACGGACTCCAAGTGTTTGGGGTTTGTTAATTAAAAACCTGACTGCTGGAGTGACGTCAAAGGGTTTGCTACCTCTGCCGCAGCAATTACTTACATTTCAGTCTAATATATTACGGATTTCATGAATTTCCCTTCACGTATTATTGTTTTTTTAAATCTCAGTTTTAGAGGCTTTGGTACACGACAAGGTGACCATGTCAGCCTCGTCAGGGTCACTAAGAAAAGGGAAGGGAAGCACAAGTATTATTAGAGTCAGCCCTCACTCTGAGAGACAACTTAGCAAACAACAGTGAGTGTTTCATATTATCAGATAAGGGCTGACTCAAAATAATATTGAGCCTCCCATTTAGAAGCCTATTGAGGACAAATTTCCTCTCAACTTTCACCAGATCTCACTCCATTAGGAGGAGAATGAAGTCTTTTATTTTGATGCAGGTGTTCTATTATAGTTATTAGAAAGTATATTTTGGTTCGGATTAGAACAGCTCTAGGGGTTTGAGGGTGGCCATATTTAAAACACTTTTGCAAGTAAAGTATGTAATAATCAGTGCTAGAATTAGTTTTCAAAACGAGTTAATGTCAGCCAAAAACGATCTTGCCAAACGCTGAGTCTATCACTAATTCCCACCACCTAACTATATTTTTTTAGGAGCGTCGGTGGCGTCGTGGCTTGGACGTCGGTCTTCCATGCAGGAGGTCCGAATTCGAAACCAGACAATGTCATGTACCAATGAGTTTTCGGTTTTTTCGAAAGACTTACATTTACCGACTGCTCTGACGGTTAAGAAGAACACCTGCACACTGAGATAACCAGTGTGTGAAATGGGGAAGGCAATGGCATACCAACCCCATTAAATCTGCCACGAGAGTCGTTCTATGTGATTAATTCCTTAGAATGATCACGACCCTCAGCAATGAGGAACACGACTTAGAAGAACTATAATTTTCAGCTTGTCAAACTAACAGTTACGCATTGTGTTACATTATACAGACACAACAATACATCCAATAAATTTTATTTTGATTCTCGAAAGCCGATAGCAAGCTAAATTCTACATACTCGTAATAAGCTGTTCCCCAACATGAAAACATCCTGTAAAATTCACCTAGAACACTACTGTAGAACCTTAATACCGCTCGTTATTACCCGACTACCCGCCACAAAACGAAAGCGATTAATGCCCAATAACCTAGCGTCCCATTCGGAACAATTACCTAGACATCTCCCTTTTTATTCAACGCTTTACTGCCAGTGAAAGTAATAAAAGAGGATTACAGATTCAATAACTCCATCTGATAAAAGTTGGAGGCCACCTGCCTCGGATTTAGTGATGGGAGAGTTATTGGTCTTGGTTTTATTGGACATGATTTACCATGGTCTCAGACTTTCTTGCATCTCTGTTACTTTTTGGCTTTCATCTTACGATCCTCTCCCTAACTACTGAGAAACCAATCAATGTTCTATGGAGTAGATTTACTGATACGGGCACTAGGTATTTACATACAGAGTGGCGCTAAGATTATGACAGATTACAACAACACGTAGTATCCAATAAAATACAAAAAGAGACATTAAACAATTTAAATTAATGTTGTTGAAAAGAAGACCTGAAAAGAATCAATTTTAAATGAAGGAAAACAAATTCGCCATCTTCTACTGAGACTCAATTGATTTTAACATTATTTATGACAAACCGAGTATAATTTTTATTTATTTATACTAGGAATTTACTTCAAGTTCAAGAGAAGATGTTACAAATATCAGAAATAAGCGATACAAATATATTTATGATGGAATTAATTCAAAACTGTAAAAAGAAAAAAGTAACAATTTTATTCAAGTTCTTCAAATAATCACGCGACTTTTTCACCAATCTTGGTCTTGATAAGACCGTACCGTATTAGTACGGTCTTGGTCTCATTTCTCCCATCACTGCCTGTAATTTACGGCCAACCCTTCACCCAGATGGACGGTACTCAGTGGAAAACTTTGCGATGTCATTTCATGGTCCAAGGAACGTAATTAGGTTAGTTTTTACCCGGGCAAATAATAGATTTCCAAGGTACCATACACGGTCCTCAGGGAAAAATTTAATTCGAATAGATACCTTTAACAGGTGATAATTGTAATTTTTTTTAATTTGAATTTTATTTTATTGGCATTTAAAAATCGGCTTAATTTTCTTTGCAATGCTCCAAATATACGTTTTTATTAATTGTTTCCTGATCTTTAATTTTATCTTACTATTATACAGGCTGTAACATTAAGAACGGTCAGTATGGGAAAGTCTGAAACTATAAGACATACGAAGATCTGTTCTTAGGAACCATGTCATCAATTTTAGTAACAAGAAAAAATGTATTCATACATTTTTAAAAAAAACTGTACTCAGCCTGGGAATCGAACCCGGTTGTTTTGAAAAAAAAATCCGACACTATTTCTATTTAGATATCGATTACGTTAAGGATGAAGTGTACAAAACAAGCTACGACACAATTGAAGACCTAGAGACCAGCAGCCATAGAGACAATTTTAACGCAAATTCATCACCTGAAGATACAAAATTCAATAGTAAGGTCGTTAACTAAACGAGTTGAATGTTGTATTTTACAAAATGGTAGTCATTTCGAACACCTACTAAAATAAATTAAAAGATATGGAAACAATGCGTTTTATTAATTTTAAACATCACGTTTCATACTAACATTTATTCCTTAACACCTACGCAATCGATATCTAAATATAAATAGTGTTGGATTTTTTTTCAAAACAACCGGGTTCGATTCCCAGGCTGAGTACAGTTTTTTTTTAAATGTATGAATACATTTTTTCTTGTTACTAAAATTGATGACATGGTTCCTAAGAACAGATCTTCGTATGTCTTATAGTTTCAGACTTTCCCATACTGACCGATCTTAATGTTACACCCTGTATATTGTTCTATTTGCTGTAAATGTATTTTTAGCTATTGCTATTCGTGTCTTTATCTCCTTCTCTGTGTCTCCTATTGTGTGCCTATATAATATGTTTTAACAGATGTTACAGTCTCAAATTTCTGACTAAAGAAAACCATTTTCAAATCGACACATTCATTGCGTGTCCACAGTGCACTCACAACAAAACGCCGAACAATTTATTTAGGAAAGACACTCGTAAAAGTCGTAAACATTCCCCAAAACCATTTGTTTTCGCGTGGAAACGACGGGAAGCGTTTAGCTCACCTGCCCGATGCCCTCTGTCCGCATTGTTTGCCACAGATAAAAGAAAAAAAAAGGAATCGCGCCCAATCAATCGACGAAATAAGAAAAAAATGATTGGATTCACCTCACGTGCGGATGGATGGGGAGAAATGTGTATAGGTATTTTTGTTTGCTACTATATCTATGTGTATTCTGAATCTGTGGCTGTGACAGTTTTGGGCGTTTGCTTTTGTGTTTCAGTTGGTTCCGGGATTTGAGTTTTTAGTTTAGTTGTGCGAAGCGTCGTCAAAGTTAATTGACACTTAAAATAGCTAAATATAAATGCGAACGTCTAAGGAATGGAACAGCCTGCCTGCCGGCGTCTGTATTTCCCGAAACCTACAACCTTGGGATCTCCAAGGCCAGAGTGAATAGGCATTTACTGGACCCGCATGCTCCATCGTCGACCTCATCGTCGCTTACCATCAGGCGAGATCGAGGTCAAATACGGGTTTAGTAGTAAATAAATTATTATTTAGTCAAAGCTGATCTAACTCTCTTCAAACTCAACAGAACTTTTAATCAGATTAGTATTTCAGCCAGATTGGTGAGAAAAGTAGTTATGACTTTGTGTAGGGTCAGCCTGGGGTGGTAGCAGAACCCCTTTGCGTATTTCTGCCGTAAAGCAGCAATGCTTCCATTGCTATGTTTCAGTATGAAAGGTAAGAACGCCAGCGTAACTACG
Organism: Hofmannophila pseudospretella; assembly: GCA_947369225.1. Classification (NCBI taxonomy): domain Eukaryota; kingdom Metazoa; phylum Arthropoda; class Insecta; order Lepidoptera; family Oecophoridae; genus Hofmannophila; species Hofmannophila pseudospretella. The sequence continues at coordinate 14,652,985 of OX376318.1, read as the reverse complement.
GTCACATCTGTGGCACTCCATCTGTAAGTTATCACGATCAGCAGCGTATCGAAATCCTTCTATTCTGTGCCTCTAATAACAATATAGTATGCTGAGCTGTCTAGGACATGAAGCAAATAGTCATTCAGTGACGGTGACCACTTTATTTCTTTATTACAATAATTATGTCTGGTTCACAGTATGTTCCACTTACCATCAGATGGCGTGTTTGCTCGTCTGCTTTCTTTAAACAATAAAAATAATCCAGATCCATCATTTGCGGTCACGAGCTAACAGCTAGCTCGTTAGCAAGTAAAATAAAACAAAAACAAAAAACCTAAATAAAAGTACTTACATAGTTCATTCCGTTAAAAAAATAACTCACTAAAATTAACCCCACGGATACTTACGTAACTGAATTAAAGTAAACCAACTTGGCAAAGCGAACGAACCGAGTTTCCAGAAGGTAATGAAAATGGAAAAGTTTGATCTATCTGCAGAACTTAGGACAGAGTTCGATTCCCACGGTCAATCGAGGTGTCTGCTATTTACTGCTCTACGCCACGGTCAGACTGAAAGTTGTGATCTCTGATTTTTATATGCCAAGATAATTCTAGACTAGAAAAATTACAGTTTGAAATTAATTTTCTTGGTAACCGATGAAAATTATCGGCTCATAATTTAGAGGCAGCAACTGAAGATATGCCTTTAGCACACTAAAGCGATTTTGGAACGAAATCGGACCGTATCTAGAAATCTTTTCTTCGGTTTTCTCGATTTCTATGGGTTTGGTCCTACTCCGTTTCGTATCATCGAATTGTATCGTCATGGGTAACGTTTTACAAATCTTTTCATTCTTTCTAAGTTCGTTTAGTAACACGTACAAAAGTAAAATTAACCGTTTTAGTAAATAAAGATTTTTGTAAAAAAACCTTTATGTTAGGTCGTCGTAACCTTATCACCATTGGGAGGTGGGGGGACCCTTTGGGTCAAGTGGTGGCTTGATGATTTCCGTGTCTTTGGATACTGTATTCAACCAGGAAAATATTTAGGTAAGTAGGTATCAAGAAATATTTATAACCCGTAAAGTAAGACAATCGAAAGAAAGTTCTGCTGAAAGTTTCTTGCGCCGCTTCTTTCCTTTCAGCTACGGCACCTTACGAACCGGTGGTAGAGTAAAACATGACGTTGTAAAAATGTACTATAAGGTTACTTAGAATAAAATCATTTTAATTTGATTTTATTTGAGAATTATTTCATTATTTTCCATTTTTTTAGTAGGACCAAACTGAATAATAGTAAGTTTGGCGTCTGAGGCGCATTCTGCACAAGTTTTAATCGAAAGAGCGGTGTAATAACTCCGGACTGAAGGTTTTAATTAAAATTTTATCCTTTGAGAATTGCCCGCTCGTGGCGGATCACTAGTTAAAGTTTTATCAACCTGCAGTCACAGGTCGAGATGTCATCTGCGGTTTGTTACTTTATGACCTTTTTATTTTGTGACACCCTGATGTAAGATCACTAATATTATATTAGCCTGAGTGATCCGAAGAGGGCCCCACATGTGAGGGATTCCAAAACTAAGGGTACATTTTAAAAAACTGAAACTTTATCTGCTTGAATACAAAAGTCGTTGCCATAGACAAAGCAAATACAAGTTGCTCTACATCGAACAGTAGTACCTATCCTTCCTTCAGTTTCATCTTCATTGCTTGCTTTATTTTTATTTTTTCTCTATTTTATACAATAATACCTACATACATACCTTCCTGTATTCTAATGTATAATTTAAAAATTAAGTACATTCCTTCGTTTCCTAATATTTTACTTCTGTTTATTAATATTTCCGTTATTTATTTATATGTTCCGGTAGTGTATCATTAGGGAGTGATCCCTGGCACTCAGGGGATGCCTGAACATCAGCGCCGCAGTGCTAAAAGCGCTACGGTGTAGTGCTGCACACCACCTTCATCAAACTTAATTACTTATGCTTATTTATTTTTGTAATATATTTGTTTAATATTATTTTTGTCTTCTGTACATAGTTGTTAGTATGTGTGTATCGGAAATAATTTTATTCTTTCTTTCTCACGAAGTTCCTTCACCATTAGAGCAGTCAGTACATGTACATTCTTAGATCTTCGTAAAAGTCGATATTGGTTTCGAACCCGGACTCCCTTCCCCGACTACGCATACTGTAGAAAGTATCTAGTTCCTTTTAAACTTAAACGTAAATAAATTCCTTTCATTATTCTTGTCTATCTTGGACCGTATTTATACACCAAGGTAAACAAATTACTTAAAATTGTTAATCATACACGATATAGGTGCAAACAATCTTTAACCACCTGGCTTGCAACCTTGGACTATGACAGCACTGAGAAAGTATTGGAAATTGTCCAATGAAAAAACACACATATACTAGTCATGCAGTCACACACCCGCACACTCTCACACATCCTAACACGCACACTCTCACACACCCTAACACGCACCCTCACTCTCACCCTCAACAAACACACACCCTCACCTTTCCACACCCCCACACCAATACGCACACATACACACACACTTTCACTCCATGCTTACGTCTTAGTATCTAATGATAATTTTAAAATTGTATACGTTTATTTTTATTTTATTATTTCCCTTTATATATCAAAATTGTTCTTAAATAGAAGAGCCTAAATCCCGCGACACAGGGTATCCTGGTGCGGGATTTAGAGCATCAACCATGTATTAACTGTAAGTTGCAAAATAAATTTATTTGTATTTCCATTTGTAATGGTACCTAATGCATTCAAAACGCAATGAATGCAAAGTGCAGGTGCATTAATATTCGCAGGTCGCGCCCCGTTGCATTATGGGGCGTGCGTCTGGAATGCTTAATTATTCTTTAATTTGCTTCTCTTAACTTACTTCTTACGAACACATTAAATGTACTATTTTGGATATAAATTACTTTTTCGACTTATTCAACATAATGGGGGTAGATCATTATGTGTAGGATCGCCTGGGTTAGTACCATCCTCTTATCTATTTCTGCCGCAAAGTAGCAATGGTTGTTCGGTTTGAAGGGTAAGAGAGCCAGAGTAATTACCGGCACATGAGACGCTCCATCCAGGTTCTCAAGGTTAGCAGCGCATCGAAAACCCTCTAATAACATTATAGCGAGGTGAGATGTCTATGGGCGACGGTGACCGCTTACCGTCAAGTGGTCCATTTGTAAGTCTGCTCTCCAAATACTATTTAAAAAAAATAGAAACTTATGCTTGGACCAGATTTACCCAGGTTCAAATTTGTTGATAATCAATTCAGCGTGTAAAAATAACCCTTTAGAGCTCTATATGTAGAGCCGAAATGGGGGTGTTCACTAGTGTTCAGTAACCAAAACTGAACAACTCTGGAACCAGCTATGAAATCACGAAATAAATTTTTTTCATACATTTCGGTCGTGTAAAATAGGTTTGAGTTTTTGTATGGAACAGCTGAATTTCTTTTTTCAAATTTGGCCCCATATTCAAAGTAGATCTATTATGGATACTCAACACCCCCCTTTCGGCTCTACACGGGGTTTTGGTTTCATCCTGTATAGGTAGTTCGAGTAAGTATGATAGTTCAATCTAAAATAAATAAATAAATAAAATAAATTGTCTTTATTGTCAGGTCATACACCCATAGTGCCTAAGTTTTATAAAAATATAATTAAAATTAAATAATCTCTTAAACTTAAATTAGTAAAATGTCATACTATAACTAAACAAAAATTATACAATATAACTTCAGTCAAACAGCCCCCCGCGAAGTGCCCCCTGGCCAAAAGTACCCAGAATACTCGCGGCGTTCCCTCGCTGAATGGCGAGGGAGATGCGCTGTACCAAAAAGTGGCCGGCACGCGGATCACCTCCTCTCTCCCTAATTCGCCTCCCCTCTCTCCCTAATTAAAATTAGAATAAAACATAAAAAAAAATTAAAATTAAAATAAAAATTAAAAAATAAAATTAAAATTGAAAAGAAATGAAAATAACCAGAAAACAGAAAATTAAATTAAAAGTAGAAGTAAAGAAGTGAATGAACACTATACAATACAATAAAATACATTAAACATAATAAAAGTGAATAAAAGTGAATTTTCTACTTTTTATTCGCAGTCCGGTGCATCTTCAGCCAGTGTCCATAGAATCTATTTCTATGGATATCCTGACCGACAACTTTCAAAAGTCCGTTATTTGTGTCACATACCCTCTGCCAGAACATGGCGACCCTGCTCCTAATGATCGCGAAATAGTCCGGGACCCCGGCGTCCGCGAACATGCTCGACGCGCTGCAGTATCTTGGTAACTTCATTAAGATGCGAAAGTACAGACTTATTTTATTTTTTTAAATTCTCAGTTTAGAGGCTTTGGTACACGACAAGGTGACCATGTCAGCCTCGTTAGGGTCACTAAGGAAAGACTTATTCGAATTAATCTGTTGAATAACTATAAACGGCCGACTGAAATAAACAGTAAGTATAAATAACTAAAGATTTACTACCAATTACAGAAAACAGGCCATGGTAAACAACGTACTTACCACGATACTGAAAACATTGCAAAAAACGGTATCTCTTCTATGTCATCAAAAAAGTTACGTGTTACGAACAAACAAACAGGCCCAAGTGACATGTTTATGAGGACATTAAAAGGATTAGCAACGGCCCATCGGCAAAACGGAGTAAGTCAGATAAACGTTTTATCTGAAATTGCTTAAATTAAGAGACGTGTGTTGTGTGGTGTATTCCTAACTCTACTGAATTGACGATGTTTGTCACGTCACGAATGGAAGATGTCAAGTTTATCGTGAATACAATAAGGTGCATTTCTGAAAAGTAAAATAATGCACTTACATAAACAAGAAACATCAAGATTGAGACCTTCAAATTCGGAACTGCGCTGGGAATACGCCTGATGTATCTCAGGTATATCTACATAATGGTGACCATACCATAAAGTATCTATTAGCTTAGTAATATTATTATATTATCTTGTATTGTCCCAATGCTGGACAAAGGCCTCCTACGCTCCCTCCCTTAGTTATATTTTTTCTTGACATTATGTTAGTAAGTTTATCAAATTATCACATTATATTAAAAGTTAATTTCTCTAGTGAATTTAAGCACTAGAGAAATGTACTTTGTATACACTTCCACCCAAAGTGAAAAGTTTAATAATTTATTACAAGGCACAATAACAGGACCTCCGACTTACAAACTAGGTCGAAACCTGTATCTTGTAAGTCGGGACTTCGCCGCACTCTCCGTGCAAGCATATGACAATTTATAACATTACATTAGTGTAACTATATACTATACCTAAAAGGAATTTCTATCTATCTATCAGCCCGTATCTATCCACTGCTGGACACAGGCCTCTCCCAGGGCGCGCCACATTACTCGGTCCTCCGCCTTCCTCATCCAACCCTCGCCAGCAACCTTCTCCAGGTCGTCGGTCCACCGGGCAGGGACCGCGTCCCACACTGCGCTTTCTTGTCCGCGGTCTCCACTCTAGAACTCGTCTACCCCAACGGTTGTCGGTTCTGCGACAGATGGCCAGCCCATTGCCACTTCAACTTGCTAATCATATGAGCTATGTCGGTAACTCGCGTTTTGTGACGGATGACTTGATTTCTAACTCTATCCATCAATGATATACCGAGCATAGCCCTCTCCATAGCTCGTTGAGCGACTTTGAACTTTCGGACCAGCCCTGCCGTGAGTGTCCACGTTTGAGCGCCATATACCATAACAGGTAGGACGGAAAGGAATTTGGTACACATTAATCAATAGGAAGAAGGAAGGAAACCCAGAAACACAAATGCATAAATCCAGATGTAAACCCTCGACCTACTAAAACCAGCAATACCTACGGGCAAACAGGAATATTTCCGTCCACGTTTGTGTAGGAATTTAATTTAAATGTTGGCGCGTTAAAAATTGGCGGCAAACGTTGTTACCTGTCGCTTGTGACGCGTGACGCTGCGACACGCGCATGTTGATTACGTGACGTGACGTGACGGCGACGCGACGTGCTCTCGGGCCAGCATTTTCTAGCTGGATTATGTTTTTTAAATGCGTTGTGTTGTTTAAGGATCACGATAAACACAGATATAAGAATTTTTAAAATAGTTTATTGAGATAATGTAATAAATGAAGTAAATTTTCGTTTACTCTTATCTATAAAAACAATTGTCCCGGTGAAAAGAAACTGACAATAATAATAATAATAAAAGATTTATTCATCAACAAAAAGGTACAACAATTTTTCCAATTGTGGAGGCCCTTTTTTAAGTTTGACAACACCTGTGTTAGAGAGCCACGCTCTTCCATAACTCTTTATTTGTGTCGTCGTCGTCGTTGGCCTTTAACATCTTGACAGATGATTTACACAGCGATGTGTCGGCATCTACGCTCGTGGCTGAATAAGCCGATGCGAGAGCGGCAAGTTCTGCCGCACGTGCAGCAGGTGAACTGCGAATTTGTTGGAGCAGGTGTTTCGAGGTGTCTGTGCCGGTTAGCTCGTTTATTTGTGTACCTATTTACTAATAATATAATAATAATAATAAATTGTGTGTGTGTGTGAGAGAGAGAGAGAGAGGGTGTGTGTGAGGGTGAGGGTGTGTGTTGCAAGAGAGATATAAGGTGTTCTATGTCAAATGAAAACTGCGATAACAATATCTTGGGGTCGGTGTAAACCACGTTTCATTTAAGGTAAAAAGGGGAGAAATACTATAATGAACTGTCTCAATCTGTGTATTTAAGGAGATTCTCGATCTCCTCATAGTTTAGTGTTTTTAGCCAATCAGAAAGACGTTTTTTACAGTCGTAGTATTTGATTAAACAAATGTCCAATTCTTTATTGATGATATTGTATAGATGTGCCGATTGTTTTGAAAACTGAATACAACTGATAGATACAAATAAACATTTATTCTACCTTAGAACAGAATACAAAATTACCATGACTCAACAAGGGTAAACAAATTATGTAGATTATTCGACATCAGTATTTCACGACCCATAAATAAATCTTCTTGAAAACATTTTTTTTCACTGAAGGACCAACGTCAAGTCGATTAAAAGTAAACCTTGAACCCCCTTCTCTTCGCGCCTTGTTACTTGTAATTTTTATCGCCCACAATTCATCACGTCAGCGCTGGAGCGCCGTGACGTCACGCCGCGTGACAGGTGACGCTTGTCACGCGTTTTTTTTGTAAATTAATAAATTGCATTTTCCCGGTTACACCACTTTGCCGGAGCGCCCATACTGTTTAGCGTGAGTGGTGGTCTTGTCTCTTTTAAATACTGTAGGTACCAATTGGTTCTGAACGCATTACACCTTCCTTACCATTTATAAATACCTCCACGTCTTGTTGACGTAATAAATGTAAAAATCTTATAGAAATTATATTAGAAGAATGTTTTTGGGTATCTCAGATGACTTAAACGCTTATTACTATTACACTTGACTGAATTCAGTTCTATGTATATTTGGCAAAAAGGGGGGAAAGTCAGCAAATGCTGACATACTCGGGTACCAAATATGCAGCGCTGTTTTTCATTTCCCCCCTTATCCCAAGATGTTAGTGGGAGCGATAGTGTAGCGGGAAAAAAAATTAAAATTAAAAACTAAACATCAAAAAGATTAAATACTTATGTAAAGAGTTTAGGTAAGAATTTGCCAAAAATTAATAAATAAATTGCACTAATGACCTGTGATACATATTGTGTGTGTGTGTGTGTGTGTGTGTGTGTGTGTGTGTGTGTGTGTGTGTGTGTGTGTGTGTGTGTTTGTTTGTTTGTTTGGTAAATTAGGTTAGTTTGATTAGGTATATAAGGTCCTATTTATTTGGAAGGGGGTATGTGCTGGTCATTTGTTATCACTTTACACGAAAAAATAACCCTTATACTTGTATGAAAATTCTCCATGCTAAAGAAAAATAAACCCCATTTATAGCCGATATGAGTTTCATTCATACTTCATATTTCAGTATTAGCATAGCAGTAATTCATTCATTTGTAGAATTTTCATACAATCAATTTTGTAGTTTTCTCGAAAAATTAATAAGGGAAAAAATTTTTTTTTGCTCTATCGTTATTGTTATAAGTTTATAACCAATAGATGACACCCTGGAAATATTTGCCGCTAATAAAATGGGACCCTATATAGTTGACTAATTAGTTGACTGAATTCAGTCAAGTGATAATGTCGTTTGTGCGACCGCAATGTTCATCTTATTCTCAACACTTTATCTAGAATACTTACTTACTCCGCTGGCGCAGCGACCCGAAGTGGATCTTGGCCTCCGATACCAAAGAGCGCCATCGCTCTCTCTCCTGCGCAGTCTCGAGCCAGTCAGGCGCCCGGAGCTCCCGCAGATCCTTCTCCACTTCATCGCGCCAGTGGTATCTGGGACGTCCGACCGGACGTCGTCAACATTATAGGAGAGACGAAAGCGGCTCGACTCCGATGGCTCGGACACATCACTAGGATGGGGGAGGATCGGGCAGTTAAACGAGCGTATGTGGGACGCCCTTTATCTAGAATCAGTCTCTAATTTAAAATTATGAATTTAATTTTCTATATAAAACAAGATGAGAAAACCTAGCAGTAGATATTCTAAAACATCAGATCAGAACTAAAATAAAACAAAAACAATACCAGAACCATTTAGCAGTAGAAGTACAGTGGACAACACGTCAGGCTACTACAACTTAGCAGTAGAAGTACAGTGGACAACACGTCAGGCTACTACAACTTAGCAGTAGAAGTACAGTGGACAACACGTCAGGCTACTACAACTTAGCAGTAGAAGTACAGTGGACAACACGTCAGGCTACTACAACTTAGTACTTTGTCGCTTTAACTGATCGGACACATTCATAGGAATGTAAAGGAATCGTACCAAAACCGTATTGCGACAGGGTTCCTTCGAGTAGTAGTAGTTTTAGTAGTGGTAGATCCTAATGTGAAGGATCGCCTGGGGTGGTACCACCCTCTTATCTATTTCTGCCGTGAAGCAGAAATGCTTGCATTTCTGTGTTTCGGTTTGAAGGGTAAGAGAGCCAGCGTAATGTCCGGCATGAGGCATTCCATCTTAGTCCTCAAGGTTAGCAGCGCATCAAAACCCTTTAATATTAATACAGTGAGGTGAGATGTCTATGGGCGACGGTGACCACTTAACATCAGGTGACCCGTTTGCTCATCTGCTCTCCTTATTTAATAATAAAAAATTAAAAATGAGTACCTATAGCTTATTGTGCTTCCACTGTCATAATTTACATCTGGAGATTGATTCCACTAAATACAACGTAACTAAATAGAATCTAAACTGCATCGTTATGACGTGTTTCGTATGCTACTATCCACTAACGATACAATTTCAGTTAAGTTCCTATCGAGTCAACGATCGATCCAACAGTAACGTATTTGAGCATTCTAATAAAACGTTTAGTTTATACTTAATCGCAGTTGAACGGTAACAAAACGTTTCAACTGTCAAATATAACGATCGAACATAAGTTCCTCCCGAGGTACTTTTGCCCGATCGATAGTAAATAGAAAGGTGGCAGTGGTAGAGTTATGTGACAGCAGAATGCGATTTGGTGTCCAAATAGAATTGGAACGAAAACTAAATTGAAATTGGATAGAAATAGAACTACAAACGTTGTAATTTAGGCGAATTGGGCTTCTGATGCACTTACCTTTTAAAACACCGTTCAATCAAACCACTGAAGCACGCATTTACTAAACCTTTCCACCAATCTACAACTTACGAACAGGCGCTCGCAAATCTGAGCATCATTAACAAACGGTCAGTGGTGACCGTCCCTCGACCCCTCGGTCAATAGTTCAATATTTATGAGCGGGGGCTGCTATCGCCAGATTTACGACCGGAGACAAGTGGGCCGAGGCAGGTGCGCTGATTTATTGGGCCGATGATGACGCCGGGTAGTTGGGCCCGAGTTGGTCACACAACTGTGGGTAGTGAATATGTTACGAGGGTAAATATGTGGATAGTGTAGTATAACTCTCCGGTCCATAATTCCTGTGGAGGTAAACAGAGGAACCATCTTCATCATAGGTCTTATCTTATGATAGGGGCCAGGAATAACCCCAGCGGCACTTCGACTCTTGAGGATCTTTTGTGCCTGTCATTTTACACACTGGTCATCTCAGTGTGCAGGTTTCCTCACGATGTTTTCCTTCACCGTTAGAGTAGTCGGTAAATGTACGTAAGTTTTTTAAAAATATGAAAAACTCATTGGTACATGGCACTGCACGGTTTTGAACCCGGACCTCCAGCATGGAAGTCCGGTGTCCTAGCCACTGTGCCACCGACGCTCACGCTGGTGGACAAACGTGATTGGTGGCGAGCCTATCGCCGTCTAAGGTGTAAAATAGTTTCCTTAAAGACCCTTAGTCGCCTCGTACGACACCCACAGGAAGAGTTGGGGTGGTGCTATTTTGTATGCCCGGCACGACACGGCACTACATTTGACTTAATTCAGTCGATTAGTCAACGATTTAGTCGACTAAGTAATTAGACAGGCTTCTGGGGCCCAATTCGCCTAAATTACAACGTTTGTAGTTTAATTTCTATCCAATTTCAATTTTATTTACGTTCCAATTCTATTTGGACACCAAATCGCATTCTGCTGACGCATAACTCTGCCACTGCCACCTTTAGATTTACTATCGATCAAGCAAAAATACCTCGGGAGGAACTTATGTTCGATCGTTATATTTGACAGTTGAAGCGTTTTGTTACCGTTCAACTGCGATTCAGTATAATCTAAACGTTTTATTAGAATGCACAAATACGTCACTGTTCGGTCGATCGTTGACTCGATCGGAACTTAAATTAAATTGTATCGTTAGTGGATAGTAGCATACGAAACACGTCATAACGATGCAGTTTAGATTCTATTTAGTTACGTTGTATTTAGTGGAATCGATCTCCTGTTTACCGTATGTACCTAAAACGCACACCTAATCGTACTGAATGCATTTACACTTAATTTCAGTATAATAAGCGCTTTAAGAAACAGTTACTTACCTACTTATTTCATTTAAATAAGTAAAGTAATTTCTTAATAATAATATTCACTTTAAAAACTCCTTCACATTGACTCCTATTTGCATTCGAATTACATTGCTCGATCAATTATTTCAGGCGCTTTCAAAATCTACTAAAGCGTGACACCAATGCACGATATTCTTATTATTGTCTACATTCTTATAAATATCTCCTGCGACAACAAAACGTAAGTAACATCAAATTGTTCCACCCCTCGACACAAAGCGCCCCGTCTCCAGACGTCTGCATAATGCAGGTGTTAGCAAGTGGGGCACGTTTCGGCAGAGGCGATAATTAGATGAGGCTCATTACGGGCCGCAGACTAACGCGTTTACTGGGCCCTTCGCGTTTGCATTTTGTCTGCCCTGGCTGAAAGAATTAGAGGTAAGTGAGTACTCGTGGTAGTTTTGAAATGACTTTGTAATAATGCACAATATTACAATAAAAAAAAATTCTGTTATGTTATGTATACAATTGAAAATAAATACAACAGATACATACGGCGTGACTTGTCTTGAGAGATCTCTTCCAGAAAACCTATTCTAGTAAGTAACTACGGTTTCGACAGTGGGTATTTGGCTACCTTTTAGAATTTGGGGGTTTTAATTTTAACTCGACGGAAATTGTAACTTCTTCAAAGTTTTGCCTACCGTACATTCTAGGGCTTTCGATACGGTGCTAACTTAACCTTAAGGACTTAGGTAGAGTACCTAATGTGCCGATAATTACTCTGGCTCTTTTCAAACCGAAACCACCTAGATATTTTTTTATTTGACTACTAAACCCGCATATGACTTCGATCTCGCCTGATGGTAAGCGACGATGAGGTCGACGATGGAGCATGCGGGTCCAGTAAATGCCTATTCTCTCTGGCCTTGAAGATCCCATGGTTGTAGGTTTCGGGAAATACAGACGCCGCGGCAGGTTGTTCCATTTATCGCTGATGCTTTGCGCTGAAATAAGTAAAAGCTCACTCTACATAGAGTCATACCTCAAAAAAAGCATTTTAGGCGTAAGTACTACATACTATACTGGGTGTAACTAAATCCCCCTATAGTCCTGGAAGGGGGGGTTTCAGTATCCATAACTAAACAACTTTTACTATGGGCCCATCTCTGAAATTGTGAAAAAATATCTACTGTTTCACACAAAAGTCTACACGACCGAAACATAATAATTATTATTTATCTTATCTTATCTTGTGACAGGGGGGCCAGGGATAACCCCAGCGGCACTTCGACCCTCAGGGATCTTTTGTGCTCACCCCTTACCTTAGTCTCCTTCCTGTTCCTTAAAGATGCTTTGCATCAAGGACGCTATACAGCTTACAGGTAGGAGCCTTTTTTTTCGCGATTTCAGAGTTGGATATTAAACCCCCCTTTCGGTTGTTAAAACCTGTACTCATCGTCATCAACCTATTTATATTAATGTCCCCACTGTTGGGGCACAAGCCTACACTTGCACAAACGGGGTACGGGCCATGATCCACCGAGCGGGCCCAGTGCTGGTTGATGGATTTCACACGCCCTCGGAGACTTAATTTAACCTGTACTTGTATAACATAGTATATGTTTATGTTATAAAAATATATTCGGTATTGCAAACGTAACCTCTCAGCTAAAAAGCACTCGCAACTAAGCTGCATGTCCAAACATATACAATAGAGATTCTGTTTCCCGTGCCTTTCCCGTGGCAGGTTACTTTGGCAGCGTTCCCGTGCGTGTGATAGGTGCTCACTGCTGCGTCTCACTCGGGGACAAATAAAGGAATCCTGGAAATTTATGCCCGTGTCCCCGGGAATTGTCTGTGCTTCTATTTTATATTTTATCGCCACTTAGGGTGCAACGAGTTCTTAAGTGTACGGAAAAGGAACGTCATACATGTATTACGTAAGCAGAATTCTAACTATTTTAACCCCCCTGTTCCCCTCGTCAGCGAAAGTAAGCAATGCTCAAAAAAAGAAACAAACGACGTTACGAGCCCTTCCTTATGATTCTCAATCGCTACAATACAACCACTGATTGGTGACTATATGACAACGTTTACGCACCAACAGCTAATAATAACAAATGTAATTCATCATCATCATCAGCCTATTAATGTCCCCACGGTTGGGAAATAGGCCTCCCCTTGCACAAGAGGGTGCGGGCCATGATCCACGGAGCGGGCCCAGTGCTGATTGGTGGCGTTTCACACGCCTTCGGAAACTTTAAATTTCGTCAGACATACAGGTTTCCTCACGGCAAAACCCTTGAGGGTCTTTTGTGCCTACCCCATTTTACACAGTGTGCAGGTTTCCTCACGATGTTTTCCTTCACCGCTAGAGCAGTCGGTAACTGTACGTAAGCCTTCGAAAAAATCGGATAAACTCATTGGTACATGGCATTGCATGGTTTCGAACCCGGACCTCCCGCATGGGAGTCCGGCGTCGTAGCCACTTGGCCATCGACGCTACTAATTGTAATTATGACTTGTAAACTCCAAGCTCTGCACTGCATTTTGCTGGATGCTATTTTAACTCTCCATTATCTCTCCATAGGTACATACATCGTGTTAATCGCAAAAACTCCCATGCGCTTTGTGCCTGAAGACCTTGGAAGCTTCCAGGTGGTACTGCTGGATTCCAGGTGAGTGTAGCCTAGACTGACGATTATCCCTGTTTTTTCCGCTCTTAATTCCAGCACATTTTATTACAACAGCCAGTTAGGTACTTACTACACAGTCTCAAAAAGAAAACAGGAAACATTCCTCCCTCTCCTATAACTGATAACTCAAACGAGTTAATCCTTGCCACGGCAAGACGCCAAGTGCTGCAAGATAAACTCGCACCTACAGGCGGCTACGTTAAGCTTTCGCATCTATAGACGAGGCTACGTTAAGGAAGGCACTTAGCCCAGCCGCCTTCGTTGAGATATGGTGCTATCGGTGACGTCACAGGAAGAAATAGAAAGGTGCAATGGGAAGAAACGTTCGATTCTAAACCAAGCGTAAAGTAGAGAACCCGTGGGTAGATGGTATGACTCTGTGCAGAGTTAACCTGGAGTAGTACCTACCCTCCTTTCACCTATTTCTGCTGCAGGGCAGCAATGCTTGCTTTATATAATCTACGTTGCAGGGACTCTCTAAGGGAAATGTTCAGGGAAATAAATGTACTGACTGTCGCGGGTCAGTATATTTATGAAAATATTATATATGTACGCAAAAACGTATTATTGTTTCCGGAAAACTGCCGTAATAATAATTTCAATACCAGAAACAAAAATAAACGTGTAGTCTCACGCTTTAGACTTAGTAAAGTAAACACGTCATTTATGGGTCACGTGTACGATTTTATGATAAGATTCCTGATACTGTAATATATATGACAGAGACCCACATAAGACGGACCTTATGTAAAAAGGGTTATTATAAAATAAATGACTATATACTTAAATGATAAAGAGGCTTGGTCCTAAATTCAGCTCCAGCTCTGCACATTGTGTGTGTATGTGATTGTATGCATAATTATTGTAAGATATACAGGGTGGATTTTTGAGACGGGACAGTAAGGGCAGGTATCTTAACCGTTATAGTTACAGGAAAACGTTCCTAGGAGACCATCCATAACTTTTTGAGATATTCTGAACTGCATTCAAAGATTTTCGAAACAATGTACAGTCAGCGAAAAAAATGCTAAAACAACAAAAAAAAAATTTTTATGCCAATCAATCCTAATTCGTGTAGGGATCAAAAGACTCTATCGGGCCAACAGAGGTTTGAGTACTAGAAATGATAGAAATCGCCAAAAACTTTTCCAATACATTTCGGTAAGAGAGTCGAACTTCTATGGGCAAACTTTTTGTTCTGGGTAGACTATCTGCTATAAAAAAGACTGGCTAAAAAAGTAAGTAAAAAAATAATTTTAACTTTCAAATTTCGAATTCGGTTTGAATATCTTCAGGTCATTCTTTTGTTTGCGACGAGAAAATTCTGGATTGTTACAATTTATGAACATCTCGTTAAATAGCGAACGTTTGGACTTAATTGAAGCGTATTTTGTCAATAATAGAAACACGGAAGCTGCATTGGTGTGGTACGCGAATAAGTATCCATTGCGAGAAGTACCAACAAGAAAGGTAATTACAAACCTTTTGAAGAATCTCGAAGAAAGTGGTTCGTTTAAAAAGAAGTTAGTGCGGCAGCCTCGTGTACTGGACATAGATACGGAGATTGCTATTTTAACTTATGTGGAAGCATATCCAGAGATATCGTCTAGAGATGTCGCTCTTGAAGTGGGTGTTTCCCACTCACTTGTATTAAAAACATGGAAAAAAACGGCTATAAATGCTATCGACAGGGGCGCATAGTTCAAGCATTACATCTGGGCGACAATGTTCGCAGAATTACCTTTTGCAGATGGCTAAGAGGAAAAATAAGTAGAGATCATGAATTTCTAAATTACATTCTATGGTCTGACGAAACCAATTTTTCCAATAACGGTATGTACAACCGACGCAATCACCACTATTGGTCTAGAGAAAATCCTCTCAGAGTAAGAGAAAGCCATAATCAGGTTCGTTTTTCTTTTAACTTTTGAAAAAGGATCGATTGGTAACAAAGAATAATTTCGAGTTCACCAAGTAATCGTTTTTCCGTACAAAATGTATTGGAAAAGTTTTTGGCGATTTCTATCATTTCTAGTACTCAAACCTCTGTTGGTCCGATAGAGTCTTTTGATCCCTACACGAAATAGGATTGATTGGCATAAAAATTTTTTTTTTGTTGTTTTAGCATTTTTTTCGCTGACTGTACATTGTTTCGAAAATCTTTGAATGCAGTTCAGAATATCTCAAAAAGTTATGGATGGTCTCCTAGGAACGTTTTCCTGTAACTATAACGGTTAAGATACCTGCCCTTACTGTCCCGTCTCAAAAATCCACCCTGTATATTTATTTAAAAAAATGTGCTGCTGAAAGTTTCTTGCGCCGGTTCTTTCCTTTCAGCTATAGCACTTTACGAAGCGGTGGAAGAGTAAAACACGACGTTGTAAAAATGTACTTTAAGGTACTTACTTCCAATAAAAAAGTTTGATTTGTTATGAGTATCGGTCTAAAGGGTAAGAGAGCCAGCGTAATTATCGGCACATGAGGGATCAGGGGCGTTACGTCCAATTCCCCGAATGTCAAGTTCCCTGAACGTCCAATTCCCCATTGGTCCAGTCTTCCATTTCCCGGAACGTCCAGTTCCCTGTACATCGAGTTCCCCAAACGTTCAGTTCCCCGAATGTCCAGTTCCCTGGTCACTTCTATTTTAAGTCAATACGTCTAATGTCAAAGTGACAAAGGTCAAAGTGACAAATGACAGTATTGACTTAAAAATCTAGGTGACCAGGGAACTGGACATTCGGGGAACTAGACGTTCGGGGAATTGCACAGTCAGGTAATTGGACATTAAGGGAAAAGATTTCACTGACTTGGAGGTAACGCCCATGATTCCACATTCGATCTAAGTCCTCGTGGTTAGCTTTAGCACACTCTCTAAACATTAAGGCGAGGAGAGATGTTCATAGGCGAAATATTCTTAAAGTCTTTTGATAATTCTTTTATTTTCTTCTGCGACACAGACTCGTAGCATAGACAATCCATAGACAGCCCTGCTGCTCTGCCCATTGCTGTCAAAAGAACGCCTATAAAAATCCGTTAGCAACACAATAGCCCGGAATATTTCCCGTACCTTGCTCACATATTAACCTTTATGATCTAATTTGGCAGTGCCCCGGCCATTTGGCAGCGGTCTGGACTCTGGACGTCCACAATATCACATTCAATGCTCGTGTGCCATACAACAGGTACTAACAGATAAGGGTGGGCGCAGACCAGGCGGCTCGCGTGTAATGGCTATCATAAACAGTTTCTTATCAGTCATTTAGGGTCGAGATCTCTGTGGAAGTCGAGGAATATTATTTTACTAAGGTAAATACTGCTTTTTTAAAAATTTTGTGTTATCTGAAGGTTGCCTGGAAGAGATCGCTCTTAGCGATAAGGCCGCCTCAATTGTAGTTCACTATTTCCTTTTCTATCTTTTGTTTATGCAATAAAGTGTGTTTTACTTTATCTTTTTTTTTTAGTAGGGTATGGGGAGATGAGGGTAAAATTACGCTTACATAAGTAATTACAAATAGACATAAAAAGGATACAGGTAGGTATAATTAATTTGTAAGACAAATAAATGGAAGTTACAATACTAACCTTGAATAATAATTTCATAGAAAAGTATTTGTAAGTTGTAATATAGAGAAAATTAATTCTTCTTCCTATGTTGAGTCAATGACATCACCAGAAAAGAATTTACTGAATCATTATTATTATCTTCAATTTAAAGATAGGCAGAGATGATTACCAACCAGCTACGTCTAGCCCAACCCTTGTAGATGTGCTAAGAATGTGCTCGAATGAGTTTTAAACTTGCCAAGTATGGTGCTCCAGTTTTGGGTTTATATTTATTTGGTATCATGATACAGTGGCCTTTTGTTTCTAGCACATTATGTGTTTCTGGTGATGAGGTAACACCTATAAATTTTATTTTTGTGTTGAAATTTCCAATGGTGAATTTGTTAAAAATTTTTAAAATCTCAGTTTAGAGGCTTTGATACTCGATAAGGTGACCATGTCAGCCTCGTTAGGGTCACGTATTATTAGAGTCAACCCTCACTTTGAGAGCCAATTTAGCAAATAACAGTAAGTGTTTCATATTATCAGATAAGGGCCGACTCAAAATAATATTGAGTCTCTCATTTTGGAGCCTATTGAGGCCAACTTTCTTCCTCTCAATTTTCACCAGGTCAAACTCCATTAGGAGGCGAGTGAGGTCTTCTATTCTGTTGCAGTTGGTACAAAACGGTGATGCAGCTATTCCCACCAAATGCAAAAACTAATTTAACGGAATGTGACCCGACCCAAATTTGTTACAATATTTTCAAATTGTGAGACAAATCGTACTGTTACTTTTTTATTTTGCCATCTAAAGAATAAAGCAACCTATAAATCAACTAAGTAAATATGCAACAAAGGAGCAATCTAATTAACGAAGAACAAGTATTAATCATACAGACTTTTTATTGTCGTGAATAACCAGTACCACCTTATTTAAGCAAAACACATCTTACAGCAAATAGATTAGCAGGAACGTCTGGTAAAACAAACGTGAGATCGAAATAAACGAAATTGTCTCACAGGAAACGTAAGAGCACATTAAAATGTGTACGTGAAACAAAGTTAAACTAAAACAAAATAAATTCCAGAGAGAGTTAGGTGGCAGGCGCAGTGACAGGTCACTTTGGCAAGGTTCCTGTGCAAGATAGGTGCGTTCGTTTCGCTGCTGGAATGAGGACGTTGGCCGTGGAACGAACGGGCTCACATCTGCCTTGGAAACTTTCAAAGATATTACTTTTCTTACTTGCCTGCAGCAGCGAATATAATGTCGCTGGCCTGCAGCTAGAGCGCACGACGAATTTTTAAGAAGTCGATGTAGTATGTTCTTATGATTTGCAAAGAAGGTGAAATAATGGAACGCCATGAGT
The DNA here is from genome assembly GCA_947369225.1 of Hofmannophila pseudospretella. Lineage (NCBI taxonomy): Eukaryota > Metazoa > Arthropoda > Insecta > Lepidoptera > Oecophoridae > Hofmannophila > Hofmannophila pseudospretella. The sequence continues at coordinate 14,634,330 of OX376318.1, read as the reverse complement.
GTCTGTTACTCGCTGTTCTTATTAAATATTACTCTATTTTTTAAACATCACTTTTATTTCGTCAACAAATGTATTATTAACAGTGTAAAAAAGTTTGGTTACACCATCCAACTAATAAAAACTAAAATACGACGAGATAGAAAAATAAAGGTAAACAAGAAAACTGTTACGGTTTGAACGTAATTTCGCCAAGAAAAAACTCTGGCCATTACCATCCTTATCTAGGGTAAGTCAATTTTCCCCACTCTACCTTTCCCGTGCAAACTTACCCCTTCGGAGGAACAAAAGATATTGAACTCTAGTGTGGAGACATAGGGGCCGCGAGGGGAGAATGGGTTAGATGGGACGGTTACAATGTCCAACCTGGGTGTGTAACGTTGACAAGGTGGAAGCTGATCGTATAATCCACATAAAATAAGGTAGCGAAAAAATTCGAGGCACACTGGGAGTAATTTTGAGATAAATAGACGAAAATTCAACGACACAGAAGTAAATATTTTTTTTTAAATTATTACAATTTTGTAGAATGCAAGTAACAATAATACAAAAAAAAATATCAAATCAATAGACATTTTTAAATTAATTATAGCCCTTTTAAAGACTTATCGCAAAGATTTGTTTACATAGTTTAATTATTTATGGATAGTAATAAAAACTCCGAAAAGTAAATAAAAAATGAGCTTGTCAAAAAAATAACTACTGCCTTTCATCTTACTGAAAACTATATAGTTTGTCATTTTTATTGTAAATCACCTAATATACATTTAGATTCGACCTTACATATTTCATAAACTTTAGTGCTTGTTAAAATATTGCGTCACACGGAAAAACTATTCTGAGTGGCACCTTAGGAACTTTTAAGAAATATGAAAATTTGCTTGTAATTGTTATACTTTAGCTGTTATTTGATTTAAGTGGAAGAAATATTAAACCCAGAAAGTACCACCTTCGTAGCAACCTAAAGCGTTTTCTGTTTCGCGCGGATGCGGGTGCGGACGGGTCCAGGCGTCCGCATGCTGAGCACCGTCCGCGTGCGGATACGTTATATTGTATATTTTGCTGTCAATATTGTTTGCTGTGACATGTACGAGTATGATTTACTATGCAGGTATCTTCTGGTTTTTTTTCAGTAACTCATTTTAACGCAGCTTAGTATTACAGTGACCCATAGTTAGCCGGATTTTTATTTATTTTTCGGAACCATTATTATTACTCATTCGTTATTAACGCTGCAGGTGCAGGTATAAGCCGCACCACAGCGAAACCTCTGGTATTATGGTCTTTATAAGTGACAATGGCCCATTAGTTTGTCTGTCATCAATAATGTAAAATCTATTAGGGACACGTGCAGCACCAGATACATTGCTTGTGCGTTGCCGGCCTTGGAAGGAAATGTCTCTCTTTACGTTCTTCTTGAAGCAGCCCATACCGTCGGGAGGAAGAGCGTTACACATTTTTCAGGTGCGTGGCAAAAATGTTCCCATAAATGGCGTCGTGGTGGACACCCAGGGTTCCAGGAAATGCGGGTGAAACACAAGCCTCCGACGTGTAGTGCGATTTAGGTATGTGAACGATGGCACCAGATAAAAAAGTTCCGCAGAGCACTCCCCATTGTATGTACAAACGGTAGAACATGCAGAGCGAGCCGATGTCTCTCCTCAAACCCAGAGGTTCTAAGCTGCTTGTGAGTTCGGAATCGTCGACAATTCGTGTAGCGCGCCAATGTCTATGTACAAGAAAAATATATTCGAAAAATAATCTTTTTCCCCAGTACACCTCGGTCCCGGCCCGGTACCGGTATAATCCGATGTCCGGCGGTATCTGCGCGTTCCGTGCGAGCGGCCGCCAGTTTACGGCCGGCTGACGTTAATAGCCAATCGTACCTTCGCCACGTTCCGGCACTTTGATCGTTTTCCTATATCTTACCGGTACTGCCTACCGGTCCTGTCCCACAGCGGTTTCTATTAGAATAAAGAGGATTATTTCCAATGTATCTATTTGACAATGAGACTCGTTTAAGGCCTAGAAGAACAAAATTATTAGTTTAAACCGATATATTCCAGTTCTGTGAAATAAAATATCAAAAGTTCGACTCGAAAATATAGGTACATAAAATGTACTAGTTGGGAATATTATTTAACCTCAACAAATCATAAGCTTAACAAGTTAGAAATAATCAATGTGAATACATTGATCCAATCTGGCCCACGCTACCCTTCCATTTTTTTTAATAGCCTATAGGCTGTCCCACTGCTGGGCAAAGGCCTCCCCTCCTCCTTTCCATTTTTCCCTATCCTCGGCGTCCTTATACCACCCTTTCATTTATCTTATAATAATAGGATGAAAGTAATTCGTAGTCGTAGGTAGCTCCAATTAACTGTTCGGTCAAATCACTGTATTTTTTAATTATTTTATTATTTGAACTATAAATAATTCAAAAGTCAAAATGCAAAAAGCTTGCGTACAGTCACCGCGAAAAGCCCCAACAACAGCACAATATTTTTTCAGCACATTCCGCGCGCCCAGGTGAACGTAAATCACTTGTCTAGACGAGTTTTATGGCCCTGCTGATGCACGCACTATAATATAAGCACTTTATTGTATTGGATTTCTCTCCTCATCTGTACACAAGAGTATTGGGATGGGAAGGATGAGATCAAATTTTGGATGCTGTTTATTGTTCTGCGGTGTTTCCAATCTGGTTTTATGATTGGTCAAATGTTTTAGATTTACGTCTGGTTTTTTGAAATGTTTTACCAATTTTAAGAAAGTCTGTTTAGCTTTTAGATTAGATTAAATATTTTAGGCACTTTTTTATATTATTCATAGTGACTATCTTATTAGCTTCTTATTACCCACTTCCTGCCGACCTTGCATAATTTATAATAATTTTAAATTCTTAGATAAAATCTTATTACAAATTTCTGACCTATATGCAGCAAACTATATGGTATAACTTATAAGCCTTCTTTCTTTTGTGCTATTCACTATTCTGGTATACATCTTCCTAAATATTGCACGAATATTTTCTCATGTAAGTAAAATTAGGAGATTTTTACATACATACGAAACAATTTAAATTAAATTTTATTTTATTTATTTATTAGGCAAACACAACAGATTACAACCAGAGAAATTACAGAAAAATCAATATAAAGTTATGTTACAAAATATGTTATATGTTAAATAAGATTAAATCCAATATATACTCTTCATAAATTAGAAAGAATTAAAATCCCTTCCCTTATATAAATAAAATTAATACCCTATGAAAATCGGTGATAAAAACATTTCGAAATAATTATTTATAGCACCTATTCCAATTTACCCCACATTACCCTATGAAGCCTATTCGTCATGATCAAGAAACAAGTGAAGTGGACTCGAATCCTTCATAAATCCATTCCGAAACGAAATGAAACCCCAAAATTCATCTTTCCACATTTCCATTCCCATATTCAGCTCACACGGCCGCATAAACATGGCGGCCGTCACAAGGTGTGTTTTATAAAAATAAAGTGCGATTTATTAAAGGGTTCCGCACTTAGGACCCGGGTCACGTGCCACCGGCCAGATTTCAGTTCCGTATACCTTCCCCGTAGTTTTTCGCTTTGATATAAAGTTTTTCTATCCTATCTTTTTCTATATTGAAATCGGGGAACTATTGAGGATGCGATTTAGTACGTGTTTTGGGTTTATTATTGTTTTGAGTAATCGCTGTTGGTTTGGGAGCTTCTTTTATAAGTGGAAAGCTGTTTTGCTAATACAGTACTTACTTGTTGTTTGCCAGTAAACTCTGAAAATGATCAGGTTAATCAACTTTGGGCTCGGTCTGAACCAGGATGGGTGATCGCTAGTGGCTACGTTTTCACCTGAGTCCCGTCGTGCCTCTATGGGGCACATTTTAAATTAGAAGTGATCGCTAGTGGCTACGTTTTCACCTGAGCCCCGCCGTGCCTCTATAGGGCACTTTTTTATTAAAAGTGATCGCTAGTGGCTACGTTTTCACCTGAGCCCCGCCGTGCCTCTATGGGGCACTTTTTAAATTAGAAGTGATCGGTAGTGGCTACGTTTTCACCTGAGCCCCGCCGTGCCTCTATGGGGCACTTTTTAAATTAGAAGTGATCGCTAGTGGCTACGTTTTCACCTGAGCCCCGCCGTGCCCCTATAGGGCACTTTTTTTATTTAAAGTGATTGCTAGTGGCTACGTTTTCACCTGAGCCCTGCCGTGCCTCTATAGGGCACTTTTTGTATTAAAAGTGATCGCTAGTGGTTACGTTTTCACCTGAGCCCCGCCGTGCCTTTACAGGGCACTTTTTTTAAATTAAAAGTGACCGCTAGTGGCTAAGCTTTGCTGGCTTTCAACTGAGCCCCGCCGTGCCTCAATAGAACACCTTTTTTAACAAAAATAAAATGACATGTATGTAGGCTAACAATTATCTGTACTTATAGGAAAGTAAGTACTTAAATAGGATGTAGAGACTGGAAAAATCACAACATTATTTGACTGAAATAAAACAAATTTAAAAACCTACTAATAGGTAATAGACGAAGTTAGTACCAACAAAACCCATAATGTAATTTTAAATTCTAATTCTGGAATGTGAATGTTAAATTGACACATAACATTGTAAAGTGGTCAGTGTGTGTATGTGATCTCCACGACACAGGCAACGCCTAGTGTGGAGGTTATAGTTTAATGTGAAATGTTAATTAATAAGTGGTGGACGATTATTTTTTTTAAATTTTCAATGTTTTAACTCTAAATCAAAGCATTTATTCCACATAATAATCAGTGTCCAACAATATTCCTTTTACAAACAATAATAATAATATTCATATTTTTTTTAACTCTAAATAGAATTTTTCGATCGATGTTAGATTTATTCCAAACTATCGATTTTCATCTTCGTTCTAAAGCTAGAGATCTTTCTGAAAATCTCTGATTAAGTCCATCAGTTATTAACTAAAATAAATAATGTCAAACTGGTTTTGAAAATAAAATTGGCTGACATGGTCCCATAAAGGGTCGAAGCCTCGAAAAGAAATAAATAAAAAAGAAATTGATTTCCACAATCGAATTCCTCACATCTGTCAACAGCATTATCTTAACCCTGCGTCCGCTCGCGGGTCAAACTCATCCCACTACCTGATGCGGCGTCACGTCGCGCACTTTGAATGGCAAATCACGAGAGGTAGACCTTCGGGGCCTGTGGGACCCCGTATGAAAATAAAATGATTGCGGAGGGTCCAGCGACGCTGTATTAAAATATTCCCCGGGGCGGGGGATCGCACCTGATGTTTGCGAGTAGTGGAAAGGATGTTTATTTTGATTTTATGCGTGATAAATGATGTGTGAGGGATTTTTATGGCGCGCTCGGTGCAGTGGATTGTTGTGAGGTCGGCACCGCACACCTGAGGGCAATTTTTTTAACGTGTGGAGTAGAGGGATGGTGGAATATTATGAGATTGCGTTTTTTAATTTTGTAGTAAGGCTCGACGATTTTTCAAAATACATCGTAGTTTCGTAATAAAAACCGACTGCTCTAACGGTGAAGGAAAACATGGTGAGGAAATCTGCATGTCTGAGGAAATTAAAAGTTTCCGAAGGCGTGTGAAATCCACCAATCAGCACTGGGTCCGCTCGGTGGATCATGGCCCGTACATGTGCAAGGAGAGGCCTGTGCCCCAATAGTGGGGATATTAATAGGCTGGTAATGATACACGCGATTGAAATGTCTACAGGGAACAAGATGTATGAGGCCTTATCTTATCTTATGATAGGGGGCCGGGAATAACCCAGCGGCACTTCGACCCTTAAGGATCATTTGTGCCTACCCCATTGTACACACTGACCATCTCAGTGTGCAAGTTTCCTCACGATGTTTTCCTTCACCGTTAGAGCAGTCGGTAAATGTACGTAAGTCTTTGAAAAATACGAAATACTTATTTGTACATGGCACTGCACGGTTTCCTCTCGCATGGGAGTCCCGTGTCCTAGCCACTAGGCCACCGACGCTCTTGTATGAGGCCTTAAACAATTAGTCATCTCAAAATGACAATGCAGTGACTTACCTACATAATTTTTTCGGTTTAGTCCTAATTTCATGTTTAGAAAAAGGATGTGTACGTGATACTAATATTAAAACTATTCTTAAGTGACATTTTAATTAAAGTTATCGTCTAAAGCTCACAGACTGTATGAATGAATGATTACACTTTTTTGCACAAAAAAAGTGCGATACAGCGCGTACGAAACGATTAATACAATCTAGGCGGTCTTATCGCTAAGAGCGATCTCTTCCAGACAACCGTTACCTCGTATGTGGGTCGCATACGACCCGTACTGTAACAAAGTACATGTACTAATCAGTACGTACATTCAGGTGGTCCCCCCGCCCCCGTCAGCAGGTGAAGGGTTGCCGTAATGAAAGGAACTCGGCATTTGTTAGCATTAATTAAGGCGAAGATATCCGCCAGATTAATGAAGATATCGCTCTACTTCTGTCGAGGATATACAGGTTGATGTCTGTCACGTTAATAGGTAAAAAAGTTTGCGTCGAAACACGTCTGATCACAAGACATTAACAAGTTTATGTAACGACTAATATTTTTTTTAAATAGTCACGTTAAATATTTTTAATTCAGTAATTAGTCATGCTATTTTATTGGGTGCAAATATTTTGGTATGGGGACATGCCCCATGGGTATGTGTCGACGCACGACGCGCCACAACGATTAGTACCTACTCACATTGGTGTAGAACGCGCTATCGAAATTTTCCTAGGACTTCGTATATATACGAGTTCCAAATATCCATAATTGGACCAGGACATCTAGTCACCAGGCACAACACCCCGCCTGGTGGAAGATCTTTTCTCTTTCATACAACTGACGTTACGTCATCCATGTCCTCACATAGCGCGTTCCTCAGTTATAAAATTTCCCATCTAAAAAGCTATGTACAATGGAAAACACATCGTACGCCATGGAACCCTGTCGCAATAAATATTTGTTATGATTCTTTGACAATTCGTATGATTATATAAAATTGTGTCTAAAAGTTATAGTGACAAAGTACTAAATGGTAAGTACCTAGCGTGATGGGTGTTCACTGTATTTCTTTACACTGAACTTTGATAACGAAGATTATTTTCAGATCGTAAATAAAACGTAGATTATTGCCAAATTCGAAATCAGAAGCTTTGAAAACCCCCGAATGTCAATTTCAACCCGATAGGAACAAATATTTATTTATTTTATTACATTATCATATCTACAGCGGCGCCCCCTGGTGGAATAGCACAATAAAATCCAGCTAAGAACCTGCTCTGATAAATTCCAAAGCTGTAGCAAAAAACCGCATAGAAATTGGTTCAGCCGTTTCGGAGCTAGATGGGAACAGACACACTCACACACAAACAAACATCCTCTCCTTCAAACGCATAAACCTTCTCCATACCGTCGTGAGTAAAAATTGTCAATGTGCAGCGGAGTAAGACAACAAATTTATTTATTTAATTAATTAAAAATATTTTTTCGGTATTCGTTCTTGTTTTCAAGTGTATTTTACTTTTACTTTACTTTTTCTTTGTGGTGTCTGGTTGGCGAAATATTATTATACCTATTATGCCTACGGCTCCTCGGAGCCTATTTCCTCATCCCCCTGTATCTACACGAGCACCTCGAACAAGGTACGCTCCTGAGGATAGTGGAATAAATTCCGCCGTATAATTCCTGAATTAACATTTTTAATCTGCGCCGAGATGTTACGCGAATAAATTACGGAGTAAGCACTCGTAGGAGATCGCAGGCGACGATCGCTAAACTGCTCGGGTTATCTTGTAGGTGAGGATTCTTGTACTTTACAAGAATCCATATAGTACCATAGAATAAGATAAGGTAACATAAGATTTATTATGTAATTTTTTTTAGGTAAGAATTACAAATATTCTAGATATAGTTGCATAAACATGTCACAATAAACTTTACCTTTACAGGCATACACACCGAATTAATAATGTTTATACAGATTATGAGAAGAAAACAGAAAAGTTAAAGAGAATGTCATTTAAATTTATATAATGTTTGTAATATTAAATTTAAAAAATGCCCACTAGTTAATGCTGTGAGAATAATATTAATACAACCATTTATTTAATAATAATCCAATAAAAATATGAATATACAATCAGCAATCACAAAATTAACGTTTATCGTCCAAAAATTCCTCGACGCTATAAAAATATGTTTCCACAAGTCATGGTTTCAGAATAAATTTAAGTTTTTTAATTTTCATTGTTTTAAATTCATCCGGAAGTTTGATATACATTTTGACGCACAATATGAACACACAACAATAATTAATTATCATTAATAGTAATACCATAGTGATACCATATTAATAGTAGTACCATAATATAATATTCAATGGTATTATTTTCGAAAAAGTGGTTGTAAATTTTTCAAGTTAGGGCGCTGACGCAGTTTCAAATCAAGTACTGTTACTTGATTTGAAACTGCGTCAGCGCCCTAACCAACTGAGGTGGCTTATTCGCTGGCTTCAAATCAATGACTTATAGCCTGGTTTTTAAAGTAAGAGAAGTGTCAGGCTCAATATGCCCGCGGCTGCTCGATGATTACATACATGGTGTTGAGTAGGCACGGTGATCTCCTGTTATGTTTATAGAAACTCAACCAATGGAATTGGTTTAAACAAGAAGTCGAGCGCAACACAGTTTATACTAACTGTGAGAGGTATAATGAAGTTAAGAAATCACCGCTCCCGTGGTCCTCACTGAATTAAATAAAAAGTATGGGTGGACTTCTATTAAATTCGCTTTAATTTACGACCTTACGATTAACTACTTACAGTTGTACGAAAATATGATTTACACGAAACAAACAGAACGACAAGGTCCATCGTATTATGTTGGCCGGAAACACCACAGAAACATAACACAGGATTATGGTTTACACAGACAGGGCTGCAGGTATCCTTCCTGGTGGCCAGGGACATCTTTCCGTCAGCCTTAAAGCTTCAGTCCATCACATTGAAAAACATTGAAATCCCATAAACCCCCAATCATATGCCCCGTCTGAAACAAATCAATTGCACTGCTTTACCATCTGACTGCACCTACTTAGAGACACGTCACAGAGAGTTCAACGTCGACCATGTCCAGGTTACAGTGGAAGATGATGAGTGTGTTACATCATCATCAGCAGCAGCAGCCCACTAGTCCACTGCTGGCCACAGGCCTCTACCAGTGCGCGCCATTGAGCCCGATCTTCGGCTCTTCTCATCCAGTCGCTGCCAGCCACCTTGCGCAGATCGTTGTTTCATCTAGCAGGGGAGCGTCCCGCTAACTTCAAGTGGGGAGAGGGCTAGGTAGGCTAGGGAGGATTGGTTGCAGGGAATCGAACCGGGGCTGTAACCGGACGCGTGTAGTCCAGGGCGAGTCCTGCCGGGTAGTGCCAGTGGCACTAACAGCTAACGGGCACAATAAAGCGGGCCATACATTACCCGACTCGCGGGCAGGTGAGTGATTCACGGGACAAATGACCGCTTGAAATACGGTAATGGGCGAACGCGGTCGCGACACGAGCACTAACGGCCTGGCGACTAGTGGGGGCGTGACTAGGACAGAGCTTATTATCAATACATACGGGTGTTAACGAATAATTTCAGCAAAATTATATCAGAACGTTAATTTTCCATCGATATGAAAGAGCTATGCTCGGAGTATCTCTGCTGGATCGAATCCGAAATGAGGAGATTCGGCATAGAACAAAAGTTACCGACATAGCTCATAAGATTAGCAAGATCGATCGTAGCGTATGCCCTATACAGCACCATCCAAATCTTTAGGCATTTGAAATTGAAAAACGTTTCTTGGGCACTATAAACACCATAATACAGCAAGTACACAATACAAAAGTATACATGGATATAATACATTCAGCACAAAAGATCCGGTGCGGATTTGTAACTTATAATCTATCAATTTTAAGCAAACATACATTAGGGATATTGAGCTTAGGCCAAAAACCTATTACTGATTTTGAATTTAGGTATTTCGTACGTAGTTATTATACAATTAGGCCATGGAACTTTAGATTATGTGATGTGATGTCACTCCATCTTATCTTATGATAGGGGGCCGGGAATAGCCCCAGCGCACAGTGGGCCCAAACGGTGCGTTCCATATCATAAATCTATAACTTCTTTATTTCTTGACATATTATTATGAAATTTTACACACACATACTAGAATACATAGGCTATCAATTGAATAAAAATTCATGGTTATAACATAACTAATTATTTAATTTAAAAATATCAAACATGAAAATCTTCATTTTTATTGCCATAAAATTAATTAAAAAATAGGAATAATTATTACTGTATTAAAATAATATTTTTATGACTAAAACTATACTTTTAAACATAAAAAGAACCACGTTGTATATTTTTAAGACTTATAATAATTATTTTCTCTACTCGTGAACAGTTATATCTAGAAGTTCTTTAGCGTCGTCAAATAATTCTTATATTATTAAACTTCGTCTGTAGAGGCTCGATATGTATGGATCAGATGTACATAGCAAAGCGTGGAAGACGTCTTCATTTGTAGCTGACCGGGAACACGTTCTGGCATGATGCAACCGAAAACTCTTGTAATCATTATTCCTTGCTTCTTGGGCGTCTTCAGAAAATTGACCAATTGCCAAAACTACGTAGTATTGCGTCGTCAAATAATTCTTATATTATTAAACTTCGTCTGTAGAGGCTCGATATGTATGGATCAGATGTACATAGCAAAGCGTGGAAGACGTCTTCATTTGTAGCTGACCGGGAACACGTTCTGGCATGATGCAACCGAAAACTCTTGTAATCATTATTCCTTGCTTCTTGGGCGTCTTCAGAAAGTTGACCAATTGCCAAAACTACGTAGTATTCTATAATTTGTGCGCCATGAATATTACGGGATTAATCGGAAGTCCTGATGACATAGTTTGAACAGTTATGTATGGTCTTCTTATTAATTCTTCGTCAACACCCGTTATCTCTGCAGAGCATTGATAGTTTTAAAAGAATCTTCTTGACGTCATTGCTATTACCAGTACCTTGTCTTGGTTTGTCTATATGCAAGCCAAGTTCTTCACGAAAACGTCTTTGCACAAGCCTTTTCTTTTCTTCTTTTGTTCTCAGGTGTTGACGCTGACCACTTTTGAGAAGATAAATTGTATGAAATGTGTAGTAGCATCTCCAATTCTCCATACATCTGATCCAAGCATGTAACGTAGAGTCCGTATTGGAAAGAGTTTTCGTTCACATCTCTAGCCCTTACTCTGTGCTAAACGCACAGAGCTGTCTACATGGCGTGGCCAAACTTTTTTGAATACAGTTTACTACAGTACTAATTTCTGATGCCGATAAATTAAAATTGACCATTAAATACTGTTCAATTTCAGAAGTAGTTTTCTCGTTAATGATTAAAGTACAAGACACGTCTACTGCAAACAAATTCACTCATGTTGCACAGTAATTTCGTTTTTGTTATGTATGTAAAAGTTGTAAGACGAATCAAAGGATCCGATCACTTTAATGGTTGGATGGTCTTTTTAGAGTACTCCAAGATTAGTGTCTAGCGCAAAACTTATAAATTAAATTTTATTTAATTATATCTTATAAACTTATATTTAAATTAATAAAGTAAAAGTAAAGTAAAGTAAAGTAAAGTAAAGTAATCATTTATTTTGCCTCATACATCATATAAGTGGTAAATACATTTATAAGTACGTACATTCAATTACGATGAGGTGATGTGGAGGCAAAAAAGGACTCCAACTCAGCATAATGCTGCAACGAAGGTTACGGCGCTGATTTTCAGCTGGAGCCTGTTACGTTCCACCAGGTGAACATACTCGACAGGGGTTAGAGGTAAGTAAATATTTTAGGTAGTTTATAGTATATTATAGGTAGTTGGCAGTTTATAGTAAGTGTACTATAAACTACCAACTGTGTCTATAAGTACGCATACAGATGTAAATAATTATTACATATTATAATATATTATAATGAAGTTTAAAGTATGAGTATATTATTTATTTTTATACAAAATAAGGTAGGATATGCAATACAATGTATTTGTTTATGAAATTTATATTGTGTGTAATGAAAGAACTTGTTGCTAAAATAGAGATCGTGGAATTGACAAAAGACGTTTATTTTCATAAATTGAAACACAGAAACCCTTAGCTTTCAGTAAAAAAGGCAATTATGGCTGTGACTGTAGATATAGGAAGTGAGATTTAATTTTTGTTTTAAATCCGGTTATTGTTTTACAGTCTCTAATGGGTGGCGGCAAAGTGTTCCATATTTTGGATGCCTTGTACCGAAAACTACCTTTAAAGCCTGCGGTCCTATGTCGCGGTACAACAAGTGTTGGATAGCGAGCATTAGCTCTAGTCGGACGGTTACTGGATCTCTGGTGCCACGCTAGTTTGTTAAACAAATATTTGGGCGATTCCGTTTTTATCACACCAAACAACAGGGCAGCAAGATGAGACTCTCTTCGTGAAGACATATTTAGAAGCTTGGCGTTGTTAAGATATGGTGTAATATGTGAACGCGGCGGAACATGGAAACAAAACCGTACACATGCATTCTGAACTCGTTGCAAAATGCGTTGAGTCTTTGCAAACAAACATGGTCCATATACTACGTCAGCGTGGCTCAACTTTGATAACACCAATGCTTCACATAATTTCACCCTAATCTCAGGCCTAAGAAATTTCCGAATTTTATATAAAATTTTCAGACGGTAGAAACATGCGCCGGCAATATTTGTTACATGATTCTCGAACCGCAAACTCTCATCCATTAAAAGTCCAAGATTACGTGCTTCTGTTACGCGCTCAATGTAAACACCATGTACTTGAGGTTGTGGATGTTTTAACGTCGCTTTATTGATTTGCGTTTTAGTTCCAAGTAGCATGTACTTTGTTTTTGCCGCGTTAAGTACCAATGAGTTTCTGTTGGACCACCGAGACACAGCGTCGAGGTCGTCATTTAACCGATCAATAGCCTCAACTGTATCATCCGTATTAAATGGAATATAGATTTGCAAATCATCTGCATATAAATGATGGCTACAGTACTTGATCTGTTGCACTATGTCCGCCGTATAAACAATGAACAGCAACGGCCCCAGTATTGATCCTTGAGGAACACCTCGAGGTACGGTTTTGAGCTCAGATGTGATTTTGGTGCCGTCGCTCTGTGTGAGTTCTACTAGCTGTGACCTATGTGTAAGATAGCTATGAAACCACTCAATCGCTTTCCTTTCTACACCATAATAGGCTAGCTTAGACAACATAAGACAAACATTTATACAATCAAATGCGCGTGAAAAATCTAACAGTGCCAGTGCTGAACACATGCCATCGTCCCTGGCTGCAATAATATTGTCAACCACATCCAAAAGTGCGGTACAGGTACCGACACCCCTTCTAAAACCCGACTGCGCTAAGGGCAACATTGCATATGCTTCTAGGTAAGACGAGAACTGTTGATGAACAACCTTCTCCAATATTTTGGACATAACCGGTAGTATGCTAATTGCTCTTAGATCTTTGACGTCTGAAGGATTCGTTACTTTAGGTATAGGCTTAACTAATGCAACCTTCCACTGCGCAGGGAAAGTACCCGTTGTTAATGATTTATTTATTATAGCTGTAATTATCCCCAGTGTGCGGGGTAAGGTTAACAAGAGCATATCGATTGTAATGCCGTCTACTCCCTTTGCATTCGTTTTTATTCCCATTATTATTTTGGCTATCATACCTTCGTCAACCGTGCGAAAAGAAAAGCTAGATGTCCCAAATCTATGAAATTCAAAGTATGTAAGCTGTGAGATAGATACAGTATCACCACCTGGCACATTTAGAAAGTGATCATTAATGGCCTCCGGATCTCTAAAATGATCAGGCAGTTCCTTATCATGCTGGTCAAAATATACAGTGTCCTTGATATTTTTCCACATAGATTTAGCGTCTTTAATATTAGAATTAACGTAATGTTCATAATAGGCTTTCTTTTCATTTTCAATACTTGTAACCACGAGTTTCTTTAAGGACTTATAGTACTCTTTATGACTGTCAGCTTTGGTTACGCGATATCGGTCGTGTGCTTTATTTCTAAGTTTCATCATATGTCTAACGTTACTGGTTAACCAAGGCAAATTTTTATGTCTGATAATAGTCTTGGTTTCAGGAGCATGTTTATCAAATATATCATTAATATATGCAATAAACGTCTGTATCATGTCATTAACAGTACTTAACGTCTCAATATACTCCCAATTAATAGATTCAACATCTGCGCCAAACAAATTCAAGTCAATGTTTTTAATAGGTCGGAACTCTATATATTTTGGCCTCATTTTTTCTTTTTTCAAATTAAGTGTAACACTTACAAAAGCATGCATACTCAGTTCTGGATTCATCAACACTTGTACATCCCGGGTCTTTGCATTCGTACAAATAAGGTCTATTAAGGTTTGACTGTGATCTGTGAAATGGGTTGGATCTTTGACTAATTGATTTAAATCTGTGTATCGTAAGAAATGAAAAAAATTTATAGTATTGCTACCAGTAACATCTAACAAGTTAATATTGAAATCTCCTAATAGCATGATTTTATCAAAGCGACTGAAAGACATAATCGATTCCGTGACAGCATCAAGAAAGGTGTCAACAGGCACCCATCTAGGACGATATGCAGTGCCTACGGCCAGACGAGTCCCGTTCACATTAAGTGATATCCACATCTGCTCTATGTCCGCGGGGGGGTGAGCGAGGGTGCGGGCGGTAATACCACGCTTGATATAAAACGCCACTCCTCCGCCGCGCTGGCGGCCGCCCATGCCGGGCGGGCGCGGCACGTGCCGGAACCGGTAGCCGGGCACGGCGGGCGCGCAGCCCTCCTCTCCCGCGCGCAGCCACGTCTCGTTGACCGCCACCACGTCCGCTGCCTGCTCACTCATCATTGCAAGGAACTCGTCATGACCTGTATTTATTGAGCCGATATTTAGTAAACCAACTTTCAAAAACTTCTGATTAACCACTGTTAAAGCCACTGAACTTAATCTTTGTCACATTCAAAACCATATTTAGGCTCAATAAGTAATGCTTCGGAATCAGTTTGTAGTTACTTTTTGATGTTACTGTGCAATGATTATTGAGTAAAGAATTTAAAAATATTGTTGAAAGTTTAAAAGCTTCTGTCACAGTAGTCGTTGAAGTATACATAGGAGTGTGTTGCATAGAATACAGTGTATATATATGTGTGTTTACTATAGTACCAGTACATATGATATAGTGATAGAAGTACATAAAGGTAATATTTAAAATAAGATATAAAAGATTTAATTTATAAATTTTGCTATGTATATTATAAAGTAAATAGACTAAATAACATAAATTACATATTATTATTTTGCTGTTCTCACTTAACAAAATTATTTTTTTCTCAACCGACACAGTTTTGGGATACCTTTCTGCCACCACATCACCCCACAATAAATACAAAATAAACATTTGATATCTAACCGAATAACATTTATATAATGCACATGACTGCATCTTAACCGAGTGTTGACATACTGTTCCAATTAAATCAAAAATATTATAATTTTGAGATTGTACTAGAGTTATGACTATAATAGACAGATTCAATCCGACCAAAGTATAGTTACCCAAATTTATTATTTCACACATAAGAGAATAGGACTTAAAATAAGAATGATGTAGTTCCATAGACCCATATTGATTTAAGAACCAATTTAGACAAATTGGAGCAGAATAGTAATGTAGGTGGAGCGGAGTCATTGCTAAGAACTGGTTTGTAATAGTTTGGAATATAGCAATAGAAATAATAACTGACCTCCTTATTAAAGTTTCACTCAAACCGCACACAAAAATAAACAACAGCAATAACAGGTTTTGTACTTCATCAGAATACCTAGGAATACTGGTTGTCAGACATCATTGAGCGCTCCAGATCTTTGTTGTTTTTGATCATTGTAAGATCATTCTCCGACTTGATCCTTATTACAGGGCTGGACTTAGAACCAGTTCTGCGCATGAGTATATTTCCTCCCTTCGTCCATACATATCTGAAGTTCAGGTCGTTGCCCACCGTGCGCGCTTTACTAAACAGAACTCGGTTGTCCTTGGTGAGGTGTTCGTTGAGGTAGATACGCTGGGCCCTGCCTTTGATGTCGAGCATGTCCGAAGTGATGACGCGGCGCACGCGCGCGGCCTTCAGCAGCTGGTCGCGCGGCGCGCGGCGCGCCAGGCGCAGCACGATAGGGCGCGCTCGCGCCGGCGCGCCGTCGCCGCGGTCGCCGCCGTCGCCCCCGCGCGGCGCGCCCACCCGCCCCACATGCTCCACATCTCTGGGCTCTAACTCGACACCAATTTTGGCAGATAGGACAATGACAAGGTGATGAAGATTTTCTTGGCTTTCCTCCGGCACTCCCGTTATCTCCACGTTGTTCAAGAGTCGCCGCTGTTCCCTGGCTGCCATTTCCGCTCGCAACTCACTCACTTCGGCACGCAGGCTGGCCACCTCCGCCTTGTAAACCTCGATTTCCTGCAATTTCATCTTAGTGGAATTAAGTGACGCGGTGAACTCGCTCATCTCCTGTTTCATGTGCAGGAACACGTCCTGCAGCTGCCCGAGCGCCCGCGAGAACGCCGCCATTGCCTCGGTTGGCGCCGACGCCGCCGCGAGGTCACGATTTATTTGCGCAAAATCCATAGTTTTAGCCGTGGGGGTGCTCGCGACCGGTTTGGGTGTTGCGGCTGCAACCACAGCTGCAACATCGTACGCGCCCATAGACTTGCTTTTTTCCTTAGATGCAGCCGCCGCAGCCAATGCTGCATCAGCCAGCAAATCGTTTTTTCGCTTCCTGTCTGCAATCACACACCCGGAGCATTTGTACACTTTCCCGCCGGTACGCATGTCACGAAATTCTTCCCGGCTAAGTCGAAGACACTTCACGTGGTACTGCTTCGAACACTGGCCACAACTTATAAGTGGTTCGTCGTCCAATCCAACAACGTCATTGCACGCACTGCACTTGATTGTTTCCTGAAGGTCAAGGCCTTGGGCTTGGCTTGACATTGTTTTTTTTACGTAGTCGGTATGTCGAAAAAAGAAAAGTCACAATTTAGGTTGGTTTTTGCACTAATTTACACCAATCTTAACGAAAATAACAGTATTTTCGCACGTTTTGGTCACTCACAACTCGATTAATGATATTTTAATAGTTTTTATAAAGATAAAACACGTAAAAATATTTTTTGTAACACGGAGCGTTTACTAGTATGTACGCTTCCTTTGAGCGCCACCTGGCGAATAATTGATATTCGAAGCACTAAATGCAACCATCATTGTTATCTATCAGTTAACCAATATAGATATATAATACACATATTTTTATCATTTTAATGGTTAAAAGATGACCGCAAGATAATTTTTTATCAGAGGGATTTTTTTTATAATTTTTTTTTTTTTAATATTTAATTTTGATATTTAAAATAAAATTAATTATTTGGCACGTAACCTAAAGTCACTTGTCAAATAAAATACTTATTCATCATTATTACTCAACAGTTTATAGAATAAGAACTAATACTTATTAATTCCCAAATATTGAGAATTTTACTTGTCTAATATTTTTTGCTCTAAATTAAAATGGCGCAAATATGCGCAAGTTTTTATTTTTTCTTCTCAATATTGAATAGTTTACGAACCTTTAGCAATAATTTACTCAACTTCGGCAGCCTTCGGCAACAGAGAAAACTCCAAGTGAAAATAATAAAATGTTTAAAATGACTTCTCTCACGAATAAATTTTTAACATTTTATTTCTAAATGAAAGTCAAATATTAATTGCAGCATTATAAATTAGAGATCTTGAGCTTTCCAAAAATATATAATCTTGCTATAGTGTCTATAGCAACTTGAGCAGAAATTGACGTCTAACTGTCACCATGCATAGTTTGAAAAACATGAAATTATCGAAGTGTTATGTTTGAAAATAATTTTAGGTAATTTCAACTAAATTGAAAAATATAAAAGCCTTTCTGCCGATAAGCTGGTCTATTCTATTAGGTAAAACCATCGACAGTTCCTTAACATTACGAGTTTCACCATAACCATTTTCGATATGCTCTTGTTTGGAGGGTTCCCACTGTGCAGCGGCACATCCAGCCTTGAGGATCTTTAGTGCCTACCCCATTTTACACACTGGTCATCTCAGTGTGCAGGTTTCCTCACGATGTTTTCTTTCACCGTTAGAGCTGTGGTAAATGTACGTAAGTCTTCCGAAAAATACGAAAAACTCATTGGTACATGATTTTTTCGAGGCCGGACGTCCCGCATGGGAGCCCGGTGTCCTAGCCACTGTGCCACCGATACTCTCACTCCATCTTAAACTTCCCTCTGAAACTACACCTGTAGCTGCAGTTCTAGTTCCCCTGTAAGCTACCTGAATCCCCTGTATCTGAATGTAAACAGATAAACACGACTCGGTGGCACAAATCGGTTGGAACCGCCACCGAAACGAGACACGGAGGCGAGCTGGCGTTTCTCGCGTTTGTATGCAAATTGCAAACAGCGCAGGTGAGCCCAAAGGGATGCCAACTATATGTTTGTATTTTATTGTTTGCGAGGCGGTTTAGTTTTAAATAATGGATACAATACAATACAAATATTCTTTATTGCACACAGGACAGAAGAAAAGATACAAAATACAAATACAATTGGCATAAGTCCGCCAAAATTATTTTGTATCTGTTCTTCTGTCTTCTTTCTAGCTTTAAGCTATTTCTTCCAGGCAACCTTTGGGTGATGGAGTTTTTGTAAAATACAATGTAAGCGGATAAGATAAGATAATAACCTACTAAGTACGTACGTTCATAAGTACATACAATTTTTTTTAAATTCGCAAACAAAAAATATTTCTCTCGTATTCAAAGTAATCTAATCAGTCTATAGGTATAAAATCAATTTTTTTAATGTATTTCCACTATTTTCCATGTCTTAATTTGAAAATAATTTATGACTAGTATTTACTTATTTCTTAATGGAACTGAAGTCTCTGAAGCTTGAAGATATAAAATAATAACTGAATATTCACTGGGACGCAAAAATAACGGGACACTTAAAAATACCATGTTATTTCCTTAAATATACGAGATTAATTACTGATCTACTTATAACATACATTTATACGAAAAATTGAAATTGAAATCGTTTATTTAGCGCTGTGAACACCAGAATACAGATTACAGAAGTATACAAAGTTTAATACAAGCAGCACAGAACATCTGGTGTGGTACAGTGCCAAAAAGGGTACACCAGCTCAGCATAATGCTGAGGCAAGCCACAGCGCTGATTTTCAGCTGGCCCCTCAGTGACTGCACGGACGAAGAAAGCAACAGTGTGTGCGTGTTGTGTTGTATGAATGTGTTTGTTTGTATGAATGAGGATATTAGTGTGTATGTGAGGTACTGAGTGTGTGGGAGGGTGATGGCATGGTGCGGGTGTATTTACATGGTATTATGTGTGTGGATGGTAGTTCACAGTAGAGGCATAATATTACCGAGCACTTCCAGATTGTGAAGGACAGTAGTTACAGGGCACCTAAAGAATGTACGGAGCAGTGTCCGATTTTACGAACGATCTATCTCTACAACTTTGGGAGATGTCACGGTTTTTTTTTCTCTTAATCTTTTCCCATATTGATTGCACACCTACTACCTCTTTCTCGAAATCATTTCCTCTGCCCAAAGGTTGCTTGGAAGAGATCGCTCTTGGCGATAAGGCCGCCTAAATTGTACTTCACTATTTCCTTTTCTATCTTTTGTTTGTTGTTTTATATTTGTGCAATAAAGTGTATTTTACTTTTACTTTACATTTTTTGCCATGGTAACCACCGACCGAAATTGGGTATTTTTACATCAGACGATAACAAATTAACAACAGCGATAAAGACATCAAATCTCATACTTTGTACTAAACGGTTTCACACTATAGGTTTTTTGCATTATGATGTGGGTGAGGTGCACGGGATGGTGTCATTGCGGGATAGGAGATTGTTGGCTGATTTGAGGTTGTTACATTCGCTGCTCAACGGCAAACTTGATAACTAACTTATCCGGAGTTGATTTCGCGAGTCAGCCTGCGTGCGAACTCCGTGCGCACTCGGCGTGCTCGTACACTGCACCGCCCAATGGTAACTTTGCAGCGAATTCGATACTCCACCGCTGCGTGGACACTCACGAAAACCTTATTCCATACTCAGACGTATTTATTATGACTCAAGGGAGACCTCGAAGGGCTCTTTCCGAGCGTTTAGGCAAGGGTTGAAATACACACAGCACACACAAACACACCACCTTACACACCTTCACACCATCTTACACACCTTCACATACACAAATAACCACATATTGTAATTCTATTTCTATTTCTTCTACATATTTAGTGCTATTTAATTAAAATTAATTTTGAGTTATTGTGTAATTGGCGTTATAACTTTTTAAGACAAGTACTTGTATAATTGTTTTGCTGTACAATAACCTGTAATAATATAAAATAAAATGTCGTCCACGACACCATGGGTGCAATATCGGTATCGTGTCGTGTCCTGATCATCCAATGTGAAGATGTCCATTATGTCATGACCTCTGATCGGAGTAGGTAGGGCTGTTTTTGGTACTTGCAAGCTGTGATCATGATATGGATACGGCTTTCTTATAAACCATATTTGGATAATCCCGGGATTTCCAGAATTGAAAAAATCGCTGTAGATAGAGCTACTTTTGGTAATTCCAACCTGCGATCATCATACTATGGACATGCCATTAAAAAAATACATTAAAAAATCCCGGGATTTTCGGAATTTAAAATAATCGCAGTATGTACTATTTTTGGTACAAGTGACCTGCAGTCCTATTATGGATATGCCTTATCTTAAAAAAACACTATAAATAATGCCGCAATTTCTGGGAATGAAAAATACTGAACGTTGTATTTGTATAAATATACTCTTTTATTTCTTTATTGAGAAGACAGATTTTAAATAAAATACATTTAAATTATATACTTAATATTTATTTTTCAAATTAAATTGTTACAAATAGGTAGGTAAATTGCAGTCTTATTGTCTAAAATATTTTAACAATTACATATACCAAAATCATCATCCGTAACACATTGGACTTTGTATTATCCTTATTATCTGCGCCATAGGAGTTGAAATCGTTCTGCAAGTATTACCCGTGATGTGCTCTCGGGTGTAGAAACAGGCCTGTCCATACTAACCTAGCACTAACCTAGCTTTTGAGGTCTTTGACCCCAAATAGCCCTACCTACACCGATCAGTGGTCATGACTTCTAATCTTTCTTACTTAAGCTTAATTTATTGTTAGAATACGGATAAGAACATAGGAAATAATATTAGAATTGGAAAGGGGAGACTAAAAACTCAGTTCCAATCGCCTCCATGAATAAGTATTTCAACAGACACAGCTGTGACAATGATACTTCTTTTTTCAAATAACTGAACTTAAAAGAGAATAGCAACAAATAGTAATTCGGGAACTTTTCGAAGAAAAACAATTGTTACGTATTAGCCGAGAATCGAATAGGCACTGAGCGAGGGCGTGCTAACGGGTCGAACTGCGCTAACAGCGCTCCGAGTGCTCAAACTGCCGTCAAGGTAGACAAACTTCTGCGGAACGGCGGCCGAGGTAGAGGCGGGATCGTGGATTGGTACCAAGACCAGAAAACAAAACAATAAATAAATAGATAAATAAGAATAACAATAGTGTATTGTTTATTTTTTTCTTGTTTTTTTTAAAGTTAATTAATAGTTTTAGTTTTTTTTTAAGTTTATTAAATGAATATAGTCTTTGAGATACGTTTTCATATTAGACGATAACGACACCTACAAGACACTAATAAGCGTATGGCGACGCACGACGCGCGCCACTACTATACAGTACCTGCTCACATCGGTGTAGAACGCGCTATCGAAATTTTCCTGGGACTTCGTATATATACGAGTTCCAAACATCCTTAATTGGACCAGGACATCTGGTAACCAGGCACAACACCCCGCCCGGTGGAAGATCTTCCCTTTTCCCTTTCATACAACTGACGTTACGTCATCCATGTCGTTATGGTGTAATGTAAAAACGCCCATAATATGTGTGATGTGCAGACAGAACTTTATGTACCACGAACGAAAATTATAAATGATAGTGATTTGTTATCGATAAATGACAATTGTCGATTGTTCCTTTGCTCAATAGATAATACGACTACTCATTATTCTTATTTCAATATTAATAGAAATAGAAAATCCTTTATTAATAGACCATGTAGGTACATATGACAAAAATTATGTAAGAAATATCACAAGGTGAGTAAGATTCTAACTTGATCAAATTTTCCATTCTAACAAGTGATAAGAGTAGTAAACATCTATATGATATATTAAAAGGGCCAAGTTCAGCTGAGTGTCGCTAGATACCTATATATACACAACACCCCCCCACAGCTCCCACGACACAGGATTACCTAGTAAGTGCTAATCGTAAAAAAAAGAAAAAAAATCTAGCGACGCTGGTTTTCAACTTGACCCTTTCCAACTTATAGCTATAGAGAGCAACAATGTCGTTCTGTCTGTTTGTCTGTCGTATTGGCTCATATATACCTATGCCTACTTCAAAATCTTACTAACCCTAAAAATACCAATGACCAAATATTCCCGTAAAGCGCACCCCACCTCTAGTACCGAAAAGGAAAGCGAATTCCTTTCACCTGATAGAACGGTTATTAGCCAATTCGGAGCCCATTCCGATCCTAATAGAGGTACAATAAAAGGGTCCTCTCTATTTTTTCCTTCATTCGTTCAAAAGGTAAAAATAAAATTTTCTTATTCAATTTGCCCGGCGATGTGGTCCGTTCCTGTTTTATATCTACTTCTTTTACCTTTTTCCTGTAGTTTTATTAATACACTTTTTTATCATAGATTCTTCTACTTCAGTATTTATTTTTTCTATAGAAAGATAATTTCTTAAAGCATCTGAAGTCATCTCCCATCCCCCTTACCTTATTTTTTCCTGGTTCCACCCCTGTTTAGCTATAAACACCTACGTAATTAAGTATTACAGGAATATGTATCCAATTCCGTAGATAGGTACTGGAGTAGAAATTCAGCCCTCGATCAAACAAAACGGATTTTGATTGGTTCCCGCTACGCCCTTTTAGAGTTCCATCCGTCAGATAAAAACCTATTTTCTGCGAGTATTCTAGACCCACCATTGAACACTTTTTGAGGGTCTGTATTTTCCTACTTTTCCCCCAATTATACTTTGTTTACAACAAAAATTGACAAGGTTTATTCGCTGCTGTAAATAAATACTCTAAGTACTATTTTCGTTTAGGTATAAGTATTACTAGCAGGCATTTACTGGACCCGCACGCTCCATCGTCGACCTCATCGTCGACCTCATCGTCGCTTACTATCAGGCGAGATCGAGGTCAAATGTGGGTTTAGTAGTAAATAAAATAAAAAATAGGTAAGTATTTGAATATTACGATCTGTGTAATCTTGGAAATGATAAGATCATTAAGATATATGTAAGTAAATCGAAGCGACGATGGAAGTAAAGCTTGTGGTCTGTCATAAGTTATGATCGGAGTAGGTAGAGCTGTTTTTGGTACTTGCCACATACGGTCATAATATGGATAAGTATGCCCAATAATCCCGGGATTTCCGGGATTGAATAAATATATTATTTAGATTTTTAACGTTATATTTGTTTTGATACACATTTAAGATTGGTGGCGAAATATTTTTTTTTAAGATTCATGGCGCTAGTGTACCTATGGTAGTGTTTTAACTTTTCATAAGTTCACAATTTTTTTTAAATCGTAATCCGCCGAGTAAGGGCGAGGTTTATAAAAGTAATTTACAACATTTGATCGATAACTTAAAACGGGATCCCGAAATCATATCCATATTAATATAACCTTTGAGGACATTGACCCGAAAGAGCCCTACCTACTCCGATCAGTGGTCATAACTCATAAGTAATAATAAATAAATTAATCTTAGATTAATTTAGTATACCTATTTGATTAATATTCGTGTACAAATTGTGTGTGCCTGTGAAGGTAGTATTTAGCGATAAGTGGGATTTTTTTCTAAGAACTGCAATGTAAACCTAAATTGACACAATAAATTATTATTGAAGATAATGTCGGAATTTTTCAAGATCTTCACTATACGGAACTGAGGCGAAACCGCACGACACACACCTCTCTATTTTTTCTTCATAGCTGACTCAACACGGGCTGCGTTAACAGCCCTTTAATGAAAGGAGAATTGAAAGTTTTTGGCAAAAACTCGACAACTGTCGTAAAGCCGACCGTGTGCCGGGTAACGTGGAAACGATGTCAGTTCTATGAGACTTGGCGACGATTTGGTATTTCATTGGGTTTTTGTAGTTATACGGCAGTTATACTTGTGAGGTTCAGAGAATTTTAAAATTAATTAATAATTAATAATGATATTTTTGTAGATATTGATTTATTAAGAAGGATTTTAACGATTTTCAGTTAATTTTCCATTCTCCGGTTCGACGGAAATGGTTGTTAAAATCTATAATTAAAGCTATGGCGACAACATAATTAATAAGTACGTGCATTTCACAAATAATATATTAAATTAATATTATGTCGATAATTATTGATAATTTTGATTGATTCAACAAATTGTTTTATAAGTTTCATTTATAAAAGTTCTTCAACGGATTTGACGAACGAAAGGAAACGAAGTGTGATACGCTGGAGGACGAAGCCCGTTAGAACGGTGGCGGATTTTTGCTGGCTTGGTCGGTAGAATGCTCTCGATAGGGCAGTCTGTCGGAGAACGTGGTTGTGTACAGAACAAAATAAAGTGTTCAAAGTCTGAATTATAGCGGTTTTATTATATACTTATCGATACAAATATCAATGCTGGAACAACCTGTGAGGGATTCCAAAACTAAGGGTACGAGTACTAAAAAAAAACTTAAACTTTATCTGCTTGAATACAAAACTCGTTGCCATAGACAAAGCAAATACAAGTGTCGCTGCATCGAACAGTAGTACCTTTCCTTCCTTCAGTTTCATCTTCATTACTTGCTTTATTTTTATTTTTTCTCTATTTTATACAATAATACCTACATACATACCTTCCTGTATTCTAATATATAATTTAAAAAATAAGTCCATTCCTTTTATTAATATTTCCGTTATTTATTTATATGTTCCGGTAGTGTATCATTAGGGAGTGCTCCCTGGCACTCAGGGGATGCCTGACAAACAGCGCCGCAGTGCTAAAAGCGCTACGGCAATAGGCTGAGGCAGTCCCCTTTTTCCGGTGCTGCACACCACCTTCATCAAACTTAATTACTTTTGCTTATTTATTTTTGTAATATATTTGTTTAATATTATTTTTGTCTTCTGCACCTAATTGTTTGTATGTGTGTATCGGAAATAATTTCTTTCTTTATCACAGAAATTGCGGATAAAAAAGGAATTTTACCAATAAAATATGCACAAAATCTTTGAATTTTTCCATTATATCTGTCTGTATGATCTGTCCTCTGAGATACAGGAACTTCCTAGTTCGGAGGTCAGCGTTTATTGTAAGCTAACTTGTTGCTCACTAATTTTATTTAGTTTAATATAACCTATGCTTAAGTTCCTACTGGTGCATGGACTATGAATGCTTTGTCATCTTACCGCACAAATAAACTTATTCTTATTGAAAAGAAGTAAATTTGTTCGGTCCGTTTGGCCGCAAAGCAGCATTGCTGTTTCGGTGGAAGGGTAAGAGAGCCAGCGTAATTACCGGCACATGAGGCACTAAGTTCTCAAGGTTAGCAGCGCATTGAAAACCCTCTAATAATAATACAGTGAGGTGAGTCTTTGGACGACGGTGACCACTTACCACTTGGCCCGTTGTCTCGTCTGCTCGCCATAAACAATATTAAAAAAAGCGTTCATCGTTGGGTTACCAATTATTACAATCAGATTGACTGTCTGTTTATCTAGAAAGAAAGAAAGAAAGAAAACACATTTATTCAACATTGCATTATACATGATTAAACTTAAAAAGACTTAACATTAAAAAAACAACACAATATTAAAAGGACACATGCTCAGCATGTGCTGCGGTCCGACCGGTACGGCAGAACCACAGCGCTGGTTTTCCTCTACAGAACCCATTGATATTAAAATAATGTTGAATTAGTCTGATCTATAATTTCAATCGAGGACCTCGTAGCCTAGTTGCGAGCACGGTCCGAAAGTGATCAGGTTAAGCGACGTTGGCGCGGTCGGTACCTGGATGGGTGACCGCTAGTGGCATATTTCAGCAGCAGAGACAGCAGTCGTTAAGCCATGTCAGAGGCCTACGGGCGGCCTGAACAACTGACAAATAGGTTGGCCACTAACCATACGATAAGCAAGCAAGCATTTCAATGATCATTACCTAGGTGCCTACCATTCACCGACGGTGTTATAAATGTAATTATAATTATTGACTCACTGCTGTAAAACCAAAGGTCAATAGTTTACGCAATTTGACGTATAAGTTCATCACACGACCACAATCTGGAGAGCATACAGTGAGTCGACATAGACATCATGGTTTGAATACTGACAGTTGGAAGACCAAATGGCGCTGTGGCTTGCCTCAGCATTATGGTGAGCTTGTGTACCCTTTTTGGCACTGTACCGCACCGGATGTTTTGTGCTGCATGTATTAATCTTTGTATACTTCTATATTGTGTTCTATATTCTGGTGTTTACAGCGATAAATAGACGTTTTCAATTTCAATTTCAAATACCTTTTAATTTAATTTTATTGGAAAACATCAGCACATAAGACAATATATAAACCAAATTAACAATAAAGGAGTTTTAAAAGACTTTTATGTTACTAACGTTAGTAGCTACATGTGTACTTCAGGTCTGTGACACTTTTTGGTTGGCACAACTGTCAAAATTCACGCGTTATATCAGTCACGTCACGATTAAATTTTTCAATTTGATTCGTTTTTACGTTTTTTTTCTATGGACTGCAATATCCTGTTGTTTAAATCGATGGTCAAGACAGACTGACATACTGACTTTTATAAAAATGTACTTTAAGATAAGTACTTGCAATAAGAATAAGAATAGTTTATTTGTGCGGTAAGATTACAGTGGAGAAGGAACTTAAGCATATGTTACATTAAACTAGTGAGCAACCAGTTAAAAAAAATACTTTGCCTTTAACTGAAGACGAGAGAATCACAAAGTCGCTAAACATTTCATGCTCTTAAGATTCCAAAATTCAAGGTGAACATAGACGCTACCACGAACGACTGCTAAAAATATGAAATTCTTTAGACTATGGCACAACTGTACATTAAATGTCATTTTAAAGTTATTTATTAAGAATATTTATGAGCAAATGAAGCACGACTAGAATATTTAATTTAACGATGTTAGTCAGTTAATGGCATTGCAGAATTGATAAAACGGTTAATACCTAGTTAAACAATCATTAATTATTGAGACATCCACCAATTCTGTTGTCCTCTGTTCTGTTGACCTCGAGGTAAAAGCAAATAACCACTTACTTAATACTATTAGTACTACTTATAGTAATAAGTAGTACTTACTTATTACTATAAGTACTACTTATAGTTATTTGTATCAGAACGCTCTAAATTAACACATCATTTATGGGTCACTGTGTACGAGTTTATAATAAGATACCTGATACTGTAATAAATATGACAGAGAAAACATTTAAGACCCATATTAGACGGTCCTTATGTAAAAAGGGTTATTATAAAATAAATGACTACTTAAATGAAAAAGAGGCTTGGTCCTAAATTCAGCTCCAGCTCTGCACATTGTGTACATAATTATTGTAAGATATATTTATTTCAATAGATGTGCTGCTGAAAGTTTCTTGCGCCGCTTCTTTCCTTTCAGCTACAGCACCTTACGAACCGGTGGTAGAGTAAAAAAGAATAACGTTGTAAAAATGTACTATAAGGTACTTACAATAATAAACATTTTGATTAGGATTTTGAATCTTTCGTCATTTTTCATTTCTTTTACAGGCACGCTATAAAACATAATACATACTTATAACTTCACACTGTCCCTTTGTAAAGAGAACGGAGCGCTACGAATCTCCGTCTTGACACGCTTCTCTTGCTTCCTCTACAGTCATTCGTCGTCTCACGCATGCCCGCCGTCGGGGTCGTCTGCTCTGTACATTAAAATCTAAAAGCACTATCAATCTGATCTTTAAAGGTCAGGTTAAAATCTTATCAATGATATATCAACCCTAATAAAAACCCTGGAAAAAACCTGTAGCCCCCATGCCCCATAGGTAACGTATGGTATGGTAGATTAACGTCGACGGAACGCAAGTGGCCCGAAGTTATTGAAATTCATAAATCACGTTTCCTGCCGACTCCTGCCGTTATAGCACACGTTCGAACGAGTTGTTTAACAAATATTTCGCCTGTTCTTTGCAACACGTCTACCGCGCGCCACCAGGTTGGTCCAAGATAAAAGCAACAGCGATCAATAGACATAAGTTGTTAGCGATACCGTTACTTACCGTTAGCCTCTTGTGGTGTTGTGGTGTTCATCATCATCAGCAGCCTACTCTAGTCCACTGCTGGACATAGGCCTCTCCTTGTGGTGTTCACTCGTCCTTAATTTAGTACATGTTCAGAGTATTTGTTTAACATATAAACATAAACTTGGTCTTCCGCAATACCTCTTATAAGCTAACCAGTTTAATTAAAAACTTTTTTTATGTATTCAGTATATTCTAGGGCTTTAATACGAATTCAAACACGATGCACATCTGGGATTCAAACATTAATGAAATTTATTTAATAATCAGGAATCTATAGAATAGATTCCAGATGTATTAAATAAATTTCAACTTCATCATCATTCATCATATTTGAAACTCGAACATCGTAGTATCGGAACGATTCGAAAGTACAGTTCCAAATCAGATAGTGCCGGATCATTTGAATATTTTGAAGCAAGACTCGATTAATTGGGAGCGGAGCGTCCGCTCGGGATTTCTATAGTCACGGAGCACTCCGTACAAATCTGTATCAGCGGAGCGGATAGATTCAGCTTCCGCCCTCTCTTTCGCTTGTGCCCCACACCGCGCCCGCCATGTCCGTGCCATAGATCAAGCGCACCTGTAATATTAACGCCACTATCATACGCACATGGTGTCACCTCCCTCTCCCTTCCCCCCCTCCCATACACCAGAAGAACGAATGAGTTTTTTACGTCTAATGTTTTTATCTACGTGTCGGCGAAATGATTTTTTGACGAGATGTTGAGTACCAGGGGTGGATTTAGAAAGAAAGGTAGTCAGGAAAAAACTTGATAGAAACTGAAAAGGTCTGTCTATAGA
The DNA here is from genome assembly GCA_947369225.1 of Hofmannophila pseudospretella. Classification (NCBI taxonomy): domain Eukaryota; kingdom Metazoa; phylum Arthropoda; class Insecta; order Lepidoptera; family Oecophoridae; genus Hofmannophila; species Hofmannophila pseudospretella. Next base: position 14,604,737 of record OX376318.1, on the reverse strand, counting down.
ACATCATTCGTCTGTGATTGATATGTTCTGATCCTTCCGTATCTGAGTGACTTATTTGTAAAAAGTAAATGATCTAGACAGTGTCCGCCAAGCTCGAGAAGAAAAAGGGCAAGTTTTCACTCAAGAGTCATTCAAGACAAGTAAAGAGTCCATGAGTTTTGTGTGAAAACTTGCCAAGTTAGGGATTTAGTTTTGATCAAGCGTTAATTTTTATGCTTAAACAATCTTACCTATATTTTTTTTGTAGGAATGTTAATAATTGAACTTGGCATCCAGATCTCCATTCTTTTAAAGGCGAAGCCGACAGGCCTACTGGTTCCTTGCACCGTACTTGGAAACTTTTTTCACATTTATGTTTTTGGTGGTAGATTTAACTGAATGTGGACTCATTGTTATCGTACACCTAGATCACTTATATTATCTTATTATAGAAAGATCGATCCAGTTTCTGTGAAAATTATCATAAATCTAAATAAATATTGCCAATAGCTAACGTCATTGGGTATTTTTATACTTCCTTGATAATTACGTTATGAATATCTAAGTAAAGATTACTAGGCAGCTTCCAATGCTAGCGCCAGTTATTAATATTCAGTGCTTTTTTGTTTGTTCAGGCCACCCGTAGGCCTGACTGCCGCCGAACGACAACAACCGGGATCGGCTACTTAACTAACGTGCTCTCTGAAATATGCCATAAGCGGTCACCCATCCCGGTACCGACCGCGCCCAACGTTGCTTAACCTGCATGATCGCTTCCGAACCGTGCTCGCAACTAGGCTGCTGTCCAGCTGCAGTACTGATTTCGTTACATAAATATGATAAATATAAACAAGAAAATGCACAATTTCAATAAACCTCACATTTATTAAGTACGGTTACTCTAATCCCGTTTCCTTTGTACCCTGTAGAACCCTGTCGTAGTAAGTTTTTGTTATGTTTCCTTCACATGCGTATGAATGAGTCAAATTAAGTTAAAAGCGACAAAGTACCAAAGGGTATAGGTTAATGTGTCTTCTATTGTACCGTCGGCAGCAGGTCAAACCAAACGTCAAAATGTGAATTTGAAATAAACCATATTAGGCAGTCATAAGGTTGTGATTTAATCCGTGCAATTTGACAGATGGTATACTTTAGAGCGTCGGTGGCGTCGTGGCTAGGACTTCGGACTCCCATGCGGAGGTCCGAGTTCGAAACCATGCTATGCCATGTACCAACGAGTTTTTCGTTTTTTTCGAAAAACTTACGTTCATTTACCGACTGCTCTGACGGTGAAGGAAAACATCGTGAGGAAACCTGCATACTGAGATAACCAGTGTGTGAAATGGGGAAGGCAATGGCAAACCACCCCATTAAATCTGCCACGAGAGTGCCTCAGCAATGAGGAAAACGACTTAGAAGAGATACTTTACCTAGTGGTTGACTGTACACAGAGGCAAGACCCGGGCTGTAGGTATATGTACAAACAAAAGTAAGAACACATCCGTGTAATAAAGAAATGCATTAACACCTTTGCGTCAAAGCGTCTTTGAGCTGTGATATAATCTCAGCACCGGCGCTTATCTTGCGCGGTTGATAGGGAATGTTGCTCTACTATACACCAACCAGAAACTCGTGAAGTCTAAAATCCGGATAGCATGACACAGAAGTAGTTTTAACCTATTTGCAACTACCTGTGTCTGAGTGTGGGTGGTCGGAGGATTGACGTGAAAATCTATTTGGATGAACGGAATTGTGTAGTAAGTATAGGCTCTGCCGCCGCGCCAGTTAGAATAGTAGTAAAATAACTCTAAATTAAAAATTAAAGCAGCCCCGTTCTGGAGATCCACTTACTTTTTCCTGGTTATCATTAGGTTCTCAAGGCTCCAGATGTGGGAAGGTCACCATGGTCATAAACATTTGAGCTCAAACTCGAACCACCTAACTGTTACCGTTCCAGAGATCTGACATGGCTAAGAACATTCAACGGGTTAGACGTGCGGCGCCTGAAGGTGGAGAGAAGCTCCGGGCTTCGCCCTACGCGAAGTTCGGTCTTCGGCCTCGCCATCCTAGCTCCACATAATTTCCATTTATTTCTTGGCCGCCATCTTTATAATTTATTTCTCTTGAAATGCCTCGGGATTCCCTACGACTTTAGTTCGAGATCTAACTTATAGTATCGGCGGGCTGATAATCTTCCAATTCTTCAAGTTACATATTGCGAAATTAAAGTTCACTTAAAATTTCCTGGTCATCGTCAGATACTCAATGTTTCAGATGTCGGAAACACACCATGAACCTGAACATTTGAGCTCATATTCGAACTATCTAGCTATTACCGTTCCAGAAATCCCATCTGTCATCAAAGATACTCCAAGATCTTGGAAACCACTGTTCCAATTTTTATCAGACCTAGCTAAGAACTCTCTCGACAGAATTATCTATTAAGTAAATAAAAACTGGGTCCAAATCGGATCATCCATTCTCAAGTTATGATGCCTCAGATAACAGATAGACAGACCAACGTGTATAACTTATAACACGCCCTCCCTCGATCAGTCGGGGGTTAATTACGCTAGTCGCAGTCATCAGTTTCGGAGTTTAGTCAGTTATTCAGTTTGTAAATATCGCAATGAATACCACTTTCATAAGTGTTACCTGTACTGAAGTGCACATAGGTCGAAACAGGTAGGTAAATGAAGAACATGTCAAAAACAGCACCTATCTTAATCTCCGCCAACAACACCCGTTTCCTTTCTATTTCAAGCAAAGCGGGCTGAGAATGCTTTGAGACACCATGGGGAGAAAGTCTCACGAGTTGACCTAAAAGTCCGACCAATCCGAGTCACCGCGCGAACGACGCAGCAGCAGGTGCAGGTGGTGACGAGCAAGCTGTAATTACGCCTGACCTGCACAGAATTAAATCCATCAGCAGCCCACTCTAGTCCACTGCTGGACATAGGCCTCTCCTCTTCTCATCCAGTCGTTGCCAGCCACCTTGCGCAGATCGTCGCTCCATCTAGCAGGGGGGCGTCCCACACTACGTTTGCCCAAACGCGGTCTCCATTCCAGAACTCGTCTACCCCAGCGGTTGTCGGTTCTGCGACAGATGTGACCGGCCCACTGCCACTTCAGCTTGCTAATCTTATGAGCTATGTCGATAACTTGTGTTCTATGCCGGAGAATTAAATCCGTGGGATATAAAATGGGGTAGTCAGCAGTACATTTTTTAAAAATAAAGAATGGTCACTCCTTGATGTAGAGCACACATAACTCCCGGAGCACATTAGAGGACTATTTCTCACAATGGAACTCCTTTTTCGGCCCTTTGTGGTTTCTCCTTTGATTAACTTTGATCTAGGTGAGTGCAGCGAGGTAGCTCCGGCAGTGGCTGTCAAACTGTGCGGTCTACTGGAATAGCGAAACCTAAGAATGTTACAAAAACAGGAAAAATCTTTCGTAATCTTCCAATTTGTGCAAAGTAAATACTGTAAAAGGAGAGTGCAGGTACAAATACACCGACCGATACATCGCGAAATGTCAAGATCGTAAAATGTCAAGGCGTCCAACTTTTTTTTAGTCAGTCATTAATTTTTTAATCAGTCATTCATTTTTTAGTCAGTCATTCATTTTTTAGTCTGTCAATTTTATTGCTTTGAAGCAAAGAGTTCAAATCGTGTACATCTGCCTGAAACCTTTTACTCTAAGGCCCGCTTCCGCGAAAATTTAACCCCGGGTTAACTCGCGAATTGTCTATGCTTTAAATACAAAATTGACACTGGGTTAGAGGTAACTAGAGAGTTAATGCTTCGAGCAAGACCGCCTAAACATATAATTAATAATTATTTATAGCACAGAAAAGTATTTCTGGTGAGTATTTTTAATTTTAAAGGGCTGTTAATGGGAGTTGAAATGGCGCTGCCGACTAGCTAACTTTGAGATCCACTGCCGAGCTGACTGGAAGCTGCTACGTGCTAATGGATTGTTTGAAGCAAAGAGTTCGTGTAGAGGGCTTTTACCTGAATTCTTTCAGTCTTTGTGTGAAAGTCTAGATTGTAACACCGTGACAGAGAAAGCTTTTCGATACTTACCCTACTTGTATTCATTTGTAACAGGAAGTTACCAAATCCCCCAATAGTCCCGAATGGGGGTGTTCAGTAACCATAGCCGGACAACTTTCTCTATGGGGCAAACACTGAAATCGCGAAAAAAATCTGCTGTTTCATACATTTCGGTCGAGTAGGTCGCTTTTGTATGGAACAGCTGATGAGTTATGGATACTGAACACCCCCCTTTCGGGACTGTAGGGGTTTTTGTTATCCCAGAATAGGTAATTAAGTATATCGTCAGAAACTGTTTATTGGATTTCATTGTCGAAAAGCAGTGGTCATTATGCATTACAATGTGAAATTAACCGTCAGTTGCACGAAACGTCCTTGAAGTCAGGTCTTCATTAAAGTACATGCTATCCCTGCATGTTAGTTTTAGGCAGAGATGACACGAGACTTAATAAGTGGTTATCGTCGCCTGTAGATATCTCACCGATGAGGTGTTACGTATTATATTGCGGAAACCGCAATTCCAAAAATTGACGAAAGATATCATCCGTCAATACATTACCTAATTATTTACCTTCAGGTAAATTAGTCAACTTTGTCGACCGTTCATTTTCTCGGAGATGACTTATTCCTCAACATGACCAAATTGATAGCGCGTTTTACATATGTACAGCGCCATCTAGTGGAGACGGGCGCATACACTCAATGAGATGGTGTCAGTTTTGATAGAGGCCTGATCAGGGTCGGTAACTAAACAATTTTTATTGTATATTGGCCAACAAAGCGTCTTTGGTACAGTCGACCACTATAGCTAAAGTATACCATCCGTCAAAATTCTACAATTCAAATTTGAAGTCTATAGCAAATGCATTAAGTTCATTTCAGATTGGAGAAATTTGACAGGTGGTATACATTAGCTAGAGGCCGACTGTACTTCGTCACTTTAACTGATTTGATACATTCATATAAATGTCAAGAAATCATAACAAATAAATTATTGTGACAGGGTTCCACAGAGTGCTCGATGTGTCTTCCACTGTACGACGTATTTGAAATACACAAAAATATGATTATTTTGAAAAAATATATGCTATTGCCAGAGTCGTATTCAGATCGAATCGCTAAATCCCAAAAGTCATAAAAATTGAGGAGTTCCGTGAATAGGTTTAGGTAAGTAACTTTTCTAAGCCCTCCCCTCAGCATGTCGTTAAGCAAATCATAATAAAACCTAATTTGGAAAATGTCTTTGTTTGTGGAATGCCTAAAGATGTCTAAAATATTTAAAAACAGCAAAAAATCTAAAACAAAAAAGTGTAGACTATTTTTCGACCAAAATGTAGAAGCAATTTAGACATTAGACTTAGGCATCAAAGACAATATAAACATGAAGTTCTACGAATACATATCAAACTTAGTTACTTTTGCTTAATTGTTTGTTTTTGTAATATATTTGTTTAATATTATTTTTGTCTTCTGTACCTAGTTGTTGTATGTGTGTGTCGGATATAAATAATCTTTCTTTCTTTGTTTCTATATACATACGAGTATATAATGTTCTACATTCAAAGACGTGAAGTTAGGCTTTCTGATTACGAGGGATTATAAACTAAGCTTGGTTAAGGTTTTACAGCAAAACATACAAAAAAATTAAAACAATTTTATTTTGCTAATCTAATCCCAATCAAGGGCAAGAATCAACGAGGTCAGTCAACAGGGAAGGCAGTCAGGATAGAGTCCTACGCAGGCTGGGGAATATGCGCCCCCTGGGGCTGGAAGCCGTTCTCGTCGGCGACGTAGTTGACGGTGTAGACGACGCCGTCGGGGCCGGTGTAGGCGAACTGGCCGCGGACTTCGATGGCCTCATTCTCGGCCCCCACGTTCTTGAGCTGGCCCTGTTCTTGGATTGACTTGCCGTCGCTGGTTTCAACACTGTTGAAAGAAAGATTCATTTAGAATAGTTAGAGGACAGTATTGGGTGTGTCTACTGAATAGACGCATAGCCTTAGGAATGGTGATTTTTTATTTTATTTTTCTCAATCAGTCAATCAGTCGTTTATTTGCTGAAAGTATTTGGTCACAGAGCTCTTAAGTTTATTTGTATTTATTTTTTAGTAATACTAAATAAGTAAATAATAAGCATTAAAATTACATAGTTATATGTAAAGTATGTAATTATATTAAAGAATCGCTACTTTCTGCCACATTTAAACTACCCGCGTTTGATCTCAGTCTCTACTGGTGGTAAGTGAAGAAGGTTTTATTAGTTCGACTCCCCCTTACTCCATTGTTCCTCTTTCCCTCAAAAGTTTAGATCTGCTTCCTTTCCACAAAACTTTAACCTTCCCGTCTCCTTTTTGTTCCTTGAATACTAAAGAAGGTTGAAGATGTGAAAAGGATTGATGGGGGTGTTTTTTTCATGCTTCAAAGCCTTCTTAGCAGAATCTAATTAATCTAATTCTTCTTGTTAAGAATCATTTGTAGTACAAGATAGCGATCAATACGCAATTTTTTTTAAATTATTTACATTTAATCCCACGTTTTACCTCGATCTCACCTGGTAGTAAGTGACGATGAGATCGAAGATGGACCACACGGGCTTAATAAGTACTGGTTCTTCTATAAATACTGCCGAAACACATCAATGCCGAAAAGAAGACATTTGACGCCAGACCTTACAGAAGGGCGCTAGCCAGGCGGATCCCGAAGGGGTCCTTCCACCAGTAAGTTACTCAGATTAGTGGTGGTAGAGTAATACATGACGTTGTAAAAATGTACTTTAAGTTTGAATTTAATTTTGATTTTGTTGCCTTGCTCGTACGACACAGTGGTGGCCACTGGATAAAGCGTGTGCCATAGATAAGGTGCGACAAAGTCGTTGAACTTACTTATAATTGTACTGCCCTACGCCAATGTTGTCATTGTCGTAGCGGAGGATGGTGGCATCCTTCGGGTCGCCGCTGTTCAACGAGGCGGCGGTGGCTGCAGCCACGAACAGGGCGAATGCGATCAGCTGCAAAAAAGAATGTGTCAGCAGCCGATCAATGTCATCCACATTGATATTTCTGATAGGGTATATTGATGTTACGGAGCTTCGATTCCGACTCCGAAAGGTCAGAACTTCCGATTGATTTTACACTTTCGACTCCGACTTCGGGTCCGATAATTTTGAATCGGAGGTTATATAGATTTGTAAGCAAACATATTCAAATATCAATATTTATTTAAATAGTGTAGGACTACATAAAGGAACATGTTTGATTGCCGCAAACGTCATCAATTGGAATTGAGAAAAAACCAACACAGAAAGGTCACGAGATATAATAGAGCATTAATTTTAAGGACGTTTCGTGCAACGACCGTTATAGATCAGATCGAATCGAGGTCAATTACCGTTTTAGTCTATTTCTGTTTATTTCTTAAAATCTTAAATATAGTAAAAATGTCTGTGATAAAATATTCGTATCTTTTGACAATACAATAAAGTATCTGGAATCCAAATGTTAAATCTTTTTAAATGACAGACATGACCTATCGCCGAGTCAAAGATCTAGGCACTCATGTCCATGACATAACACTATTATTATAAACTACCTAGATGATAATAAAATGAAACTGCAAATATTGCAGCAATAATGGAAATTATGATAGCTCTTTTGATTTTTTATTGTTTGGAAAGCAGACTAGTAAACAGGATGGTAAATGATCACCGTCCTCCATAGATACCTCATTCTAATATTATTAGGTTGTCGACCTTGAGAATAGAGTGCCTCATGTGCCGGTAATTACGCTGGCTCTTTTACCATTCAAACCGAAACAAAGCAATTGAAGCATTGTTACTTTGTCACCAGAAAATAGGTAAGAGGGTGGTACCACACCACCTGATCCAGAATTCAGATGTTTATCCACGTTTTTTCTTCGACCTCATGGCCACTTCCCATCAGATGTCATTCGACAAACAAAACAGTATGTCACAACCATCAAATCCTTGGAATTAAGAGAATCAACCGATTGCACTTTCAGAATTATGCACAAAACACTTACGAATTTCATTTTGGGGCTAGGTGGGTGCAGCTGGGATGTACTGACGACTGTGACCGTACCATGTAGGATCCGCACATTTTATACTGGTCTAGACTGCTTTGCATATATTTGAATCAGCTTTGCCTAGCTCCTCAGGTTGTTCCTAAAATCTAGTTGTAGCTTTTTTATGCTCATAGAAAATAAAATTTATTATTATGTTATTTGAGTTGATATTTGGTGTGTTGATCTTTAGTTGATCTGTAATAATAACTGTTTCTTATCTAGGTATACATATGGAATTATTATGTGTGTTTCTAGGCACATCATCAAATTCAGTGTCTATCTATCTAATAATCTATCTATATATTCTTCAGGAATCTATTTAGAATGGGTGCACGTTACGCCTTGTTCCTTACAAATCATTCACAAACCTGATGATCCTGTTTAGACCCTTTTTTCAGTCAGAGAATATTGTCAAAAGTGTTATTAGCCATGTCTAGTGAAAATTGGACCAGCAGTTTCCAAAATTTTGTAGTATTTTGGAAAGAAAGAAATAAAGAAAGAATTTATATTTAAAGCGCACACATACAAACAATTAGGTACAGAAGATAAAAATAATATTAAACAAATATATTACAAAAATAAATAAACAAAAGTAATTAAGTTTGATGAAGGTGGTGTGCAGCACCGGAATAAGGGGACTGCCTCAGCCTGTTGCCGTAGCGGATGATGTTTCAGATGAGATCTCTGGAACGTTAATAGCTAGGTTGTTCTAATTTGAGGTCAAATGTTTAGGACCATAGGCCCTTCCCACATCAAGAACCTTGAGTCCTCAAGGTTCGTCGTGATGTAGGTAGGTTCGTCATGATGACCAAGAAAAGTAAGGGGATTTTCACAATTGTAAGTTTTTTAAATTTTTAGTTTAGAGTTACGTTCATGCCTGTTTTCATTACAGTCTATAAGAAACAGTCCACTCCTGACTTCCTGTAGGTATAATATGAGCTACATACCAGCGCTGGAAGCATTCTTGTCTGCAGCAATAAGCCGAGTTGAGGCCCTTTTCACAACAACAGCAGACCATCAGACATTATTTCAATATGTTCACCTTTGACTACATAATTATTTTATTATAATTATAACTGTTTCGGTCATTGCTGTGTGTGAAATAAACATATTACTTACTTACCTACTTACGACAATGACGACTAATTTTAAACTCAATATATTCATATAGCGCTACATTTCATAGAGCAATAAGAAAAAAACACATTTTACCGGATTGATACAGATTTACGAGGTGAGTGACCTTGACATTCACTGCCAGTCCGCTCAGGTGATTCCCAATGGTAGCTAGCGGCTCGCAAGGTCGGTTCATACGTGATGAGCTGCGGGTGTAGACGGCAGTGAAAAGTGAAAGAGATTTCATGGTTGAGGCACTCCACACGACACGATATCTTTTAAAACTTGACCATAAATATAAGAACCCTCACCATTACGGAATTTAAACACAGATGATTAAAGTCCCCGTGACTGGACTTTATTTTCCTGGTCAACTTCTAATACGTCACTTGTCAGTTTCTTCCTTGTATTCTGATACTAAAACTAAAACCTACAAAGACAGTTGTTCTATGTGTATTTCCATAAAATGATCACGACCCACATCAATAGGAAGATCAAGTGACCCGTATTTGTAGAATGCTAGTTTTTATGTTTAAGTGACCCGTATTTGTAGAATGCTAGTTTTTATGTTCAAGTGATCCGTATTTAATTTTGTAGAATGCTAGTTTTTATGTTCAAGTGATCCGTATTTGTAGAATGCTAGTTTTTATGTTTAAGTGATCCGTATTTGTAGAATGCTAGTTTTTATGTTCAAGTGATCCGTATTTGTAGAATGCTAGTTTTTATGTTTAAGTGACCCGTATTTGTAGAATGCTAGTTTTTATGTTCAAGTGATCCGTATTTGTAGAATGCTAGTTTTTATGTTTAAGTGACCCGTATTTGTAGAATGCTAGTTTTTATGTGTAAGTGACCCGTATTTGTAGAATGCTAGTTGTTATGTTTAAGTGACCCGTATTTGTAGAATGCTAGTTTTTATGTTTAAATGACCCGTATTTGTAGAATGCTAGTTGTTATGTTCAAGTGATCCGTATTTGTAGAATGCTAGTTTTTATGTTTAAGTGACCCGTATTTGTAGAATGCTAGTTTTTATGTTTAAATGACCCGTATTTGTAGAATGCTAGTTGTTATGTTCAAGTGATCCGTATTTGTAGAATGCTAGTTTTTATGTTTAAGAGACCCGTATTTGTAGAATGCTAGTTTTTATGTTTAAGTGACCGGTATTTGTAGAATGCTAGTTTTTATGTTTAAGTGACCCGTATTTGTAGAATGCTAGTTGTTATTACCTGAGGGCTTATCCCGTAGGATTTTTTGGACAATTACGAAACGAAATCTCTCTCGAAAAACGAGGTGTGAGACATACTGCTGTAGTGTTGTTCTTATGTGATGATACAAAGTACGGTTGCTATCGGTATTTAGATAAATGGATTATATTCTGAACTATCTATCTATCGATAAGATTCTAAACTGATCTTACGTAAAGTCGTACAAATTCCATTACTATATGAGTTAGTTTAAGCATTGATTCGGGGTTCATTCTGTGAGAGCATTCCAAGTTGTATCTACCTATTTTACTGTTGTCTTAAATATAACATGGAAAGTGTCTAAAATGTTATATATATGAAGCTGCCTTAAACCACCCGATACCACATAATTACAATGGGTACTCAAGGCTTGCCTTCCTTGTCGCTTCGTCTCTATCGTCCAGCATACGGAAACCGCCACAAAACCATTTACCACACATTTCCGGTCATCTCTGGAAGTTTTCGAGAGGCATTGCCATAATTCCGCAGCTCTCTCATTAATCTGACACCTATGTAAAAGGGAACGATAGATTTATTCGAAATTTTCCGATTGCTTACGGAATTGTGTGGTACTTTTGCCGAGCTCGTACGAAAACTATCATGAAACCGTTTACCAGAGATCTCTGCTGGTCTCTGATGCATCGTCCTTGCTTCCTTGTTTCGCACTTTCATGAGTCGATTTTAAGTGGTAACGAAACGAATGAAAACGAGAACTTCCCTTACTTTTGGAGTTATCTACAACTGCATTCACAGATTTTGAAAAAATGGTATAGTCAGCGAGAAAATTGACAGTTCTTACATTTTCTTACTGTTGTGACAATCAAACCTGTTTTTTATAAGGATGAAAAGACTACGGGACCAACTGAGGTTAGAGTACTAGAAAAGTCAGAAATCGCATAAAACTTATCCCATACTTTTTCCCTACAAAATGTTTATTGTGAAAAAATAAAATTACTAATTGTTATGTACAATTATTTAAATTGAAAACTTTCTTGTCCAATCCTCCATCCATTGTGTGCTCTGCTCTGCCCCCAGCCTGCTAGCCTGACATTCTGTTATAGTCAGACATCTGGTGGCGCTATTGTATATGGAGCTTGGTTTACGAGACCCGTTGTAAAAAAATTCGTTTCGTGTCATCATCAGCAGCAGCAGCAGCCCACTCTAGTCTACTGCCTGGACACAGGCCTCTCCCAGGGAGCGCCATTGAGGCCGATCTTCGGCTCTTCTCATCCAGTCGTTGCCTGCCACCTTGCGCAGATTATCGCTCCATCTATCAGGGGGCGTCCCACACTACGTTTGCCCAAACAATAATACAATAAATATAACGAATCACATTGTCATTCCATCGGCCAGTACAAGTATTCATCAAGACATGTTATATAACCACTTATTATAACACATCGATTGTCAGAGCCTAGACAGACAGTGTGGATAACCAGCTAAAGCTGCTATTACCTAACAAGGTGAAGGCCAGTGGGTGAGTGTGGCCAGAGCAAAGGTTAAGCATTTTGTGAGAAAAGAGATGAGTGTGGCAAGGTGTAATGAAATATCGCACATATTGGTAGCTTGCAAGACGGTTCATTGTCAAATAGCAGAGCGTTACCATTTGACATGAGACGTTTTATTGTATAAGGAGAGAATGAGAGCAGACAAGCAAATGACATTCCACCTCAATGAGAGGGTTTTCGATACACTGCTAAACTCGAGGGCTATCAAAACAAAAACGAAATTATCAATTTCAGTATCAAACAATTTATAGACTTTAAAAAAGCTCAAATTATTAATTATAGTAACATCTAATTGAAAGAAATTGGTACTTGTGGTCCAAAAAGGTAAAGTGTTTAAAAGTGATTTTCTCGCCCATCGGCATGAAAAAATACAGTTATATCCAGAGTAACCTGATCTCTACTGTGATCTGGTTCTGATACTTTCCTTGTTAGATGGAGTGCCTCATGCCTGGATGTGCTGGTAATTACGCTGGCTCTCTTACCCTTCAGATCGAAACAACAATGCAAGCATTGTTTCTTTGCGGCAGAAATCGATAAATTATCTTAATAAACATTATGCCAACGACTAAGGAATGAAACAGCCTGCCGGCGTCTGTATTTCCCGAAAACTACAACCTTGGGATCTTCAAGGCCAGATTGAATAGGCATTTTCTGGACCAGCATGCTCCAACGTCGACCTCATCGTCGCTTACCATCAGGCGAGATCGAGGTCAAATGGGGGTTAGTAGTCAATAAAAAAAATTAAACAAAAGTTGCTAATGCTAAATAATACTAAAACTATACAGCAAAACAAAATTTTATAAGATCCACTAATTGTACTCCACTTTCTACGTAAATAATAGGTAATAGATGTTGAGTGAGAGAGAATGTCTGTCGAATCTATGGCATATTACACAAAAATACTAATGAAGAAAGAAGAGAGCCGACTGTTAGAGTGACAAATCATTTAAATCCCTATTTTAAGTTGTAGGATAGGGATAATAAAATAAACAACCCGCAGGCCTAGCGTGGCGATTATGGCATTTCCTCCCATGGATAGCACAAAAAGAAAACGGCCCCCAGTTCCCGGTCGCCCCACTATTCCTGGTCACGGTAGCGACCATGGTAACGGTGGGGCAGGGGGTGCGAAGAATCCCCGGGCTACGGTAGGCTACCAAAACAATCTGGCACTGGCGACGTATAACGGACGAAGTCTACGGCTGGACGAGCACATTGCGCAGCTCGAAGTAGAGTTGGAGAAGATACGATGGCACGTTCTAGGGTTATGTGAGGTCCGAAGAGAGGGGGAGGACACATTAACCCTTGAATCGGGCCATCTACTCTACTTCCGAGAGGGTGATCAACTTTCCCAGGGCGGTGTCGGGTTTCTCGTCAATAGGTCCCTCATAGACAATGTTGTTGAGGTCTCCAGTGTGTCGACAAGGGTAGCGTATCTTGTCCTTAAGTTAACCGAGAGATATTCTCTCAAGGTTGTACAAGTTTACGCACCGACCTCGACACACTCGGACGATGAAGTGGAGGCTATGTATGAAGACATAGCCAAAGCCCTAAACAACACCTGTAAGGCACACTTCAATGTTGTCATGGGGGACTTCAACGCGAAAGTGGGAGTACGGACTTGCAGCGAATCGAGGGTTGGGCCATACGGCTTTGGCGGCAGAAACCACAGGGGGCAAATGCTTGTTAACTTCCTGGAGATGGAGGGCCTTTTCTTAATGAATTCTTTCTTTAAGAAGGGACCCCATAGGAAGTGGACTTGGCAAAGCCCCGATACTGTGACGAAAAATGAGATCGACTTCATTATGACGGATAAGAAGCACATATTCAGAGATGTCTCAGTGATCAACAGGTTCAAAACTGGTAGTGATCACCGACTCGTCCGAGGCACTCTGAATATTGACTTTCAGCTGGAGAGACGCCGTCTAATGAAGCCCACGCTCCGACCTACTCTGCACCAGGTCGTGGCAGGCTCCGACCGATTTCAGCTAGAACTGAAAAACCGATTCGATGCCTTGGAAACCACAAATAATGTTGACGAGTATCTCCAAAACGTGGTGAGGACTATTAGGGATGAAGGAGTAAGGTTTTGTCGGTTGCAGCGCACAGGCACGAAGTCGAAGATCTCGGACGGGACTCTGGCACTTATGAGGGAAAGACGCGAAAACACACAAGCCACATCGTCAGAACAACGGGCACTCAATAAGAAAATAAGGAAGCTGACACGACGCGACCTCCGAAGCTTCAATACACGACTCATAAAAGAGGCGATAGAGCAGAATAGGGGGTCAAAAGTGTTCGTTCAGCTACTAGGGAGGAGCCACCTGACGAAGCTCAAAACTTCTAGTGGCAGGACCGTCACCTCCAAGCCAGAGATACTCGCCGAGATCGAAGACTTTTATGGCCGACTGTACGCTGCTCATGCTCCGCGGCCTGAACCGACAATCGAAGATCCTAGAGCCACGTTAACCCGACACTATACCGACGAACTGCCAGATTTTAGCCTAGACGAGCTCGGGCTGGCTCTCAAACAGCTTAAGAATGGAAAAGCCCCTGGTGAGGACGGTGTCAGTTCTGAGCTCCTTAAGGCAGGAGGAATCCCTGTACTGAGGGAACTTCAGAAGCTCTTCAACTCCGTCCTACACACTGGGAGAACTCCGGAGGCGTGGAACAGGAGCATTGTAGTTTTGTTCTTCAAAAAAGGAGACAAAACTCTGCTCAAAAACTACAGACCCATCTCGCTTCTGAGCCACGTATATAAGCTGTTTTCGAGAGTCATCACGAATCGTCTTGCGCGGAGATTAGACGACTTCCAACCTCCGGAACAGGCCGGATTTCGGGGAGGCTTTGGCACCATAGACCACATCCACACTGTGCGGCAGATTATACAAAAAACTGAAGAATATAATCAGCCCCTGTGTCTTGCATTTGTGGACTATGAGAAAGCCTTTGACTCCGTCGAAACCTGGGCTGTTCTGGAGTCCTTGCAGCGTTGCCAAGTCGACTGGCGATACATCGAAGTGTTGAGATGTCTGTATGACGCCGCGACGATGTCTGTCCAAGTACAGAACCAGCAAACAAGACCCATCCAATTGCGCAGAGGAGTAAGACAGGGAGATGTTATATCTCCGAAACTGTTTACGAACGCATTGGAGGATGTCTTTAAGACCCTGGACTGGAAAGGACACGGCATCAATATAAACGGCGAGTACATCTCACACTTACGTTTTGCCGATGATATAGTCGTAATGGCGGAGTCGCTGCAGGACCTTCAAGAAATGCTGGACAATCTCAATGCTGCTTCACGACGTGTCGGTCTCGGGATGAACTTGGACAAGACTAAGGTCATGTTCAATGACCATGTCGTTCCGGGACCGATTATCGTCGATGGTACGGCCCTCGAAGTTGTGCAACAATACGTCTACCTCGGGCAGACTGTGCAATTAGGTAGAAACAACTTCGAGAAGGAAGCCGACAGAAGAATTCAGCTGGGTTGGGCAGCATTTCGGAAGTTACGTCACATCTTCTCGTCGCCCATACCTCAATGTTTAAAGACAAGAGTCTTTAACCAGTGCGTCCTACCAGTAATGACCTACGGAGCCGAAACGTGGACACTGACGGTGCGACTGGTTCACAAATTGAAAGTTGCTCAGCGTGCTATGGAAAGAGCTATGCTCGGAGTATCACTGCTGGATCGAATCCGAAATGAGGAGATCCGGCATAGAACAAAAGTCATCGACATAGCTCATAAGATTAGCAAGCTGAAGTGGCAGTGGGCCGGTCACATCTGTCGCAGAACCGACAACCGCTGGGGTAGACGAGTTCTGGAGTGGAGACCGCGTTTGGGCAAACGTAGTGTGGGACGCCCCCCTGCTAGATGGAGCGACGATCTGCGCAAGGTGGCTGGCACCGACTGGATGAGAAGAGCCGAACATCGGGCTCAATGGCGCGCCCTGGGAGAGGCCTATGTCCAGCAGTGGACTAGAGTAGGCTGCTGATGATGATAGGGATAATAATAGATAATAATAGTATGTACTCTTAGAGCAGACTCGTAACTTTCAAAGGCATTCTGTCCATGCAGTCAAAATTAATTTCAATGAAGATCCAATGATGAACAATATCTTCTTATTGTATGATAAGGGGCCGGGAATAACCCCAGCGGCACTCCGACACCTGAGGATCTTTTGTGCCTACCCCATTTTACACACATACATTTTACACCTTTTGCATCTCAGTGTGCAGGTTTCCTCACGATGTTTTCCTTCACCGTTAGAGCAGTCGGTAAATGTACGTAAGTCTTAGAAAAATACGAAAAACTCATTGGTACATGGCACTGCACGGTGTCGAAACTGGACCTCCCGCATGGGAGTCCGGTGTCTTAGCCTAATATAGATAATTTCTTAGACAAATCTCCATACAAAATGAGCTATAAGCTACAGAAATAGAATAAAGAAATAACAGTAAAGATTGATGATTTAAGAGACTCATCTCGAATTCCTTAAACCCTATTAAGCTTGTGCAACACAGGCGCTACACAGCGTCATATTAACTTGCCACACCTTAGTAACCCAGTAACATAAGGAGTTGGACCCAAATAATCTAAATGTCACAGTTTAGGATTTCAAGGATAATAACATTAAAATTATAATGAGGCGGTCTCTGCCGAAGACGAGCGGAGCGAGGCCTTACTAGATTTACATTAATGTTATGTCCCCAGAAGTCATTAGATCTACTCGTATCTATTTTGGTAAATTATTGTAAATTGATTTTCCGTTGTGTATAATTTGGTAGGGATCTTATTTTTTTTATATAGTTCAAAGAATTTTGTTTTCTTAATTTTATACTAGATTGACATTTATATTTCATTGAACAGGCTGCTTTTGGTAAATATGTTAATTTACTTGTATTACTTTGTCCTCAATTACTTAATTAAATTCTTGTTCTTCAAAATATTCCAAATTATCTATACTTACCTTAATTCGGTGTCAGTCTCGCTTATCTTTCTTGTTTGTAATCATTATTATTTAAAGTAGTTTTTTAGTTGCCTTATTGTAATCCTTTTTTTGGGTAAAACTATTGTAATATGCTTTTTCAACCGCCTTCTGCGTGACACTTACATCATATACCTACACATGAAACTATTTCGTAATAAATCAAGTTTAATTTTACAAGACTTCGGTAAACAATCGTGAGCAGACATAAATTTCATAATAATTTTCATCGACCGATTAGCTATTTCAAGTTATTACCCTACTGCTCTCGCTAAGGAGGTTAACGATTTTCACAATCTCGTCTCTATACGGCCTAGGCACTTTCCCTTGTAAACACTAAATGCTATGTTACATAATATGTCTTGAATTCCACAATTAACATTGTGACTTGGGTGTCTTCGATCAATGAAGACATAACAAAATGAAACAACATAATTAAATTACTAACATGTTTTATTAACAATTCAAATTCAGAATCGTATCACAGAATCGCTTGAACGATTTATCACAACAAAAAGTTAAGGATGGTTGGGGAAGATGAGTATTTTTGGACTAGATTTTTGGGTTAACTAAGTTGACTTAAGGAGCTTGGGGGAGATGGGCGCCCTGGGGCTGGAAACCGTTCTCGTCAGCGATGTAGACGACAGTGTACACTTGGCCGTCGGGACCGGTGTAGGAGTACTGGCCGCGGACTGCGATGGCCTCCGCCTCGGAGCCAGCGTTCTTCAGCTGACCCTGCTCCTCATGGGCGATGCCGTTGGATGTCTGGTAACTGCAGAAGATACAGACGTTATGTATATCATTACATGGTTATGTAAGATTTAAGAGACATCTCATATGCAAATGGAGTCAAAGATCTGAATGAAGAACAAGAGTGGCAAAAGAGTCAGGTAAAGATACGTTTGAGGTATAAATGACGGATGAATGCGATTAAAAACTCATTGAATTTTAATGTGTGGAAACAAGTCAATCACAATCTTGACATAATAGAGATAATTATCCAAACTTGTATTGTAATTAACATACTTAATGGCAACATCAAATTATATCAGATTAGGAATTTAGATGTTATTAAGTGCAGAGAGTTATAAATCTTTAATAAACTTTTTGTGAAGCTACTGGAATTGTTTTAATTGAAAGATTAACATAATATGTAGATGTACAAAATTGGGAACAGTAACAAAATATTTTTTTTATGAACAGGTAGTAATTCAATTAGTAAAACGATTTAGCTTAAAACTATTGTATTACATTGTTTTAAAGCAAAGAGTTAACTGTGACTTCCACACTGGACTGTCCGAAAAGCCTGTCCCGTAATTAATACTAGATAATTCAAATATGATAAGCCTTGATTGCATAATTGAAAACGTTTTTATCAGACATAAAGCGACTGCTATAGAAAATTAACCACTTGCGCATAATTCATTAAATTTAGCGGCACTAATAAAGTCAAATTGACAAGGAAAGCGGTAAACATGGAAACTCACGCAAAGTTGTATCCATCGACGCCGATGTTATCACTGTCGAAGCGCAGGATTTCGGCGTCAGCGTCTGGGCCAGCGCCAGCGGGCGCGGCGAGGGCAGAAGCCACGAAGAGGGCGAGTACGATGAACTGTGGGACACAGACGGAGGATTAGATAATTGATGGAGAAGAAATAAATGCTTGGAGATACCAGAAGCTGTGAAAGAAGGTCTATCAGGAGTAAAAGAGGAGAGAATTACACACAATTGGAGAAGGGAATAGCTGAATCAGGATGACTATAATAATACAATAAAGATGCTAAAGGGACAATATTAGTAACAAATAGGTGTAATTAAAAAGAAATCGATTGTAAAGAAGAATCAATTGAATTATGAATGAAAAAGTTAGAATTGATCGCACGTTTAAAGAATTTTATATTTTTTTGTGTGATAACGAGAACAAAGGGGTTGAATAACCAGGAAAATTATGTAATTAGGACAGGAATGTTACAGGTGAAGAATTGCGATGTGCTTTTAGTGACATAATTATTAAGAAGAAAATTTCGTTAATTCTGATTCGCACGCACAAAAGGGTTAAAAATATATTATTAAAAATTGTTTTGAACCAAATGTTAATTTCAGAACAATCAATTTATCACAATAGACCAGAAAAGAATTTTGTCGAAAGACTCAATCACGATGTCACTTCATTTTACGCGAAAAGCATTTTTCTTTGTATTTGTCACTGGAATCCGGAACGTACCAATTTCATTTTTGCTAGTGGTTTTTTGGTTCTGGGACTGTGAGACAGGATGTGCTGAGAGCGACTGATGGCCCGTTGTTGCTGTTACTGGCATTTATAGTGCTCACGCGCATCTCGAGCCGCAAGGACGCGCGGTGACATTTGAACTTAGATTCATCTTCGGCGAGCGATCTTCTTTACCACACGACTTGTACATCAAGACCTTTACACCCCCCCTAGAGCCTAACTCTCCGAGACTGTTACGGAGGTTATTTAGTCTGTGTTAGAGGTCTGGTTGTAATGTTGGAGCAGTAAAGGTCCCCGGTGATATGTCCGGTTACGGTTTACACGCTTGTTAGTTGAAGTTATAAGGTTGGCATGGCCTGATTGAGTTAAATAAATTAGAAGAAGGGCAGTGCCACGAGAGGCAAGGTCGCAGGTTCAAATCCCGCTCGCGGTTTTTTTTTCACCGTTTTTCTAATTTATATAGTATGCCTAGCATAGCTGCTATATAAATTTTAAAAAACGGTGCCATGCTAATGGCTTACTTAATAAACAAAAACTGATTGAGGGTTCTCATGAAAATGTCTAATTTTGTCATTAAGGAGCTTCTAATTTTCCAGGTCTAAATTATATGCTTATTGTGCTTCGGTATATCCAGGAATGTCATCAGTTTTTATTATAACTAAATAATGATAATCGCAAATGGGTATTGTTTCTTGTAAATCAAAATTCAGTAACATTCCGTAAACTACTGAGCTTGATACCCAAAACAAGGCCCTTAAAGACACCATAAGTACATCACTAAGGACCATAGTATTTTGATATTCGTACCGAGCTTAATTTATGTACTGAAAAAATATTAAAAAAATTGAATAAAAATATCGTTTACCACATATTAATTAACATTTCACATTAAACCATAACCTCCACTAGGCGTTGCCTGTGTCGTGGAGATTACATGGATACACACATTGACCACTTTACAATGTTATGTGTCAATCTAAAATTCAGATTCCAGAATTAGAATTTAGAATTACAATTTAAGTTAGAGATTATATGACTATTATAAATTTATAAAATATATTAATATATACATTTATATATCTAGGTATATTTATTTAATATATATTTATAATATTAAAGCTAATTATGTACATATATTTAATATTAAAAGTATATAATCCAATAAATATTTCATATTTCACTTGTTTGCACTATACTGCCGGTAACCTATTAATCATTCTTCTATCACCTAAATTGCCTGGATAAGATCGCTCTGAGCGATAAGGCCGCCTTTGTGCACTTATTCTATGTTTCATTTCCTATGTAAACTTCTTGTGTACATCAGCAGCCTACTCTAGTCCACTGCTGGACATAGGCCTCTCCCAGGGCGCGCCATTGAGCCCGATCTTCGGCTCTTCTCATCCAGTCGCTGCCAGCCACCTTGCGCAGATCGTCGCTCCATCTAGCAGGGGGGCGTCCCACACTACGTTTGCCCAAACGCGGTCTCCACTCCAGAACTCGTCTCCCCCAGCGGTTGTCAGTTCTGCGACAGATGTGACCGGCCCACTGCCACTTCAGCTTGCTAATCTTATGAGCTATGTCGATGACTTTTGTTCTATGCCGGATCTCTTCATTTCTGATTCGATCCAGTAGAGATACTCCGAGCATAGCTCTTTCCATAGCACGCTGAGCGACTTTCAATTTGTGAACCAGTCGCACCGTCAGTGTCCACGTTTCGGCTCCGTAGGTCATTACTGGTAGGACGCACTGGTTAAAGACTCTTGTCTTTAGACATTGAGGTATGGGCGACGAGAAGATGTGACGTAACTTCCGAAATGCTGCCCAACCCAGCTGAATTCTTCTGTCGGCTTCTTTCTCGAAGTTGTTTCTACCTAATTGCACAGTCTGCCCGAGGTAGACGTATTGTTGCACAACTTCGAGGGCCGTACCATCGACGATAATCGGTCCCGGAATGACATGGTCATTGAACATGACCTTAGTCTTGTCCAAGTTCATCCCGAGACCGACACGTCGTGAAGCAGCATTGAGATTGTCCAGCATTTCTTGAAGGTCCTGCAGCGACTCCGCCATTACGACTATATCATCGGCATGTAAACTTCTTGTGTACAGTAAAGTATTATTCTATCTATCACTAGTAGCATGTAGTAGTGTAGGTCATTAACTCATTAATCTGGGTACATGTGAGAGACCCAAGGTAACCCAATAAACAATTAGTTAACAGTTCATAATATATACGATGATAGCTAGCTAGTATACGCGAATACGGTGGTATATCTAACGCCTTTTGGATTAAAAATACATAATAATAATATGGAGCCCACTGCCTCTACGGGGAAATAGCCAAGCGCCTCGTAGAGACATCCCGGGACCAGAAGGCTGGCCTCTACTTCGCTCAGCGTATAAGCCTCGCCATACAGCGGGGCAACGCCGCCAGCCTCCTCGGGACACTCCCTGCAGGGAGCGACCTAGGTCAAGTATTTTATTTGTAAAATGGTTAGGTATTTTGTAATTTTAGCTTAAGCATTTATTTTAGTGTTATTTTAGTTTTATTTTATTTTGATTAAAAATTAAGCACAAATATATACTTTATGATCATTATAATAATATTTTGAAAATAGCTCCCGCAGCTTACTCGCAGTTAGAGCAGACGAGCAAACGAGCCAGCTGATTGTAAGTTATCACCATCGCCCATAGAAATCTCACTTCACAATATTATTATAACAGAATCGATACACTGATAACCAGAGAACTTAGATATAGTGCCTCATGTGCCGGTAAACTGACTCTCTTACCCTTGAAACCGAAATACAGCAATGCAATCATTGCTGATATGCGACAGAAATGGATAAAAGGTATACCCCAGACCGACTCTGCACAGAGCTATACCAAAATACCGTTATGGTTAAAAACTTATGAATAGAATAAGAATAGTTTAGACAAGGAAGATTACTAATGATCAAATTAGTACCTAGGTAGTGCTTGACAGTTAGATGGAGAGCATGATGGCTGGCAGTAACTAAATAAGTAAACTGAAGATTAGGTTCATTAGGTTAGATTTGTTTGTGCGGTAAGATTACAATGGAATCATAGTCCATACCGTAGGAACTTAAGCATATGTTATATTAAACTAAATGAAATTAGTGAGCAACCAGTTAGTGTACAATAAACGCTGATCTCCGGACTAGGAAGTTCCTCTATCTCGGAGGACAGATCTCTTTTTTGACCAGTGCAAATGAACATGGGAAAATATAAAAGTGACAAAATTTGGAAGAAAGAAAAAAAGGTTAATATAAGGGGTGGCGGGAATGCATTGTGTGTGTGTGTGTTTTTTAAAATTATTATTGTGTTACCTTCAAAAGTAAGTAAGTACCTTTATGGTTTCCTAACTTCCCATACAAATCTGTCACTTGATCCAATGATGATTCTTACTAAAAGTTGAGTTGTCCAGTCCAAACTGAGTCAGGTGGTTTTTGTCAGGTTTGTTAATAATTGTTAAGACAGAAATAAAAAAATAGTCATATTATATCTTCTAGTAATCAAATTAATTACCTTTGATTTGTGTCAAAGCTTTTAACTAATGTCCCCACATCTATAAAAGGTAATATCTTCTGTTAATTGCTATTAACCTCTTCGTTAATGGCAACCTTTAATTATTTTATAAGTAAAACAAACTTTATGTCAAATTTTACATCTTGTCAGATGAAAGTTATTTAAGTGGATCTAGATATATTATGTAGATAAGGTTCAGCACAGATCAGTTTCAGCTGGAAAGAGGTACAAATTTCAAATTTCAAATGCAGCACTCGGCAACGAATCTGATGATTTTTATGTGATCAATCCGACATAAATCCGAATTTTGATGTATGAAATTACCAGCTGAAAAATAACCGCGCTACTCTCTAGGATTAGTTTTATATGAGCCACCTGATTGTAAGTGGTAACCGTCGCACATAGATATCTCACCTTACTATGAAGTTATTAGAGGATTTTCGGTGCTCTGCTAACTTTGAGGACTTGGATAAAGTGCCTTATGTGCTTGTAATTACGCTGATACTCACACCCTTCAAACCGAAACACAGCAAAGTAAGGTAAAAGGGTGGTACCACCCCAGGTTGACTCTGTACAAAGACAAACCACCTTCACCCTTTGTTAAGGTCTGCGCTGACCCTGAACTCTTGAAAAGCACTACCTAAAGCATTACCTAAATAAGTTAGTTTTTGTCAAGATTCTTTATATGAATTTTGAATAAGTCGGCACCGGAATATCTGAGCTGATCTTCAGTTCTTAGTGGTATTCCTCATTGATGAGGGTCATGATCATTCTATGGAAATAACTACATAGAATTCTTGGCAGATTTAATGGGGTGATTTGCCATTGCCTTCCCCGTTGATCTGAAGTTAACATCGATAAAGCCTTGCATCAAGGTACGATAAGTGTTTAGTTAGAAAAAGTTAATAGATCCAAGCATATAAGTATATTACGTTATGCTCAAGGCTTATGATTGGAATATACTACATATTCCAATTATAGGACTTTCGGGGGATGGGACGTAACGGATCGACAGGATATTTTGGGAATATGATATAACGGACCTGATCAATTTATGTGACTATGATCATAGGATCCGGATCAGATATCTACTAACGTCACGTAACGAGTTATATTGATAGACCAAGCGTTACTTTGCAAGAATCCATTATTGAATATTAAAATTTTGAGGGGAAGGAGGATCCGTCACTCGCCCGCGGATTCGATGCGATGGAGTGTGGCTTCAGTTCGCTCTTGACATCAGAGCTGTCCACTTGTCCTGATGATGTCTTGTTTAGAGACGAAACACATGTCGAGTTTTAATTCAATCAAATTAGCATTTTCTAGCTGATTACTGCTATTCATTTAGGTCCCATTCATTTCCCCTACCTCCTTACCACATCCTTCGGAGGTCAGATTTGTCATCCTTTGCGTAATATGTATAGTCCAAATCAAGGGTCAGGGAATCTGAAGTTTGTGGGACGTAAGACTCAGTGAGGGAAGAACCCCGAAACCTGCCTGACAGGTCGAGTTCATTACTGCATTTTGATTTTCAGTGTTTCGACGATTTTATTGTACCGTATTACTAATTTGGAGAATTATAAAAGATCTATTATTCATTACAATTTACTTCAAACAAGCCCTTGTTTCTAAGAAATTGTTTACTTCAACCAAGATCTTCATCGTGTCTATCAAATAATGTGTCTAACACAATAACACTGTGGTGATAACGCACTTTATAGTGATGTTTTTGGAAGACTTTGAAATCCGCCTACTGATTGTTATTCCTATATTATGTGTCCTTGGTCGTAGCTTTAAAAGTCAACGGATAATCATATGTTTAGCATTTATCTCATAAATTTCCTAATCAGTCCAATACCGCTCATAAATTATAGATTCACACATACATTAAAACTAAATTGAGTAGTTATTGTTCGCAGATTGGTGTGAATGGGTTCCGTCCATGAATTAGATACTCGTAATGCAACGATTATAAACTACTTACCTTAAGGGTGAGTCATTTAATATTAAATTATCACTCCACGATAAGAACTTTTTAATGATCCGTACCCCGAAGGGGAAAATGGAGCCATTGCTGTCGGTCCGTCGTCCGTCCGAGTCGAGTCGAGTATTAATACTTTTTTTTTTCGTAGAGTATAACGACGTAAGCGCCCGTCAAAGTTGTCACTTTAGACCACTTTTGTTATCAAGACTATCTCACGAACAGTATTATCTAGGAACTTGAAATTTAGCTAAAATATTGGTCTTATCCTGCATTTGAATAACAAATACTAAAACTTGATACATCTGTAATAGTTTGGAAGTTGTTAGCAAAAACGTTAGAAGCTCAAGACTCAATACTTACAAATAATCACGCCCTATAGATATGGCGCGACCCGACTCACACTTGGCCGGTTTTTAATAACTTAACATAAAGTTATATTATGATACTTTCAATGCGGCTAGCCGTACGCCGAGCAGTGCAACGCGTTGCGTGTGGTTGACTCCAAAAAAATATTATATGTGAATTTCTACGTTGACGAATGGGGCTCCCCATTTGAGATGAGACCTAAATTGGATGAGCGTCGGTGGCCTAGTGGCTAGGGCACCGGACTCCAATGCGGGAGGTCCGGGTTCGAAACCGTGCAGTGCCATGTACTAATAAGTTTTTTGTATCTTTCTAAGACTTACGTACATTTATCGACTACTCTTACGCTGAAGGAAAACATTGTGAGGAAACCTGCACGCTGAGATGACCAGTGTGTAAAATGGGGTAGGCACAAAAGATCCTTAAGGGTCGAAGTGCCGCTGGGGTTGTTCCCGGCTATCATAAGATAAGAGACCTACGGGAGATGTGATCAAACTTACGTAAGCCAAAGATGAAGCGTATACAGAGATTTTGAAGTGTTTCAAGTTTATTTAAATGCTCCTCTTTGGCATCATTAATCGTATTAAAAGGTTTTCATTTGTATTATAATTTATTTGTCACTTTTTAGTGATTTGAAGGCGGTTTTTATATTTTATTAAAATTAATTACTTTCATATATTGTGATCTCATTCTTGTTCATTACCATAATCGCGTGCGGCTTCTTTGTTCTTCATTGGCTGCTCATAGAATTCACCTTGTCACAGATTGTGTAATGGGTGAACCTCTCGAGTTTGGCGTTAGAATTATCGATTTCATCTGACGATTTACATATCTTTGTATTTACTAGCAATACCCTTGGTATTGCACGTGTCTCTAGGCGACGGTGACTACTTACCATCAGGTGGCCCGTCTGCCTGTTTGTCGTAACTAATATATATAAAAAATAAATAAAAAAATAAACATATTATAGTGTTTAGGGACATAAAGATGCAGCTAGGTTTAGGAATAGAATCTTCAAAAGTAAAAATAGCCTGATTGTTGCTATATCAACCCACTATTTGGCAATATTTAAATTTTGGAATAAATTGCTGATTTTGTAAAATTTATTTTAGTTTTGTCAAAATTCAAAAGTTACTTATTTATTCATTGTACTCTTACCAACTGCTTTTTCTGTATTGTTATGCGATTTTTAAAAAAATGTTATTCGTTATAATTTTTAATGTTATAATTACTGTTCGTACGAAGCGATTTGCTTCTTCGTTCATTATGCGAACGGCTAAGGAATGGAACAGCCTGCCGGCGTCTGTATTTCCCGAAACCTACAACCTTGGGATCTTCAAGGCCAGAGTGAATAGGCATTTACTGGACCCGCATGCTCCATAGTCGACCTCATCGACGCTTACCATCAGGCGAGATCGAAGTCAAATATAGAAATAAAAAAAATATGGACTCATTTGTCTGATTTAATAAATGATTTAATTTAATTTATTTGTGTACTCGTATGTGTGTGTGTATGTATGGTTAGTGTTTGCATCTCTTTGTGTTTAAAACTAGAATGACTGGATTAGGTTTAGCTGGTAGTGTCTGCCCCAAATAGTTCTAACAGCCATTCAATAGAAATCTTAATCAATTGTTTGGTACACTCTCAATTCACCGGATAATTATGTATGGAGAGCGAAACTTTCCAAAATAGGTTCTTTTGATTAATTTGATAGCAATTTGCCTTTTGATTTTTTAATATTGAAATATATTTTTTCGATCGCTACTGTAGGGCCTTTTCAGCGATAGTGCGACATGACTATATATTGAAGAGTTTTGGGGTTACAAGGATGGGTGTGGTCTCAAAATGTACGTATTGACAAGGGCTACGGTATGATAAAAAAAAATATTTGTTTAAAGTCCAAAATTTTTTTTTAAATCGAAAAAATCGCTATAAATGGTCGTTTTTTAGGTGCGTCCCCCTAATACATTAATAACTTTATTATTTATTTAGGTGTTGTGTGAGAAGTGCTGGAGCGCTGGGGCGCGCGAGCGTTCCGGTGTTGTTCGCAGTCAGTTATGAGATCAGATGCTTATTAGATGATGTAGAATTAATAAATTACGAAATATTTTTAATATTTATAAAATAATTGTTGTTTTCGTCTCACTTTTATTATTTTCGATTTCATATTAATGGACCCCTCCTACACGTGAGTCACACTGGACCCCTACACTTGAAAAAAAACCCGCCAAAACAAAAAAATTAAACAAAACACGTTTTACTAAGTTCATTTTCAATATCCTCTGAAGGTCGTGTAATGCACGAGATGTGTTTTTTTTTCAAAAGGTATAGTTCAGTAATTTTACGAATTTTGGTTGATATTTTTACTAATAAAGAGACAATGGCTCTAAAGCCTAGCGGACGAGACTGCAACGCAAGCATAATCGGAATCGAATCCACCTCTGGACTGGCGGATCAATCCTTGCACAGGCGTTTTAGTTTCATCATCACCATCAGCAGCCCACTCTAGTCCACTGCTGGACATAGGCTTCTCCCAGGGCGCGCCATTAAGTCCGATCTTCGGCTCTTCTCATCCATTCGTCGCTCCATCTAGCAGGCGGGCGTCCCACACTACGTTTGCCCAAACGCGGTCTCCACTCCAGAACTCGTCTCCCCCAGCGGTTGTCGGTTCTGCGACAGATGTGACCGGCCCACTGCCACTTCAGCTTGCTAATCTTATGAGCTATGTCGATACGTTTTGTTCTATTTTAGTTTATTAGTAATTAATGAAGAATATTGGCAATGTATAAAACATTACGAAAGTTAAAAAAAACCAATATGATTCTCTAGTGAGAATGAGAATGCCGATAATACCCAGTCAAATAAGATATTGCACAAAGTTTCTTAACAAAGAAGCTGTGGTTCACATTTCACAAGCCTGCAAATATCCGAATCATCTGTCTCTGAATCACGCAAACTTTCCACTGACATAATTACTATGGACCAACGAGCTTTTCTTAAGGATGGAGGGATAACAGAAGCGTAAAAATAGAACACAGCAAAACGTAGTGCAGATATTTTTTGGGGCTAAGGTGGGAAGGACACATGGCTAAGCGTGGTGATGGCAGATGGACCTTTCTGAGTGGTCGCCAAAGATGGGAAAACGAAGTGTAAAATAAATAAAAATAAAATAAAAAAAAGGTTTATTCATCAACAAAAAAGGTACAACATTTTTTTTCAATTGTGGAGGCCCTCTTTTAAGTGTGACAACACCTGTGTCAGAGTGTGTGTCGTCCAGCATCGTAAACCTGGGTGCAGCCAGAACAAGACCGCAAAAAATGGCAAAAAAGAGAGGATTAATTATCTATGACCCAGCAGTGGCATTGGAATGATATGGGCTGAGGATGATGACAGTGCACGTCGTCGTAACCACACGGTGGAAACGCGTCACTCTTGACCAATCGCCGTGACGTTTATCAGAACCATAACCAAGGTTAGAACCAAGGTTGGCCGGGAGCGATCCCTATGGGATAAGCCCGCCTTTGTACATATTTTAATGTTTTATTTTACAAACAAAACCATATAGTATCGGTGACGCCATTTGTTGTACAACGTTACGTCTCCATTGCCTTTAAGACCTCTTTGCTGTGAACTATGCAATTATTACTCATGGGTTTACAATATTATGATTGCGAATGTATTTACACATCGATTTGTCTAGATTTCGCAGTTCGAAGACAAATTGATAAAAATATGTTTATATGTACATCCTTATATTTTAAGTTTATACTTACCTACCTACATGATGTTAACGAAAAATGTTCTTGATAAAACAGGAGTTCCATCTCATAGATAATTATCAACAACACTTTTCTCCTCCTCAAATTGAGGGTCGTGAGTTCTAGTCCTCACTTTCTCTCTGATGGATGCTTCTCCATCTGTTCCTATATTCAGCGACTTGGACAGCATCACAGAGGTTTGTGTCGAGTGTGGTGCGGATCTGATCCGACCAACGCATTCTTCCCATTCAAATACTTACCTATATTATAAACATTTTAAAAAGTACAGTCAGATGAGTAATAATGTATCCGAATTTACTCAAAACTATACTGACTAGCGTATGCGCCATTGCACGAGTTATTCGATTGAATTTTTTATTTATAATCATTAAATTAAGTTTTTTACTGGTAAGTATGACTGTTTCTCAATCTAAATCGAACATCGCGCAGCCTGGCAACCCCACACTGTCCTAACTCACTGTTTGCGCAATGCTGACTAACCGGTCGCACTTTAGCCGGTTAAACTGCGGTGTCAGGGGTCACAGCTTGGATCAAAAGGTAAACTCCGTATGAAGAAAACATCCAGAAGTATTGTTGGTAATTTACAAGCGTTTATGGTTATAGGTAGTTTAAATCGATTGATTGGTCGATTGATTGATGATCATAAATTATTAATGGTCCATATCCACTAACTAACACACACCACTAAGGCTGTGCTACAAAAAATATTTAACGTGTGTGTGTATGCTCTTCCTACATTGTTTCTATTCAATGCTCTACAAATTTAATTATAAATTTTAACGACCTAAATAAAACGACTTTTAAAAAAGAAGGAGGTTCTCGATCAGATTGTATGTTTTTTAAATTTGTATTACTTACCTGATGTCTCTGACATTTGTAAACCGATTTTTATGAATTTTTTTTCTTTAAAGGTAATAACCTTTACTAATTAGGCGATGGTAAATCTCTCCGAAGAACCTCCGCGAGGCACGCAGTACTTCTCCCCTTCCAACGCAATAAATTAATTTTAATAAAAAAAACGACCTTAAAATCACTAAAACGTTGCAAATAAATATAATAAAAAAAACCTACGTTATTTGGAGTCAGTGCCAACCACGTGCAACGCGTTGCACTGCCAGATTTGTCTTTCCACGCGACTCGCCGTGCATCTGGTTGCGCGTGGTTGGCACCGACTTCAAATAATAATTATATGTAGATACAGATACACCTAGGTTTTCAATTGTCATAAAATTATTTACAATTTTTTTATTATTTGAAGGCGGTTTTTATTGTTTTATATATAATATAATATTTCTCATATAATATAATTAAACTTTTAACGTGCCTACATAATAATATGTAATGACCTACGGAGCCGAAACGTGGACACTGACGGTGCGACTGGTTCACAAATTGAAAGTCGCTCAGCGTGCTATGGAAAGAGCTATGCTCGGAGTATCTCTGCTGGATCGAATCCGAAATGAGGAGATCCGGCATAGAACAAAAGTTATCGACATAGCTCATAAGATTAGCAAGCTGAAGTGGCAGTGGCCCGGTAACATCTGTCGCAGAACCGACAACCGCTGGGGTAGACGAGTTCTGGAGTGGAGACCGCGTTTGGGCAAACGTAGTGTGGGACGGGCGTCCCTGCTAGATGGAGCGACGATCTGCGTAAGGTGGCTGGCAGCGACTGGATGAGAAGAGCCGAAGATCGGGCTCAATGGCGCGCCCTGGGAGAGGCCTATGTCCAGCAGTGGACTAGAATAGGCTGCTGATGATGACATAATAATATACAGTAAAATGTATTATAACAATAAACCGGTTACTTGAATCTATTCAAATTAAATATACTTAACTTTACTTATAAAAATGACTCGAATTAACTTAATTGCACACAGAACCAGAACACAATATATCAATTAATACAATTAAATAAAACACGTGTAAACTTGATCTGTTACATCGCCAATTAATATTCGTGTTCGGAGCCACTTGCACGAAACTTAGGTTAAGTCAAGGTTAAGCAGCGGTTAAGTTAATGAAGCAATGAAATGACAGTTCAATGCATTGTGGCATCGGTATGAGCATTTGGGAACCGTGACACGCTGGCGTTTGGGAATCCCATTGAGCTCTATGAAAGTTTGTCTGTGCTTACGCTGATTCACGAAAACCTTGGCGTTGTTCGAGTTTTAAATACCTAAATCAGTTGACGTAATCGAAAATAATGGAAGAAATCTTCTTTCTCAGGTATGGAAAGAAACGACTTCCTAATATTTAGAGACCGAATAGGATTTTTTAGTGCGCACGATAGGAATAAGTATTTTAGTGAAATTCGGTGCAGTGATTTTTAAGTCCGCTTTCCCAAATAGCTAATAGCTATACTTTCTTAACTCTCAGAGTTTTATTAAACTTATTTTTTAGCCCCCGACCGATCGAGGGAGGGCGTGTTTTATGTTTGACACGTTTGTCTGTCTGTATGTGTTTGTCTGTGGAATCATAACTTAACAACGGATGAAGTTGTAGTGAATCCTGAGATATTACAAGACAAAAAATAATTAA
Organism: Hofmannophila pseudospretella; assembly: GCA_947369225.1. Lineage (NCBI taxonomy): Eukaryota > Metazoa > Arthropoda > Insecta > Lepidoptera > Oecophoridae > Hofmannophila > Hofmannophila pseudospretella. The sequence goes on along the minus strand of OX376318.1, from coordinate 14,573,323 downwards.
AGTTGAATTTTAAGATAGCCATGGCGAAGCCCGGAGCGTCTCCCCGCCTTCAGGCGCCGCAAGTCTAATCTGTTGAATGTTTTTAGCTATGTCAGATGAAAATTGGATCAGTAATTCTAAGATCTTGAAGTATCTTGGGAAGTTGGAGTATGATGGGATCTCTGGAACGGTAACAGTTAGGTGGTTCGAGTTTGAGCTCAAATGTTTATAACCATGGTGACCTTCCCACATCTGGAACCTTGAAGACCTGATGATGGCCAGGAAAAAGTAAGGGGATCTCCACAATGATAAGTCGGTTTTTTAAATTTTTTTAATTTAGAGTTATTAGCTAAGCTAGCGTTAAAGTTAAAGCTAGTGGTGTGCCAATGGACCGCAGATAACGTGTAAAGATGCAATAAATTTGTCAGAAGGTTACTTCCTGCACATTCTGATGGCACTCCTAGTGTCAAGGTCTCTGGAGATTCTTTAATCAAGTACTTCTATCAGTTCCCATAATGTTTGAAATTCTTAGGACGGTTACGTACAATTTCCTTAGTCATTGAGAATTATTTTTGACGTACATTACATCGTATGGAGTCTCTATGCCGTGGCTGCAAGATTGATGAGAAAACGGCCGCTCATGCAGTGTTACACTACACCTTGATGAACCAAGGACGCTCCGCTATGCCTGTGATTATCCTAGGTGAATTCTAAGCTTTTGGGCGGAGCTAAATTGGCTGGAATTATAGCAAAACATACATACCTGCACGAAAGAAAAGGACCACTAACTCGTATATATGCGGAAACAGGACCCCAACAACCTAAGAAGAAGCGGTCGGGTATAGGCGATTCAAAGTTAGGATGAAAGGATCAATCATTAAGGTCCCATGGAGACCCATGCGCCTTTTCCCCCCGAAATCGAAATAAACCATAGAATTTTTTTTGCGCATTATTAGGTATCCAACTTCTTACGGCCATCACTCCCCAATTAATGCTTCTTCTGCCTACGTTACGATCTAGACAAGGGAGATAGTTGGTTGCTGTCTATCTTGTCTGGTTCACTCTTGGTCACCCTACTCGTACTCCGTTCACATTTTGGCTCAAAAAAGGTCATCATTGCAATACGAGTTCATACCTCATCCACACAACATTCCATAGCCGTCAAGCACTGAGAAACTATTAGTGCTCTTTCCGCCGTCTACACCGAGCCCAAAACATAAGTAAGCAGTGGCGTTTATCGAAATCAGATAAATAATTTATTCAATGTTAATACTAACCAGGGTTATAATAGAGTTATCAAGATGATGCCACTGATACTTTTATACGCTGCGTTATCTATAACGCAATGAACTAATTTTTCACACCCAGCTAGAGGTCACATAAAATTCCGAAACACGATAGTAAAAACCGGCTCACCCTTATAACAATACCATTCTTCTATGAGTAGGTGGGCTGGTTGGCTAGGACTCCCATGCGGGAGGTCCGGGTTCGAAACCATGCCATGTACGAATGAGTTATTCGGATTCTTTCGATGTACGTTTACCGAGTGCTCTTACGGTGAAGGAAAACATCGCGAGGAAACCTGCATGTATGAGTAAATTAAAAAAATCCAAAGGCGTGTGAAATCCACAAATCAGCACTGGGCCCGCTCGGTGGATCATGGCCCGTACCCCCTTGTGCAAGGAGAGGCCTGTGCCCCAACAGTGGGGACATTAATAGGCTGCTGATGATGATGATGAGTATGAAATAGTAAACAAAGTCTGTTGTCAATCGGCAAACAAGTTCACTTCGGCGTTGATGTTTTCCAATTGTAATTTAGCTTTTAATTATAATTAGAAATCCTTCCTAAACCCAATGCTACATGGCGAGTCTGGAGATGAGATGTCTACACATCTCTTATATAAGTAACGAATTTTCATGCATTATACTTCAGTAGTAAAAGGTTTTCCAATAGGGACGCTCAAACTTTGACTATGTATACCGGCCATGTTGGGGATGCTACAGCTATCAATTTTGAAGGATAAAGTAAGAATTTACTATTGTTTTGAATTCTCGTACCTATTCATAATGTTGTAACAGTAATGTTGTAATAATGTTTGTTGTTGTAACAGACACCATTGTTTTGAAGCCTCGACGAGTTCAGTAAAGCCATGACTGTCATGTCTATTAAAGGTCCGGTACCCGGAGTTCACGACTGGCATGTTGTTGTCACGCTACTGAGCGGTTCGATCGATCGATTGATCTTTCGATCAACGCTATCTTTGATCTTCATCTATAGTTCGCAGTAAATGTGAAGTTAGTACAACATAATATAGTAACATTCAACACATAAATGGTAACAGCGTTTGTGGTCACGTTTTAACCCCCGTGTGACCTTCCAAAATAAGTGTTTACATATAAGTTTAACGCCACTTCGACGGGCATGGCCAGGCTGTCTGTTTGTCTTTGGTATCATATCTTCTCAAGAACCGTTTATCCGATTTGGAGGCGATTTTTTTATATTTACAGAGATGTTTGTCTACAGTGTGTCTAGGGCCGTGTTTTCCTAGATCTCTGAGTATTTTTGATGTGAGATGGGATCTCTGGAACAGTAGAGGAATTAGATGGTTTGAGTGTACCATTATGAAACCTTGATGACCTGATGATGGAAAGGAAATAGTAATGTGAGAGCTCACATTACTATTTCCTTTCCATCATCATTGTGGAGCCACAATGGTAAGTTCAGAGTTATGTCAAATTAGTTTCATTTTTCTTCCTAAATTACCAAGTATTACTACTAGTCTGAATCTACAGGGTGTAAAAAAACCCGTATAGAGCCGAAACTGGAGTATTCCACCTGTTCAATATCCAGAACTGAAAAACTTTCATTAAGAGACCCACAAAAATAATCAGGTGTTTCATTCAAAAGCACAATACCTATACGACCGAAATGTGAGAAACAGCTGATTTAATTTTGCAATTTTAGAGTTGTGTCTGAGATTTTAGTGAAAGTTGTTCGGTTATAGATACTATATACCCATTTTCGGCTCCATAGGGGTTTTTTGTTGCATCCTATTTAAGCCATGACTAACTTACTACAATTTGAACAATCAAATCAAACGTTTTTATTGTTAGTAAGTACCTTATAGTACATTTTTACAACGTCATTTTTTTACTCTACCACCGCTTCGTAAGGTGCTGTAGCTGAAAGGAAAGAAGCGGCGCAAGAATCTTTCAGCAGCACATCTTTTGAAATAAAATATGCGCACGAGTCGGTCGACGCTAGGCGACGTGGCGCGAAAGCGTGGCATTTGCTCTAGAGGTGCACTGCACATGCGTCAAATGGCACGGTTTCGTCAGGAATTTCGCAAAACCGCAAAGCATCCATATGGTATAGGCACGGCACTGGTATGTCGCTCTCGGGTTGATGGATGATACGGGGTTTATTAAATTAATTCACTTAGTTACATACCGTCATTTGCATAGTGTATTAACCAACACCGGTCAAGCATGAGTTGGGCCTCGCGTTCTATAAGGTGTGTATCTAGGTACCAGTTCTGTTTCTTATTCCGTTTACGAGGTAGAGAACCATGCAAGAAGAAAGGCATATCAACTACGGATTACACGATGTTCACGTCACTGTACACGGTTACGTCATCTAACGAGTGTTACCGTTGATGACGTACCCTTGTGCGGTGTCGAGAACATTGTGCAATCCGTAATGTCTTTCTTTTTGTACCATGATGACTACAATACTGCCTGATAAGGAAGAAGGCCGCTAAGAGCAAAATGTAATAGTCAATAAAAACATATACACAATAATTTATTTGATATTTGATATTTGATACATTTCATTACATTATATTACCATTAAACTATAGGACTCCGCACTAGGCAACAGCCTGTATCGCGGAGGCCGGTTCAATCTTATCTAATAATTACATTAATTTATACTAAGATATATTTATTTATGAGATACCTATTTAATTATTATTATTTTATATTAATTTTATTACTTATTTATATTATACATTTATTAAAATAAACAGAAATAAGGATAAGAAAGTAATTAACTATGGGGTGTTGTACGACGATGAGCGTGAGTGTGGTGTCTTAAGGTGAGTGTGTGTGTAGACGAGTGTATAATGTGGTTTGGTGAAAGAGGGAGGATATTCATGGTGAGTGCAGTCAAGTGTGCCGTGGAAGTCAGTGATAGAGCGATCGTGAAACAATATTTTCGGTTTCATCATAGGTTAGCGTGAGTAACCATCTTTGAATTTTAGCTTTTGCTTCTTTCGCGGAAATATTTTTAATGTTGCAATGTTTTATAATTTTATTATATATGAACGCGTTTCGGTAGTTTCCAAGCCGTTTAGCGAAAACCGTTCTCACATGTGGCAGCGGAATTCTAAAAACTCTGCGCTTCAGCAGATCAGTATATTCGTTAGAGTTTAGGAGAGTTTTGTGGGCAGTGAGACCGGTTTGCAGCAGATATAATTGTCGCACGGTTAGAACTTTGCTGTCCCTGTATACGTTAGTTGTGGGGTATCGACGTGGCTTCCTCAGCATAACTTTAAGCACTGCACGTTGCGCTCTTTCCACAGGTAACATTGTAGTCTTTGCGGCGTTACCCCAACAGGTGATGCAGTAAATTAAAATCGATTGACAGAGAGCAAAATATACCTGTCTTATTACCTCAAAGTTTGCCGATTCGCGTATTTGCCTCATTATGTTAATGATTTTTCTAACTCTACCCGATATCATTTCAATATGGTTACCAAACGTCAGTTTCTGATCCACCAGAACACCCAGGTATCTAGTGACTTCAACCCTATTTATGCTTTCGCAGTCGCATGTTCCTGCCGTTGAATCACAGGTATGCATCCTCAGAGTTGGTAAAGAATTCGGCGGAGCAGACGCACTTGTTTTGTGAAAACATACGTACTGCGTCTTTTTGGTGTTGAGTGTAAGGAGATTGGATTGCAGCCACTTTGACACCGAGATCATTCCTCGTTCCGCCATGGAGAGGGCACTGCTCCAAGTTTCTCCATGGTACAAAATGACAGTATCATCTGCATAGCATATGAGTTCAGCATTCGTCAAGGGAAGGCAGTGTATATCGTTCATATATAAAATGAAGAGAGTCGGGCCAAGTATACTACCTTGAGGTACTCCGAAATGCACGGTCCGTGGATCACTAAGACACTGGCCAACCCTTACACACTGTCTCCGTCCTGACAGGTAGCTCCCGAACCAGTCCAAGGCCAGGCCTCTGATGCCCAAGGCGTTTAGCTTTTTTAACAGAATCGTGGTGGAGACAGTGTCAAAGGCCTTGGCCAAGTCAAGGAAAACTCCCATACAGCACCGTTTCTCATCTAACAAAGATGAAATTTTTTTAGTCAACAAGGAAACTGCATGTTCAGTGGATCTCCCCTGTCTAAACCCGAATTGTCTTTCCGAGAGAAGGTCATTTGCCTCAATATACTTGACTATGCGTTTATTCACTAGTTTTTCGAGCAATTTAGAAAAAAAAAACCAGATATAAATACCAGAGTAATTAATTATCATACTATACTAGGATAAAACTAAAGCTAAAACTAAACTAAGGCTAAGAAAACTAAAGATAAAAATTTTGAGTTAACTCCCCCACATCCGGCAGTGTACCCAAGAGACTGGCTGCGTTGCCCCGTTGGATAGCTAAGCTAATCCGCTGGGCCAAATAGGAGCCAGATCTTGGGTCTTTTGACGCGTCGACCAGGCGCTTTGCGAGGTCCTTGAAGACGCGGTGCGCTCCCGGGCCCCAGGGTCCCAATGTTTCAACCCCAAACGGCTCAAATATGTATGTTTCACCCAGATTGGTATATTTGCGCCGTTTAAGGGTTTCTGCAGCAGCGGCCGCAGAGCCGGCTCTATAAGAAGTGTCTGGAAGGTGAGACGGGGCAAGGGTGTCGACGCAGGTGGCGTCCCACACCAAAGGCCGTCCCAACTTCCAAGGTACGAGGGTCATTCCGTCGGGCCTCTTGCCATCGTCGCGCGTCAGTCCGCTCGGTTCAAGAACAAGTCAATAAAATAATAAAATCCGTATTTAATCACATTTAAAGTATCTCTAAGTTTTAATTCTAAAATACTGTACAAGTATATTCTAAGGAAACTAACAGTAAAATTGAAACCGTTGTAAATCAAATGTCAACATTTCATTATCATACCCACGGATGATGAATCTCATTCTTTAATGACTAATGATGCCAGTTATAATTATTTACATATTGGAATCTATTACGACCAGACAGATTTTGAAAAAAGGTGGTATATCTTTAAACGTGACTTTTGAATAAATCCAAGGATATTCAAATAAGATATGCTAAACCTTCAGTTTAAAGTAGTTAAGAAAAATAGTCTTATACTTATGATCTAACCGCGTAGTTCTACTAGTAGGACCACGGGCACTTTTTGTTGTCCGTGGTTCTACCAGGCGGTTGGTTAACAATTGGCCTATGCCCACCGCCTGCCGCCCTAACGGGGATCTTCGGGCGATAGGTCGGGGGATCCACCGCCTGAAATTAGAGATCCCGAGCTGGAAGGCGCTCCACATATTCCGGAGCGCCGGCGGAGGAAGAGGGCACAAGCCCTCAAGAGGCGGGCCAACGATGTGGGTTCCTGCTGACGTGGTCACGTTCGTTTGCGAAAGCGTTCCGCCGTCTCACGCGGCGCGGTCGGAACACCCCAGGAGTTTTAGTCGGTATATCATCGCTACGGGGGTGGGTACTCCGACATAATCATCTGTCCCCCCGGGCGGGTGATACCCATATAGGGTTTGTCCTGGGCAAAAAAAAGGCGGTTGGTTAACATAAGTCATGAGTGTGGCCAACTGCCTGATAGAACCACGGAAAAAGAAATTGCCCGTGGTTCTAGGTTCTAGGTACAAAACGACAACGAAGACTACTTTCGCACAAAAGGACACCGGCCATAATCCACCGAACGAACCCAGACTGTAGCCCAGTGGTGGTTAGTGGATTTGACATACCTTCGAAAATCTCTTAATTTTACCAGAATTTTCTACACGATGTTTTCCTTCACCATCATAGGGTGGCTAGATATTAGTCGGTCAAACGCGGACTGAACCGATTTTGATACAACTTGGCAGAAGTCCGGAGAAGAACGTAGGATACTATCATCCCGATTAATAATGTAATTCCCGAGGGATACTGTTTTCAAATTCCACACGAACGAAGTCCCGCGACTTCTTTCCCGCGTTCGTGTGGATTTTTTTCAACAGGTAGTAAATTCCTATATCTTAGTTCAGTAAATAGTGGACCTGATACTACACGGCCTATATAGCGGCCGGGATTGCAAGTCCGTCTCTTATAAAATTAGATAAGACAATGTAACCAAACAAGAACTTATTGGTAAGGGGAAGGTTTGGAATCGAACCCAGACCTAGGGCAACCACTACGACACTTGTATTTACAAGATCTTATACTATGTATTTTAAGGTTACATAAAACAATTACTTACGAGTACCTTTTAAGCGATTACAACCTAAGCACTTAGGACATAATATTCCTAGAAACGCTTAAATACTTAAAATTCCGTTACATCACCCTTCTATAGGTGGATATAGCCACAGCCTAAAGAATTGCCTATCCTAACAGGTGTTCAATAAACAAACTCTGACGCAGAAGACAAGATGAGGTAGGTGGTGGACACGGCGAGCATCTACCGCGTTTTATTTATTTATTTCGGTTTTGGTTCACTAAATTTTCCCGACCAATAAATATTTGATTAAAAAAATATTCAAATGTATCCTTTCTTCAATCAAATTTGACATACCATATTGCAAGAAACGCCCTGGCTTCCTTATGTCTCGTGTCAGTGTTCTCTATCGACGACGTTAACGTGACGTAGAAAGGAATAGCATGTATTATAATATAATTGGTGATCGGATAATCGGTTGCATTTGTACCTAAACTTGAATAAATTTAAATATATATTTTCATACAAAAAAATCCCAAGATTGCACTTAAAATCCCGGGATCGCAAAAAAGCGTTCATTATACATTTCAGAGGAGGAGTGATCCCCCTAGTCATGAGGGTCTGATGCCCAGGAACAGTTACTCGATCTCAGGAACGAAAACTGCTAGGAATATCGTGTTTTGCATCAAATGACTTCATTCATGGAACAGCTATCACACCTTTTTTTTATTCAAGAGGGCATGTACACATTGTGCTAGCAGAGCAACTTTAGGTACAAATGCAACCGATTATCCGATCACTAATTATAATGCAGACTCAAGTCCGCATAATTATTAAAAAGATAATGATTCGTTATCGCCTTATAAACTAATCTTAAAAAATAATCTTTAGTTTCAAATATAAAGGACATTCGGTGAAATGATAAATTCGACAGAACAACATACACTCGTCAACGTTCCGCATCTGAAATAAACGATCGGTTGAGCCGTTTGTCACCATTCCACCTACACGTAGGCTCACTGTGTACTTTCTACGCTATGGCGTAGGTTTCGCCACAGTATAAAGGTCCGCAACACGTGTATCAGTCAGCCAAGCCGGAATGTCGCGTGCGCCTACGCTTTCGCGCCGATCCATGACATTTGTACTTGACATCACTGCATAGACTACTCTATGAAGAGACTGCGTCTTATTAAATACGGATAAACAAGAGAATTGAAGAATCATCAGCAGCCTATTAATGTCCCCATTGTTGGGGCACAGGCCTCCCCTTGTACAAGGGGGTATGGGCCATGATCCACCGAGCGGGCCATTGAAGAATGATCTAGATAAATGGGGTGTATTTAGATTGTTTGGCTGATTGTTCATCCAATAAAACATTCTCAGTTGAATAATCTGCTCTCACTTTACTTAACTGGTCTACTAACAGGCGTATTTGAGACTAGATATCCTACCATATTAGAGATTATACCAGAGAAAATCTGTTCATCAGTGTCAGAGAAAATACAAGTGACAGGGTCTTAGAAAGAAAAAAACTGACCTCATTTAAGACAGGCTTAACCATAACGTAATCACAACTAACTTAAAATTAACTGTTATTGTATATACCTAACTTTCATTTTTTTGGGTTTGACCTGCTGCATCTGTCTCTATTGCGATTTAGGCATAATCAGACATACTGCGTCGACCGTCTGTCGTTGCATAAACTGTGGCGCGGCATGCGTCCGCGCAGATGCCTAGAGGCTCACCTTGACACGCGGCGAATGTCGCACGAGTTTGCATAATTACGGAATAAAATAAAAGTATAACTCGCTTCGATCGCGAGTTAGAGTTAGGCTGTTCACTCGGCGACCGCGTGATGGCGCTGGTTCCATTGTTAGACGATACGTTAATTGTTTCAGGCCGGGCCTCGACGGCAGCGGGACGCGGTGCTGCAACGACACGACGATGCGGCGTAGCGAGTAGGGTAAAAAATATATAAATAAATAATTTGATAACCGATAGCTTTCAGTCGAAATTATCCACAATATCGATCGATAGCGCTATCGAACTGCACTCAAGTCTTCATTGCCAGCCGTTCACAGCCAATGTCGAATTTAATTCGGGTTTTATTTTCAGCGATGGCTTTCATATTGTTTATTTTACATTTTTCACGAAATACGTCTTCGGAAATATCCACTAAGTAAGTATCTACTTGTTTTTTTTTGTTCAAAAGCGTCATTCTATGAAGAAAATTGTCTTTTGAATATATCTCCGTTAATTTTATACTATTAATTCATTATTCAACAATCTCTCAAGTACGAGAACTCGCAGATTTTATACTAAAATCTACTTAAACTTGGTTGATATTAAAATTTCCTTGTTTTTAATCTACTTATATGATTTTAAGTACCTACCAAATTTCCTATTCTAATCACTTGAATAGTGCAATGCTTATGATAAATTATCTTATTATTATGTTTTCGATAATAAAGAGGTCTGCGCTTTTACAAATTCTCAATACATATTTTGATTCCCAAAGTTACATTACATATTTAATTATGAAATTGCATCAGAAATCCCGCGAGTCATTGGAAACGCGCACAAATTGATTGACACTCAGATGTGTCCGGCATTTATAATCCGTGCATGTTTGCCCACAGGTCTGTTGATATGAAGTCTTCTGCCCAGTGACGTACTCAGTGTGAGCTTTAGGGGGGTCACTGTCATAAAAAATATTTTTTTCATTCATTATGTTTTATTCTTTCATCCTTGATGTAAGTAAGTAATCTTAGCTTGGGCCATTGATTGTTTAGATTTATTTTCTAACCATCGTATCGTCACATTTTCCATGTTACTAATTGATGTTAGTTAGTAGGTCGTTATTTTTCTAATATTTAAATTATTGCCACATTATGCTATCTCAATGTCGTATAATTCTTTGGTAGACTTGAGGACACTGTGGTGTATGCTGTGTAGGGGTAGCTTTAAGTCTAGAGTTTTAGTCTGTGGAACCATTGTGAGATGGTAACGTGTGCCGAGAAAATAAATCGTTTATTGTAAAAAGCTTCGTCGTATCCTTTCAAACATCACAGACTGTTAGATTTTTTGTGCACTAATTATTACTTACCAGCTACTGCAATTTTTACTTACCAACAACTGCTGTGTGTGTGAACATCAGCAAACCTTTGCAACATTGCAATGCTTCAAATTATCTTGGTGGGTGGGACTAAATCACTTTTCTTTGCCTAAATACGTCCCTGTCCTCTGAAGACCAGCTTGCGACATCACGTGCTATATTAGTGCTTGTTTGATTTGTTATTTAGTTTAGATTCTTTGGCTAATAGGTTATGTGGCGGCTTTACTTAAAAACTTATGTAAAACTTATAGCAAGGACATGTTACAAATCTACTTAGACGACCACAAAATATTGGCTCCACAAATACAAATGAAAACCTATGTGTATTTCGAGTCGGTGCCAACCACGTGCAACGCGTTGCACTGCGTGCGCCGCGCGGTACAACGTGTTACGTGTGGTTGGCACCGACTCGAAATAATTATTGGTTCACCTAGGTTTTCTTTTGTATTATAATTATTTCTTACTTAACCTTGTAAGTAGTTGTTATACGTATGTGTAATTAATTACCAATTTTACAACCATTATACTTCCTAAAAAATAAATCGACGTTATTTTGTACTTACATCTTTAGTCGTACAACTAACTGCCCATGCTTCTCACAAAAAAACTAGTAGATACTAGTTTTTTTGTGAGAAGCATGGGCAGTAGGCATTTGCGAGAGCACTTTGTAATTTAAATTATATCCCACGTATAGCTTATGAAGTCTTGATCATAATGATAGCTCCTCATTAACGGGTGCCCTTTTAGCAGATATGGGTACCTACGGAGCAGGTAAGGATTCAGCAGGGGGTCAAATAAAGCTCTTTTAAAGTACGAAATCCCATATTTTTAATCGTCTTAAAAAAAGAGAGTAAAAACTGATCTCAAAGTTGTTTTAGTGCAGCATGTACTTACGAGTCTGTACCTCTATATTGGTATAGTTTAAAGTTTAAATTATAATACAAATGAAAACATAGGTAGGTATACCTATCTATAATTATTTAGAGTCGGTGCCAACCACGTGGAACGCGTTCAACTGCCAGATTAGATTTTCCACGTCTGACGTGTGCCGCGCAGTGCAACGGATTGCGTTTGGTGTATTAAGTACAATTAATTGTAACTTTTTAAAGATTTGACCGCCTTCAAACCTAGTATAAAACAAAAATTAGTATAAGATGGTTTTATTTATTTTTCATTACACCTGCTCGTGCATGCAGTCGAACGAAAGTGGATCATTTGGTATTAGTGCATTTTATTTTTCTGGAACTAAGGCCGATACTGAAACGGAACGGAACACGACTTGCAACTATAAAATATTTTGATTTCCAGGCACAATATTTAGTTTCCACTATGTTACTGATGTGACCCCCCTACTCGTCCTTCCCTAATACGCTCCTGTACCTGATTGTAGTCCAGCACAGGAATCGATCCCACGACCTCGGGTTCAATTCTCGCACGACTCCCATTATTTCACATTACACTTTGACGAGGACCTTTAGAGGAGTCCTTTATTTATTGGTATGGTAATAGCCTATACCTAAGTAATTGTAAGATGATCGTGTAATTGAGTAGTATGTACAGTGGGCGACATTATATCACACTATACTCTTTGGAACCCTGTCGCAATAAGTTTTTGTTATGATTTCTTGTTATTTGCAAATGTGTGTCAAATTAGTTAAACTGACAAAGTACCAAAATATTGGTAAGGGGAACTGACACAGGATTTTGCTAAGTGGGAATTGGGCGTAACGCCCAAGATCCATATCAACTTGAATTATTACTTCAGTGGACCTACCCATTGAAAAAAGAGAAGACCTACCTGTTATTCGTAAGTACTATCATCATCATCATCAGCCTATTAACGTCCCCACTGTTGGGGCACAGGCCTCCCCTTGCACAACATGCTCCACCGAGCGGGCCATGATCCACCGAGCGGGCCCAGTACTGATTGATGGATTTCACACGCCTTCGGAAACTTTTAATTTCCACAGACATGCAGGTTTCCTAACGATGTTTTCCTTCACCGTTAGAGCAATCGGTAAATGTACTAACGGTGAAGGAAAACATCGTGAGGAAACCTGCACACTGTGATGACCAATGTGTAAAATGGGGTAGGCACAAAAGATCCTCAAGGGTCGAAGTGCCGCTGGGGTTATTCCCGGCCCCCTATCATAAGATAAGGCAAGATATAAATGTATATACGTCTTCGAAAAAATCCGAAAAACTCATTGTTACATGGCATTGCATGGTTTCAAACCCGGAACTCCCGCATGGGAGTCCGGCATCCTAGCCACTAACTAGACCACCGACGCTCTAGTAAGTACTACAATTAACAAAAATGTTGTTAGTTTCTTCTTCTTTGTTGTTATGTGTTGATGCGGCCTCTACTCTCTACTACAATGTTCTTCTGGTCCACCGGTCCATCCATGAGGTGAGACGATGTAGGTCTCGGACTACACGACGACGGTTCGGTTCAGGTACCGGTCGTGTAGTCGACTGCATTCAAACTCATTCGTTGCGCTCAAGCCCTGCCCACTCGGTTCAGGAACCGAGCTGGCCGGTTCCAAGTGGAACCGTTGTACGTGTAGTCGACAGCGCATTTTTGTTTGAGTTTATATGAAGCACCAGTTCCATGGAACCGACCGATACTGCAACCGGCCTAGGAACCGTCGTCGTGTAGCCCGGGCCTTATGTCATGTCATGACCCATGATACATGATAATAATATCGTTTGACACCAAAAGGCACGCATCATTACGCGAAACATCCCCTCTGAGGGGCAACCTACAAAGGGCATCCCACACGCTCTTTGAGAGAGTCACGTGCAGCGTCGTCTAGAGAAAACTACTTTGATCCTGTCGGCGGATTCCAGTCGAAATTAGATGGTGTTAAGGACAACGCTTTTACATTTTAAGGGATAAAGAACATTTTCATGGAAAAATATTATTAAATTAATAAATTTTTTTAAACTTTTATTTAGGTATTATTATTATTATTTATTGAGAATCTACATAATTTCATTATTTTTTTTACATTCACAATGTAACAAAAACCAATATAGGTTTGTTAAGAACACTGACAGACCGTCGACGGTCGCATAAAATTTGTCAGTGTATGAAGAACAGCACTGTGCTTGTGCTTAATTATCTACGAGTATTTCGTCATAATATTGAAGTCTTGACAGTGAAGGTTCAAGTAAAACCCAGAGCATTACTCTACATTTCCTAATATAGAACCGAAAATACAGAGTAAGATGATTTCACGATCTGAAACAAACAATAATTATAAATCAATAAAAGAGTTAATCTAATTTTCTGGCAATTATCTAGACACACGACAGTGCATTTGTCAAGTTCTTAACACATGTAATAATAATGGGATACCACGATTCACGTTATAATGTAAACACTGTCATGAGTATCATGGTAATGAGAAAAAGCAACCAGAATGGTTTAGAAACTATCGTCGTCGTCGTGGCAGTCCCTCGTTGCGAGGATGACTTCTGCTAATCCTAGGTACTCTGATTAGCAGACGCTTGCGCGTGAGGAGTTTAGTGTGTAGGTAGGGCTGCGCAGACGCTAGCCACACACACTCTTCGTAGAAACCGGTTCCAGAACAACTAAATTGAATGGCAACTATATTGCAGAATTAACAGGAACTCAAAACATTTACTAATCATGATACGAGTATGAATCCGGACTACAAACATATTTATTAAGCCAAACTATATTCAAATTATAATCATTTAACAGTGTAGTTACAATGTATATATAAGTAAATATCGGTCTCTACTACCTGCACTGGCCTTATTGTCCGTCTTGCAGCATAGTAGATAGCAACAGTCTAATGGCCTGGGGGATACACTTATATATATAGAAAAAACCATAACCATAACCATTTATCCATTATATTGTTGTTCATACCTGTTGTGAGAGGGTGTTTGAGTGTGTGTGTGTTTGCGTGTGTGTGTGTGTGTGTGTGTGTGTGTGTGTGTGTGTGTGTGTGTGTCTACTCACGTATTAGTCACTAAAGTAGTTAATTCATTATAAATCTAATCAGGTGTTTAAAAAACTCACTGTCACGTGTGACTCATAGGAGAGCTTGACAACTCCAAGACAATGCAACTCTACCGGTTTCTGCAAAAATAGTGTTAATTGTGTTCATCACAAGGTTCATTTAATTCGAAGTATTTTGTACGGGGAATAAAGATTGATTAATTTATTTCCGACAGTGAATAAAAAGAGGCCTATCAGACCATATTTTATGACCTTGGCACACTGCAGATCTAGAAAATTGAAACTTAATTTCTATGGGTTCGGTTCGATTGTTTTACATACTTACATTCTTAGTCATAGTTTAAAAAAGACAGTTGGTACGACAAACCACTGAATTTACGTAATGGATCCTCTTGCCTCTTAAGATTCAATTGGGTATAGATAGATCTATTTTCAGAACTATAACTTTAGCGCAAAATGATAGCATGTGTACGAGTAGGCTACATTACTCGTATGAAAATGCTTCATGACATACGCTAAGTGGGGAATCACCCTGCAAGCGGTAGATATACGGTGCTTTTTAACCGACGACAAAATACATACAAATAATACATTTATGTTGCAATTTTAATCAATACATAAAGTGGTTGATGCTCAAAATCCCGCACAAAAAAAGGAGAGGTTCTCAATTCGACGCTGTTTTGTTTTGGTCGCCGGTAAAATAAGGCGGCACTCTAATATGGCAAGGGCTGAAAAAGAATTTAAAATAAAAAATATAAGCGACTCTACTGAAGTCGGTGATTAACAAAATAACACAAAAGAGGGCGACTTCAGTAGAATCGATTACATTTATTTGTTACCTGACTCTGCCAGATGGCGATCAGAACCATAGGTTTGATTCTCCGCATTGACCCCATGCGGCAGTGGTGCCAGCCCGAGCTGAACATCGCCGTGGGTAGTTTGGATGCCTGACACCAAAAACATATTAAATGAAATTGCCAAAATTTTAGAAAACAGAGGGCGGCGAATATAAGAACAATAGATCGTTGGTTGGCGAAAATGTCTCTGGGTTGATTCTAAACCACTATAAATTATTCAGTGACCTCTCGATCAATGTCTAAAGATACAAAAATGAAATACAATTTTTAAGGGTTTTATGATACCTTTCCCACAGTTTGTTCTATTATTATTATCATCTACTATTGTAGACAATAGCTAGAGCTACGTAGTTTAGTTTGTGTATTCCCAGAAGTTACTGACTTTACGGAGGAGTTTTACCATAAAGTGGTGGATCAACGATAAACGGTGGCTGAACACTCCATCTTCTCACGATGGCATCATAAAAGACAGCCAGAGCATCTTGTAGACCACAGGGTAATTAAAGTTACGAGTACTTGCCTCTACTGTGATGTCCCCTGCGTTCCACCAGAAGCAACCAGTGCTGATCAACACGCAGATAAGCATAATTAAGATGGTCAATGTTTTTGCCAGAGTGCGTTCCGAATTCTGTGATAGAAAAAATAAAATTACCAAAGAGAATTTAGAATTAGGTGTCACTGATGGAAGTGTCTCAACATCAACAGTCATACATTTGTATGAAAATGATAATTACTTTTGAGTGAAATACAGTTGAATGTGAAAATGTAATAGGTGAATTTTATTATTACTGAAAACAGGACAAGACGAGAAACTTGTGTGACGAGTGTGTACAGTGCCCAAAACACATCAAGCGATTCTTACGAATGTCAAGAAATCATAACAATGTTATTGCGATATCTTTTCACAAACAGCTTGATGTGACTTCCACTGTATTGGGAAACTCCTGATTCCTGACTGATAAGGTGACTTTAGAATAGGAAAAAAGAGCGAATGAAGAAATAATGAAATGTATTAACCACGAGCTGTGACATGAACATAATTAGTGTCCCGACGTTGACGAGTATCTGAATACTGAACACCAGGCTGCATATCTGTTGCTATTGTAATGAAACGCTTAGTTGCTGACAACGAACTGAACTTTATTAAAAAGTGTTTACTATACAGAAAACATAGAGGGCGCCACCATACTCATTTTGTTACGTTCAACACTTCCTCTTAACAAAATAACAATAAATAAGTCCTATTTTAACAAAATATTACACAAACCCAAACACTTTAAGAACTTATAATGTTTAATAGAATTTAACCCCTTAGTGAGTAAATCGGCTGGCATTTCTGTAGTAGACAAATATTCCAATTTTACAACATTATTATCAATATTGTCTCTCACAAAATGATAGCGGATATCTATATGCTTAGATCTTTTGTGCAACATGTGATTCTTTGCCAATTTCTGTGCAGACTGATTGTCATTAAAAATGGTCACAATATACAAATTATTGGTGATTTCATATTGCAAATTTCTTAAATATATAGCTTCCTTACAACAATCAGATATGGCCATATATTCGGCCTCGGCACTGGACAAGGCTACAGTGGCCTGCTTCCTAGTTTCCCAAGAAACAGCACCATTAGAAAGACCAAAGAAAAATCCTGTATAGGAACGTCTATCCAATGTATTGCTAGCCCAGTCGGCGTCTACAAAGGCTTGCAACCTAGAATTACCACTAGCTGTGTATTTTAAACAAAAGTGTTTAGTAGTCTTCAAATACTTTAAAACCCTTTTAGCATAAGCCCAATGTTCTTCATCATAACAGTTGTTAAATTGACTTAAGTAATTTACTGAAAATACAATATCTGGTCTGGTAAGTACAGCCAAATACATAAGACACCCTATCAGCCGTTGATAAGGTAGTATACTGTTACAATTTTCACTTTTACTTATATTGAGTTTTGACTCCATTGGTGTATTTACATCTTTACAATCCTGAGCATTGAACTTTTGCAACAATTCATCAATATACTGTTCCTGATCTAAAGTTATTATGCCATTTCTCTTATCTACCTTTACTCTCATTCCTAGACACTGCTTTACACAACCCATGTCTTTAATTTTAAACATTGATGACAGATTTTCTTTTAGTTTATCAGTTTCAGAAGAATTATTAGAAAAAATAAAAAAATCGTCCACATATAAAGCAATTACAATTTTGACATGACTACTAATCTTGGTATATAAACAAGGTTCCAACTGCGACCTTTTAAAACCAATTGATTGTAAGAAATCATTAACTCTTTGGTTCCAGGCTCTCGATGCCTGCTTCAGACCATAGATCGCCCTTTTTAGTTTGAGGACTTTATTATTAATATTATCACATTGAAAACCTACTGGTATTTTCATATAAACAGTCTCATTTAAAAAACCATTAAGAAAAGCAGTTTTTACATCAAGGTGGGTTATATCAAGTTTCAACTGAACGGCCAAAGCAAACAAAAGTCTTAAGGACGAGTGTCTCAACACAGGAGAAAAGGTTTCATCAAAATCAACTCCTGGTTTTTGAGCGAACCCTTTTGCTACTAACCTTGCTCTGTACCTTTGGCTGTTATCACTGTCTACCTTGCGTTTAAACACCCACTTACATGGAACTATAGTGTTACTAACTGGCAAGTCGACAACCTCCCACGCTTCACTTTCCTCGAAGGATTTAAGTTCATCGTCCATGGCTGCCTTCCACTGATCACCCTCAGGGCCATTGAGGACCTCTTCAAGACTAATTTCAGCATAGTCCACTTCACTACGCACATCACAGCTAGCAAGACCGTACTTCTCTGGCACCTTGCGAGTACGGTGCGAACGCCCTAGCACTACTGGATCCACTACTGGTGATTGAGCAGGTTCAAAAAACTCGTCGTCCTCAGAACTGCCTGTCACTTCTGGACTCTTCTGGTTCATATCCGAAACCTCTGCTATTTTCGTTGCTTCTGGTGTCCTCACGTCCTCCTCCTCTGGTTTCACACTCGAAACTTCCTCTGTTTCTGGTACCTGGCAATATTCTATATCTTCTACCGTTTCCTGGCTTTGTCTGAACTTCAACAGCAACTTCTCTTCTTTTATTTCTAAGTCACTGATTTCTCCAGATATACTCACAGGGTAGACCTCACTCTCCTCCTCAATCACAACAATGTCCCGACTAGTTGTGATGGTATTGTTGTTGGGATTGTAGACTCTGTAGCCCTTGACGTTATCTGGATAGCCGACTAAGATACATTCCTTTGCCTTTTTGTCCCACTTGAGCCTTTTTTCTTTTGGTATGTGTACCATCACTTTGCTTCCAAAGATGCGTAGATGACTGACGTCTGGTTTCGTACCTGTCCACACTTCAATCGGTGTTCTGTTATTTAATCCTGATGCCAAGGACCTGTTTCTCACATGAACTGCAGTACTCACTGCTTCTGCCCAAAACTTCTTTTCTAGTTTTGCATCAAATAACAAACATTTCGCTTTCTCTACCACTGTACGGTTAAGCCTTTCACACAAGCCGTTCTGTTGAGGTGTATACGCATTAGTCTTCTGATGTATTATACCACACTGCTCTAAGTATTGATCAAATTGCTTATTGCAAAACTCTAATCCGTTGTCCGTCCGAAGAAACTTCAGCTGTTTATCAGTTTGGTTTTCTACCATTGCCTTAAATGTTTTAAAAATATTGAAAACTTGATCTTTTGTTTTGAGAAAATAAACAAAGGCCATCCTGCTGTGATCATCGACGAACAACAAAAAATATCTTGATCCACCAATGGACTTCGTTTCCATTGGTCCACAAATATCTGCATGTACAGTATGAAGCAAGCCATCGCTTCTGTTACCAGTGTGGGAAAATGGTAACCGTGCCTGTTTTCCCTCACAGCACACAGTACAGTTCCTTTGGTAAACTTCAGTTTTATCTTTGTATGACATGCCAATAACAGCCCCTTCTTTCATTTTATCAAGGTCACTGCTGTTTAGATGTGCAAATCTCCTATGCCACACACGTCCTGATGCTGGTGTAAACAGACAATCAACTTCCTTGACATTCAGTTTGTAAACACCTTGAACCAAATCTGCCGTCGCAACTAATTCATTTCTCTGATTATAAATCAAACAGCGACTATCATTAAAGGTCACTTTATTGCCTTTCTTTATGAGCTGGCTAACTGACAACAGGTTTGTAGCCAGGCTAGGCACGAACATTACTCCTGTGACTGGTATCTCGAATTCCGTATTATTTGCCACTGTTGTGATCTGAATGTCTCCACAACATTCTACAGGAATCTTTGATTTATCAGCAATAACTATCTCTGTGACACAAGGTTCAGTCGAAACATTTTTTAACCAATGTTTTTTTGTTGTTAGATGCATGCTAGCGCCCGAGTCTATGTACCAATCTGTAGTGTTGAATTTTGCACTAAGAAATATCGCACTAAAAGCATTTGATTGTGTCTTATTCTGATTTAAATTACACTGATTCTTGTAGTGCCCGGTCTGTTTACATTTGTAACACTTGACATTTTTTACATTTGACTTTGACGTTTCTGGCGTACTGACATTAGCTGCATTCACACTGTGCTTTTTGTGCTGCCAACTTTTAGAAGCAAACGCACTCTGCTGACTGTCACTAATTTCACTTTGATTATCCATGTCGAGTAATTTCGATTTAATGGAGTCTGTCGTTATGTCAATTCCCGAATGCTCAATAGCCATTATCATGGGCGAAAACTTCTCAGGCAAACCTGCCAATAATAACGAACCAACCCACTCATCACTGATTTTAAAGCCTGTATTATTCAATCTCTGGCTTATTTCAACAATAGCAGTCACATACTGAGCCATGGATTCACAATTTTCTCGTCTTACCGAAATCAAATTGCGCAACAATCCAATTCTTCTCATGAAGCCGGTGTCATCAAACATTTTTCTGAGCTTAATCCATAAATTTTTGGCACTGTTTTCACTTTTAATATGCACAAAAAGTCCCGGATCGATCGTGAGAATGATTTTTGCCCGCGCCTTTGCGTCGTTTGATTCGCCATCTTCCTTGAGGCACGTTTCCATTCCTTCCAAAATCAGGAAATTTTCGACAGCAAACGCCCATTCTTCATAGTTTTCTCGCCCTTTCAGCTTAGGGATGCTCGCAATGTAGTTTGTAGCCATTATTTACTCGTATAATCACTTTTTTTACTTTATAATCAATTAGCCCATAACCTATTGTAATGAAACGCTTAGTTGCTGACAACGAACTGAACTTTATTAAAAAGTGTTTACTATACAGAAAACATAGAGGGCGCCACCATACTCATTTTGTTACGTTCAACAGTTGCGTTAATTGTGTGCATCTGAAAAAAATACAACTGAATAGTTCACCACCAAAGAGTAGCATAGAGCGTTGTCAGCGGCAAAGCCAGGTCACCTGACATTCATAAATTAGAACCGGCTTCAGAAAAATAAGATAAAAAGAAAAATGAAGAAGGAGAGGAAAGGAATTAGAAAAAGAAGGAATAAAAAGGAGATTTGAGTAACATAACTATAGGTAGGTATACTGCTTCTGTTTGTGTTGCACCACGTCATTTTCACACATTTGAGAAAATGCTGGGAAAGGTGGAAAAAGTTAGCAAGAATTGGAAAAATATTTTTAAAAAAACCGCCTTGAAAAAAGTCGGAAAAATGTTGGGCAAAGTCGGGAGAGTATCAGGTTAAGACGAAAAACTCAGAAAAATGTTGAGACAGTGTGTGGGCATAAATTTAAAGAGTATAAACTCACTTTAAAGTACTCAAATGAAACTTGATACCAGTTCTGAACGCTTCGTCATATTTTATTTCTTTCTCTTGTTGACTGAGCGATTCATCGTCAAAGATTGCGTTGATGCTGTAGAAATAGCTGCAGAGGTTCTTGTATTGATGACTGAGGCAGGTGGTTAACAGGATGATAACTATATAGGCCGCTGATAGTGACCGGATTGCGTACACCCACCAAAGTAAATAGGCAATGACTCTGATCACGCCAGCAGCTTGACTTCTATCTTCCACATCTGGCCAGGCAGTAATGATTGTGACGAAGTTTGCATCTGAAATCAACATCGTCATTAATATTGTAATACTCCTTAGGCTTTTTTGTATGAATTTTATAGTTTATGACTTTAGTAAATTATATATGTGCATGTGATTCGGTGCAACTTATAAAGTGTATCATGATCTGCAAAATGTATCCGGAACTCTATACACATTAAAGTACGTAGTGGGGAGTGTCCTTATTTGAGGCTACAGTCTAGAAATTGGCTGGCGGTCGCTCAAGATTGGGAATATTTTTGCTGGTAGGAACATTTCAGGGTTCATTAAAATCTGTCGCCAATTATTTTTGCTTTGGAGTTAATCTGATACGGCAATGTTTGTTTATAGACGAGCTCGTATTTTAATGGCAGTGTGCTCTATTTTCTACTTTATCGTAACTTATGTGAAATCCACCAATCAGCACTGGGCCCGCTCAGTGAACCATGGCCCGTGCCGTACATCCTTGTGCAAGGAAAGGCCTGTGCCTGTGCTGGTACTATTATTTATTCTGTTCCTGTGCCTCAACAGTGGGATCGTTAATAGGCTGATGAAACTTGACAAACCTTTCGTAAAAACATTCAATGTGTTCCCGACACCGTAGAAAATCAGGGCGGAGATAACAAAAACCGTGAACAACATAGAGTTAAACTTAGCCAGTTTTATCATCTGCTTTTCCACTTCTTCGTCATTGAAGGGCTCCTTCAGCTCCACAGTCAGACAATATGCAACTTTTCTCACTTTGTCCTGGTGGTGAGAAATGATATGCACGAAAGTGTACACAAGTGGATGTATCATCGAGTAAATTGCTCTGTTGGATTTCTGTTCATCGGTCAAGTTGTCTTGGGTGAAGTAAGAAAATAGTTCAGATGTATAGTATACCCAGAGAATTATGTTCATAAGTTTCACTGCGTAATGATGGAATACCTGGACAGATTTAGGTATGTGGGAGTCTTCGTACCAGAAGTTAGGTGCGCCCAGAGCATATGCTATTTTGCTGTACTGAAAGTAATAATATTGAGCCTTATTTAGTATTTTCTTTTTATTATTAGTCATCGTGACTGAGGTGGTGATTGCGAATGAAATTCTACCATACGGACTTCTGATTTATAAAGACATATCTACTAGAAAATAATTCATTTTCTCATTACTTAAATATTAAGTAATTATACGATTTCGTCAGACTGTAATTTTATTAAATTATAAAGTAACTTTTGTTTCAGAAGTTAATCCTTTCAAGAAAGTAAATGTAAGTACGTAAGTATATAATTGGTCTTAGGAAAAAAATAATGTATTCCGTAGATGGGTAAGTATGTAATTATCTTGTAGTTTCAAAGAAATAACTTGGAATTGGGGTCAAAACTTTCGAATCGGGCTGAGCAATATTCGTATAGAGTTGTTTCTACCCTACTGTAACGGAAATTGTAAAAAAAAACTGGCCAAGACTGTATCGGGCATGAAATTATTCAGTAGCCGTTTTATCAGAAAAAGATATTTTGTGAAAGACTATTAAATACGGTTTAACATCATCTTGAATTTCGTCAAAATAAAAATTTATGTGTGACATAAAACACCAAATAGACAGAACCTAATGTGATACATCCTAGTAATAATGTCTATGTAAAGCGTGTGTAATTACACACGCTCTGATCCCATTTGACTCCAATGCGACGACGCTGGTCTGTCCATATTTATCGGAGTCACTAGTATTGTTTTTGATGTTTCTCGACACCTGTATCGAGAAAAAATTAAAATTATGAAATAACTAATAATAATTATTATTTATTTTCAGGCAACAAATGATATAGCTAACTATACAAAAGGCCCAGGCTAACTATACAAAACACAAGGCTAACAATACAAAAGGTTATCTATACATAACTTATAAGCAATCTTTTAAAAGTAAATTTTATTGGGATGACTTATTCAGATAATTTTTCGTGGCCATTTCTCTGTAACTACGGGAAATCACCCGACTACTCGACTAATGCCATATCATCAACTACACTACCCTTACATCTCATACTTTTTTCCTATGACAGACTAAAACATCTACCAGTATATATTAGTAGTTACCCCACCTCGCATAAAAACGTCTCATAACACCAAACAAGTTTGTTTTAATCCCATGCTTCCCCTATACGGTAACTCGACCCGCCCGTCCGCTAGTTTTTCGTCCGTCCGTCTGTGCGGAGGAAGTTTCCGGAATCTTATAAACGACACCTGCTCTCGGCTCGGATCAACGCAAAAAATGTTTGACGTTGTATTAGGAACTTTCCACCGATATTATACAACACCTACTATACGAGGTAGCCATAGAAAGTGTAATGGAAGAGCATGTTAATATACTAGAGTAGTTTCCAAGTATCAAATATTAAATGCATAGCATACCATAACAGTCACATCGATAATCCTCGAGAGGGTAGACAAAGGAACCACCTTCAGCATAGGTAGTTCCCATTTTTTGCCGTAAGATTTGATGGAAAAATGTATTTAACATTTAAAAAAAATTAAGAAATAGACAAATATGAAAACCGAATTAAAATTAGTTAAAGAAAAATTAGACGGTAGAAAGAAACGGCAATAGAGAATTATGACGTCAATTGCCTTACAAGCAGGTCCTGGTCCCATATAAAGGACTGTTTTGCTAAAAAGGGATAGAGCACCTCTCCAGTATTAACTTTTTTTATTTTTTTATAATAGCCTATAGGCTGTCCCACTCCTCCTTTCCATTTTTCCCTATCTTCGGCGTCCTTATACCATCCTTTTTGGAAGTGATGGGTATCGTCCTTCCACCTACGTATTAACTTTAATCATTAATATATCTGATGTTAATTGATATATCGAAAAATGAATTT
Source organism: Hofmannophila pseudospretella (assembly GCA_947369225.1). Classification (NCBI taxonomy): domain Eukaryota; kingdom Metazoa; phylum Arthropoda; class Insecta; order Lepidoptera; family Oecophoridae; genus Hofmannophila; species Hofmannophila pseudospretella. Next base: position 14,548,985 of record OX376318.1, on the reverse strand, counting down.
AAGATCCTTCTTCAGGATGTCCAATAAGCTGATTGATGGAATTAAAAAAAAGTCACATACCCTATTCCTTTGTGTTGGATCTTGGGTGTAATCGACTTGACAGTTAAGACTTTACGTCTCACTTCACTGCAGGGTAGGAATTTCGGTGCGTTCGATGACCTCGCAGGGCAGCTCTGTAGCGAGCTGTTGTTGTGTGGCGACACCACGGACCCGAGTGCTCCAGAGTCGGTCAAGACCCTCGTCTCCAGCCTGCCCTCACCGGCCGGTCGGAGTGGAAAACCAAGGGGGCCTGCAGGACTCTTGCTTATAGCTTGCCTTAACTGGCCGTCCAGAGTGGAGTCGCTAGAGATGCGCTAAAGCTATAATGCTCGGGGTGGAAGCGTTAAAGGCATGAAGCCTGTAGCGCTTAGTAAAACTGCAGCACGCCTCTCTACACCCCCTCAGCTGCTTACACTTTCTACGCCATAGCTCTGGATAGTGATGACACGAGACTTAAGGGAGCCTAAATATTAAAGACGTTTCTTGCAACTTATGGTAATCCACCGCATTTGCACCCCAAGTTTTGAGGCATTGTCTCTTCCATTGATCAGTATCCATGTGTCCTATTACTAACTCCTGATGCGATACGGTAAGCCCAAGCCACGACCCACTTCCAAACAATTACTTCCAATTGCTGAGGTCCACGGGATTGAGTTAAAAACATATTTAAGTTTGAGAACACGGAGATGACGGAATTAAACATTGTACCGCGACTAGTTCATCTTGGTCTGAAACTCTACCAGGCAGAAATCAAATACGGGGAACGAATCAATTTACATGAAATTAAAAAAACTAAATATGGTAACGTAACTTGATGGCACTTTTTAGTATCGGAGGCTAAAGATAAAGATAAATTTATTTGTTCAAAGATCTATTTAAATTTATGTAACGTCCAAAAAACCTTAAAGTTAAGTCTTTATTAAAATACATGCTATGTCTTTCTACGCCATAGCTCTAGATAGAGATTACATGAGACTAAGGAAGCCTTAAACCCTTTTTTGACATATTATGACATGGCAATTTTTTTCGTAAGCTATGTGTTGCTCTACAGTCATTCATCGTTTCACGCATGCTCACCATTGGGGTCGTCGGCTCTGTATATTAAAATCTATGAGTAACTCTATCAATCTGATACAAACCTGTACAGCCTTGGGATCTTCAAGGCCAGAGTGAATAGGCATTTACTGGACCCGCATGCTCCATCGTCGACCTCATCGTCGCTTACCATCAGGCGAGATCGAGGTCAAATGCGGGTTTAGTTATACATTAAAAAAAAAAAACTGATATTTAAATGTCAGTCTAGGACGACCACATTTTTTCCTTCCACTCACTAAGAGAGTAAGAGTCTTGATTGACAATTTAGTTAGGCTAAAAATCCTAATGTTATATTATACTTCGTACGGGATTTGGCGATGTCTAACATTCAGCATTAATTCGAATCCAAATGAAAATTGCCGGATTCCGATATTGGAATCCTGCAATAATCATATAAAATTTGAATTTCAAATATCGAGACATTCGAAGGATTCGAATCCGAAGCTTCGAATCCCATAGTAAGTATATAGAATAAGTGTCAACATAAAGTATTGTTGATTCAGATTGCTTCACTATTCGAATACCTGGATACATTCCCGACTTCCAAGATACAGGTTTCGATCTAGTTTGTAAGTCAGAGGTCCTATTATTGTGCCTTAATACCCATTATTCCATCTGGCTCCTTAAGCATTTTATTCGTGTAAACCACCTAAAGTATCAAGACCGTTAGACAGCAAAGAGCAATAAAAGCAGGTAAATTTTCGAAGCGAGTGGTCTAAAGTTTTTAATTCGATCAGTGTCCCCTCTGCGTAGCGGCCCCATATTCTTTGCCCCCCTCATCTGTGATCAACTGATCAAAAGCCCTCTTTGAATGGTTAAATAATTAATCAATTAAAGTAGAAAAAGATTCAATCTTTCTAAATAGAAAATAATAAATAATAATATAATATTATCCGTGACGCTGATGATACTTTGCAGGGAGGGATACTTCCACAAGCCTTGCCTGTACATCGGATACGACCACGACAAGTTTCAACGGAGATAAAAGTGGTCGCAAGAAGAACTATATGAGTTGATGTTTTGCTACTATAAAGCTAAGTCGGAAGGATCAGGATATATTAAACGGTTAGAAAAGCTATTTAAAGACAATGCAGAAGCAGGCAGCTATCCACGCGGCAACAATAGTCAGCAAAGTATTAGAAGACACAGTTTTTGTTAACAGGGACTCCGACCCTCCTCTTCCCTGAAGGTTTCGGGGAGGGAGGTCGGATAACTACCGGTTACTTTTAATCGAGGCTCTTAGAGAAATAAATATAATATTAAATAATAGCTTGAGAAAAAGGTGTCGTGAATACTTTTAAATGTAGATCCCAAATCCTGAAGAATGAGAATGTATGAGATTCTATAGTATCAAAGGTAATAATAGTACTGGTAAATGTAAGAGATTCTATAGTACTAAATGTAATAATACTACTCGTAAATGTATGAGATTCTATAGTACTAAATGTAATAATAATACTCGTAAATGTATGAGATTCTATAGTACTAAATGTAATAATACTACTCGTAAATGTATGAGATTCTATAGTACTAAATGTAATAATACTACTCGTAAATGTATGAGATTCTATAGTACTAAATGTAATAATACTACTCGTAAATGTATGAGATTCTATAGTACTAAATGTAATAATACTACTCGTAAATGTATGAGATTCTATAGTACTAAATGTAATAATACTACTCGTAAATGTATGAGATTCTATAGTACTAAATGTAATAATACTACTGGTAAATGTATGAGATTCTATAGTACTAAATGTAATAATACTACTCGTAAATGTATGAGATTCTATAGTACTAAATGTAATAATACTACTCGTAAATGTATGAGATTCTATAGTACTAAATGTAATAATACTACTGGTAAATGTATGAGATTCTATAGTACTAAATGTAATAATACTACTCGTAAATGTATGAGATTCTATAGTACTAAATGTAATAATACTACTCGTAAATGTATGAGATTCTATAGTACTAAATGTAATAATACTACTGGTAAATGTATGAGATTCTATAGTACTAAATGTAATAATACTACTGGTAAATGTATGAGATTCTATAGTACTAAATGTAATAATACTACTCGTAAATGTATGAGATTCTATAGTACTAAATGTAATAATACTGTTACTAAATGTATGAGATTCTATAGTACTAAATGTAATAATACTGTTACTAAATGTATGAGATTCTATAGTACTAAATGTAATAATACTACTCGTAAATGTATGAGATTCTATAGTACTAAATGTAATAATACTACTCGTAAATGTATGAGATTCTATAGTACTAAATGTAATAATACTACTCGTAAATGTATGAGATTTTATAGTACTAAATGTAATAATACTACTCGTAAATGTATGAGATTCTGTATGTAATAATACTGTTACTAAATGTATGAGATTCTACAACCAACGATATCGTTATCGTCTAATGTGAAAACGTGTTATTATTTACTTTAACAAAAACTTAAATTATTTATAAAATTTTCATTCAAATAAATTATTACAAAATTAATTAAATTAAATTACGTAAGTACATGTCAAATCTCTAGGTTTCGTCAATAAAAAATATATTTAAAAAAAAAAAGACTTATGAAAAGCCTTAGTCAAAAATTCCGCCAACTAATCTAATATTGTCAGAGTTCAGGTCGCGAATTATAAGGTAAAAGTAAAGTAAAATACGCTTTATTGCACAAATATAAAACAACAAACAAGAGATAGAAAAGGAAATAGTGAAGTACAATTTTGGCGGCCTTATCGCTAATAGCGATCTCTTCCAGGCAACCTAAGGTACTTATTTCAATTTCATTTATTTAATACCATGTGTTTTACAGTCAAAATCAAAACGCCAACATTTATAATTAATTTATTCATGCATAATCATGAGTTACATACAGATCTTATTATGTACAATTATTTAGTCCCAACATGATTAACCATCATTATTCATCAGCAGCCCACTCTAGTCCACTGCTGGACATAGGCGTCTCCCAGGGCGCGCCATTGTGCCCGATCTTCGGCTCTTCTCATCCAGTCGTTGTCAGACACCATGCTCAGATTTTCGCTCCATTTAGCAGGGGCGCGTCCCACACTACGTTTGCCCAAACGCCAACACGAAATACAGTTTCACACTATGACGTCCACGACACCATAGGTACATAGCCAACTCTAGTCCACTGCTGGACATAGGCGTCTCCCAGGGCGCGCCATTGAGCCCGATCTTCGGCTCTTCTCATCCAGTCGTTGTCAGTCACCATGCTCAGATCTTCGCTCCATTTAGCAGGGGTGCGTCCCACACTACGTTTGCCCAAACGCCAACACGATATACAGTTTCACACTATGACGTCCACGACACCATAGGTACATCGTATCGAAGTCGTGTCGGTGTCGTTATTGTTAAAAGTGAAAACGCCCCAAAAGTAGAAGACCTGTTCTAGCTCTAAATTACGATGAAGAAGATACGAGTGATTTCCATTGAATTTTAGCACAATATGCATTTTAAAAACTAAATTTCATACTCACTTAATGACACACAGAATGACACAGATATGACAACCTTTTAATGGTTAATACTTGCGGTTGTTGGTACTTGGTGAAACTTGTAGTACATGATTAGACTTAAATAATATACTGTTTCACGGGTTTTTATTGTATTTTATTAATTACGACCGGTTTCGTTTACACACCTTCTTATAAACAAATACCTGAAGATGTGTAAACGAAACCGGTCGTAATTAATAAAATACAGTAAAAACCTGTAATACAGTATATTATTTGAGTCTAATCATGTATTGTATTTATCTTAAAGTAACTAAAACCGTTACAAGATACGTCATTAACAGCAGTATTAAATATACTCAAACAATATTTTTTTATTTTTTTATAGATCAATTTAGAGGCTTTGGTACACGACAAGGTGACCATGTCAGCCTCGTTAGAGTCACTAAGAAAAGGGAAAGAGAAGCTCAAGTATTATTAAAAGTCAGCCCTCACTTTGAGAGCTAACTTAGCAAACAACAGTAAGTGTTTCATATTATCAGATAAGGGCTGACTTAAAATAATATTGAGCCTCCCATTTTGGAGCTTATTGAGGCCAAATTTTTTCCTCTCAAATTTCCCCAGGTCACACTCCATTAGGAGGTTAGGGAGGTATTCTATTGTGTTGCAGTTGGTACAAAACGGTGATGCAGCTCTTCCCACCAAATGCAAAAACTTATTTAACGGAACGTGACCCGAGCGTAATCTAAAAGCCAAGACAAGTAGCTCCCTACCGAGGCTGGCACAGTCAAACCATGGAGCCCAGGCTGGCATGTAATTAAGTGTATTGTACCAAAACCCCTTCACTTTAGCTAATTCCTCATATTGGTCTCTCCAGCGAGACATACAGGCAGCCCTCGCATTCGGAATGTACTCAGGTCCAAGCGGATCTAGATGCATTTCAACACCCTCAGAAATGGCTAAATTCGCGTAATTCAAACTATATAAAATTACAAGTTTTAGTTATAGTGTAACTTAATAAATGGCCATAGATGATATAACAACCTTTTAAGTTACCTCCAATATCCATAAAAGTCTTGAGAAGCAATTTCCGAAACACATAAACGTTCCTCAAAAGCCTCTTCCAATAAATCTAACTACCTCTCCCCACCTGTCGCCTCTTCCCCCCTTCAGTCCCTTCTAAACCCCATAAACACGCCATAACTGATGATATAGGGCGGACCAACGATAACGTCAAACTCATAAAACTTATGAATTGATGAACAAAGAAACATTGGTGGAAGACGCATCAAGCTTTACTCTATGGAACTCTGTCGCAATGCGTTTTTATTATGATACCTTGATACAGGAAATGTGTCAAATAACTTAAAGCGACAAAGTACTAAAGGGTAAAAATAAAAAAACAAAATTAAAAATAATGTATTGTCTATAACACGTCATAAAGAAAATGGTACGAGATTGGGTTAGTGCTCTTGATTACGAGGGCACGGAGAAACTTTTAAAGGTAACACAATAATAATAATAAACACACACACACATATAGTAGGATAACTGGTTGGTCACTAATTTTATTAAGTTTAATGTAACATATGCTTAAGTTCCTACTCCACTGTAATCTTACCGCACAAATAAACTATTCTTATTGTACATATTATACATAGGTACTATGCACAAAATCTATGGGAAACAGGAAACACATAAACAGGAAAATACAGTTTCAAATTGAAGTATACAAAGGCGGCCTTATTGCTCGGAGTGATCTCTTCCAGTCAACCTTGAACTGCCACGATCCACCTGCATGTGGTTAGTAGTAGGGATGTTACGGAGGTGGATTTACTCGAACCGGAGTCGAAACCGAAGATTTTAAATTTGATTTATCGGAGTAGGAATCGGAATCGGAGGCGGGAGGTAGAAGAGAGATGTTCAGAAGAAATTCAAATTTTAAACCGTTTTTTAATTTTTATATATAGTTGAACTGGCCCATTTTTTTTATGATGACGTTTGCGGCTATAAAACAACATGTTTCTTTAGAGAGTAGTGTACAAATATATAAATAATAATAGAAAGGAAGAAAAACAATTATTTAATATTGCAAACATTATTAAACTTAAAACATATTTGAATTTATAAAACAATGCATTTTTTTATTTTTTTTATGTATGACTAAACTCGCATAAATGTATTCCTACACTATTTAATAAAATATTGCTATTTGAATATGTTTGCCCACAAATCTTCGGCATAACGTCCGATTCAAAATTATCGGAGCCGAAGTCTGAGTCGGAGGTGTAAAATCAATCGGAAGTTCCGACCTTTCGGAGTCGGAGTCGAAGCTCCGTAGCATCCCTAGTTAGTAAGTACATTTTGTACGGCGAACACATGCAGGGATGTATGATAAAAACAGTACTTATTAAATAAAGGCTAGTTTCCACCAAGCGTAGCGAAGCGGTACAAAATAAATCTTCCGGCGAATAAAATGAAAAATAAACCGTGCTGCAAGTAATAAGTGTCAAAATACAGTAGTTAATTCTTTCGCGAGGTGCTCTGACTAACGAGCCTCGGTGTGAAACATTGCTCGGAGCCTGAGCAACACCAGTAGCTGTACTATCAACGAGCTATGCGAAAAAGGAGATTGTTCGTGAAACGAACGTCTCTCGAGTGGCCTGAGGCAGTAGCTGGGGCGCAAATGTCAAAAGTTCAAATATGTTTTCTGTGATCTGTCATCTCAAAGGACGCGACAAGAATTGTGCAACGTATTCCCTATTTTAAAATAACTAGTTGCTGATTACACGTTTATTGTATTAGTTTTTGCATTTTTCAAGAGTTTTTTATTATGTATTTTTGTCATGTATTTTTATGTGTATGTATACTTGATTTGAAATATTTGTGTCTTCGAAATGATAAAGGCACGTATTGGAAATCAGCGCTGTCGATTTCGTCCACAGCATGAGCTCGCTCTCTCTCTTGCGACAAATTGTTCATGCAGGTACAGTGTGTGTACGTCAAGATATGTAGCTATAATACGTATTTGTGTGCAATGAAATTAAGAGCGTCGGTGGCGTCGTGGCTTGGACGTCGGTCTCCCATGCGGGAGGTCCGAGTTCGAAACCAGGCATTGCCATGTACCAATGAGTTTTCGGTATTTTCGAAAGACTTACGTCCATTTACATGTTTTTTTTGCGTTGTCGGTGAAGGATAATATCGTGAGAAAACCTGCACACTGAGATAACCAGTGTGTGATATGGGGAAAGCAATGGCAAACCACCCCATTAAATCTGCCACGAGAGTCGTTCTATGTGATTAATTCCTTAGAATGATCACGACCCTCAGCAATGAGAAAAATGACTTAGAAGATTTGTATTTATATACGTTTCATTTCTAAACCGGACTTAGATAGAGTCCCTCAAGTGCCGGTGATTACGTTTGCTCTCGTACGCTTCTAACCGAAACAGTAAAGCAATTATTGCAGCTTTGTGGCAGAAATTGGTAAAAGACTGGTATCTCCCCAGACTCTGCACAAATACCACCTTCCTTTCTTACTCGTGACTATGAAGCGATCCTATCTGTGGATATTTTTCTTGCTCATACCGCTTGGCTTCCTCGCTCAGCTATGGTGGAAAGCCACCCTAATACGCGGACACACCGCTCGGAAGCAATAAATAAGCGTAGAGACAACACCTTGTTAGCTCTAAATAATTAACTGCGGAAAAATAAAGCTAAGAGCCTTTGCTGTAACCAACACGCCGCTGGTCTAACTCCTAAACCTGTGCGTATAGTTTTTCATGGGATTATAAGATATATAAAATTAGACTTGAAGTCATTTTATTTTATTTAATTTATTTAGAGAACCAACAGTTATTATTAAAACAAATTAACCATACTTAATAATCTAAACATAAGCCAATTATAGGTGTTCCTAAAGTAGCCTTACATATTTCAATATAAATACGGTATTTTATTGTACATATTAATTGTGCATTCTAAATTGCGAAAGTTGTTAGTGAGGAGAAATAGGTGTGTGTGTGTTGTCATTATCAACACTTAAAATAAATGTAGTGTAAATTCGAATGTTGCATTGGCAATACCGCTCAATCTGGACTCGAACCCAGAGCCGTAGAAATTATATATTTAAAACGTTAAGTTGGACAGCTGTCAGAACTGTGAGATCGTTGGCGTGATATGTTTGGTTAAGTTGAAAAATGTAATAGTATTCAGAAACTGTGAATTAGGAAAGGTTTATTAGTGTGGAGCAATAAATTATAGCTTACCGTGTGCAGAATTTAACAGGATGAAGGACGTGGGACTCACGGGAAATAAAAATTCCCATGTTACAATTAATGACCAGATGGTCATTTCAATTGGACTTTGGAAAATACCCCGAATGACATATTATGCAATAATTTTGTACAGACTCTGTACATTATTCAAAAGCACCCATTTTGACAGCAGAAAATGACCGAAACATTTTTCGCATAATATGTAATTCGGGGTAATTTCCAAAATCCAATTGAAATGACCAACTTTGTTGAGTTAATACAACAAATCAACAAATCTGTGCTGACCCGAAATACTGCTTTATACTGACGTTAGTAACTGCAGTCAGTATAGACCTTTACCATCTTTGCGTAGAAATATGCAACTTGGTCTTAACTTTACTGAAACGAAAAATTAAGTTTATCAGTTTCCTACCGCTCCGGCACAAAAGCTTTCTTACATCTCGTGTCATCTCCATCTAGAGCTATGGCGTAAAAAGGGATAAAATGTATTTTAATGAAGACTTATCTTTTAGAACGTTTCGTCGTTTCTTTCAACTATATTGTAAGTAAAGGTAAATAAACATCTATTTCATTAGGAAATTGCCATATGCGTGGTGTGACTATAAAAGGTGTAGTAGATTGGAAAAGTTTGTCTTAAAAGTAGTGTTCGGAAGAGTTTGAAGCGCCATTCATGAAGCGAGGGTATCCCCGAGTGAAGGGGTTGCCAGGTGAATGATAATGGCAGTTTGAGAGTAAAGTCAAGTAAAGTAAAATACACTTTATTGCACAAATAGAAAACACAGACAAAACATAGAAAAGGAAATAGGGAATTACAATTTAGGCCTTATCGCTGAGTGAGATCGCTTCCAAGCAACTTTCGGGCAGAGGAAATGATTTCGAGCATATGATATAAATATAATAATATTAATAATATTATATAAATTTCTGAGCATAATTATATTCAAAACAAATGTTATGCCTTGAAGGTAAGATCGCGGGAAAGAGTGGTCCAGGACGCCCTCGGCGTAAATAACTGGATGATATCAAGGAGTGGACCGGACTGAGCTACCGTGATCTGAAAGACGCAGCATGGGATCGCAAGCATTCGCAAGATTTTGCCTATGATGATGACAATTTTTATAGGAGCATTCTATTTATGGTCCTGAATCCTCACGCACATGCCTCTTTCCCCCCCCCCCCCCCCCCCCCCCCCCCCCCAACACTATATTCATAATTTATATTTATCTGAAGAGACTGGCCGTCACAACACAGGGTATCCTAGTGTGGGAGCCACACACAAATCTGAGAAAATGTAAAAGATACTGTCTGCATTAATTATTTTATTTTATTTTTTATTTTATTTTCTTTATTTTCATTTAAGAAAAGGAAATTTGTAAACGTATAGACAATGCCTGGAAGAGCTACTGGTCAATGAAAGATCTAATGAAGGGTAGCCTTCCACTGTCGCTCAAGCGAAAACTCGTCGACATGTGTATCTTGCCCATCCTAACCTACGGTGCTCAGGCATGGTCGCTGACAAAACATCAAAAGTCCGAACTCAAGGTTTGCCAGCGTGCTATGGAGCGTAGCATACTCAACGTGAAAAGGACGGATCGCGTCAGGAACACGACCCTGCGCTCCAAAACACGCATTGCTGATGCAATTACCAAAGCATCTCTATTGAAGAGGGACTGGGCAGACCACGTGTGCCGCATGCATCCGGAAAGGTGGGCAAAGATCGTCATGCACTGGATGCCACAAGACGGACAGCGGCGCCGAGGCAGGCCCAGGCGTAGGTGGAAGGACGATATCGACCACTTCCAAAAAGGATGGTATAAGGACGCCGAGGATAGGGAAAAATGGAAAGGAGGAGGGGAGGCCTTTGCCCAGCAGTGGGACAGTCTATAGCAGGGGTTCCCAAACTTATTTTGTCTACCGCCCACTTTGAGAAAAACATATTTTTAGCGCCCCCATTTTTTCCCCTACTTAAAAACGACTATAACTTCAAATTAAATTAATTAATTATTGTGAGCTATATTAGCGGAGATTACACATTAATTCTAAACGAGACTTTTACTATAATTCGCAAGAGTTAACTTGAAACCTGAGCGCAGTCGGTAATACACAACGGCGCTCAGGTCTCAAGTTAACTCTTACGGGCTACACCTGCCAATGAGAATTTGTAGTTGAGAGTCGAGAGCTCATGCAGTCGGTGTCTAAGAGGCCTCTTAGCTAAATGAAATTACAAATCACCCCCCAAGCCTCTACACAACGCCCCCATTTTTTTTCTGGGTCTCTTACCGCCCCCCTTTAGGCCTGCAGCGCCCACAAGGGGGCGTTATCGCCCACTTTGGGAAAGGCTGGTCTATAGGCTATTAAAAAATAATCGTATAGTGTAAAATTAGTGTTGTAAGCAACGACCTCAAACATAGATACCGTTGCTTGTAAGTATTTCATTTTCTTACAGTAATTAAAATCAAAACAACCCTCGACTGCTCACGATCCATAATAAAATGCTAAACCATTTTCAGCTCCCCATTTTAATTATTTTCGCAAATATACACTGCGTTGCAAATAAACGGCACACGTCCAAACATCACCTGCGGGAGGTCGTCGCGACGAATAAATTTAGCGGAGACACATTTGTTTGCCCGCCAGTGTATCGCCGGGAATATACACTCGAGATTTTGCTGTTTAATTATTGGAACGCTCTCTGAATTGTTATGGGATTACAAATAATACACTTGTGTTAATAATTTTATAAGACTTTGTTGGTTGGATTTATTATAAACGGTAAGAGTCTAACTCATTTATATAAGGTGCCTCTAGACCCCAAAAAAATGTATCCTTCGTTCAGCAGTATTTCTGAATATCTCGGACAAGAATAAAAATTAAAAAAAGTAAGTAATACGTTTATTTCCCACACAGCAATGACCGAAACAGTTATAATTATAATAAAATAATTATGTAGTCAAAGGTAAACATATCGAAATCATGTCTGATGGTCTGCTGTTGTTGTGAAAAGGGCCTCAACTCAGCTTATTGCTGCAGACAAGAATGCCTCCAGCGCTGGTATTCTGTTGGACCATGACCGATGGCTGGCCAAAACCTGTCCTAGAGGACAAAGATACGACACAAATAAATTTAATTGAAAATAGGTAGTATTAATAAGTGATAAATATATATATATATATACCTACATTTACCATGACACATAAATGATAAAAAAAAATATATATATCGTAAATAAATAAATATACACAAATAAAACAAATAAACAAAAACAAAACTTTCCGAGTAGCGATTCACAATTGTATTATATTTATTGTATTGTATTATAATAAATAACAAAAATAATTCTGGAGGAAAAGATTGCGCGCTCTTGAACTTTCTTCTACCTACCTTATTGAGAAATTCGCTCCGGTACTTTAAGTTTAGAATCCAGAAAAAAAAGTCACATACAGGAACAGTTCGTAAAGTACATTTTTCTTTTGGAACTCCGTAAGTGTGGGTTGTTCTGATTTTCTCACCATTTACGAAAGTTTTTATCCGATACTAAAAGGACTGTAAGTATTTATGTATAAGTACCTACATATGCATTTTACATCTTTACCTCCCGATCAAAGTTTTCAAGAATTTATTGGTGGTAGATCCTGGTGTGCAGGATCCCCTGGGTTGGTACCACCCTCATCTATTTCTGCCGCAAAGCAGAAATGCTTGCATTTCTGTGTTTCGGTTTGAAGGGTGAGAGAGCCAGCGTAATTTCCGGCACATGAGGCACTCCATCTAAGTCCTCAAGGTTAGCAGCGCATCGAAAACCCTCTAATAATAATAGTACAGTGAGGTGAGATGTATATGGGGGATGGTGATCACTTACCATCAGATGACCCGTTTGCACGTCTGCTCTCCTTTTTTTAAATCTCAGTTTAGAGTCTTTGGTACACGACAAGGTGACCATGTCAGCCTCGTTAGGGTCACTATGAAAAGCGAAGAGAAGCTCAAGTATTATTAGTCAGCCCTCACTCTGAGAGCCAACTTAGCAAATAACAGTAAGTGTTTCATATTATCAGATAAGGACTGACTCAAAATAATATTGAGTCTCCCATTTTGGAACCTATTGAGGGCAACTTTATTCCTTTCAATTTTCACCAGGTCACTGCATTAGGAGGTGAGGTCTTCTATTTAGTAGTCCGCTCTCCTTATTGAAAAAAAATATATTTACAGTTTTCAAGAAAACTTAAACAGAAAATTACAATGCGGCTCAGTGGATGACACATCAAACTATACTCTGTGGAACCATCGCTGTCTTGAACTGTATTATAAAGTAAAAACAAGACGATTTAAGGAACTACGGGGGCTTCTTCATCCATATTGTAAGTGGTTAGTAGTGCATAAAATATGATCTAGTGTTCCACACAACAGTTCACCCTCGACAGGTCGGGTGCGGTCACTACGACCGCAGTAGCTAGGTTCTTCGCGATTTTATGGAACATTATAAGGTCGTATAATTTCTACGCGTACATTTTTTAAAAATTAATTTGTTAAAAGTAAAATAAGAAATTAATATTTTGTAATTTTATTCTTGAAAAAATATAAGTTAAACATTCTAATGTTTCCTAGATAAGATAATGTTACATTGTGTATCTAAATCCAGGTACATTTCACAGGTAAATTTGCACATTAAGTAATTCTAGTTGGTTCCGCTAAATGTTACCTATACAGGCATATACACAGATACTTATACTAGAGACTACGGATAATTTAACGTTTACAAAAACCACTCATTACCTACCTACATTATTAATTGCGTTTCATTTATACTACAATAATTCATTACTAAAATTATTTTTAATTAAATGTCATGAAAATTGCAAATATAGAAGTCAGCAATAAATAAATATAATATCAATTATTGAAATCAATGTCATAAAAAATATAAAAATTACATTATAGTTACTATAGAAATAACATAACTAACTGTGAGGGGCCCATTACCGCACCCGGCCTGTTGTGATGCTAGAAATCCATCCGGCCTGTTGAGGGTTAAGAGGTGTTTAATTAATAATTATATACTGTTACTTTGTAATTACGACTAGCTATATAATTGTTTTTTTATAAAATTATACATATATATTTCATGTACTCGCATGGAATCCTTCACTCCTTTTATTAATGTGATATAACTATAACATATACGCAATAATGGATCAGTCGAATAATAACGGTAAAATTAGAAATAAATCGAAATACTTTTATTACAAGCTATGTAGAGTCGCGTACGAATTTGGTGCACCCAACTACTGGTACGAAGATTTCGATGTCCCTAAGTTTTATGAGCGCCTACACGATATCTTGGTGAAACTTGTCAACGCACTTGTGTGCTTGCTTATCGTGACAATGTGGAGTAGCTTCTTCACGCAATACGACCTGAATGAGCAACAGAAGGCAGACAGAATTATTTTCTCTATAGCCTTTCCTGCTGTTTACTCTTTTGTTCCAATTATCAAGCACAATGAACGAAAAGTGAGGGAAGCGGCGTATAACCTGGCCGTGAAGATGAAAGATCGGTACAACGATACCGAAGTTGAAGCGCAGATGATAAAGCGTGCCAAGATACACTACACAATTTTCAGTGGATTTGTCTGTTCCGCAGTCTTACTCTATGGTGTTAACGGTATTGTTCAAGTTTTTTTCAAAGGTATGTATGTTTTAAAACTCGCAAAGAATATTCAATGGGGCGACTGATAGAGCAGGGTAAATTGGAGGGAACAAGAATGCGTGGTGGATTCCTGACAAGATGGCCGGACCTCGTAAAATCAGTGACGAAGTGCTCCCTGATCGAGTGTTCGCGCAACGACACCATGGTCTGGCTGGGTAGCCAGACCACATATGGAGCTCGCAGGATTAAAAAGAACTCTTCTAAACCATTTCCAAAACCCATCAACGCCGATGCACAGATATTAGGCGACATACTTTATACTATAGAAGGACGGTACTCAGACGGAGCCTGAAGGGATCACAGTTCAAAATTCAAATTAAACACGATTGCATTGAAATTCTTTAATTTCAGACGGAACGTTTGTCACGGTGATAACAGCTTGGCCAGATGTGCACGATAAAAGCCAATCAGCAGCCGTTGCCAGAGTAGTAGCCTACTTAATCTGGTGGATGTTAATAATTCGAGGGTTAACAGCGACTTATCCAGTTGTCATACTATTAACTATTTGCCTAAGCCATCAGTACAGAAACTTATGCAGTTACTTTTATGACCTTAACAGTATTTTCGAAGACACGAGTCTGAACATCGAGGAAAAAGAGCGGAAGTATGAAGATGCTGTTGTATTGGGAATAGAATTACACTCAAATACTTTAAGGTAAGCCTTTGTTAAGTTAATTTCTGTTCCTATCGCCCTGTTTGCTCTTTGTAATGACTGGATCGTGGTTATGTATGGTAAATATGAAAAGTGTGGGTATTTTCGGATCTTTTGATTCCCGGTTGTGAGTTTGGCAAACTATCTTTCTTCCCTCAATAATTTTAATGATTTTCAAGCTATCTCATCCTCGATAGTGTCATTAGTGCCAACTGGGAAAAGGGGCAATGACATGCCTCATGGAATAATGCCTCTCTTTTCTTTGTTTTTCAGATGCAAAGATTTGATACAGCAGATAAGCAACCTAGTTTTTAGCTTTCAAGTCGCTATGAATGTTACTTCACTCATTTTATTTATGTACCAAATGGTGGTAAGTAGCTGACCACATCAGTAACACCAACAACAGCCTCATATTGTGTTTTTATTAATGTAACGTTACAATTCTTTAGCGCATCTTATTATATATATTATTAGCGCATTATATTATTATTAAATTTGACCGCACGTGAAGCGATTGATGAGTATGGAAGAAGCGAGAACGATTTGTCGGGATTGTTGAAGGTGGAACTCTTTAGCCTCTATCTACCCCTGCGAGAAACAGGCGGAAGTCAATGTATTTGGTGTTCATGCAGAACTCAGAACGCACCCTGACGAATGCTATGGTGACTGCGGTGATGGCAACCGGAGTCCTGATAAGCACCGGCTGTCTTTGGTGGAACGCCGGAGACGTCACAGTCGAGGTAAGTTGAATAACGTCTTCCTTGTGTCAAAATGTGTTAGTGCAGTATATGACATAGCTTTAGGTATTTCATGATTTTAACCTACCTGTAGCGAAAAAAATATCAAAGACTGTAAAAATTCATATCGATTCCTGTATATACCGGCGAACGACATTGAACTGGGGTCAATAATGGTTAGAACTTATCATGATTGAATAGACGTTACTATGGTGTATACATACAACTTGGGTTCTGTCTATTTCGTGATTTTTGTCACACTTAAAATTCAATTCGTCATTTTTCTCTTACGCAGGCATCCCACCTGCCAACGGCCATGTTCAGCTCGGGCTGGCAGCACTGCCGCAAGACGGCGATTCACCGCGTGCGGCCCATGCTGGTCATTGCCATGTGGCAGAGCCAGGTGAGACATCCCACCTGTCGACGGCCATATTCAGCTCGGGCTGGCAGCACTGCCGCAAGACGGCGATTCACCGCGTGCGGCCCATGCTGGTCATTGCCATGTGGCAGAGCCAGGTGAGACATCCCACCTGTCGACGGCCATATTCAGCTAGGGCTGGCAGCACTGCCGCAAGACGGTAGCTCGCCGCGTGCGACCCGTGCTGGTCATTGCCATGTGGCAGAGCCAGGTGAGACATCCCACCTGCCAACGGCCATGTTCAGCTCGG
Organism: Hofmannophila pseudospretella; assembly: GCA_947369225.1. Taxonomy (NCBI): domain Eukaryota; kingdom Metazoa; phylum Arthropoda; class Insecta; order Lepidoptera; family Oecophoridae; genus Hofmannophila; species Hofmannophila pseudospretella. The sequence goes on along the minus strand of OX376318.1, from coordinate 14,532,310 downwards.
GCTGGCAGCACTGCCGCAAGACGGCGATTCACCGCGTGCGGCCCATGCTGGTCATTGCCATGTGGCAGAGCCAGGTGAGACATCCCACCTGTCGACGGCCATATTCAGCTAGGGCTGGCAGCACTGCCGCAAGACGGTAGCTCGCCGCGTGCGACCCGTGCTGGTCATTGCCATGTGGCAGAGCCAGGTGAGACATCCCACCTGTCGACGGCCATATTCAGCTCGGGCTGGCAGCACTACCGCAAGACGGCAGCTCGCCGCGTGCGGCCCGTGCTGGTCATTGCCATGTGGCAGAGCCAGGTGAGACATCCCACCTGTCGACGGCCATATTCTGCTCGGGCTGGCAGCACTGCCGCAAGACGGCAGCTCGCCGCGTGCGAACCGTGCTGGTCATTGCCATGTGGCAGTGCCAAGTGAGACATCCCACCTGTCGACGGCCATATTCAGCTCGGGCTGGCAGCACTGCCGCAAGACAGCAGCTCGCCGCGTGCGACCTGTGCTAGTCATTGCCATGTGGCAGAGCCAGGTGAGACAACCCACCTGTCGACGGCCATATTCAGCTCAGGCTGGCAGCACTGCCGCAAGACGACAGCTCGCCGCGTGCGGCCTGTGCTGCTCATGCCATGTGGCAGAGCCAGATGAGACGGTTTTTTTTTGCATATATTGTATACGGGTATATAACCTGTAAGAAGATTTTCTTACGACAAAGAGGCACGAAGTGATTCCATTCCAAAATCATTTTTTTCTTTCACAGTTTTTCTAAACTATTTTAATAACTGAACCTATATTTTGTTCTTTGTAGGTGCCGGTGAATCTTCGATGTCTCGAGATATTAAAGCTTTCGTATAGCTCATATCTAACGGTGAGTGCAGTTTATTGTTCAATAAGAAAAATCTTAATTAATAAGTATCAGCTTGTCATGTCAAATTTTTCAATTTAATTTACAAACGTTTTTGTGCAACAGTTTTCATTTGTTTCAGATTGTCAAAATGTCTTATTCTGTATTTTCGGTGGTGTTCTGATTTAAACGGCAAACACTTATATTTCGTGGTTTGCACTGTAGAATAGTAGTACCTGTTCCAAAATCACAAAGAAAGTAATTATCCTGTTTCTATAATCTGTGCACAATAGTATGGTAGTAACGTTTGACAACCTGTACTGTTGACCAATGGCAACGCTCGATTTATAATCGACGCGCCTCCGTACTGCCAACATGAAGACAGAAGATCGGAAATGGAAATTAAGTTTTTTTCTGCTACAATCGCCATCTTGATTTTCGTCTCGATTCTGTTCTAACGTAAAAATATCAAATTGGAGAAATTACAACAAAATAATCCGTTAAAACTTATTAAACAAGCGTAATACGTGTCCCATTACGCTTGTGGCTGTGTTAGTTATATGTGCAAAGGTGTAAGACAATTAAATCTGTTCTTTGGGACAAGTGTGCCGGCCGGTTTAAGTTCAGTGTACCTATAAAATCTGGATTACAACTCTTCAGCTAGTACAGATCACGTCTCACAACCAGAAACTACACGGATCACAAGATTTTCTCTACCTGAAGAAAGGTATGTATGCATTATATTGCTATTCGGAAGACAGTGACTAGGTATTGTCAAACAAGTTTCTTTACTGGCGAGTATCACATAGATGTTCGACCCAGTTGTACAGAAATAATACATCAAAAAAGCGGATGTCTGGTACAGTACCATTGTAACAATTACCAGTTTATTTAATAAATTGCATTATATACTGATAATTATTTGTAAATAATTACAAATCCCCATTGATAAGAATCTAAAGTGTCTACGCTTTAAGGAATTGGTCATATTGGAAAATTGAAAATTGGGTATCGAAATGGATTTAAAATTATTGTAAGTACTTTATTTTTGATGCAAATCAAAACATATTGATATTCTGTATTTTAGTACTATACCTACTGGTAAATTAACACGATACAAGTATTAGAAATACTTCTTAGGAATATTGGTCAAATATCGAATATTTCTAAGCTTATAATAATTTAACTTTTAAATAAAAATTCGAACATCACCAAAAAATAACATGCTACAAGTAATCATGATATAAGTAATTATACTGAAAACGTTAAAAGTTAAAATATCATCAATCATAATTGATCAAAATTGATATTAATGTTTTAAGTCAATTAGATTGAAAGGATTTGATAATCATCAATGGAAATAAATTGCGCGTGTGACGCTGTACTACCGTATAAATGAAATAGATCAAAGAACTTTTATGCAGGTAGCATTAATTGGTAAATAATAAATTGTCTATAAAGAAAATTTTACAATTATTTAGACTGACAATTTATTTGTAATTACAAGTAAACTCACAATGAGACTGTGTATTGTATCAATCTATAACATACCAACTCGCAACGAAGCCGTTTCAGAATATTGGACGTTTGAAATTTTGAGTTTTAAAAAAATCTAATGGACATATGAGCGTATTTTATATAAGACCAGTGTTATGCCATTAAAAGACATTATTCCATAAAATCGGTTGATGCACTATTTCTAAATGTGACAAAGATTCATTGTTTCACAATAATTGTTTATGATAAAAATAAAACGCTACTTATTTTAAACTGAAAGCTTGTATTCGCCAAAATTAATTTAAATAATTATCTACAATAATTAAAGTCTTAAGTTGCTTAGAAGTATTCACTCGTACCTTCAAGTTAAAAATAAAATAACCTTTCATAAGAATGAGTACTGAAAGTAAGCAATCACTAAATAAATCGAAACTATTTTATTACAAGCTAAGCAAAGTTGCCTACGCCATGGGTGCTCCAAACTACTGGTATGAAGACTTCAATATACCCGAATACGTCAAACACATCCACGACTACTTGGCGAAACTGATAGACGTATTTGTGTACATTCTATTCGGTACATTGTGGGGAAGCTTCTTCACACAACATAACTTAGATGAGAAACAAAAATCTGACAGATTTATTTTCTCAATCTGCAATATATGTCTTTACTCTTTCGTGCCTTACCTTGTTAGAAAAAAGGAAACATTGAAAGAAGTTGCGTACACTCTAAACGTGAAAATGAAAGAGATTTACAACGATACAGAGGTAGAAAAAGAAATGGTGAGAAGATCCAAGATCTTCTCAGTTGCCTTTACCGGTTTGTCTGTGTCTGCGATCTTTCTACACGGTGTTACCGGTATCCTACGGGTTTTTGTTAAAGGTATGAGTATATTAATTACAACTTAACTACGAGAATTCATCTAGATAATGATCTCCTATCTCTGTCAATTTATTATTTAACTTATCTGTTACTGGCTATGCCAACTTTGATTTGTTCTGTTCCTTTTATAACTTCATTGCCTGTCTTTCATATTTTAGCTTTACTTTTTTCTCATTCCTTTTAAATAAAAAATAAAAATATTTTTTTTTTTATTAATGCAGACAGTATCTTTTAAATTTTCTTAGATTTCCCTGGCTCCCACACTAGGATACCCTGTGTTGTGGGGGTCAGTCTCTTCCGATAAATAAATTATGAAAAAACATAAGGCAATGCTAAATTAAACAGTTAAGTACGCTTGTATGTGGTGTGTGTGAGGGGTGTGTGCGTGAGATGGCGTGTGTGTGAGGGGGTGTATGTCACAGTCCTCTTGTAAGCACCTACCACATATATCATTTTAAATATTAAAACACTATTTCCACTAAGTCTACCAGTCTTTTATTCAGTTCATTCTCTCCCTCGTCTATATTATCCTTTTAAATAAAGCACAAGATTATTTCTGTAATTGTGTGGACAAACTTTTTTTACCCGACTGCCGAAGGTTTTATTTTTAACGGCTGTAGACGGAAATTGAAATGGTCCTGCTATAGCTTGCTATGTCTTTCAACTTGTATTTTAATAATGGCGTTTCTTGCACCGTTATTTTTCAACAGATGAAACATTCGTCACACTGATAACAGCCTGGCCAGACTTGGATGACAGGAGACCAGCGGCTGGTGTGGCGAGAATTTTTATTTACATAATATGGTGGATGGCATTCATTCGGATACTATCGTCGGCTTACATACCTGTGATGCTATTGACTATCAACCTGAGTCATCAGTATAAAAATTTGTGTAGTTACTTTATTAGCCTTAACAGTATTTTTGAAGAAGAAACTCTTAGCCACGAGGAAAAAGAAAATAAGTATGAAAAGGCATTTAAAGTCGGCATCGAGTTACATTCAACTACATTAAGGTAACTTTACTCAGCTCCTAGTCGCGGCACCATTAGTAATTAAATAGTTTGATGTGTAACATCTTACAGTTCGTATCGTAGCCCTAAACCGAAATATTTCTAAATACACTTAACAAAAACTAAAAACACGGTAATCATAAATATACGGTGATTTCTAAAGAATCATTTTACAAATTCTGCTCTTGTACTGTGTACAGTTGCATGATTTTATTATTCCTACCTTACAAATAAATATTATTTTATTTATTTATTTATTTTATTTTTATTTCAATAAATTTCACAGCATAACAGTGATACCAAGGCACTGTGAAATTCAAACAAAAACATATCTATATAATTAACTACACACTAACTGAAGACGGACGCACATCCATACTCTCACAGAACCTCTCACAGAACCTCAGACACTCATCACGCACACTCGCCCATCGACTTGCAAACACATCGCAGTCAGTAACATAAGCTTTTACATTTAGAAAGAAGAAAAAAATGTCCAGAAGGGTGACCCAGAAGCAATCACTTCTGGTTCCGTATAATTGAAGAACGTAGAGCGTTCATGTAAAGTCTAATCCAAATAAGCCTTAGAATAACAAAATGTATGAGTATTAAAGTAATCGAATTATCATTTTTCAGATGCACTAAACTCATCCAAGATACTGGCAGTCTGGTTTTCAGCATTCAAATATTTACGAATACTTTAGTACTGATCTTAATGTTGTTCCAAATGATGGTAAGTAAAACTTTATCCTAATATATTATTATTTATTACTATTATAATAAAATCACATTGTTAAAGATATTGCACTAGCAACTCTTCACAAAATTGGCTGAAGGATCCAATAATAGAATAAGAATAGTTTCTTCGTGCGGTAAGATGACAAAGTATTCATAATCCATACACCAGTAGGAACTTAAGCAAAGGTTATATTAAACTAAATAAAATTAGTGAGCAACAAGTTAGTTTACAATAAACGCTGACTTCCGAACTAGGAAGTTCCTGTATCTCGGAGTTGGGAAAATTGTATCAGTGGTTCTAAGATCTTGAGATGTTGGTGTATGATGGGATCTCTGGAACGGTAACAGTTACGTGGTTCGAGTTTGAGCTTAAATGTGTATGATTATGGTGACCTCCCATAACTAGAACCTTGAGGAGACCTGATGTTCACCAGGAAAAAGTAAGTGGATCTCCACAACGGTACGTCGGGGGTTTCTTAAATTTTTAATTTAGAGATATTAGGTAATAATAATTATTACTTTAATTAATAATAAGTTCATTTAGTGATGACATAATTTGTATGGTAGTATGGTAGACATACTGAACGAAGCATAAATGATATTGCTTTGCTTCCAGTTCCAGTAGTACTTTCAGCTCGGAAACAGTATTTAAAATATGAAATTAATTTCGCATTCCTCGCAAGCTTTCAGAATAGCACTATTCAACCTCGGCAAAAATAGCCAAGACTTTTAAAATGTTCCTCGCCCAGCAATGGCTAAGTTCCTGGTCTCTACAATAATGTACTGTATGTACTAGAGGTGCCACGAATATTCGGCTACTATTCGGTATTCGGCCTATTCGGCCACTTTTTTTGGTATTCGGTATTCGGCCGAATAGTGCGTACTATTCGGCCGAATACCGAATACCAAATCATGAAAAAACCCCACATATTACTCAAGATTATATGTAGGTATTCTGTTACCAAATTACAATACTTTAGTAAGTAAAATTGATCAATGGTAGCTTGTGACGGATAAAAACAAGCTTTTCAGCATTTGTTGGTAGCAAACGATCGCGCTTTTCGTCGTAAATGATACCTGCTTCAGAAAATAACGAACGTATGTATAACGAACAAACAATTGAATAAGAACTATTCTCTGCACAATATTAATGTTTTATGTATGTATGATCTGACAAAGCGTACTGTGACGTGATTTACTCGCAATTGAAACAAATACCCGCCCGTCGCTCCCGTATGCACCGTAATGAGACAGGTTGCGGCCTGTCTATTACGAGTGTACGCCCTCGGCAACCATGTATTTTGTGCCGAATATTCGGCGCTTCGGCCAACAGCGTTGCCGAATATTCGGTATTCGGTATTCGGCCAAATCACTATTCGTGGCAACTCTAGTATACTATATCTTTCTATCTTTGTTCGTAATTATCTGAACCCAGACTGTGTCAGTATGTTTTTTACAGAACTCTGAGCACACTCTAGCAAACACGATGGAGATAGCGGTGACGGCAATTGCCATTATGATGACCACGGGCTGTTTCTGGTGGAACGCAGGAGACATAACAGCTGAGGTAGTTTTATTTTATGAGACAATCGAGTTTTTAAGTCAATTCAGATATTACAGTAACCATAACCAAGTTAACATCACCTTGTTTCACGCAGGCAGCCGAGTTGGCGACGGCGATGTTCTGCTCGGGCTGGCAGCACTGCCGCAAGACGGCAGCTCGCCGCGTGCGACCCGTGCTGGTCATTGCCATGTGGCAGAGCCAGGTGAGACATCCCACCTGTCGACGGCCATGTTCAGCTCGGGCTGGCAGCACTGCCGCAAGACGGCAGCTCGCCGCGTGCGGCCCGTGCTGGTCATTGCCATGTGGCAGAGCCAGGTTTGGCCCGTTTTATTCACATTTATGTTTATGGTGGGATTTTATCTTACAAGATTTATTTTAAAAATAATAACATCTAATGGAGGATTTCTGACCTTTAAATCACTAAAGCCACACTTTCTTTTTTTCAGGTGCCCGTGGAGCTGCGATGTCTCGAAGTGGTGCCCCTCTCGTACAGTTCATTTGTTACTGTGAGTACACAGATCGACCAATTCCATACCCGTTGAAATTATAGAGGCCGGTAGAGGCAACAGGCAACAAAAAACAGACCAATCATTTAGAAGAATTTAGATTCTCATGCTACAGGATAAAGACAGATAGATAATTAGAATATTCAAATTAGACACATAAATCTTTAGTTACCTACTATTTTATTTAAAAGCTTCTTTATTTTTATATAGTTTTCATTTGTTTCAGATTGTCAGAACGTCTTATTCAGTATTTTCGGTAGTGTACTGAATTTAGAATCAGAAAAAGTAGTCTTTTTTTGACTCACTTTGTGATATTGATGTGTGTTTAACACAAAAAATGCATTTTCTTTATCTCTAAAACCGATCCCGTGGATCCTTCGAACAACTGTTATAGTTGGTAAAAAAAACTCTTCGTATCCGTAAGGCGAAAATATCTCTAAAGCTTACTTGCGCGAACATTTAACTCTGGACTATCTCGCGAATTGTCTATTGTATGGGTTATTGTATGGTGGAGGCTAGACTGCAAACTCTGGAACATCGGCGCAGGGTTGCCTGTCTATCGGTATTTTATAGGATACATTTCGGAGAGTGCGCATCGGAATTGCACGACCTAATTCCAGCATCTCCATTCCGCCTTCGGACTACCAGGCGCGGGGAGGGGTTCCATCCTTATGTTGTTGATATCCCATCTGTTCGTACGAAGCGATTTGCTTCTTCGTTCATTATGCGAACGGCTAAGGAATGGAACAGCCTGCCGGCGTCTGTATTTCCCGAAAACTACAACCTTGGGATCTTCAAGGCCAGAGTGAATAGGCATTTACTGGACCCGCATGCTCCATCGTCGACCTCATCGTCGCTTACCATCAGGCGAGATCGAGGTCAAATGCGGGTTTAGTTATACATAAAAAAAAAAAAAAAAAAAAAAGTTTTAACCCAAGAGTAAACAGTTCGCGCATGACGTTTTTTAAAGATACACTAAGGTACTTTTTAATTTTTCATCCATACATAATTTTAAGTACGAATTTGATAGTTTTGAACTAAAGGGAAACAAATATAATTATAGAGCGTTATACTACCTACAAAGTACATATGTATGTATGTTAATTACAGTTTTAATTTGGTTTTAATAACACTGCAATTTCTTTGTGCCACATTAACTCGTAGCTCTGAATAAATAATTATATTTCTTCTTAGGTGCCATCCTCTGGTGTTGCTCGGGTTTCCTGTCAAGCCTCTCCTTTAAATATTTCATTTCATTTATTGCTGTCATGGGTATTACAAGCTCTTAAAACTCCTGTTAACAGGAGTCAAAAAAATAAGCATAGATATTAATATTATTTATATATTTTCTGTTACCACGGTCAGTGATATCTTCTCGTGGTAAAATTTTATGAACGAAGAACCCTATGATGTTACCAAGGAGCCAATTTACATTATAATTGCAGGATGCGTGTAAATATGGTTGAGAATTTATATACATGAACCAATCGACGTGGTGGTGCAAGTACGGTTGGATATTGGATCCTTGACGTGCATTTTTTCCCGACAGTGAAAGGCTAACTTATATTTTCATTTTGCGTATGCAATTATGAATAATTATTATACGGTAGCTGAAAACTGAAAAGGTATATAAATAAACGAAGCCGTTTCTTTTTTTACAATGTTCAGTGGCTAGTCGATCAAACATTGACAATGCATTTAAAAAGGCAATAACTATTAAATATGTTAGCTAAAAGTATAATCTTACATAAAATTATTGAAGCAATACCTTAATTAAAACTTTAAAAAACCCCTTCTCACTGTTGTTGAAATCGTCTTAATTTTTCCTGATCAGCAAGAGTTCCTCAAGATTCTAGGTGTTGGAAAAGGACCAAGCTCTAAAAAATTTTTTATAAGGACAGCAAATTGGATCGTCAGGTGAGATAAGAAGCTAGAGACCAACAGTTAAATCGGAAGAGACAAACGCATCAAACTTACAACACCCTTCTTTAGTCGTCAAAAGGGTAAGTTAAAGTTAGGTTTTTAGGGTTTAAAAGCTGTAGGTGATGTCTGTAGGTGATGTTTGTGATGATGTGATCCATATCTCAGTCAATTTTACCTTATATACTGCTCATAACAACACATTATTTTCCAGGTACCTAAATAAAACCAGTTTTCCATTAAATTTTAAATTTTTTCTTGAAATTTTGAATCTAAATAATACTTGTGTAAAAATGACAATTGCAAGTGAACAACCGGTAAACAGATCGAAACTTTTTTATTACAAACTTAGCAAATTTGCATATGCTTTGGGCGCCCAAAATTACTGGTGTGAGGACTTCGATATACCTGAATATGTCAGATACATCCACGACATCTTAGCGAAATTGATTGACTTGCTTGTATACCTTCTTTTCATAATGATGTGGAGTAGTTTCTTCACACAACACAATTTGGACGAGAAACAAAAAACTGACAGATGTATTTTCACAATCTGCAATTCATGTCTTTTCACTTCCGTCCCTTACCTTACTCGGAACAAGGAGACGCTAAGAGAAGTGGCGTACAATCTGATCGTGAAGATGAAAGATATTTACAACGATACAGAAGTGGAGAAAAAAATGTTCAAAAGATGTAAGATCTACTGTATTACTTTTGGATGTTTATCTGCGTCTGCGATCTTACTCCATGGTATTAACGCAGTCATTCGAGTATTTATAAATGGTTCGTTAAGTTTTTTTTAACTATTAATATTTGCTTTATACACTAGCTACTAATTATCAGTAATATCTATGAACCTGATCGGAGCGTAACTGCCAAAATATAAAACTTCGAGCGGCTACGGAATGTTACACTCTTTTTTCGTGTGATACATGAGTGAACAAGACTACATGAGTGAACAAGACTACATGAGTGAACAAGACTACATGAGTGAACAAGACTACATGAGTGAACAAGACTACATGAGTGAACAAGACTACATGAGTGAACAAGACTACATGAGTGAACAAGACTACATGAGTGAACAAGACTACATGAGTGAACAAGACTACATGAGTGAACAAGACTACATGAGTGAACAAGACTACATGAGTGAACAAGACTACATGAGTGAACAAGACTACATGAGTGAACAAGACTACATGAGTGACATAATCGCTATACCAGATATTATATTTTCAGATTAATTAAATATTTATTCTATATTTACTTATATACTCTTTCCTATTTAGGTAATCGCAGAAGTTCCGAATTCTTACCGTAGAAATCTTGCCTGACGGCTCGCGATTCAATCTCAGCACGTCATTAACTAAATTAATGAATCAATTTATGTAATAAGATGAACAAGATGTGACATGTAATGATAATTACGAAATAAATGAGTATTGAGTAAGTTTTCGCCGGGTAGAAACAATCTTCTTTAAGCTTCATCATTTTATTAGATAATGTATGTGGGTGTCTGTGAAAACGCACTATTCCCTTTATATGGGAAAAATAGGGATATGATGAACTAGAGTTGTTCTGTAAATGAACTGAGGTTCGCAAAAATAATGTTGAACATTTCTTAATCGATTGTTCGCTTTCATCATTTGAATTGAAGAACGAACAATGGCGATGTTCCATACATTTTGAGGCCCGGTGCCTTTATTCCGAAAAAAACATGTTCTACAAATTCTTCATTCCCAAAAATGTACGACTTGTATGAAATAACTTAGCATAAAATAATATTTAAAATGACACATATATCATTAATGAATAGGTCTTCGTTTATTTTATATAGGATGGCGACAACTTTAAAGGAAAAAACTTCATAAGGAATATGTGTTTAATGGTGTTTCTATTTTACTATCCTATTTTAACCGCAGCTGAAACATTCGTCACCTTGATAACAGTGTGGCCAGACATGGATGACAGGAGCTCAGCCGCTGGTGTGACCAGAGTATTCATTTATATAATGTGGTGGCTGGTATTAATGCGGATACTAACGACAACTTACATACCCGTAATGATATTAACTATCAACCTGAGTCATCAGTATAAAAATTTGTGTAGTTACTATAAGAGCATTAACAGTATTTTTGAAGAAGAAACACTTAGCCACGAGGAAAAAGAACATAAGTATGAAATAGCATTTAAAGTCGGCATCAAATTGCATATTAATACTTTAAGGTAAGGAAACATATCGTTGTCACTAGTGAAAAAGTCTCACTTAGAAAACACATAGTTTCGGGAGGAGCGGGTGAAGAGACTGTAGGTTCAGTCCGCTGTAATGATTTTGTAAATTTATTCTTCGTTAAAATATCGAGAGGATATTATTGATTTGTTTCACGATGTACTATAGAGTCCATTTAGGTCAGAAAGGTCGGTTGCTAGCAGCAGACATACTTTATACTTTGGGTTTGGATTCCTTCGGGTTGAGGTTATAGGATTTATCATCCACGGTTTACCATCCGGGGGAAACACTACATTCGGGAAGCTTGCGGTTTCGGAGGAGAGGTTAAAATACTAAAAGGGCTAAAATTATATTTCTGGGGATTTTAAGCCAACTACGGGAAACTCAAGAATACGAAGGCAACGTATAAGGGTCATCTACTATCTTTAACAACCGGTGCGAAGCCGGAGATGGCAGCTAGTTTTACATATAGATGGAAACGTCCCTATTTCTGCATATCTACTAAACGATATAGCACGAATACATATAAAAAAATAAAAATAAATACGAATACAAAAAAATCAAGTTAATTTTTTTCAGATGCACGAAACTTATTCAAAATACTTGTAATGTGGTTTACGGCATTCAGATAATTACTAATGTTATAGTACTGATTTTGTTTATGATTCAAATGAAGGTAAGTGAAATATAAATGTATAGTACGTATACCATAAATAGATAGCTAAACAATGTTTACTGCACACAACTTTATGATCCATGACGATGGAAGCTAAACTGTATGTTTTACAGAACACTGAGCGCACTCTAGCAAACGCAACGGAGATAGCGATTACGGCAATTGCAGTACTGATGACCACAGGCTGTTTCTGGTGGAACGCAGGAGATGTAACTGCTGAGGCAAGTATTGTAGTAAAATACATTCCTGCCAGGCGTTTCAATGGTTGGTTTGTCTAAAGTCTAAAGGCCGCACTTTCTAAAGCCTTGGGTGTCTACCACGACCCGTTTTAAGTAAGTAAGTAATACGTTTATTTCACACACAGCAATGACCGAAACAGTTATAATTACGATAAAATAATTATGTAATTTACACGAACGTTTCTGCCACGCACCTGTTAAATGTGGAACTCTCTTCCACCCGACGTTTTTCCACAACGCTACGACATGGAATGCTTCAAAGAGAACTTTAAAAAAGTCCTCTCCCTCCACGGCCGGCAACACACAAGCAATACCCCTGTTACTGCACGTGTCTCTAGGCGACGGTGACTACTTACCATCAGGTGACCCGCCTGCCTGTTTGTCGTAGCCTATTTATATAAAAAAAGTCATTATTAACAGTTGTCTGCTGTTACCTTTAAAATGCTATTTAATACAACAGAACCAAAACAAAATAAACAAATAAAGTAACAAATCAAATCAAATCAATTTATTTTCGGAACAACAGAGGTTCAATATTTGTTACTAACAAACAGTTTGTTAGTACAGTAACGCCGCACACTCGCTAATTTCAATTTTGAACTTATTTCACCGCTATTTCTCACTTTATTAAACTAGGTCCATTTTTTTAATTTTAGAATTATCATTATAGTTAATTATATATTTTACTTCCACACTGTACTCAGACCACCGAAGTAGTCATTTGCTATGTAATCACATCATTAAATATTTTTTTTTGTTTACATGCAAACTAAATACCTTGCCTTAAGTTACCTAGTATGCCATAGTCTTTATCCGAACTGGCAACATTTTGTCACATTTTGATTAATTTAAACTTGACAATCATGACATAAGTTATTCATGACATGTGCAAACGAAAGGCAAATAAATTGTTAAGGTTTTGTTTCAGGTTTTCTAACGGGCATAAATTAAGACCCTTACTCATTGTATAACACAAATAAATTTAGTAAAATAAGGATCACTTCCCTTGTCAAATATATTACGTACTCGTAAAAACTGCAGAAGTGTTTGGCGAAGTAATGCATATTCACAAAAACACGGTGTATTTATTAAATTTTCCCTCCCGCAGGCATCCCACCTGTCGACGGCTATGTTCAGCTCGGGCTGGCATCACTGCCGCAAGACGGCAGCTCGCCGCATGCGACCCATGCTGGTCATTGCCATGTTGCAGAGCCAGGTGAGACATCGCACCTGTCGACGGCCATGTTCAGCTTGGGCTGGCAGCACTGCCGCATGACGGCAGCTAGCCGCGTGTGCCCGTGCTGGTCATTGCCATGTGGCAGAGCAAGGTGAGACATCCCACCTGCCGATGGCCATGTTCAGCTCTGGCTGGCAGCACTGCCGCATGACGGCAGCTAGCCGCGTGTGCCCGTGCTGGTCATTGCCATGTGGCAGAGCAAGGTGAGACATCCCACCTGCCGATGGCCATGTTCAGCTCTGGCTGGCAGCACTGCCGCATGACGGTAGCTAGCCGCGTGGGCCCGTGCTGGTCATTGCCATGTGGCAGAGCCAGGCGAGACATCCCACCTACCGACGGCCATGTTCAGCTCGGGCTGGCAGCACTGCCGCGAGACGGCAGCACGCCGCGTGCGGCCCATGCTGGTCATTGCCATGTGGCAGAGCCAGGTGAGACATCCCACCTGTCGACGGCGGTGTTCAGCTCGGGCTGGCAGCACTGCCGCGAGACGGCAGCACGCCGCGTGCGGCCCGTGCTGGTCATTGCCATGTGGCAGAGCCAGGTGAGACATCCCACCTGTCGACGGCGGTGTTCAGCTCGGGCTGGCAGCACTGCCGCGAGACGGCAGCACGCCGCGTGCGGCCCATGCTGGTCATTGCCATGTGGCAGAGCCAGGTGAGACATCCCACCTGTCGACGGCGGTGTTCAGCTCGGGCTGGCAGCACTGCCGCGAGACGGCAGCACGCCGCGTGCGGCCCGTGCTGGTCATTGCCATGTGGCAGAGCCAGGTGAGACATCCCACCTGTCGACGGCGGTGTTCAGCTCGGGCTGGCAGCACTGCCGCGAGACGGCAGCACGCCGCGTGCGGCCCGTGCTGGTCATTGCCATGTGGCAGAGCCAGGTGAGACATCCCACCTGTCGACGGCGGTGTTCAGCTCGGGCTGGCAGCACTGCCGCGAGACGGCAGCACGCCGCGTGCGGCCCGTGCTGGTCATTGCCATGTGGCAGAGCCAGGTGAGACATCCCACCTGTCGACGGCGGTGTTCAGCTCGGGCTGGCAGCACTGCCGCGAGACGGCAGCACGCCGCGTGCGGCCCATGCTGGTCATTGCCATGTGGCAGAGCCAGGTGAGACATCCCACCTGTCGACGGCGGTGTTCAGCTCGGGCTGGCAGCACTGCCGCGAGACGGCAGCACGCCGCGTGCGGCCCGTGCTGGTCATTGCCATGTGGCAGAGCCAGGTGAGACATCCCACCTGTCGACGGCGGTGTTCAGCTCGGGCTGGCAGCACTGCCGCGAGACGGCAGCACGCCGCGTGCGGCCCATGCTGGTCATTGCCATGTGGCAGAGCCAGGTGAGACATCCCACCTGTCGACGGCGGTGTTCAGCTCGGGCTGGCAGCACTGCCGCGAGACGGCAGCACGCCGCGTGCGGCCCGTGCTGGTCATTGCCATGTGGCAAAGCCAGGTCAGACGAAGTGATTTACAAATTTCGTATTTTTCATTTAATGTAGGTATTGTTTTGATTTAAGAAAAATCAAAACAGCTATTTACAACTCATGTTTATCATCACATTTTGTTCTTTGCAGGTGCCGGTGGAGCTGCGATGCCTCGGAGTGGTAGCTCTCTCGTACAGCTCATACGTTACGGTGAGCGCACTTTATATGTAGGTTCCTATAATAATAAGGTTCCTGTTGTAATTTGGAATACCTTAAAAAAAGCTAATGGAATCTTTTCTATGCTAAATCTTCGCGATTCAGTATAGGAATTTTTAGGAAAAATATTATTTTGTTTATCTGTAATTTGTGTTACATGCTACAACCCCGTATAAAAGTACAAGTGGTAATACTTAGTACAATTTCTCAGTTTGTACAAATGCTCAGTTTACTGATCTTTTGTTTCAGATCGTGAAAACGTCTTATTCTGTATTTTCGGTATTGTACTAATTTAGTGAACTATTTAAAAGGAGACACTGTTATTTAAAAGGAGACAATGTTATTTAAAAGGAGACACTGTTATTTAAAAGGAGACACTGTTATTTAAAAGGAGACACTGTTATTTAAAAGGAGACACTGTTATTTAAAAGGAGACACTGTTATTTAAAAGGAGACACTGTTATTTAAAAGGAGACACTGTTATTTAAAAGGAGACACTGTTATTTTCTGGTTCGCACTCTAAAAAGCTAAAACTGGAAGGACTTTTCCCAGCTCTTTTCATTGCACATTTAAATACGTATAAAACAAATATCATCTACTAAATATACCTACATAAATATTTATATCGTAACTTTTAAAGTAAGTTATGTACTAAAATCTAAGCTAGAATTTCCGGATATTTTCAATACGACAAAATCCGGAAATCTCATTGGTTTTCCGTTTTTTTTTTGGTTTCAATACCATTGGTACATGGCATGGTTTCGAACCCGGACCTCCCGCATGGGAGTCCGGCGTCCTAGCCACTAGGCCACCGACGCTCATATATAATACTCAAGACTAATTTTTAAAATGCCAAATTGCATTGCAGTTTGTTGGCAACTGTATTGGAATTGCACTATGTTAGAAGTTTTGCAATTATAGGTGCGATAATTGACAGCAGTTACTGCGAGTGTAGAAATAGTAAGTATAAATGATCAGAAAGGTGTTAGTATGCAAAAATGTGAATGTTAAAAATAATAAACTACCCTACTTTGCGATGTGGTGAAGTGAGGTGGTTGTGATTTTTCACACGGGAACGATCATTTGTGTTATATTTTGACGTGTAACGTCTTACAACTCGTACGGCTACATGTGGGTGCATAAGCTTACCATCATGAGATCGATTCCACTAAACAACAACACAACGTTACTAAATAGAATCTAAACTGCATCTTTATGACGTGTTTCGTATGCTACTATCCACTAACGATCCAATTGCAGTTAAGTTCCGATCGAGTCAACGATCGATCGAACAGTAACGTATTTGAGCATTCTACAAAACGTTTAGTTTATACTGAATCGCAGTTGAACGGTAACAAAACGCTTCAACTGTCAAATATAACGATCGAACATAAGTTCCTCCCGAGGTACTTTTGCCTGATCGATAGTAAATCGAAAAGTGGCAGTGGTAGAGTTATGCGTCAGCAGAATGCGATTTGGTGTCCGAATAGAATTGGATCGAGAACTAAATTAAAAAATTAAAAAAAAATGAAAAGCTTATTCACTTATTACAAGGCACAATAATAGGACCTCCGACTTACAAGCTAGGTCGAAACCTGTGTCTTGTAAGTCGGGACTCCGTCGCACTTTCCGTGCAAGCATATGACAATTTATAACATTACATTAGTGTAACTATATTCGAAACCTAAAAGTAATTTGGAACAAAAAAATAATTAAAAGTGATAGGGATACGTGGCGGTAGGGATATTCTAAACCGTTCCATAATACACGGAAAAAAACTGCTACTCTTTTGCTAAATATAAGCTATTAACTTAAGTACTAGGCTAAGCTGTTAACTAAATAGAGCCAGTAGGTAAGTATTCATTTTACATTAATTTATTAGTACCCGTTCGATAGCTGTGTATAAAAAGAAAATTATTGCATTGTTAATGCAATATGCACTCTGAAGCTTCAGCAGTTTAATTTTAAAAAGTAAAATAATATTAAGTAATAAGGTACCTATTAA
This sequence comes from Hofmannophila pseudospretella, assembly GCA_947369225.1. Lineage (NCBI taxonomy): Eukaryota > Metazoa > Arthropoda > Insecta > Lepidoptera > Oecophoridae > Hofmannophila > Hofmannophila pseudospretella. Next base: position 14,515,331 of record OX376318.1, on the reverse strand, counting down.
AACTTCTTTGAAGAAGTGTGTGTAGTGTCCATATAATTTGACTCCATCACTTTAGGTCTGGTAAAAGTTCCCGAAACCTACAACCTTGGGATCTTCAAGGCCAGAGTGAATAGGCATTTACTGGACCCGCATGCTCCATCGTCGACCTCACTTACCATCAGGCGAGATCGAGGTCAAATGCGGGTTTAGTAGACAATTAAAAAAAAAACATAGCAATGGGGCCTTTTTGTACTTTCTTTACGGTTTTTGAGTGCAATAAAGTGGGTAATTGGTAAATACTTCATTCATACAATCCATTTTACTTTTACTTACATAATTTGTAAGGATGTCCTAGTGGTACATATCGGAGCAGTTCTATCCCAAAAATATTTTGCCGTCTATTTCATACAATTTCTTCCAAATTACCTTCATTATAACTTTATCAAGTTTTCATTAGGTTCGTTTTGTTAATTTCCACTGAAAGTACTTACTAGATTTTTACAGATGTACAGATTTTCTAGTAATTACGGAACCCTAAAAACCGCAACTAAATCGATACCTAATGGTTGTTGAGCTATGATGCCACTGACAAACAAAACATATACTCCTTACATTTGGTCGACAATTAAAAACAGTTAGTAAAACAAGAGATACCTACAGTTTGATCTCTCTGCAGTACGCGCTCTCATACCTTGGGGAGGTCCTGATAAAATGGCTATTTATACGGCTAACTGTGCAGTTGTATGAATTTTATATTTATGAATTTGAAGTTAAAGTAATTTAAAGTCTTTTTCGGTAAAAAAGTACCAAGAAATTAAAGATAATTTAAAGAAATTAAAGATAACTATATTGATTTGGTATATTTTCGTGAAATTGAATGTAATAACTCTGTACAAATAATTGCATGTCTCGTCCTGATAGATTTATTATATTACAATACAATAGTAATATTAATTACAGACTAAAACCCAAATTATCATAAAAGTGGATTGTATAACTAGTGAGGAAAGAGCCATATTGTCGCAGCGAGTGTAATTTCGCAACACGGGCCTTAAGGCCGCTAATAGCCGTTAATAATGAAAAAAATAAATGAAAAATGAAAAAGTTTATTTACTTATTACATGGCACACAAAAAACGGACCTCCGACTTACAAACTAGGTCGAAAACCTGTATCTTGTAAGTCGGGATTCCGTCGCACTTTCTGTGCAAGCAAATTACAAATTATATTCTTAACCTAAAAGGAATTTGGAAAATTTAATCATAAAGGAATTTAGTAAAGATAATGGTAAGAGTGAGTATGGGTGGGGGTGTGTTAGGTTGTGTGGGAGTGTGTAATGATGTAAGTGTGCATGTGTAGTGTAGGGTGAGTGGGTGTGTGAGTGTGGGAAGTTAAGTGTTAATAATCTGAAGAACGTAATGAGTTTAGTGTGTAAAATTTTATGTTATTTGATTAGAGCCTCAGTTTTGTCGTAATCTAAAGAGAGTAGCCATCTATTAAGTTTTACTTTACAATTATTTTTATTTAGTGGATAGATATCAAGGTGTTCGTTTATTTTATTGTACAACCTGGCACTTAATGATTGTAGATGCTGGAATGCGAACGCGCCGTTCTGTTTTTTAATTGGGGACACGGTCGGTTTTTACGTCGTTTGTTACCAGCGATAGTTCTATAATAGGTTCGCTTAAACGAACAATAATCAAAAATATCCAATCACAGTACAAAGTAAAAGATAGATAATGTCAAAGGGACCACGTGTCACACACCAAAATAATAACTATTCAATATGAACAAATAGTAACTTTTAACAGTATTTCGACAAATAACTTACAGAAATTATATAAAACTCCTATCTTCTTCTTCTTTCGTGTTGATGATCCGAACTAAATGTTTCCCGACCAGAAGGCGGCCACATCGATAGCCCTCTGGTTGGCCTCGAAAAGCTCCTCCCGCGTGCAGGTGGTCGGACACGCGGGACAGCAGAGCAAGTGCTCCATGGTTTGAGGGGAGACACCACACTCACACTTTACTTGATCGCTGGAGAACCCCCAATTGTGAAGATTATCTCCGCAACAGCCAACCTGGGTTCGCAGGCGATTAAGCATTTTCCAGGTTGGCCACGGGAGTTTGAAACCTTTACAAATATACAACTGACCTTCAAAACACCACCACCACTTTGCGTAGATCGTCGCTCTAGCTAGTCTGGCTACGGTTCGAGCTTAAAACAAACGTCGACAACTGTTTAACAATTCCCTATTTTCCGCACTAGTACTTATCACAAAAATAGATATACTACTCAAGAATGATACGTCACTGCTGGGCTGGTGAATAATCTCGGTAAACCAATATTTAACTAGTAATTAAATTGGGGTTATTATAACTTCCATATAAAATTATAGAGGTCTACTTGGTCATAATTTTAATTGAAATAATAATCTCACCAAAAACACAATGTGAAAAAGGTGCCAAGTTCGGTACAAGAAACATGTGGGTATGTCGTGTCAGCTTCGCCGATAAAATACTTGAGATCTAAGTGGGTGTCAACTAGTGGCAAGTTCAGTGACTCTTCAAACTTACCTACAGAAATATATAACTTTGTTTAAAATGTTTAAAAAGAAAAATAACTAGTGAGGAAAGAGAGTGTAGTGTGGAGACTACAGGCTGCTGGAGTGCGGAAGCAAAATCGTTTGTGGGTGAGATTAGCCGTCGCCTTAGGGAGAGGGGTTGTGATCCTTGCTCCGGGTCGTTCCTGGTGCAAAGGTTGGCCATAGCGATCCAGTGCGGTAACGCAGCAAGCGTTATGGGCACCTTTGCATCGGAAGCGGCAAGGGGTTTATATATTATATAATTATTTATTAGTTAAGTTGAAATTATTTGTAATTTTGATAATAAAGTAATCTTGTATGAGAAAATAAGAAAAAATATTGCTTACTTAAAACTAAATCACTACCTTGAAAAGTTTTCACACAAGACCCTTGAACTCTTCTCTTCTATTGAATGACTTTTGTACTTGTATTTACAAATGTGTAGGTCAAATAGATTTAAAATTATAAGGGGGCCAAAAGTCGAACTCGAAATGGTTCGTAGTGTGTTGGGTGTTATTTTCGAACTTGGCCTACACGCTGCAGTGTGTCTAAATCCAGTTATTATCTAAATAAAATCAAAGTTCATACTCCCATAGCTTAGAAACCTTCACTCGTTCTTTCCACTTTGCTACGAAATATACTTTGGTAGCAATGAGGACGTCAAAAGAACCGCTAAAAACATCGAAATACTATTATCACAAGCTGAGCAAAATAGCATACGCTTTGGGCGCTCCAAACTTCTGGTTTAAAGACTTCGATATACCTGAACACGTCAAATACGTCCACGACATCATGGAGCAAGTGATCAACGTTCTTGTATACATTCTGTTCGTTGCAATGTTGGGTAGCTTCTTCACACAACACAACTTGAATGAGAACCAAAGAACTAACAGAATGACTTTAGCAATCGGCAATTGTCTTGTTTACACTTTCGTGCCGTATCTCTCGCGGAACAAAGAAACGTTGAGAGAAATTGGTTACAATTTACTCGTGAAGATGAAAGAGATTTACAACGATGAAGAAGTGGAAAGACAGATGATGAGGAGATGTAAGATCTTCTCCGTGGCCTTTGGAGGCTTCGTTAGTTCTGCTGTGTTACTTCATGGTGTCAACATTGCCATGCGAGTTTTTGTTAAAGGTATTAATTATGTTGTTACATACAGATTATTTGTTTACTTACTCCGCCGGACCAGCGACCGGACGTGGATCTCGGCATCCGGCTCCTTACCTATAGCAAGGTTCAACGAGGCATTTTTATATGTTTTCAAAGAGGTATATGACTCTGTGCAAAGTCCGCCAGGGGTGGTATCACCCTTTTACCTATTTCTGCTTGCATTGCTGTTTTTCGGTTTGAAGGGTAAGAGATCCAGCGTAATTACCGGCACATGAGGCATTCTATTTACATTCTCAAACTTAGCAGTGCATCGGAAACCCTTTAATAACATTAAAGTGAAGTGAGATGTCTATGGGCGACGGTGACCACGTATCAGCAGGTGGCACGTTTGTTTGTCTGCTCTTCTCGAATTTTCGGGACAGATCAGACACAGATGGTGGTCCTGTTTCAAACAAAAAGAAACATGATTTAGAAACCAAAATTATAAACTATATTTCCATAGAAACTAATATGACAATGTCTATAGTTTCTAAATTAAGAAGCTTCATAAAAATGCAAAACCCTGTTATGTAATACATTCATTTTTATTATTTTTCAATTTTCATTTTAATTGTTTACTGAAATGTCTATAGAAATATATTGTCTATCCCGTCTTCATACTGAGGTATTTTGGATTTCAGAGCGGAGTGCCGACTTTCGCACTTTGCCGACTTTTCCAATATTCAATACTGGTAATAGCGGAGTGCCGACTTTTGGAATTTCCTATGCAATTAAACGCTTACAGTCCCAGTCCATCGTTATTTTTATATTCTGCCCTAAAGTCAATATTAGGACGCCGAGGATAGGGAAAAATGGAAAGGAGGAGGGGAGGCCTTTGCCCAGCAGTGGGACAGCCTATAGGCTATTATAAAAAAAAAGTCAATATTTGGGGTAAAATCCTGATTAATCGCAATTTACATTTTTGTTATTTTTTTCTATTCTTACTCTGCCGAAAGTACACCACTTTCGGTGCAGTTCCGTCACAGATTATGGATTCGAAGATTTTGGGGTCAATTATGTCTTGGATTCGAAGATGTCTTGAGCCCTGAGAGAGAGTCCCCAGCCTCCCCTGGGACCGTGCTTGTAGGCAGCCAAGGTTTTTCGCCAGCGCGCATCAAGCTCGCTAGCCTCCTTGTACCTGGCCACGCCCATTGATATCTGACACATCCGATCGAACGTCGTCGTCAATTATGACCCTAGTTTCGTCTACTACCTACCAAAGCTAGTTTTATGTCTTGATAATTTCAATTGATAACATTTATGATGTTTTGTAAGTATGTAAGTACCTAGGAGCTCGTAGCCTAGTTGCGAGCACGGTCCGAAAGTGATCGTGCAGCTTAAGCGACGTTGGCGCGGTCGGTACCTGGATGGGTGACCCCTAGTGGCATATTTAGTCTGAGCTCCTCCGTGCCTCGGAGAGCACGTTAAGCAGTCGGTCCCGGTTGTTGTCGTTCGACAGCAGTCGTTAAGCCATGTCAGATGCCTACGGGCGGCCTGAACAACTCTGACAAATAGGTTGGCCAATAACCATACGATAAGCAAGCAAGCAAGTACCTATCTCTTTAAAGGTGTTTCGAGTGTCTTTCTATTTTCAACTGCAGGTGAAACATTCGTCACCTTGGTAACAATGTGGCCAGATGTGGACGACAAGAGCTTAACTGCTGGTGTGACTAGAGTTTTTATTTACATAATGTGGTGGGTGGTGATAATTCGGCTACTTTCAGCAGCTTACATAGCTTTAATGCTATTAACTATCAGCCTAAGCCATCAGTATAAAAATTTGTGTAGTTACTTTATCAGTCTTAACAGTATATTTGAAGAAAATACACTTAGTGACGAAGAAAAAGAAAACAAGTATGAAGAAGCTTTTAAAGTTGGGATCGAGTTGCACTCAAACACTTTAAGGTAAAACATTAATTTCTTCTATTCTATCAAATATTACTCACCTGGTCACGGCACCACTTTGTAAATAGAATTTTAAGGTTCCGTACCAATATGGTAAAAAGGTAACCCTTATGGTGAGACTTTGGTGTCCGTCCATGTTACTGCTATTTTTCTCAGAAACTACTGAAGATATCGACTTGAAATTTGGCACAGATGTTTTAATAGATGTTGATATGGTGCGGTACGCAATTTGAGATAACTAATAATTATAGAATCCATCTTGCGACAAAGGCGAGTCCCTAATAATTGTCTTCTAAAATAATGAATAAACGTTTTTCAGATGCACAAAACTGATCCAAGACACTTGCAATGTGGTTTTCGGCATTCAATTAATTATGAATCTTAGTATACTGATTTTATTTATGATTCAACTGGTCGTAAGTATACACTGAATTGTTATTGAACTTGCAAAAATTACGTATTTGGATGAATCCTAGAGATATACCTTGACCACAAATGCTGTACTGCGCCTAAGGTAGCTGCGTGGCGAGATGCGGGAGCGGAGCAGCAGCCCCCCGCACACCTGTCGCCACCTAAGACGCAGTACAGCATTTGTGGTCAAGATATAGTCTTCAAATACCTCATGATTTTGCAGAATTCCGAGCGCTCTATGACAAATGCTGTGGTAGTAGCGTTGTCGGCAGTTGCCGTACTGATGACCACAGGCTGCCTCTGGTGGAACGCAGGAGATGTAACTGCGGAGGCAAGTCTATCTCCATAAATTACTTATTGCGCTGACGTAGCCACCCGATCTTGGCGTTTTAATTTTTTTTATTAAATAAGGAGAGCAGACGAGCTAACGGACCGCCTGATGGTAAGTGGTCACAGTCTCCCATAGACACCTCACCTCACTGTATTATATTTGGAGTGTTTTAGATGCGCTGCTAACCTTGAGGACTTAGATGGAGTGTCTCGTGTGCCGGTAATTAAGCTGGCTCTTTTACCATTCAAACTGAAACACAGCAATGGAAGCAGAATAATCCAATGCAGATTTCCAGTATTCAATTTTATTCCCGCAGGCATCCCATCTGCCAACAGCCATGTACAGTTCGGGCTGGCAGCACTGCCGCGAGGCGGCAGCTCGCCGTGTGCGGCCCGTGCTGGTCATTGCCATGTGGCGGAGCCAGGTGAGACATTGCACCTGTCGACGTCATGTTCATGCAATGTTTTAATTTTACCCCGCAAAAAACTAGGGCCGAAATGCTATAGTTTCTAAATCCTGTTTATCACTAAACCCATTTTAAATCTTTCTCTTTCTCTCTTTTTTTGCAGTTGCCGGTGGAGCTACGGTGCCTCTGGGTGATTCCACTCTCGTATGGATCATATGTGACGGTGAGTACACGACACAGTGCCTTATATATATAAGGTACCCATTTTAATTGGATATACGAGTCTATATTGTCAAGTCAGCACTGAATTGTCGGTTTAAGTATTCAATTTTGCGACTTGGTTGCATAACCTTATTATGTAATCATAATTTAGATATATCGGAAGAGACTGGCCCTCACAACACAGGGTATCCTAGTGTGGGAGCCAGGGAAATCTGAGGAAATGTAAAAGATGATGTCTGCATCAATAATTTTTTTATTTATTTTTATTTTTACGTAGCCTATAGGGCCTTTTCCTTGAAGGCCAAGGAGGTCAAGGAAAAGGCCCTAGACAGGACACAGTGGCGTTTACTACACCGACAAGAGCATAGCTCTTAAATTGAAGAGAGAGAGCCTATAGGATTCTTACGGTTCCTTCCAATGAAAAAAATTGCTAAGTGCGAGCCAACCTCGCCCTATCTATGGGGATCCGTACTATAAGGACTTTTTAGATAATTATTAAGTGAGAAACACTTTTACCGTTTTTGCTCAGAACTTACAAATTATTAAAATGTATTTTAATATTTGTTTGTCCAATAGAGGATATTCATTATCAATGATTTAGCAAATTTTCAAGTTCTTAGGAGATAATACCGTTCATGGTACCTGGTAACAAAAGTGGTTTAAAATGACAGCTTTCGACAACAACTTTGACAAATTTTAATTTATTTATTAGGTAAACAGAACAAATTACAACCATAGAAATTACATAAAAATCAATATAAAGTTATGAGCTAGGTCGTAACCCTTAACGTGTAAACACAGCATGGTTAGGAAGTGGGGAATTGATTGTTGTACAACATTGAGTTGGGAAAGCAAAAATACTAGTGAATGTAATGATTAAAAAATACCTATTGTACATCCTCAACCCGTCTTTTAAAAACACATGACAGCTTACGTTCGTCGTCGTTATTTCTCTATGAAAAAAATATTTTTTTCTGTACTTTATTGGCTCTAAACAACTATCGATAGGGTACAAAAATTTTATTTTTACATGTATGTGCCTTCTTAAGACCTTTTTTCAAATTTTTTAGTCGATATTCCAATTTGGGTCAAGGAAATGCATATTATGTGAAACTTTGAAGTCTGTCTTATTATAAACAATTATACTTAAAAAATTAAAGATAAAAAAGTTGTAGGAAATCACTAGAAGGGTGTATAACATCATCGTATGATGATGTTCGAAAAATATGCGAAATCGTAAAAGAATTGCTACGTCCATTTTTCGTCCGTAGGGCTACGGATCCCTAATAGAGCATGAGTATTATTCGGTGGATGGACTCTTATTCATTCTAATTTGGAAAAATTACCTATTCTATTCCAATGGGTTTTAGACATTTTTCACAGTTTTCAACAAATAATTATTTTTATTTTCATTTGTTTCAGATTGTCAAAACGTCTTATTCTGTATTTTCTGTATTGTACTGAATTAATCGACAAAGTATTAAAACTTGACTATATTATTATAATTATATTATGGTTTGCAATTTAGACATCTTCGTCTTCTTTTCAGCCTAACGTAACCCATTGTTGGGTATAGGCCTCTCCATGTGCACGCCATTCTCCTCGGTCTCTAGCCGTTCGCATCCACATCCTCCCCGCCGTCTTCAAAATGTCGTCGGTCCACCTCGCGGGCTGCCTATCAACACTTCTGCGCCCCACTCGGGGTCGCCACTCGAGCAGTCTTCGGGGCCACCTATCGTCCTGCATTCTACACACGTGCCCTGCCCATCTCCACTTAGATACTGGCTATATCCGGCACCCTCGTCTTTTTCCGGATCTCGATATTCGGCACTCTGTCAATTTAGACATAATGTCACATAATACTTACGTTGCTATTTTATTAGATGCATGTGCTGTGACATCGCTTTACATTGACGCTTTGATAAGGAAGAACGTTTTCTGTTGGTAAATAAACTGACAACGTACATTGAAGCGAAACGGTCATTTTGTTGTTTTTTCTCCAAAAGTCTAGATTTTAACAATTGTTGTAATCTGTAAACCTAATAAATATTTTCTCCGAATACTATTTATTTTCTTATAAGATTAACAATCTCAACCCAATCGTGTTTCGCCCATTCGTTTTTCCTTCTATCCAAAAATACGTACTGTTGTGGGTATATTTATAATAACATGTAATAATGTAGGTAGATAAACATAACGTGTCAATAAACCAGTTGTTTCCTACACAGCGTTTGAGTTAGACCCTATACAACTACACTACTAACCAAATGCAGACCAACTCACCAACCGATAAAGGATTAGAATAAAAGTAAAGTAAAATACACTCTATTGCACAAATATAAAACAACAAACATGAGATACAAAAGGAAATAGTGAAGTACAATTTAGGCGGCCTTATCGCTAAGAACGATCTCTTACAGGCAACCTTCAATAAATTGATTCAAACAGTATATTTGGAATTTCACAAAAATACCTAAATTCTATCACAGATATTTTAGGCTATCTGGAGTGGTTAATGAAAACTAAGGTGTAAAACTTACTTTTAAAGGTGTAAAACTTACTTTTTAAAACTAAGGTGTAAAGCTTACTTTTTTTAAGGTGTAAAACTTATTTTTTAAGGTGTAAAACTTACTTTTTAAGGTGTAAAACTTACTTTTTAAGGTGTAAAACTTACTTTTTAAGGTGTAAAACTTACTTTTTAAGGTGTAAAACTTACTTTTTAAAACTAAGGTGTAAAGCTTACTTTTTTAAGGTGTAAAACTTACTTTTTAAGGTGTAAAACTTACTTTTTAAAACTAAGGTGTAAAGCTTACTTTTTAAGGTGTAAAACTTACTTTTTAAAACTAAGGTGTAAAACTTACTTTTTAAAGTGTAAAACTTACTTTTTAAAACTAAGGTGTAAAGCTTACCTTTTTATGGTGTAAAACTAAGGTGTAAAACTTACTTTTTAAAACTAAGGTGTAAAACTTACTTTTTAAAACAGAGTTTTTTATAGACGCTGACAAACTATACAAATTATACTGAGGTGTATAATTTGTGCCGTTCCTTAAAATTTATGAGTGCCTAAGTCATTTGTATCCAATTAATCAAACCACTTAATAGCTTAATAAAATGTCTGGTATCGCTTAAAACCGTTTTTTTAGAATTCTAATTAAATATTTTTTTGATTTAAAACTATTAAGTAACAACTTAAGTATTAACGTGAGAAAAGGAATGCAAAATAAATCGAAAGTCCTTCCACAATGTATATAAATTTCTTTATACACACACTTTCATCATCCTATAATGGCCCCACTGTTGGGGCACTGGCCTCTCCTTGCACAAGGGGGCACGGGCCATGATACACCGAGCGGGCCCAGTGCTGATTGGTGGATTTCACACGCCTTTGGAATTTTTTCATTTCTTCAGACATGCAGGTTTCCTCACGATGTTTTTCTTCACATTTAGAGCAGTCGGTAAATGTACACAAATCTTCGAAATAATCATGTACTAAGTACATGGCATGGTTTCGAACCCGGACCTCCCGCATGGGAGTCCGGCGTCCTAGCCACTAGGCCACCGACGCTCTACACTTTGGGCGCCCCAAACTACTGGTATGAAGAATTCCATATATCGGAAAATATTAAATTCATTCACGACTGCTTGGCGAAATTGACGGACATGTCAGTCATGGCCAATCAAAAAGAAATCCTCGAGCAAAGAATTATCTATCAAATTAAAAATAAAAGTCTGCCGGCGTCTGTATTTCCCGAAACCTACAACCTTGGGATCTTCAAGGCCAGAGTGAATAGGCATTTACTGGACCCGCATGCTCCGTCGTCGACCTCATCGTCGCTTACCATCAGGCGAGATCGAGGTCAAATGCGGGTTTAGTAGGCAATAAAAATAAATTAAAAAAACATTCATTACTGAGGTGCCTAATTTGTGGAGTTAATATATAGGTAAATGTAGGTAGTTATGTTTTAATGTAATTTGTGTCCAATTTGTACGTAGTACTTAATCATTTCCTTGGTGTCGAATTATTCAACCAGTTATTTAAAAAATGGGTTGGTATCGCTTAAAAACTTCTAATCCTTTTCAGAATTAAAAATAAATTAAGTAACAAATTGTCATGTGAAGAATGTAAGAGATTACCCGCGAGTGGTAGCGGGTGAAATCATGAAGGAGAGAACGCGCACCCCTAAAGTTGAACCAACTTCAACAGAACTGCACAGAAACCGTATCCAAACTGCAATTTTGCAGTTGTGATCATAATTTTAAACAAGTCCATCTCTTTATTTACATTATCTTTTAGTCATCTGTGTATAATAATTTTTAAATATAATTATGTAAGATTAGACTTAAATAATATACTGTTTCACGGTATTTTATTGTACTTTATTAATTACGACCGGTTTCGTATTACAGGTAATACCTGAAGATCGTATACCGATCGTAATTAATAAAATACAGTAAAAACCCGTGAAACAGTATATTATTTAAGTCTAATCATGTACTACAAGTTTCGCCAAGTACCAACAACCGTAAGTAATAACCATAATTATCCAAGCTTAAATACAATTGCATTAGGACAGAAATACGAGTATGTTGCAGATCTAGCCGCGGCAGTAGGGTCCAACCGTGGAGGGCGTGGGATGTAATGGTGGCCTTCTGCGAACACGTAATGGCGCAGAAGGAAGGCGAGGAGCGGATCAGGGAGGACGACCCTATGTCCGACCCGATCCGCCGTAGGAGAACCGGGCGAAGGCGGCTGGTCACGCTCGCCACCTTCCCCCTTAATGATGGCCTCCGGGCAATGGACAAGGGGAGTCCATTGCCTGATAAGAGGTCCTCGATTTGGTCTGGCGTGCCCGTGTTCCGGCACGCCACCACAAGCCGAATGGGGACGCGAGTTCCCTGAGTTGGGTCCGTAATGCGGACACCCGTTGGCGAAGTCGCGGAAGTTATGCGCAAGCATTCCCGCGGCTTCGCCGTCAGGTGGTGCGCAGGAACACCGGGGGGGTTTTGGCCGGTAAAAATCCGGCATAACCTCTTCGTCTCCCCTTGCGGCGAAGAGGTAAGCATGAGCGTTTCCGCCCTTAAAAAAATAGGACTGAAATATGTTAATGTACAATAAAGATTACTAAGAGAAAATGTACTGTGCGATGTTAGAAAAAGAAGAAAAATATGTTCCAATGTTGAAATGAACCCTTAAAGGTGCTAGATCCTACCTGATGTGCAGGATCGGCTGGGGAGGTACCGCCCTCTGGTCTATTTTTCCCGCAAAGCAGTAATGTTTGCTTTACTGTGATTCGGTCTGAAGGGTAAGAGAGCCAGCGTAATTACCGGCACATGAGGCAATCCATTTAAACCCTCAAGGTTAGCAGCGCATCGCAAACCATCTAATAACTTCATAGTAGGCTATGGGCGACGGTGACCACTTACATAGGGTACACTGAAATATTTTTATAAACATTAAAACACATTTATTGATTAAAATTTTTTTTGGCGGGATTACGTTTGTCAATTATTTTTTACCACAAGTCGAAGTTCGTCGTCCATAGCAAAAATGGAATTAACGCGATGATTTTAAAAGTTCCCTTTCTACGCACGATTGCACTACTCGTCATCAAAATGCTTTTGGGAGAGAAGCACCTCATCTTAGCACCGTAAGGCGTTGGTACGCTGAATTTGATAGTGGCCGAGTTACTTCCATAATGAGATTCGTGAAGGTCGGCCTTCAATTGCGATCACTGAGGAAAATGTAGCCACTGTCAGGCAGCTAATTGAAGAAACCCGTCGTATCACACCTATGAGGAGATTTGATGACATTTGCGGATTGGTATGAGCCAAATTCAATTTTTTTTAACTTCATTTTACCAACAAAATTGAGGCAGGCGAGAAGTGTGGGCAAAAAATTATTGCGTCTTTTTCTCCCAGATATGCTGTATGCACGATCCCACTCTAAGAACAAAAGACAGTTAATGCTGAGTGGTACACCACCATTTGATTGCCCAGTGTGTACGAAAAAGTTAGAAGAAAACGACCAAGAAGTCGCATAGTCTTGCACCATGACAATGCTTCTCCGCACACCACGAACAAGACAGTCATTTTTGGCTTCTGAAAAGGTGGAGCTCGTGAACCTCGTGACCCATCACGCACACAGTCCGAACTGCACCATGTGATTTATTTATTGTCCCAAAAAATCAAAGATTTGATGAGAGGTTTGACATTTACGGGACCAGAAGAGGCTGTGATAGCTTTCAATCAGCACGTGAAAAACATGCCCTCAGATCAATGGTCCTCATGTTTTCAAAATCTGTTTGAAAGAATGAAAAGGTATTTAAAATGTAACGGAGAATACTTATAAAGAAAAATAATAAATATTTTATTTATGAGTTACGCATAACTTTCAATGTGCCCCACGTACTATCAGGAAGTCCGTTTCAATGTGCCCCACGTACTATCAGGAAGTCCGTTTCAATGTGCCCCACGTACTATCAGGAAGTCCGTTTCAATGTGCCCCACGTACTATCAGGAAGTCCGTTTGCTCATCTGCTCTCGATACACAAATATTTTTTTTTAAAACTTTAGAATAATTGATCTTTTACAACCACATAAATCGGACTAGTAGCGTCCTCTCCTCTAGAATAAAGATGTGAGCACTGACAGTGAGCTAAAGGATTTGGGAAAATGCGCGTATAGTTTCATACATTTGACATTTCAATGCACGGCTAATGTTGTCCGAAGACGCTCACACCGCATGCGCCAACTGACAAACGCGCCTTTCATACTTAGAAAATGTTTCTAGCCAGCAATCTATATAGGGTGAATATCGAAATCTTTTTTACATTTTTTTTTTCTTGTTTATGTGTTGAATCACATTACTGCCAAGGCGGAGATATTTTGAAACAGACTCCATAGAAGGGTAGTTGCTTTTCTGCTTACAATATTATCATGAGAAGTTAATAATCTTCGTTTTGAACTCTATATTAACTTCAACTTTAAACTCTCTGTAGCGTCCTAGGTCGTAGCGTTAAGCTACGCGCGTAGCCGTAGCGCATTCAGCGGAGAGATCGCGTACATTAGCGCTGCCAATCGATATAATACATATTTGTTATATATTACCTTTAATTTATTTTTCTACTCTATGAATGTGTATTCGTAGGATAAGTAGGTACTATTATTAGGCTGGCATTAATAACTCTGTTTGAATTCCTGAAGTTACGGTAAGTACGCATTTCTGCATGAGATTGCATATAGCGAGCTCAATAAGATGACATATCCGGAGAAATGGGCATTGGCATTGATATGGATCAAGTATAGTGTAGTAAAGTTATTGAAACATAGAGTCATCCAACAGAGTAATGCACCGCTCACACCTAAGCGACCAAGCGACTGCGAAGTGGTGGCGATACGACAACGTCTGCAACGACCGCGTCGCGGTACACTCAAACGTCAATTCACGCCAGGTCCTATAGAAATGTCGGCGACTCCTAGACGAATACATTTATTTTTAAGGATCTCGGATACACCATATTCTTTCGTAGAACATGTGGTCGCGTCGTCTCTCTATGCTGACGTTGCCTTCCCGCGTCGCCGACGCGTAGGTGTGCATGGCTACATATAAATAATATGAGCAGCGTCTGCCGCGCGACTGACTCTCCTGCTTCGGAAACGCTTTGGTCGCTTAGGTGTGACCGGTCCTTAACTCTGCAGTGCTCTTTCACTTTTTCTCTTTTGCTATGTCTCTCTGTCTCTCTCTATCTTACACAATTGCTGGTCTATGGTTCTGTAGACTTCTATTACTGTCTTAATGCAATTTGTATTTAAACTTGCATATAATTACCTACTTATTTAAAATTCATTGGGCGTATTATTATAATAAAATATACAGTCATGTGTCTGAATTATTCCTTCTAAAATTAAAGTTGACTAAAACACAACTTTCGTATACTGTACGATCGTTAAATAGAGATGCAATTGTTTCAACACAGTAGACACTGTTGTTCCAAAGAATGAATTCTTATATCAGCAGCAGAGGCGGATTTCCCTTAAGCCCAACTAGGTCCGAACCTTTTTTTGGTAACGGGGGAGAAATCTTCAAAAGATACCCAGCCTCCTAGGGGAGAGACCGGGTTATGTGAGATTTTTACTCACTTTAGGTTTTAACCCCTCGATGGCCGACCTCGTGCATATCAGAGGGCTCCAAGATCTCCTGATGCCCTTGCCCTTCGAGCATTTGCCTTGGACTCTTCCTGGGAGGTATGCGTCCCGTCGCAGCAGTCAGTGTGGCTATAGCACGCTGCTGTCCTCGCCAGGGCCTATGATGGGCGATCGAAGCCCCCACTTTGACCGCCCGCGACCCTGATTCTCCTTTAAGTTGCCTCTTACGACAGACAGTAGTTACCGTAGGTCTATTCTTCGTGTGGCCTAGGGCGGCCAGATATATAGGCGGCTAATCGCGGAAAAAATACACTGACGTGAACAAGAAACGACACTAATGGCAAAGTATACTACACTGGGAAAAAAAATCGAATTCTTTTTTAGAATGAAATGTCATACTAAGTAGAATAATATTGTAAATATGAAAGTGAAGAGCATAGGATACTTTTATCTCGATGTTTCATGTATTTCCAGAGGATTAAAGCTTTCAAATTCCACACGGACCAAGTCGCAGGCAACAGATAGTAAATTCCTATATCGTAGCTCAGTAAATGATGGAGCTGAGAAGGGGCGGCTACACGGCCTAGGGCGATCACGACTGCTAATTCGCCATTGACCAGCAGTTACGAGTACAATGTCACGCGGCTGCTCCCGCGTTAGCCTAGTCTTTTCTCCACCACCGTCCTGTATGGTATACTGTTCAGAAAAATAAGTAATTGGTTAACAAGTCTAGTGTCGTATTGAAGATCTCCTCGAAGACATACTGGCTAGGAGGTAGGTACAGTCTCTTATGCCAGTCAAGAGTGCAACACAAACACAATGCCTCTAAAAATTAACTGTAAAGAAAAAAGTGTAGCGTCTAGTTTTAATATACTAAAAAGTATCCAAATTTTTGAAATTCGGTAGATTGCTTGCTAGAGAAGTTTTATGGAAACCGCGTCTTCCAATTGGCGTATGCTATGTGAGCATTTTCCAATATATTAGTCGGGCATTGAAATATCAAATGCATGGAACTATTATGTGCATTTGCACAAACTCTTTAGCTCGCTGTCAGTGCTCACATTATTATTCTAGTGGAGAAGGCGCTACTAGTCCGATTTCTGTGATCCCATCAAAACATTTCTGTAAAGGAAAAAGTGGACAGGATACATAATATGGCTTGTATGGGTTCCTTACGCAAGGTCGAATGACGATTGGGCGAAGGGCGTGTCGCGAAGAGCGCGAAACTAAGTTAACCGCGATCAAATCAAATCGTGAGTATGGACACTAAACTCGATTTCTGAACGAAGAGAACATCTCTAGTTCCCGCCAAAGGAGCCGTCATACATGAGTCATCAACTCAACGCTTGGTTGTGAAGAATTCGCCACGTGCTAACATGACCTATAGAAACGAATAGTTTAGTCCTTGAAGTACAAATTAACAGCAAGAATACAGCAGGATTATCAGGACGCATTAGCCCCAAGTCTGACTCATCAAACTAACATGGAACGAGACTGAATAATGGCAGTGAGGTTCTTACCAGAACCAACCATGTACTACCGTACATCGTATTTGCTGGCACGACAGAGGTTGCAGACGAACACTAGATCTGTAACTCTGATCTGAACAGGTTTAAGTAGTTGTAACTATTTGCTTGTGGGACAAAATGACGAGAAATCGTCTGAAACCCCATAAACTATATTCTGGTGTAGCTTAAGGCTTTCGGCTGTGAGGGGAGAGGAGGCCGAATACAAATAAATGGGAACGATTCTAATAAGGCAGTACCCCTAACATCTCGTCATATTGGCACTGCTGAAGCCAGATTAAATGCGAAGCAGACATAAATTAGCCCAAGATCTGGACCAGTGACCCACTTGACGACAGTATGTTTGGGCGAAAATCCTTGATAAGATCGAATCCGATTGTAGGAAAGGTTTGGATAGTAAAAAAAACACACTTTCTATATTTTATATACAAAGTTCTTAAAAAAACGTTAGTAAAAGCATTGTATGCAACGATTATTAATAATAGCGATTTTAACACTCGCGTTCGCGCATAGAGTAGTATTTTTTATTTTATTGCATTGTTTGTATAAACAAATTAGCATTATATCTAATGAATTATTGTATGCAGCAAAAATCGTCTGCATTAAACTGTCATCGGTACCCAACTGGATGGAAAATTGGAAGTTCCTTGGCTACACGATATAAAGGCCCAAAGACTCTGCCTATAGATGTATGTGATTGACGCTGATTACTGGTATTATTATATATTTGTAGTTGAATAGATTTATATAAACCTGTTATTTGTAATTAATTAAGATTACATGTAATTTGCATCCAATTTTATCTACCAGTTATTACTAATTACCTAAATAAAATGCCTTGTCTCCCTTCTTAAACCTTCATTCCTTTTCAGGAATTGAAAACAACCATATGAGCAAAAAATGTCTCGCGTGAAGACTGAAACACACAATCAATCGAAAGTCTTTTACTACAATGTATGTAAATTTATGTACGTATTGGGCGCCCCGAACTACTGGTACGAAGACTTCGATATACCTGACTATGTCAAGTTCATCCACGACAACTTGGCGAAACTGATCGACGTTCTTGTATTGGTGCTTATCGTAATGATGTGTGGTAGCTTCTTCACACAACACAATTTGGATGAGAGACAAAAAGCTGACCGAATGACTTTAGCAATCTGCAACTGCACGGTATACTTGTTCGTTCCTTACCTTACTTGGAAGCAGAAAACCTTAAGAAAAGTGGCGCACGAGCTGCTGGTGAAGATGAAGGAGAATTACAACGATATAGAAGTGGAAGATCAGATGGTGAGGAGGTCTAAGATCTTCTCGATTATTTTTGCAGGCTTCGGTTGTTCAGCCCTCATTTATCAAGGAATTAACGCTGTTGTGCGAATGTTTATATCAGGTACTTATTTTTTTTAACTAAGACTGAGTGGGTTAGATTGATGGAGTAGCTTGATTTTATAGATGTTTATAAAAAGTTTTCACAAACTAGCAGATGATCCACCAGACCTGATGGTAAGTGCTCACCGTCGTCGCTCACAAAGATTAACTGACATACCTTGAGAAACTTTTGTCAGAGACATTCAGGTTTCCTTATTACGTTTTTAGGCCCTCTTGCGCGATTCTTTAACGCTCGGGAAAACCCAAGGTCAATTTCGTAATTTTCGTATGAAAAGAATTGACGATTCGCGAGTTAACCCCGGGTTAAATATTGACCGTTATTTTCAGATGACACATTCGTCACTTTGATAACAGTTTGGCCAGATGTGGACGACAGGAGCACAGTTGCCGGTGTGGCCAGAGGTTTAATTTACTTAATGTGGTGTATAATAGTGATAAGGCTGCTGTCAGCAGCTTTCTTGATCATCACAATATTAACCATCACCCTGAGCCATGCATATAAAAATGTGTGCAGTTACTTTTACAGTCTCAACAGTATTTTTGATGAAGACACACTTAGCCAGGAGGAAAAAGAAAAGAAATATGAAGAGGCATTTAAAGTAGGGATCCAGTTACATTCACGTACTTTAAGGTATTGTACTATAGTAGTTTATGCAACAGTTACGTAATTACAGCTATTGTAATATGAGAGTTAGTATGTGATACGAACGTAGCGAGACGTATGTTGCCCTGTGTTGAAGGCTTCATAATAGTTTGCTATTATTAATGGTCGTAGAAAAAGTATTGTATGCAACTGCACGTAATTAGCCATTATAACATTCGT
Organism: Hofmannophila pseudospretella; assembly: GCA_947369225.1. Classification (NCBI taxonomy): domain Eukaryota; kingdom Metazoa; phylum Arthropoda; class Insecta; order Lepidoptera; family Oecophoridae; genus Hofmannophila; species Hofmannophila pseudospretella. The sequence goes on along the minus strand of OX376318.1, from coordinate 14,496,457 downwards.
GTTTTCTATTAATGTATAATAAGATGTTGTAATTTGTAATCGAGTTGACGATATCGTCTAACTACCCTAACTACCATTGCGAAAGATATATTGAACAAATTACCAAATGGGAGTAGAAAAAGTATTTATATTTCTACCTACCCACCACCACCCTTTTGTGATATTGAATCTGGTTTCATATTGAACAAATTACGCAATGGGAGTAGAAAATTAACACATAATTAAAATTATGTGCCGACAATATTACATCCTTTTGTATACTTATGAATTGTGTACTTGCTGTATTCTGGTGTTAACGGTGTTAAATAAACGTTTTTCAAATCTAACGTTTTCGTTGTTGGAATATATAGCTTACTAATTAAAGATATTTGACCTCTGTTGTTTTTCTTTTCAATCAAACTTCGTCAAGATGTCCTGTTACAATAAATCATTTTGTTTGGTTATTTTGCAGATGCACTAGACTGATCCAAGGTACTTTCAACGTGATCTTCGGCATACAATTAATTATGAATGTCACTTCACAGATTTTATTTATGTATCAAATGGTGGTAAGTGATCAGTGATTTGATTAACTTACGAAAGAAAGATGCCAAAGATTTTGAAATTCAGACTATATACGGTTCTATTTTATTAGCGGAAAATATTTCTAGGATGTCATCAATAGGTTATAAGTAGTTATAACAATAACGATAGACAAAAAAAAATTATTTTATTTATACTGAAATAAGAAGTATGAATGAAACTCGTTTCTTCTTATTACAGTATTAGGCGCGGACTAAACGACGACCGTTCCAGTGACAGTTCGGTTCAGGAACCGGTACCGGCCGTGTCGACTGCATTCAAACTCATGCGTTGCGCTCAAGCCCCGCCCACTCGGTTCAGGAACCGAGCTGGCCGGTTCCAAGGGGAACCGTTGTACATGTAGTCGACAAAGCATTTTTGTTTGAATTTATATGAAGCACCGGTTTAATGGAACCGACCGATACTAGAATCGGCCTAGGAACCGTCGTCGTGTAGTCCGAGCCTAAGAATAGCAATAATTCATTCGTTTGTACCATTTCAAACAAACAATTTTGTCGTTTATTTCGAAAATTTAATAAATAATAATATATATTTTTTGCTCTGACTCTATTGTCATAAGTAGTCATAACCTATAGATGACACCCTAGAAATATTTGCCGCTAATAAAATAGGACCCTATATATAGGCACATTCTAAAGAAATACCATTTAACAGTTGGTCAATTAGTTCATAGGTATCTTCGAGTTCCACCAGTCACTAAATAAGCTTAATAAAACTTTGCAACTTTCGGATGGGGTAGAATATTTGTAGAGCAGATAATGGATGACCGGTATTCGTTGATCGATGGACGCAATGTTCTTCGATGTGTGTGGGGGGGACGGGAAAGCTCTGATGATTGTCTGAACACGTTTTGGCGTTTCCGCCATTATTTTGATGATGCTACTGCTGCACATCATGCAAAATTTCTTTGAGTAATTATCAAACTCACGTTGCAGAAAGCTGAGCGCACTATAGCAAATGCTACGATGATAGCGTTGACGGCAGTTGCTATACTGATTTCCACGGGCTGCCTCTGGTGGAACGCAGCGGACGTAACTGTGGAGGCTAGTATACTAGTGCTTATGGTATACATTACACTGGACTATGCAGAGGGCCGTACACATAAAATTGCTAGGGAAGGGAGATGGAAGTTGCGCGAAGGTGAAGTTTCAACTTTTCGGGGAAGGGGGAAACAGTTGATTTGGAAGGGTTACTTGAACCCGCGAACGCTCCTGTGCAACGGCAATGGGACTGATGGCATGGCCAACTTGCGTATCGCGAGTTCTCACGGTTCTATTATTTGTCCGATTCTATTTTGGTTGAAAATTGATTCCTAACCAACGATTTATACAGTTCACACTACGACAATATAGCCATGAAGGAACGAACGCCTGAATGTTTTTCTTTTATCCATCATGTACATATATAGCAAAATTTTATATGTAATCTGGGTGTTGTGTACCTATGCGTCTTTGTATGCTGTCTCTGGACCCATAGGGAATCCTAGCTTGGGATATTGAGTGTGATGTGTGATAATATATGTATGTTTGTTTGTGTATTCTCGCAGGCATCCCACCTACCGACGGCCATGTTCAGCTCGGGCTGGCAGCACTGTCGCAAGACGGCAGCTCGCCGCGTACGGCCCGTGCTGGTCATTGCCATATGGCAGAGCCAGGTGAGACATCCCACCTACCGACGGCCATGTTCAGCTCGGGCTGGCAGTACTGCCGCAAGGCGGCAGCTCGCTGCGTGCGGCCCGTGCTGGTCATTGCCATGTGGCAGAGCCAGGTGAGACATCCCACCTGTCGACGGCCATGTTCAGTTCGGGCTGGCAGCACTGCCGCAAGACGGCAGCTCGCCGCGTGCGGCCCGTGCTGGTCATAGGCATGTGGCAGAGCCAGGTGAGACGGAAATATTTGCATGTCTCGAATATCCGGTATGTTTATTTATTTGTATGTAGGTATATTTTTCAGAAAAATTAAGACTGAAATGGTATAGTTTGTAAATCCTTACAAACATTTTTGTTTGCAGTTGCCCGTGGAGCTGTCATGCCTCTGGGTGGTGCCCCTCTCTTACAGCTCATATGTGACGGTAAGTGAAACCTGTGTATCTTCAAGGCTAGAGTGAATAGGCACTTACTAGGCCCGCATGCTCCATCGTCAACCTCATTGTCCGAGATTGATGTCAAAATTTGACCATTTAATGTGGGTTTAGTGATAAATAAATAAGAGTGCACAGTTTATGATGAGGTCGGAGATGGACTTTGTCTCATCTAAAAACTATCGGAACACATCTATGACAAAGCGAAAATATTTGTTGACTCGCTTGCTTGCCTAGCAAATCCTCATAAACGGATCAAGCAAAGGCTTTTTAAGGGTTGGTCGTTTCATAAGATGCGCATACGCAGTTGCTGCATAAAAATTATTGTTTAAAAATGTGACGAAATTACGGGTAGGTGGTACCTACGCGTATCTACGAGTGAGGTGGTATTCGTTAGTTCACGTTTCAAATATTTTTTGTATTTCAATCTTATTTAAATGCCGAAGACATGCCATAGACGTGAAATAATTAATGTTATGTTGTGTGTTGTAATAATTTTATTATCAATCTCCTAATGATACGATTTTATTATCAATCTCCTAATGATACGATTTTATTATCAATCTCCTAATGATACGATTTTATTATCAATCTCCTAATGATACGATTTTATTATCAATCTCCTAATGATACGATTTTATTATCAATCTCCTAATGATACGATTTTATTATCAATCTCCTAATGATACGATTTTATTATCAATCTCCTAATGATACGATTTTATTATCAATCTCCTAATGATACGATTTTATTATCAATCTCCTAATGATACGATTTTATTATCAATCTCCTAATGATACGATTTTCTGAAACAGTTTTCTTTTGTTTCAGATTGTGAAAACATCTTATTCTGTTTTTTCGGTATTGTACAATACCATATGAATTGTTAGGAAAAATGACGCGATTATTATGTGTTATAATAGGTTTTATTTAAGTATGTACAGAAAATATAATATAATATAACACTAAAATAATACTAAAGCTAAAATTAAACTAAGGCTAAGAAATCTAAAGATAAAAAATTTGGGTTAAGTCCCCCATATCCGGCAGTGTACCCAAGAGACTGGCTGCGTTGCCCCGTTGGATAGCTAAGCTAATCCGCTGGGCCAAATAGGAGCCAGATCTTGGGTCTTTTGACGCGTCGACCAGGCGCTTTGCGAGGTCCTTGAAGACGCGGTGCGCTCCCGGGCCCCAGGGTCCCAATGTTTCAACCCCAAACGGCTCAAATATGTATGTCTCAACCAGATTGGTATATTTGCGCCGTTTGAGTGTTTCTGCAGCAGCGTCCGCAGAGCCGGCTCTATAAGAGGTGGCTGGAAGGTGAGACGGGGCCAGGGTGTCGACGCAGGTGGCGTCCCACACCACATAATATAATTCTATTATAATTCTCCAAACTTTTGGAACATAAGTATAAGAATATTTTCAAAAATAACCAAATGGGGATATAAATTTTTCACGTGCCTTAGGACTTTTTCTCAGACATTCTAAGCTTCTCACGATGTTTTCGTTCACCATCAGATCTCTCAAGGTTCTATTCTCAGTCTATTTTTGTTTTTAGTGTATATATATGTTTTGCTACATTCAGTAGAGAAAATGTCATATATTATTTGCTGACGACACTACACTTATATTCAAAGTCAATAAACAAGCCAGTGAACTCATTGAAAGTAAATAGCATGGTGCTGAATGCGAAGAACACCAAATGGAACGAGGAACTCGTAGCCTAGTTGCGAGCACGGTACGAAAGTGATCGTACAGCTTAAGCGACGTTGGCGCGGTCGGTATCTGGATGGGTGACCGCTAGTGGCATATTTCATCTGAGCTCCTCCGTGCCTCGGAAAGCACGTTAAGCAGTCGGTCCCGGTTGTTGTCGTTTGACAGCAGTCGTTAAGCCATTTCAGATGCCTACGGGCGGCCTAAACTACTCTGACAAATAGGTTGGCCACTAACCATACGATAAGCAAGCAAGCAACCAAATGGATCAAATCAAATTTACTTTACCTAACGTAACGTAGGAAACAATGTAATATTAGATAACAATAAACTGGAACTGGTTAGCAATACACTTTTCCTAGGGATTACCTTAGACTCAACACTTCAGTGAGATCCTTACATAAGTACATTGGCTGGATGCTGTTAGAGAGATAAGACAACTGACTGATGTAGCAACCGCAAGTCTGGGGCGGTCTAAAATTGTTAGTCAACGGCTTGTTATCAACCTCATTGTTTTACTTTTATTATCTCTTGGAAGCAAATTTTATTACAAACTCCTTGGACAAATATCACTGGCTGGCGAACTTTAGTTATTTTTTAATTAATTGTTAAAAAAAACATCTGTCACTTTTCAATCGCTACGATGGAGGTAACGCGGGAAGAATTTCGTGCTATGATCTATTATGATTTTAAACGAAGGAATTCTTGCAATATTATAACTACTTACATTGCAGGTACTCTCTGAGGGAATTGTTAAGGGGTTTAGACTTAGTAAAATAAACACACCATTTATAGGTCACTGTATAATAAAATACCTGCTAATGTAAAGAAATACAGAACTTATGTAAAAACGGTTACCATAAAATAAATGAGTATTTAAATGGTATAGAGGCATTGTCCTAATTTTTTTGCTCCAGCACTGCACAATGTATATAAGTCTTACTTATAATTATGTTAATTTCAAATGATTTTATAAAATTGTAAACAAATTGTTGTATGTACTTACCTATATTAATTTCGTTCTTCTTTTCTTTCAGCTATAGCACCTTCCGAAACGGTGGTAATTTAAAACAATGATTCTGTAAAAAACTTTCAAGGTACTTACTTCATTGCAATAAAAAAATAGTTTTGAGTTTGTTTATTCGATAAACCTACGTCTTCAAAAAACCTGAAAAGCTCGTAGAATTGAACTCGGACCTCCAGCACCGGAAATCCGGCATTCTAACTAGAATATAGTACTACTAGAAGCTAAGACTAGAAAGTATGGAACAGCCTGTCGGCGGCGGCGTCTGTGTTTCCCGAAACCTACAACCTTGTGATCTTCAAGGCCATAGTGAATAGGCATGCACTCGACCCGTATGCTCCATCGTCGACCTCATCGTCGCTTACCATCAGGCGAGATCGAGGTCAAATGTGGGTTTAGTGGTAATAAAAAAATAAAAAAAGGTGTGATAGACAGTGGTGCAAAAACCCTCCAGTAAATTCCCTTCGTAGACATAACGGTGTATCAACATTAAAACTGACGATTTGACCTTCGACCATTATATGGAAGCCTTAAGGGTAGTCTATAGAGTGGTAATCATACCTTGTCCACGACTGTAAGTACCTATCAGGCGCCGTGTGTACTTATATAGTACATCATCCGGCACTCATGTGAATTCCACCAACGATCAAGTCGATATAGCTCGATGAGGACTTTCCTAAAAACTCGAACTATTTTCAAAAAAAATCCGATTTACAAAATCATCCTGCTTCGTTACCACAATTAATTAATTAATACCGGAATGAAGGTGGAAAAGAATAGTCAATCAACGGCATGGGATAATGGTCTATAAGGCCCGGACTACACGACGACGACGGTTCCTAGGTCGATTCTATTATCGGTCGGTTCCATGGAACCGCAGCTTCATATAAACTCAAACAACGGTTCCACTTGGAACCGGCTAGCGCGGTTCCTGAACCGAGTGGACAGGGCTTGAGCGCAACGCATGAGTTTGAATACAGACGATTCTATGGCCGGTACCGGTATCAGAATCGAACCGTCGCTGGAACCGTCATCGTATAGTCCCAGCCTAAGAAAAGGCCTTTATATTCTAGTATTCATAATTGGTCATACATACATAATTCACGTGATTATTTTCAATCAACACCGGAAGGATAAAACGACTTAATTTAAGAGGTAACATATCATGTCCAATTTTCTATAATTATTTAATTATCAGTCCAGTTCAGTCCTCGATTTTGATATAAATATACTAAGCTGGTAAGTAAGACAAATTAATATGACTTAATTATTATGGAGTTTATTTGGAGAAGTTGAAAATTCTCGGTCTAGGATGTGACTTCCGGATATAAGTTACTACGACATTCACCCAAGGATTTTGAAATTCACCCTATATCTTCATTTTCAGCTACTCCATCTTTGTCCTCAAGGTTAGCAGCGCATCGAAAACCCTCAAAAATAATACATTGAGGTGAGATGTCTATGGGCGACGGTGACCCTGACCATCAGCACAGAATACGCACAGAAAGACCGCTCCTGGCTTCCGCGATCTTGATTACGTCACTCGACCGCAGCGCTATGGCAGTTATATAATTTCCAGTTTAAAAGAAACAGCCTTGTGAAAAATATTTATAGCAATGTAATTTGTTTATTAAAAGTAGGTACATACAATTATTATTGGGATGTAAGGGGTCACCAACATCTAGATACCTCCAAATGCCAAACTCACCTGCACGTGGTGCATCCTGCCGATTAGCGAACGAGTCCCTGGCAACCGACTAGTGGCGGTATAACCACTCAAATTCTGGCTGGGTTAAAATACCAGAAGCACGGTGACGGGCAGCAGCGTCATCAGGGCAAGCGACCCGGCTACTGCGATCGCCAACACGGAGGCCTAGCGTGGCGATTATGGCATCACCTATGGATAGCGCAAAAAGAGAGAAGAGCCGAAGATCGGGCTCAATGGCGCGCCCTGGAAGAGGCCTATATCCAGCAGAGGACTAGAGTAGGCTGCTGATGATGACAAACAATTATACCTACCTACCACTGGATATCGCCACAGCGCGTGTATTTCGCGCTCGAGTTCCTTTAACTTGCCCTGAGATCGTCTGTACGCAGAACCCGTGGAACTTCCGCGTGTATTCTCTGACATTAGGTAGCCCGTTTGCTCGTATTCTCATTTGATAAAAAAAATACGGGTACTGAGTGTGTATCAAATGAGTCAGGTAGGTCAAATGAGACGTCTAGACGCTGGGCGCGGCGGCGTGCGTTATTTATGTCCGTCTGAACACGTGTTTTCAATTTAGATACGAATTTTTTAAGTCTTAGTTCACGTTACGACTTTACGAGAGAATTTATTGTTCTCCTTGCAATTTGTTTCTACGCAGATTTGTCGTTACGTATACGATAGATAGATAGAAACGATTTATTATACATAAATACAGGAAAAGTAAAAACTACAGGTATACCTGGTATACTAGGTATTCCTGTAGTTGTAGAAAAGTAAAAACTACAGGAATACCTTACTAGGTATTCCTGTAGTTTTTACTTTTGCTACTGCACGATTAGTACAAAGGCGGCCTTATCGCTTAAAGCGATCTCTTCCAAGCAACCTGTGAAGTTAATTGGACATTAAAGAGATACGATGATACCTACCTCTATCTAGATATATTCTGTGCTGTCAATTGTAAATGTTTTTTTAATTTTTTTATTGACTACTAAACCCGCATTTGACCTCGATCTCGCCTGATGGTAAGCGACGATGAAATGATGATGTGCTGTTAGAAGGCTGTGACAGACGAACGGACAGACTGAGCAATATGGCAATGCTCTTGCTAAATTATTTAACCCATAGGAACATATCGAGCACTAGGTCAAGTCAATTTTATGTTACAATTTTAAATAGAACATACAATACGTAATATACAATACAAAATACAATAATGGAAGACACATCAAGTTGAGCATCAAGCATCAAAGTGAATGAATAAATACAATAATGGAAGACACATCAAGTTGAGCATCAAGCATCAAAGTGAATGAATAAATACAATAATGGAAGACACATCAAGTTGAGCATCAAGCATCAAAGTGAATGAATAAATACAATAATGGAAGACACATTAAGTTGAGCATCAAGCACCAAAGTGAATGAATAAATACAATAATGGAAGACACATCATGTTGAGCATCAAGCATCAAAGTGAATGAATAAATACAATAATGGAAGACACATCATGTTGAGCATCAAGCATCAAAGTGAATGAATAAATACTCTTTTATTTTATTTATTTATTTAAGCTATACTCGATGGAACCCTGACACAATAAGTTTGGTCACACTGCAGTTTGGCCACTGACCGTGTTAGAATCTTGAAAATCACTCGAACGTTTTGGCGTCTTTTTTTAAAAAAAAATAGTTTACCAACGTCGAGATTATGGGAGAGTCGTATGCATCAGAAATGCCTAGAGTCTTGCATTCCAAGTGCAATTGGAGGTTAAGTTGCCCAATTTCACTGTTTTACGCAACGTTCGATTTAACACGGACGATTTTTAGGTAGGAAAAATGACCACTGTAAACCGTTTTTAAACAATAAAATAGGTCGTCTTGCTAGACAATACAGTACTAGATATATATTAAGGTGCGTTCACACCTGAGCGGTGCGGTCCCACAGACCGCTCGATGCTGGGCGCGATGCGGTGCGGTGCCAAATGGCGGCCGCCTTCCGGACTACAACGACTGCAGATAAATTTTAATGCACCTTAAATATTTCGTGTGCATTTAAAGAAAGAAAGAAGATATTTATTTCGACACTTTTTGGCACAAGTAGATTACCTACTGTTGTTGTTGTATAATATTTCGTTCAGAAGGATAATTTTTCCTTAGATTCAGATTAATTTATTTGTCGGAATGTTGGTACATAATTACAAGATGGTATTTTCTAAACAAAGAGCCGTTACATTCTACTCAACAATGAGCATGCAAATAAATAAATATTAAAAAAAAACAGTCAGATAAATTATAAAATATAAATGTCATTTAAACATAATTTTTAAGAAACAAAACTTACTAAAATATATATTATTCTTATGAATAATTATTAAAAATTTCATTAACCGAAAGAAACATGTATCCAATAACCATTCAAATAATCTTGTTTTAAAAACTCTTATGAGTAAGTCGGCATTTTTTTTTTCCGTACTGATAATTGCTGCTGGTCCTAATGACCTTTACAGCTTCACCGGGGTTTTTGGGTGAACTACTATCGGGTGGGGGAGTGGCTTCCGCGATGGAGATCGTGATGGCGTCGTCGGGGTCGTCTAGGACGTGTCTAGGCCGACGTCGACGGGATGTCGGTAAACCGTTAGTCGAATAAGCGGCGGCGCTTACTACTAGAGGGTTTGGGTGGTGGGGAGCTTGCTCGAAGAAGCGTCGAGACGCTAACTTCATGTATTGAGCGATCGTGGGGAGTTCCAAATCGTGATGGAGGTCTACGTTACGTAGGTACCATGGAGCACATGTTAGGCGTATCCTGGGCATTATCAGCTTATTCATGAACCCCACATTGGATCTAATTACGACATCGTTACGCAATATTTATTTAAAGAAAATAATATTACATAGGAAATTTCAATGCCTTTTTAAAGACTTAAACTTACGTCTTTTATATTATATTTTATATGTGATTAAATAAGGATTATCTACACTGTCGACACGGCGAGGGCTTGCCTCGCACTCTCTGTGACCAAGACCTTTTAAATAGACTACCGACTTTCATCAGTGAGTAATTCGTATTTAATCATGTAAGTAATCTTAAATATCTACTTACTTACTAACTACTAGTATAAGAAGATGTCAGAGAAAACCCATTCCTTTGGGGTAAATAAAAATAAATGATTGATTGATTGATTGGTAAATAAAAATGAAAGAATCTAACAAAATATCACGACACAAAGGTCGAACTTTGCAATGACGTAAAATGTCTGAGTAACTCAAAAATTACACTAGAAAGCTCGCCTTTACTACCTATGTGCATTAAAAAAACATCGAGTCCTCCACTCGACTTACAAACTTGAAAATCAACACCCATAAAACTTGAAACCGGTCAAGGAGCAAGCGGAAGTGGGCGCGGCGACAGGTGGGGGCGGAAATGGTCGAGTTTCCGGTCTCACGGACCGCGTGTGCACTTACTGGGCAAGTGACCTGGACCAGGGGGTTTTGTGATGATTCAAATCGAGAAAGCTCTTGTATGTGGAGACTATACCTCCTGTAGTCCCATAAGGAGGTGTTCAGTATCTATCATATAATTTAACGCCGCGTATACAAGCAATCAGCAACAGAGCGTCGGTGGCGTCGACGCGTCGTGGCTAGGCCATCGGACTTCCATGCGGGAGGTCCGAGTTCGAAACCAGGCAATGCCATGTACCAATGAGTTTTTCGGTTCTTTTTCGAAGACTTACGTATATTTACCGACTGCTCTGACGGTGAAGGAAAAACATCGTGAGGAAACCTGCACACTGAGATAACCAGTGTGTGAAATGGGGAAGGCAATGGCAAACCACCCCATTAAATCTGCCACGAGAGTCGTTCTATGTGATTAATTCCTTAGAATGATCACGACCCTCAGCAATGAGGAACACGAGTTAGAAGAAGAATACAAGCAATATGTGGAACAGTCTCCCTCCCGACGTTTCTCCGCTGCACTACGACATGGGGTGCTGGAGTCCTATGCTTCCAAGGCCGGAGCGCACAAGCAGAGGCATCTCTGGTGTCGCACGTGTCTCTAGCCGACAGTGACCACATACCATCAGGGACCCGTTTGCCTGTTTGTCTTATCCTATTTATAAAAAAAGAAAAAACAACCTTCACTATGGGGCCAACACTGAAATTGCGAAAAAAATCAGCTGTTCCGTACAAAAGCTCAATACCTACATGACCGATATCTATGAAACAGCTGATATTTTTTTCGCGATTTCAGATTTGGCCCCATACTGAAAGTTGTTAAGTTATGGATACTGAATTACTGAACGCTCCTTTCGCTACTATGAGGTTTTTGTATAGAGTACGTGTGAGCGTCTGGCGTACATTTACCGACAGCTCTGACGGTGAAGGAAAACATCGTGAAAAACCTGCACACTGAGATTAACCAGTGTATGAAATGGCGAACCATCCCATTAAATAATTCCTTAGAATAATCACGACATGGGCCACATACCTATAATACTGTACAGACTACAGAGTGAACACTTTGAAACAGTTCTTAATGCAACTGCGTTCAAAAATCAACAAACTAATAAAGCAAAAAACTTACAGTACAGCATCTCTTTATTCCGCGATTCAACTAAGCTTACAGTTAAAATCCCGAAGCTAGAAGTAAGTTACGCCGGGGTTCCACCTCTGTGAATCACAATAAAAATCCACCAAAGTTCTACAAGCAGAACACAGAAACAATGAGGTAGGATATTTGGAGGAAATAGTTTGCCCCAGAAAATCAGGAACCTGGAATTATTTCATGGAAAGAGAATTCTATGGTTCTTTATAATATGACGAAGCAGCATACAGCTGATTTTATTCATGTAGAGAGTCTATCATGAAGAAAATCAGCTCTATGCATCATATTATAACACGGTATTAACCTTTTTTTATTGCATCAATCAACTTACATGGACATACTAAAGAAGGATCTGAAATTATTTTTTCGATATCTCAACTAACATCAGAGATATTAATGGTTAAAGTTAGTATTGGACAGATGATCTGTCCCTTTCTAGCAAAATAGTCCTTTATATGCAGCCAGGACCTGCTTGAGAACAGTTACGTTATAATACTTATTGCCGTTTCTTTCTAGCGTATTGATTTTTGATGGCCTGTAGCTATTTTATTTTTCAACGAATTTTAATTCTGTTTTCACATTTGACCATCAATTTATGACTATTTCTTATTTTTTAAGAAATGCATTTAATATTTGAAACTTGATAACTACCCTATTCACTTTATTCATTATTATTACATTATACTTACTTACTAGTATAGATTTTTATGGTATTTAAAAAAAAATCGTTGTATAATGTACTTACTTTAAGTTTACTTAAAATAAAAAAAGATTTTGATAGCAATTTTAATTATAATTCTAACTAGAATAAAAAACAACTACCTATTACACACCTTACCTCATACTTTACCTATTTTCTCTTTGTACCTGTCATGAAAGAACGAAAACGCGTCCGAGAGACATTTTTTCTTTCATCCAAGGTGAATTCAATTATACCTCTAGCTTTCCGTCACAACCATGAAGCAAGTAACCAATGGAGTTCCGATAGCTACGTTTCTTCCTACAAACGTTGCGCGAAAAATGTGAGGGGCAGCGGGGGGAAGAGCGCGGCTATGGCAATGAAAAAACGAGACAATGCTATACAATTAAGCACATGAAAGAAAAAGGCAGCGACAAAGACATCAACGAGCTCAGTTTAACTCTGATAAGCGTCTAGAAAATATAAGAAATATACTGCTAATGTTCGGCGCGCGCGGGTCGCCGGCATCGGCAGTCAAGGGGCTCTATAGTCATTGGTCACAAACACAGGCAGAGTGTCGAAATATACTGCTAATGTTCAGCGCGTGCGGGTCGCCCGCATCGGCAGTCAAGTGGCTCTATAGTCATTGGTCACAAACACAGGCAGAGTGTCGAAATATACTGCTAATGTTCAGCGCGTGCGGGTCGCCCGCATCGGCAGTCAAGTGGCTCTATAGTCATTGGTCACAAACACAGGCAGAGTGTCGAAATATACTGCTAATGTTCAGCGCGTGCGGGTCGCCCGCATCGGCAGTCAAGTGGCTCTATAGTCATTGGTCACAAACACAGGCAGAGTGTCGAAATATACTGCTAATGTTCAGCACGTGCGGGTCGCCCGCATCGGCAGTCAAGTGGCTCTATAGTCATTGGTCACAAACACAGGCAGAGTGTCGAAATATACTGCTAATGTTCAGCGCGTGCGGGTCGCCCGTATCGGCAGTCAAGTGGCTCTATAGTCATTGGTCACAAACACAGGCAGAGTGTCGAAATATACTGCTAATGTTCAGCGCGTGCGGGTCGCCCGCATCGGCAGTCAAGTGGCTCTATAGTCATTGGTCACAAACACAGGCAGAGTGTCGAAATATACTGCTAATGTTCAGCACGTGCGGGTCGCCCGCATCGGCAGTCAAGTGGCTCTATAGTCATTGGTCACAAACACAGGCAGAGTGTCGAAATATACTGCTAATGTTCAGCGCGTGCGGGTCGCCCGCATCGGCAGTCAAGTGGCTCTATAGTCATTGGTCACAAACACAGGCAGAGTGTCGAAATATACTGCTAATGTTCAGCGCGTGCGGGTCGCCCGCATCGGCAGTCAAGTGGCTCTATAGTCATTGGTCACAACACAGGCAGAGTGTCGAAAATAAATAATAAATCTGCTCTCTCCTATGTCCAAAGATTCCACCTCCATGCAACAATGGCTGGTAACTCAAAACTTCTCACCCATGCACCGCTGCTAATAGCAATGAGAAATAAACTTAAGAAACACAAACAAAATAACTAAATGCTACAGAAAAAAATATACAAATGTCTGTTTGTAAAATTAAGTAAGTAAAGTAATTTTTAAATAACAAGGGGAGGCCTTTGCCCAGCAGTGGGACAGCCTATAGGCTATTTAAAAAAAGAAGTAATTATTTACTTAGTTAATTAATAACTGTTCGAGCCCTATACCCCAGGGGGGTGACAGGAAGAGAAGAAGAAGAAAGTAATTATTTAAAAAAAACTATTTTGTTTAGGCTTTATAATCTTTAGATACTTGCTATTTTATTATACTAAATTTAATATCAAAATCAATATCCGAACTCAAAACGCCTTAAGATGCGCCGCAGCCCTGCACAAGGCTCTGGTGTCCAAGTTACTGAGCAGAAATACCAAGATCCGGATCTACAAAACTGTCATCAGACCGATCTTGATGTATGGATGCGAGATTTGGACACTAACCTTAAAGGAAGAAAACAGACTCTTGGTGACCGAGAGGAGGATATAGAGGAAGATTCTGGGACCAGCCAAGAAGGAAGATGGAGGGTGGAGCATGAGAAAGAATAGGGAGATAGAAGAGATGGTGAACGAGCCGAACATTATAGGAGAGACGAAAGCGGCTCGACTCCGATGGCTCGGGCACATCACTAGGATGGGGGAGGATCGGGCAGTTAAACGAGCGTATGTGGGACGCCCTAACGGACGACGTCCGGTCGGACGTCCCAGATACCGCTGGAGCGATGAAGTGGAGAAGGATCTGCGGGAGCACCGGGCGCCTGACTGGCTCGAGACTGCGCAGGAGAGAGAGCGATGGCGCTCTTTGGTATCGGAGGCCAAGATCCACTTCGGGTCGCTGCGCCAGCGGAGTAAGTAAGTAAATTTAATATGATATTGTTTAAATCACAATCCAATTCCAATACCAAATAAATTAATTAAATGTGTAACAATGTTTTATTGTAAATAAGTATACACACTATACAGAGTATGTTAAAATAAAATAAAATATACAGATCTTTAGTTTATTTGTTTATTTACATTTTTCATAACAACACTAACAGTTATTTCCAAACGTGTGTTATTAATTATTATGTTCTTTGATATTTGTCACGCAATTTTGTCAAGATTTTCTCTAACTATGATATAAAATCCAAAATATACATATACAAATTTTGCTTTTAATATAAAATAATCTAGTGAAACTGCCGTTTTGGAACTTTTTATGCTATGACAATCTAATTTATGCGCTGCAAAAAAATTAAAACGCTGCCTAGATAGTTTTAGTCAGTGCACTGATTAAAATAGCGTTTTCAGAGTCGTGAGTATTTCTTCACACACGCGGGTTTGCCCCGCATGCGTGAAAATTCACAATTAGCGAGGGCTCCACGCACCCCGCATGCGGGTATCACGCATTGTGAAATAATGTGATGCGTGGAGCACGCATGCGGAGCTAACCCGCGTGCGCTACGAAATACGCAGGACTGAAAATGCAACGGCATCTAACAATAACAATTGCGGAGATAATCTTCACAACTGGGGGTTTTCCAGCGATCAAGTAAAGTGTGAGTGTGGTGTCTCCCCTCAACCATGGAGCACTTGCTCTGGTGTCCCGCGTGTCCGACCACCTGCACGCGGGAGGACCTTCTCGAGGCCAACCAGAGGGCTATCGATGTGGCTGCCTTCTGGTCGGGAAACATTTAATTCGGATCGTCAACACGAAAGAAGAAGAATACCATGCCTACTAATAGATGCCGTTTGATTTCTTAGCTGCCCCGAAAATCATTATCCGTAAAATAAAGACAAGTCACGGGATAAAACTAGTTTAAAAAGAAGAAATAAAAAATGTTAGTACAATGAAGCAAGCACCTAGGCTGGGTTCATGCACTAGGGAGCTAGGGTTGGAAAGCGGCCAACGCGCTGGCTACCCCATGCATTACTCCGTCCACGTTACCTGTTATTTGTTATTGTGCTCTTAATTTCTGCTTGTTTCTTTCTTGTTTCATTTTCGTAATTTATTTGTAGAACCGAACGAAACAATTACGCTTTGTTTATACATATATAAGTAAATTCATTGCGACTTTTTCCGTGTACTTTAAGTGCTCTTAGATGTTAATATAAGTACAGAGCAGACGACCCAACGGCGGGCATGCGTGAAACAACGAATAGAGGAAGAAGAAGCAAGAGAGGCGCGCGAAGACAGAGATTTATGGCGCTCCGTTCTCTCTGCCTACCAAGCAAGGGACATAGCGTGCAGTTATATATGTACGTACATAATGTAGGAAGAATTAATGCTTCGCGTCGGTGGCGTAGCGGCTGGGACACGGAGGTTCGGGTTTCGAAACCATGCAATGCAATGTACCAATGACTATATATGTCGCAGGGAAATAACCGAATACCCTAGGAATATGGCCAACTGTTGTTCTGAGGGTCCGGAGCACCTTTGGCGGGAGGGAGGTGGAGGGTATGAAGGGAGGGCAGGTTCCCCGGGGTTCCTTACTCCATACTACGTACCTCTTTACAAAGGTTTAGGACAGTACCTACGTACAAGCAATATTTCCCCCCTCCAACCAATCTCGAAACTCATTATTACTCGATAAACTGTTTTAATCCACCATCCGTCACTACTGACCACCAATAAACCCCAAATAGTGTAATAGTGATCTTATCGCTAAAAGCGATCTCTTCCAGACAACCTTTTGGTGGAGTAATTTTGGTAGAAAAAGGTAGGTTGTGCACCGTTTACAATAATATATATATATATATAAAAAAAATAAAAAATAAAAATAAATTAAAGAATAATAATTAATTAATTAATTTTAAATTTCATTGATTAATTAATTTTATTTTTCATATATATATATATATATATATATATATATATATATATATATATATATATATATATATATATATATATATATATATATATATATATATATATATATATATATATATATATATATATATATATATATATATATATATATATATATATATATATATATATATATATATATATATATATATATATATATATATATATATATATATATATATATATATATATATATATATATATATATATATATATAACACGCAGCAACAGCCCATACCACGTCATGCCCCCTGCCACTGCCTGGCGTCTATAAAAGCGGGCGCCCGACCCGAGGTGGCATCATTCTCTTGCGACTCGTCGACGAGGCAGTCGGACTTGATATTTTATCCGAGAA
The DNA here is from genome assembly GCA_947369225.1 of Hofmannophila pseudospretella. Taxonomy (NCBI): domain Eukaryota; kingdom Metazoa; phylum Arthropoda; class Insecta; order Lepidoptera; family Oecophoridae; genus Hofmannophila; species Hofmannophila pseudospretella. The sequence goes on along the minus strand of OX376318.1, from coordinate 14,479,307 downwards.
TATTGCATTTCCGAATAATTAACCGTAACTGGTTGCTATGGAATGTCCGGTGACTAGTGGTTGCTAATGAGACGGTTGACACGTGGCTAGTTAGTGTCGAGTAACTAGGCAGTAACTAATTCGCTGTTAAATAACTCTAAAATAAGTTGGTTGAGTCAATATAGTTATTAAATTATATTTCGCTGGTTTTTTAAAAGCCAAAATAGAACCACAGGGTGAGGACAACCCGGAGAATGATAGCGGGCCATCTATGCCCTTACCCCCAGATCTGACATATATAATATGCACATACAAATAAATATATTTATATATACTTATACATAAAATATCTGCATATACACACACACACACACATACATAATGTTAAAATATAACTAGAAACCAAAGTTGTGGCAAAGGAAGGAAGGAGTCATTGCGATAAACAGTGGGCCTTAACGTGTGCTTTGAAAATGTTTAAGGATTTGGCTTGTCTTATGGATACAGTGTATTAGTGTTGCATTGAAAAATTACATCACATATACTGAATCGCCCAGCAATCGATCAATTTGTTACCCCCAGCATTACGAGTGGTCACCGGTCGTCTAGACCGAGTCAATTGTCCAAATTGCTGAGCACAATGGTCTGATCGGACTTTATCGGACGCAAAGGAAAAACTGCGCATTTTCCAGCTGACAATGGTGTGGGTCCTTTATAGTGGACGTTAGAGGCATTCCAGTTATTGCCGGTGAAGGCAGGTGGAGCGTTGTGGGCACAAAAGGAAAATTTTATAAACTAGATAGCACTCACTACTGTAGAAAGCCAGATAAATAAACAAAAGATAGAAACGAAAATAGTGAAGTACAATTTAGGCGTCCTTATCGCTAAATCAACTGTGGGTAGTGAATCTTTAATTGTGACAACGTCTCGAATGCTAATATTTTTAGTCAAAAAACATACCTTGACAGCAGCATTTGAACTTTTGTGACATTTTGAAGGAACGTAACAGGAAAATGTGAATTTTTATTGTTGACAGGTTCATCTTATCTTTATTATCCAATTAATCTAATTTTTTTTCTATTACTGATATTTACTACTTATTGTTTTATATTGTATTTGACTTGTTATATTTAGATCTAATTTATATTAAGTCGCCTTTGTAAAATGCGACATTATGTATCTATATTTCTAATTCTGTAGATTGAAATAAATGACTCTAATTCTAACATAAGGCTATCAAAATCTTTGCGCATTGAATATACTTAGCTCATGTATCTTCTTATCTTATAATAGGGGGCCGGGAATAACCCCAGCGGCACTTCGACCCTTGAGGATCTTTTTTTCCTACCCCATTTTACACACTGGTCATCTCAGTGTGCAGGTTTCCTCACGATGTTTTCATTCACCGTTAGAGCAGTCGGTAAATGTACATAAGTCTTCCAAACATACAAAAATCTCATTGGTACATGGCACTGCATGGTTTCGAACCCGGAGTCCGGTGTCCTAGCCACTGTGCCACCGACGCTCTTAGCAGTTGCTAAGAGCGTCGGTGGCACAGTGGCTACAGTCCCCAGTAGTTACTGGGGACTCCAAACATAAGTACGTGTGTTCCCGTTTCCTCGTGTGTCAGATGGTCAGTGTCTGGAAAGTCCAGCCTTGATGTCTCAGAATAACTTTATGCCTTCCGAGAATCGAGACAACATAAAGCTACAGTAAACCTTCTGGACAGGTAGTTCTAACGACCGCTCATTGCAATATCTTTCCCAGTCCGCCCCTCAGAGACAAATAAAATTGAACGTTTTTCTTCGGGGCTCCTCCGGATAGTTGGAGGGCGCCGTTTCACTTGCCTCTACCTCAATTGAAGGTGGATTTAATTGTCCGAGTCGCTGTAATGGCATCTTAACTTTGCTGCCATTCTGTCTGCGCTTAGCCAGTGTGTCCGACACAAAATTTATTTGTTAAAATGAACGAATCAACGTTTAGCTTATCCTATATACAGGCTCGGGCCGCGGTATACCGGCCTGTTCATCATAATGCTAAAATAAGGGGTTGTCCAAATACAACACGACCACGCGATTATCGCGCGAATTAGGTTCGCGCGACTGTCAATTAGGACACTTATTTGACATCAGTATGTTTGATCGCGCGTTCTTATGAATAATATCGCGTAATCGCGTTCTATTAGGGTGACCCCTGAGGGTGTCATATGATACTAGATCTTGTAAAGTAAATGAGTTGGGCGGGAAAACGAATTTCACCGCAATTGGGCTGCAAGTGCTAGAGGCTGATAGAGCAATTTTATTAGACTAATTCATTTCTGTCAGTGTAGTACATAGTTAATTATCGTTTTGAGGAAGATTTCTTGATAAGTAATAATGTGTCGAACCGAACCTAATTGAAAACGCTCTCAATCATCACGTAAGTGGAAGAGGCTAATAAAGTCGTCCGCTAGATACTTTACTGCTAATTTCAAGCCTACATTACTACCTTGATACGAGTGAAGGCCGCGGCTATCTAATGCAAAACGCGATAATATTCAAGAAAGTGGCAAAAAACCGTAGATTATACCCGTAAACGCGCTAAATAAATTTTCTAGTATTTTCAGGATATCTTCTTTGATTTCTTGAGTGTTTTTTAAATTTTCATTTAATTGAAAAAACATAGGAAACCAATTGACGCGTTTTTTGCCATTCTCGTAAATCAGTTTTAGCATTGCGACCTTCTATCGTAGCTTTGGTCATCTCGAAGGATGACTTCCACATAACTGGAACGCGATTCTCGCAGGTGGAATGTCGAATTCGACATTCGTCTTATCTCATTCGCTCACATTACATGTGTGAACGTGACAAGACGTTCGTAGCGTTCGACTTTTGTATATCGAACTCTGCGAGAATTGGCTTCCTGTGTGTCGAACTCAAAGGAAAACGCGCTCCTTCACCGCAGATCGGCTGTAAGTGGCAGAGGCTAATAAAGTCGTCTGCTCGTTACTTTGCGGCTAATCTCGCGCCGGAGCCGCGTCCGTGTGCACACACCTTAATGTCTTGTCGCAAGGGAGAAGCGGAAGTACTGTCGTTCAACTCCAGCATGTCCGAAATTACGATTTGTTTGTTTTCACATGCATGCTGTTCTTACAGTGAATAAGAGAGCCGCGATTTCCCAGTCATGGAGTTATTCGAATGGGCATTTCGCAGGCCACGCAATTATTTAATTTTGAACTATATGCAACGTCGACAAAATTCATTTTTGATTATCAGCCAAAAGCATGACAGCCCTTTCCGCGTCACTTCTAAATGTTTTGCACCAATCAATAATGAATACGTTCGTTCAAAATTCGAACGTCGCGTTCGCGCCCATTCCCCGTATACGCAACGTCGCTTCCGCTTCGCTCCCGCTTCGCTCCTATAACGGGTACCGGTTTCCTCCTACGGGTTATCCTTGAACCCCGGCCAGACGAACGGTTTAAACTAATCTTATTATACTTGAGAGCGTTTAAAGGATCATTGTGAGGATATCGGGCTGTAGGGTGATGTGCACGCGCAGGTGAGGGTTTCCAGTGGGATCGGAACCCTGCAGGGTGCTTACATTATTAGCTTTCAAAAGATATTATTACATATCGCATAATAAAGTATGGTTGTGGCTGCATTTTAAATCAGATCAACACGAATAGACAGGTATTTCTAGAAAAACTGAAGCCTGCGGAAAACATCTAATAAAGCTGAATTTTGGTTTCGATCTCGTTGAGTAACGTATGTACGATTGACTATTACGTACCGTGTCGTCGTGTCACCGGCCCTGACTGACAACCAGCGCTGCGGCGGGGGCTAGCGTCTAGCCGTATCGTCACAGCATAATGCTGAGTCAGGGACGCTTTTGCCAAAAGTCAAAAAAGTAACTGTATTCAAAAGTCCATAAAGGGTACTTACTCTGCACAGAAAGCCATACCATCTTCAAATCTGTTAACTATTTCTGCCGCAAACTTGCTACGCTTGCATTGCTGTGTTCCGGTTTAAAGGGTAAGACAGCCAACGTAATTACCGACACTTGAGACACTACATCTAAGATTAGCAGCGCAATGAAAACCTTTTAATAACGCCATAAATGAGATGAGGGGGTTATTTTTTTGGCATGTTTTTTTTTTTTTAATTCAAACACAATTTATAATTGTTTATGAATAAATGATATATATGATATGATATATTGTTGAACATGCTGTTATGGCGTGTTCGTCCTATTTCATTGTTTAAAAACTATAAACAGTGGTTATTTTTTTCGTAAATACACTAAAAATCGTCCGTGTTAAGTGAACGTTATATAAGTAAGTAAATAATATGAAGTATATAATAGTAAGTAATATGTTTATTTCACACACAGCAATGACCGAAACAGTTATAATTATGATTATATTATATAAGACAGTGAAATGGGAGTGAAATTCTACAGATGGTGTGGATCCGGCAACCTAACCTCCAATTGCACTTGGAATGCAAGACACTAGGCATTCCTAGTGCACACGACTCTCCCTTAATTTAGACGTTTGTAAACTGTTTTTTTTTCAAAACAGTCTCCAAAGCGTTAGAGTGGTTTTCAAGATTCTAACACGGTCATTGGCCAAATTGCAGAGTGTATATTACTAGCAGAGGCCATTCATTAAAGAAAAAAAATATGAGATGAGATGTCTATGGGTGACAGTGACCGAAGTTCGAAGCCTAGTTGTGAGCACGATCTGAAAGTCATCGTGCAGGTTAAGCAACGTTGGGCGCGGGCGGTACCAGGATGGGTGACCGCTAGTGGCATATTTCATCTGAGCTCCTCCGTGCCTGGGAGAGCATGTTAAGCAGTCGCACCCGGTTGTTGTCGTTTGACATCAGTCATAAAGCCATGTCAGAGGCATACCGGCGGCCTGGACAACTCTGACAATAGGTTGACCACTAACCATACGGTAAGTACGGTATTTTACAAATGGTGCGTATAACTTTATACAATAAACCAACAGTATTGTAAAGTTCCCTACACCTAATAAATACCTACAAACCTAAACCATTTTCATCTAGACACTGATAACAAAGATCGTCATATCATAAGATCTAAAGACGGGCTGATTTGGCAGCAATAACTCCAGAAATCTCCGATCCATCACCGGTCCATTCTCCCCGTTGATATATTGCCACATATTCGTACAATGCGCTACTTACCTCTAGGGCGAGCGTTCCTCCACGGGACACCATCCGTCAAGATTACCCTGCCTTACCTTGGGAGCTCTACCTTATGGGATCAAAAGCATGTTATTATTGTACTTAGGTACTTATTGTTTGTAAGTTCTGGGGAAGACAATGGCAAACCACCGCATTAAATCTGCCACGAGAGTCGTTCTATGTGATTCATTCCTTAGAATGATCACGACCCTCAGCAATGAGAAACACGATTTAGAAGAAGAAGTTTGTAATTAACAGTTTAGTTACTTTTTTTCTAAAACTTTGTTTGAGCCAAGATATCTCAAAGACTTTTTTAAAGGACATGGTAAGTACATTTGTTTGTTTATATTATCTTTATTGTACCACAAATTACATTAAAAATACAATTAAAGAATTTATCATTCTTCAGAAAGATTTTCTTCATCCTAGTTTGAAAACAAGGACATGAATTTTTTTAGGACATGAAAACCAGAATTAGGTTAAAAAATACACTAATATAGAAGCATCAGTAGGTATATACTATAGTTAGACACGGGTTTCTACCACGGTTAAATATCGGGAGCTCCTAACGACCCCATACCGTTGTAAGAATCCCGTGTCTAACTATAGTGAGCTTAAAAAGTTACGTATATCAGTAGGTAAGTATTTGTATGCCTAATACAGAATAACAAATATCGGCCCTAACTACTTGCTTCAGGCCACAACAATACCTCTTCTCTTACGTCCCTTAAAGCTCCAAAAAAATTAAACTTTGCAAAAGCTCCCCTCCGCCAATAACTTAATATAAAGCGTAAAGGTGAATGGCAGTTTGATAACCTCGTAACGTAGAGTATCGGCAGCCATCTTAGATCGCGTAAACCTTCTCAAGAGGCTGTCATATAATCCGGACAATAAAGAAAAATTCCTACCCTCTTTATGAAGAGGTAAGTCCTCGGCAAATTGTAGCGGACAGGAGCTGTGGAGTCGCTTGTGTAATAAACTTATAAATAATATTAAATAACGCTTTGAACAGTCGAGGTTATAATTTTGGAACCACGTTTCTTTGCATTTTATCCCCCGACCAATCGAGTCGAGTTATAAGTTTGACACGTTTGTCTGTCGGTCTGTTTGTCTGTGAGATCATAACTTAACAACGGATGGTTCGATTTGGACCTGGTTTTGTATTCAATAGAGAATTTCGTCGAGAGTATTCTTAGCTAGGTCTGGTAAAAATTGGACCAGTGGTATCCAAGATCTTGGAGTATCTTTGATGTCAGATGTGATCTCTGGAACGGTAATAGCTAGATGGTTCGAATTTGTGCTCAAATATTCAGGTTCATGGTGCGTTTTCGACGTCCGAAACCTTAAGGATCTGGTGATGACCAGGAAAAGGTAGTGAACTTCAATTACACAGTATGAAACTTGAAAAAAAATTAAGATTTAAAGCCTGCCGAAACCATAATAGGTACATGGGGTCTTTTCGAACTAAAGTTGTAGGGAATCCTGAGACCTTTCAAGAAAAAAATTATTAAAAGATGGCGGCCAAAAAAAAAGATTTATATTGATATGGATTTTAAGACAGCCATAACATGGCACGGCAAGGCCGCAGGTCGAGCTCCGCGTAGGTCAAAGCCCGAAGCCTCGCCCCGCCTTTAGTATTCTTAGCAACGTCGACTCCACAGTTTCCTTGCGCCGCGCGCATGTAACGGACGACAGTCGTGCAGGTAACAGACGCTGTAAGTGGATTGCTTTTCTGCTTTACATACAAATATTTTGAGCAAACGCTCCCCGCAGGGCCTGCGCTAGGGGCCGGACCAGGGGGCGCTCATATGACTATCTGAGTATCTAGAACATCTGAGTTAGCAAACAATGTTTCACGCCATTCAAATTAAAGAAATTTATTTATTTGAAAACTAGTTCTTTTATCGCCTTAACATCATACGTATACCATAATTAACATACTGTTAAGTGTTGTTATGAAATAAACAAAATAAATTTATATGCACACTACGTCAAAGTTAAATCATTTGATTTAACTTCTGACGTAGTGCGAATCAAATGTAGAAGATTACACGAAGAATACGAAAAATATTATACGAAGATTCGTATCACGTCAGTTTTCCAATACATCTGATTCGCACTACGTCAGATTTGAACTAGGTATGTCCTGCACGTCTGATTCCAACTGTCTGATTTTGCACTATGCCAGAATCTCACTAAATCAGATTCGCATTATATTACGTCAGATTCGCACTACGTCAGAATTCACTAAATCAGATTCGCGCCCACAAAATTCCACAGTTCCGTAGAATAATAAGTCACTCGCATTGGGCCGGGTTCGTCCAAAAAAAATTCTTGACCACAACATTGTTTAATTCATCTTTTATGTGTATAAAATATGTGTGAGAGAGGGCCTGAGGGTGTGTGTAAATAAATGGAATGAATCTTGACTTAGCCCCCTCCCTAGCGCCGTGTTTGAGTGACGTCACAGCTATCCTGGCCGTAACGCAACGTCCCCGATGCAAACGTTACGGGTCCTGAAGTCAGGAGGATGCGACAAATGTATAGATTTATTTGCATGCTCTCGAGCGGATTTATTTCGCTTTGTTCGCTGACCGTTTTTATAATACTATGCTAAGTGAAATAACTTGGAAGCTTTATGCGTGTAGCCAGGGATGGGGGAGGGTTTGGGAGGGCCCAACATATTTTTTTCTGAATTTAACACTGACACTGCTATGCAAATTGCTATTCTGTCCAAATGATTCCTTCTCCTCCATCGATCTCATAAAGTAATTTGTAGATCAAAAGTGTATCGGTATTTTATAGGATACATTTCGGAGAGTGCGCATCGAAATTGCACGACCTAATTCCAGCATCTCCATTTCGCCTTCGGACTACCAGGCACGGGGAGGGGTTCCATACTTATGTTGTTGATATCCCATCTGCTCGTACGAAACGATTTGCCTCCGTTCATTATGCGAACGGCTAAGGAATGGAACAGCCTGCCGGCGTCTGTATTTCCCGAAACCTACAACCTTGGGATCTTCAAAGCCAGAGTGAATAGGCATTTACTGGACCCGCATGCTCCATCGTCGCTTACCATCAGGCGAGAGGTCAAATGGGGGTTTAGTAGTAAATAAAAATAAAAGTGATCGCTACCTTTTGCGTTACAGTAATTGAAACTTTGAAGAATTTGAGTAAATAAACTTTATAATTATTGCACGAAAACTTAGTGTGAAACAATGCGTACAAAACGATTAATACAACCTAGGCGGTCTCATCCCTAAGAGCGATATCTTCCAGACAACCTGGCAACTGAGAATAGACGAGAGTATTTTGGTAGGAAAAGGAAGGTATTTTGAAAGAAAGAAATAAAGAACATTTATTTAACATTGCACACATTATTAAACTTAAAACAATATTGGAAAAAATAAAATAAAAACAATGCAATATCAAAAAGACACATGCTCAGCATGTGCTGCGGTCCGACCGGTACGGCAGAACCGCAGCACTGGTTTTCAGCTGTGCCAGGACGAAGGCATCGCGGGCGAAACGATGGTAGGTAGGTAGGTTTTGGTAGGTTTGATCATAACCCGTTTGTGCAATGTAAACTATACTTACCTACCTACTTTAGTTTTGTCATTTTTACTTGCTAAAATACGTATATACCTAAGTACAGACGCGACACCCCGGAATGCCGGTTTCTAGTACGGGCACCGGCATTCCGGGGTGTCACGTACTATAGGTACAGTCGACCACAAGCTAAAATCTACACCTATATCTAGTATACCATCTGTCAAAAACCTTCGATAAAATCTCAACCGATACATTCACAAATTATCCGCCTGTTCCACATATCCCTACTGATCTATCCCTACTGGTAGCGAAGAACGGAATTTTTTTCCACTTTTTACTACTAAGGGAGATACTTTTCCACTTATCTCCACTCACTCTAATAAGCCAGGAAATCGGTATCGTCACATTGAAAATGTTTAAGTGCTTCTTTAAGTGTTTTGTTTATTACAATGATTCTACCAGTATTACAAACTCCTTCATTACGAGACGAAGAAAGTCTTTCATTGTGAGTTCTATGAAGTTCACGCATCTATGAGATGACTGTCATAGTGGCACTGAACCAAAATTGAAAATATAAAATTAAATTTCCTTTTCAATTTGAGTAAAGATGAGTGAGCTGGTTTTAAAACAGGCCACTGATAAAGAGTGGGATCCCGCTTATATCATGGCTGATTTTGAGGCAGCCATTACGAAAGCTATTAAAATGTCATTACCAAAAACTGAAATGTTACTATCATTTTAATAAAGCCATATGGAAAAGGGGAAGACAACTGAAAGTAACTAAAAACAAAGACAAGAAAAGAATAATAGCGCTAAGCGCGACTTTACCGCCGTTGCCTTTGGATAAAATACAAGAAGGATGATCATTCATTGAGAGTCAGATTTTAGACGATTTCAAAATGGATGCTTTTAAAAAATATTTTAAAACAACTTGGCTGAAGAATAACCAATTCCAGAAACAGTGGTGCGTGTTTGGAAAAAGGCACAGAACTAATAATTTCGCAGAAGCCTGGCATTACAAAATCAATAATAAGAGCAACAGAAAAACGAGTTTATACGCATTGTTGAAATTATTGTCCAATCAATCAATTGTTCAAGAAAATCGCATCAAATCTATCACGAACCATTTGAAAATGAAACCGCCGAAAAAGAGAGACCAAGTGTATGTGATCCGTGATTGCGTGATTCAAAATGCACAAATGCAATTGGTCACAGGTGATATAACGGTTGGACATTTTTTAGATATGTTAAGATAAATAAAGTTATTTTTTACTTACGTACGTGCCTGTACTTTAACTTAGTAGAAATAGGTGGAAGTAGAATTTCCATTTATCTCCCCTAGTAGTAAAAAGTGGAAAAAAATTCCGTCCTTCGCTACCAGTAGGGATAGATCAGTAGGGATATGTGGAACAGGCGAAATTATCTCATATAACGTTTTCCATAAACCTTGCACACCTACTACCTCTTTCTCGATATCATTTCCTCTGCCCGAAAGTTGCCTGTAAGAGATCGCTCTTAGCGATAAGGCCGCCTAAATTGTTCTTCACTATTTCCTTTTCTATCACATGTTTGTTGTTTTATATTTTTGCAATAAAGTGAATTTTACTTTTACATTTCAGATTCTCAAATTTTGACGTCGACTGTACAATATAAATATGTCATCGATTTATGATCGATAAATGTAATAGGGCCAGCAGTGGGACAGCCTATAGGCTATTAAAAAAAATGTAATAGCGCTAATTATAGAAAATGAACCGTATACGTACGCGCGCTCGGGGCTTAGTGTAGATACAATTGTATGAAATTATACTTGATAGTTTGTACTGAGCACTGTCCTTTCTATTATTCACAGAATTTGAAAATATGCGAAAGAAATTCCTATTCCCTAATGATAGAGCGCGACAAAGTAATTTTTCTATGCAATTTGTATCATAAATTCTAATTTCGGACGACAGTCATGGTTTAAAAGCGTTTTTGTAAATTCTTCCCCATGGTGAAAGTCAGTTATGAATACTGAACACCCCCCTTTCGGGACTTTAGGGTTTTTTTGTTACATCCTGTATATACTCTGTAGTAACATATTATTTGTTAGACACTAATATGATAATGATTGGTTGAAGTTCAAATAAAAACAAGAAGGATAGGTAGTTATCAAATAAATAATTCTAAATTAAAAATTTAACTAACACCCGACGTCGTACCATTGTGGTGATCCCCTTACTTTTCCTGGTCATCATCAAGGTCTTCAAGGTTCCAGACCGTAAACATTTGAGCTCAAACTCGAACCACCTAACTGTTACTGTTCCAGAGACCATCATACTCCATTATCCCAAGATACTCCAAGATCTTAGAACTTCTGATCCAGTTTTCATCTAGCATTGCTAAGAATACTGAAGGCGGGGGACGCTCCCGAGCTTCGCCCTACGCGGAGCTCGGCCTTCGGCTTCGCCGTGCCATGCCACGACTGTCTTAAAATCCCTCCCTACAAATCTTTTTTTTTTGCCGCCTCGAATATTTATTTTCTCTCTTGAATGGTCTCAGGATTCCCTACAACTTTAATTCGAGAAGAGCCCATCTAACTATTATGGTTTCGGCTGGCTGATAATCTTCAAATTCACCAAGTTTCATACTGTGAAATTGAAGTACACTTACTTTTCCTGGTCATCGCCAGATCCTTTTCAGACGTCTGAAACGCACCATGAACTTGAATATTTGAGCACAAATTCGAACCATCTAGCTATTACCGTTCCAGAGATCCCATTTGACATCAAAGATAGATCAAGATCTTGTAAACCACTGATCCAATTTTTATCAGACCTAGCTAAGAACACTCTCGACATTCTCTATTAAATAAAATAAAAAACCAAATCGGACCAACCGTTGTTAAGTTATGATGCCACAGAGAAACACACAAACAGACCGACATACAAATGTGTCAAACTTTTAACACGCCCTCAGTCGATCGGTCGGGGATTAATTAGAAAAAGGGTGAAAAAAATTGCCGCGAGCGGGATTTGTTTTTTTTAATAACCCGTGCGAAGTGTAAAATAAAAAACGTTCTTGTACGGATGCAGGCCCAAGTTCCGACGCAAAATTCTCCAAGTTGAAGTCTGCGAAAGGCCGAGTTCTTGTGCACGGCGAGAAATCGACTGCCTCGGAGTCTCCTGAACACTCTCACGTACAGCGGCGATGTTCTCGGCCGATCTGGCGTTCCTTTGACGTAAAGGTGTGGGTTGGTTGTTTACCGAACCGGTCGTCTCAAATTTGGTCACCAATCGTTGGAGAGTAGACTTTGAAGGGCCACCGCGTCTGCCGTAAAATGGGCGCAATGCGCGCAACGTTTGCACTAACGAACACTCATTTTGATAATAAAGTTTTATCATTTGCACATGCTGCTGAACCGTGTAACTTGCCATGGTGATTTAGCATCAGTGACTGAATAAGAAACAACAGATTTGACAGATGTCGCCAAAACAAAATGGCCGCCACAAATTATTAACATCGACCCGCTCTATTTGAAAGGCACCTTTATAAACTGTTCACTTGTCACTATATACTTACATATTTGCTTTTGCTCTTCAAAAGCAATCTTAAAAACACGTGTTTGATTTGCTTTTTATGTAGACTTGATTCAGCCATAGAATTTGCTGACTCAAAATAAAATTTTCAATTGGTCTCATCGACTTTACACGGTCCTTTTAAATTGATTTTTTTTCTTCTCGAAAGCCATTATTGTCAAGGTTTTATGTTCCATATAAATAGGACTAGTGTCGTGTACACCGGTACATACAGCTGTACAGCAGAGAGAGAGAGAGAGTAGAACCATGAAGTTATTTAGCATCCTTCTCATAACGCTGGTGGTGTGCGCTGTAGTTGTGCAGTCGCGCTCGCTGCCGATACAGGTTCAAGGCTTAAATCTATATTATGATGATAAGAATGGTGGTAAGTTGTGGATTATTAAATTAATTAATTACAAATAAATTTTGCAACTTAAATTAATACAAAAGTGGTTGATGCTCTAAATCACGCACTAGGATACCCTGTGTCGCGGGATTTAGGCTCGTCTATGGCTCGTCAATTATGATTTATAAAAGAAAAATAAATGAATAAAAAATTAATACCAAAATGGTAAAAAGGACCCTTTTGGTGAGGCTGCGGTGTCCGTCCGCTCGTCTGTTTGTCTGTCTGTATGTTACGGCTGTTTTTCTCAGGAACTACTGAAGCTATCGACTTGAAATTTGGCACATTTGTAGGACTTGCTTGCCCGCATCTATCCCAAGTGAAAAAAATAATTTTATTTTTAAGAAAATAAAAGGGTTGATATCTGAAAGTAGGGCAAGTGGGGTATCTTATGATAGGGCTTTATTTGCATATTACAAAACCAATTTTTATTTTATTGTATCTGCTATAACTTATGAGATAAAAGGGGTCTAATCTCCAAAGTTTGCGAGCCGAAAAATCTGAAATAATTCTGATTAATAATAATATCCTATATTTTACAGGAAAAAAATTTTCAAAAATATATAATACATACATGCAAATGTACACACCCCTTTCACCCTTACACTCTCTTCTACACAAACACGCTCACACACATTTCCAATAAACACATCCATATACACACACCAAAACTTATTTCTCCCTATAGGCGTTGTCTTAAAATAGGAAATCTTTAATTGGCAGTATGTTTTTTTTAATAGACTTTTTTATTTTTAAATTTAAGTGCTGTAGATTTTGTAATAATAATTTATATTTTTTACGACAGAAATACTGATAGAAGATGTTATATGTATTCAGGGGAAAATAAACCTCCTTTTTTATTGCAGAAAGAATACTACTAAACTTGGGAAGACATGATGGTGACCTCATTGCCCAAGGCCTTCTTGATGGGGCACGTATACTATGCGAAATGTTTGATATTGATGATGATGATTTTTTTGATGACAAGTAACCAGCAGCGCAGACGACGTCAATGAGTTATACGGAATAAAAAATAATTTCTTTTTTTATTATCCACTTTTGTTCGTGGCTCACAATACTTACCGTGAGACAGTACAAACTATACTTACCGTGAGACAGTACAAACTATACTTACCGTGAGACAGTACAAACTATACTTACCGTGAGACAGTACAAACTATACTTACCGTGAGACAGTACAAACTATACTTACCGTGAGACAGTACAAACTATACTTACCGTGAGACAGTACAAACTATACTTACCGTGAGACAGTACAAACTATACTTACCGTGAGACAGTACAAACTATACTTACCGTGAGACAGTACAAACTATACTTACCGTGAGACATTACAAACTATACTTACCGTGAGACAGTACAAACTATACTTACCGTGAGACAGTACAAACTATACTTACCGTGAGACAGTACAAACTATACTTACCGTGAGACAGTACAAACTATACTTACCGTGAGACAGTACAAACTGAAACGCAGCCGACGGAAAACACTCCGACGTGAATTTGTGGACTCGACGAAACTAATTCTCTTATACAACGTTTTCCATAAACCTTGCACACCTACTACCGCTTTCTCCGATATCATTTCCTCTGGCCCGAAGGTTGCCTGGAAGAGATCGCTCGTAGCGATAAGGCCGCTTAAATTGTATTTCACTATTTCCTTTTCTATCTCATGTTTGTTGTTTTATATTTGTGCAAAAAAGTGTATTTTACTTTATTATTAGGTAAAACTATTAGGTACCGTTACCGGTAGTATACAAAAGAGACCTACAGTAATTATACTTTATTCCGAAAAATAAATAGAACTGAATTGAAAATAATACATATATACTTTATCGCACACCCTGGACATAAACAAAACATACAACATAAAGAGAGGTACAATACAATGTGCAGAAGGCGGCCTTATCGCTTTAAGCGATATCTTTCAGTCAACCTTCAGGTGATGGAAAAATCATAAGATACATAATATACGGGTGCAAAAGGCGTATTAAATAGATACTACCGTCAAATAAATAAATAACAATAACAAAAAAATTAAAAATGCAAACCTTTGCAAGCTGCAATGCAGTAGTAATAATATTATGTAAATACTAAAATATATATAGAAATATAATACTTAATATATAATCAAAAATATAATAAACAAATAAATAACACACATCATACGCTAAAATGAAACTGCATTAGAACAATTAGGCAGTGTATCCACACTGCAATTCGTAATGTTGACGAAGGAGGTTTTTAAATATTGGCAGTGATTTGGCCTCCTGATAGATGACGGGAGGGAGTTCCACAGCCTGACTGCTTGGAAAGAGCGACTATAAAATTCGGTGGAGTGTGATGGACATTGCAGCATCATTCGTGTATTCGACCGAGGCGGCCGGCAACTAACGGTGGCGCGCAACACTAAACCTTCCCTTCAGGTTTCTAGGTTTGGTATAATAGACACGAGCAAAAGCAAAAAATCTTTCCATTGAAGGACTCAAGTTGCGAGCGAGGTTGCGGCAGCAACCGTCAGGACAGGTAAGAGGTCTACGGGCGGCCTGAACTACTCTGACAGTATGTAATAGGTTCTGTGGTTAGACACTAACCTCACGACAAAGAGCGTCGGTGGCCTAGTGACTAGGACGCCGGACTCCCATGCGGGAGATCCAGGTTCGAAACTGTGCAGTGCCATGTACCAATGAGTTTTTCGTATTTTTCTAACACTTACGTGCATTTACCGACTGCTCTAACAGTGAAGGAAAACATCTTGAGGAAACCTGCACACTGAGATGACCAGTGTGTAAAATGGGGTAGGCACAAAAGATCCTCAAGGGTCGAAGTGCCGCTGGGTCGTCCCCGGATAAGGAGAACCACACGACAGGAAGAAGAAGAATGTAAGTGTTACTAGTGGTATACTCCGTGATCTGTATGGGAATGTACCACGTATTACGCCACTATTTATGCCACAAACATCACTCAATTTTGCATTGCTTGCTGTGTTCCTGTGATATGAGGGGCTCGAGGCACTTTATCTAACTCATTAAAAAAACGTTAGGAAATTATTATAGGTAGGAAATGACATACTTTTTCTTTTTGCGATATGCTAGACGATAGAGACGAAACGACAAGAAAGCCTTATACACCCAGTATGACGAAAAACGAGTTTTCGAGAGTGATTTTCGTTTCGTAATTATCAAACTGAATCCTACAGGACAGGCCCTCAGGTATAAAGCAGGAAAGGTAACTATAAAATTACATACATAGCATTTTTTCCTTTGAAACTAAATTCCGAATTTCAGAGCAGTTAACTGTCGATTCGGCAGCTGTGGCAGTGGTTGTGGTTATTGGCCATGTCAGAGGTCTACGGGCGGCCTTATCAACTCTGACAATAGGGTTGCTACAATCTGCCCTCTAGGTGCCGGCTAGCAGGGTTCTAGGACAGTGTGCAGATGAAGTAATAGAAGAAACTTGATAATAGTATATATTATATTTATCAGGAACAGAACAACACAATAGTAGAAAATAGGTAGTAGTAGGAGACAATTTTATAAAACGGACATACGTCCGTTCAGGACAAAATTACAGAGAGAAGTAAAAACAATGAAATTAATAGAATAATGGTATTTAGAAATGTAATGGGAATATGATTTTAAATTTGAAAATATAGATGAAGAAATGAAGATGCCAACACGAAATGAGATGAGATAAACGCTAACAATGAGGTTGAAATTGATGGCAAGGAGGTTGATATGGACGATGAAGTCGACATCGTTACAGGGTACTAACCACACGACAAGAAGAAGACCTCTACTTATTAAAA
Organism: Hofmannophila pseudospretella; assembly: GCA_947369225.1. Classification (NCBI taxonomy): domain Eukaryota; kingdom Metazoa; phylum Arthropoda; class Insecta; order Lepidoptera; family Oecophoridae; genus Hofmannophila; species Hofmannophila pseudospretella. The sequence goes on along the minus strand of OX376318.1, from coordinate 14,462,793 downwards.
TCTATTAAGTCGATTTCACTAACTGACCTGAAAAAAAAATCCTGTCACGAGGGCGCCACCGGTAATTTTAACACAACTAAAACACAATGTACTGCGCGATCGGGACAGGGTCGTGATCGCTGGTGCTGATTATTCTCTTTATTTTACTCCATTATTATGTCAACTCTGAGTTCTGACAATAGGTTTTGGTGTTATAACATATATGTTATATATAATCTCTTTGGTTATAATATATAACACACGACAAGAAGAAGACCTCTAATAAAGTATATGAAGTCGATCTCGCAACCCCTTAGAGTACCTATTAATACTCTAAGCGCAACCCTTTCGCAACTTGTGTATGGTGTGCTTAGGTAATCTAGGTGTGCCATAAAAAAATAAAAGAAAAAGTTATCTGTCTATGCTAGATGTCTAGTAAAGAGGTTTTTTTTATATTTAGTTTTACGGCACTGAGTTCCAGCCCTTTTGTGCCATGTTGTATATAAATTTAATGTTGCTTCCTGCCGATTTTTATTTTGTAGTGGTGGGTACTATAATAATAAATCAGTTGCGTTAGGATTAAACTATCACGTAAATTACCAAAATCACACGATTTACTTTTGACTCGAAGAGCTGCCAAGAACTCATCAAAACATTCTTCATTCAGATAACTTTCAAAGAAAACATGTCTCTCAAAGTTAACATTCTTATCTGGATCGCACCTATCTTGAAATCTTTCACACAACACATCATATTCCATTTTTTCTTTTTCACTCAAATCCAACGTTTCAAATATTTCTCGTCCTTGATTTCCAATCACATGTAAAAATAAAGCACCTTTTTACACGATCACTTGCTTTGTCCTGACCTGATGAAATTAGATACCAGCCGAACGTGTTTCCACTGGGCCATGTTTCCATCGGCAGCCATTGAAGGCGACTGTTGAAGCGATAGGTTATTTGACCTTTTTTTTTAATTTTGCACCAATTTCACTTTATTTTTTATCTTCACCCGGCTTTATCCACACTAACTTGAGAAAATTCACACCTGACACCATGTTATGTTATAATGAAACCATCTCGTATGATGTGTGACAACTGATTTATCTATTTATTATAGTACCCACCACTATACTTTACAAAAATGGGGTGCCATCATATTTCATTTATGATAGATTAAATCCCAAAATACAACGAAAAGTACAGATTTTAAGGTTTAGGACACATCCGTCAGATTCCTTTTTCGTCAGGTCATTTCTTTTTTCCGTATAGGTCAGAATTCTGAAACTGGTGACGAAACAGTCATTTCTGTCTAAAGAGGAATCTGACGAAAGCGGAATCTGACGAAAGTGTCATTAGAGGTAATCCACATTCGTCATTTCTGACGAAACTGAACTGAATTTAACAAAAAAAACTATTTCTGACGAAAAAGGAATCTGACGGATGTGTCCTAAACCGATTTTAAAGTCAATTTCTTCTGTCAGTCGCCATCAACTGCCCTCCCCGCTCCTCAACCCCGTCCATCATTCCTTCCAAGTTTCAGGTGCGCCTTTTATCGCGCCCGAGTCTCGAAGTGCGAAGTAATCGACAGAAAGAAATTAATGTGGCGGCACTAACTTGGCCGTTGCTCAGCGACTTAAAAAATCACGCTCTTTCTTAATTTTTACATCGTTGCAAGGTGTTACTGGTTTAGTGACGGGTGAGAGAGGTCAGTATATCGATGTAGATGTTATTAAAATGAAATTACAATTATATTGGTTTCACCATACAGGCGTTGATAAAAATTTCGCCGGTTTTATGAATATCTTTCTCCAAGAAGTTTATACTGTTATTATTGATACTGTCTGCATTAATAAAAAAATATTTTTTTTTTATATCGGCAAATAAAAATTTCAGGCCGCCATCTTGGCGGTAGATTTATATAAAAAGTCGGTAAAAAATAATTGTACTTTATTTTATTTTATTTTGGAAAAGATGTTCACATCCATAAAAAATGGAGAAAGTTGAACGCCCGGTAAAGGTGCGACGAATCTTTTTGTTAATACACCCCGTCTAAGGTACACTGAAAGAAAAGCTTGTTTACTTCAAACAATACAAAGAATATAAAGTAAAATACACTAAAAAAACACACACATACACTTGCTTGCTTGCTTATCGTATGGTTAGTGGCCAACCTATACACTATAAAATAGGTATGTTAACTTCAACCAAGAAATTATTCACTTCATACAAAATCCTAATCGTATTTATCAAGTAATTTGTTCAAATGAATAAAAATTACTTTCATCATCATCATCAGCAGCCTACTCTAGTCCACTGCTGGACATAGGCCTCTCCCAGGGCGCGACATTGAGCCCGATCTTCGGCTCTTCTCATCCAGTCGCTGCCAGCCACCTTGCGCATCGTCGCATCGTCGCCTCGTCGCTCCATCTAGCAGGGACGCTCGTCCTACACTACGTTTGCCCAAACGCGGTCTCCACTCCAGAACTCGTCTACCCCAGCGGTTGTCGGTTCTGCGACAGATCTGACCGGCCCACTGCCACTTCAGCTTGCTAATCTTATGAGCTATGTCCATAAATTTTGTTCTATGCCGGATCTCCTCATTTCGGATTCGATCCAGCAGAGATACTCCGAGCATAGCTCTTAGAAATTACTTTAGATGCTCTAAATCTAACAAGCTTTCTTTCAGTGTACATTATCAGTGAATTTCGCTTCGGTGTTGACGTGTTCCGTCCGACATTGTTTTGAAGAGTCAATCCTAAAAAAGTTGATGGAATCAGACGTTACTTCGCGGATATCCATTTCATTTAAAAAAAAAATATTTTCTTCTCTAAATGTTATTTAGAACCTCTTACTAAATCTTATTTTCGCCAGTGAGTCGATTGTGAATGCACCTGTAAATTCACGCGTAAAAGAATTTTTTAAATCGAATTTAAAAGAAACCTAATCAATCGAACATTTTTATATGCAAAATCGAAAAACACCTTTCATGTTGGTTTTTCCATAGTACCTATGCTACAGTCTGTCCTCTATTGCCGGCTAGCAGGGTTCTAGGACAGTGCGCAGATGAAGTAATAGAAGAATTTGTTGATAAATAATATATATTAAGGAAAAGAACACAAATAGTAACACAGAAAATAGGTAGTAGGAAATAAAAGTGAACGGGAGACGTCCGTTCGAGACAAAATATAGAGAAAAAGTGAAAATACAAATAAAACAATGAAATTAATGGAATAATGAAATTTAGAAATGGAATTGGAACATGATTTTAATTTAAATGAAGAAATGAAGATGCCAATACGAAATGAGATGAGATAAACGCTAACGATGAGGTTGAATTTGATGGCAAGGAGGTTGATATGGACGATGAAGTCGACATCGTTACACCTATATCCTATCCCTTTACAATCGACATCGAATATCGACAACATTGCTCATCCCACCCCTGATCTCCTGTAGAACTGTAGAACCTATTAATATCTCGCGGGTGGAAAAGTTTTTAAAAGTGTTTTCCCCGCTGGAGACGTCGACACCTAGTCGGGAGCGCGAGCCTCCACCTCGGGGCTACAGGTCATTAATTACTTGCCTTCAGGCTGCTGATGATATTGTTGAATTTTTTATAAGCTGCAAATTCCTGCGGATAACATGGTTTCTGGGGTTACCCGTGTTTGGCTACACGAATTATTCATGTTTATGATGTTTTTATAACATTCGGGATTCAGTGATTTTTCCTTAAGTTGCGTCGCACTTCTTTGATTCGCACTTTTGTTAGTTACGTTAAATTTTTTGCGTGTTTTTTTAACTTAAAATGAGGATAGAAGTTCCCAATATGTAGGTGTAATACTACTTAAGTAGTGTTTAAGTAAGTTAAGTTTTAATAGTTTCCATCACAGATTATATAATATTATACGTAAACTTTTATGTGTCCTCAATGTAAGGTATATATACCTAGGCTAGAGTATCTACTACTAAGATATCTGTGATAAAAAGGAAGTAATAATTGTAAAAATTAATACACTGCAATAAGTAGGTACATATCTACTTACAATTAAGTAGCTTTCTTGGTTCAAGGGAAATGTTTTCCTAAAGTCATAAATTAAGCTGCTTTCAAAATGTTGTATAGAAGATCAAGATCACCTCCCCGCCACGGGCACCTAGCACTAGAAGCGCTTTTTGTTAATACCCTCATTTCCTTAAAGTCAACGCCACTTCCGCTAATTTTCCCGCCAACAAAAATTAAATATACCTTTAGGTAGAAATATCACTCTTATTCCCAAGGATTATGGGTTGCAGGGTAGATAGGGGCAATGTTTGGAGTTGTCGTAACTCGGGAATTTTCCAGGCTAGTAAGGGATTTGTATTACCTACTTCTAGACGATTTAGGCATAGGTTATTCATACAAAATTGGCCTCGGATTTATGTTATTGCCCGCAAGGATTAAATGAATTTTTTTATTGTATAAGGAGAGGAGACGATGAAACGAGCCATCTGATGGCAAGTGGTCACCGTCGGTCATAGACATCTCACCTAACTATGAAGTTATTAGAGGATATTTGATGAAGGATACCTGAATTTTTGGGATTGTTTTCTTGATCTGGCAACCCTATTTGGCTGTAGTTAAGAATAGACTGGATGTGACAGGTGGCCGTGGTGTTGGTGGAAATGTCACATTGAAATTCCAAGAAACAAGCGCCTGTTTCGTGCCATTGAATTTTATTTTCTTGGAAATTGAGGGTAAATAAAAATAAATAGGGTTGGCAACCAGATGGTAGTGAATACGTGTTTTTAAAGGATTTTCTGTATGTAACTGATACCGTATCCCATTATCTAATTCGTGTTCGGAGTATAGGTATTTTAGAGAACTTTGTCCAAGTTGTAAATACACCTGTAAAAGTGTTCGTTCCCTGAAATCTATCTACCTATCTAATCTATCTATCTGTGCGAAACGCAGCATAGATTATAAAAATTATGATTAAACTAAACGCACACGTCAAATCTTCCCTCTCGTTCTGGCACATACAAACAAGGCATCGCTCTCTGTTTTTTGTGATCATCATAGGGAACAGTGCAAAATTATGTAATAAAAGCGAAATAATTCATTTAAAATGAATTTTTAATTCGTTTCACTAAAATAAATGTAGCCATATCCTACACTATCTATTCTTCTAAGTCGCATTCCTCATTGCTGAGGGTCGTGATCATTCTAAGGAATTAATCACATAAAACGAATCTCGTGGCATATTTAATGGGGTGGTTTGCCACTGCCTTCCCTGAAATAGCTGGCTCTTATTTAAAAGGTCTCTGGCTGCTGATGATGATCCAAGATTTCTATAAATAGACGACTATACACTTGTTTTAATCAACTCAAATTTTTCAATAACAGACCAAGTTGCCTCCTTATAAACTTACCTCTCCTTCCTCTCTCATAAAATAAAACTTCGCAACCTGTCTACTGAGCCAAGAGGTACATCATGCAGGAAAAAGTGTGGAAATTACTTAAAACTTTTATCGCGTCGAGCCGTCAGTTCTGAAGGATGAGCGAACGCCGCCATTTTTCAGGGGAACTCTTAAGGTGCTCGTGAACCGCCGCGGGCGAGCAAGTTTCTACGGAATCCTCGACATGAGAGAGGCTACATGATTCTATATAAAAGGCTGTCTCCGACGCCAAATATATTCGCTAAGACGTTATTACATATGCAGTAGATATTCCGTGTATAAAACGGATCATCATCATATCATTTGATCATAAACAATCATAAATTACTCCATACCTATACCCACCATAAAAGTAGTCTAAACTCTCCTATCTATGCATTTAATTATTTTAGTATACCTACATAATTATTTATGTATTCATAATACTTTTATTTTACTAAATTTACTGTGTATTAAGTAATAGTAACCTTTTTCATATCTTCACACTACGCTGTCGTTAATCTCTGTAATGTCCAATTAACTTCAGAGGTTGCCTGGAAGACATCGCTTTAAGCGATAAGGCCGCCTTTGTACATATCGTGCTACAATTCCTGTACTTTTCCTGTATTTGTGTACAATAAAGTGTTTCTGTCTATCTCTCCTAAATCATAGGTTGTCTGGAAGAGATCCCTATGGGATAAGCCCGCCTTTGTACATATTTTAATGTTTTTATTTTCTGTGTATTTTATATTAGTACAATAAAGAGACAACAAACAAAATTGTGTTTGAATATTTACATGTTGCTTGCTTGCTTATCGTATGGTTAGTGGCCAACCTATTTGTCAGAGTTGTTCAGGCCGCCCGTAGGCCTCTGACATGGCTTAACGACTGCTGTCGAACGACAACAACCGGGACCGACTGCTTAACGTGCTCTACGAGGCACGGAGAAGCTCAGATGAAATAAGCCACTAGCGGTCACCCATGCAGGTACCGACCGCGCCAACGTCGCTTAACCTGCACGATCACTTTCAGACCGTGCTCGCAACTAGTCTACGAGCTTCTTAAATATATAATATTTGCATGTCAAAAATAATAATTAAACTCTTTCAGTGTCAACCTTAGCTAAGTTATAAGCACGTTATAAAAAAGAAATTTAAATTACAAAAAAGTATATTAAAATCCATGTCATAAAATATTTTAAAAAAAATCTGAATCTAAGAGTTATTATCAAAACAAATACAATTAAATTTATAGTCCACTATAGTCATATTTCCGACACAGGGATTGGGATATCTCTAACGCTCGTAAGTACTGGACATTTAAAATAATTTTACAAATTTAATTAAATTATATTATGATACAAGTAACTAACTACCTAAGTAGTACTTAGTAAGTACAGACACAACGACCGAAACAGACATTATTTCTTTATGGTGAGAAGTTCTAACAGTTAAATAACAGGTAACACCTCAAAATTAAAAAAGAAAATAACTTTTAAAAACTTTTCCCAAACTTTATTAAGAAAACCGTCGTTTTTTCCACGTCCGTCAAAACAGGAAGTCGCCTAAAGCTCTTCCGGCCGATAACAACATCCGGTGTGAAGTTTTAGCGAGTTTCAGAGAGTTTCAGCAAGTTTCAGAGAGTTTCAGCAAGTTTCAGAGAGTTTCAAGACGAGCAGGTGCTCGTTTCGGATAAATTTCCACCTTTTGAAATCTTTTTATGAAGATAAGTTTGGAGACAGACACGCTTTATACAGGGGGATTGCTGTTAGAGCTTTTAATGGCTTGCAGAGGGTGTTAAATGGATGAGAAAGAAAAATTACTGATAAAGTTTGGAATAGAGAACATGACTAATTTTTTTTAAAGATGGATCTGAAATACGTTTATCGATATCTCAACTAACATTAGCGATATTAATGGTTAAAGTTTGTAGTAGGGAGATGCTCTGTCCATTTCTAGCAAAACAGTCTTAATATGTAGCCAAGGACCTGCTTGTATGGCGCTACCCAGAAGTGACGTCACTCCTGGGTAACGTCATCTCTTTCTTCCGTCTATTTTCTGATTTCCTGTAGCTATTTTATTTTTCGACGCATTTCAATTCTGTTTTCACATTTGACCATTAATCTATGTCTATTTCTTAATTTTTATGAAATGCATTTAATATTTGATACTTGTCATTGTACCCTATCGGTAGAGCAGGGCCCTATAGACATAAAAATCGGACACATCAGAAGATCTCAAACGACAGCGATATTGAAAAGATATTTTTTAATTTACTTCTAACCCTGCATTTGACCGCAATCTCACCTGGTGGTGTAAGTGACGATGAGGCCGAAGATGGATCATACGGGCTTAGTAAGTACTGGCCTTTCTACAAACAACCCATTCAAACTATAGAAATAAATAATTACGAAACGATATGTAGGTACATATTTAAGAAATAACTCTAAGATAGAGCCTTAGAGCCTTGTAGAGCTGTGCTGTGTACACATATTATAAGTTATCGATATTCAAGGTGGAGCACACCTCGGTCCGTTAAGGCGGCAAGCGTTTGCCGCGGCACGAACGCGAGCTATCGACACCCTGCGACATGTTCGCTAGTAATGGCATATGATTTATCGTATCGATATAAATAGAGAATTGAAATTATGAACTTCGATTTGTATTCTAAGACGTAGTGTTATTTATTAGACACAATGAAAATGCAATACAGTTTAATATTAATCATAGCCTAATTAATGTACCTATTCACAGATAAGAAAGCAATAATGTCATGTGTGTTTTCTTTGGGTCAATAAAATTTTTGATCCATAAGGTCAATCAATAAAAAAAACAAAATAAGTTTTTTTAAGGCACGTGAAATCCACCAATCAGCACGGTACATGGTCCTTACCCCCGTGTTCAAGGTGAGACCTGTGTCAAACAGTGAGGACTTTAATGGTTACTTTGTACTGACCATTGACATTTAATTGTAGTATTCATGTCTCTAAAAGTCCGCTGAGCGCAAAACAATGAAGTTCTTAAAAGCACTTTTGACTGCCCCTTGGAAACTGAATATTTTACCTCCTAGAAGTTACTCAAATTCGGAAAAAGTGGAAACAAAGTTAATAATTTAAAACAACGTACACTTATTTAATAGAAGAAAATCCCAGTAATTTCCGTATTTAAATAAATTATTATCTTTATCGATAAAAATATCGATTTCATCGACACGCGTAGTGGCCATCACTAAACCTGACACCTTAGAGAATATATTACTCCGTGCCACTGAATCTAATCACGATCTGACGGATTAATATCTGAATGTTCCCGTGTACCCTCACCACCGGCCGGGGCCATTCGGCACCCACCACCGCCCTTTCATTTACAATCAACCTGTATTTTAATAGCCACGGAATATAGTTGTTAAATGGTGGTAGCAAGGTTCAGTTTAAGGTAGTGGTTTTTAAGTACCAGAAGCGTTGGGACGTAAGTCGAAATTAACAATATTTTACAGTTTTACTATATTTATTATGTGTCTACTATACTTACTTAACTGAATAATGACGTCAAAAGGAAAATTCCAGGCTTTCATTAACTAGACCTACTTGAATCACCCCATGTTTATAGGACGTAATACTTTTTTACTCTGTTAAAAAGGAAAAGGATTATGTTTATCTATAATGGATATTAGAGCCATCCATATACTTAGAGCAAAGGTTTTAATGACCAAAGTTTATTACCTATACGATTTCTACATGATTATTACTAGGGGCGGTCCAAAAATTGTTAGTCAACGGCTTGTTAATAACCTCATTGTTTTACTTTTATTATCCCTCGGAGGCAAATTTTATTACAAACTCCTTGGCCAAATATCACTGGCTGGCGAATTTTAGATATTTTTTTATTAATTGTTAAAAAAACATTTCAGTCACTGTTCAATCGCTAGGATGGAGGCAACGTACATTTCGTGCTGTGATCTATTATGATTTCAAACGAGGGTTAACACAGCACAGCAGGGCAATCGACATAACGGGTCTTTGAAGAAGACGATTTACCCATTAAGGTTATTCGTGGTCGAAGAGTCAACAAAAAATGGTTGCTTTTTTCCGTCGTAGTGGGCCTGTAGCCGTAATTCCTCTAGAAGATTGAAGAACAGTTAATAGCCAATGGTATAGCGAGGTTTGTCTGCCGCAAACCTTCCAGGAGCTGAGTGACGATCGCGTGATATAATTTTTCACCAAGACAACGCTCCCGCTCACACGGCCGCCAGAACCATGGACTTTTTAACCCATTCGGGCGTGCAATTACCCCTACAGTCCTGACTTGGCTCCGTGTGATTTTTTTTGTTCCCCACGTTGAAGAAACCTCTGCGGTGAAGGAAATTTACGACTACGAACGAAACAATAGACCAAATTAGGCGGCTTTTTCGAGCTTCCGCAAGAACAGTGTTTCGAATGCATAAGTGCATTGATGCCGCAGGGGAATAGTTTGAAAAGTTGTAAATAAACATTTATAATGTCTTTTATTTTCTGTTTGACTAAAAATTAATGGATCGCCCTAGGTATATATTAGGGCGATCTATTATTTTTTAGTCAACAAATTACAAAAAAAAACCATTCATAATTAATGTCTTGAGTGCTACTTATACTTAAATATAAAACGTTTCCCTGGAAGGTTGTGTTAGAAAACAACTCAGTAAAAATGTCAATAAGCTATTTCTATTTCTCGGTTAATTATCTTTTTGTTAAATTATAAACTCAAATACTTTAAATCAAACTCAACTTACGAGTACTTACGTCACTTTGCCTGACAGGGTGAAATATCGAGAGGGATGGAGGCAGGGGCGGACTAAGAGATTTATTATGGTACCTGAGTCCGTGCCTGATTGTCGGATTGTTGTTCAATGAGCAGTTATGAGATTACCCGGCTGAAAGGGTTCAGTGATGGATTGATGAAGTAAAAACCTGGATTAGTTCTATACGGAATTGATTTTGAAATAATTAAACTGGGTGTAACAAAAACCACCTCTATAGATGGTGGTGGTGGTGGGACTATTCCCGATAGTATTAATGAATATTCAGTATCCATAACTGTTCCTTTCACTATGAGACCAACGCGGTATAAACATCAGCTGTTCCATACAAAAGCTCAATACCTACACAACCGAAATGTATGTAACGATAAAGAACATCATCGTGAGGAAACCTGCATCTCTGAAATAAAAGTTTCCGGTGGTGTATGGCCTGCCCGCGTTGGGGAGGCTTGTGCCCCAATAGTGATGTGGACATTTATGGCCGGTTTACATAAAAAATATATTGATGCAAACAGTATCTTTTACATTATCTCAGATTTCCCTGGCTCCCACACTAGGATACCCTGTGTTGTGACGGCCAGTCTCCTTCGATATCTCTATATTATGATTACATAATAAGGTTATGTAAACATACTTATACATTTAAATTTGTTTTACATTTGGTAAAGTGTTTAGCGAAGTGGGTAAGACAGTGGTGTAAATCGATCGGACAGTGGCGAGTCAACTTGGCTTTCAAGGTGCCTTGCCAGTGGATTCAAATATTGTTTGACTGGCTGTAGAGTAAACAGTCACTGGTCAGGTACTCGCCACTCGCCATTCTACTCGCCACTGTACTAGGCTGATGATAGTACAATATAGCATAGCATAACTCTCACATACATAATTACCGAGGCGGTAGTCAGACGAACCACCATCATCACAGGGAGTTCCCACTTTTCACCGTAAGATTTGACAACGGGATACGATATATACAGTATCCACTAAGATCCTTAGTCGCCTCGTACGACACCCACGGGAAGAGTTGGGGTAGTACAAAATCTCCTCTTTCTCGAAATCATTTCCTCTGCCCGAAGGTTGCCTGGAAGAGATCGCTCTTAGCAATAAGGCCGCCTAAACTGTACTTCACTATTTCCTTTTCTATCTCTTGTTTGTTGTTTTCTATTTGTGCAGTAAAGTGTATTTTACTTTACTTGTACTTTACAATATAATGTACCTTAGGTAATATGTACCGAGAGATTATTATTAGATATTATCGACAAATTGAAGCAGAGCTTTCGTCCTCGACCTGTCCACCAGCCGCGTAGAACTTTTGCTGTCGCGTAATTACGAACTTCGCTTCGCAATCCGCTTTAAGAGTTAAGCGCCCAAATTAGTTGGAAATTAAAATACGCCGCCCAGTCCACCTGTCTGAGCCGATTACTCGAATCGCTGGAGTTTGGCAGGCTTTGAAGTCCGTGCTTTAAATTTAGTTGAAAAACTGAAATTATCGACAGTCTATAGTCTTTTTCACATAGGAAGGCATGTCAGCGGACGACTTCATCAGTGAGAATACGTATTTTATTTAGGTTTTATAAAACTACTGGTAAAGGTACTGACAAAAGTGAGGCAGCAGGATCTCGAACTGATTGACAGTAGTCTGCTGAAGACCCAGCTGTCCACGCACGTCGCTGGTCCGCGAATTTACAATAAAATACCAGCTCCTATCCGAGATACTAAAACGTACAACAGTTTCGTTATTGAATTTAAAAATGGTTGATCCAAAAAGCCTATTACTCTGTCAACGAGTTCCTTGACGAACGATGTTTGAAACTGTAGATTTATATTCTGCAATACTTTTTTATTTTATTTTAGTTTTTAAACTTGTTGACATTATACTTACTTTAAGTAAGACATTTTACTATTATTGATCATGACATGCTAACATTTTATTATATATTTTTTGACAACGTATGATCATTACTGAAATAAATGAATATGAATATATGAAATGCACAGAGGAAGACGTCGCCTTTGTTATGCTGGAAAAACACATTTTCTAAAAAAATATTGTCAAGTGTAAAGTAAACAACAATATGGCGGTAAATTTAGCCTCGTAAAAATCTCGGTAATATTTTTGAACAATATTACTGTCCAATAACCAGCTCTTAGCGAATTTGTAATTCCTGAGATATCGTTATTTGTTCATATTTCGTCATGGAATCAAGCAAAATAGCTGCAAACACAAAGCAAATACAAGTTGCTCTACATCGAACAGAAGTACCTATCCTTCCTTCAGTTTCATCTTCATAGCTTGCTTTATTTTTATTTTTTCTCTATTTTATACAATAATACCTACATACATACCTTCCTGTATTCTAATGTATAATTTAAAAATTAAGTACCTTCCTTCGTTTCCTAATATTTTACTTCTGTTTATTAATATTTCCGTTATTTATTTATATGTTCCGGTAGTGTATCATTAGGGAGTGATCCCTGGCACTCAGGTGATGCCTGAACATCAGCGCCGCAGTGTTAAAAGCGCTCCGGCAACAGGCTGAGGCAGTCCCCTTTGTCCGGTGCTGCACACCACCTTCATCAAACTTAATTACTTTTGCTTATTTATTATTGTAATATATTTGTTTAATATTATTTTTGTCTTTTGTACATAATTGTTTGTATGTGTATATCGGAAATATATAATCTTTCTTTCTTTCTTCTTTCTTTCTAATTGCACTACATAATCCGATCACTGCACATCAGGCATTTAGTACTTTATCCCTTTAAGTTCTTTGTCACATTCAAACGAATGTCAAGGAAACATAATAAAAACTTATTGTGATAGGATTCCATCAATCATTCCATCCAAAACATTAGACACAGACGGGTTAACACCACTTGCAGTATTTTGTACCGATGATACCGAAACTACCGCAGCGTGGGCCATACTACTGCTGGTAGGATTTCCCGCTACGGCATTATTATCGGCAGGATAATTCTCCAAATGGAGCAAAGTATTATAGTCGACAGACATTCTTCACAAAAGAAAATGAAGAAACGTTTATTTGCCCTTAATATAAATCAAATATAATATAATACAATAAAATTAAAGCATGAAGGCAAATGGGTGGACCCAGATCAGCATAATGGCTGACGACATCAGCCGCTGGTATTCTGGCATGTCCCGACATAACAGAATAGTGTGTGGCGACGCACAACGCGCGCCACTACGATACAGTACCTACTCACATCGGCGTAGAACGCGCTATGGAAATTTTCCTAGGACTTCGTATATATACGAGTTCCAAACATCCATAGTTGGACCAGCACATCTGGTCACCAGGCACAACACCCCGCCTGGTGGAAGATCTTCCCTTTTCCCTTTCATACAACTGACGTTACGTCATCCGTCCTCACATAGCGCGTACCTACAATTGGTGACCCCTACGAACACTTAATTGCATTGGATCGTACCTACAAGTGAAACACACAAAATAACAAAATTAACAAACACACAAAATTTTTTTTATATAGGGACACCAGTGTCCCAGAATTGCTTCGTCAACAGCCACCCCGAACTCATTTTTGGAACGAGGAACGAGACTTCAACTTCACACGACAATCATTAATATGATTATTTAAGCACCGACAACGCAATTTGTTAGATATAGCAAATCTTTTTCTAGCCATTCATTTTAACTGACTGATTTTTTCACACTTGTGAAGATAGTGTGTAGTTGTATACCTCTGCACTATGCATATTTATTTGGGTGTTTTTGAGTATAATCATTTGTGTATGAAATATGACCCTTATGGGAAGAGGAACCCTTCTGAAATTCAGTGGTTTCTAAAATTTGAACTTCCCTGGTTAAAATGATACAACCAGTTGAGATGCAAGTACAAAACTGATTTATTATGACAACAAACTACCTACATAATTGTTTTATGAATTACCCTCAACTCAATACATAACACTGGTTAAAAATGAAATAAAATTATCAAATGTTGGCAACACCTGACCACCACCATATTTATCTTCAAACTGTCTTCTGAAGGAAGTATCAATTTTATTTAAATTAATGGACAAGGACAACAACTAATAAGACCACTCCTTGATGGGAAATTCCAACTTTTCTAAACCTTTAGTTGTTTCCAATAAAGTATTTTAAAAATATTTATTTTTTCACATGCTGCAATGACAACAAAGTATTAATCAGCCTATCCCCTTGAAGCCTATTATTGCCACACCTATTTTTCAATATTACCAACAATACTGAATTATTTTTCACCTGTAATAGACAAGCTAAACTAGGGACTTGGCCTCACCACTTAATGACCCATATAAATAATACATCTTCTGAACGTCTGATAAGTAAGTACCATTTCCTACCATTTGCTGAAAAAGATCAATATAGTGGGCATATTCCTCTATTCTTCCTGAAAAAACAGGAAGATGTGTACTCGGTGAAATCGAATTCAATTTTGGTTTGCTCGACTCCGCAGCAGGAATAGCCTTTACCGGAAGATCAGATGTTTGAAATAGCTGGGAGTATTCGGCTTTGGTTGTGTAATACATATCGGTCATTTCTTTAATTTTTTCTTTATGGTCTGCTATATCAAATTCTTCTCCCGCATCTGTTGCCAGCTGTATGGGTAATTCTTGAAATCCTTCATATAGACTTCATATAGTTTTAAACAGAATCTTTAGCTCATTGCTGTCTAGAGTTGATTGGGCGAGAGGATGTATAGCCTCCAGGTTTGTAACTGTGTTGTCATAGCGCAATTTATTTATTACCTACTTTTATTCCAACCATTTTGAAAATTGAAAATTGTTTGACTAAAGGCCCCTTTCTTAGGCCCATTTCATATAGATACTTCAACGATGTCCATGATTTTACTAAATTTAGTAGGCACTCTTTAAAACAAATTCTTGAAATCCACCTGAATGAATTTAGCTACGATCAAACCGAGAAACTATTACGTCCACAACAATAATACTTTACTCATCTACAGCATGCACACATACATATTTTCACACTCACCCTCTCACACATAAACATACACACCCTTACATACACTCCCATCCCCAAACACACCCTCACACACACCCTTTCATTCCCCCTTACATACATGCACACGTCTTCGGGTATAAAATAATAATTAAATTTTATATATATATATATATATATTATAATAAATTGTAATTTGTGACTATTATAGCTTGGTATTCAGTAGGGGGCGGTATTTGTCCCATGGATAGCTACCAAGTTATCTATGGGATGAATGCTAGCCGTTATTGAATACCTTCTTTTTGGGAAAGCACTGTCTCCCAAGATACAGGTCCGCCTAGTTTGGGAGTCAGGGTATTGTTCGATTTACTAATTTGTGATGTTTTCAATAAAGATTATTTAATTTAATTAATTTAATTTAAAAGAAAAATTAAAATAAAATTCTTATAATATATATGAGCTTTTAATTAACAATATCTGCAAATAGTAAAAATAAAACAGCTCCGTACAGGCTCTGTTAACAACAATCGAATGAAACCGCTCCGTACAAGTTTCAATCCGGGTGTAAAAATCGAGGTATACTTTGATCCGCAAGTAATATACACTCTTATAGAAAACTATTGAAAACAGCCAATATTATCCGAATATAGCACTATTTTCAAGAAATAAAATAATTTCAAAACTGCCAAGGACTCCCTTTGTATCACTTTATACAAACTGAATATACTTTTTAAAAGCTAATGCAGAAAATGTTCAACCTTGGTACCATCTAAACAGATCTAGATAAATCTCAAGGTGTTTTTAGTTAATCAAGTGCATGTCAGTATTTGCAAGTTTTATGTTGTAATATAAATGGAAACAAATTAAATATGATGCACACAATACAATATTCTATACCGATAAATATTAGGTAGGTATGCAGTTTAGGTATACAAATAGAAAAAAACCGAGAGCAATAATCTCAAAAGTACGTGTGTTTATGGTGACCTGCAGTCGACAAAACATATTTTGAAACACAAAAAACTCGGAACACCCGGCTACCGAAGGACCAAATGATGGGGAAACCTTCCAATGGAAAAGCCTTGGATGGGATTTCGCCCTAAAAAGTTTTGCCGCTTTCAGTTCAAACCACCATAAAGGTGTCTGGACATAAAATATACTACAAATAGATAAAACTTATTTTCCTAGACTCACCCAACTCTGCGTTTCAGCCCAGATTGTGCGCACATATCGTTTTCACAAATTTTAATGTTTTTTCACATAATTTCCGTTGGCAGTTTTCCAATGGCGGCGAATTTCTTCTTTTTAAGTTTTGACAGCTCACTAGTGGCCTAGCTTGTCCACAGCGCACGCCGCGTTCCATTAACCCCAAATTAATTCGAAAGGGAGATGGATATACATACACATACTAAT
Source organism: Hofmannophila pseudospretella (assembly GCA_947369225.1). NCBI lineage: Eukaryota > Metazoa > Arthropoda > Insecta > Lepidoptera > Oecophoridae > Hofmannophila > Hofmannophila pseudospretella. Next base: position 14,446,208 of record OX376318.1, on the reverse strand, counting down.
AAGATTAAGACAGAAGATGTGTCGTGTTCCATGTGTCAAAATTAAGCATTTTCTTTTAAACAGAGAGTAACAAAATCGAAAAGGAGGTTCGATCGAGGAGGAACTCTTCATCGTCGATATCTAAATTAGCAGCGCATCGAAAACCCTCTACTAACATTATAGTGAGGTGAAATGTCTAAGGGCGACGGAGACCACTTACCAGCAGATGACCCGTTTGTCTGTCTGTCCGTTTCGCTAACCATAAAAAATGAAACACCTGTACTTTGCCTCACATTTGTTTATTTTTAATTAATTATCCACATCCTCGGCAGCGTCCTTTAAACTGACCACCCGCCCTCCTCTGCCACTCCATCTGGGCTGAAATTTAAAAAAACATATTTGGACGAATCAAGAATTACCTTAAGAATTAAAAAGTGATTAAAAGCGTTTGAAAAGAGGGCGCTTTTGAACCCACGGCTTCGCCTCCAATTAAACATGGCTCATTTGATAGATCTCAAAGAGGACTACATCTTTCGTTATGGAAGAAACATCCTAAGTCGTGTAGGAGAGGAACTAGAGACCAAAAATGTCTTCATACTAATTGCTCCGATTCTATTTATTTTGTTTCCCCAGCGACTAAATAAAACTTCTGTTCCACACGACTTACAGTGTTTGCTTCCTAATAAAAATATAGTTCTAAGTGAGATCTATCAAATGCACTACCTATGTTTGGTATAGGATCCGCCCAATCTCTTTTGCATACAAAACGTGACCTTGAGTGACCGAATGGTATGAAAAATCGCATTTTCTTTGGTAGGTATTAACTACTTATTTACTTTCAAAGGTAATTTGACCCAAAGGACAAGGTCCGTTTTTCTAAAAAATAATAAATAAATAAATAAAATAATATTTATTGAAAACATCACAAATGAGTAAATCGAACAATACCCTGACTCCCATACTAGGCGAACCTGTATCTTGGGAGACAGTGCTTTCCCAAAAAGAAGGTATTCAATAACGGCCAGCATTCACCCATAGACAACTTGAAAAAAAACTTTTTTTTTGGAACTGACTAATGCTGTTTGTCCTAATAACCTTTACAGCTTCACCGGGGTTTTTGGGGCGAGCGCTAAGTGCGCTCCAGCCTGGAGGACTTAAAAACTACTATAAGATGCGACTGCCTAAAGGACCCAGGTGGGTACGGACCTCGGCTTAGGACGTCGCTGGGGAGTGAGGGATCGGGGAGAAGCGGCCTGGAACATGCCGATAGCGCTTGTAAGCGTCAGAAACAGGTCGCTATGTAGGTACGGTGTGTGAATTACTATCGGGTGGGAAAAAACTTACAGTTCAAATTGCGGCCATATTGAAACGGAACGGCCGCAGTGTACGCCGCGAACAGCGATACCAGCAAAATAATCAACCTCATGGTTCCACTGTACAATACTGTGGCGCACCGACGGATTAATCGCAAAGGCATGGAATAACTCTACTTATTTATACTAAAAGATAAGGAGTTATTATGTTTCTAATAAATGAATTATACCTACCGTGTATCCAATAATTGTAAACATTAATTACAGTCGATTACGCCAATTCACTAAATGTTAATTTTCATGCCAATAATGTTTTACTTCTTTTTACCTTTTCCTAGTTGTAAATTCCTTAATGGTTTTAAATTATCGATTATTCACGCTCGATTGACTATTCTGAAAAATATACTTAGCCACTGTTTTCCACCAATAAATAAATGATTGATACATGCACCGGTTCCAGCGCCAGTTCGATTCGCTGCAGCCAAAATATACAAACCTATGCGTATCAGTTGACAGATTTTGAATAACTTTATCAGTGACGAAATAATTGCCTATGAACGCCTTTTTCCATCCTGTATAATACTATGTTTAATAAACGAATTGCCAGAAAAACTTAACACGGAAATGAAATAGTAAGAATTTTAAACGAAATTACAGTTCTAATTTTTGTACAAAGTATTGTTTAATATTGTTTATTAAACAATACTTTGTACAAAAATTAGAACTGTAATTTAGAATTATTATCACACAATTAAGAAACACGTAGGTAATGTATAACTAAAAATATATTATTAAACCTTTATCAAAATGGTAACACCTGTGATGAGCAACGTAATCGTGACTCTGGGGCACGGCATACGGGCACTAATATTCTGTCTTTTCTGGTATCAGAGGTTTCAATCAGGTTCCAAATTATATTTTCTTCTAATACATGCATGAATCAATAACTTGACGCTGGCAGTATTGTTCCTCACGACCCACAAGAGGAATTACAGTTGCCATTAAAGAAAAAATATATGGGCGCGTGCTACACCGGGGCTGAAACTTGTTTTCATTGTAAATAAACGTTATTTCATTACAGTCCATGTTTTGAGCAATGTTGTTTCACTGGAAATGCACAAACACAATGTTGTTCTTCACACGCACTCACAATAGTAGATTGTTTACCTAGGGCGAGAGGGGCTAGATTGTCGGCACGAGTCTACTTCGCAACACGAGCCGTAGGCGAGGGTTGCGGACAGACGAGTGCGACAAGTAGTACTGTGAATAGTTGACCCTTTGTACAATGTCTCATTTTAATTGTTTTTATTAAGTCTATTGTTGTACAATAAAGTGTAAATACATAAATAAAATAAACCCTTGATATGTGATCCGATTCTAAAATTCCTTGATACTAAGTTTCAAGCGGAACCTAACCAGCTTGAATATTACATGAAAGTAATCAGAAACGTAATTCGAGCGTGAAAAGCAAAGTAATCATATAAGTTCAGACACTTAGGTCAGAACCGGAATTTTTCAATTTCGAATTCAACTTACCTATGAGCTAATATTAAAAAATGTATATTCTGTGCTTTGAGCTACGCTTAATTATTAATAGCTTTTTTTGTTACCGGGGGGAATCTTCATAAGTTACCCTGCCTTCTGAGGCGGGTAAAACCGGGTCATTTGCTAATTTTAACCACTAAAACCCTCCTCGATGGCCGATCTAATGCATTCGGAGGGCTCTGGAATCTCCAGTGGAATGCACCGCTACCACCATGGCACGCTGCTGTGACGCGAGGAACTGGGAGTTGGACACTTCCTAGGAGGGGCCCGAGTTAAAGTTCTACTGGAGATCTCGGAGCCCTCTGACATTCAAAGCCTCCACTTTGGCCGCCGGAAACCTGATAACTCTTCCCTAACCCTTTAAATAGAGCTACGGTAGTACTTTTACTACCGTAGCTCTATTCTTCGCCTGAGTCTACAGGATGGAGGGATCCATACCTCCCTAAGAATAATTGAAGCCTCGTTCAGTCATTCGCCTGCGACAAGGCACTGCATTTCACATTTATTTTAGAACTTTGTAAAAGATTTATTATGTTAATCTACAAAATGGTGGTGGTATGCTCTGTGCAAAGTCATCCTGGGGAGTGTGGAGTACCTGTGTATTTCTGCCGCAAAGCAGGAATGCTTGCGTTGCTGTTTTTTGGTTTGAATGGTAAGAGAGCCAGCGTAATTACCGGTACATTACTAAGATGTCTATTGGGTGACGGTGCCCACTTACCATCAGCTGGTCCATTTACTAGTCTGTTCTCCATTACAATAAAAAAAATGTAGAAGGAAAAGGATATTCTGATCAAAGTTATTGAGGGCCCACACAAGTTTGACGCGTACTTATATGTCTTGTTTGTTTGTGGCATATCTCAACAACCGATTTTTGGATCCTTATTTTGGATGTGGTTATTGTAATTAAAAGAAATACACTATCCTTGATGTCAAATGGGATCTCAGGAGGTGGTTCGAGTTTGAGCCTCTGCTACTTTGAGGATCTGAATATGAAATTTCATTTTCACTTTTTCTTTTTATATGTCAATAGATTTCATTTCAGATAAGGATCTAATAACTCTACCAGATCAACTTATAGCGCACTAGAAATGGCAAGAAATGACATAAGTACGACATAACCAAGTATTTTAAATTTTTATTTTTCTATATTTTTTTTAATATTTTCTCCGATGCAGTACGTGTGTTATAGAAGATTGTTCCGGACACATGACAAATTAGGAACGGTCTATATTCCGTTAGCGGCTCTTATTTCGGTACCGACTCCATTGCGGGCCACGGTTGAATATGGGAGGCGCAGGAATCACGTCTTCTGACGAATCCTCTTGGGGATCTGCAAAACATTTTTTGTTTGTTTAGAAGAGACTTACTGACTTCACTGCTTGACTATTTTTCGATTTCAGTAGGTACCTAACTGAATTATTTTCCGGATGCCCCGAATTATATCCACGCCCAATCACCAGCCAACGCGAGGCGATCAAATACTCATTGCCAGGACGTCAGCGAAAAACCACGATAACAAGCAATGTATACTCCGTTCACTCAAATAAACTCTCTCTTAGATAATGCCACCCGCGCTAGCGCCCGCTTCCAGTCAAAGGATACCGCCGTGACAACAGACGATGCTGCTCCTGCGTACCATTTCCTATTTTACGATATTTAAACACCCGCAGTCCCGCATTTCGTTTGGGAGTAACGAGATTATTTGAGTGAATGGACTTTACATATTGTCGATATTGACTGGACATCTCCGTGAGAAAGTGGAAACTGGTCATGGACTTTACCAGTCTAAAGAGGGGTCTGCTGCTCTTCACTGCCCCACATCTTGGTCATGAAACTTATGTTACCTAGCAGTGGAACTTCTTGGAACTCTTGGCGATAGAGCGGCTTGAACACGCCCTGATTGAATTTCGGCGGCGCAGGACGTACATCCTCCGCGGATACGTCCTCTGATGCTGAAAATACATGAAAATGAAATACATGTTAAATATACCAAACTATAAGAAAATTAAATTTTCGACGAAAAAATGGGTCGAGTTCATGGTCGATCATGTCTGAGCAGTTGGATTACCTACGATTTTTTAATTATTGCGATAAAGTGCCTCAGCATCATAGCGTGTTTTTCTATCATTGGTCGTGTGGGGCGGTTAGTAAGATACTTTGGTAATACATGTATCTCATAAACTGCACAGACCGTAACAAATATAAGTACCAGGGTACACATAGGTACTGGTTAGGATGGTTGGATGATTCTATTCTTTGACGTATTCTATGACGTACGTTACCTGCTACTCCCCGTTGGAACGCACGCTTCCTATTCCCATTGGGCGCAGGCGCAGGCTCGGGCGGCGTAAATATGCCCGGACTGAATATGGGCGGCGCAGGCGCAGGTACGTCGCCTACGAACACTTCCCCTGATTCTGAAAATTATTATACTTTTTTAACTGCCAAAAGCCAAAATGTTTAAAAATATAAAATGATTAGGGAAAATATGAAAATGGGATAGCCGTACTATCATTTATTCTGTTCTGTGCCGTAGGTTACCTGCCACTTTACTCCGTTGGAATGCACGATTCCTGTTCCCTCTGGGAGCGGGCGGCGTGAATACGCCCGGACTAAATTTAGGCGGCGCAGTTAACACGTCGTCGCCTAGCAACCCTTCCTCTGATTCTGAAAAGTATGTTTTTTTAACTGCTAAAAGCCAAAATGTTTCAAAATGTAAGATGATTTTTAAAACATCGGGAAAATTATGATATCAATTGGATTTGAACAGTTTGTGGCGTAGTTCCGGGTCGCCATATTTTAAATCTGCGGCGCATAATGGGACCTAAATTATATTTGCAAAACGATCTATATACACAACTATTTTACAATTATTTAGACAACATGACAATTTAGGACATTATATCATATAACAATTTGATTTTTAAGGTGTCTAGAAGATGAAAGATCGAAACAGATGTAAGCACCAGGGTATACATACAGGTTGGGATGGCCGTACTGTCATTTATTGTTCTGTGCCGTATGTTACCTGCCAGTTTACTCCGTTGGAAGGCGCGCTTCCTGTTCTCTCTGGGCGCGGCCGGCGTGAATATGCCCGGATTGAATATAAGCGGCGCAGGTAATACGTCGCCTAGAATCCCTTCCTCTGATTCTGCAATTTGTTTTCATATAAGCAATAATGCCTATTTATTTAGTTGGCAAGTATATTTGCAATAACATTTATTTGTATTACTTGTCTCGCGTCATAAACGGGGGGGGGGGGGGGGGGGGGGGGCACTTCAGTTACCCCCAAAAACGGATTAGGGCGGATTCGAAACAACGTGGGCTGAACTGATTCTAGAAATTCTTAGAGTAAATAAGTAGGTAGGTAGATATAAAGTTATTATGCCTTACCATCCGCAACCACGAACGAAACAGCAAGGACAATGAAAAGATATGCTGACTTCATAGCTCCTTGGTCTTTCCTAAAAGAGTAACTACCTATGTGTACGAAAACGGAAAATACCTACTTGTGTACCTAATATGTTTAAATTATTTTTGGTAGCATTTAATTATGGTGCTGTGCCTAATTTCATTATTCACGCGTAAGAAAAACATAATTATAATAATACTATATTTCATGAGACAAACATAATGAATAAATCTTTAACTGTTAATTTAAACTTGACAAGAACATTATTTGGTAATACCTACAAAGTACAATGTAGGTATTAATTGGAAATTACCACTGGACCGGACACGGTCTCGAATGCATCCAGAAAAATTGGCAAGTGTCGCCACGTACCTATATTGGGAAATTTTTATTACCGTATTTAAGATTGTAACAGCTGTAAAGGGGCTTTGTCATTTATCTAAATTAGTATTAATTTAATCTACTAGCATAGGTGTCTTCTTGTTGCGCCAGTAGTTCCCATGACACAACTATGACACTTGCTCCAGTAAGTCGACAGTGGCGAACGAAACTGCCAGTACCTACAGGCTAACCTACTGGTTACTGAGGGCTTCGTACAGATAGCGGCGGGAGGCAGAGTTCGCTCTCCATTACATGAATCCGTGTAAATCCACCACAAATCCGTAAGGCTTTATTTTGAAGTAAGTTTATCTTTTTGAGATGAGTGTCAGCGCAACTGCCGTACAGAAAACTTACATAATCAATGCGACTTCTAATTAGTGACATATAAAGGCTACGTAGATGCTGTGGGTGTATCTCCCAAAAACCACCAGCTAAGCCCTTTAATACATTCATATATTTATAGGTATGCCTTTTGATCTCATTTCGGTATATGAGCGCTCCTCTAACGTCCTCTCAAAGTCCTAGATATTTAATCTTATTTAATGTTTGTAAATGCTTATTATATATATCATTTTAAAAATCAAAATTAATTTTAGATTTACTAAAACAAATATCTGCGTGAGCTCCGGGCGCCTGACTGGCTCCAGGCTGTGCACGAGAGAGAGCGATGGCGCTCTTTGGTATCGGGGGACAAGATCCACTTCGGGTCGCTGCGCCAGCGGAGTAAGTAAGTAAAACAAACATTAATAACATTACTTTTTACCTATTCTTTATACCAACAAATCTTATTATTAAGTTACTTGCCTTCAAAATACGTAGTCAAAATATCTATAAAACCTGCATGAAATAAATTCCAACATAAGTTAGAGTTCGACGAGACCCTACCCACATCGGTGGCGCTGAGGCGGCTTACAGCTCCGCGCGTCCGCGCAGTCAAGATGCACTATGAGTCGCTGAGCCAGCGGAATAAGTAAGCCCTACCCTCTAAACAAAATCGTTGTTAGTAGGTACCTACCTACCCCACTTTCACTTTCCATGAATCCATTGGAGTTCAGTCCTCAAGCAGCGAGTAGGACGCCGAGCTTAAGCGCGAGTTAAGCACCTGTGTGGCACTTAACCCGTTTGCGAAACGCTGACTCGTTCCGTCACCACTACGTGTAAAACGATGCACTAGTGATGGGACCTTTATAGCTTTTAATCGATAAGGAATTCGATTTTGGCTTTGTGAATTTTTGTGCAGACATACTTACCGGGTGAAATTTTAGTAAAATTGGCATTACAAGTTTTGTTTATTAAATAAAGTGAGCAGATGAGCAAACGGACCGCCTGATGTTAAGTGGTCACCGTCGCCCATAGATATCTCACCTCAATATTAAAGGGTTTTTGATGGGCAGCTAACCTTGAGAATTAAGATGGTATGCCTCATGTGCCGTAAATTACGCTGGCTCTCTTACCCTAAAAACCGAAACATAGAAATGCAAGCATCTCTGTTTCACGCAGAAATAGATAAGTACCTACCTACCTATTACAGCTTAACAACTCTGCCAACAAGCTCTGCTAAACTCAAAATTAAGTCTACACAGTCCTGGGCTGGTATGTCTATAAAAATATATAACAAAATTTCACAAATCATCGACATTGAATTAAAAGACTCAATATTCAATAAAAGATTAAAGTTATATCTTCTTAACAAACGTTTGTATTCACTGCAGGAGTTTTTCGATGCAAACCAAACCAATACCTAACTATAAAATCAATTATAACTTATAATGCAATTGCATTAAAATTATAAATTCATAATCATAATGACATTTAATTTAATTGATCACATTAGCATTTATTACTATTATAAATTATTATAATTTCTTATTTATTATAATTTCTTATATTGCGGTGCCCTACTCAGGGTTTCATTGTATCACACTATTTTAGTGCAATAAAGTGTATATAGTGTATTAATTCATCATGTATGAACATATAATATAATATATTTTTAAAGACCAATTGTAACACATGAAAAGCAAATAAATGGTATGAGTATGAGAAACGTTCAACTGTATTAGCAATGTATTGATTATTAGCCAATAATACCCGGTGTTTTGCCGTGGTCTCCACTCCAGCGTTTTTCTGGTCCACCGGTCCCTATCCATCCGTGTAATGTGTCCCGCCCATCTCCATTTCCGGCTTTCGATGAGGTCTACCACCGCGGGGACATGGTCGCCCACCTATGAGATGGGTGGACGACATTCGGGGAATAGCGGGCCACAACTAGATGCGCACCGCCTGCGACCGTCGGAAGTGGAAGAAGTTGAAGGAGGCCTATGTCCGAAGGCGGACCACACGTGGCTGAGATAGATAGATAGATAGAATACCCGGTGATTGGCGGTATTCATCGGTCACCGAGCACGCGTCACATAGCTGCCTTTTAATAGTTTATCGATATCGACATGTTGAGCGTCCCGTCCCTACGGCAGCCCCGTTCAGTATCGAAGCTGGTTGACCCGGAGTGAGTGGTGAGATGTATCGGCCATTGAGCACGCGTCGGGTCGCCACTCAGCCGCCTTTTAGTGGCGTTTGGATCGCTCACTGGGTCACTGGAGCAGGTGTTATACCGCTCTCATAGACATTATGGGTTCAGACTCCAGGCCTTCAGTACCTACCTAAAAGGAATAATTGCACTCATTACCTACTTATTAAAAAACCTGTCGCTCCAAGGAAGTTCTAAGTAGGTACTTGTCTTTAGATACTTATCTACTAGGTACCTTCATTCGTTGGAGTGCGTTTCCCCAGCCCCACAGCGACGAGACAATAAGAGTATACTCAACATTCTGTGCGTATTTCGTGCTTCAACATACTGAAGTTTCACATTTCATTCAGGAATCAAACTGAAAAGGCCTCTAACATACTTACCACGGAAAAGTGTTTAAAAAAGTGTTTCTATCTATCTATCTATCTATCTATCTATCTATCACGGAGGTACCTTATAAAGGCAACCTATATCACAATCTAGGTATGTGTTTTACGTCATACTCGAAACCATTTTAAATTAAACAAAAGTGTGAAAAGGATTAAATTAATGAATAAAAGGCACGCTATACAATTTCCGTGCGAACTGGCATTTAAATCGGCTGAGCCATGCAAATATCCGCGGAACTATCCGCGGGATCCGCGCGGATCCGCCACGCCTGGCCGCGCCGCGCAAATACACGGCCGATTAGTGCAGCACACGAGGCTTTGCGGCTACTCGCACGGAAAAATGGTACCTACACGGCAATCTGATGATAAATGAAGTGAAAATAAATTCTAGAATTTACTTATTCCATGTCAAAATATTACACGAATGACAATATCATTAGTCTAATAAATCGCCCCGTGTCGCACCCGGCGGGAAGGTGCCCATCACGCTGGCAGCGTTTCCACGCTGAATAGCCAGTGAGAGGCGCTGCACCAGGTACGACTCGGCGCGGGGTCACCCCAGCGCTCTCTCAGTCGTCGGCACAAACCGCGGACAAAAACCTTGACCTCGGTGCACCATACGCCCGTGGTCTCCACAGCGAGTGGAACGAAAATATAGGCGTTTCGAGCCCCACGTACTTGACATGTTTTTGTTTGGCCGCCCACTCGGCAGCCGACCCTGCCGTCCAGACGGTGCGGCCTAGATGGGAAGCCGCGAACGTGCTTACACACGTGGCGTCCCACAGCAGTCCCCCTGCCTTTCTCCCAAGACACCAACGTTAAACCGTCAGGTCTCTTGCCATCAGTAAAATAAATAGCCATTGCACAGGACGAGATCTCTTGTTGGAACTTCTGGATAATTGGCCTTTTTCATGACTTCTTCTTTCGAGTTGATGATCTGAACTAAATGTTTCCCGACCAGAAGGCAGCCACATCGATAGCCCTCTGGTTGGCCTCGAACAGGTCCTCCCCCGTGCAGGTGGTCGGACACGCGGGACAGCAGAGCAAGTGCTCCATGGTTTGAGGGGAGACACCACACTTACACTTTACATGATCGCTGGAAAAACCCCATTTGTATAGATTATCTCCGCAACAGCCAACCTGGGTTCGCAGGCGATTAAGCGTTTCCCAGGTTGGCCACGGGAGTTTGAAACCCGGTGGTAGGTCTTTTGGCGGTATGAAATCTTCAGGCGGGTATCTCCCGCCACAGCTTGCATCTTACCTCTGGTGGGTTCTGTCCAGGGTCGATGGGACAAACATTTCGCAGAAACCCGTTACGACTTTTGAGACGCAAGGTTTGCCAGTGTGGCTGTGAAGGGGATGCCTGGTGTCGGTTTCCTGTTTAGTCTTCTTGACTGAAATTGCCACATACAAAAAGTTATTTCAATTTGTTTATTTCCAAATATATTTTTTATTTCTCTGACAGGTATTATATAAAGTATCGTGCATATCGGGTGCACCAAGACGTGTTGCGGCTCGTGTTGTGTCTTAACACTCGGGCGACAATGTGACCCTTGGCGCACTAGGAACTAATCAGGTTTTTATATTCCTAGTTACGGTAAAACAGAGATGTCTGTAACAAAACAACAGACTAATGTATTTGTGGAAAATTTATTCGTGATATCGTTTACAAGTAGTAAAATAAAAACTCTAATATTACCACACTACGTGTCAGTGAGTTGCTAGGTGCCTCGCCACTCCTACCAGTAAGGCACGAACCTTATACAAATATCATACAAAACCCATACAAAATCTCTGATAAATAAATATACAATTTATTTCACAGCTATTTCTACGTATGAAGAAAATATATTTTGGAAATTCTATTTCCCATCAACGAATCTTATTTCATAAGTGGGAATAAATTGTGACGTGAAGTGTTATTTCATGAGGTTTAAAAAATCATTAGCTAAAATTCTACCAGGAGTTTCCACTCGTATTGAGTGTTCCCACTCATGTCATGAATATGAAAAACCAATTTTCGAACTTCCTTTATTCCTTTTTTTTTTTAAATATATCTCAGTTTAGAGGCTTTGGTACACGACAAGGTGACTATGTCAGCCTCGTTAGGGTCACTAAGAAAAGGGAAAGGGAAGAGATTATTATTAGAGTCAGCCCTCACTTTGAGAGCCAACTTAGCAAACAACAGTAAGTGTTTCATATTATCAGATAAGGGCTGACTCAAAATAATATTGAGCCTCCCATTTTGTAGCCTTCCTTCCTTTATTCAGGTATTTATTTTTCATTTGTTGAACTGTACTTACGTACGTACGTACGAAGACCTCCGGCTGCGCACAAAGGTCACAGATGTAGCTAAACGCATAGCGACTCTGAAATGGCAATGGGCGGGACATGTGGCTCGGCGAACCGACAACAGGTGGACCCACAGAGTACTCACGTGGAGACCGCGCACAAGCAGCAGGAGTGTGGGACGTCCGGCAGCGAGGTGGTCAGACGACATCAGGGCTAGAGCTGGAGTGACTTGGCTCAGAAGCACTGCAAATCGGGCTACATGGAAATCTATAGGAGAGGGCTATATCCAGCAGTGGATGAATAAAGCCTGAAGAAGAAGAAGAAGAAGAAGAAGAACTGTACTTTTCTCCATACGCACAAATAACTCTTCTACACTTACTATTGCATTTTACTTGTAAAAATTTCATTTATTATATGTAAAAAACGAAAAAAAAACAAAATCACATGACAACATTTTAAAGAAATAAAAATCTCTTTTGGACGGAAAAATAAAATTACACACTCTATCCTAAAAAATAACTCACAATCTACTTTGTATTATAATTTTACGAGCAGTCTAAAGAAAACTAACATAAACTTATATAATAGAGACTAATATGAAAAACGTTACAAAATTATATAGAGAACCTAGTCATCTTAAATACTAATTTGTAATTTTAAAGTTATGCTGGTTTCAGTGCGAAGCGGTGAAACGATGCCCTGTGCGGGAATCTGATGACTAAAAAGTATCAGCGAAACGTCAGTAGAAACGAAAAATACACAGAAAATTAAAAACAAAATTAAAATATGTACAAAGGCGGGCTTATTCCATAGAGATCTCTTCCAGCCAACCTTTGAGTTAGGACAGTTTACGACTACTTTTATGGTGGGTAAGGTTTGGAGTACAATAAATGGTAAGTAGAAATCACTTATAAGTATAACTTTAGTTTCGGACTACACGAGACTACATGCGCTCCGCCCTCACACCACTTGAAATCAGCGCTTCGTGATTGGTTGCAGCGAACCGAACCGGTGTTGGAACCGGAGACGTGAAGTCCGAGGCTAAAACGACATCATATTGTTTCAAGCATGATGCAACCATAAGTGAAGTTCGCTTTCTTAACGTATGGTTAATGACCAACCTATTGTCCATACGATGTCAGAGTTGTTCAGGCCGCCCGTAGGCCTCTAACATAAGTGAAGTGATTATAGGTCTTTTTTATTTTTTTGGCACTGCTCGCAGGTAAAAAGTACAGTGCACCCGTTAACCGCATCGCAGTGAAAACAGCTTTAAGTTTTTCAAAAAGTGAGAAATCTTTATAGAAATGTACGTTCAGTCGACAAAAAGTATCTGACCACTTTTCCACCTTACTACCTTTAAGTATGGCTCAAAATTGGTCAGTAACTATTTTTGAAAGACAGTACACAGTACAAGTACCTTACCACAATTAATCACTCTTATTTATGTCTTAACTAAGAGTCGATTTATATGAAAACGCTTAACCGCCCGCCGCGCGACACGCTTTTACCAAAATACACGGGTTCTTATTACTCGATTTATTTGAAACCGCACGCGAACTATTAATCGAGTAATAAGATCTTTTTAATGTCCAATTAGCTTCAGTTGCCTGGTAAAAATCGCTTTAAGCGATAAAGCCGTCTTTGTACATATTTTTTTATATAAATTGGCTACGACAAACAGGCAGGCGGGCCACCTGATGGTAAGTAGTCACCGTCGCTTAGAGACACGTGGAATATCGTGCTATATTCTTGTAGTTTTTACTTTTCTTGTATTTGTGTACAATAAAGTGTTTCTATCTATCTATCTATCTAAGACCCGTGTATTTTAACGAAGCACGTCGCGCGGCGGGCGGTCGGGCGTTTTCATATAAATCGACCCTAACCAGTAAAATTATATTTGCACGCTAATTTACAAATATGTTTAAGTATAAATATTTGGAAGTCGATTTTGAGATTCCATTAATAATTTGATTAATAATACTAGTTTGCAAATGCAAGTGAGATTCTCAAATAGAGATGATTGAAGTAGCAGTCGAAAATATAGTTTTAACTATGATAGCAGTTATAGAAAACTTCACATTCGTCTTTTTCATGCAAAATAAATATAAAATCGAAGTGGTGAAGCTCGACCAGAAATACAAGGGGTTTATTTGGTCACGGGTCGTGTCGTACGACAGAATAATTAGGGATGAGCAATACATTTTTTAGAGTGTTCAAGTATAAACAAATTTTTTGGACTCATAAAGAAAGTAACCCAAGTGTCCGACTCCGATTTGATTCGTTGTAAGATATATTGCAGAACAATGAAAAATAACCGACCCGTATTTTTTAATGGCCTCAAATTCATATTTAGTGAGAGAAATCGCCCTCCAAAGTTTTCGAATGTATGGGACATGGTGAAATCGGTTTAGTACATGTTGCAGAATTGACTCCTCAGATTTGATTCGTTTTAAGATATATTGCAGAGCATTGAAAAATAAATGACCCATTTTTTTATCAGCCCAAATAAATAAACAAATATTTAGTAGAGGAAATCGCCCTTCAAAGTTTTTGAATTTATAGACTTAGTGAAATCAGTGATTTCCCTTTGGGGTACTTTCCTTGTAAATAATCACCCAGCTGTCAAAAGACCGCTATTGGTAACTATAATCTGTGTTATGAAGTTATTATTCACTTAATTCTGCAGTAATTTTTCTGGCCCGGCTTTACAATAATTTCATCATATTCAGACGCTTTAACAAGTAGCCAAATGACACTTTATGGGAGAAAGGAGCGTGGCGATCAACCGTCAGGGTGTTTGTGCATTGGACCAATCATGGTATATGCTGAGCTGGTGTACCCTTTTTGGCACTGTACCGCCCCGGATCTTTTGTGCTGAATGTATTATTTCTTTGTATACTTTACTTATGTTCAAAGTCCACTGTCTAATTAGAGTCCATAAACAGCTCCATATACAGCAGTTGTACTTTAATGAAAAACAGTGTTATAAAATACTATGGGATTTCATAGTAACACTGCCATGTAGAAGAAACCTTGTGATATTGATTATGGTTTCTTATAAAACAAATTACGCAATGGGAGTAAAAATTAGTACATAATTGAAATTTTGTACCGACAATACTATATCCTTTTGTATTGTGTACTTGCTGTATTCTGGTGTTTACAGTGCTAAATAAACGTATTTCAATTTGATGTTTTTCGGACAGAATCGCATCCACACGATTGGTAGTTTTATCTTTTTGATTTTTTTTAACCAATCAGGTGAACGGATTTCGTCAGAGAAAGTGACGGATCGATTCAAAGCACGAAACTCTTTACCACGCAAGGCATTATTCAGAAAGGCAGCCTAATATAAATACTAGTAGGATTTAAGAATGCGGAGTGTCCTAGAGACCCCAAAAACATTTGCTAGTTGCCATACGGGTAGACAAGCAAGACAACTTGAATATAAAGTAGGGATGTAGCGATTTGCTTCTTCATTCATTATGCGAACGGATAAGGAATGGAACAGCCGGCGTCTGTATTTCCGGAAACCTACAACCTTGGGATCTTCAAGGCCAGAGTGAATAGGCATTTACTGGACCCGCATGCTCCATCGTCGACCTCATCGTCGCTTACCAACAGGCGAGATCGAGGTCAAATGGGGGTTTAGTAGTAAATAAAAATAAAATAAAAAAAATATGTTACGGACGTGGTATTACCGGAACCGGAGTCGAAACCGAAGGTTTTAAATTTGATTTATCGCAGTCGGAACCGGAGTCGGAGGCGAAGGTAGAAGATAGATATTCAGAAAAAGTTTTAGAGTAGTTTTAAAAGACCAATATTTTTTATGATGACGTTTGCGGCAATAAAACATATTCCTTTATGTAGTCCTACACTATTTAATAAAATATTGATATTTGAATATGTTTGCTCACAAATCTTCGGTATAACCTCCGATTCAATATTATCGGAGCCGAAGTCGGAGTCGGAGGTGTAAAATCAATCGGAAGTTCCGACCTTTCGGAGTCGGAGTCGAAGCTCCGTAACATCCCTAATATATATCCAAGCTAATATATATTACTATGTTTCTAGTGTATATTTTATTTTCATAAAGCTCATTATATGAACTCATTCAATGGGCTTCCAATAGGATGCTTTTTCTATGGATTATTTGTGTATCTGTTGTTCAACAAAGAATCTCGAAAAAAAGGGAAGTAAATATAATGTCAGAGTGTTCCAGTATTGGAATTAATAGCCACAAAAGGACATGTGTCTTTTTAAAGTTAGTCCGTAGTTCTGCTACGTAAGCGATCACGCGAAATATAGGGTTAGTCCGTGAGTTGTTAGAAACGAATTTGGGTAACGGGTCAAGTCTTAGTACATTCGCGTATCGCTATTAATAACCGAAGTCTCAAGACCCGAAGCCCTTCTAAAAGCTCACGCACTGTGTCCTTATTCACTCAAATTTTTCAGTCAAGCCATGTTCGTTTCTCACTCTCCTCTGTATTGTCACGCGCCCAGGACACGCTGATGACGTCAGATTGTAAAACAATCCCATACATATTGTATCCTTAAGCGGATGTCATTTAAACTATTTTAAACTTATAAGGCCAACGCAAAACGATGGACTTTCGTCCGTGGGTATTAAACATCTCATTTCTTGTGAAATTCGTAATATTGGAATCCTACAATGTGCTTTGGAATCGAATTTAAGGTATAGATTGATATAAGACAGCTGAAAACCAGCGCTGTGGTTTGCTTGGCTGCCTTTCCACCAAAGCTGTACGAGGGGAAAATCCACCAATGCTTGCTTATCGTATGGTTAGTGTCCAACCTATTGTCAGAGTTGTTCAGGCCGCCCGTAAGCCTCTGACATGGCTTAACGACTGCTGTCGAACGACAACAACCGGGACCGACTGCATAACGTGCTCTTCGAGGAGGAGCTTAGATGAAATATGGCACAAGCGGTCACCCATCCTGGTACCGACCGCGCCAACGTCGCTTAACCTGCACGATCACTTTCGGGCCGTGCGCGCAACTAGGCTACGAGCTCCTCACCATCCACCAATAAGATTGCTTCATTTTACTGGTGATGTGATAATGAAGCAATTCTATTGGTGGATTTGTTCCTCGTTTACTGGCACAGCTTTGGTTGATGTGGAAAGGCAGCCAAGTTACGCGTCCATTGCTTCGTCATCGCGGCGGCGGAATGTGGGTATTTACGAATTAGTATGGTCAAAATGCTGACGTCCGGTTCGGATTCACCGATCCTAGTGGATTCGTAGCTACGTGTGCCTTTTTGTCATTGTATTATTATCTCATGTGAAGTTATTTGTATTTTCCTGATAATGCCATGTCATATGATATTTCAACCTATATTTCATGTGACCAGTGTTGTGGTGCGACTACACTATATGAAGAACTCCCTCCTCTTGGTGACTCTCGGGCCGGTGGCAGCGGCGAGCGCCGCCTGGTCGGGGTCCGCCGCGCCTTCTGCACCGCGCTCCTCCTGTCAAATAAAATTGTATGATTATTTTCCATACTAAATAAAAATAACAAGGGTAAGAGAGCCATCGTAATTTCCAGCTAGCAGCGCAAAAACCCTCTAATATTAATACAGTGAGGTGAGATGTCTATGGGCGACGGTGACCACTTAACATCAGGTGGCTCATTTGCTCGTCTGCTCTCCTTATTTAATTTTTAAAAAACATAATTTTGCACCTTGGTGACATAAACTCATCCATGTCGTTATCATTTAAGTAAATAGCAATAATTCATTTGTCAATAATTACAAATTAATTTAGACAATAAGTTAAGAGATCATTCATTTTGGGTCCAAAAGCCAAAGTGAAAAAAACTAAAAAATCATTGGCACCACTGTAGGGAAAGTCAGTCCGAGTATTCTTCACTATGGCACCAAATCTCTACAACCATTCCTTCAATCTGATTTCCATTCAGTTATTTAAAATAAAATTCACCTGCTAACATAGCAGCACAAGCTAAAATATTTTTTTACTACATTCACATCAGCAGCCTACTCTAGTCCACTGCTGGACATAGGCCTCTCCCAAGGCGCGCCATTGAGCCCGATATTTGGCTCTTCTCATCCAGTCGCTGCCAGCCACCTTGCGCAGATCGTCGTTCCATCTAGCAGGACAGCGTCCCACACTACGTTTGCCCAAACGCGGTCTCCACTCCCCCAGCGGTTGTCTGTTCTGCGACAGATGTGACCGGCCCACTGCCACTTCAGCTTGCTAATCTTATGAGCTATGTCGATAACTTTTGTTCTATGCCGGATCTCCTCATTCCGGATTCGATCCAGCAGAGATACTCCGAGCATAGCTCTTTCAATTTGTGAACCAGTCGCACCGTCAGTGTCCACGTTTCGGCTCCGTAGGTCACACATGTACTAAATTCACATCGTTGAAAATTAAATGTCAGTTGCATTAATTAAAATTATAAGGATATTTTTTAAATGAAAACTCCTAAGCGGGTAAAGGCCTCCTCTAGAGATAACCAAGAGTCTGTCTTTCGCGACTTTCATCCAGTCTTCTCCAGCGCATTTGTCTATATCATCGACCCATCCTGCTAGGGGTCTGTCCGGTCTTCTTGTCCGTTTTGGTCCTGTCCATTGTCGCTTCATGTGTCCATCTTTTGTCTTTTGTAAAGCATTACCAATGTAACATTTTCTAAAGGAAACTGACCTGCGTGAGGTACTCCCCCTTGTGCCGGGACAGCGCGCGCACCAACACGACGGCCACCACGATCAGTAGCAGGAAGATGAAGGCCAGCACCGCTAAGGACAACAGCATATTACATAGATATGTGTGTATAAGCTAGCTAAATATATGAATTTTGAGCGATGTCTCAATAGACTGCGATGCAAATGTCGCTGGATCAATTTCCAAAATGACCACTTGCCATGATATCAACTATCAGATTACCATTTACGAAAATATCAAATGCCCAAAATGTCCAATCACCTCCCAATTATCATTTCTCAAAGAGCGTCGGTGATCTAGTGGCTAGGACACCGGATTCCCATGCGGGAGGTCCGGGTTCCAACCGTGCAGTGCCATGTACCAATGACAATAACACAACAACAGCAGACCATCAGACATGATTTCGATATGTTTACCTTTACCATGACTATATAATTATTTTATTAAAATTATAACTGTTTCGGTCATTGCTGTGTGTGTAATAAACGTATTACTTACTTACTTTATAAGGTTTTCGTATTTCTCGAAGACTTACGTCCATTTACCGACTGCTCTAACGGTGAAGGAAAACATCGTGAGGAAACCTGCACACTGATATGACCAGCATGTTAAATGGGGTAGGCACAAAAGATCCTCAAGGGTCGAAGTGCCGCTGGGTTATTCCCGGCCCCCTATCATAAGATAAGATCATTTTTCAAAATGTCTGTAGGAAATATTGTTTTCTAAAGGCATGTGAAATCTACCAATCAGCACTGTATGCTCAGCAGTGGATCAAGGCCCGTACCACCTTGTGAAAAGGGAAGGACATTAATAGTTTGATGATGATGAAAATGACCGCTTCCCATCAGCACTACGGTCATTTTGTGAAATGAACATCATGAACTGATGGTAGACACTAGACAGCCACTCACTGCCGAGGATGGCCTCGTCCGTCTTGTGGAAGTCGAGCTCGTGCTGCAGGTCGACGGCGGGCGGCGGTCTCGTCTCCACGGGCTCGGGGGGGTGTGTCACTGGCTCCACGCCGCAGAAATCCTCGTGAAGGATGCCGCCTGAAAGTATACAACATATAACTTCATCGTGTGTTGAAGTTAAACCAGGCGCGGTCCCGGCCTTACAGACTTCGTTGGCCGACCATGTCGATAGAATGGAGGATACTAGGGTCCACTAAGGTCATCAAATAGACACCTCTACAAAAAGACCGCACGAAAGAACCAATAAAAAAATGATGACAGCAACTTGACCGGACACAGTCCACGTATCCCACGCAGCCCACGTGTCACACGTGGCTGCCTCTCTCGTCACTCACCCAGACTGCGCACGTTGGGCGGCGGGTCCTGCTGGTACAGCAGTTTGAGCGGGTAGATGTCGTCGAACTCCACGCGGCTCACGCAGCCCACGAAGCCCTCGTTCATAGTTTCGTTACGTCCGATGTACATGTATTGGATGTTGTTGAACTGCGCGTCCGCCGATTCTTTGATGTTGAAGTTGTACTCTTGCGTTTCGTAATTGTCAACCTGTAGATCAAAAATTAAAAATTTATGAAACCCCGACGTACCATTGTGGAGATCCCCTTAATTTTTCCTAGTATTCATCAGATCCTCAAGGTTTCAGATATGGGAAGGTCACCATAGTCATAAACGATTGAGCTCAAACTCGAACCACATAACTGTTACCGTTCCAGAGATCCCATCATACTCCAAGATCTTAGAACCACTGATCCAATTTTCATCTGACATGGCTAAGAACATTCAGCATATTAGACCTACGGCGCCTGAAGGCGGGGGGACGCTCCGGGCTTCTCCCCACGCGGATCTCGGCATTCGGCCTCGCCATAGCTAACATAAAATTCCTAGCTCCACATCATTTCAATTTATTTTTTGGCCGCCATCTGCAAATTTGTTTTTTCTCTTGAAATGTCTCAGGACGCCTACTTGTCCCAGAGAAAACAGATTCAACGTACAAATATACGTTTCTGTACAATGCAATAGTAGACAGAAATTACAATTCTGTTTTAATGCAGCTTTAACTATAATTTTGCTTTATTCTTCAGCGCTATAGTTCAAGAGACATTTGTAAAAAAGTTTTTTGCTTTGCCGTAAAAAATACACAGTAAACTGATTTGTGGCTTGTCTGAGATTGATGTCAGGTGTGCTTGCTATAATCTAAGGCTGCAGACAATGTCACTTGAGGTGACAGAAGATGAAAGTGGTAGTGATGCCTGAAAATCAGCGCCGTAGTGGTAAATCCGCTACGGCAATAGGCTGAGGCAGTCCCCTTTTTCCGGTGCTGCACACCACCTTCATCAAACTTAATTACTTTTGTTTATTTATTTTTATAATATATTTGTTTAAAATTATGTTCATTTTAATCTTCTGTACCTAATTGTTTGTATGTGAGCACTCTTGAAAATAAATTCTTTCTTTCTTAATGGGGTCGTCTCCCTCATAGTTTTAGTGCTCAACTTTAAAACTGAAAAAGTTACAGCCTGATGTGTTGTCCACTCACTGTACGGTCAATGTGCGGTTGACACATTGAACAACCCTGTCATAGTCAAAACTAGATTAACGCTAGTACTACATTTCTTTCGACTGTCGTCAACGTTTTATTATGACAAAGTCGTTCAATGTGTAAAAGTGTATCCCAAATCAATGTTCGTGACTGTACCTGCAACACCATGGTAGCACCGCCATTCTTTCTGGACAGGCGCACGTCGTGGTACTGGCCGAGCCCGAAGTGCTTCCCCTGGAACACGATCTCCTGCCGCTCGAACCCGAAGTCGAACACCACGCGTAAGTGACCTGGTAATCAGATGGATTTGAAGGTGGAACTAAATGGTGAAAGGGTTAAATAACCCGATCTACGTAAATAAATACTCCGTCCATAGCACGCTGCAGCGATTTTGAAACGGAATTGGATCGAACCCATAGAAATACTTGGATTTCTTTTTTTGAATGGTTTCGGTACTAGATTTCAGTAGAATTCAAGTTTTTGGTTTTCTAGATTTCTATGGGTTCTCACGGCTGGATTGATAGTTACGCAATGTCAGGCAAAAATAAAAATAAATAAAATCTTTATTATTATTTATGTATCATCCCTTGTACCACACTATCCCAAACAGCACTCCAGGTTGCATCAACGAAGACTACAGCCGTATCATCAGCGTACGATAAAAATTTTGCGTGTTTGATATTCATGTTACACAGGTCATTTATGTATAATAAGAATAGCGTCGGACCTAATACGCTTCCTTGTGGGACGCCGTTTGATATGTCTGTAACCCCACTGGTACAATTCTCCAGTTTGACTCTCTGTTTTCTGTCAGAAAGGTAATCTTCGAGTAAAGACAGTTGTTTTCCTCGAATATCGACTTTTTCTAGCTTGTGCACAAGAATGGGGACAGAGAAGGTATCGCACGCTTTTTTTAAGTCCAGAAATACAGATACACATCTTTTTCGTTCATCAAGGTGTTCAGTTACTAAGGTTGTTAGTGCAGTTACCGCATCTTCAGTTGATTTATTTTTCCTAAAGCCGAATTGTGAGTCAGATATTATATTGTATTTGTCTAGGTAATTTAGAAGTCTAATATTTATCAGTTTTTCCAAAAATTTTGATATGACCGGTAATACTGAGATGGGTCTGTAGTTGCTGACGTGGTCTCTGTCCCCACTCTTGTACACTGGAGTGATGAGAGACTGCTTTAACTAGAGTATTGTAATGAATTTGGGAACCCCTTGGGGTTGGTGGTGGTAAGGGGGGAAGCCTCGTATTAGAGAGAGAGAGAGAGAGAGAGACTCACCCGAGTTGGACACCATGAGCGTGAGGTACTCGCCGGAGATGTTGGAGCTGAAGCCGACCAGGAACCCCTTGGGGTTGGTGGTGGTGAAGCCGACGCGGATGTGCTCGGCGATGGTGCTGCGCCACGAGCCCAGGAAATCATACTTAACGATCGAGTTGGGGCGCAGGTTCACGCCGATCTCTGTACGGACAGACACAGTTGTTATTACAAGTGAAGAAAGTAACTGAATCGTCAAGATTACAGTACAGGGCGAGTGCAAGTAAAATGGACAGTGGCGAGTACCTGGCAGTATGCACTCGCCACTGTACTTGACTGTACTTGAACCAACAGAAACGCCAATAGCGGCTTAACAGGTCGTTGGAGAAAAAAAAAGGGAAATACAATAAATTAGATCGAATCCAGTATAACAATGTCTTCAGAATGCTATTGAGGCTGCCTCGCATCTGCAGCGCCTCCGGAATGTTCGCGGAGGCACGCACCGACGGCTTGCGATCGTACGCAAGAGACCGCCTCCTTGCTGCACAGAGTGGAGGGCGGCAGCAATGGTATTCTGAAGATGATAGCGGGCCAGTCTGATTGTCCGATAATCAGACACTAGGTTCGTGTGTTGACCGGATTCGGGTAGGTACCGCTAGTGGCATATTTCATCTGAGCTTTCTCCGTGCCTCGGAGAGCACGTTAAGCAGTCGGTCCCGGTTGTTGTCGTTCGACAGCAGTCGTTAAGCCATGTCAGATGCCTACGGGCGGCCTGAACAACTCTGAAAAATAGGTTGGCCACTAACCATACGATAAGCAAGCAAGTAAGGTAGGTACCTGATGAACTCACCAACTCTTTGCCATTATAATTCCCACATACCTAAAATGTATTTTAAGTACAAAATGGATCCATGTTGTTCCGATTAATAGTGATTGATTAATTTATTTTTTAATATACTCAAGACCCAAAAATCTTACAGACGTAACTACCGCCTCTTTACGCATGCGAGAATTGCGGGGATACATCTGTTGCAGTGTTGCCGTTTTGCAGGATTTTCCCTAAATTCCGGGAATTCAGTCGAGACTGCCGAACGGCAGAATTTCTGTTGATCGACTGCTAGGAAATAAAATAGTTTTCGTGCCGTTGTTGAGGCACGGCGACGAACTGTACGACAGCTGTGACGTAACTCACCGTCCGCGCAGATGGGCCCCTTGAACGCGGTCCAGCGACAGTCGCACGAGTACGAGTCGTAGCCCTCCAGGCACGTGCCGTTGTTGAGGCACGGCGACGAACTGTACGACAGCTGTGACGTCACTCACCGTCCGCGCAGATGGGCCCCTTGAACGCGGTCCAGCGACAGTCGCACGAGTACGAGTCGTAGCCCTCCAGGCACGTGCCGTTGTTGAGGCACGGCGACGAACTGTACGACAGCTGTGACGTCACTCACCGTCCGCGCAGATGGGCCCCTTGAACGCGGTCCAGCGACAGTCGCACGAGTACGAGTCGTAGCCCTCCAGGCACGTGCCGTTGTTGAGGCACGGCGACGAACTGTACGACAGCTGTGACGTAACTCACCGTCCGCGCAGATGGGCCCCTTGAACGCGGTCCAGCGACAGTCGCACGAGTACGAGTCGTAGCCCTCCAGGCACGTGCCGTTGTTGAGGCACGGCGACGAACTGTACGACAGCTGTGACGTCACTCACCGTCCGCGCAGATGGGCCCCTTGAACGCGGTCCAGCGAAAGTCGCACGAGTACGAGTCGTAGCCCTCCAGGCACGTGCCGTTGTTGAGGCACGGCGACGAACTGTACGACAGCTGTGACGTCACTCACCGTCCGCGCAGATGGGCCCCTTGAACGCGGTCCAGCGACAGTCGCACGAGTACGAGTCGTAGCCCTCCAGGCACGTGCCGTTGTTGAGGCACGGCGACGAACTGTACGACAGCTGTGACGTCACTCACCGTCCGCGCAGATGGGCCCCTTGAACGCGGTCCAGCGACAGTCGCACGAGTACGAGTCGTAGCCCTCCAGGCACGTGCCGTTGTTGAGGCACGGCGACGAACTGTACGACAGCTGTGACGTCACTCACCGTCCGCGCAGATGGGCCCCTTGAACGCGGTCCAGCGACAGTCGCACGAGTACGAGTCGTAGCCCTCCAGGCACGTGCCGTTGTTGAGGCACGGCGACGAACTGTACGACAGCTGTGACGTCACTCACCGTCCGCGCAGATGGGCCCCTTGAACGCGGTCCAGCGACAGTCGCACGAGTACGAGTCGTAGCCCTCCAGGCACGTGCCATTGTTGAGGCACGGGGACGACGCGCACTTGCCCACGCAGCCTTCACCCACGCCGTATATACCTGGAACGACAGACGCGTATATTATATTACGTCAACACATAGTCAAGGTAAAGATTTATATGTGCATATGCGGGTGGGAGTTGCAGCAGGTGTAAGGCACGGAGAATTTCAGGAGAGTTCAGGAGACAACTCGCTGTTGCCGACACCCTACTAGCTTACCTCTCCTAGCGTAGGACCTGAGATCTATAGGCTGTCCATTTAACAGTAGAGCTCGTATGCAGCCTACGTAGCCGTCCTTCCTGTCCAGCGCCGCGCCCAGAATGAGCCCGGTGCTGAGCTGTAGCGCCCGTACCGGGTCTTTAGCCGTGCGGATCTCGTTCTTGAGGGCTCCGTCCACTACCACGCGCGCTTCTTTCCTGTGTGGAAAAATTACAGATGGTAGATCCTGACGTGAAGGATAGATAGATAGACACTTTATAGCGTACAAAGATACACAAACAAAACAAGGAAACGAAAATTACAAACTAAGGTGTACAGTCGATCACAAGCTATAGTATATCTGTCAAGAACCTTCGATTAAAACTCAACCTTATTCCTTGCGCTATATGACACATTTCAGATTCTTAAATTTTGACGTTTTGGGTAGGTTGACCTGTGGTCGACTGTACAAAGGTAGGCCGCCGTTCAGAGCGATCTCTTCCAAGCAACCTAGGAATCAAAGATCGCCTGGGTAGGATCGCATCTTATCTATTTCTGCCGTAAAGCAGAAATGCCTGCATTTCTGTGTTTCGGTTTGAAGGGTAAGAGAGCCAGCGTAATTACCGGCACATGAGGCACTCCATCTTAGTCCTCAAGGTTAGTAACGCATCAGAAACCCGCTAATAATAATACCGTGAGGTGAGATGTCTATGGACGACGGTGACCACTTACCATCACGTGGCTCGTTTGCTCTCCTTATTAAAGAAAAAATAAATGTAATAATCGTAAACTCGAGCGCAGCGGGCAGCGGGGCGGCAACGCCACGTTGCGGCTAGAGAAATGAAATGAAATGTATTCGCCAGAACATAGTGAAAAATATAAGTGATTTAAAAAGCATAGGTATCACATGTTCCACCGACAACGGTGTGCAAATCTTTTCTGCTATTTGTTAGTGTCGTTGAGATACTCTTTTATGGAGCAATAACATTTGTCTAGAAGCCACTTGGAAATATTAGTTTTAAATTGGCTAGCAGGACCATTTTTAAGGCGACTAGGCAGATTATTATACACTAAAATTGCCATACAGAAGGAATTCTTTTTATACATGTCTACTCTGGAACTTGGCAAATAGATATTAATGACTAGTTTTAGCATTGCAAAACTATCGATATATCTTTGTATAGTTCTGTATTGTGTTCTATATTCTGGTGTTTACAGTGATAAATAAACGTTTTCAATTTCAATTTCGATAGTTTAATAACCGACCGTTTTCCCACCGATACTCACACCATCGACAGTGTCTCGTCACTATACTCCAAACGGTAGGCAACGATATTTTCGATACCCTCGATATAGCTTGACCACGGATGCCGCGCAGCGCCAGTAGGCGACGGACGTGCGGGGGGAGGGAAACGGGCGGGCGCGGAGGGGATGCGAGCGGGCCGCTCCTCCCCCGCGTCTCACCGCGCAGCTACCTAAGGCGCGGCGCAGCATCCGTGGCCAAACTATAGCACTGTCTGACTTCCATAGTATTGTGGCGACGCACTACGCGCGCCACTACGATACAGTACCTACTCACATCGGCGTAGAACGCGCTATCGAAATTTTCCTAGGACTTCGTATATATACGAGTTCCAAACATCCATAGTTGGACTAGGACATTGGTCACCAGGCACAACACGCCGCCTGGTGGAAGATCTTCCCTTTTCCGTTTCATACAACTGACGTTACGTAATTCCATCTCCTCATCATAGCGCGTCCCTACAATTGGTGACCCCTACTACGAACACTAAATTGGATTGGATCTTTCCTACAGTATCGATACAATTGCAAGTTGTAATATTTATTACCGACCTGTTTCTCTCGATGGACACGGAGTGCCACCTGTTGTCCGCGAGCCTCGTGCTGGTCTCCACCGAGACGCCGAGCGGCGTGTCCCCCACCTGGAACTGGAACTGCAGCTGGTCGCCGCCCATTATGGACAGCTTGAAGTAGTCCTGGGCGCCCTGTGGATATTAGAAAAAAGATTAGACATAGACACGCGATTGTTATAGATCGTGATGCAAAAGATCTCGACCAATACACAAATTATAAAGATAGAACATACAGACGCCGGAGAGAAAGTCCGCTCCAGGCGTCCGTGATTTTGATCTCCTTAGGGCACACCTCACGTCGCTCAAAAAGCATCGTCTACGCCTCCTTGAACTGGCAATGTATAACGTTTAAGTGCAAAAAATAATGCCTACCACTCGATCGCGCCACAGCGGTGCGTTTCGCGGTTGAATTTGTCTAATTCGATTTGAGATCGCTTGTATCCTTGAATCGCTTGGATCCCGCGTGTCCAACGCACACGCGACGTATCCTTAGGTATCTATAATATTTTGTGACTAAGATTTCTATTGAAGTGAGCGTTACAACCACCGCCCGCCCCTCCGAGATGTTAGTTTCGGAACGGGATCTCAGTGGCTGATCCAGTGGGCAGGCCAGGGGCTATATCGCTTCGAACGTCATTGTAGGTAGGGCGACCCTGGGAAAGGCAGCAGCGTACTTTGGGCTGCACGCTGCTGTGATGGGGGTGCTGAGAGGTGGAATACACCTCTTAGAAGGGGCCCAAGCCCAAAAGTGGGAGATCCTAGAGCTTTCCCAACAGCCTTCGAGGGCCCATTACTGAGCCATCGATTACCCTCAAATATCTTTGGACGATTCCCCCTCTGAACAGAAAAGGAGGGGCTATTATCATATGCGCATACAGTGCAAGACAGTTCAAAATTAAAAAGTCTTGTCGGGCCGCTTACTTGTTTTAATAGCGTGCGATAGAAGCTTACATAGAACTTAATATCCGCTCAAAACCATCACATCGCCAGTGAAGAAATTATTTAATGCCATTTCAATGATCTATCTCAAAATTGCGTGTTTTAGAACCCAGCAATATAATCTCACCTTAGAATGCAGCAGCACGGCGTTCTCCCTGGTAGTCTTGAACTCGAAGTAGATGTCCCCGCTGTGGCCCAGGTCGAAGGTCGGCAGGATGATCACCGCGTCGGAGATGCGGAACGTCACCGTGTTGCTGAACAGGTCTGGAACACCGTTCACACGATATTTTATTTACGAATAAACTCGCTTTTGACCTCAATCTCACCTGGTGATGAGATTGAGGTCGGTCAGATTCGTGGCACTCCATTCTAACTACCCCGCAAGGGACACAGCGTGAAGTTAAATATGTATGTAAATCTTGAATATCAAAATGTATGGTTGTATGGATAGACAGATAGAAAACCGTTATTTGATCACACTTTACAACACAGCAGTAGGTAAACAATGGTAGTTATACTTGTAAATAACATTAAATAGACGGAAGTAACTTTAGACTTGTTTTAATTAGATAATTATGATATTCACAAACTGACATCAACGAACGGTGAGCACAGAGTAAAAACACGTAGAAGCCGGGTCGTCTGGGGTTGCCAGGTGTGGCATATTCCAAGAGTTATCATGTCTTACCATCTCCCTCGCACAGCAGTGGGCCGAGCGTGTATCGTCCCTCCTTCTCGTCGAGGTGGCTGCCCGTGTCGCCGAAGCGCAGCTGTTTGACGGGCAGGAACTCCTTCTCCGTGATCTCGCCGCCGTCAGACTGGAACTCTGAGGTAATTGATGGAAAATATGGTCAGTTTCGAGCTGTAATTTGATGAAAATCAGTAGAAAAGTATTACCAGTTTCGGGACCATACCATATAAATCTATTTTTCGATTTACTACATTTCTATGGTTCAGTCTGGCTCAGTTTCAAAATCGCTGTAGTACACTAAAGACGTTAAATGTAGTTTCAAGATTAAAAATTCAAAGGTTTATGCAGAGTTGCCCCTAACATACTTTGGCGGGGCCGAAGGCCGAGTCGCACATTGTTAGGCCGAAAGCTGAACCCCACATATGGCGAACCACGAATAACACCGCAGGCTTCGCGGAGTGCGAAGCCTGGATCGTCCCCTCTCCTTCAGGCCCACTGGCCATTTTTAGATGCCTTCGCCCTGGCACAGCTAAAAACCAGCGCTGTGGTTCTGCCGTACCGGTCGGACCGCAGCACATGCTGAGCATGTGCCCTTTTAATGTTGCATTGTTTTCTTTTTATTTCCATTATTGTTTTAAGTTTAATAATGTGTGCAATGTTAAATAAACTAAAATATTTTTCTTTTTTTTAATTGTAATTTTTCTAAAAGTGTTTAATAAAAGACTATGAATATTTTGTCATTTTATTGGCTTTACAAAATAGTATAATTTAATTTAAAAATACGATGCCTAAAAGCGTGATTTTACCAACTCTATTCTATGGTAAATTTTAGCCAGTAGCGACATTTGAAGTTCCAATAAATAATAAAGCACAGTCACCGTCTGGCCTCTTGGCGTTGTACTCGGCGTCGCAGTTGCACCACTTGGTGGGGTCGAGGCAGGACCCCAGCACGCCGCACTGGCACATGCGCGAGCCGGGCGGCGCGCCCGCCCAGTAGTCCATGCGCTGGCCCGTGCGCGACACCCACCACGCGAACGGGTGGAAGCTGGCTTCGTCGCCTGCCAGACAAACAACATTGTTTTATTAACTTCGGAGGTTGCCTGGAAGAGATCGATTTAAGAGATAAGGCCGCCTTTGTACATATCGTGCTATTATTCCTGTAGTTTTAACTTTTCCTGATTTTGTGTACAATAAAGGAAAACATCGTGAGGAAACCTGCATGTCTGAGGTAATTAAAAGTTTCCGAAGGCGTGTGAAATCCATCAATCAGCACTGGGCCCGCTCGGTGGATCATGGCCCGTACCCCCTTGTGCAAGGGGAGGCCTGTGCCCCAACAGTGGAGACATTAATAGGTTGCTGATGATTATTATTATTTCCTCGCAGTACCACTGTTGGGTCAGATAGATAGACCACAAGGGATGAGCCAAATATCCGTCCGATTCTACTAATACATGGGACATGGGATGCTTCAAAAAGAACGTCAAAAAGTCATCTCCCTCCACGGCCGGCAACACACGTGCAATACCGATATTTGGCTCATCCCTCGTGGTCTATCTATCTGACCCAACAGTGGTACTGCGAGGAAATAATAATAATTGATCAGCAACCTATTAATATACCCCTGGTATTGCACGTGTCTCTAGGTGACGGTGACTACTTACCATCAGGTGGCCCGCCTGCCTGTTTGTCGTAGCCTATTTATTAATTTTTTTTAAATACAACGTACGCTCAATAGAAACTAAATTGCAACGACTTGTAGTTTTTCGTATACCACTAGTCACGAACCATCCGTTTAACGTTACGTTTCGGTCAAGCCAACGATCGATCGGTCCGCTCTTATGTGTTAGTGTGGTGTTAACAGAACACGATTTGCGGTTAAAGGTGGATTGATACGAAAACGTAATCGCTACTTAATTGGTAAAGAACCATAAAATATAGTATATGGTAGTTGCTCGTTTGCTCATCGTATGGTTAGTGGCCAACCTATTTGTCAGAGTTGTTCGGGCCGCCCGTAGGCCTCTGACATGGCTTAACGACTGCTGTCGAACGACAATAACCGGGACCGACTGCTTAACGCGCTCTCCGAGGCACGGAGGAGCTCAGATGAAATATGCCACTAGCGGTCGGTCACCCATCCAGATACCGACCGCGCCAACGTCGCTTAACCTGCACGATCACTTTCGGACCGTGCTCGCAAATAGGGTACGAGCTCCTCTATATATGGTAGTAGAGACCGATATTTACTTATACATTGTAACTACACTATTGTTAAGTGATTATAATTTGAATATTGTTTGGGTTAATACATATTTCTGTATTTTTTTTTGGATATTGACTTTACCGTCGTTATATATTTTTGAGGTCTGTTCTTTCGTGAAAAATAACTTGAATATGGATGTGGTGGCTTCGCGCCACAATGACGGCGCATGCGCGCTGTGCAGTCTGCGCGCGCTGCTGACGTCTCAAAACAATCGCCTCCGCTTTTCTCTGACTCGCGCTGTCACTCCTCTTCCTTTCATCATCGCAATATCTATATAATATATTTCATCATCGCATCAACATGCTGACTTTCATTCCGTGGGCCACACGGCCCCATATGTTCACTCAAAAAAAGTCTTACCTTAAATTTTATTCTAGATATGCCAATGATTTAGCGCTTCCCAAGGCAAAGTCCACATTCTATCAAAAAACGTATATGTGTGCAATAATCTATAACGCATTACCAGCGGACATTGAAACTAAGACTTTACCAGAATTTACTTGGAAATTACGTAACTGGCTTGTTGAAAAGTGCTTTTATACTATAAATGCCTACCTAAATACAAATTAATAATAACTAATTTTTATTCTGACAATACGTTAATAAATATTTTGACATAATTATAGTAATTATCACTGATCGGTGTAGGTAGGGCTGTTTGGGGTCAAAGACCTCAAAAGCTAGATTAGTTCTAGGTTAGTATGGAGAGGACTCCGGGACCCCGGGACCCCGGGATTCCGTAATTTTTGAGCAAATTATGTAAACGTCTTTTAAAGTAGGTAGAGCTATTTCGGGTCCATGGCCTCGAAGATTATTTTAATATAGATATTAATCCTGGATCCCGGGATTAGAAAATAATCGAGCAACTTTTATAAATCCATAATAGGACTGCAGGTCACTTGTACCAAAAATAGCTGTACATACTGCGATTATTTTAAATTCCTAAAATCCCAGGATTTTTTAATACATTTTTTTTAATTTCATGTCCATAGTATGATGATCGCAGGTCGGAATTACCAAAAGTAGCTCTATCTACAGCGATTTTTTCAATTCCGGAAATCCCGGGATTATCCAAATATGGTTCATAAGAAAGCCGTATCCATATCATGACCACAGCTTGCAAGTACCAAAAACAGCCCTACCTACTCCGATCAGTGGTAATTATAGTGCATTAATAGTTATAAGGGACATAATACAACATGTTTATTAATAAAATACATTGCATGCCTTAACTAGGTAGATTATAGCGGATCAAATTATAAATGATAAGAACTATGTAACCTGTAAACAGCACACTTTCATGCCACAAAAAATAATATTTAGTTCACTCCATAATACTATTGGCAAACGACAAACGTTGTAAAATAGTGGAATTAGGCTCTCCTCTCAGTACTATACTATACAATTCATCATCTTCCTTCTAAGTCGTGTTTCCTCATTGCTGAGGGTCGTGATCATTCTAAGGAATTAATCACATAGAACGATTCTCGTGGCAGATTTAATGGGATGGTTTGCCATTGCCTTCCTCATTTCACACACTGGTTATCTCAGTGTGCAGGTTTCCTCACGATGTTTTCCTTCGCCGTCAGAACAGTCGGTAAATGTACGTAAGTCCTTCGAAAAAACCGAAAAACTCATTGGTGCATGACATTGCCTGGTTTCGAACTCGGACCTCCCGCATGGGTGTCCGATGTCCTAGCCACGACGCCACCGACGCTCTAAAATATGTACTATTACTACTAATACTGGGGGTTAGTCGCCTTGAAGGGAAACCAGTTGCTAAGCTGGTCTGAGTTGGTAATTCATTCAGATGTTTCCCTTATGGCTGTCATTGCGCATGTCTCAGGGGTTAATTCTCACCGAACAATGTCAAGTCAAACAATTAATACTATACAATACTATACTATAATACTGACTGGGCGTGTTGAGCAGGCGCGAGTGTCTACAGAGGTACTCGAGCCGCTGCGAGCACCCGTGCGACCGGTTGAGCAGCGCTTCGAGCTGCGCGCGCGACGCGTCGTACGCGATGTCCTGCCGGAAGCTGCCCGGCTCCTGGTACCCGTCCACGGTACTGCTCTCCTGCGAAGAGTGCTGCACGGCCGTCATCACGCGCCCGTCCGCTGTCAAAACACAACAAAAAAACTATATTGACGAATGAAAATGTCGCATGGAATCTTTCGGGTTTGGAGACAAGATCGACACCATATGACGCAAGGTGTTGCCATGCCGTACGATTCTTGCTATAACGTACAGTCGGCCTCTAGCTAATGTATACCATCTGTCAAATTTCTGCAATCAGGACAGCGATTCTCGTGGTGGAATGTCGAATTCGACATTATCTCATCTCATTCGCTAACATTACATGTGTGAGCGTGACAAGACGTTCGTAGCGCACGACTTCTTGTATGTCGAACGCAGCGAGAATCGAAACCTTGCCATAGACTTTAAATTTGAAATGTAGAACTTTGACAGATGGTATACTTTAGCTAGAGGCAGACTGGACTGAGATTTTTAATTATTGTGGCGCATGCGGCCCTGTGGCATGCCACAATGTGGCACGACGTTGCTCCGGCGTAAAATAGCCTCTATACAGAGATCCCATGACAACAGAGGGATGATAACCATATAAACGTGTGGTTTTGTATCGATCGAAGGCAGTCGATTTTTTTGTGTGCGTAAATTAAAAAGTCGTATAACAAAAGTTGATCAGTTATCGATGGTGAACACCCCCTTTCAACTTACAAGGGGGGTGTTGGTTACATCCCATATAACATTGTTTTTTTTACTCACAGTAGAACTCGCAGGTAACGGGGAAGGCGGGCAGCGGGCCCGAGCCGTCCACGTCGATGTGTAATTCTTCGGCGCGCGACACGGCCTGCACGTTCTTGTACGCCTGGCACGACAGCGGGTGCACGGCTGACGGACAGACAAACAGACAGACACATTATTATCATGTTATATGTGATTATGCAGTAATTAACCATTGTAACATTCGCTGTCTATTGTGACACTCGGAAATATAAATATATTCCTTCCTTATCGTATGGTTAGTGGCCAACCTAATTGTCAGAGTAGTTCAGGCCGCCCGTAGGCCTCTGACATGGCTTAACGACTGCTGTCGAACGACAACAACCGGGCCCGACTGCTTAACGTGCTTTCCGAGACACGGAGGAGCTCAGATGAAATATGCCACTAGCAGTCACCCATCCAGGTACCGACCGCGCCAACGTCGCTTAACCTGCACGATCACTTTCGGACCGTGCTCGCAACTAGGCTATGAGCTCCTCTTATAAAATATGTGTAACGCAGATGTTACATTGTGTTTCAGTATCACCATATTCTGCCCGAAAGCGTACAAATTATTTGTTCAATTAATAAATCAAACAATTACAAATTATCATCAATAAATTAGCAATTTAATTATAATATGAATGTCAATTTTAATTAAATTATGATGATGTCACAGCTTATCACCAAGGAAGTCACTCAATCTGTAATAACATTTTTCTAAGAGAAATTTATATAGTTTATTTTTAAATTCAGTCAGACTTAATTCTACCATGCATTATGGCAATTTATTGTAAATCTTAAGAGCCAGGCAAACTACACTTTTGTGTTTGAGCGCTGTTCTGGACTCCACGAAACACAGCCGATCTGTATTGCGCAAATTTCAGAACGTCGGACCTTTTTACAATTAGATGTGGATTGGTAAATACAAAAAACAAAGTTGTGGCTCGTGTCACGAATTAGCACTCGAGTTACAATGAGAGCAACAAAGTATTTATTTTTTCTATAATTCACAAAGACAGTATATAGGTGAGCTTGTGGTGGCTTCCCGCCACAATGACGGCGCATGCGCGCTGTGCTGTCTGCGCGCGCTGTTGACGTCTCAAAACAATCGCCTCTGCTTTTCTCATACCCGCGCTGTCACTCCTCTTCCTTTCATCATCGCAATATCTATATAATATATTCCATCATCGCATCAACATGCTGACTTTCATTCCGTGGGGCACACGGCCCCATAAGCTTAATGCCATGATATTCTCACAGCTTTAGGTCTTTCCAGGTGCGTAAGTAATATTTAACCAAACAAAGTAACTACAAAAAAATACTATGTTACTTGCAGTGGCATAAGTAGTATATCCTATTATCAAAGCTCGTGATTCAGGAAGATGGGTGGACGGTTGGTTGTTGAGATGTTTATTTAACTCTTAAACATTATCTTTCCTAAGTTCCTTTTAATTTAATTTTAATTTATTTATTAGGTAAACACAACAGATTACAACCATAGAAAGTACATAAAAATCAATATAAAGTTATGAGCTAGGTCGTAACCCTTAACGTGTAAACACAGCATGGTTAGGAAGTGGGGAATTGATTGTTGTACAAAATTGAGTTGGGAAAAAATACTATTGAATGTAATGTACTATGATCGGAGTAGGTAGGGCTGTTTTTGGTACTTGCCACATACGGTCATAATATGGATAAGTATGCCCAATAATCCCGGGATTTCCGGGATTGAATAAATATATTATTTAGATTTTTAACGTTATATTTGTTTTAATACACATTTAAGATTGGTGGCGAAATATTTTTGTTTAAGATTCATGGTGCTAGTGTACCTATGGTAGTGTTTTAACTTCTTCGTAAGTTCACAATTTTTAAAAAATCGTAATCCGCCGAGTAAGGGCGAGGTTTATAAAAGTAATTTACAACATTTCCTCGATAACTTAAAACGGGATCCCGAAATCATATCCATATTAATATAACCTTTGAGGACATTGACCCGAAAGAGCCCTACCTACTCCGATCAGTGGTTATGTATGACTAAAAACACCTATTGAAAAATAAAAATAATAAAGTAAAGAATATAAAGTAGATGCATGGATAGCTCATTTGAGGACATCCTCAACCCGTCTTAAAAACTAATGGCCTAGGATCGAATAAGTCTATCGATGGCTTATTGTTGCTGTTCGAAGAGATTTCGTTAAACAATCTACACATTCGCACGCCCCTTTGATTAACTTTATCCAAATTCCTTTTAGGTTTAGAATATAGTTACACTAATATAATGTTATAATTTGTCATATGCTTGCACGGAAAGTGCGACGGAGTCCCTTCTTCCAGGATACAGGTTTCGACCAAGTTTGTGCAAGTAAGTGTCGGAGGTCCTATTATTGTGTCTTGTAATAAGTGAATAAACTTTTCATTTTCACTTCATTTTAACAGCTGTGGATGGGAGTTGACATGACTCACAGGTGTGGCAGACGGCGCCAGCGTAGCCGGAGCCCTGGCAGTTACAGTTGAACTCTTCGGAGGTCTGCGTGCACTCGCCGCCGTGCTCGCACGGGTTCGGGTTGCATCTGAAAAAACACGTAGTTATTTTAGCGTAGCTATAATAAATTATGAGTAAAATAAAGTAAAGCCAGCGATTCGAGTAATCGGCTCAGACAGGTGGACTGGGCGGCGTATTTTAATTTCCAACTAATTCGGGCGCTTAACTCTTAAAGCGGATTGCGAAGCGAAGTTCATAATTACGCGACAGCAAAAGTTCTACGCGGCTGGTGGACAGGTCGAGGACGAAAGCTCTGCTTCAATTTGTCGATAATATCTTATAATAATCTCTCTGTACATATTACCTAAGGTACATTATATTGTAAAGTAAAAGTAAAGTAAAATACACTTTACTGCACAAATATAAAACAACAAACATGAGATAGAAAAGGAAATAGTGAAGTACAATTTAGGCGGCCTTAGCCTTAAGAGCGATCTCTTCCAGGCAATCTTCGGGCAGAGGAAATGATATCGAGAAAGAGGTAGTCGGTGTGCAAGGTTTATGGAAAACGTTATATAAGAGAATTTTATTTACAAGTATGATGGGTATGTAAATGGGAAACAGAAATATATTGATTTCAGATCATGAAATCGCGATTTTAATTCAATAATTTAAGGTTAAAATCGCCGTTTTTTAATATGTATATCACGTGACCTGAAACGCAGTGTAACGCTATCCGCCATGACGCTGTCAAGTGTGATGTCACTATCGAGTAAACAACACAACGAATGTAGGGCGATCAGTTATTATTATTATTTAACACTTTAATGCACAAAAATAGTACATGAGGCGAGTTTATTGCCATGCAGCATTTTCTACCAGCTAACCATACAGAATTGTAAGGCAGGTGCATATAAATTAAATAGAAGTGAGTTACTATTAAGAGAGTTATTATTCAGTTTTGTGTTTATTTAATCGATAGTGACGTCACAGCAAAATTATCATGGCGGCAAGCGTTTTCGCGGGAATTTTAAAGGATAAAAATTGTAATTCTGTTTAAGATTATTTAGCGACTATATTATGAAGAAATAAAAAAAACTAGTAAAGAACGGCTATAATTTAAACATTTTAATATCTTTTTTTTAAAAGTATGTTAAAATTTTAGAGCGTCGGTGGCACAGTGACTAGGGCACCGGCCTCCCATGCGGAAACAGTGCAGTGCCATGTACCAATAAGTTTTTCGTATTTTTCGAAGACTTACGTACATTTACCGACTGCTCTAACGGTGAAGGAAAACATCGTGAAGAAACCTGCACACTGAGATGACCAGTGTGTAAAATGGGGTAGGCACAAAAGATCCTCAAGGGTCGAAGTGCCGCTGGTGTTATTCCCGGCCCGCTATCACAAGGGTGTACAGTAGGACCGACCTGTCGATCATCTGACAGGCGTCGAACACCACCTCGTTGGGGCAGCAGTACTCCTCCTTGGCCCAGTCGGTCGGCAGCCGGTAGTTCCCGTCCACGGCTATCTTACGCATGCAGCCGATGAAGCCTCGCGGTGGACCTTTTATGCCTCCTGGGAAACAAGTAAAAATAAAAGTACTAACACTAACAGGACTATACACTCTAGAAATATGTAACTTTGTAAAATCACACCCCGAGCTTTTTAAAAAACCGGTTCAAGATTCGCGATTACGTGAGAGAGACCTGACACGTTTATTAATGCCAAAATGTCAGACGACACTGTATGAAAAAGACTGCTTCATTATGTCTGTAAGGATTTATAACCACATACCAGCAGATATCAGACAGTTGCCCTCGACAGGTCTAAATACAAAACTTAAAGCATGGCGGATTGAAAAATGTTTTTATTCAATAGAGGAATTTTTTGATAGTAATCATTAAATTCGACATTAACCTTATGACTAGTTGGAGGACTTAATTTTTATTCTATTATTGCGATTTATAGCCTATTATTATTTTTCATGTCGTAAAAAATGTTTGCATGCCAAAATAATGTCGAAATATGTATGATCTATTCCAACAATACTACTATCTTATATGTACCGTGGTTCGTGCGAATAAAATACATTTCATTTCATTTCATTACACCCTAATTGTTGAGTCAACATTACCAATAACATGCCAATACCAACTCACCTGCGATGTAGTAGTAGGGCCCGGTCATAAACCTCAGTTTCTTGACCGTCCTGGCGGCGCGGTGGTCGACGGTCAGCACGAGGCTGTCTGCCGCCATGGTGACCGTCAGCGCGTGCCAGCGACCGTCGTTGAACGGCTCCTCCTCGTAGTTGTTGAGGGGTACGCGAGGAAAGCCTTCGGTGTAAAGCTCCGCTTTCAGCTTGCCTTCTTCTAGGTACACCTGGTAACAATGGAAATGGAAACGTTTTATTTCACAATACGAAGACCTCTAACTTACAAAATAATTTGAGACCAGGAGAGCGATTCTCGCAACGTTCGACAGCCAAAAATCGAGTGCTACGAACGTCTTGTCACGCTCACACATGATGTGAGCGAATGAGATAGGACTAATGTCTAACTCGACATTCCACTACGAGAATCGCCGTCCTGTATCTTGGAAGTCGGGAGTACGTCGTACTTCCCGAGCAAGTGTTAATGTTTGATTGGCACCGATTCTGAGGTATCACTCGTTAGTAAACACCGCTAAATGTAATGTTAAAACTAATCCAAACGTCACCGTGAGTTTCATTTGATTTAGGGATCACCCCAGAATCAACGCCATTAGCTTCAATTTCGAAGCGGGCAATTCATTTGGACTATAGATAGTATTATGAGGAGACGATACTATCGATACTTTGGCTGTTTTCGACCGAAAACTGTCGGTTAGTCAGTCGAAATCTTCTCACGTCCCCTAGGGGGCGTGGGGAGCCTGTTTCAGGGCGTGATGCCCTCTACAGGGGTGTCTATCGCCACCCGTAACTACGGGTGGGGCGTTAGGGTGCCGTAAGCATGTCAATGCCGTAGGCGTGGTCAGTTCAGTGGGTTGTGGCTTCCTCCGTCAGCAGTTCCCTGGGCAGGGCTCTACTCCGACGATCGGTCGGGCGGGCGTGCAGCGGCGCTAGCTCACGAAGTATGATATGAGTGGAGTTGTCGGCGCGGTCGAACATGCCGCGTGCGAGGCGTTCGATGAACTTGTCCAGTCTCTCGATCTTGAAGTCTCTGGCGATAGTCGTGTTGCGCACGTAGCGTGGGGCGTCTAGGATGGCGCGCAGGCACTTATGCTCTTGCGCGCAGAGTTCTTTCTTTCTAGACTCTGATACAAGAGCATACCATGCCGGCCCCGCATAGGTTAGGCGGGACCGGATGTATGTCTTGTATATCCCCAGCTTTGTGCGCAAGGGGAGATTCGAAGAGAGGACTGGACGTAGCAGTCGACACGCTGTTCGGACACGCTGCACGACGTTCTCCACGTGATGCCGCATGAACAGCCTGCGGTCGATCGTCACGCCCAGGTACTTTGCTGTGTTGAGCCACGTGATCTCCTGGCCTTGAAGACGAAGTGGCGGTATCGATAGTTTGGCTGTTTTCGACCGAAAACTATCGTTTTACATCGCTAGATCATCCCTAATACATCAGCCTTATTGGTCCGAAAAACTTACCATTTGACGCTGTGAACGCTAATTGGTCCCTTAACTTAAAGTAACGTAGCACACTCTCATTGGTCGATATCGCCTCACCTTAAAGTAACCCTCGGTCTTGAACTTGTGGTAGATGAGGAGTCCTTCCCGCTCGTACGTGCGGAACTCTAACGACACGTTCAGGGTGCTGCCGCCAGAGTAGCCTTTCAGCTTCGCGTATGAGGTCGTCTTCAGGAATGTTATGGGCACTATCGGTGGTTCCTAAAACAAAGACTCGTATGAGGCAAATACTCAAATCAATTTTAACCAAACATTTTCGACCAAAAGGAGAGGGAGTTATAAGTTTGACGCGTATGTCTGTGGCATTATAACTCAACAATGTCAATGATCTGATTTGGTATAGTCACTTACAGAGAAAGGTAAGTAATTGAAATTGTAATGTTTCAGATTTTCTCAAATACTACCAATTATTATT
This sequence comes from Hofmannophila pseudospretella, assembly GCA_947369225.1. Lineage (NCBI taxonomy): Eukaryota > Metazoa > Arthropoda > Insecta > Lepidoptera > Oecophoridae > Hofmannophila > Hofmannophila pseudospretella. The sequence continues at coordinate 14,406,269 of OX376318.1, read as the reverse complement.
ATTTTTATTGACTACTAAACCCGTATTTGACCTTAATCTCGCCTGATGGTAAGGGACGATGAGGTCGACGATGGAGCATGCGGGTCCAGTAAATGCCTATTCACTCTGGCCTTGAAGATCCCAAGGTTGTAGGTTTCGGGAAATACAGACGCCGGCAGGCTGTTCCATTCCTTAGCCGTTCGCATAATGAACGAGGAAGCAAATCGCTTCGTACGAGCAGATGAGATATCAACAACATAAGGATGGAACCCCTCCCCGCGCCTGGTAGTCCGAAGGCGGAATGGAGATGCTGGAATTAGGTCGTGCAATTCCGATGCGCACTCTCCGAAATGTACTGTATTTCATTAGTATTAGGAACATTCAAGGTCTGTATCTACAGGTGTTCCCGAGGATATGCATTAACTTCGCCAAACACTTCTGTAGCTTTTACATAATATATTTGACAATGGAAGTGATCCTCATAGACGCTTCGTTTTCAAGATACTTGCTATTTTATTTAACTAAATTTAATTAAGATATACAATGAGTAAGGGTCTTTATTTATGCCCGTAAGAAAACCTGAAACAAAACAATAACGAACTATTTGCCTTTCGTTTGCACATGTCATTATTACCTTATGTCATGATTGTTAAGTTTAAATTAATCAAAATGCAACGTTGCCAGCTCGGATAAAGAGTATGGCATACAAGGTAATTTAAAGCAAGGCATTTAGTTTGTATGAAACTAAAAAAAATATTTTTTAGTAAATTAATGTGACAATATGGAAAATAACTACTTCGATGTTCTGAGTACAGTGTCGAAATGAAATGTAATTTATTTGCCTGAACACAGTGAAAATTACAGGTGATTTAAAAAGGCATAGGTATCATATGTTCCACCGACAACGGTGTGCAAACCTTTTCTGCTATTTGTTAGTGTCGTTGAGATACTCTTTTATGGAGTAATAACATTTGTCTAGAAGCCACTTGGAAATATTAGTTTTAAATTGGCTAGCGGGACCATTTTTAAGGCGACTAGGCAGGTTTTTTCGCGGCGGGTAGGCGTAGAAGTGATACGTCATTTTTGTGTGCTCTCAATTTTTATTAAATTAAAAATTACTTACCAGTCTAAATTACATAAATGTACTAGTTTAATAAGCACATAAGTTCGTTATCACTCGCCACACACAAAATTCTCCTTTTTACGCACTTCTACTTCACTGAAAACAATCATGGACATATCCTCAAAACTTGCGACCAGTATGGATGACCTGACGAAGATGTTCGAGACGCGCATGGGTGACTATGAGGATAGACTTAAGAATGTTGCTTCAGCTTCAACAGTTCCTACTCCCGATATCTCCACATTGTCCCGTGAGTTCACCGATTTCAAAACCTTGATCTGGAAAGCACTTTCAATGTTGAGGTCACAGATTCAGCTCCTGTCACTCGGTCTAGACAGGCACGAGGCCTTTCTTCGCAGAAAAGTACTTCTTTTACACGGACTAGCAGAGAAGAAGGATGAGAATTTGTTCGATGCCACCATCAAAGTGTTAACCGACCAAATGAAATTGGACATCTCTGCCGATGATCTACAGGCGTGCCATAGGTTGGGCTCCGTCCAGGGCAAGCCCAGGCCTGTCCTGGTCAGGTTCCTCGATCTTCAGAAGCGGCACAATGTTTGGGATAATAAGTCCTCCCTGAAGGGCTCAGGTCTCACCATATCCGAATTTCTCACTAAATCACGGCACCAAGTCTTCATGGCAGCTCGCAAACATTTTGGGATCAAGTGTTGCTGGTCGTCAGAGGGAAAAATTCATGTTCTGCTTCCTGATAAAAGCCGTCGCAAAATCGAGGTGATGGCGGAACTTCAGGAGCTTATCTCAGGACACCCCGTTCAAGTTAATTCCGACAGCGACAACTCTTCTAATAACTCGGGGCCGCCGACGCCGCCAGCAAGCATGGCGCCAGCTTCCAAGCAGAACGCCAAAGCGAACGTGAAGAACCCCATAAAGAAAACAGGAAGGAAGGTAGTTTAAACTAATTTTTGGTTTTTATTGAGAACTAAGGCAAAAGCAGGTACCTAAATAAAACACATCTGGAAATGACATTTGACTTTGGCACGGTGACGGTGTTGCCGGTTAAGTGTTTTGTGCGGTGGTACCATGTTTTTCGATTTTAATTTAGCACTCACTTTCTTTTCACCTTACCGATAGTAAATTCTTATTACGTAGTGTACTATACAGTTAGGTACTGAACTATCGGTAGGTTTTATTTTTTATTATTTTATTTTTAAATCCCTTTTGGTGAAGATTTTCGTTCTCCATTTAATATTCCTTTGTTTGTTGCGGATTTTATTTTTATTTTGTGTTGGAAAAGTAGTTTTAATTTTTCTATTTTATTTTCTTGTGAAAGGCTCTTCCAACACACCGGCGAGTGATGGCTTGCAGTGCTTGCACTTGTGGTCAGACTCAGTAGTTAATTAAGTTTTATCATATATTTATATTTATTATTTATTTGTATTTAATATATTTTATATATACATTTTATATAATATGGTTGATATATTGGATTTAGATGATAGTTTCTTTTCTTGTTCTTCTTCCGTGGATGACTTTCACAGTGCTGAGAGCAGTGATGACTTTTCTCTGCTGAATCTGCACGATCAACTTTCTTCAGTTTTTTCCAAATTCCAGAACAACTTTAACATCGTGCACATAAATGCTCAAAGCATCTCAGCCCATTACTCCGATATGCTGGCCTCATTCAATGATGCGCACATTGACGCTGTTCTCGTGTCCGAGACTTTTCTCAAGCCCTCCCTTCCTTCAACACATTGTGCACTCCCAGGTTTCAAACTAATCCGCAACGATCGCATTGGTAAGGGATGTGGTGGCGTTGCCATCTACTTACGTGCGGATATACCTCATAAGGTTGTAAATACTTCACCTAATCCCAACGTATACTCTGAATCTCCTGAATACCTTTTCCTTGAAGTGACTCTTTGTCACTCGAAAGTTCTTTTAGCTGTTTACTACTGCCCTTCTCGCACTATTAACTATTTTCCTTCATTTGAGATCCTTCTCAATGACTTGTGTCCCCTTTTTGACCATGTTTTAATTTTGGGTGATTTTAACACCTGTTTATTGTTAAATGACTCTCGCAGTCACAAACTTCTATCACTTACTTCTTCTGTCAATCTGCATATACTTCCTCTCACTGCCACTCATAATTTTCCCAATACCACTCCCTCTCTTCTTGATCTAATGATAGTCTCTTCTCCCGATAATATTACCACACATGGTCAACTTACTGCTCCCTTCTCATATCATGATCTTATCTACCTCTCCTATAAAATTCGTCCTCCCAAGCGTAAGTCAAAATTTCTTCTCTTACGTAGTTTCAGGAGCATTAATTTGGAGACCTTGAGAAGTGATGTTACTAATGTCAACTGGTCACCTGTTTTATCTGCAGTAGACATCGATGACAAAGTGGGTGCTTTTAACAAAATAGTGATGAAACTTTATGACTACCACGCTCCAGTCAGGCGTGTCAGGGTCAAACATGCTCCTGCGCCGTGGCTTACTCAGGACATCATGGACCTTATGGCTCAACGCGACAAAGCTAAACGTAAACTAAAACGGCAACCAACAGATCATAACCTCGCCCGCTACAATATGTTACGCAATCGTTGCAATCATATGTGTAGGGATTCCAAAAGACGCCACATTCATGACTCAATTAAAAATGTCAACCCTATGCAGACCTGGAGTTTTCTAAAATCCTTTGGCATCGGCAAATCCTCTCGTTTAGATGCTAACATGGTTGACTTGAACGCTTTAAACCAGCATTTTTCGCTTCCTCCAGTCTCTATAGAGAACCACACTAAGCTTAAAACTCTTCTTGACCTTCACAATCTGCCTCTACCACAGTGCCCTCCTCTCAGTTTCGATGCAGTTACCGAGGGTGAAGTTAAGAAACATATCCACTCTATCACTTCCTCGGCTGTGGGGGACGACAAGTTGTGCTCCCGGATGATCTCCTTAGTTCTGCCTGAACTTCTACCAATTCTCACACACATATTTAATTATTCATTGACTACAAGTTCCTTTCCTTCCTCGTGGAAAAAAGCACATGTCATACCTCTTCCTAAAATCTCCAATCCCACTGCCTTCTCTCAATATCGACCTATATCAATTTTACCATTCCTTTCTAAAGTTTTGGAACATATTGTCCACAAGCAGCTGGCTTCTTTCCTCACGAACAATAATCTCCTTAATCCTTTCCAATCTGGATTTCGCCCTGGCCATAGCACAGTCACGGCACTATTAAAAGTTACCGATGACATACGACTCGCTATGGAGAATAAATCTCTCACTATCCTTACTCTTCTCGACTTCAGCAGTGCGTTCAACTCTGTTGACTTCGATGTTCTCCTTGGCACCCTTCGCTCTCTCAATGTCTCCCCCTCGGTAGCTGCTTGGTTCGATTCCTACCTTCGTGGTCGCTCACAGTGTGTGCGCTTCGACGAGGACTCCTCGGATTGGTGTGATCTCACTGTGGGCGTACCTCAGGGTGGCGTTCTTTCTCCCTTGCTTTTCTCCATTTTCATCAATTCCATCATTAAGGTTATCACTTCTAATTATCATCTCTACGCAGACGATCTACAACTGTATCGCCATTTTAAGGCTAATGATATTGCGGGGGCAGTTGATGAGCTTAATGCCGATCTTAGACGCATCAGTAACTGGGCCAAGTCCTATGGTCTTTTGGTTAATCCATCGAAGTCTCAGGTCATGATCATTGGTAGTAGGTACATGTCCAATAAACTGGTTAATAGTAACATTCCATCTGTTACTTACAATAATGTAACGATTCCCTTTAGTGACACGGCTAAAAACTTAGGGGTCTTTCTCGACAAAAATCTATCTTGGGGTCCCCATGTAAATCAGATCAGCAAGAAGGTGCATTTCTCTTTTCACTCTCTCAAGCGTCTCCAAAATTTCTTGCCTCTGGAGACTAAAATAACCCTCGCTCAAGCCTTGCTTCTCCCCATCATAGACTATGCCGACGTATGCATGTTGGACGCCACTGAGGAACTCTTAAACAAGTTAGAGAGGCTACAGAACCTCTGCATCCGTTTTATCTTCGGATTGCGGAAATTTGATAGAATTTCTCACTTTAGATCCAAACTTAAATGGCTTCCGATTCGTGCTCGTCGGAACCTTCATATTCTATGCCTTCTCTTTAAAATTCTCAAGAATCCCTCTTCTCCCTCCTACCTGCGTGAACATTTTCAATTCTCTCGGTCTGCTGACCAACTATCTAGATATCACATCAGCACCCTCCTCAAATTCCCTTCCATTCCTCACAAAACTGACTTCTTCAATTACTCCTTTTGTGTTCATGCGGTTAGGTTGTGGAACGCACTACCCCCCAGTATTCGTGAGAGTCAAACAATTCCCATTTTCAAAAAACAAGTAAAAGAACACTACCTTTCTCAATTTTGATCCCTGTTATGTCATCCATCTTAGTTTGTTAATATTTATTTATACCTATATATGTATGTACGTATATGTATAATATGTATTGTATTTTTAGAGATATTTATTTTATAGTTATTGCCACTTATTGCATATCTGTGCTTATATGTCTATATATGCATATTTATTTATTATAGTTGTCTTTATATATTGTATTTATTTTTATTTGACGTACACTCTATGTCTGTCTACCTCTAAATTATAACGCACCTTTCACTTTCGCGGGTTTGCTGGAAGAAATCTCTTTTAGAGATAAGTTCACCCTTTGTACAATGTCTCATTTTAATTGTTTTTTATTAAGTGTATTGTCGTACAATAAAGTGTAAATAAATTATTATACACTAAAATTGCCATACAGAAGGAATTCTTTTTATACAAGTCTACTCTGAAACTTGGCAAATAGAGACGGTTCTTGTGTCTCGTAGACCTCGGGAAGACATCAGCGTGTGTTTTGAAATATTGCGGATACTGTCCAACGAAAAAAAGTTGATTCATAACCAAAGTTGATCCATAATCGCTTTTAGCGATAAGACCGCCTAGATTGTATTAATCGTTTTGTACGCATTGTATCATACTAATTTTGTACAATAAAGAGTATTCATTCATTCAAAGGAACACCTTGTATACCAGTGAATCGGTACAGTAGTTATTAGAAAAAAATATCTCTGATTAGCCTATTTAACGTGCCCACTGTTAGGGCACGACTCTCCTTGTACAAGGGGCTACGGGATATGATCCACCGAGCGGATCCAGTTGTGATTGGATGATTTCACACGCCTTCGGATAAAAAATATTCAGACATGCAGGTTTCCTAACGATGTTTTCCTTCACCGTTAGAACAGTCTGTAGATGGCATTGCTTGTTTTCGAACCCGGACCTCCCGCATGGGAGCCCGGCTTCCTGGCCACTACGCGTTCGACTCTCATTGACAAAATGTCACACATATTTACTTCCCCTGTATACTTTGTGAAAGAATAGGTACAATAATAAAAATCAAGCGATCAACTTACAGGGCAAGCATACAGCGTGTTTAATTTCTGAAACTTGAACGGCTCGCCCGAGTCGTACCCCTGGCGCAGCTCCTGTATCACGTTGGTGGCGTTCAGGTACATGTTCTCGACACACCCTGTGAAGTTCTGGTTTATCAACAAGCCCTCTTGTAGGTTCGGTACGCCGCCTAAATACATCTGTGAAGTAAACAAACATAAAAATAAAATGAAGTTTATTGAACTAAATTTTTTACAACAGAACCCCACTTCTTGTGGTAGTCGCCAAGATATAAATTGTCAGCTGGATTCGAATATTCGAATCGTATATCAATAAGTTTTATTTTTAATGATTAAAGAGAACAGACGAGCAAACGGGCCGCCTCTTACCTCACTATAATGTTATTAAAAGGTTTTTGATGCGCTGCTAACCCTGAGAACTTGGATGGAGTGCCTTATGTGCCGGTAATTACGCTGGCTCTCTTACCCTTCAAACCGAAACACAGCAATGCACATTACTGCTTTGCCCCTTGAGGACCCTTGAGGATCTTTTGTGCCTACCCCATTTTACACACTGGTCATCTCAGTATGCAGGTATCCTCACGATGTTTTCCTTCACCGTTAGAGCAGTCGGTAAATGTACGTAAGTCTTCGAAAAATACGAAAAACTTTTAGAGGTATAAGAATTGAAGCTCTTTACTAGCCTAGGAGTTCGGTACGTGTCTATACCTACGTCCTAGCCAGGGTATGTCTTCTAGGAGTCATCTTCAATGAGACACTGGCCTTGTTAACCGATACTTATATTTCCAAATAGTATACCGTACATGACGGTGGTACAGACACGACCAGCCTGACGCGGGCGCAGCCGCGTGACATTTAAAACTGCTGACATAATAATTCACAATGTAGAACACAGTGTGCACTGTGTCTGTACACAGTGTCCCTACAAACTCATTAGTACATGGCACTGCATGGTTTCGAACAAGGACCACCCGCATGGGAGTCCGGCGTTCTAGCCACTAGACCACGGACGCTGCAAATATAATAACTATATATTGTGACAAGTTCCAAACGTACATCGTGACTCGATTACAATTAATTAATTTTGGTATTACGCGCCGACCGACGACGCTCTATGACACTGGGGGTACTGTTTTATAGTTCTTGCACTCACCGCCCTGTTGAGGTTGAGCCGCGAGAACTCTCCCTTAATGCGGCCCTGCACGATGACGCGGTCCACTGAGAAGCGCAGGTCGCGCCTGTTCCTCGATATCACCACGTCGTGCCACACGTTGTCGTCGAGCAGGCTGCCCACCGACAGCGACGTCGCCTGCCCGGAACCTGCAGGGGGGGATAAATGACGTAGAGTTAAAGTTAATGATGAAGATGGCTGACAGCACATCTTGCAGAGCCTAAGGTGAACACCGTAGCGGAAGAAAGGATGGGTCTGTTAGGCTCTGCCTCTTCAGACCCCATCCATTCTTCCGCTACACTAATATCACCTTAGGGTATACATGTATACACGTATAGCCTTGCTTATGCAAGACATGGTTGAGGGGTACAAAGATCCCATTGGGTCGAAGTGTCGCCGGGTCTTCCAGCCCCTACCAAAAGATAAACTCGATCGCGCCACCGCGCATGCATTTCGCGATTGAATGCCGGAATTGATTTGAGATTGCGTACCTTCTGTATCTTTATAAGGTATTTTTTTATTAGTAGCAAATATTTGGAGGGGGGTATGTGCACATATCTGTTTGGGTATGGGTTTGTAGCACTTTATATGAAAATATAACTCTGTTACTTGTATGAAAATGTTCCATACTAAAGAAAAATAAACCCCATTATTATGCGCCTCGGTGGCATAAACTCATCCATGTCGCTATGAATGAAACGAGTTTCATCCATAGAATTTTCAAACAAACAATTTTATCCTTTTTCTCGAAAATTGAATTAGTAAAAAAAATGTTTTGCCTTATATATAACCTATAGATGACACCCTAGAAATATTTGCCGCTAATAAAATAGGACCCTATATATGTATTTTGTGATGCCGATATCGGGCCCCGGAGTAAGTCCACCTTCACTAGAGACATGTCACTGAGAGCAGTCCTTACCGAGATCAATATTGAGCACCAGTCGGTTGTCCCTCAGCTGTAGCGCGATGTAGTCTCCCTGCGTGCCCCGCGAGTAGAGCAGGGTCCCGGACGCCGTGCTGGTCTTGAACCGGAACCGGACCACCTCGCGGGACGCCGATATCGGGTCCCGGAGTAAGTCCACCTTCACTAGAGATGTGCCGTTGAAGTACAGGGTGTCGGCAACTGGAATAAAGATTGATAGTGTAGGAAGCGCGTCGGTGGTCTAGTGGCTAGGACGCCGGACTCCCCTGCGGGAGGTCCGGGTTCGAAACCGTGCAGTGCCATGTACCAATGAGGTTTTCGGATCTTTTCGAAGACTTACGTACATTTACCGACTGCTCTGACGGTGAAAAAAAACATCGTGAGGAAACCTGCACACTGAGATAACTAGTGTGTGAAATGGGGAAGGCAATGGCAAACCACCCCATTAAATCAGCCACGAGAGTCGTACATCTGTATCTGCTTGTATAATATCTTTAACACTCACCATAATCACATCCGAAGAGCTCGACGCGCATGGAGATCTTGTCGCGCCAGCGCATGGGGTTGATTCGCAGGAACTGCGCTATGATGGGAACCTCGAACTCGTTCTTTTGTACGGTGTTCCCGTCATGGTTGCCTTCGAACATCTGGACATACGTAGTTGATATTCAACACCGATATTGATATGTGACTCGGGTCATTCCTCGAATATTTACAGAAAATCGCCCTTCAAAGTTGTCGAATTTAGGGACAGAGTGAGATCAGTGATTTATTTGGGCCGATATAAAAAATAAAGGTCTGTTATTTTTCAATCATCAGCAGCCCACTCTAGTCCACTGCTGGACAAAGGCCTCTCCCAGGGCGCGCCATTGAGCCCGATCTTCGGCTCTTCTCATCCAGTCGCAGCCAGCCACCTTGCGCAGATCGTCGCTCCATCTAGCAGGGACGCCCGTCCCACACTATGTTTGCCCAAACGCGGTCTCCACTCGAGAACTTGTCTCGCCCAGCGGTTGTCGGTTCTGCGACAGATGTGACCGGCCCACTGCCACTTCAGCTTGCTAATCTTATGAGTTATGTCGGTAACTTTTGTTCTATGCCGGATCTCCTCATTTCGGATTCGATCCAGCAGAGATACTCCGAGCATAGCTCTTTCCATGGCACGCTGAGCGACTTTGAATTTGTGAACCAGTCGCACCGTCACGTGTCCACGTTTCGGCTCCGTAGGTCATTATTTTTCAATGCTCTGCAATATATCTTACAACTAATAAAATCGGAGGAGTCGATTCTGCAACATGTACCAAACCGATTTCACTATGTCCATACATTCGCAAACTTTGAAGGGCGATTTCTCCGACTAAATATGAATTTGGGTCGATAAAAGAAACGGGTCGGTTATTTTTCAATGCTCTGCAATATATCTTAAAATGAATCAAATCGGAGCCGGACACTTGGGGTACTTTCCTTGTTAGTCATGGTCTTAATAGGCCAGGACATTGCATGGTCAATTTGTAGTCAATACAGGAAAGGGACTCGGCTATTATGATTCTCAAAACGATGAAATGATACCATTTGATGGCATGAAAAACAGAGACTGCTATGAATCGTAATAGCTACCCTGGTTATTAAACCACCCTGGAATCATCCAGGGCCCTATTTCACAAAACAACCGAAAAATCCGTCACATATTCTTCCCGTTTTAAGCTTGACAAGGATTGTTGTTTCGTAAAATAGGGCTCAGGTCATGACGTTTATACATGTGCAGTAAGTTAGTATCAAAAAATTAGTACTAGCTACTTTTCCTAGGTTATACATTCACACAATATTTACAGATAAAAAAAACTCAACCTGAACCACTCATTGAAGCTGTTAATTATTGCTCATTCTCAGAAACGATTATTTAGGTCTCATTCACTATCTTCTCCGTTACCATACCTTTACCTTTTTTATGTAAGAATTTGTATGTGTGACAATAAGGTATATTTATCTTACGGAGGATTCGCTATACTATGCATAAAAAATTAGGTTTCACGAAGCCGGTTCAAACCAATCACATGCGCTCCTCCCTTCTTTTGATCAGCGAAGGAACCGGCCCTGTAAAGTCCTAACTTAGATGATCGGAGTGCAAATTCAACACTGAGTGGCGGGTCCTTCTACCCCAATTTTTTAATATTTCACCCACAACTTACTTGCTTGTGCCTTGTCGTGCCGGCCATAAAGAATAGCACCACCCCAACTCTTCCCGTGAATGTCGTACGAGGCGACTAAGGGTCTTAGTGGATACTATACAACACGTAGTAGACGGCAATAAACTCGCCACCTATCACGTTTGTCCGCCAAATATTACAGCGAAAAGTAGGAACTACCTGTGATTGAAGGTGATTCCTGTCTACCCCCTCGGGGATTATGGATGCGAGAGTTATGTACAGGGGCGGTCCGAAAGTGTTTATCAGTTTTCAATTTGATTCCTTTTTCATATTGCGCGCAATAAGGCCTACATAAACGTAGACAATAGAATCATTGTAGTTACTACGTTTTAAAACTGAGCAGCGTTTTTGATAATAGAAGATAATCCTGCAATGTTTTACCACTAGAGGCGCCACTAGCACAATGGTACGTAGCCAATCAACATGTAGATACGTTCCTTTCCACCAAATCTTTTTTTTACCCTTCAGACTCGCGCCACGCTGTCTTAACAGATTTTTTAGGTCTGCTATTTTGAAATAACCATATGATGCCATGACATGATCACAATTTTACTATAGCATTGAGAAATTAAACTAAATTAACCCAAATAACGAGAAATGTGTGATATCTTCAAAAATAACGTTTCGTTTACTTTTCTGTTTACGGAGTGGCCTCCATCTACGCAACGCTCTGCGTTTTATGTCCTATTATGAACTAATTTCATAGCTGTCAATGGATACTATATCAGATTTCTTCTTTGAATCACATTAATAACATTTTAGAATCTTTTTATCAAAGCTATACCTGTCACCTCTTTGAACGTTTAATGTTTCAAGTTAGTTCTATCTATGCCTAGTGACAATATTAGACTGCGACCTTATAAAACTGACATGTTCATGCAATTGTAGACCTTATGGTGGTAAACACTTCCTGACCGCGACTGTATGTATGTAACTTACTTTGGTGTCTCCACCCGCAGTGGCCACGGTCCGCCACCCCTCCCCATCATCAGAGTACTGCAGCATATACTCTGACACATACTCATGGGTCGAGAATCGGCCCCGGGTGGCGATAGCGCGCAACTCCTTGCGGGCGAGCAGGTTGAAGGTCAGGTGTTGGTAATACGAGCTCTCCTTCGCCGTCCACGCTGACGTCCCTTCACCGTTAATGTTAATTGTTAGTTGTTAGTAGTGCTGTACAAGGTGGGTGGTTCCGGTGAATGACCTTTGTATTAGGGTTCTAATTTAATTTTAAAAGAAATAATAATGGAAAGGAGGCCTTTGCCCAGCAGTGGGACAGTCTACAGGGTCTTTAAAAAAATGCCGTGTCCTGCCGGCCATAAAGAATAGCACAACCCCAACTCTTCCCGTGGGTGTGGTACGAGGTGACTAATGGTCTTAGTGGATACTATTCTACCTAGTACACGGCGATAGGCTCGCCACCTATCACGTTTGTCCACCAAATCTTACGGCGAAAACTGGGAACTAACTGAAGGTGGTTCCTCTGTCTATCCCCTCGGGGATTATGGACGAGAGAGATTAAAAAAGGACGAATAGGCAAACGGGTCAACTGATGATAAGTGGTCACCGTCGCCTAGAGACCGGACAAAACCAGGGGATATTGGTATTAAACGAAACAAAGTTATACGTATAGATAATTTAGGGTCCAGTCCATGCGGGAGCGAACAGCTGACTGAAAGACACTTTGTAATGCTGAATGTAAGCGGAGGAATGTTAGATAAGATGGAAGAAATATGTGAGATGTTGGACGAGAGGCGGCTAGAACTCTTTAGTCTCTGCCTACCCCTACGGGAAAGGGGCGTTAGTAATTTAAAGTCTAATAAATTAGCAAGAAATCCGCTCCGCAAATCTCATTGGTAGGCGTTGCCAAAACGCTACGTGTGTACTAGGGATGTTACGGAGGTGGTTTTACCGAAACTGGAGTCGAAACCGAAGGTTTTAAATTTGATTTATCGAAGTCTGAACCGGATTCGGAACAGGAGCCGGAGGCGGAGGTAGAAGAGATGTTAAAACCGTTTTTTAATTTTTATAGCTGAACTGGTCAATATTTTTTATGATGACGTTTGCGGCAATAATACATATTATTTTATGTAGTCCTACACTATGTTATAAATATTGATATTTGAATATGTTTGCTCACAAATCGGTATAACATCCGATTCAAAATTATGGGAGCCGAAGTCGGAGTCGGGGGTGTAAAATCAATCGGAAGTTCCGACCTTTCGGAGTCGGAGTCGAAGCTCCGTAACATCCCCAGTGTGTACTGCCCGAACTTACCATCAGGTATGGCGAGTCCTTAGCAAGAAAATGGTACGAAAAATCATGGAGAAGCCTTTGTTCAAATGTCATTCTTAGCGGAAATAACCCATGTCAGTGAAAACAAAATTCCTGGTTAAGGCATTCTTATTCTAGAGACATTTACATCAATTATCTATGCACATCATTGAATTAATATACCTATATCACTTGTGCCCATAAATTACATTCATGTTAGATACTTCAAATAGAACTTGAAAATTGATGCAAATTGGTGTTAATTTATTACCGTTCAGTATCCAGTTTGAACGGGTATTGTATGTATTCATAAATGTTAACTTCGTGGCCAAATTGGATACCAAATAGATGATTACTAAAAAGAAGACACTGATAAGCATAAAACTACAAAGAAAACGGGTGCATAAAAAGCATGCAAACTACATTACGAAGATCCAAACACCTAGTTATTTAGTTGTTAGATTTACTTCGTCGCCTCAGTCGCAGAATTCACACAGAAGATCCGCTCCATTCGACCGTAGCGGTAGGGCATGAAACAGCCTTATAAAAATATTTCTGGCAATGTATTTCGAATATGGAAAGTACAAAATATTATACCTACAACTCGATCGCGCCACACGCGTGTATTTCGCGACCGAGTTCCTTTGACTTGCCCTGAGATCGCCTGTACGCAGAACCCGTGTTCGTGAGCAGATTTCGCGCGTTTGTATTGAGCGGACCTTCTGTGTGTCTGTGCCTCAGTGCTCAAAAGTGTTTCAACAAAAAACCTATAAATGCCAAAATTTTGGTAATTGGTTTTGGCATCCACAGAATTTTTGTTGAAAAAAATGTTTGATACACGATCGATAGTTACCTCCAATAGATACCCTGATTTCAGAACTAAATTTTAACTAATTTTTACCTTGAGCAATAAAATCACAACACATCTTCGGAATTAAGAGAAACCAGGTGGAACGGAAGGACTGCAACCCTGATTGGATTCACCAAATACACATCCGATACTCGAATGGCTTTGCCTCGCCGTTTTATTGCTCGGGCATCTTAAGGACCCGTAAGGTTGAATTCCCTGAACGAAATCTATAAGACTTGAATTTCTGTAGGACGTATACTGAAGGTGGTAAGTACTACTAACTATTTCTGCCGCAAAGCAGCAATACTTGCTGTGTTTCGGTCTGAAGGGTAGAGAGCCAACGTAATTACCGGCAAATCCACAAGATAGATAGATAGATTAATACTTTATTGCTCACAAGAAATTTACATAGGAAAGGAAACAGAATAAGTGTGTAAAGGCGGCCTTATCGAGATTAGCAGGGCATCAAAAACCCTCTAATAAAATTATAGTGACAACTTACAGCTGGCCCGTCTGCTTATCTACTCTCCTTATACAACAAAAGAAAATTTCATGTTCAAAAAAATTTGTCCCTGATTAGACTATGGGAGATAACTAACATACGTGTATTCAACATTTAAGCACTGGAGTGAGGATCTGTAAAGACGGTACTTTACCCGGACTTCGCCACCAGCGGCTTTGTACTGGACATAATCGAGCCCATTGGAGCCATAGCCGATGTGGTACTCCTGGACGAACTCCTGGCTGTGCGCGCGGCCCTGCGTCGCCACACGTGTTATGTTCTTGACTGAGCCCAGATCGAGGATCAGCTGCTGGTCGAAGTCGCTCTCGGAAGCCGTCCACGCGTTCAGACCTTTTAGGAGTGCTCGGGTTGTAGTATTGTCTAATTGCGAGCTTGTTGACAGAATCAGGATGAGTGCCCACTTTTTTTTAAACGGGAAATACCCGCTTCCACCCCTCTCGCACTGTTACTCCTGTGAACCAGGATCGACAGATTCACCGAGTGATCACTAGTGGCACATTTTCATCTGAGCCCGTTCGTGCTTTAGAGAGCACGTTTTTGTCGGTCCCGGATACTGTTAGCCTTCAAACCAGACAATAAGAAGGAATATCTCTATCAAATGCCATGGTTACAATTATGATTTCATATCATGGTTGGAAATTAGTATTCTAAATGGTGATGTCACCAGTGTTCTCTTTATGTTTCTACATACAAAGGTTTGTGAGATTTTAGCAATTTCTGTGTTAGTTTCAGTAATGGTTTGGTTTGTTAGTAAGTAATGTAAAGTTAAAAACATTTATCTATGAAAACTATGTATTTGAATGAATTTAACACTAACTTAAACCTTTGCCCTTTTGCCTTTGCCATATTGTGTGTAACATTTCATGATCAAATGAACAAAACTTGAACTATAACACTATTCATGTACTGAAAATTACAAACGCCTTCACCCTCTACCTTTCCAAAACAAACATTTACAACATATATTTAGAAATTTTTAATTTCCTTCTTCATAAAATCATCCCTAAACTTTTGATCTGAATCAAACAGAGGTTTCGCCTCTTTCACTAACTCATCAAATGTCATAAATACATATGGAACTCCAGCATATTCACTTCTATCCACTTGTAAGGACACAGCCACCGCGTGTTTGTCATCTAAAAGTGTTTCTTCGAACAACCAATTCTTCTTCAAGATATTCTTCTCAGTTAAAGTCGTATCTGTAATTATTTCCCCAACTTTCAACTTCAAAGTTTTGACCGAAAAACTTATTTCATTGAGAGGAATTGTTATTCCAACACCTATATTCTTCACGTAGCTTTCTTTCAGACACCACATGCGATAGAAGCATGCAATCTGCTCCATTTCAGTTGAAAAGCTACGTATGGTCTCCCATTCTTGGGTGGAAAACTGCCTCTTCATCAAACGAAAGAACTCTGGAATATTCTTATTGGCAGGAGGCTCAATCTTCATCACATCAATGCCTATATTCTTCTTTGTGTTGCCAGCTAGCACGACATAATCTCCCTGATGGGAAATGTTGAAATTCACTGGCATATCTCCAACTCCAAGTAAATATGGTTTACCACGGTCATCTCTACCAAGTTTGATTTCTTCGTAAGGTATTGCAGTAGAGGTATGAACAAACTTTCTCAACATCAGGCGTCCAATTAGAGACGATTTGGCATCATTTTGAAAGACATATCTTGAGATTCTCTGCTTTTCTTCTGGTTGTATAAAACTAGAGGCAGCTAGTATTTCATCCTTACTCGGTTTCCAAGTGTTGGAGTTAAATGCCCATCTAACATTTGATGTATTTGCCATTTTCGTTTGGATATGTCTTGAAACAGGTTTCGTTACCAAAAACTGTGAGGTCCAAAGGGTCTTATTGTGGACCTGCAGAGGAATTAATCCTATTATTTTGTATTTCTTCTCTCTTCTGGTTTTCGTTTGTATATTTTCAGCAGATAATTACTTAACATTCTGAATACAATCTAGCATCAAACAAGCAAAATAAAACAAAAATTATTGGTTCAATTAAATCTCAAGAAATCAAATCAAAAATATTTCTATAACATGCTAAAAACTAAAACAAATTTTAAAAGCTCAGCAGACTACACTTTTGACTTATAATTTAAATGTATGCATGTACCGTCAACCACAAGCTATAGTATACCATCTGTCGAAAACCTTCGATTAAATCAACCTGCGCAATATGATACATTTCAGATTCTAAATTTTTTTGGGTAGGTTGTGGCCTGGTTGACCTGTGGTCGACTGTACCTATATCATTTTAACATGAAGTCATACAAAATATTCAAAAACCCCATTGGATTCCCTGGAATTTGTTTTAAATTAATGTTATATAATTAACAGTTCATTGTATATACAGTCCATTAATTAAAGATATGATGTGCCTATTAGTGTTGGTATTTTAAAAACGCTGATAAAAATCCAGGGACAAATGGAAAATGTGTACAAGCAAACAAAACGGAAATACTTTTACCACAACGTATCTACATTTAAGTACAAAACCGAGCAAGCTTATTGACAAATCAATGTAACAAAAGTATGTCAAAATGCTGTAGGCACTATGTTGCACTGAGTCTTGCAAAATATCTATTCATTACTACAATAAAATTAAATCTAATAACCAACCAAGATTCAAAGAGAAATTATTACAAAGACATAAACACAGCCAGACAGACAGTCCTCATGTTTATGGCTCACATTAAAGTATGGTTTTAAAAAGAGGACTGTCTTCAGTAACACGTACACTTTCGAATTGCAAAATAAAAAGTGCCTAGAAGCTGTACACGGATATTAGGTAGCAGATCTTATTGTGAATTGTTTACATAGCCCGAGCAAGTGGAAAGTAAGTTGTAAATTAAAATCTTTTCAAAACGTACTTATCCGTAGGGAAACTTCAGCAAATCATAAATAAATAAAATACAGCCTTTATTCACTGACTAATTAGATAACATCAACAGCATAAGTTTAACTAAGTCTTGGACGCATGGCCTGAATGCGATGTGTTTGCAGATGGATGGACGAAGATTATGTCAGTATGTCAAAGGTTCTGCGAGCGAGAGGTATGAATGTTCTAGTATATTTTTATAACTTCATACATAATGTTAATTTTTGATTAATTACTTTAATAGGTATTTGCCGTTGTAATTAATAATAATAATAAATAAATAAATAAAATAAACTATTTTTAGTTCCGATCAGGTTGTCGAATTGACATAGGCCTCCTATGGTAAATCACTGAGCAATAATAAGGAGATTAACTTTTGAGGAAAGATAGATAGATAGATAGATAGAAACACTTTATTGTACACAAAAACAGGAAAAGAAAGAATGGTTATAGTTTGAAGTTATAAGAGAGCTAGTATAATTACAGGCAGGAGGCATTATCCCCAAGGTTAGTAGTGTTTCAAAAATTCTCTAATAACATTATAGTGTGGTGAAATGTCTATGGGTGACAGTGACCACTTACCATCTCCCCCTTTACAACCTCCTTAACATTTTTTCCCTGTTTGCTCCCCTTATAATAAAGCTCGAATCTAGCAATAGTTGATACGGTTCACTTGTTATGCTCACACATAAGTTTGTAACTATGTGAGCTAATAAGATAGAACTAATGGAATTGAACATTTACGAGTCAAGTGATGCGAGAATCACCCTCCCAATACACACAAAATAGACGCTTAAGACTTAAGACGTCAAGTTGCGGAAATCAGCCCGTTATTACATTACATATTACACCCTCCCAATGAACGACTATAACTCCATTATGTGTTAACTTACAACTTCTGACTCCACACTTGCTCAGGGCCATGTAACAGTGTTTTAGGTCGTATGGTGCATTAAGCAGACTCCACGGGCGGAAGTGTCAATATCGATGTACATTGCTGGCTATCGTGTTTTGTATTGGCATCGCTGATGTTTTAACTTCATAATGAGCAATGGATATTCACCCACTGCGGATGTCTGCTTCACGCAGCAGAGGGCCTTATGTATATTACCAGACTTACCATACAACTTAGCATTCTCCGGCCCTCGTTCTCTCAGACTAGACGTGGCGGTTAGTTTGGCGTTTGCTACGAGAGGCTCGTTACATTCGTAATCGTAGTAATATTTCACAGACTCTGAAACATGCACAAGTCATTTATTGATCAAACAATAAAAGCGGTTTATTGATTTATTTGCACTGGAAACTGATGGCATTAGGTTGTATACTGCAGGAATGTGTTTATTCATTATAGTATCGAATGGACAATAGTACATTTACATACTGAATGGTAACCGAGTAGGAACAAACATTTTGGAAATATTCGAATTTCACAAGCGATAAAATCTACATTTTAAATATAAAGAAGGTTCAAAGAAGTTATTTGGTTGTATAGTTATTGTTATAAAGATAATTATAGGAAATAAGGAGGAAATCAGAGTAAAGTTCGTTGGGACTCACCTGCGTCGGCTTTTATAATGCTGTAGCAAAGCAATGCAAACAAATAATACATGAAATCACTCATCATAATTTCATACTTGGTTTAGATGCGAAAATATTATATATCAGTCAGAAAATTAATAATATTGTTTGATCATTACGAAAGCGTTGTCACACAGCACACTCATCAAGCCGGACAACACCCAAGTGAGTTTCCTTTGCCAACAGAAACGTCAACAATTCAAAAGAAAATCACGCTATTGGCTAAAATCCACAATGTGACAATATTTCCCCCAATGAGTATTGATTGCGGCAAAGATTTTGTCCAATAAAATTTAATTAAAACCGGCCAAGTGTGAGTCGGGAATCGCGTCATAGGGTTCCGTTCATTAGTCTCGGATTACATGGATCCGGTTCCAGCACCGATTCGGCTCGCTGCATCCAATCACATGCTTTCCGCCGTCCCCCACTTGATGTCAGCGCTTTGTGATTGGATGCACCGTACCGAACCGGGACTTGAACCGGTGTGAGTAGCTACCTACCGGACCTGTGTGTGATCTAAGCCTAGAGCCTCTGTAGCACTCTGTAGTGCGGTACTGAAAAGGAATGGCATGACAGACAGACGGACGTCAACGTCGGCCGGTTGAATTTATGAGAGCGTTTACGGCATCTTACTCATCCCCGACACGAAACCTTAAATAATGACAATGAAAACAATCCTATAAATTCGGTTCAGAAACTTTCTGTAAACATATGGCACCGATTCGCTTAACGAAATGTTACCCTCACTCTTACACGATTTTGAATATGAGTGAGCGTGTGACAATTATATCTAGTTTTAACTTTAGGTTTAGCAGTTCACAGGAGTCGATAACAATAGGACATAAAACGCAAATCGTTGCGTAGATGGAGCCACGAGCACACTTCGCAAACAGAAAAGCAGTGATAAACGAAACGTCATTTTTTAACATATCACATGTTTCTTTGTGAATCTGAAATGTATCATATTGCGCAGACATAAGGTTAAGATTTAATCGAAGGTTTTTGACAGATTACTATAGCTTGTGGTCGACTGTCACGTTGTATTTTTAAAGGTTTTTTTAACTGTGCTAGTGGCGCCTCTAGTGGTAAAACATTACAAAATTATCTCCTATTTCAAGCAGCACGAATTTCAGAACGGGAACGTGATAATGTTTCTGCATGGATAAAGTAACACAAAATGTTGGGAAAATATTTATCTACATAATTATTTTTATAGAAATTAAATTATCAGAAAAATTAAATAAAGGCTATAGTTTTTATTTGTTGCAGCAATTAATATTTATTTCCTATTCCTAATTTCTATAGGTTTCATTTATTCACAAAAAATTACCCGATCTGGGAAATTTCAACCAGGATTACGGGAACTTTTGAGATTGACGACCGGCGACACTGACGAAAATTGTGAAATTGATTTTTATTTTGGTGATTTCGGAAGAATTTAGACTATTTTTTAACAAACTGAATAATATATAACACGTGTGATAAATAGCTTTGCTATAAGTGGATTTAAACTTATGTTCAGCACTGTTCTACCTAAATTACCCCACCCCATCGTTCCCTCCCGTTATCCATAATTCTATCATACCTACCTACTTTGCCACGTTTTGTCGGTGTATTTTGCGTTGTTATTAAAAATGTTTCAACTCGTGTAATCCAACTGAGCTTTTAAAGGTAAGACATCCAATTGAATTAGTACCTAATATTTCCTATTGGAATTGAACTGGTAGCACCCATGATGTTGTGATGACATCAGACATATTTGAGTAGGTAGGTATGCCTGTGGATATTCTAGCTAGGCATAGGCCTGCATTATGCTATATTAACCTGTCATAGATGACTCATATCACTGCACTTGATTGATATATTTTTTACGTCATTTTTTTTATTTATGCATCAATTAGTTACTAGAATCGTCTGTTTTATCATGCACAGAAGCAGCCATGTCGAGCATGTCGGACAGGAAAGCGGAGCTGGAGCGCAAGAAGGCGAAGCTGCAGGCTCTGCGCGAGGAGAAGGACCGTCGCCGCCGCGAGAAGGAGCAGAAAGATGCCGACGAGGCCCTGGTAAGCAACTCAGATGCACCATTTATCTACATTTCTGTTATTGAGGGCTGTAGTCCACTACAAGAAGAGAATTCTTCTAAATCCTATTCCTCATTGATGAGGATTGTGATCATTCTAAGGAAGTAATCACATAGAATGACTCTTTCTTAGCAGATTTAATGTTAATGGGGTGGGTTGCCTGGTTTTCTGTCTCACGATGTTTTCCTTTACCGTCAGAGCAGTCAGTAAAAGTACGTAAGTATTTAAAAAATAAATGAAAACTCGGTACATGACTTTGCAAGGTTTCGAACCTGAACCTCCCGCGTGGGAGTCCGACGTCCTAGACACGACGCCACCGACGTACAAGAAGAATAACTGCCGTAATATGTACCTTAATTGTTACCGAAGAAAGTAGCTGCGCTGTCACACTTCAAAATAACACTGCACTTATATTAGGTTTATATTCAAAAGATCCTCAAGGGTTGCTGCTGGGGTTATTCCCGGCCCCGGTGGCGGTATATAATAATAATAATATCATAAGATTATTATTATATATTTATAGACACGCAGCATATACACTGATGCGTCTATGTCTTAGTGTTGGAAAGTTGTGAGTTCTAAGTTTCAGTTTATAGATTTCACAGTTCACAGTTATTATACAGTCAGTCATTGTTATTTATTTAAATTAG
This sequence comes from Hofmannophila pseudospretella, assembly GCA_947369225.1. Lineage (NCBI taxonomy): Eukaryota > Metazoa > Arthropoda > Insecta > Lepidoptera > Oecophoridae > Hofmannophila > Hofmannophila pseudospretella. The sequence goes on along the minus strand of OX376318.1, from coordinate 14,384,589 downwards.
TTATTTGCACTAAATCATTGTTATAAAATAAAAATTAGGGTCTTTTATCACTGCTTTTTTAACCAGTTCTCTAGGTATCTAGTCTATTTTTAAAGTGTTTACTGAAGGGGCAAACACAACATCATCGGAGAGCTGATTCCATGCTTGGACTTACTCTATTAGTTAAAAAGTCATGTGCGACATTGGTAGTGGTTTTTATAGATGGTTTTATTTTTAATTTTTCTCAGCAAAGAGCTACCACAGCTTCGAGCCTGGATAACCGACGCGACCTGGACGAGATGTTGTCGTCCCTGGGCGTGGCGCCGGTCAAGGACGTGCTGTCCTCGCTGTCCTCGATGACGTCATTGACCCCGCCGCAGACCGCGTCGCCGGACGCCAGTCTGCCGCACACTGACAGATCCAGCCTGCCTTCACATGGGTTAGTGAAATAAACCATGCATTGACATATCCAGCTCCAGAGTAGCTATTTTATCTGTGCTGCCGCCACTGACACTCGACACTTCAGTTTGTTCATGACCATGACGGATGCTTCTCTGTCGAAATGTCGAACAAAGGTCTGAACTGCTGTCTAGTTTTTCAAAATAAATACCGATGTGAATAAATACTGTTTTTTCAGTTTAAAAAACAATAGCTATTACCGTTCTCACAATAATGAAATGATATCATGAGTGCTATTGGGTTGTTTGTTATAGTGTTGCTTCACTCATAATACTTGGTAGAGCAGAACTCTAGAGAGCTTTTCTCATATACGAGGGGCAAATTAAGGTAAATTTCCTTCCCCGCAGAGATTTCTTCAACATGGGGAATAAAAAGAAATCACATGGAGCCAAGTCAGGACTGTAGGGGGAGATGTGGTAGCAATTGCACGCCCGAGTCGGTTAAAAAGTCCGTGGTTCTGGCGGCCGTGTGAGCGGGAGCGTTGTCTTGGCGAAAAATTATACTACGCGTTTCGCTCCTCGCACGATAGTCACTCAGCTCCTGGAAGGCTTGCGGCAGACAAACCTCGCTATACCATTGGCTATTAACTGTTCTTCGATCTTCTAGTGGAATTACGGCAACAGGCCCACTACGACGGAAAGAAACGGCAACCATTTTTTTATTAACGCTTCGACCGGTAACAACCTTAGTGGGTAAATCGTCTTATTAAAAGACCCATTCTGTCGATTGCTGTTTCGTACGCGGGTCGTAGCTGTATATCCAATCCAACCTTTCTGCAACCTCCCCAGAGGCCCGAAGAAGCAGCCAGCGCTTCTGCAAGTGGTGTCCGTGCAGTCTACAGACATCCCCCCGAAGGAGAACGTGACGTACGCCAAGCAGACGCAAACTACGACTTCCGGGGGCGTCAACGAGATCAGAGATGGTAAGTTGGGGCTAACTGGTGACTTGAGATTTGATATAGGGGCGGATCCAGATTTTTTTTGGGGGAAACAACATTCAGAAACAAATTGGGGTAAACAACTTTTAAAAAAACGGGCTGTGTAGAAGTCGGGGCTACTACTGTTGGTTTTATTATATCATGAATTTGAATTTCGTCCTTGGTGCTCACCATCTTGGTCAACCTGAGCCGGTGTCATTTTTCTGGACTTCTTTCTTTCTTAAACGATGAAGACGTATTCTTTCCGCTCCCGAAAGTGGTTTTGGTCGGTCGCAAACTGGATTTAATCTTTTAATTTTAGTCTTATTTTCTTTCGGCCTTGCCATTTTCAATTGCAAACAAAGAAATTTATTAATATCGTAAACTGTATTTTTTTAACGTTAAACCGTAGCGTATATTAGTATACTCTATTCATTAAAATACAGTTTCTTTGGTCCAAATCCGTCGAGTAGTGTCGACGCTAGCTAGCTAGACCGATCTTTACGATTGTATAACCATTACTTTTCTAATTGTTAAACTTTCGTTACACGAAGCTCTCGAAAGTACATATTTTTCGTTAGACAATTTTTCTTGGATGACCCCCCTTAACCTAACGTAAGACATTCATTCGAATTCATGTTAAAACGAACGGTAACACTGATGCCCCATCGATTAATAGTACTAAAGAAAGGTCAGGGGCAAATCGAACCTCGCGTCCTTTAGCTTTCTTATGGGTTTTGAAGGGGCCATGGCCCTCCTAGCCCGCCTGGATCCGCCACTGATATAGACTGGAGTTAAAGGCAGCTATGGTCCGTCGTGAATGCACGACCAGAGAGGCTATATGGGATGTTACGCCTTCAGTACACTGCAGCGACTTTGAAACTGAAGCGGACCGAACCCATAGATTTTTTTATTTATTCACGAAAAATTAGAAAAAAGAAATTATTTATTGGCGAATGTTGCATTCTCGAAAGAAGCGCGTTTTAGGTGCATTTGTAGTGACGAAAATGCGCGTATACGCGATACAGACGCGTCTTTGAAGTACGTTTTTTGAAATTAAACAAATGAGATTGGTTGTGGATCGATGAAACAGCGCGTTTGTATATTTTTTATGTACAACTAACCCGCATTTGACCTCGATCTCGCCTGATGGTAAGCGACGATGAGGTCGACGATGGAGCACGCGGGTCCAGTAAATGCCTATTTACTCTGGCCTTGAAGATCCCAAGGTTGTAGGTTTCGGGAAATACAGACTCCGGCAGGCTGTTCCATTCCTTAGCCGTTCGCATAATGAACGAAGAAGCAAATCGCTTCGTACGAGCAGATGGGATATCAACTAGGAATTAGGTCGTGCAATTCCGATGCGCACTCTCCGAAATGTATCCTATAAAATACCGATAGACAGGCAACCTTGCGCCGATGTTCCAGACTTTGCAGTCTAGCTTCCACCAGCGATTCGTCACCTAGGTCCCACTGCGTCACAAGGGCAGCCAGTTGGTACTTAGCTGAGCCGTATCGATACAAACGCGCAGAGACTCGATACAGACGTGCGTTACCTCCGCGTTTGTATCGGTACAAACGCGGTGTGCATAGGCTCTAAGAGTTTATATTATGTTATATACTTATATCTATACCTACTATAATAATACTAACTACTTGCGCATACCTACTGTTATACTTTTTCAACATAAAAGTCTCACAGCAATTCTTTAACTTTCTTTTTAAACATGATATTGGTTTGGCATTCTAAGCATGCAGTTTAAGGTTCCTGGAGTTTTAAATTCTGTACTATGGTCTTCTAGATTTCTATGGTTTCGTTCCACTGCCGTTTCAAAATCGCTGCAACGTGCTAAAGGCGTCATCTGTATCTGATTCTGACGCACGAGTTTGCCCACATCCTGAACTTTAATGTCCTATTACTTTTTTATATATTGGGGAAGGCAATGGCATACCAACCCCATTAAATCTGCCACGAGAGTCGTTCTATGATGATTAATTCCTTAGAATGATCACGACCCTCAGCAATGAGGAACACGACTTAGAAGAAGACTTTTATATACAAAAGAAACTTCCTTCATTATGTTTTTATTGAAGATTTTGGCCCCTTCAAACTAACTGAGTTGTAATTAAGTTGCAAAGAGTTTCTGAGTGATAAGAAACATGATTTCATTAATGTGTGAAATAATTGATTTCAGAGAGATCTCAACTACATTCTTGTAATTGTAAAATTCTAACTACTTACCTGATTATAATATACTTTAGACGATTTCTCAAATAATCCAACTGAAATCTTAAGTAGGTAATGAATAATGGGTTTTTTAATAGGGAACTTGCATGTTTTTTTTTGTTTTTAATCGAAAGATACTTGAAAAAGAGAAACTTTACTGAACACAAAAGATTTTTAATATGCTTATTTAAAGAGATATAGCTTTGTAAAAACCCATAATACAATTTTCGCGCCAAAACGCATTCATTTTCTCAAGTGACGTAATTGGATTTTATGTAAACAAACGTGAGCTGTGAACAGTCTTGAACTTGTCAAAAGATTTTTTCGCTTTAGAGGTTATTTTTATATTGGTTATTTACAAGAGTAATAAAACTATTTACAGTATTTGTGTAATCCTAAGAACAATAACTAGGGTGTAATCGTAATGATTCGTTGTTTTAATTACAAAAGTTGCCAATTGCAAAAAATATTTTCCTTAGAAGTTTATCAAAGTTTATGCAGATTTGGATACGTGTAAGCGTTACTGCCAGTTATTTCTATATACAGTTATGTATAATTATTATAATAGGTATATAATTTATGAAAATAATAATAGTTTATAATAATAATATATATTTATTCAGATCATTCCGCCTCACTTGTAAAAATATTCCCTAAATTTAGGGTAGAGAAATCCTATGACGTCACTCAATGCTGATAGGTGTTTGAAATTACGTTCCATTTCGCGCTACTAAAAAGCTAAATATCTCAATAAATACAAATATATAAATATTACTACTCACAATTTAATCTTTTTATGTACTATTCTATCGACTGCAACACATAGTTTTAAATTTTAAAATTCATGCAAGTTCCCTATTGAATTATTGAACATAATTTTTTAACATGGATCAAGTTTGATATTTGAGAAATTGTGATAGGATGAAATGCCACTTGTGTTAATAATTAATAATTTATTAATTCTTTTAACTGTGATGTCTGGGTGTTGGTTTTATAAGTAACCATTTCATTTGCAAATTGAAATAACCCTTACTTAAACGATTCATACCCTTTAATTTCACTCCATGTCTACTCCCAACTCTGTTATCTTTTCTCAAAACTTTTGTTTATAATCCTTCCATAAACTCCAAGTAAACATGTGAAGTTTATTTGCAAATGAACCTACCTTTTTAACCGAGGACATCTATCTTTAGTTACTACAGCAGTATTTACTTTTTGTTTTGGCCTGTGAAGTGTTACCTGAATTATTTCTTTTATTACCTACTTAATCTATAAAATTATAAGAGTTTTATAAATCTAAATATTTTCAGAAATGACTCTTTTATCAATGTAGACGAAGGGTCTCTTGTATGGAAATTGGATAGTCTTAATTATAGACGCATCACTATATAATTATCAAGTTTAATTACGATAATATTTTACAGATTCATTGTTTTATGAATGACACTAATAAACAAAAGAACCACACTGTCACTGTCTTACTTTTAATATTGTCTTTGTGCTGGACCTCTAAGGAGGCCTGCTATAGTCTAAACAAAATAAAGTCATTAAAGAGTATAATTACGAATTCGACTTTATAATTCTATACAGTATGTAAACTAACTGATGGAAGATAATTGAGCTAGCGAATTTATTAGTCGCGTGTAACCCAATGCACCATTCGTAATCTTATACTGCATTAATAAAAAATCTTATTTACTTACTTACTCCGCTGGCGCAGCGACCCGAAGTGGATCTTGGCCTCCGATACCAAAGAGCGCCATCGCTCTCTCTCCTGCGCAGTCTCGAGCCAGTCAGGCGCCCGGAGCTCCCGCAGATCCTTCTCCACTTTATCGCGCCAGCGGTATCTGGGACGTCCGACCGGACGTCGTCCGTTGTTTTAATAAAAAATCTGATTGCAATAAAATAATTATAAACTTTATTATTTGAACAGCCTGTGCATGTGCATGTGTTGACGTTAATGCATAAAGACATTACCTGTCACAAGTGTCACAACAACAACACGTAACAATAACACTTAGGTTAGATTAAATACGCCGAAGTTCTATGTGCCGACCACCTGTATTCACACACGTTTCAAGGCGACGACAGTTGTTACATTCACTACATACTCTCTCAGGTTAAAATATGTTCCATCAGTTAGTTTACATACTGTATTAGAATATATCTTTCATCAACGTATACGAAGGGTCTGTTCTATGGAATCTATGTCTATGGAAATTGGTTAGTCTTAAGTCTAAACAAAATGAACTCATTAAAATAGTATAATTACGAATTCAGGCAACACAGAGAAGGTAATATTTCGTTTCTCAACTTGTATGTCGTCAAACCTTTCTTGTTTCACCCTTGTGTCCCTCAGGGAATACGTGTATGGAATAAATGCATCGATGACGTAGCGCAGATTGATCTATGTACTCATGTACCTTTAACTGTGATAGAAGAACCTACTTGTCGAAATACCGCTTCAACTAAATACATCTTTTGTAATTACATTATTTAAAACGTTATCAGAAATTGTGATAGTTTAAATGACGACATATGAAAATGCGTGTTTAGTTTATTAAATTGTAGGGGACAGTTTGGTGCAGCGCAACGTACAGATTGCAGCGTATGCTTGATCGCAGAACTCTGCGCAAATCAGAGTACAGTCCGTGAGCTGTATTAATAAGGATTTGGGTATCGGGTAAAATCAGCCTCTTGTCTTTCTACAGTCTTAAGAGTACATTCCGTAATAACCTGTGATCGGAGTAGGTAGAGCTCTTTCGGGTCAATGTCCTCAAAGGTTATATTAATATGGATATGATTTCGGGATCCCGTTTTAAGTTATCGAGCAAATGTTGTAAATTACTTTTATAAACCTCGCCCTTACTCGGCGGATTACGATTTTTTTAAAATTGTGGACTTACGAAAAAGTTAAAGCACTACCATAGGTACACTAGCGCCATGAAACTTAAAAAAAAATATATTTCGCCACCAATCTTAAATGTGTATCAAAACAAATATAACGTTAAAAATCTAAATAATATATTTATTCAATCCCGGAAATCCCGGGATTATTGGGCATACTTATCCAAATTATGACCGTATGTGGCAAGTACCAAAAACAGCCCTACCTACTCCGATCATAGGTTATAACAGAAGTCTCAAGACTTGAAGTTTTTTCTAAAAACTCACGCACTGTACGAACACAGTCCTTAGTACAATTTACCTGATCGGTTCTGTCAAGATAGGCCTTTCATTCATTCTCTAAACATCATTTATTCTCACAATTTTTTTTTATTGAAGACCCATATAAAAGGGACCTTATGTAAAAAGGGTTATTATAAAATAAATGACTACTTAAATGATAAAGAGGCTTGGTCCTAAATTCAGCTCCAGCTCTGCACATTGTGTATATGATTGTATTCATAATTATTGTAAGATATATTTATTTCAAAAGAAGTGCTGCTGAAAGTTTCTTGCGCCGCTTCTTTCCTTTCAGCTACAGCACCTTACGAAGCGGTGGTAGAGTAAAAAAATGACGTTGTAAAAAGGTACTATAAGGTACTTTTACAATAAAACATATTATGATTTTTGATCATCGTAAAAGCTTTTCCCGAACATAGATCATTTGATTAATCATCGATGCATTTACGTATCTCTCCACTCTGGTTAACTTGACATAACGAAAGTAAATGCTGCATTAGTGTGTTGTGTTTGTGCTACCATAAACAAGGCTGCTCTTCCAATGCATCACCGCTTGCAGGATACATGGAGGACTGGTGGCGGCCGCGGAAAGGTAACTACAATCATATTAACATTATTAATTTATAATCTTACTACCCACACTAGATTTACAAGTAGTAACTCTGCTCTAGACATACACTGGCTAGTTAGTTGACGGTATATCCGTGTACAGTGGCTAATACATCAGGCGTTTATTATGTCCCTTTAACATCACTCATACGAATGTCCTTCCTTCTTTTAAAGAAGTCGTAACAAAATCTTATTCCGACTGGGTTCCACAGAATATAGCTTGAGGTGTCTTTCACTGTACAGTGGCAGGCACATCAAGCTATGAAATGAAATGTTTAAGCTATGCCTTCTGTGTTTCTACTATTAAAATTAAAGTAAAGTTAAGTAGAATACACTTTATGGCACAAATAGAAAACAAACAAAAGATAGAAAAGGAAATAGTGCAGTACAATTAAACTGAAGCTAAAACTAAACTAAGGCTAAGAAAACTAAAGATAAAAAATTTGGGTTAAGTCCCCCACATCCGGCAGTGTACCCAAGAGACTGGCTGCGTTGCCCCGTTGGATAGCTAAGCTAATCCGCTGGGCCAAATAGGAGCCAGATCTTGGGTCTTTTGACGCGTCGACCAGGCGCTTTGCGAGGTCCAAAGTTTTAGTTTTAGCTTAAGTATTATATTATATTTTCTGTTTAATTTATAATTAAAATATGATTAATAATATTAAACTGATATTCATACACTTCCAAAAATACGACAAGGAAGCTTGAATTGCAAACATTATTGTTAGTAAACATGTTTTCGTAAAATATTCTGAAATTCCAATGCTGAAATCATAATGCAAAATATTCAAGTATTATCCATGAAAACGAATACTTTACAACGTACAGATAGAAATTATTATTATAGTAGTTGGAAACATTTCAAGCACAAGATCCGAGTTACTGTTTGTATAATCTAAGCTGTGGCCTTTCCACAAACATAATAAAGTTTGACAAGTTAAGAGAGACTTCTGAAAAAAGGGTCGCCGTACTTTTGATTGACTTATCTGCTATTTGATATTAAGTTTGTGGAAGTTTTAAAATATTAAAAAGCATGCTAAATATAATTCTAACACAATAATAACAAGATACTGGATTTGAGCAAGTTTTTGACAGCCTTTCAATATACAGGGTGTAACATTAAGAACGGTCAGTATGGGAAAGTCTGAAACTATAAGACATACGAAGATCTGTTCTTAGGAACCATGTCATCAATTTTAGTAACAAGAAACACTGTATTCATACATTTTTTTAAAAACCTGTACTCAGCCTGGGAATCGAACCCGGTTGTTTTGAAAAAAAATCCAACACTATTTCTATTTAGATATCAATTGTGTAGGTCTCAAGGAATAAATGTTAGTATGAAACGTGATGTGAAGCAGCCATAGAGACAATTTTAACGCAAATTCACCACCTGAAGATACAACATTCAATAGTAAGATCGTTACCTAAACGAGTTGAATGTTGTATTTTACAAAATGGTAGTCATTTCGAACACCTACTAAAATAAATTAAAAGATATGGAAACAATGCGTTTTATTAATTTTAAACATCACGTTTCATACTAACATGTATTCCTTAAGACCTACACAGTCGATATCCAAATAGAAATAGTGTTGGATTTTTTTTCAAAACAACCGGGTTCGATTCCCAGGCTGAGTACAGGTTTTTAAAAAAATGTATGAATACAGTGTTTCTTGTTACTAAAATTGATGACATGGTTCCTAAGAACAGATGTTCGTATGTCTTATAGTTTCAGACTTTCCCGTACTGACCGTTCTTAATGTTACACCCTGTATAAATAAAATAGATTTTCACAAGTTTTTTATTGTTATTATTGTCTTGTATGTGAAATAGATTTTACAATGTGTGGGTTTGAAATTCGTCGAGCATGTCACGTTGATGCACACTGGAACAAACGCATGGGTTCATACATTAACAGAACTAAAATAAATCTTAATCATTGTGAATATTCATTCACCATAAACGAAGGTGTAAAACGATACTGTTTTACCTTTGCTGATGTATTCCTGCAGATGTGGTAGTTTCTTGAAGCCAGGGAGATGCGTGGCAAACTGTTTTAAGAAAACTATCTTAAAAGTCCCTCTTCTCAAGGTTAGCACTGCACTAGTGACATTTTTGATATATCAGTTGTTTATAAGCGACGGTGACCACTCACCATCAGGTGAACGGCTTGCTTGCATGCCGAATCTTAATTAAAAATAAAGGAATTAAATTACCCAAAAAAAAGAAGAAGAAATGGAATATCTCTTCTAGACTCTTGGAAGAGAAGTGTTTGTTAATAGGGTATATACAGTCGGCCTCTAGCAAAAGTATACCATCTGTCAAAATTCTACAATTCAAATTTGAAGTCTATGCCGATGCATTAAAGTTCATTTCAGATTGCAGAAATTTGACAGACGGTATACATTAGCCAGAGGCCTACTGTACGCAAGGCATGTGAGTATACTGTTATGTGTTTAGTCGGAAGGGAACGGCACGTGGAGTTCTATTGCGACGTTCTTATGGCTTATCTGCTCGAATATGTCATCAAAGGGTTTCATATAAAAGTATTTTAATATTTTTTTGTATATAGGGGGCTATATTTATAAAAGTACACGTATTATTACTCTTTAGTAATTAATTATCTATAATTATCAATGTAAAAAAGCTGTTTGCAATTATGACTGACAAATTACTTTTATTTTTTGTCCCTGTCTAGCACACGCAACCGACTACTACGGTAAGTCATTATTGCTCCCGATGCTTTGTCTTGTCATATAACATTACCACTCTCTCTTTATGTCGGTAAAATAACTTGGTGTCGGTTGTACCCTGTACTATAATATCTCAAAGTTCTCATTGTAGGTCTTGTATATAGATAATTCTTTCTATCACGCTTCTAGAAATTTCCAACTAACACGGTGTTGGTGCGGCTGTGTCAGATCTCTTGATAAATAGCTGTTTCTCTTTCTAAATTGTCAATAGACTATTAGATACACCATACATTTTAGATATTATTTTTTTATCAAGAAATCTGGGAAATTTTCATCCAGGGCAGGGGTATTAACACAACGTCGTACGATGTTATTATCCATTAAAAAGGTGGCCTTCCAGAGTTCTCCACGTGGTGTCCGAAAAGTGCACCTATCAAGGCCGCAAAATAATAAAAAAAGATACAACTATAGATTATTATAATATGTGTATGATTATGGTGGTAGTATGGGGATTGCCATATCATTTCACGCTGACTTACCCTTCCGATTCGACTAACAAACACTGCACAGGTTTTAACACTCGGACACTGCTATAAAACTACAAAAAACACAATACATTATGTAAATGCGTTTTCTGATTGGCTGAAAAGAAAACCCTTTGCATTCTGTATTTAAAATACTGTAGTTTCCATAGCAAACGTCTGAATAAGTCATGCTGTAAAGTATACTTTTATAAAAGCACTGTTGATATGTTAATCTATGTATAGTTTGATTTTTTTATTTCATTTATAATAATCGAAAGATACTGACATTGTTTTTTTTCCCTCCCTTTTTCAAGACGAGTACAATCTAAACCCGGGTTTAGAGTGGGAGGACGAGTTCACAGGTAGGTCTCAATTCCGACCCTTAGACATCCACAAGTCTTAACTTGCCCTTGGTAGAAGCCTTTGCCACTTTCACTTAGCATGTTTTGTTTGTTACTTACCCTTTTTCTTCATATATATATATGTAACGCTATTTATATGGATATAGATGCTAACATCAACATTTAACTTAGCACTTAGATTTAATACATATTGTACAGGTTGGACTTTTTATGATTTTATTACACAGGTCTCTTGGTATGGTCGTCTGCAACGTTTTGAGATCTGTAAATCACAAAAAAGACAATTTATCATTATTCATTTCTTGTTTTGTACAAAATTGACGAATCAATTCTAAATATTGAAATCGTGGCAGAACAAAAGTAGTTACTGAATGTTTCAAAGCGTTGCAGGGGATTAAATCGGCAACCTTTACATTATAACTATACATTTCATGACTACCAATCATTACCTGCACACTTGTATAATCATCATAAAAGGGAGATCAGTTGAAGAATCCGCAGTATGGGGTGGATATGTATACCTCCCGGATGCTATGTGCTAAAATTTCTGGATCTAAGCAAAGTAACGCTGACGATATCTAGTAGCAATACAAGAAATTATAGAAAGTTAAATCAACCTGTATACTTTCATTTCTCATTTTGGTGACAAGCTCAATTCTAAATATATTATTTGTAAACGTATTTTATATAATAATTGCATGTGACAGATACATTGTGTGTATGCATGACAAGAAGTCATCATTTGTATTAGAAAGTATCTTATTTTTACAGTATGTATTTTATGAGATGTATCTCTCTAGTGGAGAGCTCGGGAAGTTTTGATTTTGCCTTATTTTGATTATCATCAATAGCTTCCTGTCACTTATGATTTCAACGCTTTTTAACGAAATATAATTTTGTTTCTGTAATGTGTGATATATATCTGATTGCACATGGTTTTGTTTAAAATTTACAAAGCATAAAGAACTATCTTATGTTCAACATAGATACTTGAAAAACATAAATGGAAGTACGGTTTCTTGCATTCCACTTTGGTTTTTATGTGCTTCGGTTACATAGCAATAGGTAATTTGATTTAGTAAGATCTAGACCTAATAAATGTTTTCAGTTTCTTGGTATACTATGTTTTCATATACACCTAAAATCCTAATGCGAAGTTACAAGGAGCTGAATTCATTCCCTATAAATCGGAGTATAGTTACAGTAATTCTGCAATTCCATCTAACGCTGCCCACTTCAGACGGTAGGAAAACAATCGTGGTATAAAACTGACATCTAAAGTGTCATCTGTGCATGTTTGGCCTTTAATTTCCTATACTATTTAATTGAATGAAAATACTTTATCCTTGTTTTACTGTGCCTAATTTTGTTGACAGATCGATTGATTTGAGTCTATTTGAGCAGTATAATGATACACGTTAACTTATTCAATATATTATCATGATAATTCCTCTTTATAAATAAAACATTATTACAGAATGACCTTAATATTAATACCATTATTCATAGATTAAGCATAACAGATAAATGGAATCCATCCACTAGTGGATCAGAGCATTATTAAATAGTTTTATAATATTCCATGTTTGTGGAAATGCTTATGCTTGTCTTAAATAGTGATGAATGTGTACATTTGTATGACTTTTTGGACACGCTTCGATCTTGAAATACTTTTTTCTCAATTATGGAATACTATGAAAAGGGTTACTTCGTAATCTCTTTTAGCGATTACTGTAGCTATTTTCTGATTTATATTTTCACATCGCACATTTATTGTAGGTTTTAAATTTTGATTTAGTACAGTCAGTGCAAATTAGTTAAATTCGTCTTACAAGTAGTGTTTACTTTAACAACGTAGTTATCACGCTTATTTTGTGCTAATATCTTCTAGAAGACTACGCAACAATGTGACCAGTGACATAGAAATTATGTAGTTGTTAGTTTTAAACGTTAATTCTGGTAAAAGTATTAATACGAGGAAAGGAAACTCCTTGTTAATCAGTTCTTCTATTTCTCTGGTCGCTATCATGATATCATCCATATACACGTAGACACAATGAGGAACTAGTGATGTAGTGTTTCGTTCATAGTATGTAAGCAGTTATTTTAATAGTTATTTTGTCATTTGTCACAATAATATGAATTTTAATATATCCAGTTGTCTAAAGAGTAGACTTATAGCCAGTACCGTCTTGGATGGGCATTTGTTGACAATCGTCTTTAGAATCTGCAAAACTGCTTACACATTATTGGACTTTATTCTTCATCTTCCAGTAGTATTTTCACATCTTACCTAGGAGACACTGGTACCCGTAGATAACAGTAGATACTTAAAACAAATCATTTACATTTCAAATACTAGTAACACGTACTCGATGGTTTCATGAAGTTAATAATTTTGTGCGTTAAATACATCGCACTTTTTATTTAATAAATAATATTTTGATTCTAAAAAAATATTATATATATATTATATAATAATGATAATTGAAAACTTCTTGAAACTCACGAAATAGTGCGGCCGACTTATAAACTAACAACTCAAGATAACGTCTCGAATTTTATTAAAATCTTAAATACCTGCGAATACATCACTCGTCGAACTACACTAACTCTTACCAAATAACTCGGCCGCAATCCGCACACCGCACACGTCCCCCAGCCGCGCCGCCCCCCGCGCGGGGTGCAAGGGCCATTCTTATTCACCGTCCAGTGCTTACATTCGACGGTGACGCCGCGCGGCAAGGCGACGAGGAGGAAGCGGCGTTCCACGGCAAGCTGCCGCCGGGCATCCTGCCGCACGGCCTGCCCACCGTCAAGGAGGTGCAGCCCGCCGTCACCGCCGCGCCCGTAGAGAAGAAGGAGGAGGAAAAGGAGAAGAAAGGTTCGTTAAAGAAACTTCTTCCGTAAAAACAATCCTTAAAAACTTGTTTACTGCTCAACGACACCTTTGATTCTGGTCACGTAAATAGCTAAAGGTGCATTCAGACCTCCTCTATTCTATGATCTGCAGCATAGATCGAGCCTCTCTATGATAGAAAGAAATTATCGCGTGTTCACGCGTATTCCATTGTCGATTATATTTCTACACTGTGACTGCCGTTCATATGGTTCAATTTGCTAGTTGATTCTTTATAGAATAAAACGAGCGCCAATGCTGTGCTTCTATTCTATCGCATAGAAAGCGTGTTCACACGTATCTATTACATAGATTCTATCAAATCCATCTATCTTTAGAGATTGCTTGAAACTTTGCGGGGCTGTACAGCGATTAGTTTGGTCATTACTATGTGTGTGCTCGACGCCGGCAGTCCGCGAGCTGAGCGCGGACGAGAAGCAGACCATCCTGCTGTCGGCGCCGTTCCAGAGCTTCATGTCGCGCGCCGGACGGGTCATCGAGCGCGCGCTCGCAGAGTCCGTCGACATCTACACAGACTACACCGGCGGCGGCGACGGCGAGAACGCTCAGTTAGTGCAGCTCTTTTTCTTTTTATTCATTCCTCTCCTCTGTCTACCCCTCTCATCCCTTTTAGCGTTCACCCCTCTCTGTTTACCTCTTTTTAATAAAGCTGATGAAGTCGAATCAAAACAAAATGTTTTTATTGTAAGTTATTACCTAATAGTACATTTTTACGTCATTTTTTTTTACTCTACCACCGCTTCGTAAGGTGCTTTAGATGAAAGGAAAGAAGCGGCGCAAGAATCTATCCGCATCAGCACATCTTGTGGAAGTCAGCACATCTTGTGGGTGTCATTTGCGGAAATGCATTATTTATTATTTTAATAACGAGTTTAAAGCCATGCCAAGTTAAGGCGGGGGCTATTTCATCTTCCATTGAAAACCATTAAAAGTTGAAATAAAGGAACATACGAGATATACAGTTGTGCTTTAGGATAATGGGGGAATAAAGGATACCCAACTGACCCTGGGAATCCATCAACTGGTAAATATGTTCTAATACTGCATGATCTTTGCAGATAAAAATATCAACTTTCTCTATCTACCTCTTCTTTCCAATACCCCAGTGCTGCTCGTAGATCCTTGCAATTAAAGATCCCTATTCAATTCAATGATGACTCTGACAGTCTTCGCTCTTACCTTTCGCTCATGGAACAGCAACAAACCTATTGTATTCCAACCAGGGACGACAAATCCGATGCCCGCCTGTCCCTGGTGCGCACGTTCTACGACGAGCGCTGGTCGCGCGGCCGTTGCGTCACGTGCTTGGACTGGTCGGCCGCGCACCCCGAGCTCCTACTGGCCTCGTACCACAACAGTGATGATGCTCCCCACGACCCCGACGGAGTTTGCCTCGTGTGGAATACAAAGTTCAAGAAAACCACGCCGGAAGACATCTTCCACTGTCAGTCGCCTGTTATGAGTGCTACGTTCGCCAGGTATGTCATTTGGATCTTCTGTTAATGTATTAAAGTAGTATTTTTTATTAGACGGACTAAACTGACGTATCCTGTGTTGCCAGTTTTTAATGAAATAAAAATAGTGTTGTGACCAAAGATCGAGTTCAATCACTGAACCAATAGTTCAATCAAAGTATAGCTTATTTTCTTCTGTAATGTTGTGATTTTTTTTGTAAATTAAAACGTTAAATCGTTGAGCCTCACTTTGTATGGGAGCGCAATCCATCTTCTTTCAATATATAATAAGGCGATAAGGCCGCCTTCTGCACGTTGTATTGTACCTCTCTTTATGTTGTAAGTTTTTTTTGTCCCGGGTGTGCAATAAAGTATATTTGTATTGTATTGTATAATTAAACGTTATCTTTTTGGCTCACTGTTTGGGTGAACCAAGGGAACTGATTCACAAGTGAACTGAACGCATCACTATTACATTAAACATGGCAACATTATTTTACAAAGTGACATTGGCACCTGTCAGTTTAGTCCGTCTAATAAAAAAATCTACTTTAGTGTATGCTGGTAAGTGTTCATTGTATTTTCTTGTGTTTTAACAGCAAATTAGCTATCTGTCTGTCTTATCTTGAAAGTAACTGACGCTCGTAAGACCGATGTTTTCTTAGGAGAGACCTTAAGAGAGTCGGTGGCACAGTGGCTAGGACACCGGACTCCCATGCGGGAGGTCCGGGTTCGAAACCGTGCAGTGCCATGTACCAATGAGTTTTTGTATTTTTCGAAGACTTACGTACATTTACCGATTACTCTAACGGTGAAGGAAAAACATCGTGAGGAAACCTGCACACTGAGATGACCAGTGTGTAAAATGGGGTAGGCACAAAGATCCTCAAGGGTCGTAGTGCCGCTGGGTTATTCCCGGCCCCCTATTATAAGATAAGATAAGGCCTGCACATATTGCCAAGGTCTCTTACGCGATATGTGCCTGTTTTGGGACGAAAAAATCAACCACTAATTGTTGTCCAACCTTCAGTGTCGACTTAAGTTTTGATGTTAATTTTAATACTAAACTTTACGGCACAATAACCACTACAAGTTCATAGAGTTGCTAATGGAGCCCATCTGTCTCTTGAGAGTTATCCACCCGCCAGGTTGATTCCAAAATTGTTTATTTCCAACATCTCCATTAGCCTGACAAAATATGTGGAAGTTTAAATACCCTTTGATACAAGTAGTCGCAAAGTCCATTCACAATTTACCCCCTTACCTCGATCTTAAGAGTAATTTAATCAAATGCTACTCTAATATGGAAAAGATCACTAAGTACAAAACGTGTAAGTCAAGAAAATGGCAAAAAGGCATCAATTTCTTTTTCTAATATTTCTAGAATTCTATGAAAAATCCAGAAAACTCCAGATAATTTCAAAAAAGAATTCTAGTAAACGCTTTTTTTGCCATTTTTTTCTACGAAAGAATGGTGATGTGATTGATGACATTTAACACGCAGATTCCACCCGAACCTGATCCTGGGCGGCACGTACTCGGGTCAGATCGTGCTGTGGGACAACCGCGTGCAGAAGCGCACGCCCGTGCAGCGCACGCCGCTGTCCTCGCTCGCGCACACGGTCAGTACAGATTCAGATCACTGTTAAATTATTATTATTTAACACAATTTTAGATTTATTTATACACATGAAGATTATTCAACGGCATCATTGAACCTTACAGTTTGTCTTCATGAAAGAATTTATTTCCAAGAACGCAAACATACAAACAATTAGGTACAGAAGATAAAAAATATCATAGTTTTAAACAAATGATGCAGGTATTCGAAAAATCACAGTGATCTGGGCTACTGTGATAATTTTTCAAAATAAAATATGTAGCTAAATCACACTGTTATATCCGCCCCCATAGTCTAAACTGCGATGGATCTATGTTACATTATCGTGAATTTTCAATCATGGGACGTAGCATGGGATCGCAAGCGATTTTGCTTACTGACCTCCAAATTTCATTTCTAAGATGGCACCCGATGATGATGTTAACTTCTTTAAAATACGGTTCAAATGATATGTTTCTATCAAGCGTGAAATCTCAGACTAACCCGTATTTGAGAGGCTTTAAGATTATTTTGAAATTGTTGAAGAAAGTAGCTGCGCCTTCTAATGAACGCTGGGTCTTAGCCTACACGAAAACCTATACCTATCAACGTAATCCCCTACAGCACCCAGTATACTGCCTGTCGGTGGTGGGCAGCCAGAACGCGCACAACCTGATCTCGGTGTCGACGGACGGACGCATGTGTTCCTGGTCGCTCGACATGCTGTCGCAGCCGCAGGAGACGCTCGACCTGCAGCACCGCCAGAGCAAGGTACGATGAAAGTTGAAAAAATTCGGTATGTATAGAAAAATTTAACTAAGCTATTTCCAAAACCATTTCGAGATTTTACATTTGCAATCATTATTTTTCTATATATAGCTTTTCAAGCTTTGCGATGACGTTTATTTTAGCGAAAAACTTAAAAAACCCTAGACCTTGACCTCGAAAGTAGGCTGTATAGGGTATTTTCGTTGCCTTTAAAATAAAAAATGCCTAACTGTCAATGTCAAAAACAAAACTTCACAATCAGTGTGACCATACTTATTAGATTTCTATTTTTGCAGTTGGTTGCAAACAATGATCTTCCAAGTTTAATTAATAGTTATTAGTTAGGTCAATTACTATGTTATTTCCTAAAAGATTTTTGGTATAATAAAGGTATAATAGTAATTAAAAAATTAGTAGAATTTGGTCCATGATTGCGTTAGATTCGAAAAAAATTACCTGGCGACACTGATTTGAAACTAACCTCTTTTGTTGAGGTTTGTATGCAGCAAAAGCTTTGACTCTATTTACCCTACTTTTGCTAAAAAGTTTGATAAATTAATATAAAAACGACTACTGCTCAGAAAACAAAAATATTGAAATTACTTAGTTGTTTATAATTTCTCAAAGATAATTTGACTAAAATCGTCCAACCTGTTCCAATTAATTGAACAAACGGCTGACAACGTATTCGATTTTATTTAAGTGTTTTGCCAATGTTTTACAGTGGTCCTTTCTGGTAAAAGTGGTGTATTTTACTTGAAAAACGTACGCATTACCTAATAAATGTGTGGAGCAGTGAAATAGAGTCAAATAAGACGTGGCGCGATCCGTACTTGGCTGCTTTTACATCCGCCATATGTTTGACCCCTTGCTTATTCCAAATTGAAAATAATCTTACCACAGTCACCTGTTGTCATCTATAACTAATTTTTTGGGCAGTTTTGATAATTTAAAAAAAAAATCTTTCAAGGCCGTGGCAGTCACCGCCATGGGATTCCCGCACGGGGACGTCAACAACTTCGTGCTCGGCAGCGAGGACGGGAACGTCTACACTGGTAACTATAGCTCCGTATGGTTTAGAGCAATCCTAGGGCATTTATTCTTGTTACAAATGCCAGGGTCAACCCCAGCGGCACTTCGACCCTCAGGGATCTTTTGTGCTCACCCCTTACTTCCTGTTCCTTAAAGATGCTTTGCATCAAGGACGCTGTACAGCTTACAGGAAGGAGCCTATAGTCCTCTGGTTTCTGGTAGGTTACCCTCAGAAGACTCATACGCTTCCCACCCAACAAGTCACATTCGCACAGCAAGTGTTCCATTGACTCAATGGTGTCACCACAGGCTCTACAGGTGGGATTGTCTGCCAGTCTCATCTCGTGTAGGAGGCTCTTAGTGCCAAAATGGCCTGTGAACGCCCCTACAATGAGACGGGTAAGACTCCTGCTATGCTCCTGCCCAGCCCGATTGCAATTGCAAATATATCCATGCATTGTTTATACTGTCTTACTTTAAAAAAATATATGGAGAGTAGACAAGCAGACGGACCACCTGATGGTAAGTGGTCACCGTCGCCCATAGACATCTCACCTCACTGTATTATTATTAGAGGGTTTTTGATGCGCTGCTAACGTTGAGGAAGGACTAAGATGGAATGCCTCATGTGCCGGAAATTACGCTGGCTCTCTTACCCTTCAAACCGATACACAGAAATGCAAGCATCTCTGCTTCACGGCAGAAATAGATAAGAGTGTGGTGTGGTGGTACCACCCCAGGCGATCTTCACATCAGGATCTACCACTAAAGTATTCTGAATAGGAAATAAATTGCATCGACTTGACTTTGTATGAAATTGAAAACGTTTATTTATCACTGTAATATAGAACACAATACAGAAGTATACAAAGATTAATACATGCAGCACAAAACATCCGGTGCGGTACAGTGCCAAAAAGGGTACACCAGCTCAGCATAATGCTGAGGCAAGCCACAGCGCTGATTTTCAGCTGGCCCCTCAGTGACTGCACGGACGAAGAAAGCAACAGTGTATGCGTGTTGTGTTGTGTGAATGTGTTTGTTTGTATGAATGAGGATATTAGTGTGTATGTGAGGTACTGAGTGTGTGTATTTACGTGGTATTATGTGTGTGAATGGTATGTTCCTCACGAACCGTTCCGTCCGTTGCCAGGTTGCCTGTACGGACAACGGGCCGGCGTAACTGAATGTGTGGAGGCGCACGCGGGCCCCGTGACGGGCGTGTCGTGCCACGCGGCGCCCGGAGCTGTAGACCTCTCGCACCTCTACCTCACGTGCTCCATGGACTGGAGCGTCAAGCTGTGGAGCCTCAAGGTAACTGTGGTATTACTTGTCAAGCAGTTCGGAGTCCGCAAGAGCGTCGGTGGTCCAGTGGCTAGGACGCCGGACTCCCACGCGGGAGGTCCGGGTTCGAAACCGTGCAATGCCATGTACCAATGAGTTTTCCGGATTTTTTCAAAGACTTACGTACATTAACCGACTGCTCTAACGGTGAAAGAAAAGTTTCCGAAGGCGTGTGAAATCCACCAATCAGCACTGGGCCCGCTCAGTGGATTATGTCCCGTACCCCCTTGTAATGTACCCAACAGTGGGGACATTAATAGGCTGATGATGTGTCTAGCAGTTAGACTGTGGAACTCCCTCCCGTCATGTATCAGGCAGGCCAAATCACTGCCAATATCTCTTTCGTCAACATTATGAGTTGCAGTGTGGATACACTGCTCAACCATGTGTTCTAATGCAGTTTCATTTTAGCATATGATGTGCGTTATTTATTTGTTTATTATATTTTTGATTATATATTAAGTATTATATTTCTGTATATATTATAGAATTTACGTAATATTATTACTGCTGCACTGCAGCTTGCAAAGGTTTGCATTTTTTTATTATTGTTATATATTTATTTGAGGGTAGTATTTATTTCATACGCCTTTTGCACCCGTATATTATGTATAATATAATTTTATTCCATCAACTGAAGGTTGCCTGTTTTTGTGCCCGGTGTGCAATAAAGTATATTTGATTAGACTTAAATAATATACTATTTCACTGGTTTTTACTGTATTTTATTAATTACAACCGGTCGTAATTAATACAATACTAATCATGAAGTACATGATTTTCACCAAGTTTCACCAAGTACCAACAACCGCAAGTATTAACCATTTAAAGTATATTTGTGTCTAATAAACGTATTACTTACTTACTAATAAAATAGTGGAACAATATATTACTGACCTCCCTCGTTTCCGTCCCCAGGAGAACAAGGCGTTGTACTCGTTCGAGGACAGCGGCGACTACGTGTCGGACGCGCGCTGGTCCCCCACGCACCCCGCGCTGTTCGCCGCCGCCGACGCGGCCGGCCGGCTCGACCTGTGGAACCTCAACCGGGACACGGAGGTACGTCACGATGAGGGCTGTACGAGAGGACAGCCGACGCTGACTACATGGGGATTTTTTTTCGGCAGTGTTGCTAGTTTTTCTAGGGGTTAAGGTTTCTCTATGCCCACTGCCTGTTTTGCGACAGATCAGGACAGGCGGACACGCCCTGGAAAGAAGTCTCGTCCTATGCGATCTGGCCCGTAGTGCTTTGCTTGGTTTATAAATTCTTATAATAGTATATTCCGAGATATCAAGAGATACGGAGTGCAGCCGTGCGCTCCGTATATCTTGATATCTCGGAATGGTGGTAACGACAGACGAGTTCAAACCGACTTCTTCTTGAATTTTAGAGCCAGGGTCTTGTTGGTTTTACTACACCACAGGCCGTGGGACCCTAGAATTACTGTGCACAATCAGCAGTGATCGGATTAGGTAGTGCAATTTTGCGGGATTCCATGACGAAATATTAACATATGCATGATATGCCTATCAAGTAACGATATTCCGGGATTACAAACTCGCTAAGAGAACTTAGCGAGTTTGTAATCAGAGTTTGTAATAAAACTTTCTAATAAGATTTTTACGAGGCGTATAAGAGCGAGGGATGAGTATGGCTGCCCCGGGGTGTTGGGAGGGCATGCACCTGTAAAAATGTGCTAGAACGCGACTCGTGCCTATATTTAGATCGGCCATAAAAATTTACGCTCTCTATATTAATTGTATCATTCTATCGCAGGTGCCGGTGGCGTCAGTGCAGGCGGAGGGCGGCGCGGCGTTCAACCGCGTGTCGTGGACGCCGGCGGGGACGCACGTGGTGGCCGGCGACGACGCGGGGCAGATCTGGGTCTACGAGCTGGCTGAGGTAACTTCACGCATGGCACAAGAAGACGGCTCATTCTTCACCTGACATATCATACGGCTAGATGACGTAACCAATCGCGTGATCGCAATGACACTCCTTCTTTCGCGCATTGTTTGGGAGGACAAACCCCGCTTTAAAAACTTCATCCCACTGCTGCACAAATCCCGCTTAAAGTAAGTATAGATGAACCTTTTAAGTCGGACGAAGTTCGCCGCACGCTCGGCCTCTGTTGTCACGCCCCGCGCCTCTAACGTCGCTCAACGCAAGAGAAGATGAATCTTGGCCACACCGCAAGCAATGAGTCATCAACTAAGGTGTATTGTTTTCCCCACAGCACGTGTGGCAGCCGCGGCACGACGAGTGGAGCAAGTTCGTGTACACGCTGCAAGAACTGCGGCACAACCAGGCGGACGAGGAGAGCGACCGGCTCGGCGCGCTATCGGCCACGCCCTCCGGCCCGCCCAGTCTCACCAGCCTCACCTCGCTCGCCTCCAACCCGCTGCGATAACCGGCCTGGGTTACAATCACACCGGCCGGTAACCAGTTCGGTGTTACAACCTGCACGGTGCGGTAACCAACCCGGTGTTACAACCACCCCGGTGCAATAACCAGCCACGTGCGGTAACTCGTCCGATGCTACAACCTGCATGGTACGGTACTAGCTACCGCACCGTGCAGGTTGTAGCACGGTGTTACAACCAGCCCGCTGAAAATGTCAGCCCACTGTAATAATCAGCCTTTTACAAAGCACCAGCCCGCTGCAATTATCCAGTCCTTTGTATAAAACCGGCCAAGTGTGCTAAACCAATCCGCTGCGGCAACCAGCCCGGTGCTACAACCTCGCTAAAAATATCAGTCCACTGCAATTATCAGCCTTTTACAATGGACCAGACCGCTGTAATAAAGCAGTCCTCATATCATATTCAGCCTTGAATAAAATCAGCTAATTGAACCAACCTGCTGCAATAACGAGTTGAATCATCAGCTCACTGGAAAGATGTGATAAGTAAGCCCTATAAATTAACCTACCAGTACTTTGTTCACGTGCAAAGTCGACATTTTTATAGAGTAGCAGGCATAAATATAATCTACAAGTAGTCACTATGAATGTTATTGAATGAAATTATGTACTTATTATCACTAGAGCTAGAAGTTGCCAGGGCAGAATTGTCATATTTGTAGTGCATTATCGATAAATGCATACTTATCGATAATTACAATGTTCCATATTGCAACAACGTGACTCTTATCTTATAACAGTTCAAGTCTTCAAGTGTCATTCGTGGATAAACCAATACCTCAGGCATCATGATCATATCTAGAACATCGTTATCTAGAAAAGTCGATAAAACAGCATTCAATCGCTAACACATTTTTGATCGTGTCCCGACAACTTCTAGCTCTAATTATCACCTTATGTCGCATTTATTTCGAGAATGAGGCTGAGATTTGTTGTTGAGAATACACTTGTGGAGTCAATCAGTGGCTTAGTAGTATCATCATAACAGAAGCCATTACTTATGCTATTATAAGTTAATAAGTGCTTTGGTCCTTTCTTGTGACCATTGTTGCAATCATACTAGGGTAATAAAAAAAAATTAAATTTATTTGTGTCGTATCTTTGTCCTCTTGGACAGGTTTTGGTCAGCCATCGATCATGGTCCAACAGAATACCAGCGCTGTAGGCATGTCTGCAGCAATAAGCTGAGTTGAGGCCCTTTTCACAACAACAGCAGACCATCAGACATGATTTCAATGTTTACCTTAGACTACATAATTATTTTATCATAATTATAACTGTTTCGGTCATTGCTGTGTGAAATAAACATATTACTTACTTACTTTTTTTTTTATAAACTTTCTCATAAACTTAAGAACTTTTTTTAAAATATAACTCAGTTTTCCGTCCGTTTTGTTTCCTATATTATGTGATACCTACAATGTCATCTGTAAATTTCTTAATTGGCCTTCTGTTTTTAATTTTAATATTGTATGTATGTGCTGTGAAATTTACTAGTTAAAAAATAAACACTAATCTAATCTAAACATAATATAATTATACATATATCAATGAAAAGTTTCTAGTTGTTGCCTCTGTATAGTTTTTTCTAATAATGTAGTTTTTATTGCTGATATAACTGAATGCCTCTACAAGTGTACTGTACACAAGGACTGAAAGAATATTTTGATATGAATGTTAGGCTAACATGATCATTCATCACTTCATGTATTGCACATAAAGCGAGCAGAGCTCTTTGACAGTTTTATTACATCGTCTCTCTACTGTAAAGAAATATTCAATGTTTTGTAGATATTATAGGAGGCCGGAGGGCGATTAACGCAGCGTTGTCTTTTTTGACATAATGAGAGAGATGAATTCGACATTCCTCTGCGGGAATCGGCTTACATGCTGGCAATCTAGATCTTTTGCATTCATAGTAGCTGTGGCGACGTACGACGCGCCACTACGTTTACCTACTCACATCGGTGTAGAACGCGCTATCGAAATTTTCCTGGGACTTCGTATATATACGAGTTCCAAAGATCCATAGTTGGACCAGGACATGGTTTACCGGGCACAACACTCCGCCTGGTGGAAGATCTTCCCTTTTCCCTTTCATACAACTGACGTTACGCAGTAGCATTCCATACTATGCAAAAAATGCAGCTACCTGTGTTATAATATAAATTATGACACTTCAATTAAATCTGCATAATAGTAAATCTTAGTAACTATAATGTTACTATTATTGTCAAGATGTAATTATTATAGCTAAGTTGATTATTATTGTTTTAGGTCACTAATATTATTATATTTATTAAAAAGACAGGCAGAGTATTATTTAATAAGAAAGTCGGAATTTCAATTCTCGTATGACTATCAGCAATTGAATTTCCAAGTATCAACATGTAACAAGCAGGTACTTCTATGTTAACGCTTATTGAAATAAACGGCTTGAAATTGTAACAGATTTTTATTTTAAATATCTTAATACATAAAAATATTTTTTTTGGTACTCGCCTTGTATGCTTTTGTTATAATTATACAATAATACTACATATTATAAACAAAAAATAAATGCATGAACGACGAATAATTGTAGAGGAAGCAAGTAGTAGTACGTATAAACAAAAATTCATCAACATAGCTTTAAACTAGTTGAATATGGGTACACTTGTGTCTCTGACGTACATTATATCCTGACCAGGGAAATAAAAGCCCTATCATGAGGATGCCACTGGTACTTTTATAATCTTTGTTATGGAGATTGCAATGAAAATAGTTTCGTTTCTGCAATATGGCTAAGGTTTTTATATTTCTGGTCAAGCTTTACACAATTTACATTAATTCGATGGCAGCATTCATTTGGAATGCATGCACCTGCTGATTTTTTTAGTTACATTTAAAAACACTCCCCAAGGTGGAGGCCACATTTGTGCACCAAAATGTAAATGATCCATAATTTCTATATTGTTGCTGTGACACTAATATGTATGACATAAATTCACTCTGGAGTAAAAGGTATAACGACCTTCCCCTGCGAGAGGTTGACTTCCTCCCAGCATGTGCAGAACAAGCTCTTGCGATCCATTACGTCGGTGTACAGCTTGCCATCTAAGTGGTCCAGCTCATGCTGAGCTACACGAGCCGCCCAGTCTTTGAATGTTCTGCTTGTTGGCTCTCCAGTAGCATCATAACCTAGGAACGAACACTCATATAGGCAGGATATAATAATTCACAAGATCCCATAAACCTGGCAATGGAAATTGGCAAAGGAAAATAGAGAGATATGTAGTACTATATAGTGTACCTATCACATCTTTAAAAAAATTTGTATCTATGTTGTGTGTGAAATTAATAATTTACTTACTATATGGAGATTGATCCAAAAAATAAGTGGCTATGTCAAGAAATGGTGCCAGAGTGAAGTCAACTTCAATTGTCAAAAGAGATATGGCCAAATATAAAGAATTATGAAGTTCTTACAACCTTTCCCCTTTTTTTACTGTCTCATGGACCCCTTAGTGATGTGTTCAATATACCATTTCCTATGCAAAGGATACAGTAGTCTGATTTCCGATTGCTGCAGTTTTTATACTGAAACTGAATGTCAGACCCAGGATAATTGGAATTTAGAAAATTATAACTACCAGTGATTTCGATTTCTTTATACCGAGCTACGTCAGCTGACAACCCTCGTACGCTTTCGCAGCCTTCAGCATGGATCACTTTCTGGTAATCTATTACTTTCATCTTCGGGTTCACAAATACCTGTAAAGGCGCAATAAACATGAGTAACTTCCTGAATGTAACATAATAATGTAAAATACGTAGTTATACTCACTCACAGTATATGGAACCACGGCCATACCCCTAAGCGCTATTATTTCTTTGGGAATCTGTTCAAGTGTGACATGCATGGCAAATATCCTCATATTCACTCCAATTTGAGGCGCAGACATACCAACGCTTCCGAACTTCTTGAGAACATACTCCAACTTCTGAATCACTGTTTGGATTTCCTTTGTTTGTATTTTATCGAGAGGAACTGGCTCTGAATTTTTACGTAACGTCGGGTCTCCTATTTGTACGACATGCTCGTAAGGAGGCCTCACATGCCCACGTCCTGGGGATAATCTCGCATACCAGTTCAATACCTTTCTTGTTACACCCATTTTGTCACACTTTTACATTATTTTCATAAAAGGAAAAGTTTTCCTAACTTTGCTTGACATCTTGGAGTGGAGACAGGAGAGGTTATTTGTTGTTTGACAGGAGAGGTTATGTTTATCACTTTTTTTTGTAATGGCAACTAATGTTTATATTTTCAGAGTGCGTTCTAAAACCTGTTGAAATTAATCACGTTGACAATTATACACGTTCAATTGCTTGTGTCAAATATAACCTTGATTAATTTTCAGCTGTTAACACGGTAAGCAACATGGACAGTTATCAACGTGATTATTTTTTTAACTGGTTATGTTACGCTCTCTTATCTGTACAACAAAGTCTTTTATACCGTGGCTTATTATATAGTGGCTTCGATTCCGAGGTGGCCACCAAATTTAAACTAATCTACCTCGATGATATAAATCTAAATGAAACTATCACGCTCTCTCATGTACTAGATTTTCTACGAGTGAGCGGGACATTTCATTTAGTGATCATCGCTTTTGCCGACCACGTCGTATTTCCTATCATAAGTTTGGTCATTTCATTCATTTGTTACCTGCCTCCAGGCCATAACCCATTTAAAAAAATCATTTGTTGTTTGTTGATCTGTCATCAGTTCATCACATCACGTTTTTTATTGATCTCGCAAGTTTTTATCTTTCCATCTTTACCAAATAATATAAAGTGGTCCATTTTGTGAACTAAAGTTCTCTTTGGTTAGTAATTTATAAAATACAAGCATTACTACTATTTAACGTGGCGTAGTTTTTACGTACAGCCTAAATTCTCTACAATACGGCACTGTTTGCCAATGCTGTTTGCGGTTCAAAAGTTCAATGTACGTAATTATGTAATTTGTTTTACTTTTTAGTATTCAGTTAAAAAATAGAAAATCTAACTTTATTAACTTCAGGAGTTACTATAATTCTACTTTTGTATATCTAAAATTTAATGGCCGACAAAATGGTCATAGAAACTATTTTTACAAATTATAACCTCCACTTTGCAGGTAGGCATCAGGAAACTTGTTTGTATACAGATTGCCTTTGATATTATTCTGTAATCTTATATGGTTTAAATCTGTAGTTACTTTTTTATTTAAAACTATTACTTTTCTAATATTTCATTATTTCTACCTTTCCAGATGTTTAAATTAGGAATAAACATAAGAAGCACACCTGTATCAATAAAACGCATGATGTCAACCCAAGAGCCAGATGTTTTATTCGAGACCTTGAATAATGCTGGCATTGTCACTCTAAACCGTCCCAAAGCCCTCAACTCACTCAACACCTCGATGGTTACAAAACTACTGCCAAAATTGCAGGAATGGGAGTCGAGTAAAACCCTGGTCATTGTAAAAGGAGCTGGGGACAAAGCCTTCTGTGCTGGAGGAGACGTTAAATCAGCGATAGACAAAATAGAAGGACCACGTTTCTTCTTTACAGAATACAATTGTAACTATCTTATTGGAAAATACAAGATTCCATACATTGCACTTATAAACGGCATTACTATGGGAGGAGGTTTAGGTCTGTCCGTGCATGGGAGGTACAGGGTAGCGACAGAGAAGACGATGATAGCTATGCCCGAGACGAAGATAGGATTATTTCCAGATGTTGGTGGTTCATATTTCCTACCGAGATTGCAGGTCAATCTGGGATTATACTTAGGTTTAACTGGTAAGTGGTGAGAACTATAAACTATCAATATACAAACAAGCTATGACCCAGCAGAGTAAAGAAGCTTGGACACACCCATAACACACACCTCCAAGGTCAGCGGTACAAACATGTCTATATTTGTTTCATACATTTTAGGAATGAGGTGACCACAACTCTAATAGATTTTAACATAAACATGCTAATTGATTGTATAATTTCCACCAACTTTGCTTCACCTGCCTGAAAACATTCTTGTTACTAGGTATGTTATTTTTAACATGACTTGTTATAGTTTTTTCAGCAGATCACTTTAAGCATTTTGAGATGATTTTCAAATTATCCAGGATGGGCCACCATGATATTCCAAAAAGAAATTCAATATGCATGATTATTCTCACTCCTTGATTTTTTATGGTTGATAATTGATACAAAGACACTATATGCACACAAGATAGATACATACTTTAACCATTGAAAAAATTGAAAAAAATAATATAAAAATATTCCTTTACAACATGAACTATAACCTCCACACTAGGCGTTGCCTGTGTCATGGAGATTACATTGAAACACACATTGACCACTTTACAATGTTATGTGGCAATCTAACATTCAAGAAATGTGCCACAGGTTGCTTGCATGACCTTGAGATTAAATTACAGTGTATTAAAAGAGCATAGTAATATTAGTAATTGCAACAATATTTTGATATTCCAGGTGACAGATTAAAAGGCAAAGATGTAGTAAAAGCCGGCATAGCAACCCACTTCGTCCCGAGCAAGCGGCTTTACGAACTGGAAACACTGCTATCCCGCTGTGAGAATGATGGGGAAGTCCGGTCACTTCTCAACAAATTCAATGAACAGCCTGAGGAGTTCTCATTGGGTGCTAATATCAAGCACATCAATTACTGTTTCGCTGCATCTACCATTGAAGAGATCATTGAAAGGCTGGAGAAGGTCAACAACAATTGGTCCGTTAAGACTCTTGAAGTAAGTGACCGTTCTACCCTGAATGCTTGAACTTAGTTGAAAGTTTTGCTATAGTGTTTTATGAAACATGCCAAGGTATAGTTTGCATAAACCACCGTTTCTGTTAGAAGTGGTATGCACACATTCAGACTGCCATCGGCAAAGTTGGTGGGCTTTGTTAAATGCCACTGCTTTGATAGATAATACCAGCACAAATGTGCCAATTCGAATGTGTGGAATTGTGTATAGCACCTTCTAATGATGATGATTATTTCACATATTTAATATTCATTTCTCGATGACTAAGTTCTAAAAGTGAATGAACTTATAATACATCATCTTAGGGGCGCATCAGCTGCCTGCTCATCAAATAATAATATTATAAATGTCTACAGTTTTAATTCTAAACTGATGAGTTGTTTGTCTACTACAGACGCTGCACCAAATGTGCCCGGGCTCCCTGAAGATCACGCTGCGCGCGCTGCAGCGCGGCGCGCAGATGGAGCTCGGCCAGTGTCTGCAGATGGAGTACCGCCTCGCCTGCCGCTGCACTGAGAACCACGACTTCCCCGAAGGTACAATCCTTTATAGAAATCTTTTAAAGATACCCAACCTCATAAGTTTTTCGGATTTTGTCGAAGACTTACGTACATTTGCCGACTGCTCTATCGGTGAACGAAAACATCGTGAGGACACCTGCATGTCTGAATGTTATAAAAAGTTTCCGAAGGTGTCTGAAATCCACCAATCAGCACTGGGTCTGCTCGGTGGATCAAAAGCTCGCGATTGTGAAGAATACTCCAGAAATGGGAGAAACAATTGTTTTAAAACATCCTAATAATAATGTGTCGTTTCTGTCACACAGGCGTGCGAGCGCTGCTGATAGACAAGGACAACAAGCCGCAGTGGAAGCCGCGCTCCCTCGCCGAGGCTGACGATGACTACGTCGAGAGTTTCTTCAAGAGGCTGTCCGCGGACAGGGAGCTCCAGTTCTTCGACGCCAAGCTCTAGGTCGTAAGTTATACTTAATTGTTCTAAGCAGGGTTACGCAGGGACCGACTTTGTAAACCGGGTTAAAAACCCTTAGGCCTAGACTACCATGCACCGGTTCCAGCGCCGGTTCGGTTTGCTTCAGCCAATCACAACGTTCTTACATTTGAAATCAGCGCCACGTGATTGGCTTGCAGCCAATCATTCAGCGTACCGAACCGGCGCATGTAATCCAGGCCTTGGGATTTTTGTAATAATTCTTCTAATATTGTACTAAGTTGTTTATATTCATGAGTGCTTTTGCGTTTTGTAAAACGTCAATTATAATGAACTAATCATGGCTAATGCTCGAGTTCAGACTGCGGCGTAAAGTTTCAAAGGTGGCTAACTCGATCGATCGATCCCAAGTCATTAAAAAAAAATATGTTTTCTTGCTACTACAAGGTTCTATTAGGTACCTACTCTAAAATCCTAATCAGATGAGGCCTAGATAATACTGATTGTATGTTTTTTGGGAATGCGATATACTCTTTTGAGGTGTAGCAATATAATATAAATCATTCACGCAAAATAGGCGCTTAAGACGTCGAGTTGCGGAAATCAGCCCGTTATTACATTACATATTAATCATAAACCAACTTGATTTTTTTAAAATATTTAGTTTTACGGCTCAGGGTTCCAATCCTTTTGAGCCAACCGTATTTGAAAATTAATAATGTTGCCAAATCGAGATGAATTGTGCAATATTATAGAAGATTTATTGTCAAAAAATATATTTTCGGTTCCTGGTTTTATATGAATTTACAAGAAGTGGCATTTAATCAGTCCAGTTTAAGAATAGAGACTATAAGTAAATATTTTAGATATTTGTATTTTAAGGGTGTATTTTTGACCCATTTCAATTATGAAAAGGAAACATTTAAGGCGGCATCGGCATCACTAGCGTTTTTATAATCTGTCCTATTTAAAATTAGTTCCATTTCATTCCGTAATATGGCATTTCTGCTGTCTTTAAGTAAGCGTGTACAGTCATTTTACATTGTATTAGGTAGGTAGAACAAATAATTACTGTCTACACTATTTTTCACATATTTATCTAAAAAAAACTGGCTTTAGTAATATGGAAGGGATACATTTCCTGATAATTTCTCTGTCGCACTCATTAATGTGCTCGAATAGATGAGAGTTAGTGTGACAGCGATAGTTCCGTCGCATACTGACCTAAAACATGTGTCTTGTATAATGAAATACGTGTCAAATCAATGTCGTAAGACAATAAAATATAAATCAAAGCATTTATTTTTCTTTTTAATAAATATAACTTGTGTTTATTGTAAACTATATTTTGTATGAGAGCGTGTAGCAAATGTATTAATTGTGATAACAATCTATGTTGAGACTGGCAAAGTTTATCGAGTAAAGTGCATTGTATATTTAATTAATTTTTTAATTTAATTATCTTATATTACCCGTATTATTATATTATTCCCATATTATATTATTCCGTAGGTCATTAATAATTATGGTTATTAATGACCTACGGAGCCGAAACGTGGACACTGACGGTGCGACTGGTTCACAAATTGAAAGTCGCTCAGCGTGCTATGGAAAGAGCTATGCTCGGAGTATCTCTGCTGGATCGAATCCGAAATGAGGAGATCCGGCATAGAACAAAAGTCATCGACATAGCTCATAAGATTAGCAAGCTGAAGTGGCAGTGGGCCGGTCACATCTGTCGCAGAACCGACAACCGCTGGGGTAGACGAGTTCTGGAGTGGAGACCGCGTTTGGGCAAACGTAGTGTGGGACGGGCGTCCCTGCTAGATGGAGCAACGATCTGCGCAAGGTGGCTGGCAGCGACTGGATGAGAAGAGCCGAAGATCGGGCTCAATGGCGCGCCCTAGGAGAGGTCTATGTCCAGCAGTGGACTTAGTAGGCTGCTGATGACCCCCCATAAGAGACATGGCGTAATGTGACGTTTTTAAACTTGGCTGTCTACGCGGCTGCAGTCGTTTTTACAACAGAAATTCAACTTTTCACATATCTCGCGGAAAAAATATTTTTGAGAGTTTTGATATTATTTTTGATAAATATTATTCATCTTCACCAGTTAATAATTTGGCGATTGTTTGTAAAAAATATATTTAATTGTTAAATCACATTATTATTTTTTTATTCAGAACCCACTATTGCTTGTTCTATTTTTTAATTTTTAATTTTTTCTATTTTAGCACCTAGTTTTCATTATCTTCATTATCTTGTCTACTCGCTACTTTAGTAAACACGAGGCAGTCTGTTATTTGCCTTACTATCGTTAATTCACTTTGTTAAATCTATAATATACGCTGTCGATTGCCCAATAAAATAAAAAAAAATAAAAAATCGGTTTGTGGAACATTGTTCATATTTACGACTAACGGGAATTATATACAGGGTCCTTAAAATTCTATTTATATGCTTATTATTTTAATCGAACTATTTATATTCTACCGCTCGCGCACTCCATATGAATCATAGAAATGTGCCGCCGCGACGGTTCGACCGCAGAATATAAATCCACCCTTAACCTGTCAAGTGTTTTCCGTACACACACCGTGTGTACACTATTTCCGTACTGCGCGAAGTGTACACTAATGTACGTCATTGGTCGTGTTTATTGTTTGACATTTGTTGACGTTTCGTTCATAGCATCGCCATTCGCTAGTATATTTTTTTTACTATTTTGTCCTATCAAACTCTCTAATCTAATCTCGAAATTCTAGTCTACCAGAACACTTCTGCCACTTAGAAGTCTTATTCCAATCGCGGGAAGGGTTAAAGGAAGTTGAATTCTCAGGACTCTTCATGCAACAGACGGAAACTCTGATAATTGCAGTATCATTAGCCAGCTGGTCGTAAATTCCATTACAAATTAACACGTAAGCTCGTCACAGCAGTTCACAGTGCAACGTGGTTATTTGCATTAACTGCAATTATAATAATTATAACCTTTGGCAGTCCTTCATTCCTTGAACAATTACGAGTACCCACTTATTTCGCCTGATCAATGGTTAATTGCAATTTATATAATTTTTTAAATTTCATAGTAGATTTTTACTCTTGTGAATATAAGTACATACCTATGTGAGATTGAGAATTATAATTTGGGCGCAGTACAACTGAATATAGAAAGTTTCAATAAAGCACAGAAAATACTGAATAGGACGACTTGACGATCTGAAACAAATAATTTGATTTATCTTTTTAATTTTTTTCAAACAATATTCTAGGTATTCTATTAATACTCACGTTCCTGGCAATCGGCAAAATATCAGTTTTTTCAAGTTATAATCGAAAGAGTAATTGGATGCATGTGCTTTAATAAATCAATAATATATAATAATAATCACATGCACCCAATTACTTACGTGGCGTCCCCACCCGATAGTAGTTCACACACCGCACCTACATACCGCCTACGCCGGCGCGGGCGGCGACCCGTTTCTGGCGCTTACACGCGCTATCGGCGTGTTCCAGGCCGCTTCTCCCATATCCCTCCCTCCCCAGCGACGTCCTAAGCCGAGGTCCGTACCCACCTGGGTGCCCT
Source organism: Hofmannophila pseudospretella (assembly GCA_947369225.1). Classification (NCBI taxonomy): domain Eukaryota; kingdom Metazoa; phylum Arthropoda; class Insecta; order Lepidoptera; family Oecophoridae; genus Hofmannophila; species Hofmannophila pseudospretella. Next base: position 14,350,727 of record OX376318.1, on the reverse strand, counting down.
TAGGCAGTCGCTTCTTATAGTAGTTTTTAAGTCCTCCTCCAGACTGGAGCGCACTAAGCGCTCGCCCCAAAAACCCCGGTGAAGCTGTAAAGGTCATTAGGACCAACAGCAATTGTCAGTAAGAAAAAAAAATATTATGTGGCGACCCACGACGCGCCACTACGATTAGTACCTACTCACATCGGTGTAGAACGCGCTATCGAAATTTTCCTGGGACTTCGCATAGATCCAAACATCCATAGTTGGACCAGGACATCTGGTCACCAGGCACAACACCCCGCCTGGTGGAAGATCTTCCCTTTTCCCTTTCATACAACTGACATTACGTCATTCCATGTCCTCACATAGCGCGTTCCTACAAACCCAAATTTTATAAAAGAAGCTCAAATAAGTACTTCCCGAGATTTTTTACACAACATTCTTAAACTTTTCTCTCTTCTCTTCTATTGAATGAATCCCTTCTTGTAGACCAACTTGTTAAGTTTTTGAACAATTTAATGTATACCAGTCTTACCGACACATACGAAGAATATGACAGCTTTATGATGCCGAGACACTGCATCTCCACTGGGAGCTGTGAAAAACAAATTAGAAGTTAATTCTAATTCTCTAGCAGAATGCAATTTTGGTCTAGCACCTCCGGAAACATTGATGCCCTGCCGACCCTGAGTGGGAAGAGGGGAGTGCCTTCTAAACACCGGAACACAATACCGCCGAGGCGGAGTTATTCGGCGACAGACTTCAGAAAGATGGTTGCCATTCGGACGAGGAGTCTGTTCCAACCAGTTCTACTGCTAGACCAATACTGTTGGAAAAAGCTCCAAACTTGGTATTCTACTGGAGTGGGGAGGTAAAAGGACCTCCAGTGAACTCCAGTCTGACCTCGGAAGGTAAACAGATCTTCTGAGCCTGAGTGAGTACGGAGCAAATTGGGTCCCATATTCATAAATCCTTAATTATAATTGATATTATGGACGGAACGAAGTTCAGATACTTTAATGGAGGGAAAGGTGTTCGGTTATTGCTCCATTTCCCTTACCCTCAGTTGCGTTAAACGTCCTTAAAGTTAAGTCTTTATTTCAACACATTCTATCCCTTTCTACGCCATCCCTTTCAACTCTAGATAGAGATGACACGAGCGAGACATAACGAAGCCTTAACATTAAGGACATTTCTTGCAACACACCGTTAGGCGCCTTCACGGCACCCGTGGAAAGCGTGTCCCAATCCAGTCGCAATTGGAAATCCCATGACACACCTGACTGCGCATCATAGCGAAGACCAAAAGAGGCCTGATGCGCAGAGCAGCCTCTCTCCGGCAGTGTTGCCAGCCCGAGCTGTATACGGCAGTGGGCAAAAGGGACGCCTGATAAACAAATTGAAAACAATGAGGTAAATTGACTTAGCTTTAAACTTAATCCATTTAAAATATACCTACTAAGGTTGCTGGCGATGGCTAGATAAGAAAAGCCTGACAATAAAAATACCAAATACCTACAGGTCTAGGTTTACGGGATGATTAATACCTACAAGGGACTTCTTCATTTTCCCGCCACCCCCCTTCTTTCAGGCCCTGTTATAGCTCATCATTGGAGGCGGGGGTCAATTAAGGCATCGTAATTTCTTTGTCCGATTTCGTTTCAAAATCACGGCAGTGTCGGAAGTTTTCGGGGAGTTCATGTGCTGTGATCTCTATGGGACATCGTGAAAATGAGTGCGACTGAGATAGCAAATATGCAGGGTGTCCCAGAATGTGAGTAAAGATCAAACGAAACAGAGTGATAGTTGAGATCATTACCAGTCAATATAACGCCACATTTGATTACATGAACTCAGGCATCGCCAAGTCCCGTTTTATTCATACTTTCTGGAACATCAGCTCTGCTGTAGAAGTGTATAACTGGCTATGCTCTTGACTGTACATACCTCCACAGTGACGTCTCCCGCACTCCACATGATTAATCCTGTACACAGCAGAATTGAGGCCATAGTCATCAGTAGAGTCAGGGTTCCGGACAAAGTGCGCTCGGAGCTCTGCAAGCAATGGATCAGAATGTAGCCTCTGACTGACCACGAAACGGCATAAATTTTAGTTTTTTTTAGCTTTGGGCGCTACTTGTCCGATTTCTGTGATTGGAACAAAATCATTAACTTTCTGTGACTGCAGGAACTTTTATTGCCTCTGGAGAAACGCCTATCCCGCCACTCCTTCACGGATTCGCCTTTCTCATGGATTAACCAAACTCCAGTTTAGGATGACAAATTCCAGTTTATGGTGACAAATCCTACTTTATGAAGGGCGAAGCCGATGGTAAGAGTAGCGGGTCCTATCAATGGCCCTCCCTTATTATAAACCTTAAGGGTACTTAACGAAGTTTTACGATCCCTGGTGCTTTTGCTTATCACGGTTCTTTCATGGCATGGTATTAGCTGGGCAGATTGTGAAAACCATGCACTGCGAGCAAAGAATGTGAAGCTGTATAATATGCGATTGAACTATATGGCGTGTGCTAAATAGAGAAACCGCTATACCAACGCGACAGCGCTCTTAATTTCATTCATTCATTTGATGGTTTTGAGAACCGTATAATAGCCCTCCAGGTCTACATTAAACAGAACATTAACCACAAACTGCACCAACAGCCATCCCAAGAGCCCGGTATTAAGGATCACTTGTCCGCTGAAAACTACGCTGCTCGCTTCCTCGCTCTGTTTAGTGCACCTGAGAATCAAGGTCTTTCATTTACCGTTAGTTGCAAGAAGCCTTAATGTCAAAGCTTGCTTAAGTCTCGTGTCATCCATCTCTATCAATAGCTATGGCATAGCTTTCTACGCCTATGTCTTTGCATAGCAGGTATTTTAATGAAGACATAACTTCCCGTCTTCGTTTCGTGCTTGGTTATTCTGTTTTGTACCCTGTAAGCCGGGTGGAAAAGTTTGCGGCGATGACTTTGTCCCTGAAGAGGGATAGAATAATCAGGCTAAAACAAACGCAAAGAAGGAATAGCAAAATCACAACTAAGTTAAACTCTACAACAATGAAAGAAAGACTAAGATCAACACCTAAAACGACACAAACTTACCACAGAGTCTCAGAATGCATACGGATCCCAACCTTCAAAGCTGCCTCGTACTCTTCCTCCTTCGCCTCTTGGTCCAGGTCCTCATTATCAAAGATATCATTGAGCTTGTAGAAGTAACTCTGCAGGTTTTTGAACTGGTGACTCAGGCAGATGACAATTGTCGCTAGTATTAAGAAGATTGTAAACACGCGACACACGAAGATCCACCAGACTATGTAGTTTATTACTCTAACAAAATCTGCTGATTTGCTAAGGTCCTCCACATCGGGCCAGGCTGTTATGACCGTCGTGAATGGGGCACCTGGAAAGCGAGTATCAGTGAGAAAACCCTTTTAGGCTAGTTTTAATATCAGAGATTCAAAGAACCTAGTGAAAAGAAAATTCCCACTTGTTCCTGATACCTAACTACTTAGCCGTTACGGGTATCGACCTAACCTTAGAATTTTGGTAGTTACTGGTGTCTCATTTTATTCGTAACAAAAAATAGTTATAGGATCTTATCTTTTCTTATGATAGTGGGACGGGAATTGCCCAGCGGCACTTCGACCCTTGAGGATCTTCTGTGCCTACCCCATTTGACACACTGGTCATCTCTGTGTGCAGGTTTCCTCACGATGTTTTCCATCACCGTTAGAGCAGTCGGTAAATGTACGTAAGTGTTTGAAAAATACGAAAAACTCATTGGTACATGGCACTGCACGGTTCGAACCCGGATCTCCCGCATGGGTGTACGGTGTCCTAGCCACTGTGCCACCGACGCTCTTTTTATCTAGCAGATATACTTACAAATTACTCGCATCTTTTATTAAATAATTGCACCTAAAGAATACTAGCTAACCAGTAAGTATGTAGTAGCAGGTGAAATGTTTTGAAAGGTTCTGATGATGTTTAGAGAACAAACCCTGTCAATTCTGTCATACAGTGCACATTTTAGTGATAAGCACTTACGTGAGTTGAAGTGGAAATGTCGTCATACCAACCTGTGGTGACCACTTGAATTAATCCATCAACGCCATAAGAAAACAGCGCCATGCCCATCACCCACAAGTACGCAAAGCCGTAGACTTTACAATTCATTATCATCTCCCGCTCCACTCCGAGGTCATTGTAGATTTCCTTTAACTGTACGGACAAATGCAGAATAATCTCGCTAATTTTATCTTTGTAGTACTTCAGGTTGATGATATACATGTACATTAAGGGATGACTAACGCAAAATAACAATCTATCAGCAGCTAGCTTCTCCGACAAATGATTTTGGGTCAAAAATGAACCCAATTCCATCACAAGGAAGGTAAGGACCAAGATGTTCATTATCTTGGAGAAATGGTCGTATATTTTGACGAAAGTTTTAGACAGCTTCAGCTCTTCGAACCAGAAGTTGGTTGAGCTGCAAAAGTATATGAATTCACAAATTCTGTAGAAGAATTTGGTAGTTTTTGTGGGCGAGTAACTTTTGTTTAATTTCGCCATGTTCTACGACTAGACAGTTCAACGCGCAAAACGCTTTGCAAAATATGTACGAGTTAGTTCACCGTAATGAGTACCTACTACAATAATAGGTACCTAAAACAGACGTATTTTTTTTTTCAGAGACGCATTCAGTACGTTAGGAGTACTATTTAGTATTCTGTGACGTTAATCTGCGTTTTACAACCTGGAAGGCGATTCTCGTAGTGGAATGTCGAATTAGACATTAGTCCTATCTCATTCACTCACATTAAATGTGTGAGCGTGACAAAACGTTCGTAGCGCTCGACTTTTGTATGTCGAACGCTGCGAAAATCGCATTGCTGTAAACAAAAACTGTAGGTATAATTAGTCGACTAAATCGTTGTCTATAATCAGTCGACTGAATACAGTGTGTTATAAGCGCTTTAAGATCAGGTATACCACGCGATATTGACTGCCATATCTATTTGGTAAGTAAAGTAATATAAAAAATCTAAGTCGAGTGCGATCCTGTACAGATGTCCTCGTTATTTTAAACATGGGGGTAGCCGAAGAGCGACCACAATTACTTAATTGTTAGGTAAGTCTGTAATTACTTACTTTGTGTATTTTAATGAAGACTTAACTTTAAGAACGTTTCGTGCAATTGAAGGTGAGAGAGATATCGCTAAGAGAAGGACTTACGTACGTTACATAATTATTTTTATCAGATTGGCACAAAGTACCTAGTTGTTATTGTTAATTTTAGTGGCCACTCCACTGACAACCGCTGGGGTAGACGAGTTCTGGAGTGGAGACCGCGTTTGGGCAAACGTAGTGTGGGACGCCCCCCTGCTAGATGGAGCGACCATTTGCGCAAGGTGGCTGGCAGCGACTGGATGAGAAGAGCCGAAGATCGGGCTCAATGGCGTGCCCTGGGAGAGGCCTGTGTCCAGCAGTGGACTAGAGTAGGCTGCTGATGATGATGATGAATTTTAGTGATGTTGCATGTGGAAAATGATCCCCATTCCAATAGGACAACATTGCAGTGCGTCGGGCATGTTTACCGAGGCGCGAGTGCCCGATTTCTTTTGCTGTTGTGAGGGCTCGCATAGCGTCCCTCTGGGACAGAATGCGAAACTCTCACAACAGCATCCTCAGAGCCATAAGCGAGGACTTCACATGTCCGATATTTAAATATTGGTTGTCCGTGCACCAGCGCGCGAACCATGATGTGGTACCATCCTTTAACCTATTCTGCCGCAAAGCAGCAATGCTCGCATTGTTGTAAGACTGCCAGCCTAATTACCGGCACATAAGGCATATCATCTAAGTCCTCGAGGTTAGCAGCGCATCGAAAACCCTCTAATAATAATAGTGAGGTGAGGTGTCTATGGGCGACGATGACCACTTACCAGCAGGTGGCCCGTTTGCTCGTCTGCTCTCCATATATATATATATTTATTAAAAAATGATAAAGGATTGTAGCTACTTAAAACTGAGTATACCTACAAAGGATAATGAAATTATTTATATTAGTACCTATATCAATAAAAGAGATATCAGTGCATAGGTGACAAATATATTTGATATGCATTAGATAAAACCAGTTAAATGCGAGATTTATTATAATAGATTTCTAAAAAAAATGTCCCACGTTGGGCGCCAACTCATAACCGCCCCTGTTTGGGCACCAGAATAATATTTGGCACCCAACCAGGGACGATTATTCGAATAATATTCATTGATAGCGCACTATATCATACATAATGTAGTGTACGTATTACATTAGTTTCTGTTATTATTAGAGTGCAGCGTGATGTAGGTACCTACTATTATGTTGGTTTTCAAAGACTAAGTGCGTAATGCGTAATATTTCCAGTTATTGGTTGACAGAATAGCTCAATACAGCACAGAGAATACTGAATAAGACGACTTCACGATCTGAAACAATTTAAGTAGGTAAGTAAAGTACTTAGTTAGGTACCTACGTATAATTGTATTAACTCTCCCAATTGCTCATAATTCATCTATTCGTCTGTGGCTTCATACTTCTTCTTTTCTTTGCCCTCGCCATATCCCGGATAGACGAGGTCGGTTTTCCAAATCCCGAGGCTCCTCTCTCCTCGATTGTACATGTCATCTTCAGTTAGGTCCATGGTGTTCATGTCACGTTTGACAGTCGTTAGCCAGGAAGCACACAGCCTACCTCTTCCCCTTTTAGTTGTTGCGATACAATTCGATTTGGATGCGGTTTTTTTTATTTATTTAAAAAACGGTCAAAAATTCGTAAGAAAATTATCTTTAAGAAATTTGACAAAAGAAGCCATGTCAGATAAAAATTGTGTCAGTGGTTTCCAAGACATTAAGACCTCAGTACTTTTTCGACATCTGGAATCTTGTAGATCTGATTATGACCAATACAATGTATGTGGATCTCTATAAATTGAGTGAAGATTTGTTTGTAAAGTAAGGGGTATTTATGTTTGCCAACTTACCGATACATACGATTGGTATGAAAGATCTATGATGCCAAAACACTGTAACTGCACTGGTGTCTGTAAATCATTAATCTAGTTAACTTAATTAATTATTACTTCTAGCAACTTAAATTACTTTGCCATAAAAGTTGATTACGGTGATAAGCTTAAATTATGAATTATATTTTTTTTACAAACACAACCGCTCATATAATCCTCCTTTTTTTACAAATGAAGAAGAAGAAATACACATTATTGCCACAAAAAAATAAAAAAATACATAATTTAGTTCACCGAGTTGCTTGAGTGAATACACTTGGGTGTAAACACACGGCGCTGATTTCCAGCGCCAGGTACAAAGTTAACCAACTAACAACTGCGACAATCTGCTGCTTTATGGTATGTGCTCAATAAATAAATTAATAAACTACAGGTAGCTGTAAATAATTCGCTTTGTCGGACATCTATAGCCACTATTTGTAAGTCTACTTTCGGCTAAAATTACTATTTATATGTGGACGTGTTAGATAGGGGTAGGTACCTGACTGCGCGTCATAGCAATGACCAGCAATGGTCTGATGTGCCAGAGCCTTTTATGGCAGCGATGCCAGCCCGAACTGTATATAGCAGTCGGCAGCAGGGATGCCTGATAAAATAATAAACAAAGGAATAAATAAATAATAGCGTGGAAATTTGTCATCATCGGCACCTGGTGGTAACCAAAAGTACCTCATAGGTAACGTCTCCAGCGCTGCACATGATGAACCCAGAGCCGATCAGGAGTGAGACCATCGCCGTCGCTATGGTCACCGTAGACGACAGCGAGCGGTCGGAACTCTGCAATAATGGCTCCAAGGCATGACATTAGAAACTATTTGTTCAGCTGGAGTCGCACTCGCAGTCAAAATTTTTGCAACTACTGCATGGTTAGTGAGGTGCCCAACCTACTGTTTTTTTTTGTAACGAGGGGGGAATCTTCCAAATGATGATACCCAGCCCTGCTGGGGGAAAGACCTGTTTATGTGGAATTAACCCCCTCGATAGCCGACCTCGTGCATATCGGAGGGTTCCGGGAACTTCAGAGGAGCGCACCGCCTACGGCATCGCGCTACGTCTCGAGTAATTTTTCAATGTACCTAGTTTATAGAGGCGCACTTGTATAAGCACATCCTGGCCTTACTTCCTAGCGTCCTAACCTAACCTGTCACTTGCGTCGAACCACGAGAAATTTCGATATTGCGAGACTACACGCTGATCCTTACTTAACCTAACCACTAACTGCACCATCACCAGACTAAGCAGCATGTATTGGCAATGTTTGTTGTAAGGGAGTTGCATTCGCAGTTAGTTTTGCAATTACTGCGTAGCTAAGTAGGTAATCTAACCTAATCTAACCACTAACTGCGCCATCAGCTGACTGAGTAATATGACGTCGGAAACTATTTGTCCAGTTTAGAAACTAACTGCAAGTGTCTACTAACCACTAATTGCGCCATCAGCAGGCTGAGCAGCATGATGTTGGCAACTATTTGTCCGCAGTAAATTAAGTTGCTCACTTCCTCGCTTTGCTTAGCGCACCTGACAAGTATGAAACACTGAAAACTGAAGATACGTAATTGTTTTGGCTTATGACGAGGCGGATTTTATTACCACCTTATGTAGGCAAAATGTAAAATATGATAGCCAGATTCTATGGCAAGGACCATGGCATAAGAAGACAGGCATATCAACTACGGATTGCACGATTCCCGTCACCGCACAAGGTTACGTCACCAAACGTAACACTCTATGATGCCGTACCTCTGTAGCCGAGCCGTCTTCTTGTGCCATGGCTAGGACAAGCATTTAGATTACCTAGTTGTATACTTGACAAAATTAACGCCTACAATTACTTACCACAGAGTCTCAGAATGCATACGGATCCCAACCTTCAATGCAGCCTCGTACTCTTTCTCCTTCGCCTCTTGGTCCAGGTCCTCATTATCAAAGATATCATTGAGCTTGTAGAAGTAACTCTGCAGGTTTCTGAACTGGTGACTCAGGCAGACGATGACGCACGTCAGGACGGTATACACTGTGCAAATGCGCAGTACCCAGATCCACCAGACAATGTAACTCAGTATGCGGGCAATACCAGCTGCTGTGCTTTTGTCCCCAATGCCAGGCCAGGCTGTTATTACTGTTGTGAATGTTGCATCTGGAAATCGTGTTAAGATTTCTGATTAAGTGGAGCAATAAAGTTTTGATGACTTAGAAACATGAGTCATTGGTGAGTGGTGATTATTTATGGATGCCTGAATAAAGGCGACATATTAATTGAAATAAGTTATTGAAAGATAAAGAGATGACAGAAAGTCGTTAACGAAGAGGAAGTGGGAAGTGATAAATTGGAAGATCTTCCACCGTGCAGGGTGTTGTGCCTGATGACCAGTAACGCTGGCCCGCCAATGGATATTTGGATCTCGTAAGTATATTGGCGAAATCCAAATGCGTTCTATGTGTGTATGAAAATAAACACGGACGGTTTAGTTTAGCTTCGGATGAACAGCGACCTCTAACTTTTGGAAACTATTTATTTACTGTCGTGGCTCTATCTTTTGCTGGAAACTAATGCCTGATTACCTTACCTACTTAAATAAAGAGATGATCGCTACCCAAACGCACTCTTAACTGACGGGATCCTACCCATATCTATCAAAACTTTGGGCATTTTAACCTAAGATTGTCGCCCATAACTTAGGAAACTGGTGACTGGAAAATTCTGATCCACTGGGACGCCTGTACAAATAGGAGGCATCACTGTTTAATCTTTCTTTAATTACCTGTCGTAGTAGCCTGTACGAGTCCGTCAAATCCATACGAAATCAATGTTGAACAAAATATTATACATATTACGCCAGAGTAAAGCTTACATTTGGTTATCATCGCTTGCTCCACTTCCAGATCATTGTAAGTTACCTTCAAATCAACCGCCAGTTTTAATAGCAACTGTCTTATTTTCTCTCTGCGGTGGGCTAGGTTGATCACGAATAAATATATCAAAGGGTGTGAGACGCCAAACAACGCTCTGTCGGTAACCTGCTTCTCAGTCAAATATTTTTGCGTAAAAAAAGCTCCACATTCCATCAAGAGGAATGTGTAAATCAATATATCGACGAATTTAGAAAAGCGTTCGTATGCTTTCGTGAATTTTTTGGCGAGTTTCAGCTCTTCAAACCAGAAATTCGTTGCTATGCACAAGTAAATGAGTTTGTTGAGATTGCAGAAGAATTCCGATGTTTTAGTTGGTGCATACGGTGCATTGTTTTGTCTTGGTTCTGGCATGATGATAGTTGTCAGTTCATTTATTCAAGTCAACTATCGCACATTGAAATGGCAAAATGAGGAATTGTTAGCTCTGATTTATATTTCTACAGAGCCGCATTACGACTTCGAAATCATGAATTCGATAGACTGCAAAGTCTGGAACATCGGCGCAAGGTTGCCTGTCTATCGGTATTTTATAGGATACATTTCGGAGAGTGCGCATCGGAATTGCACGACCTAATTCCAGCATCTCCATTCCGCCTTCGGACTACCAGGCGCGGGGAGGGGTTCCATCCTTATGTTGTTGATATACCATCTGCTCGTACGAAGCGATTTGCTTCTTCATTCATTATGCGAACGGCTAAGGAATGGAACAGCCTGCCGGCGTCTGTATTTCCCGAAACCTACAACCTTGGGATCTTCAAGGCCAGAGTGAATAGGCATTTACTGGACCCGCATGCTCCATCGTCGACCTCATCGTCGCTTACCATCAGGCGAGATCGAGGTCAAATGCGGGTTTAGAAGTAAATAAAAAAATAAAAAAAAAAAACATTACGACTTCGAAATCATGAAATCGATTTAGAATTATTAGAATTATTTAGTAGGTAGGGACGAGTAGGTACGGATACTAAGTATATTCGCAATTTAGATGTGCACACTGCACACTGTTTATGATTTTAATGTCGGATTTTCTTTTGTTCTTCGCTATAGGCGTCTCTACCACACACAGATCACAAAGATCAATGTTTCTACGAAATTACCACAATAAACTATACGCGAGATTCGGGTTCGATTCCATATTTTAAAAGTTTATCGTTTTTCTTTTAAAAACATTAGGTACCTAGGTATTGTACAATAGGTACAAGTACTAATACTTATACTAAACTTCTTAGAACAGCTGTTAGTAATCTAGCGATGGTACCGTGACTTATGTAGGTACCTACATCTACTGAGAATGATCCACCTATTCTGGGTCTCGGTGTCCGTACGGTGGATCGTGCGAGCCTCGTATCCCGCTCGAATCTCGATCCTAGGCTCTTGGCCGAATATTGGTCAGAAATCAGAAAGTGAGGGCACGTCAGAAACAGGATAGGTGGCCGCTATGACACATTTTCATTTGAGCCCTCTGTGCCCTGGAGAACTCGTGAAACTGTCGGTCCCGGCTGCTGTCGTTCGACAGCGTTCGGTAGCAGTCGTTATAGGTAGGTATGTCAGAGGCCAACGGGCGGTCCCAATAACTCCCACGCGTCAAGAAGAAGAAGAATGTTAATTTTACGTAAGTTCGGCTCTGTGCAGTGCTAGTAATTATTTAGAATTTAAATTGGCATGGTGGTTCTTCCGTTGGTGGTGATTTAATTGGTGCGCTGCCTCATCTATAATTAAAGAAATATATGTATTTCAAATTAGGATTTGTCTTTATTAGTATACGAGTGAACGTGACAGTTTTAATTAGGTTTAGCTGAAAATATTCTATTATATATACTAGTATACTTACAGTACTTAGCTTTCCACTCACGTAGTAATCGATACTACTGTATGTGACCACCAAATTAAGTAATGATCGTTGGACGTAACGTCCTGGTCGTTCTTAAACAATCTAGTATATGAGTGAGCGTGACAGTTTCATTTAGGCTTAGCTTTGGATGTAGAGGAATTTATTACTATTTGTCATTTTACTACGTCAGACATGGCTGTATCACTTTAGGCTCAGATCCTTTTGCCTTTTACGAAAGGAAGAATAGAAATATACCAAAAAAGAACATTGTCATAAATTAATTTGTTTGTGAAGTTTGTTGTTTATTTTGTAAAAATAGGAAAAAGCTGGTGAAAAGCTAAAATTATGCGGAAATGAAAATAGGAAAACCAATGTGATAACGCTAAAAAATGCTCGCATAATTGTTATTGTTCTACAGTAATAAAATTGCTTTTGAGGTTAGATCGGTAAGAACAATTTCACGTTTTGAACCACTCATAGTTGGATATCAAGCCATTATTACATAGTAATAGATCCAATACAATATACAGCGTGATTTTACATCGGCACAATGCGGACGTACTCGCGAAAGCGGCCAGCGGCGCACCAGATGATAGAGGGTGTTCATGAATTGTGCCGACTGTGCCTCAAGAGGAATGAGGAGACCATGCCCATCTTCACGGACGATTCCGGGAACATGTGTGCGGCGCTCGCGCTGCGGATCATGATCTGCGTGGGCTTGGAGGTATGTTTGAGCCATTTTCATGCTGTATTATGACCGAGAATGTTAGGCCACTGTTGGAGAAGCCCCGCTGAAGCAGGGCTCTTTGTGTAGTTGTCATAATACAACCTAACATAATCTAATATGTTCGAGTCAGTTTCGCATCCATTAGGTTTCTGTGAAACAGTTCTTTTAACCAATTTGAAATTTTCCAACTCTTTTTCCCTCTTTACCCCATAGCAACACTCCAATCTTAGGTTACACTATGACAATCACACGAAGCGGGGTTCCTCCGACTTCTTTTTGCGCTCCCTAATTACACTGATCTAGACAGTGCCCTGGATTGAGACAAGGTTGGAAAGTCGAAAGCGAGGGGGCGACCCAACTATCTATCTATGCTGACTCGTTTCTTCAGTCACTATAATTAGCAAATGTTTTTGTAGATACAAGAAACTTAATTGCTATGATCTGGGACTTCAGACTCAGAGGCCCCTCTCCTGTTTTGGGCTGGTCATCTGACTGGATATTTATTTTAAGATCAGTCAGTGTATCTACTTGAGCGATGAAAGTTGATGCCCTAAATATGAAATGAAAGATTTAGAATATATCATTTTCCTCCCATGAATATTTCTAGTTAAGGGGCCTACAGTCGCCAATTAAAGGTTTTTTGTCAAGCTCTAGCGACAACACGGTTTGATCCTATAACTTAATATTTTGCATATATGTCCTTCAAACCTCTATCAAGGTCTATGTTTGATCAATTTCCTGTAAGTTGCAGGTGGTAAACAGTTTCAGATCACGTATGTACAAAATAAGACTCAACAAAATCCAACTACAATATACGATATAACCTTGTCGCACCCCACGACGGTACCATACGTTACTAAACACTGTTGATATGACAAGGTTCCATCGTATTGTGATTTTGTCATTTATGATAAAAAACAGAACAAGAAGAAAAAGAATCTTGTACGAATAGAGATTATATCTACAGGATTTTGTGAAATTTGTCTTCGACAAGAGTCCAAAGCCGTAAACTTCTAGTCGCTGAGGGTCAAACCCTCAAGGTCATAGGCGACTGTATAAGCCTTAACAGTTAACCAAACAGATAATTTAATCCATGTTTGTTGTCAAACATGTTTAATCCATGTTTGATGCTAAAAAAAGTTGAAACGAAGTGAGTTTAGATCTCTCAATATTTTCACAATTATTATTGTTCTGCAGATGAGTAACGAAGAGTGTCTCCCAAATATAGTTTGCTCCACTTGCTACAAGGAACTGGAGCAATACTACTCATTTAGGAAAATGTGTGAGGCCTCGTACCATAAATTAAAGTCACACATGTTAGCTGTGCAAACCAATGAGTTAAGGAAAGAATTAGATGCAATGGGTGAGCCGTGTGTGAGGTCTAGCCAAAAGGAAAAGGAACAAGATGATTTGAACGTACAGAAACGGAACCATTTAGTTTTTATGGTTAACTCAGATGGTACTGTCAAATTGTGTGAAGAGGGACCTAGTTTAGATAAGGTCAGTAACAATATAATATATTAAATTGGTTATTATATTATTTTTGTAATTTTCAATTATTTTAATGAGTTTAAATACTAGATTTTATTCAAAAAGTGTGACAACCCCATTCCAGTCCAATATTTTGTGTGGATATAAATTCATATTCACACAAAATATTAATAATAATAAAAATAATATATATATTATTAATATAAATTTATACTCATTATTCATTCATTCAATTCATTCCTATTCCAATTCTAATGGTGAATAGAAGTGTTTGTTTAAAAGTTCAAATAAAACTTAATTCAAGCTTATTTTTTAACTTTAAGTAGTTTGAATTTATAAACATAAACACTTAAAACATTTCTAACATTTCAGGAAGATTCATTAGTTAGTGTAACAAACTTGGCCAACACAGTGCCTAATCTTGAACCTAACGTTCATCAGAGTGAAGAAACGGTTTTGATGAGTGCCCCGATCATTCATAGTAACATCATAATTCATAGTGGTGACTTGGTTATTGATTCAACGGTTCCTGACAGCTGTAAAATTGATGATATCGTGGAGACACATTCTGAAAGTGAAAAAGCAATCGTACTATCCAGTGATATTCAGGTAACAAATTAGAACTGTTTACTACTTGCATATTGATAGTATGTAGTACTATTGTTTATTCTGTGGTATTAGTTTATGGAATCTTAGATCCAGCCATATCATTAGCTTTGCTATTGAGTTTTTTTAAAAGTTTTAAATGAATAAAAAAATAAAGATTTTTTTTGAGAAACACATGTAGATTCCCTAATAAAGGTAGGTTACCTTTAAGGGTATATTTCATATGTTCAGCTATTTGCTCATTTCGACCCCCTTAAAGTCCCCTCCCCTGCCATCGGCCTTGCTTATCAAATCAATAATTGTAAAAAAATATCTTTGGTCAATATACAGATGGAAAGTGAACCAAAAGCGATAGATCAGGATTTATCAAAGTTCCTATCAGACATCCTCGTAGAGTACGGTATCCTGAGCCGTCAGGGCGAATGCCTGGCCGTACTCAGCACTGCCACCAGGACTCTGGAACTGGAGACAGGGGACGGCAGTCTGCTCACTGTGGAGTTGATGGAGGAGGATGGAGAAGGGGTGAGCCAAGCTTTAAGTTTTATTGAAAAGCTATAAAAGTTATAATTAATTACGGATTACTCACTGATGATAGTCGGGAGTCCTCCGACTAGTCTCGGCCTGTTTCGAAGGCCTCTAAAAGCTATAAAAGCTGTTGAATGATGATGATGAAGAAATGATGTTGCAGGAATGTTCTGTTATTTGCAACAAAAAATATTGACTATGTTTATCTTATCTTATGATAGGGGGATTACCCCAACAGCACTTCGACCCTTGAGGATCTTTTGTGCCTACCCCATTTTACACACTAGTCATCTCAGTGTGCAGGTTACCTCACGATGTTTTCTTTCACCGTTAGAGCAGTCGGTAAATGTACGTAAGTCTTTGAAATATACGAAAAACTTATTGGTACATGGCACTGCAAGCTTTCGAACCCGGACGTCCCGCATGGGAGTCCGGTGTCCTATCCACTGTGCCACCAACGCTCACTTGACTATATTTAATAGGCCAGTCTGGTTTATTCAGGCATATCTGTTTCTTTTTCGTTGAAAAAGAAGACAAAATAATACCTCTGCTTTGTTATCACCCAGTGTGTACGCCCCATCGTGTAAAACTTCTTCATTTAATGACATTGCAGGAAACAATCGGTTGAATTTCATTGTTATGTGCCTGATGAATTTGACATTCAAAGTTTGAAGTTCATTGATTTATGCGTTCACAGAAACCAAAGATTTTTACATCTAGTTTCATTAAATCTAATTAACACTTTAAACTTTCAGTCAAAACAATCTTTACTTCGACCAAAAGAGCTACCAGTTAAGGCCTGTGAAGAGAACAAGCAAGCGGTGCCGGTCATTCAGAGCCTCACGCCCAAGTTGGAACCAGTGTAAATATTATTTAATTCATAGTTACTTATACATTTTTTGGTATTTTACCCATTTACTGCCTTACCGCAATGAAGGTGCGAATGCGGCTTAATCCAGCGCATTTAATATGTGAAAGCGTACCACGGCGATGCGATGTCGCATCGTAGATAGTAATTGTGCCGTAAGGATAAAAATCGCTTTTTCTTTAAGGCCCAATTTACATTGCCGCGGAATGGAATGGAAGCGAATTTTCGCAACATAATTGTTCATAGCATAATGAACTTTATGTCAATTGTGTAACATACAAACTAAAAACGAGCCGAAAAAGAGGTCGCGCGTCTTCCGGGCAATCCTCGCGCATTCTCCAGAATTCCCCTAGCGGTAAAGCGGTTAGTTTGTATGTTACACAATTGACATAAAGTTCATTATGCTATGTACAATTACGTTGCGAACATTCGCTTCCATTCCATTCCGCGGCAATGTAAATTGAGCCTTAAAGTTCAAAGGCAAAGGTCAGTCAACTGGCCGGGCAATCGCCATACTCGCCACTTGACTAAGCACTTGACCAAGTGTAAACCAGCCTTCAGTGTCGTAGAGGGGTTTTCAACAACGTGCATGTGTTCGCCAGGCAGCACGCACGCGCGGAGGACGCGACGTGGTGCAGTACGTGCGGGCGGGGGTTCGCGTCGCGTGGCGCGCGCGCACGGCACGAGCGGGACGTGCACGCGCGCGCGCGTCCTCACGCCTGCCGCGTGTGCGCGAGACGGTTCGCGCAGAAGGAGGTGCTCGCGAGGCACCAGCTCGTGCACGAGGGTCAGTTGCAACGCCTGTTACAAATACTCTCTATAAAGCCGAAAGGAGCGTCTTTTAATAGACGAAAGGGATGTGTTCAGTATCCATAACTGGAAAACTTTTATTGTACAGTGTAGACTGACCTGTGGTTGACACCACAGGTCAGTCTATCCAAAACGACAAAATTTTCAGAATTTGAAATTTACCATATTATGCAGGCATACGGTTTAGATTTAATCAAAGGTTTTTGACAGATGGTAGGTATACTTCAGCTAATTTCGTAAACTTTATTTTTTTACACTTGACTGAATTCAGCATTAGAGGTTATCGTAAGCTCGTAAGCTTCTACTCGTCTTGTAGTAGTAAAGAGTATGTTTGCGCCCCGGCAGTGAACCGTCCGTTCCAGTGCGCCGCGTGTCCAAAGAGCTTCACGCAGCGCGGCGCGCTGGAGACGCACGCGCGCTCGCACGTGCCGCCGCAAGCGCGCGCGCTGGAGCTCTACCGGTGTGCGCGCTGCCCCAAGGTGTTCCTGTACGCGTCCGGTGAGTGTGGGTCCGCTGTGCTGCCCCAAGGTGTTGCAACGAAAGAAATATGTAAAAGGTACTCTGTATAGTGTCACGCCACCTTTAATTCAATATTTTTATATATCCATGTACGAAGGAGACTAGTCCCCAAGACACCAGGAATCCTAGTGAGGGGACTAGGGCACCCACTACCCCACTATGTTCTAAAATAGTTCAATTATTTAACGTTTTAATTCATTAATTATAGTACATTATCTTATCTTATTATCATAAGATATCGGGGGCCGGGAATAATCCCAGCGGCACTTCGACCCTTGAGGATCTTTTGTGCCTACCCCATTTTACACACCGGTCATCTCAGTGTGCAGGTTTTCTCACGATGTTTTCCTTCACCGTTAGAGCAGTCGGTAAATGTACGTAAGTCTTCGAAAAATACGAAAAACTCATTGGTACATGGCACTGCACGGTTTCTAACCCGGACCTCCCGCATGGGAGTCCGGTGTCCTAGCCACTGTGCCACCGACGCTCTTATTGTAGTAATAAAATAATTTATCTGTATTTTGTTTTTTATTTAAATTAAAAACAGTGATTTCAATGTGCAGGTCTGAGCCGGCACGCGATGGCTCACGAGGGCCGGCGCTACGCGTGCGGCGGCTGCGCTCGCCTGTTCCAAGACAAGAGTTCTCTGCGGCGGCACCTGCGGAACACCGGCCACGCCGCCGCAGACACATGACCGACTGTGGCATGGGCTGATTACGTGACCATAGGCTGATGCTGTGACACTACCATGAAGCTGATGACATGCCCATAACAGGCCCTAATCGCGTACGCTGATGATGTAGCCAGGACTGAACCCAAACATTCCGGGACGTAAGCGCCGTCGTCGACACATAAGCGACTTCAGCATGGGCTGATGACGTGGCCATAGCATGGGCTGAACTGAACAAAGTACATGCCACGAGTTCCTTGCCACACCTGATCACTGATCACCGAACGGAAATCCAAAACGCTTTTGCGAAATCCAAAAGATCTTCAATTTGTGCCTAAAATAAAATTTGGTTTATGATATATAAGTTTTATTATTAAATTAGTATTATTAAATTATTAATTTATATATGTTATAATAAAAAATGCAACTGAAGACATGAAATGAAGTGTAATATCTTTTCTCTCTCTCGTTTACCCTTGGATCCGATCAAGGTAAGAGATAATGTTACACCACTCCAGTATCTTTTCTTATGATGGGGGGCAGGTGACCGATTGCAGATGGTGGAATTAAGGCTAGGACTACACGACAGCGGTTCCAGCGTCGGGTCGGTTCAGGAACCGCTATCGGCGACCGGCCTTGTAGTCTACCCTTTAATACTCGTATTATGTCGCTCTAACTGATTTCCCAGGGTTCCATCGAGTACCTACAGCTAGATGTAGGCTTGATGTCTCTTCCACTGTACAAGTGGTCGCGGTGTGGTTTGAGACTGACTACCCCAAGCTAGTTTTGTACGTGAGCAGCGCACCTTGGTCAAGAAGGAACCATACTGCAACAAAATATATTTATAAGCGAACTTCTGATTTTCTGAGTGCATTCTGTGACGCTAACTTTCTGAACATGAGCACACTGCAGCTATTTTGAAATTGAATCGGACCGAGCTTTACCGAAAAAAGAAAGATTTCTATGGGACGGTTCCGTTTCAAAATCGCTGAGTCGGTTATTTTAGAAATAACAAAATTTTGTCAGGTCATTGACAAAGTTCATTTGAAATTAGCAAAAGGGTGCTAGGTACATGTGAATGTGGGTTTGGTTACATTTAACGGACTCTTATGTTATGTACTTACCAGAAATTTTGAAAATAGGGTGCAACAATTTTCCGACCTTTTCATACAAATTGATCGAATAAGATCACCTGCATATTTTCTACGGAGAGACTGAAATATTTTCTTGGCCATTTTAATTTAACTAACTTAAAAAAACATTTAAAACTTTTTGGACAAATTTATTCACATTCGTGAGAGAGACTCCTGGTGAAAGTCCGGTGAATGTTTTTGTTGTGATATCGACGGTTATAATTTCAAATGTCGTAAGGCGTTTAGTTTTAGGCGTATGTACAGCATTTGAAATTATAATCGTTGATATTATTATCTATTATTAAGTACAGAAATCGTAGTAACAGCGCCCTATGGTGAAATTCAAAATCACAGTAAATGACAGTAACTAGTTAGTAACTAAGTAATAACAACAAACTACTCACGTGTGTCGCAAATAGTGACCGTACAGCAGTAACCCGCGACCCAGAACTGCAAAGCGTTCTGCGCTATTCTCACAAAGTACAGACAGCCGAACGAAAAGGTGAAGCAGTTGTATAACCGCGATAGTGGGAACAGATATACGCTGATTGTCATACAGGTCCTGTTTTCCTGGAAGAGTTTAATTAGAATAGAATACCTACTCATAACTATTAAAATCCTAGGTAGGTTTTAACAGAACTCTTGGTCTTGGTTACGTACCTACCTACGTCAATCATTTTATCCATGATGGTGCGATTACCAGTAGTATTACCAGTAGTTCCCCCCCCCCCCCCCGTTACTCTGCCAAGCAATTTGGAGCTAGTAAAAGATGACTCCATGCTTCCAGCTATGCCTGGGGGGGCGGCCTGGGTTCACAGGTTTCCATTCCACTGCCACCTTAGGGACTTGGTTACTGATCCTCCTCGATGTGTGCCCAATCCAACGCCATAGGTGGTAAATAGTATCCACTAAGATCCTTAGTCGCCTCGTACAACACCCACGGGAAGAGTTGGGATGGTGCTATTAATATGGCCGGCACGACACGGCACGGCAGTGACTGCCTGTTGCACCCTAACGCCCCAACCGTACGGGTGGCGATAGACACCCCTGTAGAGGGCATCACGCCCTGGAACAGGCTCCCCACGCCCCCTAGGGGACGTGAGAAGATTTCGACTGACTGGCACATACAAACATAGGTAGTTGCATTTTTAAAGCTAGGCATCTTTCACTCACATCCATGGCGCCTAACCACAAGGCGACGGCGAGCAAGACGTGTACGCCGATAGCAGCCCCGACCATCGCGACAAGCACCAGTGAGGTTGTGTCACGTTTGCCCTCGGTCCACATGAAATAGCACGCCACTGCGGTCACGGCTCCAGAAAACTGTAAATCTGTCTAGGTGTTCATCTTACTTATTTATGTCCCCACGTTTTGGGCACCGCACACACCTCCCTCTGTACAAGGGTACGGTAGGAGGATTTATTTCTATTAGGATCTAGGTAGGTTTGACCCATTAACCTTGCTTTTTGGAATTTGTTTAGTGGCATATTTGCTATTATCTAAGTATAGCAAATATTTTGAAATACACCCTATGCGCTACTAGTTCGATTTCTGTGATCCATGGGTACGCGAGGGCTATGAAATCTAGGTAAAACTGTTTATTTAAAAAAAATTAAGGTGGTATGACTCTGTGTGGAGTCAACCTGGGGAGGTAAGGAACCAAAGTTTCCAATATATGCTTGCATTGCTGTCTCGGTTTGATGGGTAAGAGGCAGCGTAATTACCGGCACATGAGGCACTCCATCTACGCCTAGTATCAGTTGTCTAAGTCCTATTTGAGAGCGTATGTGGCACAGTGGCTAGGACGCTGGCCGCCCATGCGGGAGGTCCGGTTTCGAAACCGAGCAGTGCCATGTACAAATGAGTTTTTCGTATTTTTCGAAGATTTACGTACTTTTACCGATTGCTCTAAGGATAAACAAAAACGTGAGAAAACCTGCACATTGATGCAGATGACCAGTGTGTAAATGGGGTAGACACAAAAGATCCTCAAGGGTCGAAGTGCCGCTGGATTATTCCCGGCCCCCTATCATAAGATAAGTCCCCAAGGTTAGCAGCGCATCGAAAACCCTGGATGTGTATGGGCAACGGTGACCATCAGGTGGCCCAGTTGCTCCTTTTACAAAAAAAATCCTTAGCGAACTAAAAGTACTTACTAATTCACTGAAAGCCGTGCCTTTTACGAAACTTCTCAGATTATCTAGTTCGGTAACGGTAAAACCCAGCATGGTCGAGCCCGCCATGTTCGCTTATACTCTACACCTAGGCACAAAATACTTACAATTTGGATTTCATTATTGAATAATTTTGAAGGTAAACAATTCCTGTTGTTGTTGCCTTTATATGTCAATCCTAGAATGTGTGTCAAACAGTTTTAGAAACTTTTTAGAAGTGGCAGAATCAATTGTTAATATAAAGTGTTGCGTAAATGGAGTCACTAGCACACTCCGTAAACAGAAAAGCAAAACGAAACGTTATTTTTGAAGATATCACAAATTCCTCGTTATTTGGGTTAATGTAATTTCTCAAAACAATAGTAAAGTAGTGATGATATCATGGCATCTATGGCCGTTTCAAAATAGCAGACCTAGTTCCAAAATAGAATAAAATCTGTTAAGACAGCGTGGCGCGAGTCTGAAGGGTAAAAAAAGATTTGGTGGAAAGGAACGTATCTACATGTTGATTCTACGTACCATTGTGCTAGTGGCGCCTCTAGTGGTAAAACATTGCAGGATTATCTCCTATTGAAGCGTTGTTTTCCATAGGCAGTGGCGTAATCGCAGAGTTCATAGAGGTGTCAGAATTTGGAACTTGGTTTTTGCATCGATATACTTTTGTCGAGTTCCCTTGTTGGTACTGTAGGGTGGAAGACACCAAGCTCTATTTTGTGCCAATCATTTTTTGAAATTCGTATGTCTCAAATAAGTTACAACGAAAAAGTACCACAGGGAATAGCCATGTTGTCCACTGTACGTCTCACAGAATTCAATGATGATAGATAACAATATGTAAAGCTTGAGCAGAAAAAGATTTCATGCAACTATTATGAACATAACACATTATGAACATGTGGCGGATTCGCGCAACAATGACTGCGCATGCGCGCTGTGCTGTCTGCGCGCGCTGCTGACGTCTCAAAACAATCGCCTCCGCTTTTCTCTGACTCGCGCTGTCACTCCTCTTCCTTTCATCATCGCAATATCTATATAATATATTTCATCATCGCATCAACATGCTGACTTTCATTCCGTGGGGCACACGGCCCCATAAACACATCTACCCTCTTAACAGGGTTTCCATTTTACTGTCGGTCCTGTGTGTTCGAGGATCGTGATCCCGAAAAACTTCATCTAGTCTTCTTCCAAGAGCGTCTAGCGTCGTGCAGTGTGCCAAAAGTCATCGGCAAGGTGGTCAGATATCAGGTTCAGGTCAGACCTTCGTTTCATTTTCTTGGTCAGACTTTACAATTCCCATTGATTACATCGTTGGTCAGTCTAATCTGACTAATGGGATTTTTTTTTCTCGTTCGTCCAATTATTCAGATAGATCCAATAATTCTGATTTCCAACAATTTGGTTAAATCGTTGTTCAGTCTAATCTGATCATTCTATCATACATATGGAAAAGCGACAAGGCCGCCTTCTGCACATTGTATTGTACCTCTCTTTATGTTGTATGTTTTGTTTTTGCCCGGGTGTGCAATAAAGTATATTTGTATTGTATTGTATTGTATGGACTTACTATAATCCTGACACCCTACACCCACTATGTACAAATAAAACACAATGTATATTTACTTAAACATTTTATTGGAAAAAAATTCACCCTAGACTGAAAGGCAACATGGTATTGTATAATTTTAGAAAATAATATCGAGATAAATAGCTCAATACTGAAGTGAGCCCGTGGCGCACGTCCCGCCTTCGTGGCCGCGTGATGTAATACTACGTAACATGTAACACGGGACGCGACATGTAACACTGGACGTAACATAATGCTACATGTAACAAGTAACGTAACATGTAACACGGGACGCAACATGATGCTACATGTAACAAGTAACGTAACATGTAACACGTGACATAAAGGGTGACGCGCGCCACGCCGGCCCGGGCATGCGACGGATGGCACAAATGTTTCAACAAAGCACAAAAATATTGCATCTATTTGTAATTTCAATCAAAACCAAGTAAACTCCACCGCATTGTAACTTATTGGAATGCCTTTTATTCACTTAAAAAATAACATTATACACTTCCTTATAAGCATACAATTAAATAATTTTAGTAGCTATTTCGAATTTTGTTCAAGAAAGTTAGGAATAGATTTGATAGGCCGATTGGTCGAGTGACGCTGTGGGGTGTACAGTCGACCACACTATAAATACATGTCACATACACGTATGTAAGTATGTATACGCTACAACATAATATCAGCACAAATTTACAGAACGTCGAGTGGTGAACCACGAAGAACTGATCCGGGGACGATAATTACACTTGAAGCTCTAATTCGACTCCTATATCTAAAATATAAATGATTATAAAAATAAATAAGGGGCGATGCCCCCACCCTCTCACCGCTGCTCGCTCCGACAAGACACTTCGGATTGTATTCACTTTGATTTTGAGCAAAACTCGCAAAATTTAAGTATCATCAAAAATATGGGTGTTTCACACGACTTTTATGGGCTGTATTTGCACATAGCAGGGAAAGAACGGTAAGCCATCATCAGTTCCGACAATTTAATTTATTATTGTACCTACCCACGTCATAACTTTTATCATACAAGGATCCAACGATTTGTAGAACGACAAGGGAACAATGATTCGATTTTCGCGTCACTTTTTGAATGGTTAGTCCGCAATGAAAGGAGAAATGAGCGCGCGTCTTATGCTGACAACTGTTACTGTCTTATGCTTGTACGAAGATGTCCTACTTTTCTTCCTATCCCTACTATGATACACATCAGCCTTCCTGGTACTGCAAGTGTGTCCGCCGCTTCCCCTCACACAATACAAACACGTAATCACTAAAATATTCAACAGGCAAACTAAAATAACGTAACTACCACAATTAAAAAAGTTACCGCATAACTCGAAGCACACAGCTCTTAATTTATGACTCGCGTGTTACTCCCGATCCCGATAAAAATATAACTTTACAGTCACAGAATAAAATCCGAATCACTTAAATATTACAATAAAAACGAATCTGTGTGCCTTATGATTGATTTGCCAATTTAAAAATATTATACGACATGATTCCTCCGAGTATAATGTATACATATTCGGTTATAGCACATTATGGTCTAAAATAAAATTACTATTAAGTAATAATCAATATTTACATTATATAATCCCGACTACGACGGCCGACAAGTCCGATTGTTCGTGAAACACACGTAAGCACCAGCTTTTCTAACCTGACCTTCATATTACAATTGCTGATCTCTTCATGTGGCAAAGGTGTAGATATTTGCCTGGACGGTGAATGAAATATGTAAAAATACTCTATGAATAAACACACTATCACTCTGTCATCTACGCACCGGCCTAACGCATGTTCTAAGAAACAATCGTTAATATACAACGCAACTGAACATTGTCCAGTCACTTATAACAAATTCAAAAGTAAAGGCAAAATGATCACGAATTGAACAAAACAAAATGCTTTTGGCACTTAAATGCAGCTAAGAATATCGTCAGACCGTGCGTACCGCTAGATACAATTATAACCTTTCCACCGTTTCCGTAAAGACTATAATTGTGTACACTTATCCATAGCTTACATTGTCTCGAATAACACTAGAAAGACTGTCGCGGACCATATGGGGCCTGTCACACACGCCTATTCAACATCCGACTAATTTGCAGCTGATTTTACTAAGTTTCAAAGTGGACATGTAACGTGACTATTATCAAATAACACTAAATGACGCTGGATTACAAATCGCAGCTTTTAAGACGGAACTGTGTTCAAATTTATGTAGTTTAGAAATGTTTGGGATAGATTGACGTTTTAAGAGTAAAAGGAGGGGATTCGAGGTGTAATCAGCCGACGTTGGGTGTTGAAATGATATATCTGGACGACGCGGCGGTGGGTGCATTACATGTTCTCGAACTGGTCGACGCGCCGCTTGGTGTTGCCCTTGCGTATTTCGCGGAGAGTCTTGTACTTGTCACGGCCCTGACGCACGTTCTCGCGGTGGATCTTGTCCATGGCCGTCTCTTTAGTCTCGTCGCGGGACTGCGCCAGGTCCTGTTTCAGCGCCTGTTGGGTACAAAAGTAAACGTTGTAAATCACCGAGTGTTAGATTTATCTATTACTCGATCTTGACCATAGACTTTAACGCCCTAAAGAGAATTATTCTTATGAATAGAAGACTAAATTTGGAAAAAATTAAGTACAATGTAACATTAGTCTTCTCTCATCTTATGACATAGGGAATCCAAGTATCCACCTACCTACGGGGTTGGTTGGAGCAGTTGCTCCAGTCGAACAGTTGTGCGACCGCCAAACACTCGTAAACCATACCAACTTACTCTAAGTAAAAAAGTAACTCTTTTATGTAATAGTGTAATTTTATAGTGTAATGTTATGTGTGCAAATAAATTTGAATTCAATCATTCATTCTATTGGGAGGGCAGTGCGTAGGCCACTACATCTACTGACGGGGCAGGTGCAGGTTATGGCGCGAACCCATTCCTCGGGCGGCTTCTCAGAAGGTAACCTCAAGATCTGTGATAGCCTCTGGAGGGTTTATGGTAGTCGAACTATGCTAGATGGAGCGACGATCTGTGCAAGGTGGCTGGCTGCGACTGGATGTGAAGAACCGAAGATCGGACTCAATTCCGCGCCCTGGGAGAGGCCTATGTCCTGCAGTGGACTAGAGACGCCTGATGATGATGACCAGCATACCTTGAGCTGGTTGTGCAGACGCTCGTTACGCTCGGCGAGCGTGCGGCGGTCGGCCACGGGGTCCACCAGGTCGTCTGGCGCGCCCTGCAGCTCTCCGACGCCCGACTCCGAGCCGCCGTCCGAACCACCGTCGCCCTCTCCGCCGTCCGCTCCGTTGTCGGCGCCGCCCTCCATCAGGTGGTGGTGCTGTGGCGTCGTCGTCGCCAAGGCTAGTGCTGCTGCCGCTTCGTCCTGTTACAGAAAAACAAGGTGAGATTTTAGTAATTTTATGTGTATTTTAAGCCAGAGGGGTGGATTCAAGTTCCACCGGTGGTGTATATCTGACAGCCTTGTCTGCTGAATATATTTATATAACAAAAACCCCTATAGTCCCGAAAGGGGGATGTTCAGTATCCATAACTGAACAACTTCACTACAAACGGGCCAAATGTTTACATTTTTTGTTTGTTTTTGTTTTATACATTTCGGTCCTGTAGGCTAGCTAGCTAGCTTTTGTATAGAACAGGTGATTTTTATATTACACCTAGTATAAAAAGCAACTCACCTGTTTGCGGCGCGCCTCCTCGACCTCCTCCTGCAGGCGACGCGTCTCCGTGTCCTTGGCCTCCACCTCCTGCTGGATGCGCGATACTTCCTCCTGCTTCGTGCGGATCTCGTCTTCCAGCTTGACGCGCTCTGCTGCTTCCATGTTCTGCAATCACATGATACAATGTAGTGTGATCCAAAAGTTAAGGTTAAGTAATATTGGGCGTGGTCAGAACCAGGATGAATGACCGCTAATGGCTTATTTTCATCCGATCTCCCGGCTGCTATCATCCGACTATATTAGGCTATGTTAGAGTCTTACGGGCTGCCACTCTGACAATTGTTTGTCCACTATTCACAGGAAAAGAATGGGGGGAGGGGTTACTAGTCCCCACTTGTTACGTACGACCTGGATACTGGTACGCCAACCAAAAATGAAAGACGGCGGAGGATCTACACATACAACCATCTCTAGTTTTATAGAGTACGCTTATGTGTATACGTCATAGAAATATATACGGTTTTTTTATGGTTGATGTCTTGGATAAAAGAAAAAATAGCCTCTGGAGTTCGTTCCTTTATGGTTGACGTCGAATATCCTTTGGACGTCTATTCGGGTCCTGGAATCGTATTTATTCAGCTATGCCCGGCACACACCTTGGTCTCCTCGAGGCGCGTCATCATGGCCTGCAGCTCGTTTTGGCGCCGCTCCAGCTCCTCCTTGGCGGCCTGAAGCTGTCGCAGCTGCTCCTCCAGCCGTCTAATCATGTCTTGCGCTTCCATCAGGTTCGCCTGTATACACATTCAGATAGGTTAGTTAGCATAATTTATGATTTATTCGTTAAATTAGTTGGTTCCTCTACTATTTACCGTGCTTTTCCCATCCCTATTTCATATCCCGAAGCGTGAAACGTGACTTATGTCGTAGACAAACCTTCGGAGGCAGCACTCGTGCGCGGTTAATCGCGAAAAAACAAAGTGCTTTATGTCTTAACTGAAGACCTTGGGATCTCCCAGGTGGTGCTACTGGATATTCCAGGTAAGTATAGCCTAAACTGACGATTAATTCGTAATTTTTCCCTCTAATTTGTATCAGGGTAAAGAAAAACATCGCAAGGTAATTGAGTAGTAATGCGTCACCTGCGAGCGTTCCATCTCCTCCTGCATCTGCCGCAGCCGATCCTCATATTCTTGCTGCTTCTTCTCAGCGCGCTCGCGGGCCGCGATCTCCAGCTGGAGTTTCTCCCTGAACACAACAACGAAAAGTTTACATTTTATACATTGTGAACAAAAATACGTGAAGGTGAATACTTCAGCAGGTGTGATCTTGAAGATCTGTGTAGCGATAAAATTGGTCTGAAGAAAGTTAACTACAAAAGGCTATCTGATTTGGATAGTGTACCCCTTTCCCTTCACCACTTCTACTTGTAGTCTCAGCGAATATTTGTGGACACTAAAATTGATACTTCGAAAACCTGTGCAAGATAGCAGAATCCCTGACTACGCTACCTTAGACAGGACATGGACTTTAAGGATGGGGGACCCCCCCCCCCCCTAAAATAAGGGGCAATTAAATTTTGCACCTTAAATTTTGCGCTTCCAAGCTAAACCTTGGGCCCGACTTCTTGGATTTTAAGGTGGAAACCTAAAATATGGGGACATCTCTCCCCTAACCCCTTTTGACTCACCTTTGAGCCTGCTTGGCCAGTTTCTCCTCCCTCGCCTGGGCCTTCATCTGCTGCACGTCGATGGTGTCAGGCTTGCGCCGGCGCATGTACAGCTCGTGGTTGCCCATACACAGCGCTAGGATGCGCTTGTTGACGCGCACGCGCGGCGCGAAGAACACGAAGTCGGGCGCCTTCTTGTCGATCGGCTTGATGATGAATTTGCGGTCGTTGAACGAAATGTTGCGGATTTCCGACCAAGGGAACCCGATTTTTGGGGTCAGTCTGTAATGAGGGGTTTGTGTTAGAAAAGTGGTCAAGTGTACGCAGAATCGCTAGGATGGGGTATTTATTTACAATGATATTTGTGACAGATAAAGTGAACAGTGGAAGACCCATAAAGCTATACTCTGTGGACCTTGACATTCGTGTGAATGTGTCAAAGTATTATAGCCTAATATGTTGCCCACTGTACATTACTTGTAATTATTTTTTTGCCTTAGCCGTGATTGTCCCACTGCTGGGCAAATGTATCATTCAAGTGCCGGTAATGAAATGAAATGAAATTCATTTGCCAGAACATAGTGAAAATTACAGGTGATTTAAAAAGCATAGGTATCATATGTTCCACCGACAGCGGTGTGCAATCCTTTTCTACTATTAGTTAGTGTCGTTGAGATACTCTTTTATGGAGCAACTATCTTTTACATTTGTCTAGAAGCCACTTGGAAATATTAGTTTTAAATTGGCTAGCAGGACCATTTTCAAGGCGACTAG
The DNA here is from genome assembly GCA_947369225.1 of Hofmannophila pseudospretella. Lineage (NCBI taxonomy): Eukaryota > Metazoa > Arthropoda > Insecta > Lepidoptera > Oecophoridae > Hofmannophila > Hofmannophila pseudospretella. The sequence goes on along the minus strand of OX376318.1, from coordinate 14,321,696 downwards.
GCAGATTATTATACACTAAAATTGCCATACAGAAGGAATTCTTTTTATACAAGTCAACTCTGGAACTTAGCAAATAGATTAGAGTATATAAGCTGGCTCTATTACCCTTCAAACCGAAACACAGCAATGCAAGCATTGCTGCTCTGCGGCAGGGGGTAAGAGGGCGGTATCCTGCAAATCTGGATCTACCTGATCCAGGGTCTTAATTCTCAAATGTAACTTACTTGTCATCCTTCTCATATATGTTCAGCCCGAGAGCGTCCACCCCCAGCCACAGCTCGGTGTTTTTCTTGTTCCGTATCTCGAAGTAGTTGACCCCGTACATCTCCAGGTCCTGCGCTATCTTCAGGTACTCCATCATAGCGTCCTCCCGCAGCATCCCGCGGTGCTCCTGCCACCAGTTCGTGATGCTCTGCTCCCACTCTTCGCGGGACATCTGGAGAGGAAGGAGAGGGGTTAGCGGGTCACTTGTTAATTAGAAAATTTTACAGGTGGTATAGATACTGATGTGAAGGATCGCCTGGGTTGGTACCATGCTCTTATCTATTTTTGCCGTAAAGCAGCTTGCATTTCTGTGTTTTGGTTTGAAGGGTAAGAGAGCCAGCGTAATTTCCGGCACATGAGGCAATCTATCTTAGCTCTCAAGGTTAGTACCGCATCAAAAACACTCTAATAATAATACAGTGATGTGAGATGGCTATGGGCGACGGTGACCAATTCACTTAACTTGTTTGAGGGTTAGAGGGTTTTCGAAGCGCTACGGATATTGATAATTACGCTGGTTCCTTAACTCTTAAATGAAACACGCAGCATTGCGGACTTGCGGCTGAAATAGGTGAAAGGGTGGTACCACCTAGGTTGACTCTGCACAGGGTCATACCACCTCCAATTAAGTGCTTTTATGACAGATCTGTATCCTAAACGCAAATTAGGACTTGGAGCTCCCCTACGGAGCGGCTAGCGGGGTGCGAGTGCTTACCTTGTGCTGGTCGGTGACGCGCTGCGGCAGCAGGCGGTCGTTGGCGAGGAAGCCAGGGCCATGCACAGCCGGGATGTGGTCCCCGTGCCTCGCCTGCACCGCGTACGATGCCAGCAGCACTGAGGTCTCCGGCGGACAGTAGATCTCGTCCGATAGGATCGCATTCTTCACCTGGAATCAGGGTAGTCAAATGCGAAAGTTATCGACTGAAAATTTGATTTTTATTTAATAGGGTAGTTTCCAAGTAAAATAAAAAAATATTTAAATAAAATATATATTATATTAAAATATTAAATGCATTTCTTTAAAACTAAGAGTGAAAACAGAATTGATATTCGTTGAAAAATAAAATAGCTCCAGGCAATCAGAAATTAGACGGTAGAAAGAGATGGCTATTGAGAGGAGTGACGTCACTGCTCAGTAGCGCCATACAAGCAGATCCTGGCTACATATAAAGAACTGTTTTGCTAAAAACAGTACTAACATAAATCATAAATATATCTGATGTTAGTTGAGATATTTGTCCCGTGTTTTTTTTAGGTAATTCAGAGACTACATTCTGTTCAATTGCTTGCACTGTTTCCTGGAAGAGGTAAGCGGTCGTACCGTACCTGCAGGTAGAAGAGCTTAAGCGTTATCTCCTGTATGAGCTCATCGGCCACGTCCTCCGGGTAGAACTTGGCGCGGAACTTGAACTGCAGCGGGTTCTCCTTCTTGACGTCCTGTTGCATAACCTGGAAACAAGGGGGCGCACGGTTAGCTTCCGATGGTTTTGAAGCTTACACTTAGAACTTAATTAAAGTATGTAACCACAAATATCGCATGGCATGTCAAACTCAAATTTTTATTATTACCATAATTACACAGCATGACAGTTAATATTAAGATGATAACGTATACCAGAACCTGATAGCAAAGAGGGAAATTGAGAAACGTTCTTGTCCAATAGCTGAAAACCACGAGGTTTTTACTGAGGTCAAATTTAGTTATTCTGGTTAGTCATGAGCTGGCCCGTCACGTCTTGCCAGGTTGACGTTGGTTTTTGAGGGACCTGCATAATGTATGTGAAGTGAAAGAAACGGCACGTAGAGCGATTTGATGTTTTTTCTGATACAAAAAGTTAAGTAATGTTGTCTTGTGAAAATCACATCCTGATACACCTGTCGTCGTTGGGCTTTCTGGCGAGTTTGACATGACATGCCTGAAGATCAGGGCAGTTATTACCGTTTTCAAAACGATGATATGATATCAAGACATGACGTGCTATCACATTGATATAGCGTTGTCTCTGTTTTTTACGCCAACCCATGATATAATTTCATCGTTTTGAGAGCTACCCTGATTAGTCTACGTTCATAATCTATGGTATTCGATTTTACTTGTACATTTGTTAAAGCACACATCTTACCCATCTGGAGAACGGTAGCGACCCTGACTTCGTGGTGTGCCCGACCGTCCAAGGGGAGCGTTAAAAAGGCAACAATTAATTACTATTCAGTGCCAGCTTCTGACAAACATTACTACGAAATATTTTTTTTAATTTAGGACTAAACTCGTCTTTGACCTCAATCTCACCTGGTGTTTAGTGACGATGAGGCCGAAGATGGAGCATACGGGCTTAGTAAGTACTGGCTCTTCTATAAACATTGCCGAAACACATAAACGCCGAAGCGAAGATATTTGACGACAGACTTTACATAGAAAGGTGGTCGCTAAGATTAAATAGACTAAAATATAGTGACCTGTTTATTTTATTTCCTTGAGGAGTTCAAATGATAGGTTGGTTTAGAAAATAATTCAAAAATTTATTATTTTGGTTTTAAGTGGTTCTTTTAACCTCGTCAAAAATGTTTATTTTATTCGTACTTAGTCATAAAGAGTTGGGTTGTATGCCTATGGTCAATAACACTAATAAACAGTTTAGTACTTCACTAAATTACTATTTCTAGCACTATAAGCGAGCATATAAGTTATCACATCACTCCATAAGTTCGTAGGATGACATATGTATCACTCTCGAAGGATACTATGTTGATTAATAAAGTCGAATTTTGCCTAAAAGTTGTTGTTTTATTAGTCATCTCACGAACTTATTGAGTTATCTGTTGTGATCGGATAATCGGTTGCATTTGTACCTAAAGTTGCTCTGCTAGCACAATGTGTACATGCCCTCTTGAATAAAAAAAAGGTGTGAAACCTGCTCCATGAATGAAGTCATTTGATGCAAAACACGATATTCCTAGCAGTTTTCGTTCCTGAGATCCAGTAACTGTTCCTGGGCATCAAACTCTCATGACTAGGGGATCTCTCCTCCCCTGAAATGTAAAATGAAATGAACAACAACAACCGATATGGAACGCTTTTTTGCGATTACATGTTAACTGTTAGCTATACTTTTACACTAATTTACAATTTTTCAATTACAATTCTATAAGTTACAAGGTGTAATGGAATACACATAATTTCTTCTAAGAGCTAAAACCATCAAGTCCTAAATCTCAATATAAATCCATAAAAGTCAACTAGACGAGATGATGTCACCATCTCTCGTAGCGAGTCAACGTACTCTAATTAGCGGGTCTATTAACTAAATTATAAAACAGCATAGCCGACTTCACTTGTACCTTGTAACTCGGTCTATGAAAGGAGATTGGGCGCTTTTGGATCCACGGCTTCGCCTCCAACCAAACATGGCTCATTTGATAGATCTCACCTAGGACTCCATCTTTCATTATGGAAACAACCTAAGTCGTGTAGGAGAGGAGCTAGAGACCAAAAATATCTTCATATTAACTGTTCTGACTCTATTTATTTTGTTTCGCCAGCGACCAAACAAAACTTCTGTTCCACGAGACTTAAGATATTAATAAAAGACGAGACGATGATGATGAGAGGTAGTTCTATTTTATTGACACGGAAGGACGTGGGAACCCACCGTGAAAACCCCCTCATGGAATCAAGAACTAAGAAGGAATTTGGAATGTTGGGTGACCCGACCAACCATCGGCGCCACCCAGTTCCCGGGCTGGGCGGTGTGAAATTAGCGACCGAAGCCTCCCCTGGGGTGCTTCGACGGGCCTCAGAAGGAGGAAATGCTACTGTCGATATAAAAACATCTAGGACCAGTAAGACCTCAATACGTACCCAACACCGTATTGGTGCTTGGAATGTCCGCGGTCTGCTATCTGCGGGCAAATTGAGCATCGTGGAAAATGAAATGGAGGCACACAACCTCTCCATACTTGGCATCAGTGAAACACACATGCGCGGTAACGGCCATTTCTCCACGGCAGCAGGGAACACAATGTACTTCTCGGGACGCGACGATTCGAGCAGGAATGGAGTAGCCATCGTGTTACCACCAGGTATTAGTAAATTTGTCCTCGGATATAACCCGGTGTCTGACAGAATTCTTACAATGAAGCTAAACACTAGACCATGCATCATGAACATTGTGCAAATATACGCACCTACATCAGTGGCTTCAGATGACGAGATAGATGACTTCTACGGGAGACTCGAAGAGACATTGGGCACGATACCGGGTCGGGAAATTACATTGATTCTTGGAGATTGGAATGCTAAAGTCGGTAGTACACTTGCAGATGATCACATCAGAAGCACGGTTGGAAAACACGGACTTGGCATACGGAACGAGCGAGGTGAAAAACTGATTGAATTCTGTATTGGCAGAAAACTCAGCATTATGAACACATGCTTCCAACATCATCCAAGACGCCTTTACACGTGGCGATCTCCAGGCGACAGGCACAGAAATCAAATCGACTACATACTACTTGATTCCCGCTGGAGATCCTCAGTTTCAAATGTGAAAACCTTCCCCGGCGCCGAGTGCGGCTCCGACCACAACCTGCTCGTCGCATATTTCTCTCTCCGCTTAAAAGCGCCCAGTAGACGACCACCCAAACCTAGACACCTGGAGCCTTCGGAACGGTCACTCTTCAAGGACACCATGGAGACCAAATTGAAGGAATCTCCTCCGCCTGAAAACGCTAACGCTGATACCCAATGGAAACATCTCAAAGGTCACATCAATGAAACTTTGGATTATATTTCAAAGAATAAGAGGAGTGATCCCAGGAAAAAGGTCTGGATTACCGATAATACATGGGAACTAATTCAACGAAGAAAAGACGTCAAAATGAAGGGTTTGCAGGACCAAAGAGTAATGACAGAATACGCTAGCCTATGCAAGGCAATAAAAACAAACTGCCGCCGTGACAAAAACAACTTTATAGAAGGCATATGCAGCGACATCGAGCAACATTCTCTCAAATTTCAAACCGCAGATCTGTTCAAAAAAGTCCGTCTTCTATCCAAGCAGTTCAAATCTAAATCTTGGGTGATAGAGGATGCCGATGGCACTTTATTACACGAGCTCGACAGAATTGCTGAAAGATGGCGTTCCTACTGTGAAAAATTGTACACTGAACCCCAAGAGACACTCGTAGGCAACACCGAATGGAAGTCGCTGAAAGTGGAACCCATTATTCTTCGATCCGAAATAACCACAGCTTTACAGGCGCTTAAAACAAGGAAGGCCCCAGGAGGTGACCAAATAACGGCAGAAATACTCAGGGCTTTGGGCGACGGAGCAATCGACATATTGCATAATATTTGCAACCATATATGGCATAATGGCGAGTGGCCCCAGGACTGGACTGAGTCGGTCATCCTCCCACTTCATAAAAAAGGATCGACCAAGAAATGTGACAACTACCGCACTTTGTCACTAATCTCTCATGCCAGTAAAATCTTACTTCACATCATCAACAGCCGAATCCGTTACTATCTGGATTGGCAGATCCCGCAGGAGCAAGCGGGTTTCGTGAAGGGCAAAGGCACTCGTGAACAAATTCTCAACATCAGACAACTCATAGAGAAATCATACGAATTTGACATACCTGTGGTTATGTGTTTCGTCGACTACAGTAAAGCCTTTGACTGTGTCAACTGGAGCTGTTTGTGGAGGGTCTTGAAGGAACTCGGAGTACCAGATCATCTCAGTGCATTACTTCGTGCCCTATATTACGGAAGCCAGGGAGTGGTGAGAATAGACAAGGTGTCCTCAAACCCATTCAGCTTCAAGAAAGGAGTACGCCAAGGCTGCATTTTGTCTCCAATTCTGTTCAATATATATGGGGAATATATCATGAGACGAACCTGCGAGAATTGGGAAGGGGGCATCACCGTTGGTGGCGTAAAAATCACCAATTTACGTTATGCTGACGATACCACACTTCTCGCAGCAACTGAGTCCGAGATGGCAACCCTACTAAATAGAATGGAACGGATTAGCGAGGAAATGGGACTCTCTATAAATAGGTCCAAAACTAAGGTGATGGTGGTGGACCGCACCAAGAAGTTGGAGCTCACTGGATCACTGAACCTGGAATCAGTGGACAACTTTACGTACCTGGGCTCCAGCATCAGCAACAATGGTTCTTGCGAAACAGAAGTGCGGAGGAGAATTGGAATGGCCAAAAATGCAATGTCTCAGTTACATAGAATCTGGGCAGACAGAAACATCTCCGTCAAGACCAAGATCAAACTTGTACGTTCACTGGTGTTCTCCATTTTCTCTTATGGCGCTGAGACTTGGACACTAAGAACAGCAGACCGCAAAAGAATTGATGCCTTCGAGATGTGGTGCTGGAGAAAAATGCTCCGAATTCCGTGGACAGCACATCGTACCAACGTATCCATTCTACGTGAACTTAAAATCACCTCACGACTGTCCTCCGAGTGCCTTCGTAGAATTCTCGAATATTTCGGTCACATTGCCAGGAAAGACAGTGACAACCTCGAAAAACTAATTGTGACCGGAAAAATGGAAGGGAAGAGGCCTCGAGGACGTAGTCCGATGCGCTGGTCCGACCAAATCCGCACCACCCTTGACTCTACAATTCACGATGCCATCCACACCGCCGGGGACAGAAATAAATGGAGGAAGATCATCCGCCAGAAGGTGATACCTAAGGGTGGTCACGACCCTCAGCATTGAGGATTACGACGCGAGGAGGAGGAGTTCTATTTTACAAAAACTCCATCACCCAAAGGTTTCCTGGAAGAAATAGCTTAAAGCTATAAGGCTGCCAATTGTATTTGTATTTTGTATCTTTTCTTCTGTTGTGTATTTTTGTCCTGTGTGCAATAAAGAATATTTGTATTGTATGGGATCCGCCCAATCTCTATTGTTAAGAGTACTTAAAACCATAGGTTAGGACAAGTGGTCACCGTTGCCTAGAGACACGTGCAATACCAGGTGCATTGCTTTTGGAGGAAGAGGCATTTTTTTTTTGCATTCTTCCGGCCTTGGATGGATAGGACTCTACGTTCTTTTTGAACCAACCCAGTAGCGCTTGCATGAATTAATTTTTATTTAATTTAATTGGTCTGTTACGTCTAATGCATACGGTTTAAACAGCATTGCGAAGCCCAGTCTGATGATCGTCCGGTTAAAAAGAAAATTGTAGAAATAAATAAAAAAAAAATTTACTGTTAATTCGCCCTACATCTTAAAGATTTTGAACAATCTCTATTAACTTGTCAAACATTCAGACCAGATTGAATCTAGATAACTGATTTTATGCAAAGGATTTTGGGTTCAATTATTGGTTGATATGCACAAAAAGGTAAAGATCGAATTCATTTATTACAATTGAGATTTGAGATCAAACGCGGGCTTAGTCGTAAACAAAATAATGCATTCAGGTATATATTGTCACCTATATATTGTCATTGAAATAAATGAACTTGAAACCTACGTATGAGATGTGAAACTGGTCACCAATAAATACAGGGTGGGCCATGAATTAGTTAACAATTGAAAAAATCATATAAAGAAAACCATTTGACATATTTTTAAAATTGTTTATTTACAAGAAAGTTAGTTATTTGGAATTTATTTTTTAAAAATAACATCATCTAAATGACCACCGTTTCGATTTTTGCACTCTTCTAAGCGAACACCGAAATTTTCGAATACTCGTCGACAAAGAGACCGCGAGATCGCTGACATTTCTTCACTAATTTTTTCCTTTAGTTCACGTAGTGTTTTTGGTTTATGGGTGTAAACACGACTCTTCAAATAACCCCATAAAAAGAAGTCTGCTGGCGTTAAATCTGGACTCCTGGGTGGCCATGGGATGTCGCCTCGTCTGGAAATCAGCTTTTCCGGAAACATTTCTTTTACTACCGGCAGGGACTCGTTGGATGTGTGACAAGTGGCTCCATCTTGCTGAAACCATGTGTTACGGTTGTAGCCAGCAAATTCCAGTAGCTTCGGTGCCAGGAACTCCCGTAACATTTTCACATACTCAGCAGAATTCACAGTAACCGAACGGCCGCGAGAATCTTCGAAAAAGTAGGGCCCAATAATTCCTTTTGCTGAAATTGCAGCCCATACCGTTACCTTGGGAGAATGAAGTGGCCTCGCGTGTTTAGATTTGGGATTTTCGCTGCTCCAATACCTGCAATTCTGTTTGTTTACGTGTCCGTTGAGGTGGAAATGGGCTTCGTCGGAAAATAAGAGGTTATCAAAATTATTGAATCGATCTAACATTGTTTCGGCATACGACTTGCGCAAATTTAAATCATTAGGTTTTAATTCCTGCACTAACTGGATCTTATATGGATGTAATTTCATGTCTAATTTCAAAATACGGCGCAATGATGTTCGGGATAGTCCTAATTCAGCCGAACGTTTGCGCGTCGATAAATTTGGATCACGTCGAACTGATGCGGAAACTCGCTGCACGTTCTCTTCGCTCCGAGAAGTCCGTGGGCCGCCGGTTTGCTTCACGTTTAGTGTAGATCCCGTCTCTTCGAACTTCTTAACCCATTTCTTTATTAATGGAGCACTCGGACACTGATTTAAATCGTGTAAGTCGTATTCAACGCGAAATAAGCGTCTCACTGTAATGAGCGAACTGTTGTTTAAATAAAATTGTTTCACACAATAAGCGCGCTGCGGCCCCGTGAAGCGATACATTGCGACTAAATTTCCGAGAAGCGAGCTAGTGGTAACGCCCCTCCCCGCTCCCCGCGCGGCTTGTATTAGCGCGGGGTGTTAGGTTTAAATGTTAACGAATTCTTGGCCCACCCTGTATTATTATAATAATGACAATGTGCATCCAACCAGATACCGAATCGCTTTGTGCCTGATACAATTACTTCGTAATGGAGTCAGATCAGCTGATAAGATACCGCGGTGTAAGTACTCTGTCAAAATACCGAGCCTACCTAATTGTGTACACAATTATATCGGCGCCACTTACTCCGTGATGATGATAAAATTAGTGGACATTCTCTTAGATAATACTGTAGTAATGAAAACTTGACGTTTATACGAGTACATGTGCTTTATTTGAAAGGTTGCTACAATCTGCCCTCTAGGTGCCGGCTAGCAGGGTTCTAGGACAGTGTGCAGATGTAGTAATAAAGGAAAATTGGTAATAGTAGATATTATATTTATCAGGAACAGAACAACACAAATAATAGTGAATGTAGAAAATAGGTAGTACTAGGAGACAATTTTATAAAACGGAGAAACGTCAGGACAAAATACAGAGAGAAAGTAAAAGCAATGAAATTAATTGAATAATAGAATTTAGAAATGGAATGGAATGGAATTTTCCAGGAGCTGCCGAGTCGTAAAACTAGGATACGAGTATTTTTTTATTAAAATCTAAGTCTGGTATGTCATTTCATGTTTATTAAACTAAGATAAATAAGCATAATACATACTCGTACATACAAACACAAGTGACTTAAAACCGTTGATGTATCCTATAATATAGTTGACAATGTGCCTCGGTCAGGTGTGCGGATTGACGAGCATTTATTCCTTTAACGGTGGCTGTGGATGGGAGTTGATTGGCCCCGCCATAGCTTGCTGTGGCTTTAAACTCGTATAATAACATTGAAAAAAAACACAGCACTGTAACACCAGAATACATTTGGTACACAATACAAAAGTACGTGCGATACAATCACTTTAAGTATTGCATCATCATCATCCTATTAATGTCCCCACTGTTGGGGCACAGGCCTCCCCTTTCACAAGGGGGTATGGGCCATGATCCACCGAGCGGGCCCAATGCTGATTGCTGGATTTCACACGCCTTTGGAAATTGTTTTTATTTCCTCAGACATGCAGGTTTCACGATGTTTTCCTTCACCGTTAGAGCAGTCGGTAAATGTACATAAGTCTTCGAAAAAATCCGAAAAACTCATTGGTACATGGCATGGGAGTCCGGCGTCCTAGCCACTAGGCCACCGACGCTCTTATGTATTGCATAATCTACATTAAAGCACCAATGTAATATACATGTCTGAATGTATCATTGTATGGATAGTAAATAATAATAACTAAAGTATTGAATAACCGTGGAAAATACGACAAATACGTGTCGAATCGGGACTTGTTACTGTGACATTGTCTTTCAACCTTGTCGAAGTTGCCTAGTATATGTATACTATATTTATTTATACATATGTGAAATTATCGGTGACTTGACAACAAGTCTTAAGATTTAGACCTACCTTATAAGAATACGTTTATTTGTGCGGTAAGATGACAAAGTATTAATAGTCTAATACACAGCTAGGAACTTAAGCATAGGTTATATTAAACTAAATAAAATTAGTGAGCAAAGAGTAACAAAAAACGCTGACCTCCGAACTAGGAAGTTCCCGTATCTCGGAGGACAGATCTCTTCTGTGACCAGTGCAAATGAACATGTAACAGAACAGACGTTGGCCAAGCCAAGAAAATATAAAACTGACAAAAAGAAAATTGCAACAAGAAGATAGCAACAGTCTTAATGTTTACGAATATCATCATCATCATCATCAGCAGCCTACTCTAGTCCACTGCTGGACATAGGCCTCTCCCAGGGCGCGCCATTAAGCCCGATTTTCGGCTCTTCTCATCCAGTCGTTGCTAGCCACCTTGCGCAGATCGTCGCTCCATCTAGCAGGGGGGCGTCGAATATGTATTTTAGATATTATATTCGCGTCTTACCCGTGGTACTACCGGTCCACAGGTCAACCTACCCAAAACGTCAAAATCTGAGAATCTGAAATATACCATATTGCTCAGGTATAAAGTTGAGATTTAATCTAGGGTTTTTGACAGATGGTATACTTTAGCTAGTGGTTGACTGTACTACTTAGGCATGTCACATCCAAGGAAGTTGCCCGAGTTAGGGTTCTGATTATCTAGAAACGTTACAGCTTTCTTAAGATTAATCTCTATCTAGAGCTCTAGCGTAGATCAAAATCAAATCAAATCAAACTTTTTTATTGTAATACTTACTTAAAGTACATTTTTACAACGTCATGTTTTACTCTACCATCGCTTCGTAAGGTGCCGTAGCTGAAAGGAAAGAAGCGGCGCAAGAAACTTTCAGCAGCACATCGTTTGAAATAAATATATCTTACAATAATCATACATGTACACAATGTGCAGAACTGGAGCTGAATTTAGGACCAAGCCTCTTTATGATATAAGTAGTCATTTATTTTAAAATAACCCTTTTTACATAAGGTCCGTCTTATGTGAGTCTTAAATTTTTTCTCTGTCATATTCATTATGGTATCTTATTATAAACTCGTACACAGTGACCCATAAATGATGTGTTTACTTTACTAAGTCTAAAGCGTGGGACTGCAAGTTTGTTATTGTTTCTGGTATTGAAATTATGATTATCGCAGTTTTTCGGAAACAACTAAGTTTTTGCGTACATACATAGTATTTTCATAGATATATTGTCAGTATATTTATTTCCCTGAACAATTCCCTGAGAGAGTCCCTGCAACGTAGATTATATATTGCATGAGTTGCCCTCTTCTGTACAATGAAAATGGTTTCAATATCAGCCGCTCGGCCTCACAGAAGAATGCCATAAGACAATATGCTGTGAAAATAACTGAAATATACTAGCCTTGCGGTTTCTACTGTCAGTTGTCCACTACAGTTTATCTACTAACGTTAAATGACATAAATAAACCCTGCAAACGACCAAAGCATAATTATATTCTGATACATCTGTTACATAGATGTGCAACAGACTTGACTTGACCATCTCAGTTTCAGTTTCTTCATGATCCATAAACTGAGCAAGATGACTTCATCAATGCAGTCATACATAATGTGGAACAATAAAGTTGTAGGTACCTACTGCCGTTTGCTGTATTATTTATATGTATGGAAACTTAATTTTATTACTTGGAAATAGTTATTGGCCATTCATACAATAACACCATAATAGGGTATATTTATTGAGAGTGGGAATTTAATAGAACATAATTAAAACTAGGAAATAATAGTAGTTTATGCAACGGCCATGTAATGATAGCGATTTTAACATGAGAACTGTTTATGAAACGAACCGAAGCTGAGATCGTTCGAGTGTTAAAATCGCCATTACGTGCGTTGCATACAATACTTTTTCTACGACCATAAAATATATAAACAGAAAATACAAACCATTACGGAGACTTCAACAGACGACATGACAGCTTGACATGTTATTGGTAACTATGGAAACCGTAGACATGTTTGATGTAATGTCGACATCGCGCAGGCGCGGTTCTCGAGTTTTTTTATAGCTATAGTACTAAATAGTTGGCCAGCGAATTGTAGTGCATTAAATACGAAAGAGTTCTTGTATGCAGTGCCATACAACAAAGAAAAATTTACATAATACAATCGAAAACTGTTATTTAATATTTCATTAAAACACTGTTTGAACGCGACCATGACGAATGAACTTCTTTATGTTATTGACTGCGGTTTCTTATTGAAAAAATTACGAAATGGGAGTAGAAAAAACATTAATATTGTTATGAGCTGTAATGAATAGGTACTTAAAATTAATTTATGTACTCAACATTTGTATGCCTAAGCCTAAGACTACACAGGTTCCAGCCATGGTTCGGTTCGCAATGCATCCAATCAAAAAGCGCTGATTTCAAGTGGGGGAGGGCAGAGCGCATGCGATTGGTTGCAGCGGATCGAATCATGGATGGAACCGGACCCATGTAGCCCTAGCTTAAGAAATGCACTTTACAAAAATACGATACTTCATGTAAAATGACAAATAAATTTTGATTAGATTTGACCATCAGAATCCTTTAATTATCGAGACAACCACTAAAGCTACCTGAAAAATCTAATACTAATAATCTAGCAACACAAAACAATCCCTCAGGGGCATCCTCTCCTGCCTTAAAATACAGCTTTCTCTTTCTGTTGTATATTCCTAGAAAATAATGCCACGAAAATGAATGTAACAAATATGAAATACGTAATTAATTAGCAGACAATTCGGTAATTTTAACACGGTAATCAAAACATGTAAAAGATTCGATTCTAGCATACAACACAAACTAGATTTTAACACAAACCCGAGATTATTAATCAAGGCTAGTTCAAACTGAGCATCACGGCACGAATCTAGGCTCTGACGACACCTATAGCACCCTGCAGTGATTTTGAAACGGAATTGGACAGCACCCACTCATATAGGGCGGCAGATAGGGACCGCCCGTTCATAATTCAGAAACGAGTAGTTCGAAGAATGGCGCGTGTCCCCGAGGATACACCGGCTCGTGATCTATTCATCGATTTTCAAATCCTCACTGTACCATCGCTCTACATACTTGAGATAGGTAAATATGTCAGAAAAAATCTAAGAGAGTATCCTACTAAGAAATGGGTTGGTAAGAGACTGACAAAAGTGAGGCAGCAGGATCTCGAACTGATTGACAGTAGACTACTGAAGAGCCAGCTGTCCACGCACGTCGCTGGTCCGCGAATTTACAATAAAATACCAGCTCCTATCCGAGATACTAAAACGAACAACAGTTTCGTTATTGAATTTAAAAATGGTTGATCCAAAAGGCCTATTACTCTGTCAACGAGTTCCTTGACGAACGATGTTTGAAATACTGTAGATTTATATTCTGCAATACTTATTTATTTTAGTTTTTAAACTTGTTGACTTTATACTTACTTTAAGTAAGAAATTTTACTATTATCGATCATGACATGCTAACATTTTACTATTTATTTTTTGACAATGTATGATCATGACTGAAATATATGAATATGAATATATAAATGTATAAAATCGAAAAATAGATTTATATGGGTTTGGTCTGATCCCGTTTCAAAACTGAGCGCCTTCAGCCAAAAGCCCGGTGAAAAGGCCGTCTGAGACTAAGGGTGGCTTTCGATCAAAGCTGTGTGAGGAAGCGAAGCGGTGAGGAAAAAATCCACTAGTAAGATCGCCTCTTTATCACGTCACATTAAAATGGAGCGATCCTATTGGCGGATTTTTCTTCGCTCATCGCCACGGTTTCTCGTACAGAGTTGGTGTTACAGTATAGTCCGTATCGAAAACAATCCGTTTCAAAGTCGCTGTGAACTAAAGACGTGAACCGTGAAACTAGCTCCTCTACACCACAAGGCACCCTGCCTCACCAGGTCATCTCCCCGGTCGTACGCCGTTTCCTCATCGTCTTCCTCGGGGTACATCAGTTTTCTGATAGCGCTGGTCACGCATCGCGCTGTCTTCTCCACTATGGAATCAGGCTTGGAAGAACAACAGTAGGATCAGAGTATTTCCGAATCCGAAAATCTTGAAATACATATGAAGGGGAAGAAAGGGGAGAGTCGCTAAAAAAACCGAAATTGTTTTTTGACACCAAACGTTGGTAAAGCAACCTCCAAAATGATAAACTCTCATACCGCAACAAGGAGAGATAATCCAGTTTGAAAATCTGGTATATTATGGGAATAATATCAGTATTGCAACTTGAAATGTTGTCTTCTGAATATTATTGTCTGGAAGAGATCGCTTTTAGCCATAAGACCGCCTAGATTGTATTAATCGTTTTGTATGCCTTGTATCACACTAATTTTTTGCAATAAAGATTCATTCATTTTACTCAAATTGACATTCCTTTTTACATAACTATCTACTTTCGATAGGACGTCGGACTCCCATGCGGGAGGTCCGGGTTTGAAACTATGCAGTGTCAAGTACCAATACATTTTCGATTTTTTCGAAAGACTTATGTACATTTACCGACTGCTCTGAAACGGTGAAGGAAAACATCGTGTAGAAACCTGCACACTGAGATAACCAGTATGTAAAATGGGGAAGGCAATGGCAAACGACCTTATTAATTCTGCCAAGAGTCTTTCTATGTGATTAATTCCTTAGAATGATCACGACCCTCAGCAATGAGGAATATGAATAAGCAGATTTACTCTGAATGTTAAGTGAAGATGAACTCTCCACGAACTAAGTAAGACGTACCTACTTTAAATAAGTAAACTACAGTCTGATTAATTTATAATAATGGCAATCTTTACAGAAATTATTTGAGAAATTCTGATCATTAAGAAATTTCTTTCTTCGTTACTAGTTAATGTATTCTCAATAAGATTTTATTCTTCAATATGTATCGGAGAAATTGTCCTTCATGAAACAGAAACGGTACCTCGATTGGATGACTCACCAATGATCCATTTCAAAACTCTTGAAAGACCAGTAATTATGTTGTTTTCGAACCTGAACGCATTAGAACTAGTAAGTAAATCTAGACTGTGTAGATGCTAATTGGAGCTCGCATTCTCGTGCCAAAAGGAATGTATCGACTCCGTTCAATGATTCAATGGCACAGGTGGTAAGCGATGCAGGTGGCTCTATGTAGGTGTGATCAGTCGGGGCGCTAAAATGTCTATGTCAGAACTGTTAACGCCATATAACGTTATTTTTAAATTACACTATACACATTTGTACTTATCTAATATTCATATAATTATACCTGTTCCTTTCCTACCTGTCACCTAAGAGACAAGACCGAAAGAATACGCGCATAGTGATGACGTCACAATGTCACCTGTCAATCAAATTCACTCGTGAAATGACTTTTGTCGCAACGGTCACGCAAAACAAACGCTCATCGGAATTAATTAATTTCCACGGTAATTACTCTAATATTCTAACTGAACTATCGCCGCGAGTGCTCTAAGTGCTCAACCCTTCAAACTTTGGTGGAAACCAGAAGAAACCAGCCGCCGTAGATCAGATCCAGGAGCTTCTCAAGTAAGTCTTGTCTCATCTCCTTCTAGCTCTCTGCCGCAATTTTTTTACCAAGAACCAAAGTGTAAAAATATAATAAGAGTAAGTTTATTTGTGCGGTAAGATGACAAAGTATTCATAGTCCATACACAAGTAAGAACTTAAGCATACGTTGTTATATTAAACTAAATAAAATTAGTGAGCAAATAAGTGCTGACCCCCGAACTAGGAAGTTCCTGAATCTCGGAGGACAGATCTCTTCTGTGACCAGTGGAAATGAACATGTAACAGACGTTGGCAGTGGAGACAGCAATATTCATAACACTCATGGCAAGGAGAAAAGTGTATTTTGACTGACCATGTCAGAGGTCTACGGGTGGCCTCATGAAGAAACGAACGCCAGGGAGACTATTTTTTCTTTCATCCAAGGGCGCCCTGAACAACTCTGACTGTCTCTGACAATAGGTTGGCCAATAACTTGGATGAAAGAAAACATAGTCTTCCTCTCCAGGGGCGCGTTCGTTGGTTCATGGCCACTAACGACAAGAAGATATTGAACGGTTTAAAAAACGTAAGCATCACCGAAGTAAATCTAACTCGGAATGTTTTAATTGTTGATTTTCAATGTAATGCGATGCTATACGGTATGTTCTGAGCAGGGTCAATTGTTACAACGTTGTCTTTGGCGTAGACCAATCACGAACGAGATCAAAGTCACAGCTGCTAAAAAGAACGAATCGGAATGCAGACAGTTGGACAGTCGACGACGTGACGGTAGCCTAAGCAGCAAGCGAAGTCTTAGACGCCCGCGGCGAAGATTGAGCAATGCAGCAGCGACGCGTGGGAGCGGCGAAAGTACGGTCGTTGAACCCGCGGCCGCGATCTGCGCACAATCAGCTGTTCTTATGCGCATGCGCAACGCAATGGTGATCGCGAGATCTAGTATCAAACATTATCACGTTAGAAGTGAATTTATCTAGTTATGGGAGATAATGTTTCTAAGTAAGTAATAATATACGCTTATTCAACTGTAGTGGTCAACATTTGAAGAGACGATGGCTCGAAGGCTAGGAATGCGGCGCAAGCGTCGCCGGAACGAAACCACCATAGGATCACACCTAGAACAGGTATTCTAGAATGTCGATAGTAAGACAACTAAAAGTGATAATTGTATGAGGACAGCTAAGTTAGTCTCCAGGCACAACATAGTGAAATATCTTAAATTTTAGCCACTCCATGTCCCCTCTTACCGCCTCTATCGAGCATCGGTGGCACAGTGGCTAGGACATCTGACTCCTGCGGGAGGTCCTGGTTCGAAACCGTGCAGTACCATGTACCAATGACTTTTCGTATTTTTCGAAGACTTACATACATTTACCGACTGCTCTAACGGTGAAGGAAAACATCATGGGGAAACCTGCACACTGAGATGACCAGTGTGTAAAATGGGGTAGGCACCTCAAGGGTCGAAGTGCCGCTGGAGTTATTCCCGGCCCCCTTTCATAGGATAAGATAAGATACCAGATGCTGACCCTTTTAATATTGCATTGTTTTTGTTTTATTTTTTCCAATATTGTTTTAAGTTTAATAATGTGTGCAATGTTGAATAAATGTTTTATCTTTCTTTCTTTACCCCCCTATTGGTTACTCCTATTCCTTTAGCCATCATCATCATCTATTCGAGGAATCGAATTGAAGACTACTGATAAGGACATTTGAGTCATCTCACAGCAGACAGTGGAATCCGGCGTACGCGTGAAAGCAAAGCTGACGCGGCGTAAACAGCCGCGAGTGCGTACGTGATTACATCAAAGTAGAGGTGAAACTCGATGTATCGTCCGCGACTTGAAACATTTCTCCTCGCCATCGATTCGTTCGCGCACACATCAGGCTGTTTCGAGTCTGATGACGATAGGGTTGCTGCAAGAATTTCGTACGTCGCTTCTATATGGGGTAGCCCGTCCCAGGGGAGGATCCAATCGGGCGGTCAACGGGGAGTCGAGCCTCGCGCTCTTATCTTATGATAGGGGGCCGGGAATAATCCAGCAGCACTTTGACCCTTGAGGATCTTTTGTGCCAACCCCATTTTACACACTGGTCATCTCAGATTTCAGTGTGCAGGTTTCCTGACGATGTTTTGCTTCACCGTTAGAGCAGTCGGTAAATGTACGTAAGTCTTCGAAAAATACGAAAAACTCATTGGTAACATGGCACTGTGTGGTTTCGAAACCGGACCTCCCGCATGGGAGTTTGGTGCCCTAGCCATTGTGCCACCGACGCTCGCGCCCTTAAGCGATCATACAGGTTTGGGAAGCAAGGCCCAATAACCCCTCCCTCCATTTATTATATCGGGTAAACCCCTCAAAAATTTACCTATATATAAAAAAAATCAACTTATGAAGTAGTGGTTGGTAAAATAAGCCCATATTGACTTGCTGTACGTAACTGACAAAGAAAAAAATAAGAACGTGACTTTCTTAAAACTGATTTCGTAGAAAAATTGTTTTGGACATCAGTTTTATGAATAAGTAATTATCTCGGTGACACATTTACTGTTGACAACTCTCTACTGAATCATTTTTAATGACACGCACCACACAGTGGTTCTACAATTGACGTTAACGTGAAGTTTTAATCACACGCTCTCACATAGTTTAGAGGCAAATTGCAAACATGTTAACTCTGGTCTTGTTACACCTAAGACTTTCTACTGGCAATAGCGTATATCAGTCAGCAGAAAATGTGTAAAATCTACTTTTGTGACAATGAGAGGTTTTCCGATTGGTTCCAAGAGGCGACGTGACGCGTGAATTGTTATTGACTGACAGTGACAGATCGCCCCTCCATGCGAGAGCCATCTATGAGAACAAAAACGAACTCAAAAAGAAAACCTCCCAGCTATTCTGCGATAGCTGGCAACCCTAAGCGCGACAGAGATGACCGTATTCAGCCGTCGCGTGTCTCTAACCCAGATCGCGGACGACGCCATGGCACCTTGCTCGACCCTTCTCTTAAGTGCTGATTTACACTATTCATGTTAAGAGGTAAATGATCAAGTCCTTTGCTCTCTGCATTAACTGATTGAATTTCTTTTCATGATTTTTATTGACCCGAAAGAGTCAATTTATGATCGTGTGTCACACAAATTAAATGAGATAATCGTTCATTGTAATTAATTAATTAATTTGTACTCTCATTAAGTTTTTGGGTGATGAAAACGTTTCGAGCAAGAGCGTCGGTGGCCTAGTGGCTAGGACGCCGGACTCCCATGCGGGAGGGCTCGGTTTCAAAACCATGCAATGTCATGTACCAATGAGATTTTCGGTTTTTTCGAAAGACGTACGTACATTTAACGACTGCTCTAACGGTGAAGGAAAACATCGTGAGGAAACCTGCATGTCTGAGGAAATTAAAAGTTTTCGAAGGCGTGTGAAATACACCAATCAGCACTGGGCCCGCTCGGTTGATCATGGCCCGTACCCCATGGTACAAGGGGAGGCCTGTGCCCCAACAGTGGGGACATTAATAGGCTGATGATGATGATGATGAGAACGTTTATACACTGGACTTTCCGCCTAAGGTACTATTTATCATCGTGGGACTAGGGGGTTTCCACTGACAACACTTAAAATAAAAACCGCAAGCAAATTACGCTTTAAAGACTTGCGAGGAAAACCTTTCGACTATCCTTAACTGATCTTGAACAGTGAGACGTTTAAACTTTAAAGTCACGAGGAACCAGTTCCATGTATCATTTGCGTGTATCATCACGCGTAATGAAGAACTTACTTGTTACGCCACGGGGCAGACAAGGTTATTTCTAAGTCGTTGCTCGTTTCCTGCCGAGACGGAACTTTCACCCGTCTGTACAGCGGAAGACATATCAAGCTATACTTTATGTGACCCTGTCGAAATAAGTTTTTGTAATGATTTCTTGACAGTCGTATTGAATGTGTCAAAGCGACACTGTACCAAAGGATCTATACGAAACCCTGATGTCCTGGCTAATGTACAGCGGTACCACTTTTCTACAAGTTAACGCATCCACCCAAATGGCCGCTAAATATGGTCTATGATCGGGAAACGATTTGCAGTCTCTCTATGAATATGTGTCATTCATTTCTGAAATTTTGCGTTTAAGACCCAAATATCATCAGACATTCGGCAG
Source organism: Hofmannophila pseudospretella (assembly GCA_947369225.1). Lineage (NCBI taxonomy): Eukaryota > Metazoa > Arthropoda > Insecta > Lepidoptera > Oecophoridae > Hofmannophila > Hofmannophila pseudospretella. The sequence goes on along the minus strand of OX376318.1, from coordinate 14,301,427 downwards.
CGTTACAATCTTCATTTTTTCAGCTTTCGCTAACATCAGTAAACACCTCAAAATTAGCAGGTTTCCTGTACTAACACATCAGTTATAATTTCATTACTATACATCCCGATAATAAAAGGTATGCCAAGTTATATCCAAGCGTTTAAAATTATGATTCATGGACGTATAGACTAGGGACAAAACAAAACAGATTATGAATCATGAATGTGATTCATGGGAGACATGGGACCTGATAGGCAGGCAGGCTGAAGGCATTCTTAAAGTAAATAGTGGGTATTATCATACTCCAGCCACCTATATATATATACACACACACACCATCTCATGCTTCCCCCTTACACACACCCTCTCACGCACACACCCCTCACACACACTCTCAAATACACGCATACTTAATTATTTAATTAATTGCATAACCTTATTATGTCATCATAATATAGATATATCGGAAGAGACTGGCCCCCACAACAAAGGGTATCCTAGTGTGGGAGCCAGGGAAATCTGAGAAAATGAAACAGATACTGTCTGCATTAATATTTCTTTCTTTTTTATATCAAACAACCTTTCACCCACCCTTCATTAATGAGTCTGGTTGATTTTAGTTCTGAACCACTCAACTAAAGTTGATGGCGTTTTGGATTCCGGTGTTTGAGACTCCCCGATCGATGATGTCTCGTGGACATTTCTGATGACTTGTTTGTTGAAGCTGTATCAACATGTCTGCCTCGCATAGTTGTATGTGACACAAGGTCATCAGATGCTGTTACTTTCCCTACGAGGCACGCGATTCGTGTCGTACCATGCTTCAAGTTCCTGCGTGTCTGTTTTATACATTACCTTATGGATTTGGAAATGCGTATGTTTATCGATTTCTTTGATAAAGTAATGACAAACGTATCTCTTTGATCTATGTAACTACTGGCATGCTGCAAGACAACCGTATAGCTACTGCAGGTGTCAGAAGCTAATCGTTAGTGAATGGATCTTTCCACTGAAACATTATCTATATACATGTTCCGACTGAAAAGTATTTTGTACTTGTATCTTTAGTCGTGTGTTTATAATAAGATTGATGATTTAGTTACCCGCTTCGCAGCTTTCGTTCGAAGCAACACTCGCTCAAATGTTGTTCGGGTGAATAATAGGACCCCTGGTTGACGGTGTTCAAGTGTGACGGAGAAGTTTCCGGGTTCAGTCTTAGGGAAACTTGATATCCTAGTATACGTACCACCGTTTCGGGTTCAAGAAAGTTCAGAGGGTCTTCGCCGTGTGCCTGACCTTGCCTTTACTCATGCCTTGGTAAGTTTATTTCAAAGACAGGGAATCTGATGAGCCTCTGACAAACCATGATGTTATATTGGAAGATTTACCAACACCATATAAGATTCCAACATCGTTAGAACCTGTCTCCAATGGTAACAACGATCGATTGACGTCACTCTGTCGTCAGCGATTCTTCTATACGAATAGGTACACCATCAAATTCGTCCTTTCAAGTACATACGAGTAGTACTACGTCAAACAGATGACATCTGCATACTAAGCACCTATTTTGGAGGCAGTCAAGGACAGCTCTATTGTCTGGGCAGAGGTCGCATGCTCAGGGTTGCCACCGCTATCAGCATTTCTACACGTACTCGTAATTTCATTGTTTTTAAAAATTTACAACCCCTCCATTCCGTGGATTTTTGGACCTACCCTCGTAAATAAACATATTAACATCATCATCACCATTTTTATAATCTTACTGCAGGGTTTCTCTTACATTACGCCAATTCGGTTTTTTAATAGTTGCACGGCCTTGTCAGGGAATTTAGCTTTTCCAATATAAAACTTCACGAAATCAAGACCAAATTACGAACCATCCAATCACGAACCGCTCATTTTCAAGTGAGGCGAGGGAGGAGCGATGCGATTGGTTGCAGCGAACCGAACTGGCGCATGTAGTCCCAACCTAAGACCGGTCGTCGTAGTGTACAGTGGACAACACATCGGGCTGTCTATACCCTTTTAGAACTTCATCGCTTTAACTTATTTGAATGTCAAGGAATCATAACAAAAACTTATAGCGGCAGGGTTCCACAGAGCAGAGCTTGATGTGTCGGTGGCAGCCCTGTGCCGGCTGGCTGGTCGCCTGCGCCCGCGCCGCCGCCGCTGGCGGATCCGCCGTGGGAACGGGGTCACGCGGACGCGGCGATGCGCTTCGCTGCCCGCGCCTCCTATGTGCCGGTGAAGCCTAACCCTCCTTGTGGAGAGCTCTGGGCTTCGGGCTCCGTACAAGTGGGTCGTGAAGTGCTCATAGCATAATTTCACCTGAGCACGTCCGTGCCTCAGAAAACACGTTAACCAACTTGGTCCCGGTTGTTGTTGTTCGATAATAGTCGTTAGGGCATGTCCGTCAGAGGCCTATGGGTGGGCTGACAACTCTGACAATGGTGGTCAATAACCATACGATGAACAAACAACAAGTGGTTTTGGTTTCTGCTACGATGATATCATTGATGTTGCAAATATGCTCGTTTGCGGAACGGTTTTTGAATTCATTTGACTGAACCCTATCTGCTATAAAACGTACAAATGGGTTTAGCTTCTGCGAAATTCTATATTGCTCCATACAGCAATGATATACCTGTCAACGGACAGCATACGAACGAATGGTGCATCCATATTAGGGAGGGGTAGAGGGGGGCTAGAGGAGGGATAACCCCCCATCTGTAAGATCCCTATAAGACGCAAGGCTCGTTTCACCCTTGGCCATTTTTCTGCATCCGCCCTGAGGAGGCGTCGTCACCTCATTCAAATAGCTTTGAGGTCCAGCTATTGTATGCAGGCGTCGTTCCAGAGATAGTAGACCGAACGAAACAACAGCACTGATATATACTTTGAAAATAGCATTGACTGGTACTCTTATTTTTCTGTCCTCCAATCATGTTCATGGATTAGAGAATAACGATTCAGATTTGCTGCAGCTGGTATTAGAAGGGTAGTCTAGTCTCTAATGTTAAGGCCTTCATCTAATACTCAAGAAATATCCGCATTTCTTCAAGTTATAGTAGGGTATAGGTCAAATAGTACATTTTTACCATCATCATCATCAGCAGCAGCAGCCTATTAACGTCCCCACTGTTGGGGCACAGGCCTCTCCTTGCACAAGGTGGTACGGGCCATGATCCACCGAGCGGGCCCAGTGCTGATTGGTGGAATTCACACGTCTTTGGAACTGGATTTGTACCATACAAATGTACTATTATACACGCCTTTGAATTTGTACCATACAAATGTACTATTGTACTCAATGGCGCGCTCTGGGAGAGACGTAGGTCCAGGAGTGGACTAGAGTGGGCTGCTGCTGATGATGATACAAATGTAAGAGGATACAATATCATCTTTCAATAATAGTACGTAAACAATATCAGTCAAATGAATTGTTAAGTACAGTTTTTACTGGCATAATATAGGTACAATGCAACCTAAATAAACAGATATGAAACAGAAATTATCTAGATGGCTTCTCTATCGTTTCGTTTCGACAGAGATAGCAGAGATGTAGAAGATAACGGAAAGAGATAGCGAGGGTTATTCCCACAAGTCGCAACCGGGCACGATAATGCAATGAAAGGTACTGGTGAAAAAAAAAGCTGAAAGAATAATTATAGTACATTATCTAACTAGTGCAGGAAGGGCGTAGTTATCGCTACGAGTGTTATTTCACATGAGCCGTTGACGAGTGTTGTGAATACGCGTGTTACATACGAAAACGTGAAAAATTACGGGTAGCTATCAACCTAATGATTCGTAACTGTTAGTGGGCGGTATTCATCCCATAGATATCTATGGGATGAATGCCGACCTTGATAGAATACCTTCTTTTTGGGAAAACCTTTTTAACCTATTATTATTTTTCATGTCGTAAAAATTTTTTGCATGCCATAATAATGGCGAAACATGTATGATCTATTCAAACAATACTACTATCTTATATGTACCGTGTTTCGTGCGAATAAAATAAATTTCATTTCATTTCAAAGCACTGTCTCCCAAGATACAGGTCTGTCAGGTCGCCTAGTTTGGGAGTTAGGGTATTGTTCGATTTACAAGTTTTGTGATGATTTCAATAAAGATTATGTTATTTATTTATAGCTAAAAACACACAGAAACTACAAAATATAATCTGAACAATGCTGCCAACAAGTTTACAACCGAACTCCCAATCAGCAGATAAACCTATAAAATCTGCAAGATAACGCACATTCCACGGACAGTGCTCGACACAAGTTTGCTATTTACAATCGGGTTGATTAAAACGACAATTGTCACGTTCTAACGCAAGCTGTGTTCGCGAGACTACGTCCTTGGGTCAGATCTTTGGCGGAATGCGTTTCACAAGTGTCGTATCAAGCAAAGGAAGAGAATTCCAACAATATAGATGTATCAAAATTGAAACGCTGGGCTTATATTTGCAGCAAGAAGAAAGTATATAAGTATACTATAGTTAGACACGGGACTCAAAATGTTGTAAGAATCCAATGTTTAACTATAGTATAATAGTATCAACAATACCACAAAAGCATAGAAAGTATATAAATATGTACGGTGGGGGAAGAAATAATGGGTACATTTTTGGACTTTGTCAAACTAAGCTTCAACTTGTCATTTGTTGCAGAACTGTCAGTTTTGTGCAAGCCGTGAAGCATGTCGAGAACATAACGAGGTTTCACCACTGTACATATTAGGGATGTTACGGAGCTTCGACTCCGACTCCGAAGGGACGGAACTTCCGATTGATTTTACACCTCCGACTCCGACTTTGGCTCCGATCATTTTGAATCGGAGGTTATACCGAAGATTTGTGAGCAAACATATTCAAATATCAATATTTATTTTAATAGTGTAGGACATAAAGGAACAAGTATTATTGCCGCAAACGTCATTATAAAAAATATTGGCCAGTTCAGCTATAAAAATTAAAAAACGGTTTAAAACATCTTCATTCTCTTCTGAACATCTCTCTTCTACCGCCGAAGACTCGACTCTGGTTCCGATTCCGATAAATCAAATTTAAAACCTTCGGTTACGACTCCGGTTCCGGTAAAACCACCTCCGTAACATCCCTAGTACATATACTAAAATTGAATCAATGCCTACCTTTCTTTCTTAATTACTTTCTTTTGAATTAATGGTAATACTTTGAACCGAGATTCCACAATCTGCCAGACCAGAAAGCAGTCACGTCATTGACGTAGCTTTCTGGTTGGCTTCAAATTAATCATCTAAAGTGCAAGTGATCATACCGTAGATAAGAGCACTAAATGTATTCAGTACGGGTAGTCTGCGATTTACAGCCTGTAAACAGAACCCTCTCAAATTGGATGATTAAATCGTTGACTGAATTTTGTCAGGTGTAACAAACGACTGAAGATAAGAGAAATGCATTTCGGCGTTAGTAAAAGTTCTCGGGAAGATTTTAGTAGGCAGAAAGGAGTTGGACACTATAAGTCATGACAATATAAGAAAGATAAGGCAATCTCGTACAAACGTGTCCATTGCGCAACGCGTCACGCTGTATCGGGGCCGAGTCTGCCGATAATCATAATTATGAGCCACAAAAAGCAGCATTCCACAACGAGAACCGCGGGAGAATGAGATCGCGTGCGGCGCTCAACGACTCCTAGGGTTGCCAATACAAAACTAGCTAGGTGAAAACAAGGCAGGACTTTTGCTTTTGCAACAGGTAGACTCTACATGATTGGTAGAAATGAAGATTTGTCTAATGTCTGAAACAAAATGTATACCTACCGCAAAAAAAAAGTAAAAAAGAAGGAAAGAAATACCTATCACAGTCACAAGAGCACCCGGAATTTAAAGCAAGCTTTATGTAAATAGTTTTAAAAAAATACAAGTTATGCTCAAATTCGAGATACATAAAATTAATCCAGGTTAATTAGAACATCTAGCAACCCTATTGACATGAGAGTATTTAGTGCCACTAACTGTCGTAAAGATGAAGTCTGCAGATCGTAAATATTGGTAAATCGATACACGCTCGAACACAAAATGAATGAGATGCTGCAGCTTCATCTGATGATGGCTCTAATATGGCGAAGCTTACGAAACAAAGCAAAAAGGGGAAAAAACACACTATTCACAGATGCAAAGTACTAGGTGGGGGGTAATGAATCGATCGCAGCGCTCGCAGTGGCCGAAAACACAAACTAAATAGGCTCTGTACCTGTCAAAAATCTATACAGAAACGGTTTTTCGCATCTGTAAATATTTCTTTATTCGTTATTATGCTTAACAATACAAACATATTTGTAATGATAGTTAATTTCACTTTTAGTTAAACCTTTTAATTCTTCTACATCCCGGACATGTTCAGCAGATACCAACAATTTGCCTTTGGATACAGTTTGTTGTTGGAATATTATATTGTGAGTGACACTCACAAAGCCGGGATTTATGATTATACTCATTTCGAGCTGAAAACGATATATAATTTATTACTACTAGCGATACAGGAACAATTATATGGTTATCATTTATTACTACTAGCGATACAGGAACAATTATATGGTTATCATTTATTACTACTAGCGATACAGGAACAATTATATGGTTATCATTTATTACTACTAGCGATACAGGAACAATTATATGGTTATCATTTATTACTACTAGCGATACAGGAACAATTATATGGTTATCATTTATTACTACTAGCGATACAGGAACAATTATATGGTTATCATTTATTACTACTAGCGATACAGGAACAATTATATGGTTATCATTTTTTAATGAAACCAATAACATTGCCTTATTTTTCTTGTTTTACCAATAAACATGAAGTAAACAAACCCTGATCCAAAACAAAACACACTTTTTAGATAAATTTTACTTACTTCACGAACGGAAACGGTTTCACAAGTCTACACAAAATAGAGCAATACAATGAAATTTAATGTAATTTACATATTATTTTTAACTTTACTATTTCACCACAATATTTTGACAGAAATGTCAGAGCCTATAAAGTTTTGACCGCTAGGTGACGCTGAAGTCGTGCACCTAGTGAATAATAACCAAATAATTAGGTGAAAATGATCTACTGATCTAGAAATGTATCGAGAAACATTTGAAATAGAGATATTTCACAAAAAGTGATCCCTGGCACTCAGGGGATGCCTGAAAATCAGCGCCGCAGTGCTAAAAGCGCTACAGCAACAGGCTGAGGCAGTCAACTTTTTCCGGTGCTGCACCTTCATCGAACTTAATTACTTTTGCGTATTTATTTTTATAATATAAAATAATATTATTTTTTCTTCTGTACCTAATTCTTTCTCTCTTTAAAAAGGAGAGTGAAAATTTTCTCATTTTAAACAGTCCAATTATAATCACATGAAATTATACCGAAGAAAGAAAGTTCATAATTATGTAAATAACGAACAATTCAAGAACTAGATAGTGCAATGTAATGTGAATAAACATGCAGATTGAGATAATGACAAATTCTGACGTTGAGGCACTACAGATGGCGGTTATGTGACTAATTTCCATACGGGAATGAGATACAATGCGCAAGCTGCTAGTTTTTTCGCCAATGATCTCACCTACATGTGGGTTTCTTAGTCATGAATCCATAGACACTGTCATCATCGCCAAACTAGACTACTACTATCTTACAGCAGGTTTAGACAGCATACAATGTGATATAAATGACCTATGATCATGGCTTTACTAAAGCTTAGTCTAGACACATGTACGTAAAACAAACTTGGGTATATTGTAATATTGCAAAAATCAAACCGTATTCATGACGATACGTTCAAACGAACTGACAAAATAAACAGAAACGTACAAGGAAACAAGAAAAACAACTTATTGCTCACTGAAAATACGGACAATGGAAACACAAACCACAATTGCATTAAATTATGATTGTTAAGTTCATACGAGTAAGTATTGCACTTTATAGTAATACTCATAAATCTTGATTTTAAAATTCAATGTACAGAAATAAGTAAACGGTAGCGAAAAAATACTAAAATGTTAATTTACTTGCCTAACGAGAAATATTAAATCACACACAATAATGAGAATAGTAATGATCAAGACATTCAAATACTCATTACTCAGCAGAATTTGATCGTGGCATTTGGCCTGAAAGAAGGTTAAGGTAAGGGCATCACGATCACAATCCAAGGTGCAAATAACTACAGTCAATAGAGGATAATATCATGCAGGTAATTCCTGAGAAGTTGTCGATGACTAAATAAATATCAATGCTCGTGTAGGTGTTAGACAGACGAGACGTAGTTTGATGAGCTGCCCAACCTTTCTAAGGAAAGACCATGAAAGATTGAATAATAAGCTAGACATCGATAGACTATCTTGGAATATGAACATAAACACAATGCCACACCTGGCAACCCCAGACGATCCGGCTTCTACGTATATTTACTCTGTGCTCACCGTTCGTTGATGTCATTGTGAATTCCTTAATTATCTAATTAAACCAAGTTTAAAGTTACTTCCGTCTATTTAATGTTATTTACAAGTGTTATTTATACCTGAATAATATCTTTAATCACAGTCTGTAACTGTTATAAAATCAATACCCTTTTTACTTCATATCTACGATTTAGGTTTCGTACCAGGTATAACAATGTTACTGAGATAAGAGGCGGGAGTTGAACCTACGACCCGCCACTGTCATGACCCCAAGTCATCGGGCTATTATAACTTTCACTCAATTGAAAGAGGTCACGTACAACCGAGACTCGGCGGATTCTGAATTGTGATGTAATAGGAAATCGAATGCTTATCTAAAATCTACGTAAGCATTATATGAATCAACCTAGGCATGCGATAGAATTAATTTATAATTTTCTCGTAACTGCGAGACTTATCAAACGTTATTATGATTACTCACGCCGGATTCTGACTAATGAATCATCATGATGACATAAATGTCATCATGATGATAATAGTAATAAAATAGTGTAAAACTATGTACATAATATCAATGTACACTGACTACCAAAGTGAAGGCAAGTCGGAATCTAGTTTGATTCGAATGGTAGGTGCTTGTGCAAGGGAACTGGTTTATAAGTTAAAACTAACTAACCTATTGATGCAATCAGTCGGTCGGTACATCGATTTGATTTGAAGACACCTGTTTCACAAACACGTGATTTTAAAAATCTTAACATTTCGACAAGCGGCGATTCCAATTTTTAGAACAAACAAAACGATACTATAGTTGTGCGAAAGATAAAACATATATCAATGCCAATTTACAAGCATGTGCAGATAAATGACAAAGATAGAGAGGTAAATTGAAGGAAAAGCGGCGGAAAGCGCGCTATTGCTTCACGATTATAATGTGTCGAGGTCGTCCAGGTAGGAATTACGTAAGTGTGACACGACTGTATTGAGATGTGACGTTTGTGTGTGCGCGTGATAAACACATTACCAACCCTAGATAATTGTATGTCATACAATACATGCCATAGTAGACTTTACTGTTAGTGTTTCTGCAATTGTACTATCTGAATGAAATCATAGTACTAACTCTAATTTAATTAGTTGTGTGTGTGATAGAGTAGCAATGGCAACAAGAACAATGGTTTTATTACAACATTAAAAACTACTAAAGATGCTGGTTTTATCAATGCGAGTATAGTTGAAAAAGATAAAGCGGTAAATATAGTAACAGCGTCATGTTATCTCCTAACCTGAGGTATCAAACCAAATTCTGTAATTGTGGTGGCGCTAGCGGTCAATGAAATGTTCATTACTAAACCACAACTTTACATTACATCTAGATTATCGTCGCTTGGTATCCGCCTCCGACCTCGACAGGCTAAAGCAGAATATCAGCGCCATGCTCTAAACTACCCTAGAGTATGGCATTATGCTGAGCTGAGGCCTATTTGGTGCTGCAGCATACGCCGTGCATTATTATTAATTTAGTTTAAGAACATATTGTATAGTATATATGTATATGTATACACTTATATATTATTGTATAATATATAAGTGGAATTGTGTGTTTGCTGCAGACAGCAAAAAAACGTTTTTCTATTCTATTCTATTCAATTAGGCCTGTATTTTGTCACCAGAATGGAACAGTGGCCACATAACCGTAATTCTATTTAGTAAAGCCACGCTAGTCTCATTCCGATCCGAATACCTTTGCCAACGGTATACGTACGTGTATAATACATAGAAGTTGAGAAAAATGTAGCTTTCATAGTTAAATATCTTATCATTCTCAAAACAGTTATTGTAGTTAAATTTGCATAACAAGTTCCAATAGTTGGGAGTTTGGACTTATCTAAAAGTGAACAGGTTTTGTAAAATGACACCAATCACAAACCGACATGATCGCATCTGATGACTTTAAAACTAATAGTGTTCCGATGATTATCAAAATATTATTTGTAGTTATAATAACGCCGATTATAAAACCACGAACCGGTCCCCACAAAACCGACACGGACATTCATTCATTGATGCAATCCAACACAAGGATGAAAAATAGATTTTTTACAATGGAACTTGGTTCATGACAATAATTCACGATTCTGTCGATGACGTAAGGTTATATAATTACACTTATGTAATTACATTAATTTGAATTTAAGCAAGTTAAATAATAACTTTGGTTTCTAATATTAAAATATAAATGTGTGTGTGTGTGTGTGTGTGTGTGTGTGTGTGTGTGTGTGTGTGTGTGTATGTATGTAGATATTTTATGTATAAGTATATATAAATATATTTATTTGTATGTGTATATTATATATATATATAATTCTAAACGATGCACAACCTACCTTTTTCTACCAAAATTACTCCACCAAAAGGTTGTCTGGAAGAGATCGCTTTTACCGATAAGACCACCTAGACTGTATTAATCGTTTTGTACGCACTGTATCACACTAATTTTGTGTAATACAGAGTATTCATTCATTCATAAATAAGAAAGTATATAAGAACGAAGTAGTTCGATAGAAAAATAAAAGGGTAATTAAAATTATGATGTTATTATTGAGGCATTTGATGTAACTGGAAGCGTTTTTGATAGGCACATTATTACGATGGCTCTTGGTGACCGATTCAATTAAAATGTGACCGTTAACCGTCGGGATGTGATAAATATACGGGAGCTATATACACGCTGAAACAACCAGATGTTAAATCAGACGTGTGAACTACGGAACTGTAGTCAATTCTCATAATACATATGCTAGTTTAAAATTCTAGCTAGACCAAAGTATTTCAAATATTTTTCAAAATAGAGAAAGAAATAAGAAAACTTTATTGCCCACCATAAGGTACAAATCAATCACTTAACTATAATAATAACTATAACTAATTATACATTAACTTATGCACTACTAATATATATATCTGCTATGTGAATCGGTGGCGGCAATTGGCGAATTGCTCAGTTGTTGCCGGCATGGACTCCGGAGTACGAAGACCCATGCCAGCACTGGTTTTCAGCACTCACCATCTCTAATGCTTTAATTACATAGGGTACTGAGCATAAAATAAAGATCTTTAGATTATCAAGTATATTAAATTAATATCTAGTATGTGTGAGATGTATAAAAGGGTGTGTGCATGTGGGAAAGATGCGTGTGAGTGTGAGTGTTATGTTGTGTGAGGTGGATGTGTATGTGGGTTAACCCAATTATGAGTATCTTTATTTTTCATACGGCCGTTTTTTTTTGTCTTCGTTTTTATTTTCTTTTTGTAAATAATATTATTATCTTTTTGTTTTTGGAAGAGTATCATTTTGTACTTCTTTTTAAAAGTTTGGCGACAAATTTTTTTTCTGAGAGGTGGAGGGAGGCATTCGCTCTTAGCGATAAGGCCGTCTAAATTGTACTTCACTATTTCCTTTTCTATCTTTTGTTTGTTGTTTTATATTTGTGCAATAAAGTGCATTTTACTTTACTTTACTTTTCGATTTAATGTTATAATTACGACTACGATACGATTGATAAATCATCTCGTTAAATGACCAATAATTCTCAAAAGCTTCTTAAAAATCTGCTGAATTCGGTAATTGACTAAAAAAAAATATTCCATCAATCAACTTTCATGGACACCCTGAAGGATATAAAATTCGTTTTTCGATATCTCAAGTAACATCAGAGATATTAATTCGATGCTCTGTCCCTTTTTAGCAAAACAGTTATTTGTTAAATAGGCAGTCTATGCTTGTATAGCGGTACTACGCAGTGACGTCATAATGTAAGATTGCCGTTTCTTTCTATCGTCTGATTTTTGATTGCATGTAATTGTTTTAGCTATTTTATTTTTCAACTAATTTTAATTCTGTTTTCATATTTGACCATTAAATTATGTTCTTATTTTTTAAGAAATGCATTAAATTTGTTACTACCGATTGTCTTCCTTCTTCTACTTTCCGTTTATCATACACCTCACTTGCACTATTTAAAATTTAAATTTTTCTTCCCATCATTATCTTCAAATGTAGCACACATTTTGATGGTTTCAAATTGGAATCAGTTGTGATTTGACCTTGGGTTTAGGACACACGACCGTGACCAGGTTTCCGGTCAACTCTGTACCCTTTTCAAATCGCACACAAGCCCACACAGCGACAGCAATATATCAGTGTATGTGACAATAGTTTCAATAGTAACTGTTTGCAGCGGTGTACGCTTCCGACGGTGAGTCATCGTACGTAGATTAGTACAATGGAGCCTTGATATGGAACTATCAAATTCTCCGCCGACGCAAACGATATTGTTAGGTAGATTCATTATTTTTATCTTTTACATAAAGCTGCTGTAATTTTTTGTGTCCAAGTGTTTTATCAGCGCTTCCCAGAGTTAGAGGCTGTTTACATAATGACTATGAATTTATGACAGGTGTACTAACTACCAAATGCCGCAGTGCTAAAAGCGCTACGGCAACAGGCTGAGGCAGTCCCCTTTGTCCGGTGCTGCACACCACCTTCATCAAACTTTATTACATTTGCTTATTTATTTTTGTAATATATTTGTTTAATATTATTTTTGTCTTCTGTACCTAATTGTTTGTATCTGTGTATCGGAAAAAATATCTTTCTTTCTTTCTTCTTTCTTTCAAATGGAAACATTTAACCGGTACGTGGACGAACGAATGCTACTATGCCAATTCCGTATAGGCTGACTCTTCTATCACTTATGGGAAGTCATGTAATACATAAATAATATCAGCCTGACTTCCGTAATTCTCTAGTAAAACAGTTTAATCTGATTAGAGTTCATCTTTTCCCACATTTCGCATTACCACAGCCTTTATTACTAATAGTAACCCAATGTGTTCTATTCACCCTTATCAACCGCGTCTATAACATCTATAGAACCATATTTTGCCTGACTATTCGCTCCAGAAAGAACACTAGATTTCTTGACGTCTTATTCAGTTTCTTCGAAACCCTTTTCATTAAACAAAGGTATTCATTTACAACCTATAGCAACCTCTCTAGCTTTACATACTAACGTTTTCATTTTACAATGTGCCAGAGGCATATTTATCAACATCATACGTTGTCCGCCAGGTTATCAAACGCCTCAATGGACGTGTTTACAATCAGGCACGTGGACGCAGTTTGAAACCAAGGAACGTCAAGAAACGTCAAAGAATCTATTTGCCAGTGAATCGTCTAACCTTGTCCGAAAAGATTCTCTTTAATTTGTTGTCGATAGTATATGTCGGTACTTACGTGTATTTGTCATCTCTAGAGAACTGAATTAGATAAGGTCGTAATTTGTTGTGAATGTTTTAATAAATGATTTATCTTGAACCAAAAAGTCTTGGAGGTTACGGATTCATCATCATCATCATCAGCCTGTTAATGTCCCCACTGTTGAGACGCAGGCCTCCCCTTGACCAAGGGGGTACGGGGCCATGATCCACCGAGAGCGGGCCCAGTACTGATTGGTGGATTTCACACGCCTTCGGAAACTATTCATTTCCTCAGACATGCAGGTTCCTTCACGATGTTTTTCTTCACCGTTAGAGCAGTTGGTAAATGTACATAACTACTCAATGGCATGATATCGAATCCAGACCTCCAAGCATGGGAGTCCGGCGTCCTAGCCACTAGGCCAGCGACGTTCTACCACAGTTACGGATTCAGTTAGGTACATTAGAAAAATGGGGAGTGGCTCGCCAGCTATACTAGGTAGTGAGAGTAGACAATAAGATTGCAGATGAAGTAATAATTACAGTCGAAGTTTCAACGGCCAAATTACCTGGATTCAATCCAGTTCTATTGATACCATTACCAGCAACACTCCAGCTAATGTTCGTTAGCTTTTGTAAAGAACATTAGCTATATTTTCTTAGAGAATAAAGACGATTGAGGCATACAAATGAAAGGTTAATTGGCGGCCGAAACAAATAAACTTGAACTTGATCGGACGTGCGCGGGCGCATCGGTTCACTCCGCTATAAATAGCTGTTACGCGGCGTCTCGCTCCGTTCGCGCTTCCAACCAATATACGCCCCCGCTGTAAACACTACAGTATCTAATGAGTGGTAATGGTAAATAAGAAGCATCGATAATCGTCTTTTCATCCATTGTTGCTTCTAGGCGTCTATACTCAACTCTCTATAGGTGAGGTACTGCTTTTCCATGTGCAGATGTGCACGCCATCGAACCTGAATGGAACCGGCCTCGTATAGTCCGAGTCTTAGAAGAGGTTCTCTCCAGTCATTAATATTCGGATTAACTTGTCATCATTACAATTCCTAATTATAATTACCTACTGAACAAACCAAATACCTGAGTTATACAATTTTAAAGCCTACATGCCTTTAGACCATGTAGTGTAGTAGACTGAGCTCATTTCTGATTACAGCGATTACATAAATTAATTATTGATTAGATATGGGTATCGCGAATATATTTTATATTTTTTCTTTAATATTACAGAGAAGTAACCGATTCCTAACCCAATAGTGTCATTGAATTGCTTCAACACGGTACCTGTCTTTCTCTTTCTTATCCGACAAAAAACACAATAGGATAGAAGAACCCTGTCGTTTAAGACAATTTAGTATGGTTTTCGTGGTATGACAAGGTTATATAATTTAGTAGGCACTCTTTAAAACAAAAATCTTAATATCCACCTGAATGAATTTAGCTACGAACAAACCGAGAAACTATTACGTCCACAACAATAATACTTCACTCATCTCCAGTATGCACACATACATACTTTCACACTCACCCTCTCACACATAAACATACACACCCTTACACACACTCCCACTCCCAAACACACCCTTTCATTCCCCCTTACATACATTCACACGTCTTCGGGTATAAAATAATAATTTAAAAAATATATATATTATAATAAATTGTAATTTGTGACTATTATAGCTTGGTATTCAGTAGGGGGCGGGATTGAATGTTGAATGAATGCTGACCTTTATTGAATACCTTCTTTTTGTGAAAGCACTGTCTCCCAAGATACAGGTTCGCCTAGTATGGGAGTCAGGGTATTGTTCGATTTACAAATTTGTGATGTTTTCAATAAAGATTATTATTTTATTTTATTATATCGGATCTGCCAAAACCTTGTCATAGAAATAAAATTATACTAAACTGTTTGGGTACGACAAGGTTCTGTCCTATTCTGATTCTCGTCGAGTTAACAATACACCTTGACGAACTTTGAATTCAGCTTCCGTTTTCCCGTCCTCACAAACAATTCTATGAAATTGTTTTCCTTTACTTGTCCAATGACACTGACCCAATAATGCAATGCCACTTTGCATACCGTACGACATTCAACCCTATTATGGCCAATTTTCCATGATCGCTCCAACTTTGGAATTTGCGACACATTGTCTAGTAAAGGGAAAAATGTCAGAGCTCAATTTAGATTTGTCGTGTTGGTGGTACCTTATATCAGTGAGGTCAGCTTGTTGAGTCGAAAAATTAATGAATATTCAAGAAGGCCGAAGCTGGTCGACTTTCTTTCTTGATAGAGTTTAGAAAATAAATTATAATTTGATATTTAGATGCGGGAGGTCATCATCATCATCAGCAGCCTACTCTAGTCCACTGCTGGACATAGGCCTCTCCCAGGGCGCGCTCTTGAGCCCGATCTTCGGCTCTTCTCATCCAGCCGCTGCCAGGCACCTTGCGCAGATCGTCGCTGGAGCGATGGACGATCGATCTAGCAGGATGCGAAATTCGAAATCCGAGTTCGAAACCAGGCAACGCCATGTATCAAAGAGTTTTTCGGTTTTTTCGAAACACTTACGTACATTTACCGACTGCCCTGACGGCGAAAGAAAACATCGTGAGGAAACCTGCACACTGAGATAACCAGTGTGCGAAACAACCCCATTAAATCTGCCACGAGAGTCGTTCTATTTGAATAATTCCTTAGAATGATCACGACCCTCAGAAATGAGGAACACGACGTAGAAGAAGATTTAGATGAGATTTCAGTAAAGGTTTCCATTATTTAATTTTTACTCTTGACAAAATAGCAAACGATAAGGGATGAAATTAAGGAACTTTTCCAACGAGCAGGATCTGAATCTTGCTCTAAAGATGTTGTAAGCATAGGTTAATATTTAGTTCACCCCACTCACTCCAATAGAACTTGAATTGTGTGTCAAGTATATTTATGGCCACTCCACTTTTCCAATGAATTCTTTCGACATCCAAGTATGTTAAAGCGGATCTAGGAGTGTTGGAGTGTTATCGTATCAT
The DNA here is from genome assembly GCA_947369225.1 of Hofmannophila pseudospretella. Lineage (NCBI taxonomy): Eukaryota > Metazoa > Arthropoda > Insecta > Lepidoptera > Oecophoridae > Hofmannophila > Hofmannophila pseudospretella. The sequence goes on along the minus strand of OX376318.1, from coordinate 14,284,662 downwards.
TATACCACTACGTAACTAGAGTATGTGTTCACTTTTGTTTTGACTGATAAGATTATTTACTAAACGTAAAACATGTCCTATTTGATAGTAGAGGTTTCATTCAAAGCCTGAAGTCGTTTTTATAACGCCTGAAATGTATTTTACAAATCGATGCGACATCTTTAGTAATCTTAAATATTTCTTGACTTTACAACTAGGTAACATACATACTAAGACTTTGAGTACAAACAACTTTCTTTCATCAATATGCGAAAAAAAATGCGTTTAAAATCATTCATATAGTTGAAAGAAAAGAAGCGGCGCAAGAAATAGTTCTTAGATCAACACATTTCAACGGTTATACAGTCATATATATACGACCCTATTTCTAACACCCCCTCCCCTCTTTTTTTTTCAAATAATCTGTAAAGGTTCCAAATTACCATCTGATATCATCAAATACTTGTACAGTACAGAACAAAAGTGCCATCAAATCCACCAACCTTCTTATAGAGCTTGATCCACGTGAGATCGCCCTTGGAGTCGGTGTACTGGAGGCCGAAGAACCAGACCTCTCGCAGGCCGATGGTCTTGACCACCTGGTCGAACAGCTGCTTGCCGGTGGTCGTCTGCTGGATCGCGAACTCCAGCTCCGCGTCCATTGTCGTCACGCGGACGTTCATCTGGAAGAACGGATGGAATTAGTTCTAAAAAATGTGAAGGTGAGTAGGGATTTTACAAGTTTGTGGGGAAGAAGCACGGCTCTCTTAGCCCCTTTCCCTGGATCTGCCACTGAAGGAGCACTAGGTTATCTATCTATCTATACTTATTTGTAGCACAATGCGCGGACTTTGCAACGGTGGTCACGAGATTAAATTTTTTATTACAAATTGCTGAATTCAGCTTTCTTTCGCTAACAGTTACATAGATGGACGTATTATGTGTGCTATTAAGTGTTATCTAACTTGTGTGTGCTGTTTTTGAGGAGTTTTTCCCCAATTTTACATAGGAAAATAGTGAACGGATAAGCGACACTTACGTTAGTACCCACTATTCTCATCAATATACTGCATTTTAGTTATAGTTTTTCTATTCTATTCTATTACAATGTAGTCAGATAGAATGTGTGCCATCGCCGACCGGACAGGCCGTTGGAGAGCGGTAAGAGAGAGAAATATTATATTCGTATGCGTTAGCCGCACTGTTCTTTCATCCATAAATGCACTGTTCAAAATCCATATTTTTAAGGCAGTATGGTATTCACCATTGCCACCCATATGGACCGACGCAAGAAAATAAGTTATCTTTCTGTTGTGATTATTTATGTTGATTCGATGACTCCATGGGAAATAGATGGGCGGTATTGGATGACAGGGGAAGATACCGAAAACGGCTGAAAAAATAGAACGTGCTATTTCGCAAAAGAGTTAGGCGGTATGCAATGCGGCGGATTTTGACTGCGACATAACCAAAGTAGGATAGAAGATGTGCCGACATGATTATGATTGATGATATAAGAGATAAGTATTTTGCAATAACAGCTTTTACTATCTTCTCTAGCTACTTTCGAAAGTATTAATACAAAACCACTATGGCTAAACTTAAAATCGTATCTACGAGTACACGTTGAATTTTCTAAAATTGAAATTGAAAACGTTTATTTATCACTGTAAACACCAGAATATAGAACACAATACAGAAGTATACAAAGATTAATACATGCAGCACAAAACATCCGGTGCGGTACAGTGCCAAAAAGGGTACACCAGCTCAGCATAATGCTAAGGCAAGCCACAACGCTGATTTACAGCTGGCCCCTCAGTGACTGCACGGACGAAGAAAGCAACAGTGTGTGTGTGTTGTGTTGTGTGAGTGTGTTTGTTTGTATGAATGAGGATATTAGTGTGTATGTGAGGTACTGAGTGTGTGGGAGGGTGATGGCATGGTGCGGGTGTATTTAATTTACATGGTATTACAGAAATGGTATTTTTATTATGGTTGTACAGGAATAGAAACTCATAATTTGCTAGATATAGGAAAGCGTGCTGCTTTCTTCGGGAAAATTTAAATTCCAATTCTTATTTATTTATTTACGCTTTATTGTACTACACTAGAATTTTTAAACTGAGACACTGTATAAAGGGTGAACTTATCTCTAAAAGAGATTTCTTCCAACAAACCCCTTCTTCCTGTGGTTCAATCAATTGAATTCATAATTGGACCACTGGAAATATACCGCTGGAACGAGGTCATTTTCACATGCAATACGAATCATTTGGACCGGGATTTTTTTACCCATTACGGAACGGAGAAGTAAGCTGAGATTAGGGTAAGAGTTTGTTGTTTAGTTATTTATTAGTTCAACTACAATAAAATGTTATCAACAAACCCTTCATTCAAATGCACTGTTTTGTTATTATTTTACCATTAGGAGTTTTTATAAATTCCACAGTGTAGACTGTAGATTCAATAATTTCAGCACATTTCTTATACTATCACAAAATATCCTGTAGTAATGGATGTGTGCTCTTGAAAAATATACGCGCCCTTAACCTCAATACAACGTTTGTAGTTCTATTTCTATCCAAATTCAATTTAGCTTTCGTTCTGTTTCTATTTGGATACCAATTCGCATTCTGCTGACGCGTAACTCTACCACTGCCACCTTTCGATATATTATCGATCGGGTAAAAGTACCTTGGGAGGAACGTATGTTCGATCGGTATATTTGACAGTTGAAGCGTATTGTTACCGTTCAACTGCGATTCAGTATAAACTAAGCGTTTTATTAAAATACACAAATACGTTACTGTTCGATCGGAACTTAACTGAAATTGGATCATTAGTGGATAGTAGCATACGAAACACGTCATAACGCGATGCAGTCTAGATTCTATCGTTACGTTGTATTTAGTGGAATCGATCTCCTGAGGTCTAATCCAGAACCAGTAGCAACTAGCAAGTACTTCATCCACCTCTAGTGCCGAATAGAATCGCTAAGACACGTTGAGTCTTTCTTAAACGCAAATAAAATCACTTGTTAGGTTTAAGAGTTTGAGGTAGGTTGTAGGCGATAATGAATCAGTTACTGTCAATCAGTGCATTTGTTATTAGATAAGATATCGTAGATCTGACTCAGCAACGCCTAGCCTTTGGACTAGATTTTGAACCTAGGAAATTAAGTTATTTGCATCGGGAGGGAGCTATATGTGTCAGAATGATAGCAAAATAATTCCAATCGGAATTGTCGTTTCTGACTTATTCAATGGTTTTGTATCGTTATGCAATCGTTACATCAAGAGTTCTGAAAAGTAAGAGGATGATACTAGAGAACGATATTGAATTCATATATTCACGTATAGTCCAACTCGAAACCACTATAACAAATCTACCCTCTGTAAAGGGTCTGAGACAAAACACAAAGAAATAGAAATAAAGATTTAGAAAAAGAAAGAAAACAGAAGAGATTTAGATCAATACAACAAAATTATACTTATTCTAAATTGGTACTAAATAAAGTAGTAGTGAGCGCCGGTGGCACAGTGGCTAGGACACCGGACTCCCATGCGGGAGGTCCGGGTTCGAAACCGTGCTGTGGCATGTAGGTACCAATCAGTTGTTCGTATTTTTCAAAGACTTACGTACATATTTACCGACTGCTCTAACGGTGAAGGAAAACATCGTGAGGAAGTCTGCACACTGAGGTGACATGTGTGTGAAATGGGGTAGGCACAAAAGATCCTCAAGGGTCGAAGTGCCGCTGGGGTTATTACCCTCCCATTGGCTATGCAGCAGTCGGGTAAAAATACCCAATAGGTGTATTATAGGTAACTTTATAGATCATAATAATGTAGTGCTATTACTTTTATGCCTGTAATCCTGAGGGCAGTAAAATTTAACTGTAATAGCCGAGTTTATTCTATTAGAAACGGTTATACTAGCGAGAGAAACCTGTAGTTTGTTCAATCTAATATCTACATTTCTGTAATTACAGACCAATAGCTGTATAATACGCATGCAGGCAAACAGGAGTAACTCTATCTTATCTATGTTCTATCTGGAATAGATACAAATATTATGATCAGGATATAATTTCTTGAAGTTACATATTGCTTACCTATAATAATATAACGTATTCCAGATGAAATATTTCGTGGACGGACTGGTTACTTTCATTTTTGATTCATCATCAGTCTATTAATGTCCCCACTGTTGGGGCACAGACCTCCCTTTGGCCAAGGGTTCCTTCAATTTTTGCAAAATTACGACGAGAACTGATTGTGATTTCAAAGATTTTGAAATTCACACATGTCGCCACTTCTCACTTCTTCTTTGGTTTCTTTTTTTGGACTTCTCTAGCATACTTTACCTTTACCATTCTTTACGATTCCAGGCCATATAATAACAAAAAAATCCGATAAGTAGTAACATACAGAGAAATTAGAGGTTAAAGCACGTAGGTAGCTATTAAATTACACATAAGACCTCCCGCCCTTGCGTTCGACCGCAAAGGTCTAGCCGCGACCTCGTGCCATTCATACATGGCGAAGAAACTGGAGGAACCGAGACCGCTTTCAATTCAATACCAAGACTTTACGAGTAGGAGGATAACACTTGTATTCAAGCAACTGAATCTATTAAAACCAACGCAAATACTAAGATTGACAAAGAGCGTCGGTGGCACAGTGGCTAGGACACCGGACTCCCATGTGAGAGATCCGGGTTCGAAACCGTGCAGTGCCATGTACCAATGAGTTTTTCGTATTTTTCGAAGACTTACGTACATTTACCGACTGCTCTAACGGCGAAGGAAAACATCGCGAGGAAATCTGCACACTGAGATGACCGGTGTGTAAAATGGGGTAGCCACAAAAGATCCTCAAGGGTCGAAGTGCCGCTGGGGTTAGCCCCGGCCCCCTATCATAAGATAAGAAGAAGAAGATTGATAAGGATATCTTAAAACACAAGGATTTAGATGTCCTTAGGCCCCCCCTCGATTCTATGAACCCCATTAACCCCTTAGTTCGCTGTAAATAATCCGAAAGAGACGGGTGACTGAACATAAAAGCGTCTTAAGCTTAAGACAGTAATAAATAGACAAAAATAAGCAAAAACAAATCCCCTACAAATGGGAGAAGACGGACAGTCAAAGCTAATTAACTCCGTTTATAGATAGATTGAGAACATATAGTCAGATGCTTAGAGAAAACAGAATAATATACAAATAGACGTGCGTAAATCTTCGCTAAGTTTACACATTAGGACACGTTTAGGAATGGTGTTTAAAATATTCGAATAATTAAATAAAAATAAATAAATAAATCATAAGTCATAATATCATTGTATTATTAATAAATTAAATGTAGGGTAGGGTACTTAGTTGACACAAAGTTTGTCTTTTAAAATTATAAAAATAAATTATCTCTACAGAGAGAGTAGAGTAGAGTTAAACTGGAAATTCAAAATTATTATTAAATATCGAATTATATTATAAAGACTATGAGAATAACTCAGTACTATGAGATTTGAAGATTCGAATCTTTCGGATACCCCGACATTTAAAATTAAGTCTTATGTAGAATACCTACACGATCGAAACTCTTTGCGTATACATAGTATTGGAAAAAAGGATGCCAACTGCCGCACCTGTTCTTCAAAACGGTTGAAATTTTTTAAACCCTTTACTTCCTGGATGGTACTCGCATGGGATCGGAAACTATGGAACCAATGGAGAATACGGAACAACATTTCTTCTTAGAACAAATCTCAGATGAATTCCAATAAACTGTAATAGACAGTACGAATGACGTAAAACGATTGCAAAACGAATGAATCTATTTCGAAGGTAATAGGTTTGTTTTTCTAATGCAGTTTCATTTTAGCATATGTGTGTTATTTGTTTGTTTATTATATTTTTTATTATATATTAAGTATTATATTTCTGTACATATTATAGTATTTACGTAATATTATTATTACTACTGCATTGCAGCTTGCAAAGGTTTGCATTCTTTATTATTGTTATTTATTTATTTGCGGGTAGTATCTATTTCATACGCCTTTTGCACCCGTATATTATGTATCATATGATTTTTCCATCACTTGAAGGTTGCCTGGAAGATATCGCCGCCGATAAGGCCGCCTTGTATTGTACCTCTCTTTATATTGTATATATATATTTTTTTCATTTCAACCAAAGCCACGACAACATAAATCATATACGCCTGTATGATTTACGTTAGTTTGTCCACTAAATCTTACGGCGAAAAGTGTGAGCTACCATGGGGAAGGTGGTTCCTCTGTCTACCCTCGGGGATTATGGACGTGAGAGTTTTGTTTTTTACGTAAGCGATGTTTACCTCTTCCTATTAGACAATGGTGCTTCTTCTAACGTTATTGCCTTTATTCCGTAAACATAAAAAGAGAGCATGTGATGATGGCCCGTAGTGTATAATAGCATTAGGATCTATTACTGTACTGGATACTGTTGGGTGTTCGCCAAGCGGATGCGATGTTCCGGGAGCGATTATGTCATTGGTGTAATGTTTACTACGGTTTGTCCGAATGTGGATGAATCTTTGTTAGGGGTTTCTATTTCTGAACCTAATAAATATACAGGGAGACTCTAATGTCTCTTTTTATTCATGCGTTATTATTACACGCCAATATGGCTGCCAATATACACTTATTCCATGATAAAACTGACAGGTATGATCTCAGAAACAAAACCGAATTAAAACTCAAACAATGTCGATTGCAAAAATCAACCAAAACCATGTACGCCTTAGGGCCAAAAAATTACAATAAAAATCCCAATGAAATAAAAAAATCAGAGTGTAATTATTTTTGAAAATAAATTAAAAATGTGCATGCTAGGCTGTGCATTTTACAACATAAACGAATTCTATAATTTTATGAATAAATTATAATGATTATGATTATGTGTATTGTAGTTTTCCACTTTTCCATTACAGTTTCCATTACTTTTCAGCGTACTTGTAATGCTGCAGTCATGTAAAGACCTTGTTCTACTCCTATTTGGTAATTTGTTCAATATGAAACAACAATCAGCAACACAAACTACATCATTCCTAAGAGTCGTTACGTAATGAAGGTCGCGGTGTCGTAATATTCATTACGACGAATAATAATAGTTTCAATGAAATTTGATACAAAATTAGTAGGTAGTTTATGAAAAAAAAAATATATTTTTAGTGCCGACGACACTATACGACATCTTGGACCACGCACTGTTGTCGACGGAGTTTTGACGATCTATCATGGCGTGTTGGACGCTTCACAATAGTTTGTATTTTCAATTATTTAGATATTTCACGGTCGTAGAAAAAGTAATATATGCAACTGCACGTAATTAGCCATTGTAAAACTCGTTATTTCTATATTGTTACTCGCTACGCTCGTATCAAAAACTAAAAACTCATTTTACAAATTCTGTAAAAAAAAATTAGGGTTTTTTTTTCCTTCATTTAAAATAAATAAAACTAATTACATGTCTTAAAACATAATACTGCCATAATCCTCAGGGCTTGTGCGGCCAGTAAAGAATCGGTCGTACGTAACTATTCAGTATTTCCAGTTACGTGTCAGTCACATAAAATACAATGCAACTAAATGCATAAATCGAGGTCGTGCCATAGATTCCTCCCCTATAAACCATTTAAATTAACATTACAATTCGCCCGCATCTCTTGAACAAATGAAATTAATTTTAATTTATTTATTAGGTAAACACAACAGATTACAACCATAGAAATTACAGAAAAATCAATATAAAGTTATGAGCTAGGTCGTAACCCTTAACGTGTAAACACGGCATGGTTAGGAAGTAGAAAATTGATTGTTGTACAACATTGAGTTGGGAAAAAATACTATTGAATGTAATGAATGACTTAAAAAAAAGTTATACCTATTTGAAAAATAAAATTAATAAAGTAAAGACTATTAAGTAGGTGCGTGGATAGCTCACTTGAGGACATCCTCAACCCGTCTTTTAAAAATTTTACATTTTACATGTATTTATTCGCAAACAAATATACATTTGTGTCCGAAATTTAACAAAACATAGAGAGGAAACATACATTACACATATCCATATACAGGGCGTAACATTAAGAACGGTCAGTATGGGAAAGTCTGAAACTATAAGACATACGAACATCTGTTCTTAGGAACCATGTCATCAATTTTAGTAACAAGAAACACTGTATTCATACATTTTTTTAAAAACCTGTACTCAGCCTGGGAATCGAACCCGGTTGTTTTGAAAAAAAATCCAACACTATTTCTATTTAGATATCGATTGTGTAGGTCTTAAGGAATACATGTTAGTATGAAACGTGATGTTTAAAATTAATAAAACGCATTGTTTCCATATCTTTTAATTTATTTTAGACTAGACTATTTCTTGTGGGGTTACGTTAAGGATGAAGTGTACAAAACAAGCTACGACACAATTGAAGACCTAAAAGCAGCCATATAGACAATTTTAACGCAAATTCACCACCTGAAGATACAACATTCAATAGTAAGATCGTTACCTAAACGAGTTGAATGTTGTATTTTACAAAATGGTAGTCATTTCGAACACCTACTAAAATAAATTAAAAGATATGGAAACAATGCGTTTTATTAATTTTAAACATCACGTTTCATACTAACATTTATTCCTTAAGACCTACACAGTCGATATCTAAACAGAAATAGTGTTGGATATTTTTTTTTCAAAACAACCGGGTTCGATTCCCAGGCTGAGTACAGGTTTTAAAAAAAATGTATGAATACAGTTTTTCTTGTTACTAAAATTGATGACATGGTTCCTAAGAACAGATCTTCGTATGTCTTATAGTTTCAGACTTTCCCATACTGACCGTTCTTAATGTTACACCCTGTATATTTATGCTCCTATAAATTCAGTTATCGAGTAGAAACACCTCTGCAATAACAGTGACCTCAACTTCTGTCTGAAATTACTGAGCGTGATGTCGCCTTTGAGCTCCGTGGGTAACCGAATTCAAGCTACCTTGAACTGAAATATAGGTATGTATAATATGTCTCTGCTTCCCTTAATGTCAGATATGATATCTGGAACGGTAACAGATACTGAGTAGGTGGTTCGAGCGTGTCTTCTTCTAAGTCGTTTTCCTCACTGCTGAGGGTCGTGATCATTCTAAGGAATTAATGACATAGAACGACTCTCGTGGCAGATTTAATGGGGTTGGTATGCCATTGCCTTCCCCACTGGTTATCTCAGTATGCAAGTTTCCTCACGATGTTTTCCTTCACCGTTAGAGCAGTCGGTAAATGTACGTAAGTTTTTCGAAAAATACCGAAAAACTCATTGGTACATGGCATTGTCTGGTTTCGAACTCGGACCTCCCGCAAGGGAGTCCGACGTCCTAGCCACGACGCCACCGACGCTCTAAGGTTCGAGCTTGAGATCTCAAATAATATTTAGTTCTATGGAGCCCTTCCCACATCTGGAAAAAGTAAGGGGATCTCCAGAGCTTCGGTGGCACAGTGGCTAGAACACCGGGCCGTGAGGAAACCTGCACACTGAGACGACCAGTGTGTAAATGTGGTAGGCACAAAAGATCCTCAAGGGTCGAAGTGCCGCTAGGGTTATTCCCGGCCCTCTATTATAAGGTAAGCTAAGATAAGGGGAACTCCACAATCATAAATTTTTAATTTCCTGATATTCATGAATGCTTTGTTTGCCATGGTTTTTAAACGTGTTACATCTTTGTCTTCCTAGTAACTTGTGGTGACATTGAGGTCAAATGAGTTAACCGAGTTTCATCATCATCATCAGCAGCCTACTCTAGTCCACTGCTGGACGTAGGCTTCTCCCAGGGCGCGCCATTGAGCCCGATCTTCGACTCTTCTCATCCAGTCGCTGCCAGCCACCTTGCGCAGACCGAGTTTAGTCTCGATTTAAAGAAAAACAGGACAAAAGCCTAATTTCAACAGAACGCCTTGGAAACGCTAACATTAACCCTGCAGTATCACGCTGATAAAGCTAAGCCTGCACGCGATGAATCAGTATTGAGAAACGCTAATTCTAGATAAGCGAGCCCCGGTGTACAGATCCGACAATACACGGAACGCCTACAAGAAAAAACATGGCATAGTTTGATAGAGATTTCTGCGTACGTTTCGTTTATTTATTCAGTTTTAAACTACTGTTTTTCTCCCATTATTGGGGTGAGTTTACCATACTGTCGCGAGCTTTTAGCCAAACGACAGTATGAGTGAAAGACGTATTAGAAGTAGAGTTAATCAGAAGAAATAAAGTGCGTTGATCAGTGTGTAAGAGTGGTGATAATGAATGAATGTGAGACGTTTATGTATCCATGGACAGGAATTTTCGAACATTATTATTATTAGCAGGCAGGCAGCTAATGCTGGTTAGCCTGTTTCTTCAAATTTCGTAAGTGGCTGTCTAATCTCTTCTTAAATTGGTTTATAGTTTCAGCATTGACAACTTGCTCAGGTAAGCCGTTCCACGGGATGACTACCCGGTTGAATAGGAGATGATGTTTTGGCAGTGTTTTGGCCGTGTTCCGTACTAGTTGTGTGCAGTGTCTTCTTGAGTGCTCCTTCAAGTTCAATATAAAGAAATTCTTCAGTTCATCTGTGTTATAATAATTGTTTAGAATTTTGTAAGTTCTGTATTCATTTTGTAAATAGGTAAGATAAAGGTAAGAATAATATAATATTATTATAATCTAGATTAGATACACAACTGTAATCAAACAGTAGGTGTGTTGAGCGGGTATGGTAGTTGTATTTGTGTACAATAAAACATAAGAGTATTGGAATTGTAATGCAATTGTATTATCTATCTGCTCCTGCACTTACTTACCGTTTATTCTTTTTATTATTTAAATATTAATTAAACGTTCCTGGAAAGCCTCGGTCTACCACAAAAAATCCAGGGATAACCTACTTTTATACATAGATTTTATTTAGTCGGAAAGCCTCGTTTTACCAAAAAAAAATTAAGGGAAAAACTACTTTCATACACAGATTTTATTTAGTCTAGGGCCCAAAGTGACGTAGAGTAATTCTCAAGAGATTTCACCAACCTTCTCTAGTTGGCCTGGCTTAAAGAGTGATAGCTTTATCTATTTAAATAGTAGTAAAGAAAAGTGAGATTGTGGTACTGGCCACTAAAGCGGCACGTTTTTGCATTGCACAAGGCGTATCTGTAAATCTCGGCACTGGCGACAGTTATCGCGCGAGTAAACGCCGGATGTTTGTGCAAGTCTGGCTTACTCGCCTACTCGCCTCGCAACTCGACGAGCCGAGCGAAATCCAAGTTCTTGTCATGACATGTTTTTAGTTGGAGGTATGGTCCCGTAAGGTCTAGTAGCTAGGATACCTGGCTTTCACCCAGGAGGCTCGTGTTCGATTCCCGGTACGGGAAAATCTTTGCGGAGCTCGTAGCCTAGTTGCGAGCACGGTCCAAAAGTGATCGTGCAGGTTAAGCGACGTTGGCGCGGTCGGTACCTGGATGGGTGACCGTTAGTGGCATATTTCATCTGAGCTCCTCCGTGCCTCGGATAGGTTAAGCAGTCGGTCTCGGTTGTTGTCGTTCGACAGCAGTCGTTAAGCCATGTCATATGCCTACGGGCGGCCTGAACAACTCTGACAACTAGGTTGGTCACTAACCATACGATAAGCAAGCAAGTTGGAGGTGTCATACTCTCACGCGTTATATCTACGGTAATTATTCTTAAAATTGAATTAATGACAATGAAGCACCAACATTAAGGTAGATTAGAGAAAAAGGCCGCGAAAAAAAAATTAGAATCTAAATGGAAGAATATTTTTTTTAAATTTATTTATTTACGCTTTATATGTACAACAATACACTTAATAAAAACAATTAAAATGAGACATTGTACAAAGGGTGAACTTATCTCTAAAAGAGATTACTTCCAGCAAACCCGCGAAAGTGAAAGATGCGTTATAATTTAAAGGTAGACAGACATAGTGAACAACACAGAATAGAAATCAACGGAAAACATTTATAAGAAGACGAAAGATACTCGAAGCAGAGTTGGAACAAATCCGATTGGTACAACCAGTTGGACATTGCAGTTGGTCCACGGGTAATATCCCCATTTTGGTCACTGTACAGTGGACATCTCCTTTAGTACATTACAGCTTTAGCTTACTTGACACATTTAAAGGAATTATAACAATTTGTTGCGATAGGGTTCCACAGAGTACAGCTGATATGTGCGAATTGTAATCGTAAATCGTAATGCTATTAATACGCTGAAGGTTTCCAGCATACGTGTCAAGGTGAAAGCATGTGTCGACACATGCGGGCGAGGTTGATTGATGTCTGGCAAGAGCGTCGGCGGCACAGTGGCTAGGACACCTGACTCCCATGCGGGAGGTCCGGGTTCGAAACCACGCAGTGCCACGTACTAATGAGATTTTCGTAGTTTTCTAAGACTTACGTACATTTACCGACTGCTCTAACGGTGAAGGAAAACATCGTGAACCTCGGGAACCTTCACACTGAGATGACCAGTGTGTAAATGGGGTAGGCACAAAAGATCCTCAAGGGTCGAAGTGCCGCTGGGTTATTCCCGGCCCCCTATCATAACATAAGATGTCTAGCAGGAAGGAAAATTAAACTTCATTGCTCAGTGTGATTTTTCAAGAATTCTAAAGGGTTGTCTTATTCGGACATCCTTATAACGAATGATTCGGTCAAAACAAAATTAAAAAGAGTTTATGTTTGATCAAGACCCTTCAAGGCGCAACTTCGACTCGAGCGGCCCTTAATCAATTCCATTAAGTCATTAAACCTCCCCTTGAAATCCTTAAAAAAAACCTCAAAAGCCAACCTCTGAAATCCCAAAAACCCAGATATCAATTTCTGTTTTACTTTTAACACAAGAGCTCAAATTTTCATATATATGAGTTTTAACAGACTTTGCAAACTTTTTAACCTGCATCTGGATCTGTTCAGACGTTTTAAAGACTTATATATTACACTATACATATAATACTAAACCCCGCATACCTAACCCATAATAAGATAAAATAAAAGAAAGAATACTGTAATATAATAAGATATCTCTGATGAAGCAGACAGCAATAAAAAGACGGCATGGTAGCATAGTAATCTTATGTACTTATGTTTATGATATATCTACTTATAGCAACCGCAAACACTTGGGAGACACGATTACATCACTCGATGGTGTTGCCAACTCCAAGAAGTTATAAGTACACTCGACCACCAGTTAGTCCTTACTGATTGTTTCTTTTTATTAATGCAGTTAAATAATATACTTGTACATTAAAACATATCGATTACATATCTATCGTAACTGTTTGTTTCCAAAGCAAGGTTTACTATGTGACTTCTTGGACAATCAGTGTCGAACCAGTCATCATAATTTTTGTATCGAGCTGATCTGGTTGAAGGAAGAAAGATTACAATGATCTCTTTAAACTTTTAATATGTAGTAGCCGAAAGGGAAAACAGAACCATTTGCTGTCGCTCCGTCGTCCGTCCGTCTGTCACGAGCTTCTAGTTCGTAAAAGGAATTAAATAAAAATGTATAAATTGTCTGATCCAAATCCGAATAATAACCTAATCTATCATTTTTGTCGGATCTGCTCTGAAATTTCGAGATCGCTCCGCTTGCTCCCGGCGTAACCTAAGCTTCTAACCCAAGCCATCATCTGTGCTGAATCTGTACCAAAATTCTAAGCTCACTTCTACCTTAGCCTTCTAACTTTTTTTAGGTTTCGAAATCATCTATATCGGATTCGCACTGAAATTTCGAACTCGCTTCGTTCCCTCCCGCCCTAGCGTTCTCATCTGATGCATTATAATTTGCTCCGTAATTTACTTATCAACAAATTGTGTCGGACTGTATAAATAAAATACTCAGTACTACCAATACCAAGTAATTCAACAAACATGGTAACCATGTGTTTCCCCCATGTTTACAGAAGTACATCACAACTATTGTAATATTAATAGCTATACGTTTCGCTATATTCTAGCAATCGAGCTCTCGGCTTCAGACAATAATAATAAGATAATAAGTAATAAATAGTAATAAGAATAACTTTGTTGTATGGGGCCATTGTTAGGTAAAGTTGAATAATTTAAGTTACAATCGAGTGATGAATGCGTCCTTGAGAGGCAGTTCGCGCGCCAGTGGATCTCAAACAATGAGTAGGTACTATTTATTTATGTATAGCGTAACTCTCACGTCCATAAACTCCGAGGGGGTAGACAGAGACCACCTTCATCATAGGTAGTTCTCACTTTTTGTCGTAAGAATGTAATAAATTATTTAGATAGATAGATAGAAACACTTTATTGTACACAAAATCAGGAAAAGTAAAAACTACAGGAATAATAACACGATATAACTACAGGAATAATAACACGCTTAAAGCGATATCTTCCAGGCAACCTCTGAAGTTAATTGGACATTAAAGAGATTAGGGACAGTGTCGTGTGAAGATATGAAAATGGTTATTATTACTTAATATATAGTAAATATAGTAAAATAAAAGTAATATGATATACATAAATAAATATGTAGGTATACTAAAATAGTTAAATGCATAGATATACATAATATAAATAAATAAACATATATAATTGATAGTAAACAATACATAGGTAAATATACATAATAATGAAAATAAAAAGATAGATAGATAGATGATTACATTCATACTTCAAACAAAAACATTCATTAAAATCAGTTAAATGTATATCTTATTAAGGTAACCATAACAAGCATTAAAAGTTGAATACAAAATGAAATTAAAATTGGTAATAAGTGCAATTAAAAATTAGGAAAAAATAACTTATTTATTTAACTAGAATTTTACAAACAACATACAGAAAGTGTTTATTTAGTAGTCGCCTGCAGAGAGACGTATATAGGGTTGCTCCCTATGTACGAGATTTTCTCAAAAAGCACTAGACAGATTCTAAAAAATCTTTCGTTGAAATCTAGTTTAGACTTTATACATAGATTGAAATTGAAATCGTTTATTTAGCGCTGTAAACACCAGAATACAGAAGTATACAAAGTTTAATACATGCAGCACAGAACATCTGGTGTGGTACAGTGCCAAAAAGGGTACACCAGCTCAGCATAAAGAAAAAAAGAAAAGATAGATAGAAAGAATTTGTATCCTAGGAGGTGGGGGGTCACATACAAGTAAAATACTTATAGTGTAGGTTCTAAGGGCATTGTCATTATCAATCACAAAGTTATTTCCGACCGTGCTTCCCTGATTTACAAGCAGTTGACGGTTTGCTTCGCTGGAAACACGCCGAAAAATCGGAAGGCCATACGAGAGAGCTATGCAGGTAGAACTTACGAGGCGTCATACAACTCCTACACTACCCAGGTAAATTCGACCCGCGAACCGCGACCTGTCTTAATAATAATATCAAAGGGTAGTCGCAGAGGCATAGTTTGACAACCACTGTCCTACCGGTGGTAGGAAGTGACTATGAGATGAGTGCACGGTGGCCAAGGTCGACGATAATTATAAACACCATTTCTTATGGCGAAACTAGAGGTGGGACAACTGGTATTTTGTATCAGTTATTTATTAGATCCTCGTTCGTTACTTTTTATATGCAGCGTGTGTTACTTCCAGAAATATTTTGCATTTTTTTGCAAGCCGATAACTTTTGTTCTATGCCGGATCTCCTAATTTCGGATTCGATCCAGCAATATCTCTACCACCACTGGATAAACGTGTCGTACGAGGCGACTGACCCGAGTAACTTGCTGGTGGTAGGAGCCCTTCAGGGTCTGCTTAGCTAGCGACCTCCCTTCTAAGTCTGTCGTCAAATATCTTCGCTTCGGCGTTAATGTGTTCCGGCAGTGTTTATAGAAGAGCCAGTACTTACTGAGCGTGTGTGCTCCATTTTCGACCTAATCGTCACTTACCAACAAGTGAGATTGATACAACGCGGGTTTAGGTGTAAAAATCTGTTATTCATCAACATCATACTAGGTTAAACTCTAGCCCTATAATAGTGTACTATTATATTTCAGTCTGTTATTACGCGATCGTCGTGTAGTTGCAAAAGCCATGAAAATTACATGGGATTTAAATGCCGTTTCATCACTGCCAAGTACCAATTAAAACTCGGAGGAAAACTATAAAAAATACTGTAAAATTGCACGCAGAATTATTCGTCAATAATCTATGTGAGGGAGGGGAGTTTTATTGAAAGTAGTATACTTCGACAGTCGTAAGTCTAATATGGTTCCTAGTAAAATATCCTCCTCCTCCTCGCGTCGTAATCCTCAATGCTGAGGGTCGTGACCACCTTTAGGTATCACCTTCTGTCGGATGATCTTCCTCCGTTTATTTCTGTTCCCGCCGGTGTGGATGGCATCGTGAACTGTAGGGTCAAGGGTGGTGCGGATTTGGTCGGACCAGTGCATCGGACTACGTCCTCGAGGCCTCTTCCCTTCCATTTTTCTGGTCACAATGAGTTTTTCGAGGTTGTCACTGTCTTTCCTGGCAATGTGACCGAAGTACTCGAGAATTCCACGAAGGCACTCGGAGGACAATCGTGAGGTGATTTTGAGTTGACGTAGAATGGATACGTTGGTGTTGTCCACGGAATTCGGAGCATTTTTCTCCAGCAAAATATACTAAAATTATACTGTTGTATAAATTATTATTATTAATAGTAAACGAAAAGGGGTTAGGGTAGCCAATACAGCTATATCCTCAGGTATTTGGTTGATCCGTCGTAGCTTGGATTTTAACTCGTTTGAGACATTCAAACGATTCTACAATTAATAAAAAAAATTGAATAAAAATAAAAATTATGCAGATAAGTGGGGAAATTGAATGTCATGAAATCATAGCAAAAACTTATTGCGACAGGATACCACAGTTTCAGCTTGACGTGCTTTCCATTGTACATGGGTTAGTAGTAAGTAGTAGGAATTAGTGGATTCTGGCTCAGTGAATCCTGCCTCCAAGGCATTGCTCCGGCTAAAAAAAAAAAAAAAAAAAAAAAAAAAAAAAAAAAAAAAAAAGTGAAACACCCCATCTAAATCGATTGCGCTGGGTCCCGAAGTCGTATCTCTCACCGTTTCAGAGATACGCGATCCTCCATAGTGCTCCTACATGATTACGTTAATCACATCATTAGCTTGTTGTTTGCTAATCACCTCTCCCAGTCGGAACTGCTATTGTCCTTAATCACCTGCATTCATTGCTAAGTCTGGGCTCCTTAATCACCTAATTACCGATCTACTGCACCGAGTGTAAACACATTGTCGTGGTTTTGATATTTCGTTGCGATCATGTTGTACTTATCTCTTTATATGTAGGTATTTCAGACTGTTTCTTACTGAAATCTACACCAAAATCAGCTTTCATTCAAACATAGGCTACTTTGTAATGGTCAAATAACATTTTGTAATGTGTATGGATTTTTCCCAAATATTCCAAATATTTTGTTAATTGCTTTTTAACGTGATCTTAATAGTGTCACGTAGCTATTGTAATAAAATTAATATTAGTCTAATGTAAGTATGGATGTTTCTAGTAAGACTGCTTTCTAATTGTTAATGTATTAAGATTGAAGTGTATGACATGAAAAAATTGGCTACCATCGATCCTGAGGAACATTGGAAACATGCCGACGTACGTCTCAAGTACTACGTGAACAAACAAAATAACCACCACCGACAAACTCGTGGTCTGATCTATAATATCACAAAGGAGATATCGAATTCCAGCGATTGTAAAAAATACACCTTTAAGCATAAATGATAACTTGTTATTATGTTTAGAATTGTTTTCTTGTAATAAAAGCAATCATTCATTTTATATAATATTTTTATTTATTTTTCCTTAACTTATACCTAAAGTAATACATAACACAAAATTATAAAAAATTCTTAAACATTTCAGTTAACATAGCATCATTCTGAATAGTATCTTCTGTAAACATTCCAACAAAATCCGTAAAAGTCATACCCCTATACTTAAAGTATAAAAACATCAAACAATATTCACCACAAAGAGATGAAAATACATTTTGGATAATCTTACTATTATACATCCACATACTTGTATTTCTTCGTAAAAATGACAAATGATAACCCTCAGGCTTGCGACCAAATGTATCAAAGTATTCGCCAACACCTTTACTGTTTACATATATTGCTACCCAATGTAATCCGGGTTTTGTATCAGGGTCTAAGTTGCTGATTAAATAAACCGGTGTTGTCATGTGTATTGGAATACGGTTAGCAGCAAAAACATTAGGTTCTAGAGAATGGTTTATCTTTTTTAAATAATGCGATATGTCTAAAGTATTCATGATAACAATTTAAACATGTGTATTTCTTAATAACAATATGTATTCTAGACATAGTAAACAATGTCCTCTACTTTTATCTGTTATATTTATACCCCTTCTTGGGTATGTAACATATTGTATACTCATTTGGAAATATATCAGTCTTAAAGCGATACAAATCATTTGTATTTTGTTTTAAATCGATCAGTAAGTATCCATGTGGTTTGCTTGTAGCATCTCTATACGCATCTTCAATAAACTTTGAGTTTTCAGGGACCAGCTGACGAGCGAGAAAACGTATTTGTGTTTTGTCACGTGGATTTTTAAAGTAAACTATGTAACTCGAATTTAATGATATATCACGCTGTCCTTTTCCTTGATGAAATAAGTTTTGGGTAATATAAAACACACTTAGATTTCGATGATGGCTCCCTTTAGTAAAAATATCCACTATGCGCCCATCGGACTCTCTCATTAGGTCATCAATAATAATGAGTTGTGGATATTTTCCATCAAACATACTCAAGTCAGGAATTCCTTGATAGTAAGTAACTCCATTTAAATTGTATAGTGGCTGCATTTCGTCATAACACCATACTATTTTACTAAATTGATGATTGCAGATGTTTTTCATGTACTTCAAAAAACTACATACAAAGTTTGATTTCCCACAGCCGCTGGGACCAGCTACGATAGTTGTAAAAGGATGTTCAAAATGAAACATAATTAGCTAAGTAAAAGACGTCTATTCAAATCACACTTTAAAATTGGTATGTACAGTACAAAACAGAAACACTTACAAATAACTAATTACTAATGAGTAAACAAACAAATACAAATGATCTTATTACTAATTTTATTTACAATCATTAATTATCACTAATCACCTTAATTTATAATGACCCCAAGCTAATGTATTCGTGGAATTTGGTACAATGTATCTCTTAGTGTCGTTATATGATAAACAAATTTTATTAATTTTCTGTGTAAATATTACATGTTTAATACTCCTAAATCTAAACATTTCAACAAATTGTATATTTTTATTCATCAAACAGGACTTATAGTTATCAATATTCAATTTTTTAGTTATACATTTATTTACACCCTTAGCTTTTGTAATGGTCTTATCTTCTACTTTCATGGCATACATTTTAGATCTTAATCCAACAAATTCAGTAAATATTTTGCCGTTGTTTTCATCTTTGAAAAATCCTAATTTCTTTTTATTTAATCGTGGGAACCCATAAACATTGTCTTGGGGATAGTCAGAGGTGTCGAAATAGTTATTTAAGTCGGGTTCAATTTCCTTATAAAAATCTTTACAAAAAATTTGATAAACTAAGCTGTCGGTATCAGTGTATAACAATTTCAAATTAGGAAATTTAATTTTCATGTAGTCATAATGGAAATTATACATCAACGTTTTAGATATGTCTAATATACTAAATCCTAAATAAATGGGCTTATTGTAAAACACTTTTGTTTTTTTCAGTTGGACTGCTACCAAACTTTCGGAAAATATAGAAAGACTATGGAATTCCGGTCGAGCAATGAGACTCTCAGCACCCTGAACTTTACCACGATTTTGCCAATGTGTTAATAGTTTTACGTTTACCCTTTTTTCAATATTCTCCATTGTCTTGCCGAATATGGAGTTATTCATCAATTTATAAAAATCTTTTTCAAAGTTTGATGATGCTACTGTGCGCAGTTGAGTGTTCAACTCAATATATTTTTTCAACCACGGACTTTGCTTAAATTTAAGTACCCTGTGAACTTTTTCAACTCGCAGACCCAATTTTTCACATTGTAAAAGATTTCTATAATGAATAACATACATCTTCTTATTGTTTAAATTCGGTACTAGCTTGTGGTCTGTTGTCTCTCCAATACAAATATTTTCAGGACACAATGGAAAATCAGAATGAGAGTCGTGTAAGCTCTCAGGATATTCTAGGTCTACCTCTAAAATATATCCCACATCAGAATCAATTGGTACATCATAATTTAGGTTAGGGTCAACCCATTCAAAATCAGATATTGGTAAATACTGAGACATAGCCCAACCATACAAATTATTGGCATCAAGGTAAGTTAAATATGAATTTGATTCATCTTTTTTATAATCACTCATATATGGATTATTGGCTTTAGCATAGCGGTTGCTACATTGTGATATCCCTCCCCTTATGCCCGATTTTATAAAGGCGATTTTATCAAAATCAGTTAGCAGCTCTAATTCAACTTTAGTGCATTTCAACATAGCATCCCAACTTAATCCAGGTGCTGTGTAATAATGAGCGGGATCTAAATTATAAGTTTTTAAACAAACGTTCCTGAAGTTTTCAAAAATGTCAGCTAAAAGTAGTACATCTGTTTTTAAGTAGAGATCAGAATAGTCACCCAGTGTGTTACAATGAAAATGAGACCATACCTTTTGGGCATGAACATAGTCATCATTAGAAATACTCTCCCCCGTAAGAGAACTAACAAAACAATCAATTGGTGGCAAAGATGGTAGTTTCAATGAATCAAAAGAAGTCATATATTCATAGGGATAGACACCTTTTCTCTTTAAAAGTTCAAAATCGTTTTCACATGGATATTCTTTTTTCAACTCACAGAATTGGTCATTTTGTAAATTTTTGGCCAACGAGTCTAAACTACTAGACAAGAATTTTAAAGAATCTATAAACCTTATATCGATGTTTTTACCACCAACCTTTAATGTTTTAGAAAAGGAAATGTATTTTTCCTTATTTTGAGGAATTATTTGCACCTCGCCTTCCGCGAAATTTAAAGCATGTACAATAAAATGTGCATCGTAATTACTTAAGTTATGTAAAATCACAGGTATAAAACGGGCTTTATGGAGTTTGTTACTGCAACTTTCATGAGATACGCCTATAAAAGCACCTGTGTGCCAGTCATGATCAATATGCTGTTCTGAAATTATATCTTTCTCACATATGTAACATGTAGTGGACTCTTGTATGATCTTTTTATCTTCCTCAGTAAGAGGGAGTGGACATTTTTGGTAACTGTTATTTCGACATATGATTTTGAGATCCTCATGCAGTTTTTCCATGAAAACTTGAGCACAATCCTCACCAGTGTATGTTACATATTTTGAAAGTTTATCGTCATAGGAACATTTAACATAATATCCAAAACTGTGCACATCATGTCTTTGAACATTAGTCGTTGATGATTTTTTCGGATCATTAGAACAAAACTCGATAGGGTTAAGAAAAGACTCGAAATCCGCATAAATAACAAACGGAACTCTCATTTTTTTATCAAAGTTTTCAAAACTTAATTTATCATTAGGTACATTTGCACCCCACCAGTTTTTTCTTTTTGTATCGGGACTTGGGAGATCAGTTCGAATATGAGCACAGTCATGAATAGTATGATTAGAAAGACCCTCCTTTGAATGAAAATATAAAAGACATCCATCGCATATATAAATAGGATCATTTCGTGTTGTAACTTGACGGAATACCAAACGAGATAAATTTTTTATATAACAATAGTGACCACTATTTCCGTTCGTTATATACAATAAATTAACGTGTGTTTCTTTCCGCGATTTTGTAAAATACAATGGGCCGATCACAGAATGAGTTTTAGTCGCAGCATTGTATTCCAATCCAAAAACATTGATACTTAAGTTATTTAAATGTTCAACTTTATGGATATCTGTTAACTTTACAGGGAATGGAATACCATCAAATTTGAGTTTACTATCATGTTGAACATAAGAACTGACTCTATTGAAATTTTTAAACACAGGATGTAATGCCGAGAGTAAACTCCATTTTAGACACTGGTTATCAAAATTTTTTACATTAATCACTGCTTTTTTCGCTTTTATGTCCTGAGGTAAGTCTATGTAAGACGAACCCCGGAGGGGGTTAAACTTATTTACATTCATATCAATGCTGATTATATCCCTAACACTCCACCCACTATCTTTTTTCTCAAATTCGCAAATTCTGTTGGAAATAGTCTCTTTCAAAGAACTTAGAAAACTATTTAAATCCTCGGACTCGTTTAAAATGAAGTTAGACGTTTGGAAGTCGAAAACGTTAGATATGTCTTTAGTTTGCTGTATAAAATTTGCATGTAAAATAAAATTTACTTTAAACGTTTTAAGTTGGATAATGCTTTCATTAATTAAGCTTATTAGTGTATTCTTTATCGAATCAAAAAACAATTCAAAAGTAATAAAACCATCACAATCAGCAGGAGGAGTTATTCTATAAGTGTGTATTCTTTTCCCGAACGCAGTTTCAATTAAAGTAACATTTGGGAATTCAATATGCACCCGTAAGGCGTTATTTTTATGTTGATTACTTCTATAATGATTAGATAAGTACCTCTTTTTAACAAATATATCACAAGTTGTGCACTTCACCATTTCGCAGTTTTCGATTGCAGTCGAAGGCTGGGCTGATGTGGAAGGCAGGGTGGATGTAGACGGTTCGCTTAGTCGTCGCCTTTTCTCAACAGCACCTTGATGTTCGGTTTCAGCAGGACGTTTCAAACCCCCTCCGATTTGTATTTTATTACTGTAGAATAAATAAAATAAAATAAGTTATAGATTTATAAATCCCTGTCAAGTGTGGCGTTAGTAGTCTAGTGGTTTGAAAGGCTGGGCTTAGGGTTCTAAACTATGGAGATTACAAAATGGTAATAACATTATATCACAACACTTACATTTTCTCGAAGTCTTCAACCACATCGCATAATAATTTATCGAAATGCGGATCGAATAAATCCTTATTTGGTTCTTCCGTAATGTCCATTTCTACACACTCGTTAAATTCATCACAGAAATTTTCAATGCTTTCCACAGCATCACATAGTTCGATTATCTCTCTAACGCAATAGGAAGATTCGATATTATCTTCTAAGTCACTATTCGCGAAAAATGCACTAACACACTCTGAGTCCGACATTTTTGACTTGAAAGTTACTCTAGAAATTTTCAATAGCGACTGTTTACACCGTACTTCTAAACCTTGCATTTATACACCCCCAACTCATAACGCATTCACTTAAAGAGTCTCATTAATTATTCTATCACAAAAGACAAACTATTAGCAAAAGATTGTACACCCTAATCACCACGTGTTTACACATAGAGTCTCACAAAACAAGCTATCGTTTATTATCGTTTCTCGTTTATTACAAGAAAACAATTCTAAACATAATAACAAGTTATCATTTATGCTTAAAGGTGTATTTTTTACAATCGCTGGAATTCGATATCTCCTTTGTGATATTATAGATCAGACCACGAGTTTGTCGGTGGTGGTTATTTTGTTTGTTCACGTAGTACTTGAGACGTACGTCGGCATGTTTCCAATGTTCCTCAGGATCGATGGTAGCCAATTTTTTCATGTCATACACTGCAATCTTAATAAGGTGTGTCGCAGTTGCCCCATCATCTACATTCGTTGAGATGTATGACATACCACCGTCCTTCGTTGATCGCCCAACACTGGACGAATTTAATTTGACTATTTTCTTCTTCGGTTCTTCAAAGAATTCATCCAATGAATCATTGTTCGGTCTTTTGGTTGAATACCGAGGAGAAAGTGAGGTGTCATCATCGGAGGGCGGGAAGTAGTAATGTTTGAAGGTGTTTTCTTCCACGTCTACGTTTATGTCGTTGTTCTTCATACAGCATGCAAGCTATAACAAAGAAGTATACAATAAACATGAATGAAACACACATGAGGGGGACTAAAGTCGAAATACAGAGAACAAAACCAAGACAATAATAGAAAGTTAATAATACAAGCAATACTTACATCCATGTTTCTTCCAATGTGGTTGAACGTGGAGGTGTTGTCAAGACTCGCTAGAAGCAGTAATTGGTACGGAAACGTTGAAATGTACGCGTTTTATAGCAATCTTAACTACTTAAAAATTACATTAACAATTAGAAAGCAGTCTTACTAGAAACATCCATACTTACATTAGACTAATATTAATTTTATTACAATAGCTACGTGACACTATTAAGATCACGTTAAAAAGCAATTAACAAAATATTTGGAATATTTGGGAAAAATCCATTCACATTACAAAATGTTATTTGACCATTACAAAGTAGCCTATGTTTGAATGAAAGCTGATTTTGGTGTAGATTTCAGTAAGAAACAGTCTGAAATACCTACATATAAAGAGATAAGTACAACATGATCGCAACGAAATATCAAAACCACGACAATGTGTTTACACTCGGTGCAGTAGATCGGTAATTAGGTGATTAAGGAGCCCAGACTGATCGATTTAAAACAAAATACAAATGATTTGTATCGCTTTAAGACTGATATATTTCCAAATGAGTATACAATATGTTACATACCCAAGAAGGGGTATAAATATAACAGATAAAAGTAGAGGACATTGTTTACTATGTCTAGAATACATATTGTTATTAAGAAATACACATGTTTAAATTGTTATCATGAATACTTTAGACATATCGCATTATTTAAAAAAGATAAACCATTCTCTAGAACCTAATGTTTTTGCTGCTAACCGTATTCCAATACACATGACAACACCGGTTTATTTAATCAGCAACTTAGACCCTGATACAAAACCCGGATTACATTGGGTAGCAATATATGTAAACAGTAAAGGTGTTGGCGAATACTTTGATACATTTGGTCGCAAGCCTGAGGGTTATCATTTGTCATTTTTACGAAGAAATACAAGTATGTGGATGTATAATAGTAAGATTATCCAAAATGTATTTTCATCTCTTTGTGGTGAATATTGTTTGATGTTTTTATACTTTAAGTATAGGGGTATGACTTTTACGGATTTTGTTGGAATGTTTACAGAAGATACTATTCAGAATGATGCTATGTTAACTGAAATGTTTAAGAATTTTTTATAATTTTGTGTTATGTATTACTTTAGGTATAAGTTAAGGAAAAATAAATAAAAATATTATATAAAATGAATGATTGCTTTTATTACAAGAAAACAATTCTAAACATAATAACAAGTTATCATTTATGCTTAAAGGTGTATTTTTTACAATCGCTGGAATTCGATATCTCCTTTGTGATATTATAGATCAGACCACGAGTTTGTCGGTGGTGGTTATTTTGTTTGTTCACGTAGTACTTGAGACGTACGTCGGCATGTTTCCAATGTTCCTCAGGATCGATGGTAGCCAATTTTTTCATGTCATACACTTCAATCTTAATACATTAACAATTAGAAAGCAGTCTTACTAGAAACATCCATACTTACATTAGACTAATATTAATTTTATTACAATAGCTACGTGACACTATTAAGATCACGTTAAAAAGCAATTAACAAAATATTTGGAATATTTGGGAAAAATCCATACACATTACAAAATGTTATTTGACCATTACAAAGTAGCCTATGTTTGAATGAAAGCTGATTTTGGTGTAGATTTCAGTAAGAAACAGTCTGAAATACCTACATATAAAGAGATAAGTACAACATGATCGCAACGAAATATCAAAACCACGACAATGTGTTTACACTCGGTGCAGTAGATCGGTAATTAGGTGATTAAGGAGCCCAGACTTAGCAATGAATGCAGGTGATTAAGGACAATAGCAGTTCCGACTGGGAGAGGTGATTAGCAAACAACAAGCTAATGATGTGATTAACGTAATCATGTAGGAGCACTATGGAGGATCGCGTATCTCTGAAACGGTGAGAGATACGACTTCGGGACCCAGCGCAATCGATTTAGATGGGGTGTTTCACTTTTTTTTTTTTTTTTTTTTAGCCGGAGCAATGCCTTGGAGGCAGGATTCACTGAGCCAGAATCCACTAATTCCTACTACTGTAGTATAAGTAGAGACATGGAATGTATTCGACATAATCCGGCATTCACTACGCCATGCACCGACGCTAAAAAAAACCGGCACCGTAACCTCAGGGGTTGAAAAGGGCGGGTGGGGTAGCAGGTGTGATGACAGGTGGAGATAACACGTGGCGGATGCGTCTTACGAAAAAAAGCTGGATATTTTCTACCTCAAAGGGACCGTACGGCTTAGTATAGTCGTAAAATACTCAATCTTATCTTTGGTAAAAAGAGAGGGGATCCTAGCCTAGTCAGAAATCAGAAAGTAAACTTGCAAGTTAAGTAACGTTGGGCGCGGTAAGAACCAGGATGGGTGGCTATTAACACGTTTTCATCCTTCGACAACAGTCGTTAAGCCATGTCAGAGGCCTACGGGGCGCCTGAACAATTTTGATAATAGGTGGACCACTAACGATTGGCCAAAAAGATACTTGGGTACAAGTATCTTGGAGCATTAAAAAATTTCCGAGGCCAGATATGGCTAATTTCCTGGCCTACAGTATTGTTCTTTTCCCACGCGAAGCTGAACCCTAAAACTAAGACTGACAAAAGTAAAACTCGTAAAGGTAAAAATAAATGAGCCCAAGCGACGACGGACAACGGTCGGTGGTAGAAATCGCGGCAGTGTGTGCGCGAAACGAAGTGAAACGGCGCCACGGGCAGCGACCGTGGCGACCGTCAAATTAGCTGGCGAGTGCGACCGTGTGTGGTGATGGTGAGATTGGGTTGCCACTTGTCAGTTGCGCGAAACATCTTTGAAGTCTTCTTTAAATTACATGTTATCCCTTTCTATGCCATAGCTCTAGACAGAGATGATGATGATGTCCTCCACGACGTATCCGTCGACGGCGACCACCGCTCAGCTCCTGGCGTGCGCTCGAAGGTGACTAGCGAAGCCAAACTTCGTCCTGAAGACTCGGTCACAAACAGAGCAGTAGAGCTGTCCGCTAGAGTTGAAGGTGTAGGAGGGCTTCGGACGCGTTTTACGGACATGGCGTCTGGTGTCAAGGTCTTCTAGGCGTTTGAGTTCGAAGTCGTTAGTGGCATTCTTGACGGCCTTTCGCCATTCCAGTCGCTGCTGTGCAAGCTCCTCCCATGTAGACAGAGATGATACGTTTATTGCAACTCACAGATAATCATCATCAGCTTATTCTTCATGTCCCCACTGGTCCCTTACACGAGTGGGTACGCGCCTTTTTATTTCCTCAGGCATGCAAGTTTCCTCACGATGTTTCCCTTCAGTATTATAGCAGTTAGAAAGTCTAAGTCATCAAAGAAACTCATTGGTCTATTGTTTATTGTATTTATTTATCTCAAAGTAACTAGAACCGTTACAAGTTACTTCAATAACAGCAGTTTCAAATTATAAGTAATAAAATTGGATTATAAAAAATATAGATTCGAACCTGGGCCAGAAACGTTCAGTACCTCATCATCATAACCAACAGCATTTCGCTGAGATAAGAATGTTCAGACTGAACACAAAGAGCATATTTGGTCAAGAATCCAGAAAGGGATACCAAGAATTCTGATTGGAAACTGATATGCTGATACCGATACTACGGATAATGATATCTAATCTTTTAGAATTAATGTCAAATAATTTGTTTATAAATTGAAATTGGATCGTTTATTTAGCACTGTAAACACCAGAATATAGAACACAATACAGAAGTATACAAGATTAATACATGCAGCGCAAAACATCCGTGCGATACAGTGCCAAAAAGGGTACACCAGCTCAGCATAATGCTGAGGCAAGCCACAGCGCTGATTTTCAGCTGGCCCCTCAGTGGCTGCACGGACGAAGAAAGCAACAGTGTGTGCGTCCGGTTTGAAACCATGCAGTGCCATGTACCAATGAGTTTTTCGCATTTTTCGAAGACTAATTTCGAATACCGTCTTCAGTCCCAGAAATCCCTTTACTACAATGTTTTGAAGCCTCTTCCCCCATGATGAACCCATCATGGCATTATCTCAACCAATAATGACAACCCTACGTGTAATGACAGACGTGACTGCCGGTGACATGGCACTCTATGTCACGTGCAAGCACCAAGGTAAAACAGAGTAGATACCGACTAAAAACTGTTGTAGTAACGGAAATAGTTTCCCATAGAAAAAATAATCCGGGGAATAAACCTACACGTTGTAAGATCGGATACTAGAAATTCTCAAAGGTTTTCTTTTTTTTTATTGTTGTTTGTGAGTGCATATACAAGGTCACATTTAAAAAATATAGTACTTATACACAAACTACCTAATCTAATATTAATGTCAAAAACCCGGACTTGATATTTTGTCGCATTCGCAAATACATATCTAATGAGAGATAATACTTCAGCTCAGTCGGGATGGTTTGTGGGCGTGGTCGGTTAATTACTTTCTGTTCGCACTACGTCAGTAATAAGTCGAGTAGCGAGTAATTTACTAACTAAATTATGTGGACAGCACGATATACCTATCTTGTGTGTTATTCGTCTTCTGGTTACCCGCAGCTCAGAAAAATTACAGATCTTCAATTAGATCATATTATACACTAGTAATTTAATTTATAAGCCTTAACGTACACACTGTTAATTACAATAAGTTTATCCTGTATTTCCCTAAGCAAAGTGGATTCTATCCTTTTTTTAGTGAAATAAATGTCTAAAACCGTAATTATTCGCTACAGGCCAAAAATAGTTTGCACTAAAGTAGAGTCGTTGTCGTTGGCCTTATACATCTTGATAGATGATTTAAACAGCGTTGTGTCGGCATCTATGCTCATGGCTGAATAAGCCGATGCGAGAGCGGCAAGTTCTGCCGCACGTGCAGCAGGTGAACTGCGGATTTGTTGGAGCAGGTGTTGCGAGGTCTTGTGCCGGTTAGCTCGTTTGTCAGCTAAAGTAGAGTACAGTACAGTGAAGTGTGGTGGGTGGCGCTACTCGTCCGAAATAATAGAACAAAATAGATTGACTCGACTAAATCACTTACTAAACTACTCGACTAAATTTTTGTTGTTCATACAGCTAAATTACTCGCCACTCGACTAAAATACTCGCCACTCGACTAAAATACTCGCTTAATGCGAACCAGCCTTTAGTGGGTGTCGAAAACAAAACGTGCAATTAGAGTATGACTAAAAAGTTTAGTTTATATCCGGGGTATTTTGGTGGAAATTAAAAACCACATACGGGGCCAACCCACAGCATTTTGTCAAAAAATTCCATTTCTTTTAGTATACTGGTTAAAAATACCTGGATAAACTTTACCTGCTCTAAAGTAGGCAGGCTCTAGATAGGTATTTATTGAACGGCAGAGTCTTAAAAGTTAGATGATGTCACTTCAGGCATTAAGTTTCCTCATGACTAAATCTACCACAGGATACCCATAACATTACCCAGAACTACGACAATGTCATGGGCACACGTCACCATCAAAATTACACGAATGCACATCCTGATGTTTTAGTTACACACAAGCAGCGAATTAGCACTTTTTACCCCGAGACTGGATTTTAGACAGATAAGGAAAACCTTGAGGCTTCATACAAAGTACACGAAGCGGTTATGAGGTAAAATTCGCTTGAAACACCGCCGTTATGCGGTAATGATTTAATACTTGTAATATGTCAATGTTGTTTCAGAAGGTCGACAGCCCATCATTCTGAATGATGATGATGCTATCTAGTAAATGAATGTTTTTATTCTCATATAGATATCACATACAACCTCGGTCCTGGTTTATATGAATGTGTTTGTTAAAGAGAGGGTATCAAAGACTGAAATTCCAAACGGGTTGATAGCTTTCCGGTGATCAGTAGGTAAGATTAAGACCGTTGTCGTACATTTGTGGCTTACTGTTCATTTCCAACGATCGTTCTGTCATATAATTGTTCGCTAATTTAATGATAGGAGATGATAAGATCCGAAATAGTTGAGGCTACCGTCGAAATTTGGTCGAAACCATACGGTATTAGACTAAGAGATAAGATAATTTTCATTGTAATTCCAATACCTGGAAAACGCGAATTTGCATGTTTCCTACACTTGTGTCGACAATTCACTACAGAGTACATAGTAAATACTATCATAAAAACGCCTTAGCGATAACAACATAGAAACAAAGTAAAATTCCAATATCATGATTTCACAACGAATAAAATTGTATTCGAGATCGAAGGGCTTCGCGAAACAGGAAAGGTGTTTCGTCTCTCTTTTATTAATGGAGGAAGACAGGGATAGGGCACAAAAAGACGGTTACAACCGTTTGCGTGATACAAAATAAATAATAAAAGTCGAGACCCCATCTTGGATGGAGTCGGAGCGAACGATGATATCACCATGGCTTATGACTTGAGTCAACATGGCATATAGGTTGACAAAACGCTTGCCGATGGTAGTGCTGGAACCTGTTGCTAGGTCGATCCTAGCGATAAATGATAATGTCAATATAATGGTACGTAGGCGAATGTGTAATAGAATTTACCTACTCGTACATTACGTAGAGATTACGAAATGATTATGAATACTGAGTGAGTGTCAGCGATTACTTCATTCCTTCTAATAAACTAAAAGTAATAGTAAAACACGCGTATTGGATGAAGTACGGTCAAAAAACTCTACTTATAAGTGAAAGTACACAGCTGTAAAGCTCTGCCGAATATCACTTTCTATTTCTCTGTTATAAAGTTACCGACAAATCTATGAAAAGCGGTGTTAAACCAAGAATACTAAGTATAATGGTACCTAGATAAAACATAGAACCTGTGAAAAACCTTTGAACTTCGTTCAAGGCAACACAAAACTGGTTACATAACTACCTGTTTCCCTCCTGCGACCATTTTGGCGGATTTATTTGCTCACTCCACTGAGGATAATGTCACTGACACACAGAAACACTGGTTTTGAGGGGTTGAGGGTTGGGGCGGCACAGAAGCCGCGTGTGCCGAACGCGGCGGTAGAGTTCAAACTGAACGGTCGTCTCGCGTCGCGGCCGCGGGGATGCGCTTGCGGCGAAGTCGCCCCGAGTCCAAGGCCGCGCCCGCGTGCGCGCTCACCTCGACGCCTCGAGCCTCCAACGGCGGTGCTACACACAGCCTGACTGGACAAGAAGACGCTTTGCGACATCCGATATGGAATTTTCGAAAGCTTTGAAGGTGGTAGATCCTGATAATCGCATAAGTGATAAATCCTGAGGTTTCTCCCGCAATGCAGAAATGCAGCAATTCTGTGTATTGTTTGAGGGTAAGGGAGCCAGCGTAATTACTGGCACATGAGGCATCCACCTAAGTCCGCATGTGTTCCAACTTCGGTCTCATCATTAACTTATCATCAGGTGAGATTGAGATCGAATCGTCAGTCAAAAAGGCAGTCGTCTAGGGTCGCGCCCACATCGACCCTCCGAGCCTCTAGCGCCGTTGCTACAAACAGCCCGACCGGACGGAAGACGACTCAGCAACCGACAAAAGACCTTTACAATGAAGTATTTGAGAAGAGAAAGAGCTTTCTAAACCTGTGTGCTTCATCTTTGACCTCATCATCACTAAGGACCTATCAGGAAACAAACAACACTTGTAAACAAGTCTTAAATGGAAACATGGGACGGTATTTTGTATGGGGTTTGGGGATTTCTTTAGGTTTGCTGTTACAAATTGAGGTCGAGGTACGATGATGCATTACTGTTTATCGGAACGGACGACCCGATCAGGAAATCGATTACACTAAATACAACGTAATAATAGAATCTAAACTGCATCGTTATGACGTGTTTCGTATGCTACTATCCACTAACGATCCAATTTCAGTTAAGTACCGATCGAGTCAACGATCGATCGAACAGTAATGTATTTGTGCATTCTAATAAAACGTTTAGTTTATACTGAATCGCAGTTGAACGGTAACAAAACGCTTCAACTGCCAAATATAACGATCGAACAAAGTTCCTCCCAAGGTAGGTACTACCTACCTACTTTTATTCGAAATTTATATAGGTATATAATATGAGTGTCAGTGGCGTCGTGGCTAGGAGGTCCGAGTTCGAAACCAGGCAATACCAATGAGTTTTTCGGTTTTCTGGAAAGACTTACGTACATTTACCGACTGCTCTGACAGTGAAGGAAAACATCGTGAGGAAACCACACACTGAGATAATCAGTGTGTGAAATGGGGAAGGCAATGGCAAACCACCCCATTAAATCTGCCACGAGAGTTGTTATATGTGATTAATTCCTTAAAATGATCACGACCCTCAGCAATGAGGAACACGACTTAGAAGGAAGATATATAATATTATTATATATATTATTCGATAGTAAATCCGAAGGTGGCAGTGAGAAAGTTATGCGTCAGCAGAATGCTATTTGGTGTCCAAATAGAATTGGAACGAAAACTAAATTGAAATTGGATAGAAATAGAACTACAAACGTTGTAATTTAGGCGATTGGGCCCCAGATCAGTTCGTGTGACTCGCGAAAAGGTTTTTCACTGAGTCGCATCCAAATAGAATCGTGATACAGTCATATTAGACCCAACTCGCCTTGTTGCCGCTAAGTACGGATAGATTATGTCATGGCACAAGAAGACAGGCAAAACAGCCATACGAATTGCATGAGGTTACGTATTCTGTAGTACATATATATTTACATCTACACGCTGTATACGCGGGGAGCAGCGTCCACTAACAAGATAAAGCATGTGCCACTTTCCCGTTTCCTTCCTTTGCGGCGGTGGCTTACAAACGATGTTTACTTTGCATTACCTACACAACTGATTAACTAGGTACGATAATTATGTAATGTTAAACAAAACGCATTTCTATCTATATACTTCCACTTGTTAAACCATTGCTAAACTTTTCCCTTTTTTTTAGAAATAAAAAAGGCAAAGTATTCATGTCTACTTATCATTCTAAATATATCTATATTAAAGGCTAGCTGGAAGAAATCTCTATTTTAGAGATAAGCTCTACCTGTGTACGTCAAATTTCTTGTTGTGTTTCTTTTGTGATTTAAGTGTTGCAAATAAAGTATAAAATCTTTCGGTATCTCAGGACATATTTAATTCAATAACTCTTGTATGTTCCTTCTATTTATAAACCGGATTACAAAACAGAATGCATTTCTATCTAGTAAAATTGTTTGAACCTTGTTCAGCTTTTCCTGGATTTATTTTATTGGAAAAATCTATTTGTCGCTCAAAATTCTATCGGTTGCTTAATAATGTTTCTTGTATTCATAAACCAGATTTTTTTACTGCTTATTTAAAAAATAAATGGAGAAGTCAAAGAATCAACCTCCAACGAAAAATGGCGACTATTATCATAACAGTCGCTGTACACAACTGAACCGAAACTATCTCCAATGGTAGTTAGCACTACATTCAAATCGAACACCAAGTCACACAAAAAACAACTCAAGCCAACAACACAATGGGGGACTTTTTAGCTCACTCATACTTCTGACGTCTCAAATACAAGTAGTATTGGCAACGTATTGCCTGTTTCCATTTAAAATAGTCCTAAGAAAAAAAGGCAAGGTTTTTCTAGCACAGTTGGGAGTAAAAGAAATAAAAATCTCACAAAGTTAAATATAAATAGGTATATGAAAAGCATTCATAAATTGAATAATAAATTATGAATCAATGATTCATTTTAGAATAATAATTATTATATCTAAAGCGCCGAAAGCAGAGCATGTCTATTGTCGCAGACCTAACCCAGATTTCAAAGGTAAATAAATAATTTAATATGCTCCACATCTTGGGAAATAATTTTGCCACGAATTTTTTTAATTACCCACATCAGTTGCTCAGACATCGATACTGAATTATGACCTCATGCTGTATATAAGCACCATGCTACAGTCTAGTCGCTAGCCAAACAAAATGGGGACTAATTCAGGAAAACAAAAAAGTTTAAATCCGCACACTGACTAACCAGGGCATTGTCACCGCCGCCGCTCAGATCTAATGCATTGCTAATATAACCCAGTATCTGGAAAATTAAATGCAGAAAGAGGCATGCTATAATGTACATAATATATACATTAATATTACATTTTTAAGTACAGCGACCTAGTGAAGAAAATGGAGAATATAAATCACTAAACTGTCATTTGGAATGTAGGTATATGGATAGTTACTATAAATAATGCTGTTGTTTATGGCATATATACATACATACTAGGTAATTTCTATTTCATAGTGGAGTTACATATCCATATTGATCAAAACATGCAAAAATAAATGCATGAGACATATACATGATAAAATAAAATACTTAATACATTGCAATATATAAACAAATTAACTTGCATTAAAACAGTGACATGATAACATTACCATGGTATTTTGAGTAAATAATAATCAGTACTGAAACGGGAAGCATCAAGTCAGGATGTGATAACAAGTTCAAGGGCATTCTCCATTGGAAAAAATCGGTGAAATAAGCAAATACAACGGAATACCCAATTATTGTGTGTTTTAAGTGCCCTAATTTGTGTTCATTTTATGAAAATTCTAACACAACAGTAGTAGCACAAAATATGTCTAATGTTATGGTCTATTAAATTAGTAGAGTATGTGTGAAGAATGTCAGTGGCTTAATGGCTAGGACGCCGGACTCCTAAGCTGGAGATCTGGGTTCGAAACCATGCCATGTACCAATGAGTTTTTCGGATTGTTTCGAAGACTTACGTACATTTACCGACTACCCTAACGGTGAAGGAAAACATCATGAGGAAACCTGCATGTCTGAGGAAATGAAAAAGTTTCCGAAGATGTGTGAAATCTACCAATCAATACTGGGCCCGCTTGGTGGACCATGGCCCGTACCCCCTTGTGCAAGAGGAAACCTGTGCCTCAACAGTGGGGACATTAATAGGCTGATGATGATGATGATGTGTGAAGAATAGTATAATTATGTCATTCATTCATATTTAAGTCTAATAATACTAAATATTGTACTGTTTCTATTGAATTGAATATCCTCATATTATAAACAGTTCAAAATCAATTTAAAGAAGCTAAATAGAGGGTAGCCAATAAATGTTTAACTAAATAAATAAATCATAATGCTATGTGTTCATTGACCTCTAATTTTATTGCAATATGTTATCACATTATTGTTATGAAAGCAGATCTTCTCGACAAAAATAAATCATTCAATGGTGTTATCAATAAATTAATACATAGGTACTACAGATGAAAAGATATTGTCCGTCTCTCTATTTGTTTCATTTAACTATTAGGTAGTGTACACTAAATGCAATTATAGTATACATGATAATCATGCGGCAAGTTGCCTGTTTGATTTATTTGTAATTTACAGTTCAAATAAAAATAGCAGCATTAAATTGCAAATTCCTGCAAAATAGTAAATTTTCTGCAGATAATAATGAGGATGCATTGGCAGTATCTCTAATAGCAAGACTGCTAACTACATCCGCTGTAAGTCTATCCGTCTTATCTCTTATTTTAAACATGATAACCTATACTATATAATTCTTTGATGTTACGCCATAGTGTTATCTTTACATATGCTAAGTCCTACTTTTATCACCTTAGAGACATCAGTTCAGTTCAAAGACCAGCTTGAAGGCAAAATTAGCTCTTTGCGGACATATTATAGAATGTCATTATACAATAATGAAATACCTAGATACTAAGTAGAGAATTAAAATAGCATGTGTAACATAAATGTGCTATACAATAAAAGATACACATAATAATTAAAAATAAGCTGTTAGTCTCATCCACATGCAAGTGACATTCTTCATTAAATTAATTTAAAAATGGACAACTTGGTCACTTTAAAGTAAGCACCAGATAAGCAGCCAAGCATACATTACAAATGTAGGTACCTACTTTAATTCTATAGTTTTATCAAGTGACAACTGAAACAATCTCAGAAAGATCTGTGACTCAGTATTCTCACAAACTTATACGACTATTCACATGTTTACTCAATGATTAACATGTTGCTTGATCACATTGCAGTGGTGAAATCAGTAAAAACACGCAGCGACAACCAGTATTCCACCTACCCTACAGTCAATTGTAACCTAAACACTACTGCACTACGAAAAACATCACGCAACTCACCGATTTCGGCATCTTGGCGGCTTAGGATCACTATCTGCACAGAAAAACAAGCATATGAGAAAATCACCCAAGGAAATTCCAGCGTTAGCAAGCACAATCATTGACAAGTACCTTGCCGCGTGACATTTACTTAGCGAATTCTGACTGAACCAGCGGCTGGGCGCATACAAAACACCCATTCCACGACGTATTACATGCCGTACTATGCATTTTCTCACAAAACTGTTATAACCATGCGATTACAATAAAATTACAGTCGCCGGCAGGCGGCTAATATGCAACACAGAAACGCTGGTAGGAATTCAGGCCAAGTAAGGTGGAACTTCAAACTTATATTTTCTGATAATAGCAAAATGTGTATAGTCAAAATCTTACCCAGTAGAAAGAGGAATATCACCTAATAATCCACATATGTAGCACAACACAATTAGAGAATGCACACACCCTAAAAAGAGCCACAAAAATATCGCGATGTCGATGTGACAACCGCCTACTGCGTGACGTGGTAGCTGAGGTTGTCACATAACTTTTTTAAATTCTACCAAAATAGTCGCAATGGTCAAAACCTACTATACAAAAAGTAACAGACAACAGTTGAGCCTTGCTTGTGTCATCTTAATATTCCGATCGGTTCGATTCGCGGCATCCAATCCCGAACCGCTGATTTCAAGTGGGGGGAGGAACGAACGGCGGAACGAATGTGATTACAAATAAATACCTATACAAAATTTAAAAATTGCCCCAAATTTAAGCCTCGCTCCAGGCAGTAATATTCAACACCAGTATGAGTGAAGCTAAAACTAAATAAAATTATCACGCTCGCTCACAGAGTTAGGAGGACGTTTCGTTGAGCGTTGTTTTAATTTAGCGTGTGACACGCCGGTTACGGGAGCGCGCATAAATAACTTCCAGTCGGAGCTGGAGTCCTTCAATCAATCGATCAACTTTACACTGCCTAGCCATTAGAGTATTAATACTCTAAGGCTTAACCCTATTTTTAATGTTCTACTAATTTCAATCAGCTTGAAATATGGCAACACTTTTATGGCCGGATACGCGCATCTCGCAGCGAGGTAAGTAGCATCGATTCCGTGCCGCCAAATATTAACCTTAACTTAAATGAAACTGTCACATTCACTCTTATTAAAATAGATTATATACGAGTGAGACGGCGACAGCGATTTCGCTAAAGGCGGCCATCCCGATTCGCGATGTATTTATTCAGCGGTTTAAAAACACCAATGAAATCAGTACACTATCTTCATTTATGAACGAAAACAATATTGTCACCTAGGTTGCGTTCCGTAACTTTTAATAATTAGGTAGGTACCCGATAAAGAGTAATAATTAGGACTGCGTACAAAAAACAGTTTTTTTTACATATTTTTTTTCTGATAACGGATTTTTTTTCTGAGAACATTGACAGTAGTCAACGTGAATTATTTCAACTGGTTTTAACGTAGCCTTGATTTATTCACGTTGACGAGTTTGTGGCCGTTCCTTCCATAATGTTCACTTTACCCGAGAATAATTGTCGGAGAAAGAGAAAATGGTTACGGAACGTACTCTAAATTAAAAAAGTCACTTGTAATTTTGTTGATTACGCTTTGCGTTGGCGATTCTTTAGGCTGAGTTTAGGGCTGGGAGTTTGAAAATGAGTTTGTTTGCATTTTTCTGAATAAAAATGCTGTTTTATTGTGTTGTAAGTTGTAACTATGTTACTATGAGTCTTATACGAATTTCTGTATTATAGATTAACTGCTAGATTTTAGTCGGGGTCAAGAAACGCTTATAAAATGGTTTCAAGTTCTATCCGAAGGCTCTTCCATTGGGGACCTATTGCAGTTTTGTGTAAGTTTCTTTTCGAAATTTCTTTCTTACGTTGTAGTCATACATACCATAGGAATGTTGTTTACGGTCTTATATTGAGGTAAAATGTCTATGTTCTATGGAGTTTGTCACTAAATTGTTACCTCGCCGGTGATGGGTTCCGAAAGGGGTTTGCGAGTCATATCTTCTCTCATCTTATCAGTTTCGCGGGTCAGACTGTCGTTAGGGGGGCAAAGACAAGTCGAAGAGCCCCTCGATCTCTGTGTGGTTGTCAAGATATAACCTACTATATCCGAGTTGGTTTCTGTGAAATGTTCATTTTCAGTCTGAATTAATTCAATATAATTTTATTTCACGACAACACTGTATGAAAATATACAATGGAAGGTACAGTACAATGAATACTACAATAAAAAATCATACATATTTTCTAATAACGAGCCTATGGTTAGCACCCACACTGGGTAATCCTGTGTCGTGGGTGCTGTGGTGGGGAGTGTGTATTCCGATTTGTACCTAAAAGTACTGTAAGTAATGTGATTTGGCGAAGTAGAATTTTTCTAACTCTTTTTCCTTCAGCGACACACCAATTGTTTCGCCTCCAATGTATATAGCTACTCACCAGGTAGACTGTCTGATTGTCTGCCAAACAAATTAATATATAACTTCATGCTATGTCCCAATTTATAAATACTTTTAATAAACCCCAACTCACTGTTGTGGAGATCCCCTTACTTTTACTTGGTCATCATCAAGTCGTCAAGGTTCCAGATGTGGAAATGGCACCATGGTGGAACCACCTAACTATTGCCATTAGTGAAATCCCATCTAACATCGAAAATACTCCAAGATCTTGTAAATTACTGATCTAATTTTTATCTGACATGACTAAGAACACTCGACAACATTCTCTGATAAGTATAAAGCTGTCTGATAAGTAAAAATATGATTTAATTAGACAGCAGAGTTTTGAGTCAATATGTAGCAAATACAAAATGCTCCCCTGAGCATGCTAGCCTGTTCTATGTCTGAACAACTCTGTTGATCAGAAAATGGTATGTGACATTAGTAGTGCTTGTGTTGGCGAGATTGATTTTCATATGGTGATTTCCTCTCAATTGAGGAATTAATTTAAATTACCTGTTTGCACTAAAGCATTTGTCTGTTTGTAGGTATAATCAAGCTGATAGCATGGGCGATGGTGCACGTCCTGAACATGTGGTGGCCGCCGCACACGTCCACCGACGGCGCCCTGCACGCCTCTCTGTTCCTCGTACTAGCTGCGAGCACTTTGTACTTCTTTCTACAGTCTCTGCTCGAAGGGCCCGGGTTTGTGCCACGAGGCTGGAAGCCAGTGAGTTTGAGTTACACGTCCTTTACCTGTTAAATGTCTCTAACTCTACAAGACATGATAAACACCCTGATAACTACTATACCTGCTATCAAACTGTCTCTACTAGGGATGTTACGGAGGTGATTTTACCGGAACCGGAGTCGAAACCGAAGGTTTTAAATTTGATTTATCGGAGTCAGAACCGGAGTCGGAGGCGGAGGTACATGAGAGATGTTCAGAAGAAGTTCAAATTTTTCACCGTTTTGATTTTTATAGCTGAACTGTCAATTTTTTTATTATGATGACGTTTTCAGCAATAAAACATGTTCCTTTAGTTAGAGAGTAGTGTAGGAATACATAAATAATAATACGTAAATGTATTCCTACACTATTTAATAAAATATTGATATTTGAATATGTTTGCTCACAAATGTTCGGTATAACCTCCGATTCAAAATTATCGGAGCCGAAGTCGGAGTCGGAGGTGTAAAATAATTCGGAAGTTCCGACCTTTCGGAGTCGGAGTCGAAGCTCCGTAACATCCCTAGGGATGGCAAATTCTAAAGTGGTAGTAGAGACTAGTCTCTACTACCACTTTAGAATTTGCCAAATTTATTATTATTATAAAGCTAATAGACAAGCAGCATAATGCTGGTGTGTCTATATCATAGTTTTGGAAAAGTCTTTTGGTATAGGTCCATAGTTCACTTTCACTAATAGTCCACTGTCTTTCTCAAAATTAAAGTTTGTTTACTAATATTTGTTCCCTCGTAACATTTTATTTTACTTTATTATCAATATAAATTAGAGCCTGTGGTGACACCGTTGAGTCAATGGAACACTTGCTGTGCGAATGTGACTCGTTAGCTAGAAAGTGTATAAAGCGTCCTTGATGCAAAGCATTTTTAAGGAACAGGAAGGAGACTAAGGTAAGGGGTGAGCACAAAAGATCCCTGAGGGTCGAAGTGCCGCTGGGGTTATCCCCGGCCCCCTGTCATAAGATAAGAATATAAATTGGTTCATTTCTATTTCAGGAAAACAGAGAGGATGCACAGTACTTGCAATATTGCACAGTTTGCGAAGGCTACAAGGCTCCTCGGTCACATCATTGTAGAAAATGTTAGTGTTACATCTTATTCTGACAAAACAACTCAATGAAAACTGTCAGTTCTTCAAGTATTTAATGATTTTCCAGGTGGCTACTGTGTCAAGAAGATGGACCACCACTGTCCGTGGATCAACAGCTGTGTGGGCCACACCAACCACTCCTACTTCACTCTGTTCCTCACTTCAGCCATCCTGGGATGCCTGCACGCTTCCATAGTAAGGCTTACTAAAAGCTTATCCTCAGATACAAAAATATATATTACGAATATTGTTATTCGTAATATATATTTTTGTAATAATATATATTATTGTTATTTTTTAGCGAAATAAATGTCTAAAAAACCGTATTCACCAAACACCATTAAGGTCCATCATGAGGGGGTAGACAGAGGAACCACCTTCATTGTAGGTTTAGTTCCCACTTCACCGTAAGATTGGACAAATGTAATAGGTGGAGAGTCTGTCACCTCATAGAATATCTTCATATAAACATAGTTTATGAGGTTAACAGTGCACCATCAATGTCACTGGTGTTCATGAGGTGACAGTGGCCACTTACCATCAGCCATCAGGTGGAATCATGTGCTAGTTTGTCATGCTTGTTTATTTCAATATTAATTAGTTTATTCTCTCCATTTTCTGATTATTTCTTAAAGACAGCACCAAAAATATGATGACACCGCTGTTAAAGGTGCTCCCGATCTGCGTGTACCACGCGTTGAACCGCGTCCGGTATCTACACCAGGGGACGGGCCACGAGCCCGTGGTGAACCTGACGCTCACGACGCTGCTGCTGACGCTGCTCGCCGTCGGCATGGCTGTCGGCGTTGTGCTGGCCGTCAGCGCGCTGCTCTACTTCCAGGTAAGGTATCTTTGATGCAACTTTCTGGTTCAATCAAATCGAAATAAAAATGTTTTTTATTGTAAGTAAGTACCTTATAGTACATTTTTACAACGTCATTCTGTTTTACTCTACCACCGCTTCGTAAGATGCCATAGCTGAAAGGAAAGAAGCGGCGCAAGAAACTTTCAGCAGCACATCTTTTGAAATAAATATATCTTACAATAATTATGAATACAATCATATACACAATGTGCAGAGCTGGAGCTGAATTTAGGACCAAGCCTCTTTATCATTATGTAGTCATTTATTTTATAATAACTCTTTTTACGTAAGGTCCGTCTTATATGGGTCTTACATTTTTTCTCTATCATATTTATTACAGTATCAGGTATCTTATTATGAAATCGTACACAGTGTACCCATAAATGATGTGTTAACTTTACTAAGTCTGGACTGTAAGTTTGTTTTTGTTTCTGGTATTGAAATTATGATTATCGCAGTTTTTCGGAAACAACTGTAAGTTTTTGAGTACATACATAATACTTTCATAGATATACTGACCCGCGACAGTCAGTATATTTATTTCCCTGAACAATTCCCTGAGAGAGTCCCAGCAACATAGATTATATATTGCCCTCTTCTATAGAATGAAAATTGTTTCAATATCAGCTCCTGGACCCCACAGAAGAATGCCATAAGACATTATGCTGTTAAAATAACTGAATTATTGCTTCAAAAAAAAAATTGAATTCACCATTCACCTCACTTACCACCAGCACCAGTAAGCACCTAACGCTTTTAAATCACGCTGCATTAATTCCTCCAGCTGCGCGGCATTCTACGCAACCAAACCACAATCGAGGAGTGGATCATTGAGAAGGCAGTGGCCCGGCGCGAGGAGCAGGGCCTGCCCCCCTTCTTGTTCCCCTACGACCTGGGCTGGCGGCGGAACTTTAAGTCTATGTGGGGGGGTCACGACGGACTGCGGTGGCCCGTCAGGGACGGCTGCGGGGAGTATGACCTCACTGTGAGTATTTTTACACAGTTTGAGTTGTGAAGGATGGTGGATGGCATCTCAGTGGAGAAGGGAAGATCTTCATCCAGGCTAGGTGGTAGGCCTGGGGACAGCTGTCCGACAGTGTGTTCGGAACTTATATAAATGCGAAGTCCGGAGAAAATTTCGATAGCGTGTTTCAGTTTTGTATGCCGGAATCGAATATGTATCAATGTACAATAAATCATGTTAAATTCCAAAATTACATAGGTATACTTATGATCAGCCATGTAGTCTCGGGTGAAGAATAGAGCCACGGTAACTCCTGCCTGTCGTAAAAGGCGACTAAAAGGAGGGATCAGGGTCGCGGGCGGTCAAAGTGGGGGCTTTGCCGTCCATTGGCGGGCGACCCTGGGGAAGGCAGCAATGTGCTATGGCCGCACGCTGCTGTGACGGGAGGAACCGGGAGGTGGAATGTACACCTCCCAGGAGGAGCCCAAGGCAAATGCTAGGAGGGCACCGGTGTGTTCCACTGGAGATCCCGGAGCCCTCCGATAAGCACGAGGCCGGCCATCGAGGCGGTTTTAGTGAGTAAAAATCTCACATAACCCAGTCTCTCCCCAAGGTAAAAAAGGTAGACTTATGATAACAATGGTGTTGACAGCGCGAGCAACAAGCACAGAAGGAGGACAAGCGGCTGCGTTCCCGAGTGTACTGGGCGATATGGAACTACTCCGGGCGATGGCTGCCGGTGTGGTCACAGCCTCGGGCGGCGTGCGGCGCGCCCTGCAGCGACGAGCCGCGCCTGCCACTAGCACGCGGGGAGCGGGCGCGCGCCACGCGACAAAACAAGTGAGTCGTATACACATGTATACTTGCGATACACAGAACTGTACTTACTCACTGCCTGGCTGCCCAAAACTATACATTCTGCACACGAGTGTCTAAACACTCAGCATACTAATACTCATACCATTTATTGCTTTTCATGTGTTACAATGGGTCTTAAAAATTGTATATATATATATATTCTGATCATACATGAAACTCTGAGTAGGGCACCGCAATATAAAATAAGAGATTATAATATTATTATCATTATTATTTATTAATGAGCAGGCAGCATTAAGCTGATGCGTCCATATCTTAGCCGGTGTATTGTTCATTCACTTATTCATAGCACTTAGTCATTGAGTTCATAGTTAATTAAGTCCACCACTACTTATGCACTGTTTAAAAACCGATCTAGTCTATTTTTGAAACTGTTGACTGAAGATGCATCCACGACTTCTTGCGGTAGCTTGTTCCGTATTCTTACGACTTTGTTATTGAGAGAGTTATGGCCGACCAAGGTGTTAAAATATAATAGTAATAATAAATTATAATAATTATAAATGCTAACGAGATAAATTAAATAAAATGTCATTATAAGTTATACATAATTGATTTTATAGTTAAGTACTGGTTTTATCATAAAACAATAAAACTCCTCCATAAAACAAAAAAAACATAAATCATAAAACACCAAAGCATAAAACTGTTATACCTTGCCCTCAACATTACATACTGTATTAACTGCACATACACGCTGCACCAAACTATACACCCAGCACACAACTATACAACACACGCTACACAACTATTCATCTTGCACAGAACTATGCACCCTGCACAATACTAAAAACCCTATACTATAGGAAACTGTACATCTTACACAAAACTATACACCCTGCACAAAACTATATATCCTGCACATAACTAAGAGA
This sequence comes from Hofmannophila pseudospretella, assembly GCA_947369225.1. Taxonomy (NCBI): domain Eukaryota; kingdom Metazoa; phylum Arthropoda; class Insecta; order Lepidoptera; family Oecophoridae; genus Hofmannophila; species Hofmannophila pseudospretella. The sequence goes on along the minus strand of OX376318.1, from coordinate 14,240,478 downwards.
TCCCTATGGGATAAGCCCGTCTTTGTACATATTTTAATGTTTCTTATTTTCTGTGTTTTTTTATTAGTACAATAAAGAGGCTACAAACAAACAAGACTATTCACTCTACACTGCACAAAACTATACACAATTGCACACAACTATTCACTCTGCACATAACTACACAAACTATACACCCTTTACCAAACTACACACCCTACACAGAACTATACACCTTACACAAAACTATACACAATTGCACACAACTATTCACTCTGCACATAACTACACAAACTATACACCCTTTACCAAACTACACACCCTACACAGAACTATACACCTTACACAAAACTATACACAATTGCACACAACTATTCACTCTGCACATAACTACACAAACTATACACCCTTTACCAAACTACACACCCTACACAGAACTATACACCTTACACAAAACTATACACAATTGCACACAACTATTCACTCTGCACATAACTACACAAACTATACACCCTTTACCAAACTACACACCCTACACAGAACTATACACCTTACACAAAACTATACACAATTGCACACAACTATTCACTCTGCACATAACTACACAAACTATACACCCTTTACCAAACTACACACCCTACACAGAACTATACACCTTACACAAAACTATACACAATTGCACACAACTATTCACTCTGCACATAACTACACAAACTATACACCCTTTACCAAACTACACACCCTACACAGAACTATACACCTTACACAAAACTATACACAATTGCACACAACTATTCACTCTGCACATAACTACACAAACTATACACCCTTTACCAAACTACACACCCTACACAGAACTATACGCCTTACACAAAACTATACAAACTGCACACATGCATTTTCTGTTTTGATCCTTTTAGAATTTTAACACTTTCGTACTAACTCTAACAACAATTGTTCCCCAATTAGACAATTCACCATTTACTCCACTCTTTCTCCACAGACACTGGCTATTTGGCGAGAAGGTAACAGAGAACAGGGAGCGCGGGCCTCGCGGCTGGTTTCCCAAGGAATGTGTCGTGCCAGTGGACTCGCTCGGCAAGTGCAAGCCCGACTAGCAAACACCAGTGGCTCCCAAGCTGCAGCTTCTGTTCGAAAGTATGTCGTTGTCTAAAAAACCGGATATAGACCAATAATTCCCAAATCGTGCGTCATGGCACACCCATGGGTTAGTATCCAAGCATCATGATGCCCATAGAACTAAATCTTTATAACCATTAAGACTCAAACCCCATACAACCTATCCAAAACCCATGGTACGTTTTACAGGCCCACTTGATGAATTTAACGTTCTTTGAAATTTGACGTAGGTATAGGACCTTGGGTGTTTGTTTACTCCTTCCTAAAAGAGCTTCCGTGGCACAGTGGCCAGGACACCGGACTCCCATGCGGTAGGTCCGGGTTCGAAACCGTGCAGTGCCATGTACCAATGAGTTTTTCATATTTTTCGAAAATATGTACATTTACCAACTGCTCTAACGGTGAAGGAAAACATCGTGAGGAAACCTTGCACACTGAGATGACCAGTGTGTAAAATGGGGTAGGCACAAAAGATACTCCAGGGTTGAAGTGCCGCTGGGTTATTCCCGGCCCCTCAATCATAAGTTAAGAAATTCCTTCCTAAGTTTCAGGAAAAAAAAAGAGAAACTCTAAGTGCCAGGATGTGTCAGCTAGGCGTGTGGCACATCTAATAAGAGAGCATTCCATAACCAGTTGAAATAATTCACGTTGTCCGTCTTCCATTACCGCATTAACAGCTGATAATTATCAAACGTTTATTTGGTACAAGCAATGGAATGTGTACAACTGTCAACATGAATAATTTCAACTGGTTTTGGATTCGTTCCCTGAAGAAGCTAAGTATTACCCGTTGGAAATATCGGTTTAGTGTGGGGTAGTGATTATGGCACGTATCCGACATGCAAAAATCGAAACGACATTTTAATACATCTCATTCACTGACATAAACACGGACATATGTGTGAGCGTAAACAACACATTCCGTAGCCGTGCCAGAACGCACCGCTCAGGTCCACTGGATTTTTCCGACGTGATATTGACCAGACCATTACGGAAGTTTCGTCACATCTTCTCGTCGCCCATACCTCAATGTCTAAAGACAAGAGTCTTTAACCAGTGCGTCCTACCAGTAATGACTTACGGAGCCGAAACGTGGACACTGACGATGCGACTGGTTCACAAATTGAAAGTCGCTCAGCGTGCTATGGAAAGAGCTGTGCTCGGAGTATCTCTGCTGGATCGAATCCGAAATTAGGAGATCCGGCATAGAACAAAAGTTATCGACATAGCTCATAAGATTAGCAAGCTGAAATGGCAGTGGGCCGGTCACATCTGTCGCAGAACCGACAACCGCTGGGGGAGACGAGTTCTGGAGTGGAGACCGCGTTTGGGCAAACGTAGTGTGGGACGCCGCTCTGCTAGATGGAGCGACGATCTGCGCAAGGTGGCTGGCAGCGACTGGATGAGAAGAGCCGAAGATCGGGCTCAATGGCCCGCCCTGGGAAAGGCCTGTGTCCAGCAGTGGACTAGAGTAGGCTGCTGATGATGGTGATGATATAGAGCAGAGGTTTCGAACATCGTGGCTTCCCCTAGCAACTCTACCTAGAACACTACACTTGGGATCTTGACAGCCTAAACTGTAAAGTTAAAACTAAATGGAACTGTCACCCTCACTCATATGCTAGATTGTATAAGAGTGAGGGTGACGTTTCGTTAAGCGAGTGAGACCACAGACTCGGTGACATTGAATAGGTGTTTCTCGACAATTTCCACTCAATTTTGACCTTCAGATTTAGTCATAATACGAGTATGTATTATGTATATTCAGCGGTCAAATCGTTGCGTAAGAAAAGAATGTGTATACAGCGGCGGCGGTTCGACCGCTGCATATAAATCGACCCTAATTTATTTTTTTGTATATTTTTTACTGGAATGTTAATTTCTGTTAATAGTTATTATTACTTGTAAGTACAATATATAATATATAATAACGAATTTACATTTGTAACGTTAGATTTCGATCTCAGTTTATGATTTGACGAATTTTTGATGAAGTGGTAAAACCAGTTTCAAAATTTATTATATTTATAATTTTTTATTATAAACCAGTTTCATAATTATTAATTATTATTTATAATTTATTTATATTATTTTCTTTAAAATTAAATAAAAACTTTATAGTCAGGTATACAGGTATCCATGTATATTGTATAGCACTAAACCTAGAAAAAGACAACCCCATTCCAAAATGTATTGTATTGTGTTTGAAATACCTATTTTTTTAAGTTAACTTTGTACATACATATACCAAATGTACTTTATTGTGTACATAATGTGACCTAAGCTAATATTTTTACTTTTGTACATACATGACGATTTTACAGGATTTTATTATGTATTACAGGGTTCCGTGTCATATTTTTAAATCTATTAGGGTTCCTTATTTATTAATTGAATTGTCCACCTCTATCTTACAGGTATTGAAAATTTCGAAAATTAAACGTTCTTTGTATATGCGACTGATAAAAAAAATTAAAAAAATTCTGAACAATTTTTATAACATTATTGTTACATATTTAGTCTAAATTTCAAATCCTCTGTCACACTCACTCTAAGCACAAATACACGAGTGTGAATGTAAAGGTAGGTTTACTCTTGTTCTATCCGTGTTCTATTCTATGACCTTTTGACATATCGACTGGATTTTTATATGAAGAAGTAAGTAAGTAAGTAAATATTTATTTGCAGAAATATGTGTACATTTGTTCTTATTACAATATTATATAGGCAGTCTTCTTCTTCAATTTAAGAGCTATGCTCTTGTCGGTGTAGTAAACGCCACTGTGTCCTGTCTAGGGCCTTTTCCTTGACCTCCTTATACGACGCAACGCCAGCGTTCTCTTTGATTTGATCGAAGTAGCTTATCCTCGGTCTTCCTCTTCCCCGCTTGCCTTCAACTTTTCCTTCTATAAGGTTTCTTATGTATTCGTCGTGTCGTATAAGGTGGCCCACCATATTTCCCCTTCTATTTTCAATAGCCTTTAAGATGTTTCTCTTTTCTTTTACTCTCGTCAGTACCTCTTCATTTGTCACTCTCTCTGTCCAGCTTATCCTTTCCATCCTCCTCCAACACCACATCTCAAACGCCTCTAAATATTGTCTATCTCTCTGAGTCATGGTCCAAGTTTCGCATCCGTAAAGGGCTATGCTCCACACAAGATTTAACAAATTTCTTTTTCACAGATTTGGATATTTTAGATCGGAATATGTGTTTTTTGTTGTTAAATGCTTGTTTGGCTATTGAAATTCTGGTTCTAATATATGCAGTATCAACATTTTTTACCTTTCTAGGTGTGCAATTATTTATATGAGAAAAAATATATTACTAAAATTAAATTGAGAAGGCAGTGCATCAAATATCATTAACCATTAAATTATAAATTAATTAATTATTAAATTATAAATACAATAATACTAATAATACATTTCTCTTGTCAAATTTTATAAATTATAAGTCCTTATAATCCTGCTCCGTACATTCTTTAGGTGCCCTGTAACTACTGTCCTTCACAATCTGGAAGTGCTCGGTAATATTATGCCTCTACTGTGAACTACCATCCACACACATAATACCATGTAAATACACCCGCACCTTGCCATCACCCTCCCACACACTCAGTACCTCACATACACAGTAATATCCTCATTCATACAAACAAACACATTCATACAACACAACACGCACACACTGTTGCTTTCTTCGTCCGTGCAGTCACTGCGGGGCCAGCTGACAATCAGCGCTGTGGCTTGCCTCAGTATTATGCTGAGCTGGTGTACCCTTTTTGACACTGTACCACACCAGATGTTCTGTGCTGCATGTATTAAACGTTGTATACTTCTGTATTCTGTATTCTGGTGTTTACAGCGCTAAATAAACGATTTCAATTTCAATTTATCACACAAAATTCCTATAAACACTCAGTAATAGCATTTGTCCATTAACAATCGAAAAACACACTTTTTAAACAAGCCTATACCTTTCTCTTTCAGAATATCAGGTTGTTTATTATAAATTCTGATTGCCATACAATATGCGTTATCGCTAAAAACCTGTAGACGTTGCACCGGAGTATATAACTTATTTTTATATCCACTATTCCTGCTTGCTTGCTTGCTTATCGTATGGTTAGTGGCCAACCTATTTGACAGAGTTGTTCAGGCTGCCCGTAGGCATCTGACATGGCTTAACGACTGCTGTCGAACGACAACAACCGGAACCGACTGCTTAACCTATCCGAGGCACGGAGGAGCTCAGATGAAATATGCCACAAGCGGTCACCCATGCAGGTACCGACCGCGCCAACGTCGCTTAACCTGCACGATCACTTTCGGACCGTGCTCGCAACTAGGCTACGAGCTCCTCACTTACCATATCGTTATTTGTTTTAAATAAATGATTATGTTTTTACGCACATTTCACATATATAAAGACAAGGTATGTAATTGCAGTATATTTGTTTTCTTGAACAACGGTCTACAACTATCAAGGTAATCCTCTCCGCGGTAATATCCGTCGATGTGTCCAAAAGGTATAGATAGAATAGAACACTCTGACGTACCATAACAGCTGACTTTTAGATTAGCGCCAGGGCATGTCGTGTGTCGTTTCGACCAATGTTCAAAAACATTGCCAAGTAGTTGTTTCTCTAGGAAACAAAGAATTATGTGTATGTAAAATATTAAGGAATGTTAAAAATAATTTTGTACAAATAAATTAATATATAAACATTTAACTTTTTTGATTAATTATTCCATTAACAGCCGTTAATATATAAATTAAACATTTAAGAAACCCCGACGCACCATTGTGTAGATCCCCTTACTTTTTCCTGGTCATCGTCAGATTCTCAGGGTTTCAGATGTGAGAAGGTCACCATGGTCATAAACAATTTGGACTAAAAAACAAACCACCTAACTGTTACCGTTCCAGAGATCCCATCATACTCCAACATCCCAAGATACTCCAAGATCTTTAGAATCACTGATCCAATTTTCATCTGACATGGCTAAGAACATTCAGTATATTAGACCTGCAGCGCTTGAAGGCAGGGGGACACTCCGGGATTCGCCCTAAGCGGAGTTCGGCCTTCGGCCTCGCCATAGCTATCTTAAAATTCCTAGCCATTTAATATTAGCCGCCATCTTTAAAAAAATGATTTCTCATGAAATGTCTCAGGATTCCTTATTATTTTAGTTCTAGAAGACCTCATCTAACTTATAGTTTCGATGGACTGATAATCTTCCAACTCTACAAGTTTAATATTGCGAAATTGAAGTCCACTTACTTTTAACACGTCCTCCCTCAATCGGTCAGGGGTTAAAAAAGGTTCGACCGTCCACTCGCCTGCCCACCTACTAGTAACACACTTATGCTATTAGTATTTTAGTCATCTTATTATTTTTTATGGCTAGGGAGAGGGCTATGCTCGGTATCTCTTTGATGGATAGAGTTAGAAATGAAGACATCCATCACAAAACGCGAGTTACCGACATAGCTCATATGATTAGCAAGTTGAAGTGGCAATGGGCTGGCCATGTCTGTCGCAGAACCGACAAATGTTGGGGTAGACGAGTTCTAGAGTGGAGACCGCGTACAAGAAAGCGCAGTGTGGGACGCCCACTGCCCGGTGGACCGACTACCTGAAGAAGGTTGCTGGCGATGGTTAGATGAGAAAGGCGGAGGACCGAGTAATGTGGCGCGCCCTGGGAGAGGCCTATGCCCAGCAGTGGACAGACACGGGCTGATAGATAGATAGATATTAATTTGTATATCAAAGTAAGGATATAGGTTCGGTCCTAAGTATTTTAATAAAAAACGTTTAGTTAGTGTAAAAGTTTTATTGTGCGTCGTTAATCTATCCACAAACATAGGGTAATTCAGGGTGATATGGCCTGTCGTATAAGATGGCCAATCGAAATATTTCCGAAAATCGATGCGAGATGGAGCCACTATCGCCAGTATGGCGACGATGCTAACAAGGGTGAATACGTGTTGTGGTGTTTTGTGCAGAAAAATAATTTAAAAGTGAGTATTTTATTGATTTTTTGTACTGGCAACAGATATTTTTTTCACTACATGTTAAATACTTCGTTGTGATCGGTTTTTCATAAGGTTTTCTAACCTCCTTTTACTTAATTATTGGTATCCGATCTATTGTCGATTTTCTAACCTCAAAATCACCTCGCTTTTTCTACTGCGGCAATATTTATTTATATATGGCCATCTTATCCTTAGAGTTTGGTTGATATGGCCAATTTTTTTCAGGGTTATATGGCCATAGTTTGATTGCAATTTCAACGTTTTTATTTATTTCAGATGCCGAAATACGTCAGAGTACCAGATTCGAAACGTGGTAAATGGACCCAGGAGCAGTTATCAAACGCATTAGAAGCTATAAAAAATCAAAATATGTCAGTGTACAGAGCTGCAATTAATTTTGGTGTTCCAAGAAAAACCTTAGAGCGGCGCTTGAAGAAAAATAATCCAGTAAAGGGCCGCCTGGGACCAGGTTGCACATTGGGCTTTGATAATGAAAGGCGACTTACACGTCACATAATCAAAATGCAATCTAAAGGATTCCCGTTGACAAGAGGCGATCTACGATCCATAACATTCAAATTTGCAGAGCAACTAAAGTTGAAACATAAATTTAACAGAGAAAAGGAAAAAGCTGGGTACGATTTCGTTAATGGATTTTTAGAGAGAAATCAAGATATTAAATTGCGCAAATCAGAAGGGATTTCCATTGCTCGCGTGACAGGGATGAGTCGTAATGAAACACAATCGTATTTTGAACTTCTGCGGACCATTTCTACAGACAACGAGTTAGTTGCGAAGCCTTCCAACATATTTAACGTCGATGAAACTGGTCTCCAGCTCAACAGTCGTCCTGGAACAGTTCTTGCTAAAAAGGGAAGTAAGGCTGTATCCACAGTAACCTCGACGGAAAAGGGAGAAACAATCACCGTGATTGCCTGCTGTAACGCAGAAGGAACATTCTTGCCGCCCACTTGTATTATGAAGGGGAAGAACAAGAAACCTGAATTTCAAGATGGCTTACCACCGGGGTCTATTCTCTACATGTCACAAAAATCAGCCTATGTAACTGCGGACATATTTGTTGATTGGATGAAAGATCATTTTATACCAAGGAAACCTGCAGGAAAAGTTCTGCTGATTGTTGATGGACATGTTTCGCATTGTTCCGTTGATGTTCTGGAACTAGCTGAAGCAAATGATATAATTCTCCTATGTTTGCCGAGCCACACGACACATTACCTGCAGCCTTTGGATAGGGCTTTTTTCAAGTCCCTGAAGTCTCATTTCTACGAGCAATGTCGCATTTGGCTTAATAATCACCCAGGACGAAGAATTACCCGATCGCAGTTTGGTGCTCTTTTGTCAGTTGCTTGGGGACAATCTGCAACTCAAAGGAATGGTTCCTCTGGATTCAGCTCTACTGGAATATTTCCGTTTAATCCGTCCATCATTCCTGATTACGCTTTCATAACAGACTCCCACCAACCTCAAAGTGAGGGAAAAAGTCAACAAAACTTTGACTCGTGTCAGCCAACGAAGTGTCACCCACCTCTGCCGGAGCTGTTAGAATCTGATTCACCGCAGCCAGGTTCATCTAATTATTTTCAAAGATCTTCAAAGACACCGGAAAAGACCAAAGAAACCCCTTCTAAATTCCTAGACTCGTTAAGTCCCGTCATTCTAACTTCCGATAATTCTGCCCGGAAGCGTTCAAAACAAGTGGCAGTAGAACTGACTTCAACAGAATATATTAACAAAAAGAAAGAAAAACAAGCGAATAAAAGTATTAAGACGAAGAAAGAAAAAGAAGGAAATAAGAGTATTAAGATAAAGGAAAAAAGAGAAGTGTTAAAAAGTAAGATGCCGATCCGTAATCCGCGTGTCAATAAAAAAAGTCGGGAATCAAGTTCAGAAGACGAAAACCTTATAGATTTAGAGGTTAGCGATGATCCGAATGACTTCTATAATTGCATAAGATGTGGTGAAAATTATTATGAAACAGGGAAAACCGAAGACTGGATTCAGTGCATATTATGCCGCAAATAGATGCATGAAAATTGCACTCCTTTTTTAAATACTTGCGACGCCTGTGGAAAACAGAAGAAAAAACTTGACGAAAATAAAGAAAACCAAGGAAAGAGAAAAGGAAAGGGGAAAAGAACCCAAAAATAATATGGTCATCTTACACGACACTTAATGGCCATCTCAAACGTATATGTCCGATGAGATGGCCAGTCGCTATGTTTTTTGTTTTTATTTTTAATAGGAATTCTAATTATTTAAACGAGACCAAAGTATGTATAATTAAAGTTGATTAATAAAAGGTATATTAGCAATTCACACTTTTTATTTAACTACCTGAAAACTATGTGAAATTCTTGCCCAAAAGAAATAAGGCCATATAACCCTGAATTACCCTACAAAATTACGTTTCAATATAAAGCACAAATAAAATAAAATCTCCCAATAAGTTAGCTTATTACAATACTATAAAACGATAATCTTAACATTATTATTATTACGAAAGTTATTTTATTATCACGAATTTGTTTATAATTAATAAATGCGTTATTATTATTTATTACCAGCAACAAAACATTAAAATTACAGACCCAAACTTTACATTTCAGTGTTGAAAATTATATTAAAAAAGTTTGTACTGTTATTTTTCTTAATCAAGCTCACTGATTTTCTTAAAACTAATTATAATATTAATTGTATAAATTGACGGTATCGAAAGTAGGAATGAACTTTGTCATAAGACTCGTATAAGTTAAAAGAAAAAGCTTGTCTTATGACTTATCTTGTACTTGTAGTCACACCATTCCAAATGAGAGCCTTCAGCCCCCATTCCTCATATGGTCTTCTTATAAGTAAGTACCTATACCTTGCAACCCTAAAGAAATAAAATGTATTACACGGCCAAATCTAGTGTAGGAACATACGCGGAGGCATGACGCTAAGTATCAACTAGCTGGCGTCATGCCAAAGTATATGTCTCCGGAAACATCGTTCTACAACATAACCCACTTGCATCATAACAATATGGAAAAAAATATCTAGTGTGATCGTACATTCTATTTTACCCACCAAGGTAATGGGTAGATGACAGGAGGACGGGATCGGATGGAGCTGGCTCATGGAGATGGGAAATTTGACCAGAGCTTAATGTAAGATAGGCTGCCATGATGAAATGATACCCACTTCAAATTGGGAACTAAAAACAGGTTCTGTGTTATTGAGCATGCATTAGGTACCTATAACTGGTAACATCGTACTCTTCCCCTTCGAAACTGCACCGCTTAATTTATATTCAGCGGTGGAACCGTTGCGGTGGCACATTTCTATTAGTTCGCGAGCATATAAATAGTTGCATAAGAAACCGCGTCCTTTCGCGCATAGCGTAGCGTCTGCGGCGGTTCAAACGCTGAATATAAATCGATTCTTTACGCGATTTTTGTAAATTAGTTCTTTGATTTTAATCAGGTTGAATAAAGGCTCCACAGGATACACCCAATCCCCATCATCAATTTTCTCGCAGTCTAATACTCGTTGTCCTCATCGAGCTCCCCCTCAGTTGAGTCCACCCCAACTTCCTCGTAATCCTTCTCTAAGGCCGCCAGGTCCTCCCGAGCCTCGGAGAACTCTCCCTCCTCCATACCTTCACCCACGTACCAGTGGACGAAAGCCCGCTTTGCGTACATTAGGTCGAATTTGTGGTCCAATCTGGAAGGTAAGGATGTCATAATTCGCAATGATGAATAAAATAACGGAACGTTTTAATAAGTAAGGTACTTGGAATGAAAATGAAAAAGTTCATTTACTTATTACAAGGCACAATAATAGGACCTCCGACTTACAAACGAGGTCGAAACCTGTATCTTGGAAGTGGGGACCCCGTCGCACTTTCCGTGCAAGCATATGACAATTTATAACATTACATCTATGGGCCTTTTGTATTGTTAGCTATATAATTTGTTGTCTGAAAATAAATAATTTATTATTATTGTGTCATTACCTGGCCCAGGCCTCTGCGATGGCGGTGGTGTTGGACAGCATGCAGACGGCGCGCTGCACCTTGGCGAGGTCGCCGCCTGGAACCACCGTCGGCGGCTGGTAGTTGATACCCACCTGAACAAAACAGTTTTTTTTTTACGGCTATGGATTTTTACAAGAAAGATACTGGGCTGAAAATAATGATGATGATGGTAGGTATCTATTATCACCATCAATGGATTACAGAGAATCCTCCACAACTGTCTGCTTACGTAGGTACGAGCCGCTTTGATTATCATCATCACCAGCAGCCCAGTCTAGTTCACTGCTGGACATAAGCCTCTCCCAGGGCGCGCCATTGAGCCCGATCATCGGCTCTTCTCATCCAGTCGGTGCCAGCCACCTTGCGCAGATCGTCGCTCCATCTAGCAGGGACGCCCGTCCCACACTACGTTTGCCCAAACGCGGTCTCCACTCCAGAACTCATCTACCCCGGCGGTTGTCGATTCTGCGACAGATGTGACCGGCCCACTGCCACTTCAGCTTGCTAATCCTATGAGCTATATCTCGATAACTTTTGTTCTATGCCGGATCTCCTCATTTCGGATTCGATCCAGCAGAGATACTCCGAGCATAATTCTTTCCATAGCACGCTGAGTCGGTTAAAATTTAGCTTCGTGCAATCCATAAAAAATGTTAACGGAGGGTCGTCCGTCCGCTCAAAAGCCGAACCTTTCGTATTTAGCACACTGCAGCATAGAAATAAAATTTTTTTCGGTATGAGTTCGGTCCGATTCCGTTTCTAAATCGTTGCAGGTTGCTAAATGCGTTAGTGTGCGTCTACCTTGAACCCTGTGGGACACCAGTCGACGAACTGAATGGTCCGCTTGGTCTTGATGGTGGCGATGGCTGCGTTCACATCTTTCGGTACCACGTCACCTCTGAAAAATAAAATTACATTTAGTTACATACCACAAAACACAGAATCTAGAATGGGAGGTACGAAATTTAGGATGGAAAGTTTCGGCGGGACACCCAGGGCAGCTACCAGATTCGTTGGAGCTACGAGAAAATGGTCTTAGGAGACCTTTCCTAACTTTTGGAGCTATTTAAAACTGCATTCACAGATTTTTGAAAAAAGGTACAGTCAGCAAGAAAAATGGTATTTTTCACAAAAACATTTTTGATGCCAAGCGATTCTATTTTGTGTCAGGAACAAAAGATTTTATGGGGGCAACCGAGGTTCGAGTACTAGAAATCTCAGAAATAGCAAAAACCTATTCCCATACATTTAGTAAGAGTTATGATTATTAAAAATATTTGTATGTCAAACGGCGGAGCGTAGTGATACCTACTCAGTTAAACTGTATACTAATACCTACTTATTATTACCTATGTTCACGAATAAATGATTGATTGATTGATGATTTAAAGGTTACTGTGGAACAATGTGAAAATGGTCTTGGTCTCCTAAGATCATTTTCTCGTAGCTTCAACGGATCTGGTAGCTGCCCTGGGTGTCCCGCTGAAACTTTCCACCTGTATACTTAGTCTGTCAAAAAAGAGTTGAAATTAAATAATTGCAACCTTCTATTGACCAATGTCAAATCCTAATGTCATTTCCGTACAATTTCAACTCTTTTTTGACAGACTACTTATACGAAAATTTAGAGCTATTATACAAGAAAATTTAGAGCTATTGTACTATAAAATAAATTCAATTTACTATCAAGCGGAACCCTCCAACTTCAAAATAAGGGGGATTAGGGGATTTACCCTACCCCTTACCTCCCCTTCCAATTCATACATACCTGTACAACATACAGCAGGCCATGTATTTGCCATGACGCGGATCACATTTCACCATCTGCAACGTAAATAATTACAATAGACTCGTTTCCATGAAGTTAAAATTTTCTCGCAAAGTGGTTTCAGTCTTACACAACTATTGTACTGTGTATTGTGTTTGGTAACAACTTGTAACATTTTCGAAAATTCCGGCTCTGATTTTATATTATGATATGATTCCTCTGTTGTCTCTGATGTCATGAGTTTTTATTTCAAGTTATCATCGACGTATTCACGCCGAAGGTTTTTGGGACAAGACCTCTCCTCCAGCTGCTAAAAACATCCTTAAAGTTAAGCCTTCATTAAAATACATATCCTTGTCTACGCCATAACTCTAGATATAGACGACACGAGACTTAGGAAAAAAAGCGGACGTTTCTTGCAACTCACGGTTTGTATGTTATGGACAAATGAATACATCGATTTGTATTTTAGGCGGATTTCAATCCTTTCCTGTATTTCCTTCATTTGACCACAGACTCCTTAGTAGCCGATACTGTCAAAGTTTACCTGGTTAGCGGGCTCGAAGCAGGCATTGGTGATCTCAGCGACGGTGAGCTGCTCGTGGTAGGCCTTCTCTGACGAGATGACGGGCGCGTACGTGGCGAGGGGGAAGTGGATACGAGGGTACGGCACCAGGTTGGTCTGGAACTCGGTCAGGTCCACGTTCAGGGCGCCGTCGAAACGCAGCGACGCCGTTATTGAGGACACGATCTGGAGATAAAGCAGAAATGAAATGACATTTCACAAGAAATACGGTGCAGTTTTCAGGTGAAGGGAAATTGAATTTCGAGTGGATTAACACGTTGGTTGACTCTCATTCAGCCCTGGTAAGATAGAAAATGAATGGAAGACTGATGACGAATGGTGAGACGAACGAGACTGCAGAGCAAGGGTCGCCGGATCGAGCACCCAAACTGCACTTTTGTAGCTGGCTTGCAATAGAAATGCAATTCTTCTTTGTACACCCTAACGGACTAGCAGCAGAACGTACCTGTCCAATAAGGCGGTTGAGGTTGGTATAAGTGGGGCGCTCGATGTCCAGGTTTCGGCGGCAGATGTCGTAGATGGCCTCGTTGTCTACCATGAACGCGCAGTCCGAGTGCTCCAGCGTCGTGTGAGTAGTAAGGATGGAGTTGTAGGGCTCTACCACCGCTGTTGATACCTGGAACGATATCATCATCCATATTATCCTCAGTCCATATCATTCTACTGCTGGTTATATAACCTGGTTATATTATCAGTTTAATATTTTTTTGCCACCCTTTCCTTATGCTAGTCGCATCCAGGTCTCGATGCGATTTTGATGATGAATGATTTAAGTGCTACTAGAGTTAGTTTTAAAAACGAATTTGATTAATGTCGGTCTAACCCCAAGCTTCTTCAATTAAATCTTTTGTGTGTCGTTTGAATGGTAACTTTGACTCGCGTTGTACGTACCTGAGGCGCGGGGTAGATGGAGAATTCGAGCTTGGACTTCTTGCCGTAGTCCACGGAGAGACGCTCCATCAGCAGCGACGTGAACCCGGAGCCGGTGCCGCCTCCGAACGAGTGGAACACCAGGAAACCCTGCGACAAAAGAAAGGCTGTCAAATCATAGAAACAAAGTATCTTTGCATTTATTTTTAACAAAACGGTGTCCAAATTTAATAAAACGGTGCTTTGAAGCTTTCCATAGCAACTCCGTTGTGGAGATCTCCTTACCTACTTTTCCTAGTCACCATTCGCAGGTGTAGGAAAGGGCACCATGCCGACCACGCACCGGTGTGGTAGGCATAACAAACGCGAGGCCGACCACGCGCCGGTGCGTTGTCTCACCATACACGGCTTATTGTGTTAGTGCGCCGCCGGCATCGGGCGAGGAACGTTGTATATAGAGCGGCACTGTGCTTGAATTTCTAAGCTTTCTTTACATAGTTTTGAATTCTTACTACGTAGGGCAGTTTTGTTTTTGTTCAAGATTCAAAATGAATTACGAAGAACGCCCTTCACGTCCTAAAAGGAAGAGAAATCACCAGGATTACCTTATAGATGACAGTGATATATAGCAGGCGATATATGGGGACGATTCTGAGGATGATTTACGACTTAATGGTAGTGAGGAAGAGTCTGCATTGGAGAATGGCGGAGAGGAGCAGCCTTTTGTAAATAACGAATTACTTCTTCCTAGACAACAGTTGTCCCCAGCTCAGGAACAAGACCAGCCAAACCAACCATCTGCAGCAGGCTCAATGTCCAAATGGACCAGATGTGGCGCGTTGAAACATCTAGATTTTACAAAATGTAATAATTTTTATGGTGTAACCGCCGGAACCGCTCCGATTGACTATTTCAATTTCTTTTTACCTTCCACCTTATCACGAATGGGGAAAATACGACGGGGAAAGCTAGGGTTATTCTACTAGTCCCTAACAGCTATCCTCCCTAGGGGGAAGCTACAAGAAATAACTATTTCGGGGAACAAACTGGGTTGATTACACCTGACTATATTCAGTATACGATTTAAGTAGGTAGTCTATACTCGTATACATGAAGCAAATACCGTAGTCTACGATTAATTAGTCGACAATCTAGACTGGCTTCTGTTTATATACAGTAAATCGCAGACTAACTGTACTGAATGTTTTTACACTTGACTGTATCAGTCAACTAACTCATTCAGTTAGACTGAATTCAGTCAAGTGTAATAAGCTCATAAACAGCCTTGGGACCGCGTCAGCCAGTCTCCCACCTGCAAGCCAGTGCACTGGTCGGCCAGCTTCCGGAGGCGGTCAAGCACTATGTCCACGATCTCCTTGCCGATGGTGTAGTGCCCCCTGGCGTAGTTGTTGGCCGCGTCCTCCTTGCCCGTGATCAGCTGCTCCGGGTGAAACAGCTGGCGGTACGTGCCCGTGCGCACCTCGTCTGGGGAGAGGAAAGTATAGTTTCAATGTCGATGATTCAGCAGCAAATCAGCATTCAATCACTTTGGCATTACGCCCGGACTACACGACGAGGGTTCCTAGGGCGGTTCAAGTATCGGTCAGTTCCATGGAATTTGTGCTTCATATAAACTGAAACAAAAATGCGCCGTCGACTACACGTACAACGGTTCCACTCCGGCCTGCTCGGTTCCTGAACCGAGTACGAGGCTTGAGCGCAACGCATGAGTTTGAATGCAGTCGACTACACGGCCGGTACCGGAACCTGAACCGAACCGTCGCTGGAACCGTCGTCGTGTATATAGCGCGCGTTATAGAGCTCAAATTTCTGTTGTGGGTTCCTACCTTCAGTGTGTCACTCCTTCAAAGAATTGATGGCTCAAAAGCTAGGCCGTGAGACTGCGGCGCAAGCGTCGCTGAACTGAGTCCACCATGGTCAACCATTACACAGAATACACCAGAAGGTCCGCTCCGGGCGTCCGCGATTTTGATTACGTCACTCGACCGTAGCGGTAGGGCAGAAATAATTTCCAATTTAAAAGAAACAGCGATGTGAAAACTATTTCTGGCAATGTATTTTGTTTGGGAGTGGATAGGTATAACTTTTTGTACTTTTACAAAAAGTTATACCTATCCACTCCCACGCACGCACCACAGGTCGTGTATTTCGCGTCCGAGTTCCTTTGACTTCCTCTGAGATTACCTGAACGCGGAGCGCGTGTGTGCGTGACCATTTTCGCGCGTTTGTATTGAGCGGAACTTCTTGTGTATTCTGTGACCACTACCAGAATCTTAGTCAATATTGGTCATTTGTAAAACAAAAACAAAACAAGTGTTGTCAACAGAAAAAATTCCATAGGCCTGAGCTTTTACGTCCTGATTTAGATAAGTATTGATCAAAATTTACGACTTTTTCCTTATCCTCACCAACTATCCCGTTGGTAATTTGCTTCTTGGATTTCGGGGGAGGGGATTTCCTTTGCAGTCCTACCTACCGTCAGCGACAATAATTGATTGCATGCGGCTTCGTAATTGCCTCCCCTGATGACAGTACGCGGGACAGCGGACACCTAGGCAACAACGGTGTCGTCGGCCTGTCAACATCGAGCCCCTCGATGCGTGACCGGTAAGGTTCCTAGCGCCAGTCCGGTACCAATCGATGGCTTCTGATGACTTAAAATTATTAGGCCAGTTGGTGGTAAGATCTGATTAGCCTGAAAATCCATTGAATTTGGGGCGAATGTTTCGTTTATAACCGACTTCAAAAAAAGAAGGTGGTTCTCAGTGCTAATGTATGTTATTTTAATGATAAATATTGCATTTCGCAGACTTGTTTGGTAATCTATTTGGTGGTATTCTGATGTTATAGCTCTCTTTTTTAAATCTATTTCTTTTTCTATTTTATTTTCCTCTTCTCTTCTAATGTAGGCAACGTTTTAGGTTCCTAGCTGTATCTACTTATTTCTTTCATTTTCGTTTTATATCGTTCGACGTAATGTTGGTGAACCATGTAAGCCCATGCTCCTTGTAAGGCCGATTGTTAAAAAAATCGCAGTTATTATCGTGGGATCGCGAATTCGCTCTACTCACACAAAGATTCATCGAACTTAACGCATAATAAATGTGTTTGTTTCTTATGTTAAATAATGAAACAAAGTGTTACTTAATACTTAGTTTGTTTTATTTGTGCAGTAAATAAAGGAATAATACTGTTTATTAGTTGTGGTGGCCTTCCATGGTTCACCCACCTTATTCGGAATAGGATCCATTATTTGCTGGATCAAATTATGCTAGTACCTACACTTTCATATTTAATAAGTTTTATGTATAAAGCATAATATATTTATGGAAGGTGGATGAGTGGATGGGCACGGGTTTTTAAATTTTTATCAGATGTTAATGGGAGTTGAAAAGGCTAATGTTGGTTAATTTAGTTGTTATTTCACGAGTGTCCATCCTTCTAATCTTCAAAAACTAATAATCACAAATAAAAACGTAATTCGCGCTTCTGTTGTTAAAACAAGGTTAAACTTAAGCGTTTAGTTTATGTTAAAGTTTTTTATTTATTCTTTTACACTTTTGTGTACAATGTGAGCTTAATGCCTTGCGGCATTCTCTGCCAGCTGACCTTTGGGCATGCAGATATCTGCACCGCCTTAACATTTAATAATATAATCACAAAGAAACTTACTTAATAATATGTGAATTTTATTTATTAAAATAACACTATATTAAAATAACAATATACTTACATAGTATACATTATAATTTACGGAGAACCTCAAGCGGCGCAAATATGCGGGCCTGGGTGGTGATTGCATATTTGCGCCGTTCGGGGTGGAGACCTTAGGGCCGTGGGGGCCTGGAGCCCACTGCCTCTACGGGGAAATAGCCAAGCGCCTCGTAGAGACATCCCGGGACCAGAAGGCTGGCCTCTACTTTGCTCAGCGTACTCGTATAAGCCTCGCTATACAGCGGGGCAACGCCGTCAGCCTGCTCGGGACACTCCCTGCAGGGAGCGACCTGGGCCAGGTCTTTTACTTGTAAAATAGTTAGGTATTTTGTAATTTTAGCTTAAGTATGTATTTTAGCGTTATTTTATTTTGAATAAACCAAGTATATATTTATCCTACTTATATATACTATAAATACAATATAATTAAATACATACGAAATAATAATAAAATATTATGCACAAATATATTGATATGTAAAATATAAAGTTTTAGGAATTATAAGTTGTGTTTGGTCAAGCCAGACAGCTAATAACATGATGTCCGCACGAGCTCGGTAATAACGGACTGGTGCGAGTTCAACACCCGCCGAAACTATTATGCTATTATACAGACTGGCTTGATGGCTAGTTTTTGTTCAGTCTAGATTTACTGCACGTTTTTATCTAGCTACATTATTATGACTGCAGTAATAAGACCTCCATCAATTCTGCGTTTCTGTTAAAGTTGGTAACTTACTGAATACGGTAGTAGTATATCTCCCCATGTCTTAGGTTTGGCTGGAAGAGATCTCTTCTTAGAGATAAGCTCTACCTAATGTACCCTATAATTATTTCTTGTAACATGTTCTTTATTTTTCTCGTGTACAAATAAACTTCTATGCCAAAGTTTTGGGGTAGATTCGTAGTAGATAAGTCAAACATAACTTACTAATCCCGTGTCTCTCCATCTTCGACCTCGTTGTCACTTACCACCAGGTGAGATTGAGGACAAATGCGGATTTAGTCCTAAATTTAAAAACTCACCAATGACTGCAGGCTCTTGATTCACAAATATTACTGCAGTTTCAGGGGTTAAAAATAAAACTCAGTCCTGCTTCCAAGGGTCTTGTAACAAAGCTTCAAGGGCTTATCTTCTCCGAGTCTTTGTTGGACAAGCTTTGGATCACTAGGCACCGTTACGCATTATCTTATTAGAGAAAATGTTCACACACAGTCGCCTCCAGGACCCAAGATCCCATGAAGGAACGAACGCCCGAGGGAGAGTATTTTTTCTTTTCTTATTTCCAAGCTTATAAAGTTATAACTAATGTACCATCCAGGGGAGCATAAATAAAAAAAGACTCACCGACAACAGTAGGCTCGAGATCCACAAACACTGCTCTAGGAACATGCTTGCCGGCTCCGGTTTCACTGAAGAAGGTGTTGAAGGAGTCGTCTGTGCCGCCCAGGGTCTTGTCTGACGGCATCTGGCCATCAGGCTGGATGCCGTGCTCCAGGCAGTAGAGCTCCCAGCAGGCGTTGCCGATCTGGACGCCCGCTTGCCCGATGTGGACGGAGATGCATTCCCTCTGTCGAAAAGAAGATAAGTAGTGCTAGTAGTATTAATCGTGGGGCAAAATAGAGGAAGCTTTGTGAGCCTGGGTGCGGTCAAACTCCGAGATTGATTGAGTATAGACAACGTTGACATAACTAAAATTCATTCGAAATTAGTTCATTTTTCATTAGCTTGCCGGCGTCTGTATTTCCCGAAACCTACAACCTTGGGATCTTCAAGGCCAGAGTGAATAGGCATTTACTGGACCCGCATGCTCCATCGTCGACCTCATCGTCGCTTACCATCAGGCGAGAATATGCTTTGGTTATATATTACCAATAGTTTTATAGTCACTACTGTTTTCAATCTGGAAGTTTGTACTTGTAAAACTATTTTTAACGCGTAAATTTGCAAAAAATGTAGTCATGCATTGCTCCTTCAAGAAGAAAGAAAATTAACTATACTGAAAAAATCTTAACTTAACAAAGTGCAAATCTGGAATGAGTGATTTTTTTTATTGATTTTACCAAGATTGTTTGATTTATAAAATCATACTTGGTTATTGACAATAAAGCCAATTTGATTACAATCTAAACAAAGTTAAATATTTATTTTTATAAAGCACATAGTAACGTTTATATTCTAAACTAATAACTTACTTAATAGATAATATAATATGGCATAGTACGAGTTAATAAGTTGATTAGTATATTTTATCAAAGATTTTGTTGTTTTCAATAAGAAACTTTGCTAAAATGTAATCACTTTGGCTTTGTTGTTATCAAGTAAGCTGCTTTATATGGTCGTCTTTTATAAAGATAGTTTGTTAAAGTAGTTAGTAGTTAGTTTGTTAGTATGTATGTGTATTCATAATTGTATACACCTATTATATTACATATCTATCTACCCTCAAACACACATGGACTTCCCTCCCCCCTCTCTCACACGCACACACACCCTCTGTCTCCCACACACATACATATACACACACTCACCCCTCGTATAACATACTCGTGGAACACAATGTCATGCACGACACCTATTTCTCCTCTCTGACAACTTTCGCAATTTAGAATGCAAAATTAATAAAACACCGCTTTGATATTGAAATATGTAAGGCTACTTTAAGAAAACCTATAATTGGCTTATGTTTAGATTATTAAGTATGGTTAATTTTTGTTAATAATAACTGTTGGTTCTCTAAATAAATACAATAAAATAAACAACATTTGATTAGTTTGACCAACTATTTTACAAATTACTACAATGTTTAATCGATCATCGTGATAAGTTGTGAATCAAAGGATCTGACCCGAAAAAACCCGTACCTACTAACTTGTGAAAAACGCGTGAATTTACTATTTCTTTTGGAACAGTTTGCAACAATTAATAAAGTCTTGACACGTGCACAATGGGGTTTTATTTCCTTTATATCCATTGAAAAAGCTAATATCCGCCTTCGAACAAGCTATTGTAGGTTCCTGCGTCTATCTACCTACAGTAGTTGAATACGAGTAATTTACTCGACCTGAATTTCAGGAGTTTCCTTAGGAACGTGTTTCTGTATTTTTCCGACAGTCATCTATTATCGTATGGTTCAATTTTAAAGCGGTAGCGGGAAGGAATGCGTTACACCAGTGAAATGAAGAAAAGATATATATCTCATACTTGATGCATGTGTGGTACCAAAAATATACATACCGGGATGTAATACACATTAGGAAAATTAGAACACCGTATACCGAATGGTGGCTACCGAATTATTGTTATTAGTTTATAACTAGGTATAGAAAAAAGAGTTGAAATTAAATAATGGCAACCTTCTATAGACTAACGTCAAATCCTAATTTCATTTCCATACAATTTCAGTAAAATGTTGCCATTATTTAATTTCAACTCTTTTTTGACATACTTATACTGCGTGTTTGATGAAAATACCTACTATTCGTTCTACATTACGACTGGATTATCTAAATTACCATTAAATACTTTACAATAAACTTTCACTTACTCATTTGTAACGATTATTCCTGTATTTTATTAAATTATTTAAGAGCGCATACATGATGGTTTATCTTATCTTTGGATGGGGGCTGGGAATCCCAGCGACACTTCGACCCATTGGGATCTTTTGTGTTCAACCCCTTGTACCTATCCCTTGGCCACTTCACCGAATATGTCATGCATGAGCAAGACTTGCGTCTCAGTGGGAGGGATTTGAATTCCCTTGAGTCTGGATAGGCAGAGTCTGATGGTTAAGTGATCACCTTCGTCGCCCATAGACATATCATCTCAATATAATCATCATCATCACTCATCTCATCACAAATAAACTTATTATTAATGTTAAAAGGGTTTTCGAAGCGATGCTAACATTTAGAACTTAGATGGAGTGCCTCATGTGCCGATAATTTAATTACCCTGACTCTTTTACCGTTCAAACCGGTACACAGCAATGCAAGTATTGCATTTTAAAAGATTGGTAGGTACAGTCGACCTAGCTATAGTATACCATCTATAAAAACCTTCGATTAAATCTCAACCTTATGCCTGCTCAATATGATACATTTCTAATTCTCAAATTTTGACGTTCTGGGTAGGTTGACCTTTGGTTGACTGTCCCACCCCAAGCCACCCTTTTTTAAATCCACTCCAATAATCCTGTAATGCATGCATGTTATGCATACTCTATTCTACTGCTTCCCCATAAAATAATGGCATTAGGTAAACATGAAACGCATCCATATCCCATAGATTACTGACATGCAAGTCCTCCCTTTTGGGAAAATAGATAATGAAACATGGATTAGCCAGAGTATATGGGGGTGGTTTAGCGTTATAGCCGCACGAAAGGATCATGATGTTGAATAAAATTACTGGTTCCCTAATGCATAAAACGAACAGGTATATAATAACAATGAGTTATTATTTGAGGGATCTAGCCGAAGCCTCACCACGAAAACATAGAAATGGATATTTCCAAATCTAGATTATCTAAAAATCGTGACGTGAGGTATATGTATGTGTGTGGAAACTATGTTTTTTTTAAATCTCGTTTAGAGGCTTTGGTATACAACAAGGTGTCCATGTCAGCCTCGTTGGAGTCACTAAGAAAAGGGACAGGAAGCTGAAGTATTATTAGAATCAGCCCTCACTTTGAGAGCCAACTTAGCAAACAACAGTAAGTGTTTCATATTATCAGATAAGGGCTGACTCAAAATAACATTGAGCCTCCCATTTTGGAGCCTCTTGAGGCCACATTTCTTTCTCTCAATTTTCACCAGGTCACACTTCATTAGGAGGTGAGCGAGGTCTTCTATTTTGTTGCAGTTGGTACAAAACTGTGATGCAGCTCTTCCCAAACTATGATTTATATATCTTATGATACCCACACAGCCTAAAAAAATACGAGTATGTACAGCCGACCACAGATCGACCTACCCAAAACGTCAAAATTTAAGAAACTGAAATGTAACACAAAGCGCAGGCATAAATACGGTTGAAATTTAATCCAAGGTTTTTGACAGATGGTATACAATAGCTTGTGGTGGACTGTACCCCTGGAGATGTACTGAAACGTACAACTGTTTCGTTATTAAATTAAAAAAATTGTTGATCCAAAAGGCCTATTACTCTGTCAAATCGTTCCTTGACGAACGATGTTTGAAATAATGTAGATTTATGTTCTGCTATACTTTTTTATTTTTTTAACTTTTTGACATTATACTTACTTTAAGTAAGAAATTTTATTAATATTAATGATTGATCATGACATGCTAATATTTTATTATTTATTTTGACAATGTATGATCATTACTTAAATAAATGAATATAAAATATGAAAATATGACTCCCAATTGCGTGCATTAACTCAATATGCACCCTTATTCGTGCGGTGCATTCCTATGGAAGCATGGACTCGATAAAATAAAATTATTTTGACGTGAAACGCGTCTTTGTTTTCGATCCCCATAGCGCCGTAAATAAGTTAATTATGTAGCATAAGTTATAATACAACAAATATTTTAATATTCTACTATTTAATCCGGTAAGCGCACCACTTATTCCTATAAAACTCTCTTAACACAGACCTCTACCAGAGCAGAGCCTCCATTTCTTTCTTTCTATCGCTTGTCTCTGCCAAGTCACACCCGCTACAAAGATACTTTTTCCCAACACAACAGTTTATTTATGTTATTACGACCTAATTTTTTTATTTCGCTAGTGAGGCAGTCGAAAGGAAAAAAGGAGTTTCGGTTGATCAATGTTTGCAGGGTTACCGTGATTCAGAATTCGTTATTTGACTAAAAAATATATATTCCAATGAAATCAACTTACATGGACATCCTGAAGAAGGATCTTAAATTCGTTTTTAGATATCTCAACTAACATCGGAGATATTGATAGTTAATTAAAGTTAGTACTGAAGAGATGCTCTGTCTCTTTTTAGCAAAACAGTTCTTTATATGTAGCCAGGATCTGCTTGTATGGCGCTAGTACACAGTGACGTCATAATGTTCTATTGCCGTTTCTTTCTATCGTCATATATCAAAAATAGCAAAAAATACTATTGAATGTAATGATTAAAAATACCTATTGAAAAATAAAAATAATAAAGTAAAGATTATAAAGTAGATAAAGACTTTTGTATTTGTGCTAAGGTGTTTTATTCTGTACAAGATTTTGAATAAGCTAATTAACTTAATATCGGTAGCCATCTGTACATGGAACTCACTGAAATTGTAAGACGCATGCTCTAATTTCAAATTCTTTGTCCGAAAAACGCCTATTTTTTTCTAAAGCCCTAACAAACCATTATCTAGTTAATCAGGTCCCTGTACAAGAGTTCGTGTTCATGGTTCAGATAAAAAACCGTTCCGGCGCCGCGTGGTACCATCCTGGGGCCATTAATCACTGAGACGCAGAACGGTAACCTCTGATAGAACCTTCGATTGATCAGTAATGAATGTCGGTAGCAGTTAATAGACAACGATATTCCTCTGTTACGATCTAGTAAGTAAGAAAGTAATACGTTTATTTCACACACAGCAATGACCGAAACAGTTATAATTATAATAAAATAATTATGTAGTCAAAGGTAAACATATCGAAATCATGTCTGATGGTCTGCTGTTGTTGTGAAAAGGGCCTCAACTCAGCATATTGCTGCAGACAAAAATGCCTCCAGCGCTGGTATTCTGTTGGACCATGACCGATGGCTGGCCACAACCTGTCCAAGAGGACAAAGATACGACACAAATAAATTTAATAGAAGATAGGTAGTATTAATAAGTGAAAAATATATACCTATACCATGACACATAAATGATAAAAATATATACCTACACACAAATATATACATATATCACATATATAATTATACTTTCCCATATAGAGCCAATGACACCGATTATGGAATATCACTCGCTAACTTAATAAAAAAGGCTTCTTTTTACAGGCTGTAAATTGCAGACTAGTATCGGGTAATCTCCAAGTCGACGTAAAATAAACAGTTGTCCGATCGGAAAATATCTAGATCGAAAAACCAACGGGAACTAAGGTTAATAAGTCATCTGTGATAGTAAATTGTTATGTAAAGTTCCAATCTTTTGGAATTACACAAAACAAATTGGGACATTCCTCGTGCTCGACCCTGGGTTCTCTACGATTTCCTTGAAAATAACTTGAAGGCCTGTACAGAACAGCGGGTAGTCGACAATAAAACAAATCAATTAAACCCACTTAACCTGAATAAAATCACTTATTTATCCCCATTTGGCGATATAAAACAAACAGAACCATTGAACAAGTCTAAACATGGCTAACAGTAGGCGTTTAATTTCCCGATGTCCTCCTCCAACATCATCAGTTAAAATTAACTGTGCGGGACAATTTAACTGTCTTAACCAATTACTGGACGAATTAACGTTGTAAAACAAATGTAGCTATAATTGTCGAAGTCAAGCGGTTAGGTTAGCGATCATAGAAGTAAGAAGATGTTTGAATTTTGTCAGTTTTATATTTTCCCATGTTCTGTTACATGTTCATTTGTACTGGTCACAGAAGAGAGCTGTCCTCCGAGATACAGGAACTTCCTAGTTCGGAGGTCAGCGTTTATTGTAAACTAACTGGTTGCTCACTAACTTTATTTAGTTTAATATAACAAATGCTTAAGTTCCTTCTGGTGTATGGACTATGAATCCATTATAATCTTACAGCACAAATAAACTATTCTTATTCTTATTCTTGTGCCGGTGGAACATGTAGTCGGGTTGTCGCAACAGACAGTACAAGAAGTTATGTTCTTTATTAAGAACCCATTTGGAATTTCACCTTCATAAAGATTCATTTTTAACGTCAGTTAGCAGGGATACAGGGCAGAATCCAAACTACTAACCCGAAAATTATGAAATAATGATTACCTGATTATATTAACGTAAGTCACAATAATTAGGATTTGACCAAAATACCATCGATCGCATTTTTCAAGAATGGTTTTAGGTAGTTCTATCACTACGATGTAATGGGATTTGGTGGACGCATCGTCAGTAGTCCCGGATGAATTGTCATATCTAGATGTGTCTGAAGTGAGCCACGGGGTCACGCATCGAATGGTGCAAACAATGGATGGAAGACATATCGATGATGCAAGCCTCGTAACGCTTCATTAAACCATTATAAGATTTCGTTTATTCTGACTATAACATCTTTCGTCGTAAAAAGTACTTACTTGAATTAGAGAAGAGAGAGGGAACTTTATCAAGAGATATTATGAATTGGGAACTATCTATAATGAAGGTAGTTCCTCTGTCTACCCCCTTGGGGATTATGGATGTGAGAGTTATGTATAGGTATGTATTATGAATGTTCTTGTATTTTTAAGGAGTCCTGGGTCTGTATCACGGCGCACGCCTGTTGCGATTCCGGTAATTTCATTGAATCCCAATGTACCGGTTAAAATAGCAAAGAATGGTTTGGTCTGCCAACGCAAGATGTCATGAAGGAAGAAACGCCCAAGACTTTTTTTTTCATCCATATCATAATCGGTGACATTCAAATTATGCGAAAACACGGATCAATAGCAATCGCGAAATGTCAGTTACCGATCGCGAGGTATACTCAAAACTGTTCCTTCAAAAGTTAAAGATGACTAAAAGACAATGTAATCTAGCGGTAAATGGAGATGCAATTGATTAAAATTTTTACTGGCTTCGTGAATAAAATCTTAAATTTTTTTGGCATGCGTAGGATATCCTGACTCTGCGGTTTGCACAGAGTCATTATACTACCATTAAAACATCAGGTTGACGTATTTAAAAATTCTCTACTCTAAACTTTCAAAGTTTCATTATTCCTACAAATTAAAAATAAGAAAAAATAGATACAGCCAAACAGTGGCGCTAAGCGCCGTTATTGCTTGATTGCATGTAATAGGTATGTAAGTATCTACCCATAAGAGGTCGACGAACCTGCCTCTTAATTCCCCCTTTCGGCTGGCAACACCAAAAAGTAAAAAGTTGCTAGTACGAGTGTAGTCTTGTGCGGAAGGTTCCGTATTCAAGAGAAACATAAAACTTGCTTAAAACTTGTCATTTGAAATACTTAGTTTATGGGTCGAAATAGCGATTTCCATTTAGATCACGATCCTGCTGCTATCGAAATATGAAACAACTGTATCTCTATTTACCGATCGCAAGTTCGCAACATTGTGTTTAGGCAACTTAGAATAGAATAGAAAAACGTTTATTTGCTGTCTGCAGCACACACGCAATTCCACTTATATATTATACAATAACTTAACTTCAAAGGTTGCCTGGAAGAGATCGCTTTAAGTTATAAGGCCGGCTTTGTACATGTCGTGCTACTATTCCTGTAGTTTTTACTTTTCCTGTATTTGTGTACAATAAAGTGTTTCTATCTATCTATCTATCTATCTTTAACTTTGGAAGGACCAATTCAGACACATCATTATAAGTATATTTCGTTATATAATATGCCCAATTAATTTTAAGTATAATATATAACATTAAATATAAATTGCATTAGGACAGAGATATGTTTACCCTCCTCCTGGAGCAGTGATACATATTAAAACTGTACATACAAAGACGGTACTTATCCCATTTGAGATCTCTTATTACGAATTTTGGCAGAAGTCGCTTAAAATGTTTATTATAGAATCTGTTCCAACCTGTGACGTCGCTTACGAAACCAGTCCAACACGTTGACGCCTAATCCCGGAACCTCCGACATACCCTGTACTGTAATATAGGTGTTATATTACATGTCTAGGGAGGACGGGGAGGTGCCGGGAGTGACTGGGAGGGACGTGACGTCATAATGTCGGCGCTCCCGCGCTCCACCCGATGACTCAATATCTGACCCGAGTGATGGGATCTAAACCATAAAAATCTAGAAAACTGAAAAATAGATTTCTATGGATTCTGCCTGATTCCGTTTTAAAAGCTGCAGTGTGCTGAGGCATAAATGATAAATTACTGGTCCGTAGAATGATAAGTTGATTACCTATGACTTAATAGTTAAGGTTAAGAATAACCAAAATTTTTAACACTGACAGAAAACACGTGCAACAATCTTACAAATCAACATTTAATTTAATTACCATTCTGTCTTAACTTACAGCTAAAGATTCTAAATCTGACCGCAGCCGTAATATTGAAGGCAGGTCAGCCTATTCTTGTGCATGAAAATATTTCGTGGTCGTGAAGAGTATCAGAATATCAGATCACTCGAACAACTCCAACTTGACTCTGACTCCGAGAGGATATGTCTCAGACATAAATTACTTTCGTTTCTCTTTTATATTCTTTTTAGCATAGCATCTGATGAAGTTCTTCGATTTAAGATACTCGTATATACCTACATTTTTCACCAAAACATTCATTCGAAACGAATCGATATGAAAAATAAATTGAATCGGAATTTAAGTTTAATATGCGTGAATTTTACTAGTTGTGCCTACTAAAACCGAGGTAGGTTGGTAACTACTGTTGTTATGACCTCATGCGCAAGTATAATTTATATCTTTGGTTCATCCCACAAATTCATACACATTCCCTACAATACACATTCCCTACAATACACATTCCCTACAATACACATTCCATACAATACACATTCCCTACAATACACATTCCCTACAATACACATTCCCTACAATACACATTCCCTAGTGGTAAGACCAAGAGGGCGTAGTCCAAAGCGATGGTCTGACCAGATACGAGTATTTGAGCACCTTGAGATAACTATTAGCACAGCGGTTCACTGTGCAGAAGACCGTCCACAGTCTTCACTGTGGATGAAGTTTGTCGGGGTCACGATCCTCAACATTGAGGGCCCGACTGAGGAGGAGGAGTGGTACGCTAAGAGCAGAGAGCTCAAGTAACTCCAATCTTTTGTGGATTTTCAACAGAAAGTTGTGCTCAAAGTGTACCTAATTTAAAACTAAATGGTTACATTACCTAACCTACTTAGAGCTATTACAATAAACCTAGGTATTTATTATTCACTCCAATTATAGAGAAGAGTTTGTTTTTGTGACGGGATGAATCACAGTTCGCAGAAACGTGTCCGACGAACAAAATAAAGAATTATTACACAGATTATTGTTTTGGTAGGTAGGTACCTACCTACCTACCCTAGATGGAGGAAGAGTTAGTACAATAATAATGCAAACCACCTGGTCTTCTTGCAAGAATAAAGAAAATCACCGCAGTGTGATCTGTTTGCTGATGGGGTGGTGGAGTGTGAGCAGAGAAATTTTATTGTATAGTGAGAGAATCAATGTGTAACGCATTGGAATATTTTCTGTCATGTTACATTATTGACTACAGAGGTTACACGTCATGTTGCATTATTAGTAATAATGCAACATGACGTGTAACCTCTGTAGTCAATAATAATATCTGTAGGTAATAATTTATTACCTACAGTTAAGGGTAAAACGTATTTAATAAATTTAAAATTTCTCACTATTGTTTCAATTTTAAAACTATATTTACATTTTTTTCGACCCGCACTGAATCTCTATATATTATATATCCGTAGGTAGTATTAATTGGAAACAAATAAATGGTCCAAAGATTCTTTGACTACTTTTGATGTCAAAATTCGGTCGATCTAGATATCTCTATCTGATCTACCTACATACCTCAGCCAGTTTACCCCAGACATTTTTTCCACCAATAAGTATCTATTTATTTATTCAAGTGAAATGGGTTCAAAACTCTACTTAAACCTACGTTCGTGGACAATGGTCATTAATATTCTAACATGACTGACAATAACTCCATATATTGACTCTATCAGGGGTAGTTCACCATACCAGGGGTTGTTTTTAGTAATTAAATTGTAAGCACTAACTACCAGTACTTAATACATGGCACAACCCCACATTCAACCACCTTTCGCAGTGACAATATGTTTTTTAATTTTTCAGTCGATTGTGAGCGTCGGTGGCGTCGTGGCTAGGACGCCGGACTCCCATGCGGGAGGACCGAGTTCGAAACCAAGCAATGTCATATACCAATGAGTTTTTCGGTTTTTTCGAACGACGTACGTACATTTACCGCCTGCTCTGACGGTGAAGGAAAACATCGCGAGGAAACCTGCACACTGAGATAACCAGTGTGTGAAATGGGAAGGCAATGGTAAACCACCCCATTAAATCTACCACGAGAGTCGTTCTATGTGATTGATTATTTAGAATGATCACGACCCTCAGCAATGAGAAGAAGAAGATGAAATGAGTCACGGAAACGCGTGCCAATTTTAGAGATCCGTAACGAATTGGATGGAACCGCGTCGCATCAATCGCATCAAGTGAGATATTTTTAAAAGTGTCCTGTCCATCGTTGTTTAGTACGAGTTCAACACACAGAGCGTCGGTGGCACAGTGGCTAGGACATTGGACTCCCATGCAGGTGGTCCGGGTTCGTGCAGTGCCATGTACCAATGAGTTTTTCGTATTTTTCGAAGACTTACGTACATTTACCGACTGCTCCAACGGTGAAGGAAAACATCGTAAGGAATAAGATAAGATAAGTTCAATACACATCACTCATCACTATCCATAAAAAGCTAAACTTAGTTACATTGTCATCAATCGTTTAAAAGTACTTTGATCTATTTGTAAAAGCTGATGATGGGTTAGCATTGCAAGAATAGGGTGTCATGGAGTTTTTTTTGACCGCAAACTAATCGGAGAAGGTATCATCTTAAGGTTGTCTGGAAGAGATCGATTTTAGCGATAAGACCGTCTAGATTGTATTAATCGTTTTGCACGCATTGTATCACACTAATTTTGTGCAATAAAGAGTATTCATTCATTCATTCATTCATCTTAATGTGCATGGCAGTTCCATCTGCAATCTGATGATTCCATCATCAGGTCCGGACCATTTGTGGTAAATAAGAACAGAACAAGCTTTTGAAATTGTTAATAAGGCTTAGTACTCGTATATATTTAATGGCGAAACATTACGTTTAATCCTTGTTAGAGCTACAGTTAATTAATGATAAACAATGTTACATTCAATAAGGAATTGGATGAATCATGTAGGTACAAGTATCTTATCTTATGATGGGGGCCGGGAATAACCCCAGCGGCACTTCGATCCTCGAGGATATTTTGTGCCTACCCCATTTACACACTGGTCATCTCAGTGTGCAGGTTTCCTCACGATGTTTTCCTTCACCATTAGAGCAGTCGGTAAATGTACGTAAGTCTTCGAAAAATACGAAAAACTCATTGGTACATGGCACTGCACGGTTTGGAACGCGGACCTCCCATGGGAGTCCGGTATCCTAGCCACTAGGCCGCCGACGCTCTTTTAGGTACAAGTAACTCGATATCTTTATGAAACTATCTTTTTAATGCTGTAACTTGTACCGTCACCCTAATTGTAAGATATTCAACAATGAACTTTTGTGTGAGAAATTGGTTTTCATTTGGAGGAAAGATATCCCCATTTCTAAGGTTTCCAGCGCCTTAATACGTAGTACTATTATTTAATTTGTGACTCTCTTACGTTAACTAACTTATTCACGTCCACATAAAATAAGCCGGTAAATAGGTGCCCAGAAAATAATAATGAAAATGTACCATGAACATCCTAATCTCGCATTCAAGCACCGTGACTATAAAAACAACACGTAATAAATAATCCCCCATGTTCCGATAAGTGCGATTTGACATGACATGGCATGGCCATCGTCCACCACTGGGTGGACAAGTCTGTGGTGGCCCAAATTACTGATAATGTGATAAAAAATCGTGATTGGATCCGGTGCGGTGATCTGTGTTGACATTTGATTATGGTACTGACCTAATTTTGATACTTATTAAATACATTACCAAAAAAGGTGACAAGGCAAACAGTTTGATTTGACAAGCGGCATGTGAAATGCTTAATAAATAAAAAAAAATTGATTGTGCTGGATCTCTTACCTTTTAAAACGAAACAGTTACCTGTGTTGCCAGTTTTTGATTAAATAAAAATAGTGTTGTGACCAAAGATCGAGTTCAATCACTGACCAATAGTTCACGAATCAATCAATCATATTAGTTTATTTCTATGACAAGTCGAAATAAATAAAGCGTTGAAGGCGTTGAAGCGACGATGGCTCAAAGCGTCGCCGCCGCGCCGGATCGAATTCTCCTTTGATCCATTGTGGTGGACAACATCTAGCACAGGCATGTTGCAGCCATGCAGCCATGTTGGAGTGGTAAATTAAGAATATAGGTAAAAGGCCCGACGGTATGTCATTCGTGCCCTGGAGCCCTGAAAACTGGGACGGTCTCTGGTGTGGGACGCTACCTGCGTCGACACCCTTGCCCCGTCCCACCTTCCAGGTTCTGCGCCGTTCGAGGTTGAAACTTTGGGGCCATGAAGGTCTGGAGCCCACTGTCTCTACCGGGAAATAGCCAAGCGCCTCGTAGAGACATCCCGGGACCAGAAGGCTGGCCTCTACGTTGCTCAGCGTATAAGCCTCTCGCTACACAGCGGGGCAACGCCGCCAGCCTCCTCGGGACACTCCCTGCAGGGAGCGACCTGGGCCAGGTCTTTTACTTGTAAAATAGTTAGGTATTTTGTAATTTTAGCTTTAGTATGTATTTTAGTATTACTTTATTTTATTAAATTATTTCATAGAATATTGGTATAATATGTAAAACATTACGAATGGTACTTTATTTAAAAAATACCTCGTAGAATAGGATAAAATTGGTAAAGTATAAAATAGTGAAGTAGAATTCGAAAGGAGCCAAAAATTCTCGTAGATAAATTACTTAGATCTAGGCCACAGTTAACAGGTGGTAAAGTCCAGGCAAATCGATTTAGGTAGAGAACAGACATCACCCAGTCAACCATCGAGCTCGTCAGCCAACCGTGGCATTAGCGGTCTAAGCGGGTAGAAACATGATAACTAGCGGTCTGGGACAGATTTCTAGATCGTTGTTAGAAAAAGAAAACTGTTTTAAAAATTGTTAAAAATTAATTGCTGATCGGAATAATCGGTTGGCAGAAAGTGGCGTAGGGGTATGAAGTCAGACATCCGTATGGGATGTCCGGATTCAACCCCCAGATCAATTGTGTATTAGATTTTACTTAAGTACTTCTTTTTGATGCTTTGAATACCCTTCTATCCTGCTTTATGGATTCCAAAACCAAGCCCGCATCGCTATGATATGAATTTTATGCTAGAATGCGATCCGTGCGCGATTCAGGCATCATCTATTGATTTTATGTCTAGATCTCAATCATATTAATTGCAAGTCATTCGCGCAACGTCTACTGGTGTCGAATTACCTACTTACATCGTAATTCGACACCAAGCGGACAAAACGATTCCATTTAAAGTATTCGATATAATAACAGTATATAATTGTAGTATTTCAATTCCATTTCACTGTCTTATATAACGTTCACTTATCAGTATCACGGACGATTTTTAGTTAAAATACACTAGTTTTAAGAAAAAATGACGACAGTAAACCTTTTTTAAACAATAAAGTAGGCCGAACACGCCATGACAGCTTGAACGCTCAACATCACCGCCATATACCTAATTATCTTCTACCAAACGATTTAAATCTGATTTGACCAGTGAGACAGCATATCTCGTGACAAATTCCTGATTCGTCACAGTTGAGATTCGTCTCGATTCTACCGACGACGGAAGTATTGTTACAACTTTGTTTAATTACTAACTTGTATTAATTTAAGCATGAAGCTTTAGCAGGGAGAGTTATAAATATAAAATTTAACAGCTATTAACCTTTTAAGCCTCACTTGCACTAACATTAATATAAACTCTCGACTATGCTCTGAATTAACTCGAGATTTATCTTTTTATCATAAATTGACCTTGGTTTAGTGTTAAGGTGCGGCTACACCGAGTGAGTCGCCCTGTAATTCGTCAATTCAATTACGATAAAGGAACTTCGGTTCCGACTTCTTACCAAAAACGTCCGAATTTTGAATTCTGTAACTGCAATACCCGTTGCCTATCTCTAGCGTACAATATCGGAATTCCTATGTTTTGTTTCTGTAATTCCGTACCAGTCCCCAATTTGCACGGACAGTTGCCTTTTCACCGGTAGCATCAGACTCATCCTTGGCAGTTTTGGGCGGGACTTTTGATTTACGGAAATTGTTTCAAACTACTATTATTAATACTTATACTACGGGGTGAAAGTACCCAAGAATGAATGACAGACATCAAAATTAACAACAAGTAGTTAATTGGTATCTATCAGCTTTTGATACAAATTGGCCAATCAACCATTTCATAGAGTAGAGCTTCTTATCTTATGATGCCGGGGGCCGGGAATAACCCGAGGATGAGGATCTTTTGTGCCTACCCTATTTTACACACTGGTCATTTCAGTGTGCAGGTTTCCTCGTGATGTTTTCCTTTATCGTTAGAGCAGTCGGTACAGGTACGTAAGTCTTTGAAAAATACGAAAAACTCATTATTACATGACACTGCAAGGTTTCAAACCCGGACCTCCAGCATGGGAGTCCGGTGTCTTAGCCACTGTGCCACCGACGCTCTAGAGTAGGGCTTATTCATATTCATATTATTTATTAGTATTGAAGATACTTTATCAAAATTCAAGTTGTAAATAGATTTGCTAATTATTGAATACAATTAATTATTACACTTAAAATATTACAATTAAAATTATTATATTATATACAATACAATAAGTAAAACAAATTAGATTCTGTCATATACATTTTTTAAATAATTTTCTACTTATATCATAAGTACTCGCATAGTCATTTAAGCTATAAGTAGTCGACTTTTATTAATACTTGCCTACTTAATTTTTTCAGTAACTAATGTTACTGAAAAAATAAGACCATTATTAAAAAGAAAAATGAGACAACTAAGTCCCGCTACTAGATGTCGAGAATTTTCAATGCTTTTCATACAAAATTCATAATTTAATTCAAATTTCAATTTATCTCGGGTTAGTGTTAACGCGAGACTTATGGAATGGTTGGCGGAAGGCAGCCTTACCTTCGACTCTTTCGATAATTAACACAGAGTTTCTCAAACTTATTCTCACTTAATCCTACGAGTAGGTAACTGACCATGAGTTAGGGTTTCCTTAAGTCTCGTGTTATCTCTATCTAGAGCTTTATGGTGGTATGACTCAGGACTCTGTACAGAGTCAGTCTGGGGGTGGCACCCACCCATTTACCCTTGCCGCAAAGCAATAGCATAATGCTCTAGTATTGCTGTGTTTCGGTTTGAAGAGTGAGAGATTCAGCAAAATTACCGGCACATGATGCAATCTATCAAAATCCTCAAGACTAACAGTGCATCGAAAAGTCTCTAATAACATTATAGTGAGGTGATATCATGTAGTCCGTTTGCTCATCTGCTTTCCTTATAAAATAAAAATAAACTTACCATGGTGGCGGTTTATAAGAATCTCACGAGACCGAGTCTGGCGTAGAGAGGCGTAACTTGACGTATTAAGGCGTAACGTGGCGAAGGCGGTTCGCGAGGCAACGCACCGGGCCGGACTGTGCGGGGCGCGTGTGCCGTCGCCTTTATATCAGGGTAGCGCGCTTATTATGGACTACGGGTGCGATGTACAGGCGATGTAGAGGAATGGTGATAGCAATCTTGTACAAAGGTATACCTTAGTTGGAATCTAACTAAATAAAATACAATTTAAATTAGTATTTACGCGAGTGATATCACATTATTAGTTATTTTTTAATACTTTCAGTGAAAACCTTTTGTGTTATTATTACGTACTACTTTAGCTGTTTATTTACCTTAATAAAAAATAAAGTAATTAAAAAAATACACCTAGTATAATAAGATATTTTTGAGAAGGGGGACCTTAGTCTCAAAGAACGACTCTCGTCGGCAGATTTAATGGGATGGTTTGCCATTGGCTTTCCCATTTCACACACTGGTTATCTCAGTATGCAGGTTTGCTCACGATGTTTTCCTTCACCGTCAGAGTGGTCGGTAAATGTACGTAAGTCTTTCGAAAAAACAGAAATCTCATTGGTACATGACATTACCTGGTTTCGAACTCGGACCTCCCGCATGGGAGTCTGACGTCCTAGCCACGACGCCACCGACGTGGTCTACACCCTGTTGGAAAACAAACATGGCCGAAGACAGGGACATAATTAATCTCCTTTTACGACACCCACGGGAAGAAATGAATAGAATAGAATTATGAAGTGGCTTTACCACATCTCAGGAACTATACACATTGATTTCGTTATCATTTGGGTAAAAAACCGTTCGTAAATCAGGAGATCGATTCCACTAAATACAAAGTAACTAAATAGAATCTAAACTGCATCGTTACGACGTTCCAATTTCAGTTAAGTTTCGATCGAGTCAACGATCGATCGACCAGTAACGTATTTGTACATTCTGATAAAACGTTTAGTTTATACTGAATCGCAGTTGAACGGTAACAAAACGCTTCAACTGTCAAATATAACGATCGAACATAAGTTCCTCCCATGGTACTTTTGCCCGATCAATAGTAAATCGAAAACTGGCAGTGGTAGAGTTATGCGTCAGCGGAATGCTATTTGGTGTCCAAATAGAATTGGAATGAAAACTAAATTGAAATTGGATAGAAATAGAACTACAAACGGTGTAATTTAGGCGAATTGGGCTCCAGAATACGGTCGCTGATTCATATCACAGCAGAGTGCGTCCAGAGACGAGGAGCTTATTTTTTTCAGGTTCGGCTATTTCGGCTTCATTAGTAACAGTGACTAAAAGTTTTCGTGAGTAATGAAAAATCCGAAAAGGAATTTGAAGCTACAAGTACCTTACTCATTTTATTACAAAAATATGCTTACCTATATGATGAAACGTTAAGTGTGTCCAGCCCATAATTTAATCTATTAGTTTATTTAATCTTTTAGTTTTTTCTATATATATGGTATAGAAAAATTATATTGTCACTTTGTAATTTATACATTTGTAATATGGGTGTATGTCTGAAATAAATACATTTATTATTATTATAATTTCGTTAATTTAAAAGAGATTACAAAACTTTAAACTGATATAGAATCTGCGTCGTTTAATGAAGAAAACGCCAATAAAAATTAACGCCATGTTTGACAATGATTATCAAACGCATTAGATTTTCTGAAAGAGATCCCTCTTAGCAATAAGGCCGGACCGACAACATTTATCATCACACATCACAAACGTATAATATTTTTTTCTGTTCACAACACCTATAGTTAGTTAGGTTAGTGTCCATCTATAGTCAAAGTTGTTCAGGCCGCCCGTAGGACTCTGACATAGCCTAACGACTGCTGTCACACGACAACAACCGGAACAGACTGCTTAACGTGCTGTCCGAGGCACGGAGAGGCTCAGATACGGTGCCGCCAGTGGTCACCCATTCTGGTTCTGACTTCGCCCAACGTGGCTGAACTTGCACGATCGCTTTATGACCATGCTAGGCTATGAGCCACTCCTGTCTCGCAAGACCAGCCTTGTTATAGGATAGGTTCGGCTCTCCAGCGACCCGTGAAATCACCACAACTCCCAGCCTATCTGAGCTATGAGGCAACAAATGAACTGCAATCATACTTACCTATATTGCTTCTCTGTTTTGGAACAAATCCATCACTTGGCAAAAAAATCTTGTTTCCCTACAGTTATGATGATCAGTGATCGGATTAAGTAATGCAATTTTGCGGGATTCCATGACGAAATATGAACATGGACATGCCCAATAAGTAACGATATCCCGGGATTACAAATTAAACTAAGAGCTGGTTACAAGCTAAGAGCTGGTTACATTAGACAGTAATGTTCAAAAATATTATTAAACATTCTGAGATTTTTACGAGGCTAAATTTGCCGCCATATTGTTGTTTTCTAGAATCTTAGAAAATGTATTGTTTCGGCATAACAAAGACGACGACTGATAAAAGCGTTCTGAGAAAGTGTGAGTGTGAGAAAGAGACAATAAATCCCGAATATAGTCCTAATAGTGGTATCTCTTTGTCTCTCTATCGCAAAAGGGATGTGCTGATGATTTCGTTTTGGAGTTCCCATTAGAAAAAAAGTACAGAACATTTCCGAAATCCCGCAATCCCGCGGGCGTATCCATACTAATATAACGTTTGAGGTCATTAACCCTAAATTGCACTACCTAATCCGATCACTGGTTATGATATAGGATGTTACTACCTTATATCTACCCTACCGACGTGGACCTAAAGTTTCTTACTACACCAAATCGATCTGCCCAATTGCTCGATAAATATCGATCGATCACCGATCGAGTGGGCGAGCTGTTTTATCGACCGGTATCCTTCGATCAGACAAAGCTATTACATCAATCGATCCACATCGATCGACGTCGGTCGGGTGGGTGTGGTAAGACCCTAATAGTTATTTAAAAGGAAGATGTGGGTATTATAAAAGACAATGCCGGATTGTGTATGGAAGGTGGCGCCTTTTTTTTCTCGCACGGCTATCTTTAAACATGTTTATTGTAGCTCAGAATAATGTAACAAACAAATCTTGTTTTCACATGTTTATTCCTAAACTCAGTCTGAACCTTATTATAAAGGCTAGAATTATATAAATGTGATATGAAGAACAATTAACTGAATTCGACTGACGCGTATGTCTGTTTGACTATGAAATCATAACTCAACAACCGATGATCCGATTTGAACCCGGGTTATCAGATGAAAATTGGATCAGTGGTCTCCTAGATCTTGGAGTATCTTTATCTTTTATCTTATCTTAGTATAGGGGGCCGGGAATTACCCAGCGGCACTTCGACCCTTGAGGATCTTTTTTGCCTACCCAATTTTACACACTGGTCATCTCAGTGTGCAGGTTTCCTCACGATGTTTTCCTTTACCGTTAGAGCAGTCTTTAAATGTACGTAAACTCTTCGAAAAATACGAAAAACTCATTGGTACATGGCACTGCACGGTTTCGAACCCGGACCTCCCTCCTCCCGCATGGGAATACGGTGTCCTAGCCACTGTGCCACCGACGCTCTCACTTGGAGTATCTATGATGTCAGATGTGAATTCAGGACTTAACGACAATAGTTTTAGTAGGTGCTCACACTTTAGGAGGCGTTATGATAGTGCCTGCTGTTTGTCTTTCTGACCTAATTGCTATTAACTTTATTTCAGGGTCTCACTGACTATTATTTATCTACCATTTACCACATACTATTAAGCCTGGTCATATGATAAGAGAAGAGAGCATCACTTCTGCGCCCAGTTTGAGCTCATTTAAGTTCTGACTGAAGAACTGGCTTGTCGAGCAGACCTTCTATGACATTAACGAATACATGAAGAAATGAAATTTCATGTACATACATTGTACTTGTTTTTATGGGACAAGAGTATTTATCTGCTGAATTTATATTAGACTATAACTATTATAATTGTTTCTTTTTTTATTATTTTAACTATTTTTTTTTTGACATTATTATTTTTATTCCAATTACCATTTAATTTTTTCAGATTAATTAATTTAAATAATTAGTATTAAGTAACCTACCATCAAGTGATAATGAGGTCAAATGCGAGATCTATTTAGGGCGAAATAATACAAATTTTATTACAGTCCTTTTTAATATCTATTTAGGTACCTACTCACATAATTCTACACAAATTAATTACAGAACCAGTCAATGTAGGTAAGAGTTCTTGGTTTATCTAATTTAGGTCTCTAGATACTTATCTAGGTACTTACAAATTAATCATTCATTCATATTCACCTAGGTATTTGGTATAAATAAAATGTAAAAATGGCACCAATAACACCAATTTTTTTGTCGCTTACACTTATATAAAATATTATATTTTATTACTTACATGTGGGTACCTTATTTAAATATTCGTACATTTTTATTTGTTTTAAGTTTATTGTTGAATTATAAAGGGCCTATTTTATTAGCGGCAAATATTTCTAGGGTGTCATCTATAGGCTATAACAAAAAAGACAGGGCAACAAAAAAAATATTTTCTTAATAAATTTTCGAGAAAAACGACAAAAATGTTTGTTTGAAAATTCTATAAATAATGAATGAATTATGAAACTCGTTTCATTCATAACGACATGGATGAGTCTATGCCACCAAGGGGCAAAATAATGGGGTTTATTTTTCTTTAGTATGGAAAATGTTCATACAAGTAACAGGGTTATTTTTGTGTGTGTAGAAACAAATGATCAGTACATACGCCCCTACAAATATTTGCTACTAATAAAAAGGATCTTATATACCAGAAATAGTTGACGCTTTACTTCAGTCAGTTCCATCACAGCTTCAGTGCAAAAATTGACAAAACTTTTGTAGTTTTTTTATACATACATACCTATAATATGTATTTCTAGTCAATGTGTATCTATTTTTAGTAGGTATAACAATACCCGTACATAGCAAATTAAATCTATATTTTTGGTGAAATGCACAAAAATAATATAATCTTATTTATAGATTGAGCTTCGTACCGGCCTATTGCAAAAGTCGGCTTGTTCCTGCAGTAAGTCGAACTAATTGTTACCTACCTATAATGGCCGTCATACACGGCAGGTATAATATTTAATAAGATATATTACATTCCGGGATGCAGCGAAATATTATACCCTATAAATGTAATAGACGCATGCGAGTTCATCAGCAGCCCACTCTAGTCCACAGCTGGACATAGGCCTCTCCCAGGGCGCGCCATTGAGCCCGATCTTCGGCTCTTCTCATCCAGTCGCTGCCAACCACCTTGCGCAGATCGTCGCTCCATCTAGCAGGGTCGCTCGTCCCACACTACGTTTGCCCAAACGCGGTCTCCACTCCAGAACTCGTCTACCCCAGCGGTTGTCGATTCTGCGACAGATGTGACCAGCCCACTGCCACTTCAGCTTGCTAATCCTATGAGCTATGTCGATAACTTTTGTTCTATGCCGGATCTCCTCATTTCGTAATCGATCCAGCAGAGATACTCCGAGCATAGCTCTTTCCATAGCACGCTGAGCGGCTTTCAATTTGTGAACCAGTCGCACCGTCAGTGTCCACGTTTCGGCTCCGTAGGTCATTGCTGGTAGGACGCACTGGTTAAAGACTCTTGTGGGGCCTGCCTCCCGCTCGCTCCCCGCTCACCCTCTGTCGTCGCGGGCGTAGCCAAACTTAAATTGTTTACCTATAGTGCTCAGAAGCGGATTCCGATAATTTTTACATTCGTCGCCCAAAGTGATTAAAGCATTCACAGATATTTGTTGAAAAAAAAATTGGTAGCATAAGGCGACGGTACCCCATTATGACATCGATTCATGAGTGGTGAGGTAGCCTCCAAAAGCAAATCTAAAAACAATCTAGTATGTGAATGAGCGCGACAGTTTCATTTAGGTTTAGATTTAGATTTGGTGGTCACCAAGGAATCGCAGCCAATGTAACGGTAAGGCTGGGGCTATATACGCCGGTTCCAGCGCCGGTTCGGTTCGCTGCAGCCAATGGCGAGGCGCTGACTTCAAGTCGGGGGAGGGCCGCCCTCGCTTGCGATTGGCTGCAGCGAACGCGTATAGTCCAGCACTATGTCTATCGCCTATGTTTCAGTAAACGTCTAAAGATCATAACTCAGACGCGCCGTCCTGCCGGCCCGTCAGTAGGAACGTCTTGGAGTTTTTGGCGGTGAAGATGAAGGGCGCGTCTCGTGTGGGACACTTGAAGGAGCGCAGCAGCACCGGCGGTTCATTATCCGTCTTGTTGCCCACTGGCTCCAGGAGGTTGTTCCACAGGAGGTTTGCGGCTGAAATGAAGAAAAAATGTAGTAAGTAATGGATTTTTTGAAGGAATGATTTTTTTAAATCCCCTGTGCAGAGTCAACCTGCAGTGGTACCACCCTTTCTCCTCTTTCTACAGGATGCTTGCATTGCTGTTTTTCGGCGGTTTGAAGGATAAAACAGCCAGCCAGCGTAATTACCGGCACAGAGGCACTCCTTCCAAGTTCTCAAAATTAGCAGCGCATCGTAAACCCACCAATAACATTATAGTGAGATATGAGATGTATACTGGCGACGGTGACCACTTACCATCAAGACCTGTTTGCTCGTCTGCTATTATACAATAAAAAATATATCTCAAGACCAGTAGAGTCAAGTGACTCCAGGGGATATTTTTTAACCATGGCACTATTGGTAGTGCAGTTAAGTAATCCACGGGTAACACCGTACAGATTTCCTCACAACGTTTACCTTCACCGTTAGAACCGCCGGAAGTGTCTTCGAAAAAACCCAAACGACTGATTGATACATGACATTGCACAGTCAAGACCTTACCCAGAGCATGTCCCTTCTGCGAGAAGTGGAAACAGTCATGCGTGATATAGGACTGGTGGATGACGAGAGGCAGCGGCATGGTCGGCGGCAGCGGCGCGTTGAACAGACGCATGAACGGCTGCACCACCACCGTGAAGTCTTCCTTGGTGTCGTACCGTCCGCTGTCCACCTAAAACGGTAACGAATAATCTCATCAGCCTAATAAGTTTCTTTCTTCTTCTTGTCTTGCACGATTCGTATGGTGTCAGCATGTCCAGCAGTCGCATTGCCTCTGCAGATACACAATAACACCTAGACCACTAACCAGCATGGACTCCGCCTTCTGGTACAGCCGGGACATCCGCACCAGGTCCTCCAGCTCACCCCCTCCGCGATGAAAGCACGTGCAGAACAGAGAGTGCATCATGCGGCACATCAGAGGTCGGAGCACCCGCACTGATACTGATACGTCTGCAAATTCATCACAGGTTAGTTGTACCTTCGCTTCTGATACAGAACTGTGTAAGAGAGGGAACTGAATTGTGCTGTATTCCCTGATGAAGTCTGGTTTGGATAAGATTTAATATGAGCGAGAGAGGGCAAGTCCCCCGAGTCGCTTTTTCAGTCGTTCTCCTGAATGCACTGCCAAAATTAACTCCCTTATTGGGCTGATTACACTTCAGATTTTCGAATTGTGCCCAAGCTCACAAACAACTGAATTTTCTAGCTTTAATTTTTTCATAATAGCATAATTTTTAAAAGTTAATATATACATCAGACAAATCCTATGATAGGATTCGTACCTCGGTAACACTTACTTGCTGAAATTCCTAAGAAAACTAACCTAAAACCGGCACCAAGTTGACGATAGTCCTCGGCAGATGCGTGTGGAAGTAATCCAGGGCTTTGGCCAGCTTCCTGGCGTGGGCAGTTGGCGACC
The DNA here is from genome assembly GCA_947369225.1 of Hofmannophila pseudospretella. NCBI lineage: Eukaryota > Metazoa > Arthropoda > Insecta > Lepidoptera > Oecophoridae > Hofmannophila > Hofmannophila pseudospretella. Next base: position 14,197,020 of record OX376318.1, on the reverse strand, counting down.
AGGCGATGGGCGACAGACAGGACGCCGAGCACAGGTCGTTGGCGCCGATGAACACTGTGATCATCTTCCAATGTCGGCTGATGTCGATGTCTGGAGACGACCGCATGCGGGCCACCAGGATCTGAAACAATTGGGTGATTTTGTTGAGCCCTAGACCATGGTTGAGAGCGATAGAGCTATGGTATAGTTGAGACAGATGTGTTGGGTCTGAAAATACTTTCTTCTTCTTCTTAGTATTCCTCATTGATGAAGGGTCTTGATCATTCTTCGGAAGAACCACATAGTACGACTCTATTCTTGGCAGATTTAATGAGATTTGCCATAGCCTTCTCCATACTTTAGGAGGGTCAAATTGATTCCCAATCAAACTGTAGGGACACTGTGTACAGACACAGTGCACACTGTGTTCTACATTGTCAGCAGTTTTAAATGTCACGCGGCAGCGCCCGCGTCAGGCTAGTCGTTTCTATACCACCGTCATGTATGGTATACTGTTTGGAAATATAAGTATCTGTTAACAAGTCCAGTGTCTCATTGAATATGACTCCTAGAAGACACACCCTGGCCCTGGCTAGGACGTAGGTATAGACACGTGCCGTACTCCTAGACCAGTAAAGAGGTACAACTCAAATACCACTAAAGTGGTGACCCCGACGTGATTTACTTTCGTATTTAAATTTGACGTATTTTCTTTCTTCCAAGAGCCAACGATTCATACTTAGCAAGATAAAGAATTCGCAATTTTATTGCTTAAACCAAACTTGCTACTAAATTGATAAAACAATAGTTTGTGAAGACATTAAATAAAAAACTTCGTTCGTGTATTGCGCTTTACCATCTGCTGAGTCTGACTACCACAAACAATTTAATAGTCCTATAATACCGAGTAAGTATTGAATGGGCCTAATCATAACGCAATACTTGATTTTTCTTTCATCCGACTCGTGATTCGCCTATTACACTGACCTGACGTTAAACCGTGTAAGTATAACTACCTTAATGTTAATGACCCGACCACCAGTGACGGTTTTAGGAAATAAACTGTCTTTGTTGGACCAGAGCTGGTGGTTTTTCGGTCAATGAGTAGTGTGTGCTCTATGCTCGCCTTAAAACCGCGCGCCACCGGCCATGGAACGAGTGAATGAACGGAAGACAAGACCGAACAACAATGAAGTCGCGTGTCCGCCATATTGAACAAGAAGAGCAAAATCAAGGGCAGTCGTTCAATGAAGGCTCCTGCGTAAACACGTATTTGGTTGCTGCGCAGTTCCCGCGCTTATTCGCTTTGAAGAAAACTTCATTATTTTATGTTTGTGCTACACCCCTGTATACACCCGCTTACTAACATTTAGTTATGGAACTAACCAATAATACAACTCCTGTGTATGGACTAATCTCCGCAAGATCCGCTTCAGCTTTGGTTATGGCATGGCATGGCATGGTCTAGACTGCGTATAATTGACTATTCAGGTGAGCTAGAGTTTCATATTGCTTAGTGACAGGAGGAAACCAGCCTGGTGATAGTCTCTGCCTTTGAGTTCAGTTCTTTATTTAACAGTCTTCTTCAATCAATGTATAATTTGACTGAAGCACGTTCACGTATGTCAGACGGACTGTTTGCTGTTTACATATATAACTCACGTCTACGTCTTTGCTCTTTGTTATTTATTAATTAACTTATTTTAACTAACTTAGTCAAGCCAAGGGATGAATTACTAACACAGATACGGATCAACCGATTTAAAAAAATGAGCAGTCGTTTTTTTTTTCAGTCGGAACACTACTGTTACGGTCAACTGCTTTTAATTAAAATGATAATAATTATTCGTCTTATCTTAACTAGTTAAGAAGAAGAAGAAGAAAGAAGAAAAACACTTTATCGCAACAAAAAAATACATATTTAGTTCACTCGATAATACTATTATAACGAATAGTTACCGGCTTTATATTTATAACCTTGACACCGATTTATTTTATCTAATGTGTTTTTAGTTTATTTTCTGTTTAAGTAGTAAGTAGAAAAGTCAATCAGTAAGTTAGTATCTCTCTAGTCGTAAGGGTGTGAGCTCTAGGGAAGAATGGGGCCACAAATCCTTCGCCTAGAGCCGCCACTGCTGACAAGATTGAAAACCACACACTATTTCGTCGTATACAGCTGCCTATCTGCCCATTATATTCGAAATGCCAACCACCGGCCACCGCTACTTAATTTACTTTCATGCTTAAGTTGCGTTATTTTGTTATGATCTGTCTGCAATTTACTTTACTTTGCAATACCTGGTATCCCCAATTTCGTCAAAATGTAAAAAAGCCAATTATTTCACAAGCCCTATCCAAGTGGTTGTTAATTTATTTAGTTTAATGTTGTTGAAATTAATAATACCTTTCGATTATTTATGGTCTGTGAAAGTATTTTTTGACCCTGTGGTTTGCTAATGCAGGTGTATTGGGTTTAAATGACTATGATTATATTAAATAAAGTTCACATAACTCTTGGGATGACCTCATTGACTCACGCCGTGTTTTCTCGTTGCTGATTTGCTTAGAGAAGCTTCATACCCTTATAATTACAGCTAGAAGTTGTCGGGGCACGATCTAAAATTTGTTAGGGATTGAATGCTGCTTTATCGACTTTTCTAGATATCGATGTTGTAGCACTGCTATATAATGGGTAGGTACATATCACAATGTCCAAAATCAAAATGTCGTAATTTAAAATGTCTCATCCCAAAATATTCGTATTTAAAATAATAAAAAACGCCGACTATTCAAAATACCAGAAATATTTAAAACCGAACAGTTGAATTACTCAACCCCAAAATTCCACATTACAAAATACTTATCCCCAACTAATGTTAATTTAAAATATTTCAGTGAGAAAATAAAAAAACACTACTAACTTAACACTAAACTTATCGATAATTACAATGTTCCATATTGCAACAACGTGACTCTTATAACATAAGAGTCACGGTGTTGCAATATGGAACAAAATGGGGCTGAGTCATTCTAAACTCTTATAACATAAGAGTCACGTTGTTGCAATATGGAACATTGTAATTATCGATAAGTATGCATTTATCGATAATGCTATCACTATAAATATAACAATTTTGCCCCGACAACTTCTAGCTCTAGTTATAATAAAGTAACATTAGCTTTTAAGTTAAGGCGCATGTCTTTTTATCCGTGGCATCATTCTCAACAACTTATGATGATTCGTTATAGGCGCAATAGATAATTTTGTCGAGTGTTCTTAACCATGTCTTAATCATGATGAAAAATGAACCAGTGATTTCCAAGATCTTGGAGTGTAATAACATCAATAGATGTCAGATGGATATGATCTCTGGAACTGTAACAGTTAGGTGGTTCAGCCCTGTGTCTCGCGCGAAGAATAGAGCCACGGTAACTCCTGCCTGTCGTAAAAGGCGACTAAAAGAAGGGATCAGGGTCGCGGGCGGTCAAAGTTGGGGCTTTGGCGTCCATTGGCGGGCGACGGCGAAGATTTCCCCCCTGTTATAAAAAAAAGGTGGTACGGTATAATAGTTTGAGCTCAAATTCAAATTATGTATTAATTTGTAAATATAGGTTGCACAAGTTGTAACATAAAGTATGGATCTCTATATTAGCTATAACAGCATACGAAATTGTTCTTAACAATTATAACTATAACATAAGAATTATAACTATAGTTTTTTAAGTTTTCTTTAACAAGTAATAAATAAAAATTGAAACACAGTTAAATTCCAAATGTATGGACCATGGTGCCATTCCCACATCTGAAACATTGAGGACCTGATGAACAGGAATAAGTAAGGGGTCCACTAGACCACTACGGAAAGGAGGTTGTTTCTGAAATTTTAAATTTAGAGATTCAGTAGGTGAGCACGGAGATCCTCTAGTGTCAAAAACTTTCGACAAATCTCAACCTAACGTCTGTTTATTATGGTTCATTTTAGATTCACATTAACGTTTTGGATAGGTTGACTTGTGGTCGCCTGTACAAGCCTGGTGCGTACCTTGGCCTGTTTGAAGGCGTCCTGGTCGGAAGCCACCGGGAAGGCCACATTCAGCCTGGCGTTCCTGGTCAGCCACTCGCCCGTGCCCGTGGAGTACCCTCGCAGCTGAGGGTTGAACTCCTTGAGGATGTTAGGCAGCGTGAGGAACTCGCGCCAACTTCCGTCGCCACCTGGAATACACGAGGAAAATAGGGTCCTATTTTATTATTAAGTATTAGGTACGTTTGACCTCAATCTCATCTGGTGGTAAGTGACGATGAGGCCGAAGATGGAGTACACGGGCTTAGTAAGAACTGGCCCTTCTATAGACACTGACGGAACACATCAACGCCGAAGTGAAGATATTTGACGACAGACTTTACATAGAAGGTGGTCGCTGGCCTGGCGGACCCTGAAGGGGTCCTACCACCAGCAAGTTACTGGGGTTTACAGTTTTACAGTTTACAGTATTCGTTTTGTGTTTAGTTTTGCATGTGTTGCAAAATAAATAATAAGTAACTGCTTTCGGTTCCTCTGCTCTTACCGCAGGGCGGATCCAGAAAAATATTTGGGGGCGGGGGCTTGGTTACCGAAATCGAAAAATAGTACTAAAAATTGTCATGGGCGAGTCGAGTCTCGTGCCCTATAAGGTTCTTACGGGTTTGGGAGGTCCCCCCTAGCCCCTCGCCCCCCTGGATTCGCATGTCGCTGTCCTACCGTAAGGATTTGGCTAGGACTACATGGTCCGAATCCAGCGACGCTTTAATTCGCTCCATCCAATCACGAAGCACTAATTTCAATTGGGCAGAGGGCCAAGCGCATGTGATTGGTTGACTACTCAACGGGACAAGTGGGATTAGAGGGTTGCAGTAAACCGAGCCAGACGCATGTAGTCCAGCACTATTAATCATCGTTTTTAAAACCCTGGTACCAACCTGCGCACCACGAGACCCCCCTATACTCCACGAAGGCCCCTAACGCGAACTCTTCCAGCGCGCCGCTGCCGGCAACCAGCGAGTCTCCGATCGCAGCTACCACGTCTATGTCCCCGGGACGCAGCCGGTGCGCCGAGCTCGGCGGGGCCCGGCTGCGCCCGAAGGCTACCGACTGCTGGCAGAAGAACGGCGTGGAGGGGGGGATGGCGCGCTGGCGACGGACCTGGGACTTCCGGTAGGGGTAGCGTAGGGGCCACTGAAAAAAAAGGTTTCATTAAAACTTTTTTTAAATGTAAAAATTGGGTATTTGACTTTTTTTTAATTCCATCGATCTATTTAATACATCACGGACGGACATCCTGAAGCAGGATCTATTCGATATCTCAAATACCGATATGACAAATGCAGAGTTGTCCCATTTTCAAGTACAGGATACTGAATAACTTTCAACGGCTTACAAGGGGGGTTTTGTTGCACTCTGTATATCTTAGAATGGAGCGCCATCCTTGACACCAGTGCCGGATGGGGGGGGGGGGGGGGGGGTCGTGTTTACTTACGTATAAGTAAAGAGTGTATTACGCAAACAATTAGCGTAACATTACTGTCTTCGAATTACCATTCACTTTCTGTTTGTCTCTGTATGGATGGTGCCCCAGGGACGGATTCAGCGAGAAGAGTGTATGACCCCCTGTTGAATATACTAATTACCTTCTCAATTAAAACACTATCGGCCATCGGAACGAATTGCTGATATGCTGATAGGTTCAGCAGCGTCATTTTGTATTCATAATGTTGTCTAGTGTCAACAAAAATGTACCTGCGTCAGTTTTCCGCTCAAATAAGTGATATATTTATTTATTTATTATTTTATAATTTCCCAGGACCGTAGTTCTCCCCGAAATCACAAAACTCCACAGAATTATCGAAACACATGATTACGGACTCAACTTATTTTTACCGCTTCCTCATCTTAAGATTTTTTTCACTAAAGACGGGCCATTGCCTATTATGAGTTGACTATTAAGTATATTATATCATTTCCATAAAGAGGGAACCCCTGCCCCCATGGACCCCTCTGCAGCCGGCCCTGGTGTGTAGTCGATCAATTAACTGATCTGCGGATAAGAGTAGGTGATGCTGCTTCAGTGATGCAACGAAAAATAGTTTACGTGATCTCTGCAAACAATGCTTATGTAATGTTACTATTTACCCATTGAAGTCTAAAGCTATAAGTGTGCCATCTTGATGCTGAACTTTGAGCTTTTTACATAGGATGTTAAAACTTCTCTCACGAAAGAAGCTGCACGCTTCACTCAATGCTGTGAGATTGCCGTGAAAATGCGACTGACGTTAGTTTAGATAGATAGATAGAAACGCTTTATTGTACACAAAAATATATATACACACACACACTATATTATATTTATTGTACCCTTTGTTTAATGAATTATTACAATTATTGATTTATTTAATTATTCATACATTCGAAAAGGAAAAATCATTTCTTTAATTATTGACTATTAAACCCGCATTTGACCTCGATCTCGTCTGATGGTAAGCGACGATGGAGCATGCGGGTCCAGTAAATGCCTATTCACTCTGGCCTTGAAGATCCCAAGGTTGTAGGTTTCGGGAAATACAGACGCCGGCAGACTGTTCTAATGCTTAGCCGTTCGCATAATGAACGAAGAACGCTTCGTACGAACAGGTGGGATATACGAAAATTTTGGCCATATTCTGTTTTTTCCCCAATAGTTATTAATATCAATTTATTGAGCTGGTGACGTAGTTTCAACATCAGTAAAAAGTTTTACAGTATCTTGTATAGTTTAGGAATTATAGAGTAAGATCATTTATCGTTTCCACCCTGTTACCTACTTACTTATTGACTTACCCTGTACACTGGCCAACACATCAATGTACTTTGTACTTTGTCGCTTCTTTCATACGAATGTATAGAAATCATAATAAAAACTTATTGCGACAGGGTTTCACAGAGTATAGCTAGCTTTTTACTTCTGTTTATTAATATTTCCGTTATTTATTTATATGTTCCGGTAGTGTATCATTAGGGAGTGATCCCTGGCACTCAGGGGGATGCCTGAAAATCAGCGTCGCAACCCGCTCCGGCAACAGGCTGAGGCAGTCCCCTTTTTCCGGTGCTGCACACCACCTTCATCAAACTTAATTACTTTTGCTTATTTATTTATTTTTGTAATATATTTGTTTAATATTATTTTTGTAAGTGTGTATCGGAAATAAAAAATCTTTCTTTCTTTCGTGATGTGTCTTCCACTGTACATTAGTAAGTGAGGGATTTAACAAAAATAAACAATTTGTAGAAAAGCAAATGGACTACCTGATGGTGAGATCACCGTTCGTCGCCGAAGACTTGTGCATTCACCGACTACTTACTCTAAGGCTCGGACTTCACGACGACGGTTCCAGTGCCGGTTCGGTTCGCTGCAGCCAATCACGACGCGAGGCGAATCACGGGCTTCAAGTGGGGGAGAGCGGAACGCTTGTGATTGGCTGCAGCAAACCGAACCGGCGCTAGAACCGTCGTCGTGTAGTCCAGCACTAACGGTGAAGAAAAATATCGTGTATGAAATGGGGTAAGCAATAGTAAACCACACCCCATTATATCTGCGAAGAAAGTCATTCTATGGGATCAAACCCCCTCATCTATGAGGAATATGTCTTGTCTTGCTTGTCATTTAAGTTTGCTGTGGTTACCTGTAATGGAATGTGCACTATGACATGTATACATACAGAAAAAACATACACACACGCACACACACACACACATACACACACACACACACACACACACACACACACACACACACACAAACACCTTTTTACACGCCCACTCATCCTCTCTCTCTCACACACACACACCCTCAAACACACACTCTGCATTCCCACCACCCCTTATATTAACCTTATTATTGTTCTTTTTTGTCTTTCAAATTTTGTCAGTTTTATATTTTCCCATGTTCTGTTACATGTTCATTTGCACTGGTCACAGAAGAGATCTGTCATCCGAGATACAGTAACTTCCTAGTTCGGAGGTCAGCGTTTATTGTAAAGTAACTTGTTTCTCACAAATTTTACTTAGTTTAATATAACCAACGCTTAAGTTCCTACTGGTGTATGAACTGGAATACTTTGTCATCTTACCACACAAATAAACTTATTCTTATTAAACGTGAATTTATTATTCTCATATCCTGTCATTACTTCATCTCCGTCTGGACCGTGACTCACATTATCCACATCACAAGGCTGTATGAACGAACATTTATGGAAATCAACTATCCATGTTGCAAAGAAATTCGAGTTATTGCATTGTACGTAAGGAAAGTTGCGCGATACTGTGCAGGCCAAGTCATTTCAAGGTTTATGCAAATATGGCAAAATAAACATTAAACAAATGTGCGTCCAATTCGTCTGCATCTCACGGTAAATCGGCACATTCGGCTAGAGATGAGCTGCAGGTGTGGTTTTGTAGACGAAGCCGAAAGGCGCAGCTGCGAGGTTCATAAGTTTAAAACGTTTTAACTTGTTTTTCCTTCGTTTCCTAATATTTTACTTCTGTTTATTAATATTTCCGTTATTTATTTATATGTTCCGGTTATCATTAGGGAGTGATCCCTGGCACACAGGTGATGCCTGAAAATCAGCGCCGCAGTGCTAAAAGCGCTGCGCTACCTTCATCAAACTTAATTACTTATGATTATTTATTTTTGTAATATATTTGTTTAATATTATTTTTGTATGTGTCTATCGGAAATAAATAATCAAACAAATTGTATATATCATTATAATTGTTGAGTATGTATTTTATTTATCTACAATATAATCATTGTAATTTATTTATACTGATTTATTGTACTACCTTTACCCACCATAAAAGTAGTTTAAACTCTCCTAAATCAAAGGTAAAGTAAAATACACTTTATTGCAAAAATATAAAACAACAAACATGAGATAGAAAAGGAAATAGTGAAGTACAATTTAGGCGGCCTTATCGCTAAGAGCGATCTCTTCCAGGCAACCTTCGGGCACAGGAAATGATTTCGAGAAAGAGGTAGTAGGTGCGCAAGCATTATGGAAAACGTTATATAAGAGAATGGCTAAGGTTGGCTGGAAGAGATCCCTATGGGATAAGCCATTGTACATATTTTAATGATTTTTTTATATTCTGTGTATTTTATGTTAGTACTATAAAGATACTACAAACAAACAAACTTTGTAGTTACCATTTTAATTTTGGCTAAAGAGAAGACTCGTGACCAAAACCGAACCCATTGCTGAACTGTATACGCGGCCTCATCTTATATAACCTGGCGATTAGATCCAACATACCTACAGTTAGGGTTGCCACCTTTTGGGAACGAATAGAGTATATTTTCATTTCGGTAGAACAAAAATAATTGTAGTACACAGCATAAAAAAGAGTACTTATTTATTTTTTATTATTTATCTTTAAATACATATTTTTTGTTACTTTCAATGATTTAATCAAACGCCCGAGTTTTGTGGCTTTGGATACCAATTTATTTAGCCTCATAAGTACTCTTAACCAGTAACAAGCCAGTAACAGTCAGAGTTACGTAAATATAGTATTTTAGCGTACTTTATTGGTGTCGTAGATTATAATGTGAAGTGGCAGTGGGCCGGTCACATCTGTCGCAGAACCGACAACCGCTGGGGTAGACGAGTTCTGGAGTGGAGACCGCGTTTGGGCAAACGTAGTGTGGGACGCCGCCCTGCTAGATGGAGCGACGATCTGCGCAAGGTGGCTGGCTGCGACTGGATGAGAAGAGCCGAAGATCGGGCTCAATGGCGCGCCCTGGGAGAGGTCTTGTCCAGCAGTGGACTAGAGTAGGCTGCTGATGATGATGAGTTTATAATGTACACCTACTCGAAAAAGAGGACAACACTCTATTTTAGAGTACAGGTGGCAACCCTACCTACAGTCCACCAACTACCACACCTGCTTCGTCATACCATTACAATAAATCCACCATTAGCGTTACTAATAGAGTTTGCTCGTCTGACACTTGGCCAATTATTTAATCTGTGCTCGTAGCGGTGGCTTTTGATGTCAAACACGTTTCGCGAATCGGCCACGGCTTATAGGGATGCGAATGAATTGGCCATTACGGGTCTATACGTGCTACTTTTACAGTAACATTGTTGCAAAAGGCAAGAGGGCACCTCTAGAAAACACTAGAGAACATTAAGAGAAAAATGCGTTTTTAATTTAATGGCTTTGGTTTAGTTTCCAAATACATTGTATGTATGTATAGTCACAGCGTCGGTGGCACAGTGGCACAGTGGCTATAGGGCACCGGAATCGAAAGGTTCGGGTTAAAAACCGTGCAGTGCCATGTACCAATGAGTTTTTCGTATTTTTCGAAGACTTACGTACATTTACCGACTGATCTAACGGTGAAGGAAAACATCGTGAGGAAACCTGCACATTGAGATGACCAGTGTGTAAAATGGGGTAGGCACAAAAGATCCTCAAGGGTCGAAGTGCCGCTATAGACACATTTTAACACTCCTTGGAGTTTTGCCATCAGGTGCACAAAAAGCCCTTAAAGTTATCTTCATTAAAAATATTAAAATACTTGTTGTCCCTTTCTACGCCATAGCTCTAGATACCGAACACGAGAGTTAAGGAAGCCCTCTTTGACTATAAACCGCTATTTTTTATATTTACTGATCCATGTTAAATTCTCCCGATATGAACGGTTTTAGAAATCACAAAACAAACCAGCCAAATGTATATAACTTTTATATAACTTGTATATAACTTGATCTGCCAGGTCTTTGTCCCGGACCATTACGTAAGGCGGCGCTGTAAGCACATTAGGCTTATACCGCCGCCCGTTCAGCGCCACTGTAACGCGTTTGGAATCCCCTATCTGCCGCATGAAGACCGCTCTGAACGAGCTCCTGGCCACCAACAGTGATTGTGACGTATTTTGTGATGCATGGCCGAGTATCAGAAGAGCATGTCTGTGCTACTGTGAGAGTGTGAGATGAATGGTTTTTAAATGTAAGTATAAGACCTCACTCACCTCCTAATGGAGTGTGACCTGGTGAAAGTTGAGAGGAAGAAATTTGGCCTCAATAGGCTCCAAAATGGGAGGCTCAATGTTATTTTGAGTCAGCCCTTATCCGATAATATGAAACACTTACTGTTGTTTGCTAAGTTGGATCTCAAAGTGAGGGCTTTCCCTTTTCTTAGTGACCCTAACGAGGCTGACATGGTCACCTTGTCGTGTACCAAAGCCTCTAAACTGAGATTTAAAAAAAGTCGTAAATATGATATTGTTAATTAGCTAAGTAATTAATGTAAGTGGTCTAATTATGAAACCGTTTTAATTAATTATAATAATAAATAAATAAATAATGTGCGAATGTGTAGATTGTTTAACGAAATCTCTTCGAACAGCAATAATAAGCCATCGATAGACTTGTTTGATCCTAGGACATTAGTTTTTAAAAGACGGGTTGAGGATGTCCTCAAGTGAGCTATCCACGCACCTACTTTATAGTCTTTACTTTATTATTTTTATTTTTCAAATAGGTATAGGTTTTTTAGTCATTACATTCAATAGTATTTTTTCCCAACTCAATTTTGTACAACAATTAATTTTCTACTTCCTAACCATGCTGTGTTTACACGTTAAGGGTTACGACCTAGCTCATAAATTTATATTGATTTTTATGTAATTTCTATGGTTGTAATCTGTTGTGTTTACCTAATAAATTAATAAAATTAATTTATTTGAAGAATTCTAAACATACCTACTTACAATTATTCACTGTTTCTGATGCTTGTTAATTAAAACTGTTTTGTTTTTGATCATTTGATCCACTTTCCCAAAAAGTCAACTTGCCTAAACCAGCTGCCAAAAACAACAACAGCAACGTCATCAGTTAATGAGATTGGGCGGGTCCTGTACAAGTTTGTGCCCACCTTTTTAGGGATCCGTATTTCCGTACCGCGAACTGGAAAACGGGGCCCTATTGAAATTGAAATTGAAAACGTTTATTTAGCACTGTAAACACCAGAATATAGAACACAATACAGAAGTATACAAAGATTAATACATGCAGCACAGAACATCCGGTGTGGTACAGTGCCAAAAAGGGTACACCAGCTCAGCATAACGCTGAGGCAAGCCACAGCGCTGATTTTCAGCTGGCCCCTCAGTGACTGCACGGACGAAGAAAGCAACAGTGTGTGCGTGTTGTGTTGTATGAGTGTGTTTGTTTTTATGATTTTATGAGTATTGCTGTCGCTCCGTCGTTAGTCCGTTTGTCACGCGAGCCTAGCTCATCAGTCATCATTTCAATGTATTCCGAAAATCGATTTTAAAATTTCGTAGAATTATATTTTATTGAGGCTCATACCAAAGTGGTGGTAAGTAAAAAATATACTTACATATTTTTATATATAATATATACGCTCATCAAGTAAAAAAGGTATATTTTATATATTATACGAGTAGGTATTTTATAGTATAGTACAATTAAAATAATAATTAATAGTAATTCTCTTCTATTTAATTTAGATGCACCTGCCTTACAATATCTGTATGACCCAGTGGCCAGCTGGTAGAAAATGCCGCATGGCATTAAGCTCACCTCATGTACTATTTTTGTGCATTAAAGTGTTAAATAAAATAAATAAATAAGTAAAAGACGAATATACGACGTCAAAGTAGTCAATTTTAAGACTACTTTTCTTACCAGGTCAATCTCATGAACATTTATCTACTAGGAACTCGAAAATTGGCTAGAATATTGGTCATATCCTCTGTATGAAACTATGAATAAATACTAAAACAATACATAGGTACATCTGTAATAGTTTTTAAGTTGTAATGTGAGCAAAACAAGTTACAGATTTTTATTATACAAATAGATCAGTTTTAGTAGGTACGGATCCCTACAGACATAACAAGACCCGACTCGCACTTGGCCGGTTTCTTGTTTTCGCTTCCAACCAAACATAGTGCATTTGATAGATCTCATATAGAACTACATCTTACGAAAGAAAATATATCCTAACCCGTGTGGGACAGAAACCAAAACCCATCTTCATAACTAAAATTAGTTACTTGGATTTCAAATTCAAATAAATGTCGAGTCAGCACGAGTAGGTAAGTATAATAAGTAAGCAAGCTTCAATACCTGAATGATGAGGCATAAAGCACGACCAGGAGGTCTGGGGGTATAAATAGAGTGCTCCATGTTGCGATGATCTTCATAACGAAGGAACTTGGCACCCTTTTTTCCTTGTATGGGACGGTTTAGAATATCTCTACCGCCACTGGGCAGTGTGGAGGACCTTCAGAGTCCTTACCACCAGGACCCAGGTTTAGTCGTAAATAAAAAAAACCTCTTGACAGCTGTATTATATTTCTGGTCGGGGATTACTTCTCAACCTCAACAGCTTACAACCACAACGGCCTTGAAAAACCAACAAGATTGCAAAAAAACAGGCCAAACCACCAATAAATCGTGACCTTTTTTGGCACACAGAATAGCATCTCATTGAAACGTCAAGACACGCAGTGTGTAGCCGGGAGCCAAGGAAGAAAACTTAGCTTACTGGAGGTACCTTTGCTTATCGTGTGCTTAGTTGCCACCTATTATCAAAATTGCTCAGACTTACGGCGAAAAGTGGGAACTACCTATGATGAAGGTGGTTACTCTGTCTACCCCCTCGGGGATTATGGACGTGAGAGATAGCTATGCTATGGTATGCTCAGACTAACTTTGATTAACTAGCACGACCACTTTTTTGACCATGTCCGCATTATATGCTAGTCCATATTATGGACATGACATTGGTATACTTACCTCAGATCTGTACACGTTTCACTGGAAAACTGACATTTCCCCGTTTGACTGTGACAATGAGTAGGGGACAGAAGTAAAAGAGGGAAATAGAAAGAGGTTTAAGAGGGAAAAGAAGGAGAACTCACGACTATTTTTCCGTGTTGGCCAGTATCGATTGGCGCAGAGATGGATCCTTTTCCTCTGATATCGTAATCCCAGCTAGTAATCCTCGGTAGCCAGGATTCACACAGTCCTTTTGCGATTATATTTTTATCACAATTTCGGTGCACATCTCAACGCGGTCCCGGGCCGACTGGCGCTACGGCCGCGCGCTCGTCGGAGTACAGGAAGAGAGGGTAGTTGGGATCACATTAATTACTTTTGCTTGTTTATTTTTGTATTATATTTGTTTAATATTATTTTTGTCTTCTGTACCTAATTGTTTGTATGTGTGTATCGGAAATAAATAATCTTTCTTTCTTTCTTTCTTCTACTCATTGTCACAAGACTTCAGCTGCGATTCGCATTTTTGGATTCGATTCGATCTGAAAGATTTTTACGGTAAAAGAAGACCTATCACCATTTCTATAAACTTTCTTTAAGGTAAGAAATCCAGGTTGGGCTCTCGGTAATGACGTAACGCTCATTGACATGCGAGACGCCCGGCGGTTGCGCGCGCGCCGCTATAGCAGCAGCAAGCACTTCGCGCCGTAACGCACACTCGCGGCGTCATGTCAACGCATGTCACGCACATTAGTTTGAGGACGCGGTAGTAAACACTCGGCCTTGTTTAGGGCCACTGTGGTTATCGTCTTACCACTGCCACGGCGGCAGAACACGTCGGAAATGTGGTCATTGGTGCCCAATGTTAAAACAAACTTGCAGTCCCACGCTTTAGTCTTAGTACAGAAAACACATCATTTATGGGTCACTGTGTACGATTTTATAATAAGATACCTGATACTGTAATAAATAACTTTAATAAATGAAGTAAGGTCTTAGATCTGAACCTGTTCCATACCGGTACTGTGGCGGTGAGACGTCTACTGAGTCTAATGTTTTTTATTAATTCATAATCTGTGTCTGTTTAAAATGGCACCTATTTGCTTAATTATTTACTTAAGTTATTTCTATGAGTGAAGACCTGTAATTGGCCTTTTATTGTTAGATTGGTTTATATTTTATTATAAGTACTGTTGGTTTTCCAATAAAAATAAAATATGACATAGAAAAAATTTAAGACCCACATAAGACAGACCTTATGTAGAAAGGGTTATGTAAGTGACTACTTAAATGATAAAGAGGCTTGGTCTTAAATTCAACTCCAGCTCTGCACATTGTGTTTTGTGTGTGATTGTATTCATAATTATTGTAAGATATATTTATTTCAAAAGATGTGCTGCAAAAAGTCTCTTGCGCCGCTTCTTTCCTTCCAGCTACCAGGAAGCGGTGGTAGAGAAAAACACGACGTTGTAAAAATTTACTTTAAGGTACTTACAATAAAAAAAGATTGATTTAGATTTTTGATTTATATCATACCTACTCATATTCTTTATTTTTAAATCATAGGAACGCTCTGGAACACTTAATTACATCATTTACACATAAAACACACCAGAAATAGAAGTAATCTAAAATCATAAGGGGGATTTATTTAGGTTACTGGAGCTGTGCGGCGAATTCAGAATCTTATCTTATGATAGGGGGCCGGGAATAAACCAACGGCACTTCGACCCTTGAGGATCTTTTGTGCCTACCCCATTTTACACACTGGTCATCCCAGTGTGCAGATTTTCTAACGTTTCCTTCGCCGTTAGAGCAGTCGGTAATGTACGTAAGTCTTATTGTTTGTATGTGTGCTCATTCTCATTGGTACATGGCACTGCACGGTTTCGAACCCGGATGGGAGTCCAGCGTCCTAGCCACTAGACCACCGAGACGACTTTTTACTTACTTATATCCTGCGAATTTATGTTCACCTTTGGTTCACCAGGTTTCATCATCGATAATGAGCTCTTTTGTTTATAGTGCTTTCTTATCAGTTAGTACTATAGTGATGGGAACTTGAACCAGCAACAAAATCTTATCGAAATCATTATAAAGGTATTTCAATATTGCTGAAATTAGTTCTCATGAGACTTTACCTAGGCAAATATCTTTGTGTCCAATCAAACATTAAGTAATTTAGCTGGAACAATAGATTGAAAATAATCTCACTATTGTGAGGAAACCCACCACTATTGATTTGTATGAGAATATGTAGAGATAATCAAAATACCTACTTGGCAGTTAATTGCCCATAGCAATGCTTAATTAGTGAATAATTATGAACAATATATTAGTCGAACAATATTGTATATAATAATAGGTAGGTTCCTACCTGATTAGGGGTTACCATTCATAAATTACGGCACACGAATTTCATGATTTTGGTCACAGGTGGTCACATTCATCTTTTGTGCCTACCCCATTTTACTCACTGGTCATCTCAGCGTACGTCTAATGTACGTACATCTAAATGTACGTAAGTCTTCGAAAAATACGAAAAACTCATTAGTACATGGCAATGCACGTTTTCGTACCCGGACCTCCCGCATGGGAGTTCGGTGTCCTAGCTACTGGCCATCGACGCTCTGATGCGATCATTAACCGACTTCTCAGAGAAATGGGTAACTCTTTAGTAGTCACTTGTGTATTGTAAGTGTTTACATTTTATTACACCCTGGGTACTTACATTTGAATGTGCAAAACACAGTGGTCGTAAATTTTACGAAACACTTCGTTACGGCCGCGGGCGTTGCGAAATTCTTTACATACTTACTAAAGTTAACTTTACTGCAGTAAATTCACTTTACGTAAAGCTCTTTTAAGAATGTCACATGGCAGTACAAATCATACACATAGCTAGCACAACATATGGGGGGACTGGATCATATCTTACAATAACCGTCGATTTTTTAATTGTTTTGTTGTTCGATTTATTAGGTGATTAAATGAGGGGTTAATTACTCCTTTGTTTATTGTTTATTTTGACCCCTCCTCCCTATACCGCGCCTGTATACACAGATTGTTAAAGAAAATATCGCCACTTCCAAACTTAGGAGAGTAGAATTTTACTTTTACACAAATATTTTTTTAAAATGTTCAGGAACCTATGGAATACTTATGTCTAGTGGCAGAGGTACTTTTTAAAAGGCGTATTCTAGGATTTAGACAAAATGATGACATAGAGATAACTGTTGTCACGTGACTCTTCATGAGGACATCGTCTGGGAGGCTTCCAACGATGTCGTGACTTGGCCGGCGGCATTGCGGCTTGTCGTTGCGGAACCTTAACAACTCCAAGGGCCCGTCAGTACTCAGTGTGCAATGCTTCTGATTGAGAAACCCATGGGAAAGCACCAACTTTTGTTTGACGTCGCCATAATTGTACGATGCATGCCTTGTAGTCTTTACTTACTTACTTACTCCGCTGGCGCAGCGACCCGAAGTGGATCTTGTCCTCCGATACCAAAGAGCGCCATCGCTCTCTCTCCTGCACAGTCTCGAGCCAGTCAGGCGCCCGGAGCTCACGCAGATCCTTCTCCACTTCATCGCGCCAGCGGTATCTGGGATGTCTGACCGGACGTCGTCCGTTAGGGCGCCCCACATACGCTCGTTTTACTGCCCGATCCTCCCACCATTCTGGTGACGTGTCCGAGCCATCGGAGTCGATCCTTGTAGTCTGATAATAAATAAAAGCTTTATTGAAAATACCACCATGATAGTTGCAATCTTCTTCTTTTTCAGCCGATTTCTTACCCACTGCCTCTTCCTTCAAGTGGCACTCCATAATATATCCCTGTGCTAGTCTCATCCATAGTTTGTCTTCCATTTTGGCGATATTGTCCGACCAACGGGCAAGTGGCCTGTCCACTGACCGTCTCGCTGTACCGTCTAGATCACCACTCCCACCACCAGTCGTTGACTTGATCCACCCGCCGCCATTATTCTGCCTAGCCAAGGTACTGTCCATTTCCCACGCCCACCTTCACTTGAGTGCTGTGCTATTCTCTTTCCGGAAACGTTGAATAGATGTTTATCACCTAAGCAGTTTTTCCATTTGGACTAATTCGTTGTTCTAATGAATCTTCTGGCATTCGACACGTTAAAATTTCGGTCTCATTACTCATATTCCTAAAGGCTAGAATCTCAGAACTCTTTACAAGAATCAACCACAGATCCACAAAACCCTATTCCGTATGCGCGAGAGTGTCGAGACATTGCGCACGAGTCGATTTAGCTCGTTCATATGATGGCAGTTTAGATTCAGTGCTTCCGTGTTTTATGCATAATGACGGCTGCAGAGCTACAACAGTGTTGTCACCGCGTGCTGCATAAAACCACAAAATGCATCTGTTTCTATTATAGTAAGTATAATAACGATATTCATTACCTACCTACTCGAAGTAATTTAGCTTAGGCGCTTCACACACAGCAATGAAATGACGCGTGCCGCGTGAAAAAAACGCTCGTTTATTTTCTAATTCGTCATCAGCAATCATTTTAAATCCACCATCTACAATCGGCCGGCCTGCCCATCTCTCCTAATGATGACCCTTAAAACCTGCCTTCGGGGACGTGGTCCCCTCCCCCCATGTTACGTCACTGGTTAAGTAGATGGAAAAAGTAACCTATACGAAAAGGTGCAAAAGGTCCATTTCCCAAAACGTCCATTTAAAATCACTTATATCATTAAAAAAACATTTTTTTACTTTACGATTAATCCCGTGTTTGACCTTTTGAGGTAAAAGGTTCTCACCTGGTGGTAAATGGCGATGAGGCCGAGATGAAGCACACGGATTTAGTAGATAAAAGTAAGTAACACTGCCGCAACACATCAACGCCGAAGTGAAGATATTTGACGACAGGCTTTACATAAACAATTATAAATACTTGTATTTTTTCAAAATTAGGTAGACCATGTACCTCGTATTTAGAAGAAATTGTTTTTTTATTAGAATTAGGATACTTTCTTGTTAAAAGCCGCACTGGCCCTAATAACTCATCATAATATAAATTTCTTCAGGCTCTAACGTATGGATCGAGGGTAGGACATTTTTTATTTGTATGAAAGTCACTCAGGCAGCACTTGATTAACAAGTACTAATCCATAACAGTTAATAATCGTGGTAAATATGTATGAAATATTCATGTTAATTCTATATTATTATTCTAAAGTTAACCGCGTTCTATAGGTATACAAGTCAATTACAAACGAGGAAATCTGTAATTGGCCTTCTTAAGTTTAATACGAGGGCTGTTCTGAAAGTTATTAGCTACTTCGTTAATATTATTCAAATATCCCTATGTTTATAACCGTTTGCAGGCTTATTTCAATATAAATCTCTATGGTAAAAATCACTGGCCAGTTTCGATTAGTTTTTTTTAAGCCTTAGAGGAGCTGAATGACAACCGTCCAAGGAGCGGCGCCCGTGGCATTCTTTTTCATCAAGACAATGCTCCTGCTCACATGTCTGCTAGAACCTTGGACTTTTTGGCAACCACGGGACTTCAACTGTTACCCCATCCACCCTACAGTCCAGATCTGGCCCCGTGTGATTTTTTATTATTTCCCACAGTAAAAAAATGCTCCGTGGGCGAAGATTTAGGACTTCGGACGAGGCCGTCGATGAATTTAGGCGACTGTTTTTCGACCTTCCGCAAGAATCTTTTTTTAAATGTTTTGAAAGCTGGTTCAGTCGAATGAACAAATGTATAGAGGCAGGAGGGGAGTATTTTGAAAAACTGTAAATACATTTTTACGATAAACTTATAACTTTTGATTTTACTAAAAATTTTCGGAACAGTCCTCGTACATATGTAATTTCATAATTGTTAATAGCTGTAGATTTCCCTCATAAGTAAAAAAAGAAGAAAAAAAAGTAACTTTAATGGCGACGACGGTAGATTACCATAAAAATCAATATTTTTTCTTATTACATTTAAAATTATAGTTTAGTTTACAAACAGAGAGTACATTTAGCCAATTCGATACTATTTTTGCAATAATTTACATTCTCTAAATATTTTATAAGTTTTCGAATGTAGGGACAGTGATATAAAATGCAATGTACATATTTTCTGCATTTGACCTATAAGCGGAAACAAGTCTAATATTATTATCATGAACAACCAAGCTATACTAAGCTAATGCTCTAGCTTATAGCAACAAATCAAGTTAACCAACAGCGCCATAAAAGACGAGTTCCACAGTCCTCGTAAACATGCGATAATAGTAAAGTTAATGCGTACTTGAATGACACAATCTAAAAGTTTTTCTGTGACACGAGTGACATAACATAAGTTAGTAACTTAGGAATCGCCGGCACTCACTTGGTAGGCGCACACCATAGAAATCTAAATTAAAGGAACCAACCTAAATTAATGGCTAAATGAAAAGGAGCGAAACTTAATTTAGGACCCTCTTTTACACACTGAACATTGAACAACCTTGTCATAGTGAATACCTAGGTATTAAGTATTAGAGCGTCGTGTAAGTTTAAGAGCGTCGGTGGCGTCGTGACTAGAACGTCGGACTCCCATGCGGGAGGTCCGTTCGTTTATATATTACTGTATTTACTGTACTGTGTAAAAGTTTAATTAAAAAAAAACCAGGCAATGCCACGTACCAATGAGTTTTTCGGTTTCTTCGAAAGTTGAGTCTTATGGACGCACACTGACCCTTACACCTACCAATATACACCCCCTCACACACACACACCACATACACACATCACACACACGCCATCTCACGCTCACCCCCCCCTATACACACACCCTCTCACGCACACACCCTTGCATTGCCTTATGTTTTTCATAATTTATTTATCGGAAGAGACTGGCCCCCACAACACAGGGTATCCTAGTGTGGGAGCCAGGGAAATCTGAGAAAATTAAAAGATACTGACTGCATTAATATTTTTTTAAAGACTTACGTACATTTACCGACTGCTCTGACGGTGAAGGAAAACATCATGAGGAGACCTGCACATTGAGATAACCAGTGTGTGAAATGGGAAAGGCAATGACAAACCACCCCATTAAATCTTCCACGACAGTCAATTCTATATGATTAATTCCTTAGAATGATTACGACCCTCAGCAATGGGGAAAAAGAATTAAGTATTAACGCTTTATTAGATATTTTTTGTTTTCCGCCTAAGTTTGACAAAGACAAAGACGTTTAATGTTTTAAAGTAGGACCCAAATTAAGGTTCGTGACTGGCCCAATTTTTATGTATTTTTATTTTTACTTATGTGATTAATTGCGATCTCTACGGGATCTAAATCAAAACAAGATAGTGATTATAGGCAAACGTATTTAAATAACTAAGTACACAACGTGGGATCACCTGTTAGATGGAGCAACGATCTGCGCAAGGTGGCACCTTGTGACTTTCGGCGACTACGAACGGATCATAATATGTTATTACTTTGTCATTTTAACATAATTATGTAACACAATTCATACGAATGTCAAGAAATCATAACAAAACTTGTTGCGACAGGATTCCACAAAGTAGGTACCTATAGCTGATTATGTGACTTTCATTGTACTATACCCTGACCAGAAACTAAAAAACCCTGTCAGGAGGGCGCCATTGCTTGTATAATAATGTGTTTTGGAGTTCTCTATGAAAAAATAGTACCTTATAATTCCGCAATACGGCGAGAGTTTTCCGTTTTTGGTCTGGTATCTTATCTTACGATAGAGGGCGGGGAATAACCCTAGCGGAACTTCGACCCCTGAGGATCTTTTGTGCCTACCCCATTTTACACACTGGTCATCTCAGTGTGCAGGTTTCCTCACGATGTTTTCCTTCACCGTTAGAGCAGTCGGTAAATGTACGTAAGTCTTCGAAAAATACGTAAAGGTCATTGGTACATTGTACTGTACGGTTTCGAAGCCGGACCTCCCGCATGGGAGTCCGGTGTTCTGGTCTGGTATACTTGTCTTATATCTAATTCGACATTCCCACGCGACTCTATAACCTAGAGCGAAACGGACATAGGAACTCCGGGATAACGACTCGTAATCCCACTAGTGGTACAATATCTCGAAGTATCTCGTGGTCCCACTGTCTGGTGGGATCATCAGTCAGCCATGCTTCGGCTTAATCACACCTTATGATTATAAACGTTAAATAGTCGATGAATTAAAGAAATAATTGTAGTCATCATCAGCCTATTAATGTCCCCACTGTTGGGGCACAGGCCTCCCCTTGCACAAGGGGGGTACTGATTGGTGGATTTCACACGCCTTCGGAAACTTTTAATTTCCTCAGACATGCAGGTTCACTCACGATGTTTTCCTTTACCGTTAGAGCAGTCGGAAAATGTACGTAAGTCTTCGAAAAATACGAAAAACTCATTGGTACATGGCATTGCACGGTTTCGAACCCGGACCTCCCGCATGGCAGTCCGGTGTCCTAGCCACTAGGTCAACGACGCGATTCCCTTAAAAGGGTTAGGGTTCACAAACCATCCACCTATCGACCTTAAATTACCTATGAAACAATAATCCTTGTAATTACAACTCTTAAATGGAAATCTCCATAAGAAACAGCGTCAATATTGCCACTTTAGACTTGCAATTACTTCTTCACGAAGAAACCCTGGGGTTTTCATTCCGAAGACATTGATTCCGAAGGAGAAGGGTGGTTTTGAGAGGGATTTTGGACCCCTGTCAATGGTTATGTTCGTTTTTCGACAGGGCGTGGACCACCAAATCCCTCTTCTGAAAAATATGTTATATTCCTCGACATCTCCCGCATAGGAGTCCGGCGTTCTAGCCTAGCCACTAGACCACCTACGCTCTATAATAATTATATATAATTATAGTGATCATAATAAATCAAGCCCGTTGATTTGACCTAACATTTGCCTGGATAGCTCGTTTCATTTTACGCAATACCTTTTCTAATTAACTAACTAATAGGCATCTAAGAGGTATCATTTTAAACTTCTGTCAGATTATATTAGCAACCCATCAGTCATCAGTCCATCTCAGGATTTAACAAGACAGGCCCACGTCACATGTCCAACGAATTTAAATCTATTGTTATATGATCCAACACAGGACAGGAGGCATGGACTTGGGGTGGCACTGGACTGTGAATATGTAATCTGTGAAGAATATACAAAGGTAATGCGTGTCGAAGCGACTTGACGCCAGAGCGACTTTTTTTTCTCTCGTTCTTAGAGATACGAGTATGTATTTGAAGATGTAACCTGACTCTGGGCTCAAAAGATACACTCACTCACCCTTATTTAATGTCTGGCTATCAGACTCCCAACTAGGTTTCCCTGTGTGTGGGATATCAGGAATCCATCACCACCACTCAAACACTGCACTTTTGTTTATTTTTTTACTTTAAAATTACTTGTAATTTTCACCACAACCACTTTAACGTCGCATTGGTTTGTGTAAATGCACGCGGCTGTCGCATTGACGCACGACTTTTGTTCATTCTTCTTCTTTCTTCTTCTTTTCTTCTTCTTCTTCTTCTTGTTAGTCGCATCCTCACCGATGATGGTCGAGGTGATTTTATGGTATAATCACAACGAAAACTCTATCTGTACTGTGTAGTACCGGCCTTATAGAATAGCACCAACCACCTTAACTCTTCCTTCCTTCCTTATTATTTGTTACCCGCTATTTTCGTAGCGAAATATAACTTAGTGTAATAATTATTTATTTATTGTCACATGTAAAAAGCAAAGTCTATACACTAACTTACATATTTATACGATAACGTTAAATTATGACTAACTTTGACACATTTCAAGTTGTAATGAGCATTTATTAATTATGTAAATAACTTTAGGTGTCTTTTTAGCCTGTTGAACTTAACAACTAAATCAAGTGTAATTGTATAACTTAAGTTAGTTATGCATTTGTTTTATAAGTAGGCTTATTAAACAATTTTATAAAAACAAAAATAAACCCCAACTCTTCCCGTGGGTGTCGGAGACGGCTAAGTATCTTAGTGAATAAATCTTACGGCGAAAAGTGGGAACTAAGGTGAACTACCTGTGATTGCAGATTGTTCCTCTGTCTACCTCCTCGGGGATTATGGCTGTGAGAGCTTGCTTATGTTATTATGAATACTCTATGGTCAACATAATATATTACTAGGCAAATGCTATTTATTACGTATGTTATGTTAGACATGAATAATACATAGAGTATGATAATATTTAGCATTGCGTAGGAACGGGACCAAGCGACTCATTAAATGTGTACTTTGAAGATGTTAAACTTGTCACCATTAATAAATTAACATGCGGAGAAATTTCGAAATAGTATAACACGTGGGTATACACATAAGAACCGCAAGAGCTTAGAGGCAGGTGCTACCTACATTGATAATACTTAGATAAATATGTATTTACAAACAAACAAAATATTTACAGGAACACATAAGATTATAGTTTTAATCTTGTGTTCTTTAAATAAATACCTACTTGTTATGTTTTTGTTAAGTTTATAGATAGATAGATAGAAACACTTTATTGTACACAAAATCAGTAAAAGTAAAAACTACAGGAATAATAGCACGATATGTACAACGCGATATCTTCCAGACAACCTCTGAAGTTAATTGGACATTAAAGAGATTCGCGACAGTGTAGTGTGAAGATATGAAATAGGTTACTATTACTGTTATTTGTTAAGTTTAATTTGATTTTAATTTTAATTTTAGTTATCAATTAGATTTTATATTAATTTAAATTATTTTCTCATTTGTTTTTTGATTTCGAAATTGTAATTTACTGAAATTAATAAGTAGATAATTAAATACATAAAACTTAGTAAGTATAAATAAGTTATATTAGTCATAATTATAAAAACTTAGTTTGCAATTCGCTTCATGTGCGATAGGCGATTGGCCTATGCCCACCGCCTGCCGCCCTAACGGGGATCTTCGGGCGATGGTTTGGGGGATCCAGATGAAATGAGAGATCCCGAGCTGGAAGGCGATCCACGTGTTCGCCTTCGGCGGAGAAAGAGGGCACATGCCCTCAAGAGGCGGGCCCACGATGTGGGCTCCCGGTGACGGGGTCACGGTCGTGTGCGAAAGCGTTCCGCCGTCTCACGCGGCGCGGTCAGAACACCCCAGGAGTTTTAGTCGGTATATCATCCCTACGGGGGTGGGGACTCCGACATAATCATCTGTCCCCCCGGGCGGGTGATACCCACAAAGGGTTCTACTGGGCAAAAAAAAGGATTCATGTGCGATTCTAAAAATATTGTACCTACCATCTATGAAGCAATAAAAACTTTAGACCGCACTGCGTTTTGATGTTACAAATTCGAACTTAAAAAAGTAAAAAACAAGACGTGAGGATTCCCGGCCTTAGCCCGGTAAGGATGTTTGAAAATCTATTACTGTCGTAATGAAAAAAAAAGTATTTGGCTTCGAGACTGGAACTTGAAGAACTTAAGTGGTGGAGTGTTTAATGTGTTACGCTTCATCAGCAGCCTACTCTAGACCACTGCTGGACATAGGCCTCACCCAGGGCGCGCCATGGAAATCGACCCATATACATAATACATACTCGTATTATGACTAAATCTGAAGGTCAATTCATAGTATTGAGTGGAAATTGTCGAGAAACACCTATTCAATGTCACCGAGTCTGTGGTCTCACTCGCTTAACGAAACGTCACCCTCACTCTTATACAATCTAGCATATGAGTGAGGGTGACAGTTCCATTTAGTTTTAATTTTACAGTTTAGGCTGTCAAGATTTCAAGTATAGTGTTCTAGGTAGGGTTGCTATTGGAAGCCACGATGTTCGAAACCTCTAGTCTATATCATCGTCATCATCAGCAGCCTACTCTAGTCCACTGCTGGACATAGGCCCGAGCCCGATCTTCGGCTCTTCTCATCCAGTCGCTGCCAGCCACCTTGCGCAGATCGTCGCTCCATCTAGCAGGGGGGCGTCCCACACTACATTTGCCCAAACGCGGTCTCCACTCCAGAACTCGTCTACCCCAGCGGTTGTCGGTTCTGCGACAGATGTGACCGGCCCACTGCCACTTCAGTTTGCTAATCTTATGAGCTATGTCGATAACTTTTGTTCTATGCCGGATCTCCTCATTCCGGATTCGATCCAGCAGAGATACTCCGAGCATAGCTCTTTCCGTAGCACGCTGAGCGATTTTCAATTTGTGAACCAGTCGCACCGTCAGTGTCCACGTTTCGGCTCCGTAGGTCATTACTGGTAGGACGCACTGGTTAAAGACTCTTGTCTTTAGACATTGAGGTATGGGCGACGAGAAGATGTGACGTAACTTCCGAAATGCTGCCCAACCCAGCTGACATCTTCTGTCGGCTTCTTTCTCAAAGTTGTGACGCTGTGTGAAGTGTTACGCTTACCATTAAATAATTAATTCTCTTACCATTCAAACTGCAACACAGCAATGCAAGCACTGCTGTTTCACAGTAGAAATTCGTAAAAATATAGTATATCCAGGCTGACTTTGCAATAACAACTCACTACGTATTAAGGCTGTACATAATATGTACCTACTTACATTAATGGCGAAATTATTAGTCATCCAAAGAGCTGGGTCAAACGGATTTTGGCAAAAGAGGTCAACAATTTGTGTGACTGCCACGACAGAATGCAAAATATCATGCAGATTAGATCACAGAATAAGGTAAATCCGCGTATGTCTTCATGAGGCCAACACACGCGTGACACATCTCGTATGTCGACAACTTATCCTTGACAACTCGGACGCACGAGTTTGGGCTTACTCCAGATATTGCCACATCTAGCCTGAGTAAAAGTAATTTATGTAGTTTGTGTGCAAATCGAGTAATGCTTTGTTTTGATAAAGCTAGTTGCCAGTGGGTAATAAAGGTCAGTAAATAATCCTGTGCATAAAGTTTCTAGTGTAACAAAAGTGTGATATCCGAAAGAAGTTGAACATATTAAAAAAATAATTGTTTTACGATTTTTCTATTTATCTAGGTAGGTAGGTATCTAAGTAGAAAAAAAATTTTTTTTTTAGTTAGGTAGTTACACTAACTGACGAAATAACAACATCAGTTGAATTGAATATTTTTTGATAATTTATGGAATTAAATTTATTTAAACAATTGTATTTTTTAAAATCTATTTATCTTTTTACGGGTAGAATTAAGTACCTAGAGTCCTAGAATCTTTTCTTCAAAGTCGTGTTCCTCATTGCTGAGAGTCGTGATCATTCTAAGGAATTAATCACATCGAACGACTCTTGTGGCAGATTTAATGGGGTGGTTTGCCATCGCCTTCCCCATTTCACACACTGGTAATCGGTTTCCTCACGATGTTTTCCTTCACCGTCAGAGCAGTCGGTAAATGTACGTAAGTCTTTGGAAAAAACCGTAAAACTCATTGGTACATGGCATTGCCTGGTTTCGAACTCGGACCTCCCGCATGGGAGTCCGACGTCTTAGCCACGACGCCACCGACGCTCTCAGAATAGAATCTAGGACCTAGATAATAAATATACTTTCTCGTAAGATCTACTTTGTAATCTATTACCTGTGGTACAACAAAAATGTGCAACCAGTTGTACCTATATTACCAACCACGACACGAGCTATAAAGAAATTTCGTTCTAGATATGAATCTAGCCTTTTATAAACAATTTCTAGCTAGACTAGCCCGCGTGGACCTAGGAAGGCTGACCACTACTGCCCCAGTTAAACACCGGTATACCGCATTCTCACTTACCGAGCTATAAAGTGCCAGTAACTTGGTTATTTATTAGAACAACCCATTGCGTAACCGAAACGGCTGTAAGAGGTGAGGTGACTTATACGAAGCTTATAAGCTATATAAATTATACAGGGTGTCCCAGTAAGTATCAAACGAAACACTGAGTTCATGTACTCGTAGTAATTGGGCTTTACTTATACTATGTATTAAAAGTATACATACACACACTGACCACTTTACATTGTTATGTGTCAATTTAACATTATATTCCAGAATGATCTTTTAAAACCTTAAGTTTTCTTTAAATTCTGGAATATAATGTTAATGTTATGTTATTGACACATAACAATGTAAAGTGGTCAATGTGTGTACCTATGTAATATCCACGACACAGGCAACGCCTAGAGATCGCTCTGAGCGATAAGGCCGCCTTTGTACACTTATTCTTTTTACTTTCCTATGTAAATTTCTTGTGTGAAATAAAGTATTAATCTATCTATCTATCTAGGTTGAAAAATGGAATTTTACACTACCAAAAATTATTTAACAAAAAAATTAGCTAAGATTTGGCAGATTATCTTTTTTTGTTAAGCTTCTCAGGGATCAGTCATTCCATTGTATTTTTTTTTATATCTTAGCATCAACAAAAAATCAAATTTGATCTATACTTTCTGGGACACTGGGAGAAATCCTATTATAATATAAAACAAGTGTTTCTGGATGGTGGACTGGCGGATAGGCGAGCTTTTATCAGTTTTAACGATGGCTATGGGTGGGTATTTAAATGACCTCGCCATAGCTTGCTATTGTTTTGACTCGTATATAAAAACCACAATATTATATTTCTTATTTTTTTTCTTTTCTTAACTTATATCCCACCAAAAACATAAATAAAAATGACCGGCCTAGTTTCATCGGTTACCTAGTGATGTTCATGGGCCTATATGTTAGACTTAATTGTTATAGTCATTCAGACCCAAACCAAAAAAATACAATCTATCAATGGAAGCACATGGTACTTTGAATAGGTCTAATCGATGCCTTTCGCAGTCTTAGAAATTAGTACTCATACTCATTACTCAATTATTAAAAACCATCGGGACACCAGGAACTCTTGGTTATGTCATGCTTTTACAATAACTTAAAATTTAAAGCACAATTCCTGCTAACCATAAACACAACTGGACAGGAGCGAACAGACCAGCCGATTAACATATACATTATTTTGCTAAAAAATTAAGATTGTAGCAGCTGTAAAGGGGCTTTGTCATTTATCTAAATTAATATGTATGTATGTATGAGACCTTGAGCGTTTACTCTTTTCCAAGATGAAAAGCTCAGGGCTTTACGAGGTTGGTCTACCAAAAGTGTTGAAATACAATCCTATGCCAAGTTTAAACGCACTTTACGATATAACAAAATATTGTAGCTGTAAGTTACATTTTAACTAAAAAGCTTAAGTACTTCAAAGCTTTTATAATTGTACGGGCAGATTTTAACGGTAATATATCACTACTAAGTGACAGATACACTGTAATTTACCATCACACATTTTGATTTGCTTGCTGTGTAAGAGAGCCAGCGTAATTACCGCCACATGAGGTACTCCATCTATGTCCTCAAGCTTACCAGCGCTAAACCCTCTAGAGGGTGACGGTGACCATTTACTAACAATCAAGTGTCCGCGGTGTCCCATTTGATTGTCTGATCTCCATAATTTACAATAAAAAAAATTGTAATCAATATTTCTACCTTCCCTTGCGCAATCGAGCGTTGGTGGCCTAGTGGCTAGGACACCGGACTCCCATGCCGGAGGTCCGGGTTCGAAACCGTGCAGTGCAATGTACCAATAAGTTTTCCGTATTTTTCGAAGACTTACGTACATTTACCGACTGATCTAACGGTGAAGGAAAACATCGTGAGGAAACCTGCACACTGAGATGAAGTGTGTAAATGGGGTAGGTACAAAAGATCCTCAAGGGTCGAAGTGCCGATGGGTTATTCCCGGCCCCTATCATAAGATAAGAATAAGAATACTTTGCGCAAATCGAAATCACTCGCGCCCATCTGCAATACAGTCTATCTTCGTAATATGACACCTCCATAAATATCCATAACCAAATCCATAAATGCCCATAAATCGGTTATTCTCATATATAAGTTTGTAAATAATATGACTCCAATTTTTCTGGTTATGGACATTTATAGAGGTATCACATATTACGTAGACTGTATTGGAGATGGGTACGTGTGATTTCGATCTCCATAAGAACTAGTTCATGAATTTATTGCCCAGTTCAAATGGTTAACAAAACGGGTTTGTAATTTTATTTACACAACTGCAGAGCCCTTCCTACACTACGATTATGCACATATAAATTGTGACTAAATGCGTAGATAACCTGAATTTACTGTTTTGTTTATTTTATTTTTAGAGTTCCGTATCGAAGGGTCTATATTTTTGCCACTTCTTGCTTGTTTAGTCAGGATCGACAGTGTACAGTCGGCCTGTATGTACTAATGTATATCGTCTGTCAAATTTCTGCTATCTAAAGTGAACTTAAAGCATTCGTCATTCCTTCTTTGAATTTGACAGATGATACCATCTGACAGAGAAGAGAGTCCGACTGTAAACTGAACTTCATGCCGCGCCAATTAAGAATGAAGGATGCTGGAGGACCTGGGAATGACTCTACAATACTTTGGGACCCAGAGTTAGTTCCTTCTATATCTTATTTCAGGCGTAAGATTCTGTTATGGATTATTAACTCTTTATTACACAATATAATACAAACTTATACAAAAATATGTAAAACACAAAGTCACGCCGACTTATCTCTAAGAGAGATCTCTTCCAGCAAATCCCAATGATGGCTTATAATCAGAATTAAGTCTAGAATTATTATGATGATAAGTTATCCATATTTATCGCCCTCCATCTAAAAAAAATCCCGGCTATCCTTCGTTTTTTTCTGTTTTACGATTTTTATTTCTCAAAAACGTTAATGTTCTTCCAAGAAAGTGTAAAAGGGCCAGACGTCTTAACCTAAATAGACTTAATTTGGACTGAAGGGTTGAATTTTACCCTTGAATCCAAAGCCATTTTTCTGGCTTACAATGTCTGTTTTTTTAAACCTGCGTTTCACCTCTCATGTGTTAGTGTGTGACAGTTTATTAAAAAATAATTCCAAAGAAAAATAAACTATGATGAACCAAAGCAATATTACCATGTATTTAGGGAACCGGTTCATATCAAACTACCTACGGTATCGAATCGAGGTACAATATCTAAATATAGAAAACAAGGTTAATAACTTAAATCGTATAATAATGTAACACGGCTATCTTGGCTATAAAGTACACACCTGTTACATGGAAGAATTTACAATCGGAAAGGATGATAAATCCAACTTCATTCCTATTCATTTCACACTCTCCCCCATCCCTATCACATCCTTAGGAGGTCGGATTTGTCATCCTTCACGATTGTAAATCCCTCTGGATTTGGTTATCGTTGCGGAGGATGAATCCGAGAGTGAGTGGTGGGTCCTTCTTCCCCAAATAATTTTAATACATAATGGATTACTGCAAATCATAAATAAGTAGGTTACACATAATAAATTAAGTAGGTAAGTACTTATACCCAATTAAGTAAGCACTTTACCTTTTTTATACAGCTCATTGACTTACTTATTTGTGTGAAATTAAATGTGTACATATATAAATCAGGCTTATATATTACACAATCATGTTTTCCGTCGAAAATAGTTTAAGGCATAACTTAGTCAAACACCATTTACGATTAGGTAAGAAAAAGTGTAAATACTTAGTAAATAAGTATATAGAAAGTTAATTTATTTGTAGACTAGCAAATAGGCTACTTGATGGTAAGTGATCACCGCGCGCATCGATATGTTGTTATATCATTAGTGGTCACCGTCAGCCATATTTTATTGTTAGTATTGAAAAAACGAAGAACGCTAGATGACGTAGCCCTTCAGCAGGACACATGGGACGAGAACATCCTATTGTGGTGATACAATGTGGAGATCCCCTTATGTTTCCTGGTCATCATCAGGTCCTTAAGGTTCCAGGTGTGGGAAGGGCACCATATTAAACATTTGAGCACAAACTCGAACCATCTAGCTATTACCGTTCCAGAGATCCCATCTGACATCAAAGATACTCCAAGATCTTGGAAACGACAAAATTATCTGCTAAATTAAAAAACCGGGTCCAAATCGGATCATTGGTTCTCGAATTTCTGAATCGGTTGGGGGTTATTACTAAAATGGAGTCTCATGCGCCGGTAATTACGCTGGCTCTCTTACTTTCAAACCGATACACTGCAATGCAAGCATTGCTGCTTTGCGGTAGAAGTAGGTAAAAGCACTGCACAGAGTCATATCACCTGCAGGCTGCAACTCTGAGGTCTGCGGTCAATAATATGAAATTATTGTACCTCGGGTCTAAGGGCGCCGCTTACTCAAAAGTGCGGGTTAAATGTTCTTAACCCGGGTTAGATAACCCTTTTTTTTGTTAACGGGGGGAAATCTTCGAAAGATACCCAGCCTCCTGGGGGAGAGACTGGGTTATGTGAGATTTTTACTCACTAAAACCCCCTCGATGGCCGGCCTCGTGCATTTCGGAGGGCTCCGGGATCTCCAGAGGAACGCACCGGTGTCCTCCTAGCCACCTCCTCTGTGCCTTGGGCTCTTCCTGGGAGGTGAGTATTCTACCTCCCGGATCCTCCCGTTACAGCAGCGTGCGGCCATATCACGTTGCTGCCTTCCCCAGGGTCGCCAGCCAATGGATGGCAAAACGGGTCAGATAACCCTGGGCTATCTCGCGAACTGTGTATGGTTTCATACTTCAGGGATTGCGTTAGTGCAAGACATTTTTGTGATTTAACTCAGCACTAACTCTCGGGTTATATCTGAATTCGACCTATGCGCAAGCGGATCTATGTAGAAAGAAGATGATACGAGATTAAGCGTAAAAACGATTGCGTAATGAACAACACAAGCTAGATATAATATCATGCGAAATACTTAATCGTCGGTTAGGCCTCCTATTACCACAACGATCGGAATTTATATTCACACATGATTAAGATTTTTTATCTACTTATGCCTGTATTACGATAGCGTACGAAAAATAATGAGATACGAGAATTGTTTATAACAATGAATATACCCAGCTTTATACTATGTGGATCTATGTATTTGTACATCATTAAATATTTGCATGTTATGCATAAAAAAATGGTAAAAAATGGTAATAAATGTTTGTCTGTTTGTTTGACCGCACATCACGCAAAAACTATTTAACGGATTTGGATAGTTTTATTTATTTTTAATTATTTATTTAACACTTTAATGCACAAAAATAGTACATGAGGCGAGCTTAATGCCATGCGGCATTTTCTACCAGCTAACCATTGGGTCATACAGATATTGCAAGGCAGGTGCATATAAATTAAATAGAAGAGAATTACTAATTATTATTATTTACTGTACTATAAAATACCTACTCGTATAATATATAAAAATATACCTACACATATGCTACTACATAAGATTTTTTTCAGTTTTCACGGTTTTTAAATAAGGTCATACCTAGGTTTTGAACATTTTACTTAAAATGAGTTAAATGTGGGGGTAAAGTAAGTATGGAACGCGAACGAAGTAATTAAGACCTACAGAAACACTTCAATAATGAGTTAGCAAGAGAAATAACGAAAAGCTCCGCACTCACCGCATCGCTGAAAGCTCCCAAGCTGAAGTTGAACGCGAAAGCTTCACTCAACAGCAGCAGGTGTCCCAGAACCTGCCACATGCTGCCCACATCACGGACCACTCACACTTGACCACTCTTTAATTTTACCACATAACCGACCTCTTACTATGGTTATTAATAAAACCTTATTTCTACTTTTTAATGCTGGCAGTTTAGACAAAATCCTGGCACAATGAAAAGTTCCTTTTTCTTTTTTCTTTTTCCGTGTTTTAAATTTGGAAAGCTGCCGTTCGCGCGCGGCGTTTGGCGGGAAAATGTGCGCGCATGCGCGCGGTTGCGCCGCGCGTGTCATATTGCACAATACATCAAACGTGCTTCCCCGACCTTAGGGGCTTGTCCCCACAGACGGTCGTCTTACCGCAGGTCTTACATCGATGGCTGTCGGCCTATGTAATAGGAATGAATGAATACTCCATAAAGGACTAGGACTGTCCCATAAAGCTGATTAATTCCATAGACAGTTCGCTTTTCGGGAAATGTAGAGTCAGATTCATATCCTACGTCTTTAGAGCATTATATAGTGTTTGTCTTCGCTAGGGCCGGCGTCGGTTTGCGGTCAATTTTTTGATCAAATATTAGTACCTACAATTTTGTCACACCCAACATCACACCGCTTTTTAAACCTTTTAAAGGTCTATTGAGCTTTGGGCAGGTCTAGGGCTGGTTTACACTTGGTCAAGTGCGTTAATCAAGTGGCAAAAGCCAGTGGAAAGGACAGTGGCGAGTGTCGCGTGGCTGGCCAGTGACTTTACACTACAGTCAATTCAAACAATATTTGGATCCACTAGCAAGGCAGCTTGCAAGTCAACTTGACTCGCCACTGTCCGCCGGTTTACACCACTGACCTATAACTCACTGTCCTACCGCACTTGACCAAATCACGAAGCCTACTTACCTTGTCGTCCAATTTTTTCCAGTTTCGACGAAACCTACAATTTTCAAAATTAATTAGGTACTTACGTCATACTCTACATCATACATAAACGTTTTTTAATTATTTCAATCATTTTCATCTTTTTGAGTTAGCAATACACAGATATCTTGTCACTATGTTTATTAGTAGGGTGATTCGCTATCAGGCTTTTTCGTACCATTTTCAAAAATTAGTGATAAGGTAACTAATCACTGATATGATAAAGATATGTGGACCGAGTCACCATTTCTAATAGAGTCACTGGACCACCATGGACCACCACTGGGTCACCAATTAAATAATGGAGCTAATAACGAAACCAAAACCAAAGAGAATCCCAAAATAGGAAGCCAAACGTATTTTCTAGGCCAGTACCTCAGTGTAATTCAGTTTCTATTCAGCCATATGTGTGAACTGTTGATAAAAAGCATCTCTTTATTATTCCGTTCCGTTATTATTTCGCTTTATGCAATCCACTGGTGAGAATGGACTCAAAATTACTCGGTATATCGTTAGGCGGAGGCGACGGCCTGGCTAGGCAATAGCTCGGTGGTAAAGACCGGAAATTCGGCCTAAATCTCTGTTAAAAACAGCTGTTAAGTAAATCTACATGTTGTTGATCAAATAGCGGATGAATTAATCAACTGTGAGAAATATTTCATTGACCGGGGACTCCGTAATAATTGTTAGGTTTTCTCCCATTTCTGGGGTCAATTGAGAGCGAAGCTCACGGGTTCAGGACCAAGTGAGCTTCACTTCCTATGGTTTTTCACCTGATGGTTCATCTTGTAAAAAAATTCGTACGATACGACAAGTGTTATTATTATAATATAATATATTGATAGACAGGAAGCATATATGCTGATGCGTCTATGTCATGGTGTTGAAAAGTTATAAGTTCTTAGTTTCATTTTGTAGATTTCACAGTTCACAGTTTTTACAGTCAGTCCTTGTTATTTATTTGAATTAATGTTTGCACTAAATCATTGTTTTGTCATAAGATTAAAGATTAGAATTATGGGAAAATTTAATAAAACAATGATAATGTTGAGGTAGGTATAGGAAGTTTTCCGTTTAGAAAATTGTCAGTAAACTCCTAGTTACTTAGGTTTCTGTATCGAATATCGTCAGTAATTAACCGTTTATTTTTTTAAACTGATTCTTATATTTACAAGAAATAAAAATTAGATAAAAACAGTAGAGGTTTCCCGTGGTAGGTATCTATTATACGAGCTCTCCTACACTAGCACTCTATTCGTTCTGCCCACAAATAACCCATAGTAATAAAAGATAGCAAAGGTAACAACTCAGTAAGGTAACTGGTAATAATTATGTCATCAATGTATGAGTATGTCATGAACACGGAAATCGGACAAGTATAAAATTTCAAAAGTATGTTAAGAAGAAACGTTAGATTAGAAAAAAACCATCACCAACCACCGGTGACAACCTGAAATAACATTTTTATGACGTCTTGTGCCACCGTAAACTCTCGAGCTAACAGTAATCCTATGCCAACTTTGTATGAAAAGCATAGACAATTCACGAGTTAAATTTTCATTTTTATTTTCATTAATGCAGGAAATCTTACAGCTTATAAATTTTAAATGCCAATACAAGATTCCACATATCAAATTTTCTTTAATAACAGCATAGGGAAAGAAAGACAGAAAGGAGAATAAGAATAAATAAATGTGGGGATACCAGCTGGATAATTAGATAACACCAAAGTGAATGAGTTGTGATAACAACAAAGTGTTATGTTTGGCTCGCTATGCAAGAAGCTTTAATCGTTGGATTATGGGCGACGAATAATGGACTAAAATCAGGTGTATTGGCAATTCGGCAATGGTTACAAAAGTAAAAGTTGTTCCGTCTAACAAAAGGGGCCCCGGGTCATCGCACATTGATGCGGCGTCAGCACCAATAAACGGCTGATAAAGAGATTTTCTCTCAACCTTTATTTGTGTGTCAAAGCGCAGGTCGGAGGTTAACAATCCATGGTTTGCTACTTACCATCGGTTATAGATGTGTCCTAGTCAGAGCGCGTTGAAGAAAAACGCGCCTGGTATCCCTCAGGGTCGTAAGGTTCCAATTGAACTGGAGCGCATTTAGTTAGCGCAACTTCAAAAGTCCGGGGGAAACGGATGGGTCTGTTAGACTCGGCATATGCAGACCCAAGGGACAATTGAAGACATATTCGGTAGATAGGTAGGTACACGGGGTTACACACAAAAGATCCCAATGGGTCGAAGTGTTGCCGAGTCCTCCAGACCCCATCAAAAAACATTAGTTAAGGGGCAAAAAAATCGCAACTGGTCATAAAAACTTAGGTCCTTATCTATATTATTTTTGTTTTATTTTTCTCCTGATTTCATTCTGGTATATCTTGATAGTTCATGATGCCGTGGAAAGGGATGTTTTCTTGATCCCATCCGATACGAAACGAACCCTATCACACTGTCACGTAATGGTCATGTATACACAAGGATCTTTATATTGCTTTTCTGACCTTTTTATAGTAAAGACAAGTAAAAAAAGCCCATCAAAAAGTCATTGAAAACATAAAAGCCATGAGGAAAAGAACGCGCGCCCGCTCCTATGTACCTAGAACAATCGTAGTGTATGTTAATCGTCTCGGGTAACCGTATGGTTCATCCGTTCTTAGAAGGGGGAGGGGAAGAGGGGAGACTATTTTTTTCTTTCATCCAAAATAAAGATGATAAAGTATGTTATTGTTGTGTAAATAAAATTCTCTTATGTATATAACGTTTTCCATAATTATTGCACACCTACTACTTCTTTCTCGAACTCATTTCCTCTGCCCGAAGGTTGCCTGGAAGATATCGATCTTAGCGATAAGGCGGACTAAATTGTACTTAACTATTTTCTTTTCTATCTATTTATATATTTTACTTACTTTACTTACTTATAAAATCCGTTTGCGATGCGACGACATACATAAAGCACTTTTTAATCCCATGAGGCAGATTCACAATCTTCGATATTTTTCTATGTTGTTTGCTGCCACCCAACATTCTGCTGCCGTCAGAGAAGTGATGGATGATAGATGTAATCCTATGGATCATGTCATACGTATCAGACACAGGATCTAACTAATAGTTGATGAAGCGTAATGTTGATTAGCTGCCCGTAATAATGCTTACCTACCGACATCATTGCGGTATGTTATTATTATATAAACCTGCACATGTGGTGGTAAAAATGGTAGTTGAACTTTGACTTGTCGTCGGTTATGTGTGGAGGTTGCCAATTGCCTGATCTATGATGACATACCTACCGCAGAAATAAGGCACTTTGGAATACCATAGAATTCACTACCTATATTTTCCTATCATTCGAATGTCGAAGCTTCTCTAATTAAATAAGTAGGTAGGTACTTATCTAGAAAGTATGTGGAAAATCTATCATCATCATCATCATCCTATTAATGTCCCCACTTTTGGCACATGCCTCCCTTTACACAAGGAGGTACGGGTAATGATCCACCGAGCGGGAAAGAAAAAAAAACCTATATCTATCGAGAATTATATATTTTAGATTAGAGTGGCCGTGAGTTGCAAGAACCTTAATGTTTAAGCTTCGTTAAGCCTCGTGTCATCGCTATCTTATTAAACCTATGGCGTAGAAAGGGATAGCATGCCTTTTGAGGACTTAACTTTAAGGACTTCGCGTGCAATGACGGTCATCTATAAAACTTATAGAAGCCCAACTGCTCTAGACAGCAAAAGTAATTAATACAAGTGACATAAGGCGATCCCTGTCGTAACGAGTTGAGTTGCGCCATTAGAAAGCAATGGCTGCGCCCGCGCTGGCACGTAGGTTCCTGTTGGCATACCTTATAGACCTCATGGTTTGTATTCCGCTCGGCCTTGCACATGCCGTGAATTCGCGCATTCGTTTTGTTCGATACGTTGACTGACAGATCTGGCACGGTTCCAGGGAGGGGTGGGGAAAAAACCTAAAGAAAAACCTTAAATTCGCTACGACCCCCTAACTTAACCCCTAAGTATTCGATTTAAATTACCTCGGGCTGAAGTGCCCCGCTTAATAAAAGTTGGAAATATTAGGTACAAGTTTGGAGGAGCGCCTAGAGAAATGGAATAGCACATAATATTACATGCTAACAGAGCTTAATATTGGGAGGAGAGGTTCAGTGAGTAGGTAATGATTTTGGGGTTTTTCCCTATCGGAGTCAAGATTAATCAAGATGTCGTAGGCAAACGACTAAACTATTGAGTTTAGTTGTTAGGACAGTGCGTAACCCTACACTCCTTGTGCAGCCGTTTCGATCTTTGGTTTGGTACAATATTTACAACTAGAAAGTTCACCGCCGATTTCTGTGATTGTCAATCACAGAAATCGGCGTAGTAGAGGCCCTCTCCTCGAATTTCAAAATCTTTTCTCACAATATTTTCCATTCTACACTAATTTTAACTCATGGATGTTTACAAAATAACTTCTATTAGGGTAGAAAATTGTAATACTGGCAACATTTTATTTCTCAGAGTATGTTCTGAAACTTAGTTCGTATCTTTTACATCAAGCAATGAAAAGATTAAATTCAAAAAAAGGAACTATAATGAAGTGTAATAAAATTAAATAAAATAAAATACCAAGCAAATACCGTACCTAGAATCTGAAACTGTATTACATTTTATTTACAGTTAAAAACACGAACTTAAAATTAACCATATTTTTGAGCAGATATCTGACGTCATCCGTCAGATTGACATTTGTTTTTTTTGTTCATTTTCATATTTTGTGTGGGTTTCGTTCGCATGATTCTCTTTTTAATTTCTTGTATTTTGAAATAAAATCGTAGAAAATCATGGCTTATTTGACCCAGCCAGATTACGTGAAATATGTGTGCTCGTGCGGACAGCTCAAACCGATAACAAGCCTGTATTTCTGCAGGCATTGCTTGAAAATACGTTGTGGATTCTGCATATGTCATGAGGTACCACGGTTTTTATAGCATTTATTCTCTAAAATTCATTTTGAAATGATGATTTATCGGCGTACTGTGCTTTAGGCTGCGAAATTAAAGTTTAACTCACTAAAGCCTATGTAAAAAAGCCTATAAAAATGTGTAATGTGTTGAAATTATTGGTATTCTTTGAACACACCTTAGCAGTTCATTGTTGTATTTTGGTATCTATTCTTTGGCAATATATGAAAAGACTGCCAGTATTTTGTTGCCATTGAGTTCTACAATGATAATGGAGTCATACAACAAAAATGTGACCCAATTTAAATACTGTTCATTCACTTTTAGCACTTAGTCATTGCATTCATAGTAATTTAAATTCTGCCACTGTGCACTATTTAA
This sequence comes from Hofmannophila pseudospretella, assembly GCA_947369225.1. NCBI lineage: Eukaryota > Metazoa > Arthropoda > Insecta > Lepidoptera > Oecophoridae > Hofmannophila > Hofmannophila pseudospretella. Next base: position 14,157,387 of record OX376318.1, on the reverse strand, counting down.
AAACCTGTCTAGTCTGTTTTTAAAAATATTAACAGAAGGTGAGATATTAAGCAAGAAGTCGTGGATTACTCGTCTGCTCCTTATTTAATTTAATAAAAAAAATACTAAAAATAAACTTTTAGTATTTTTTTATTAAATAAGGAGTACAGACGAGCAAACGGGCCACCTGATGGTAAGTGGTCACCGTCGCCCATAGATATCTCGCCTCACTGCATTATTATTACAGGGTTTTCGATGCACTGCTAACCTTGAGGACTTATGTGGAATGCCTCATGTACCGGTAGTAATGCTGGCTCTCTTAGCCTTCAAATTGATACAGAAACTCAGGATCTACCACCTATATTTCCTCCACTTCAGGTGGACTCGCACTACTGTGCCAACTGTCTGGAGAACATGCCGTCCTCCGAGGCTCGTCTGAAGAAGAACCGCTGCAGCAGCTGTTTCGACTGCCCGAGCTGCTTCCACACGCTGTCCACGCGCGCCACGCTCGCGCAGCCGCGGCAACCCGTGCAGGACCCCGCCGCAGGTGCTGCATATTATAGATATGGTGCTACAATGTCTAAAGTGTCCTTTGTACTTGAATAATCACGCACGAGAAACATGTGTCTACACAAAGTGGGATCCCATGTCCTATGGGAACAGAAATGTCACAACAACATAAGGATGGAACCCCTCCCCGCGCCTGGTAGTCCGAGGGCGGAATGGAGATGCTGGAATTAGGTCTTGCAATTACGATGCACACTCTCCGAAATGTATCCTATAAAATACCGATAGACAGGCAACCTTGCGCCGATGTTCCAGATTTTGCAGTCTAGCTTCCACCAGCGATTCGTCACCTATAAGGCGCTTAGCGCGTTTCTCCACTGAGTCAAGAGCAGCCAGTTGGTATTTAGCTGAGCCGTCCCACAGGTGGCAGCAGTACTCCATGCACGACCTGACTTGAGCTTGGTAAAGGTTTAAAAGCTGTCCCGGCGTGAAGTACCGCCTAACCTTACTCAGGATGCCCAATTTTTTGGCTGCGGTCTGAGCTTTTGACTCAATGGAGCGCCCAAAGTTGAGATTGGAAGTCCGATCCAACCCCAAAAGGCTGAGATGGTCGGTAATCGGTACGGATACATCCCGGAAAGTCGGAGTCAGTCAGTCACCTATCTCTTATCTGTCTTGCCTGGTTTTGGAAATAATTTGATGAAACAAAACCTTCAGACTATTTGTTAATAGATGGTTGTAGGAGTCCAAATAGATCTCAATGATCAGTATGTACTATCCATAAGAGTGTTGCGATGCACAGTGGCTGGGGTGGGAGTCCGGTTTCGAAACTGTGTGGTGCTATGTACCAATGAGTTTTTCGTATTTTTCGAAGACTTACGTACATTTACCGACTGCTCTAATGGTGAACGAAAACATCGTGAGGAAACCTGCATACTGAGATAACCAGTGTGTAAAATGGGGTAGGCACAAAAGATCTTCAAGGGTTGAAATGCCGATGGGTTATTCCCGGCCCCCTATCATAAGATAAGATGTAATATCCATAAGTGAATTCACCTATCTCTTATCTGTCTTGCCTGGTTTAGGAAATAATTTGATGAAACAAAACCTTCAAACAATTTTGCAGTGGCAGCTCTCTTTCTAATCAAGCCAGAAAACTATTTATGTGCCTAATTAATAAAATAAATACTTATCTGTCATCTTAATTATTTTTTTTCTGGTTTAAATAGTTTGTCTGTATATTTATTTATAATTTGTCAGTTGTAATCCATTTCAATTCTTTTCAGGAGGCGACACCAAGGTGGAGAATAAGCAGCCAAAGAAAATGTACTACTTGTCTTGCTTTAACTGCAGATGGACCTCTAGAGATGTCGGCATTCCTGACCAGCCTGTAGGTGAGTGAAATAATGTATCAAACATACCATCCTGAAGGAAGGTCTTTGGATTTGTAGGAAACTCTAATAATAAGAACCCATTCAAACATAATAATAATGGTATGGCCACATGCCAGTGACTGGTCAATTATGTCGGGGCTTATGTATGTGGAAAAGCTTACAGGTCATAACTTAGCACCATTTGATCGTCATTCAATGTTTAGTACCTGCTTTCGTCAGAGCGTCGGTGGCACAGTGGCTAGGACACCGGACTCCAGATTCGAAACCATGCAGTGCCATGTACCAATGAGTTTATCGTATATATGGAAGACTTACCTACATTTGCCGACTGCTCAACGGTGAAGGAAACCGTTAGGAAACCTGCACACTGGGATGACCAGTGTGTAAAAGGGGTAGCCACAAAAGATCCTCAAGGGTCGAAATGCACGGCGCATTTTTTAAGTTCCACCATGTTCAATCGCCCGCTCGCCTCCCATTGACGCCCCATGAAATCTGCCGCCCGAGCCATGCTCCCCCTTACCTTACACCACTAAGTGCTGGACTATACGCATCCATTTCCAACCCCGATCACAAGCATTCCGCCCTCTCCTTGACTTTCCACGCCCTCCTCATCGCCTCGCTTCTCGCACAGCTTTGGTGGAAAGTCAGCCTAACTCTAGTGTTGTATGCCGCAGCGTCGGGCGGGTGGCCGGAGCGCGGCAACCCGCACGCCACGCGCTTGGGGCAGCTACTGGACTACTACAAGGCGGTGGCCGCGCAGGAGAGGCAGGAGCGGATAGAGCGCGAGCGGAAGAAGTTTGCTATTCGCGGGAAGTACATCACTCTCACGGTGAGTGGCTGGCACTGCTGGTAGATCTGGATTCTAAAGTGTGTATCATTAGAGAGTGATCCCTGACACACAGGTGATGCCTGAAAATCTGCGCCGCAGTGCTAAATCCGCTACGGCAACAAGCTGAGGCAGTCCCCTTTTTCCGGTGCTGCACACCACCTTCATCAAACTTAATTACTTTTAATGTGTATTTCAGAATCTCATATTTTGACGTTTTGTGTAGATTGACCTGTGGTCGACTGTACAGTAAAGAGATAACAAACAAACCATAAAAAAACCAGGTCATATAAAAGTGCATGTGAAGTTTACTAGCTATTGTACCACAGGACAAGACGGGCCTAACCGGGGCGATGGCGCGCAACATAGCGGGCCTGCCGCCCGGAGACGGAGGCTCGTCGACAGCCATCGCCAGCTTCGCGGCCAGCCAGGCCAGCGAACATGTGGAGGAGCTGCCAGAAGACTTCTACACGAGGGATGTCAACTTGAAGCAGAGTTAGTAGCTGTTTTTTTAATATACTTTATACAGTATCTTTGACATTCCACAGTACACTGGGGACCCCCCTATCTGAGGTATATGGCTTTATTACTAGTAATAAAAGGGTGACCCTTTTGAATTGTACTGTACAGTCTATACACTCCAAAAGCACGACTGTACAAATTCAAATTTTTTATTCATAATATGAATTACACGTCAAGAAAAAAATAAAATAAAAATTATTTCATTTTATTGCAATAACACAAAAAAAAACTTCTGAATTAATAATTACATTTAAAAACATCATTGTTAATTATTTAAATAATACATCATAATAATAAAATTAAAGTATCTATTTGAGAAATTTACATGGATGAAAAATGTCCATCAAAGGAACACGCGATCTCTATCTAAAAACCTTCTATTTGTGTCGGTTCATCGAACGAGTGGTTATAAGGGTTGCTTCAAATATGCAGCCGCTAAAGTGTGGAAGAACCTCCCTCCACCTCTCAGAAAAAAAATTTGTCGCCAAACTTTTAAAAAGAAGTACAAAATGATACTCTTCCAAAAACAAAAAGATAATAATATTATTTACAAAAATAAAATAAAAACGAAGACTAAAAAAAAACGGCCGTATGAAAAATAAAGATACTCATAATTGGGTTAACCCACATACATATCCACCTCACACAACATAACACTCACACTCACACGCATCTTTCCCACATGCACACACCCTTTCATACATCTCACACATACTGGATATTAATTTAATATACTTTATAATCTTAAGATCTTTATTTTATGCTCAGTACCCTATATAATTAAAGCATCAGAGATGGTGAGTGCTGAAAACCAGTGCTGGCATGGGTCTTCGTACTCCGGAGTCCATGCCGGCAACAACTGAGCAATTCGCCAATTGCCGCCACCGATTCACATAGCAGATATATATAGTAGTAGTGCATAAGTTAATGTATAATTAGTTATAGTTATTATTATAGTTATTATTATAGTTAAGTGATTGATTTGTACTTTATGGTGGGCAATAAAGTTTTCTTATTCTTATTCTTATTCTTAAAATAAAAAAATAAAAAAACTGAACAATGTCAAGTAATACATGTAATGTAGATAAAGTCATTTGGATTTTAAATTAATGAATTCGTCAAAATTATAAAAGGTCTGCTCGGATAGCCATGCTTTTAATCGGTACTTAAACGACTTTATAGTAAGCGCCTCTTTAACGTTCAAGGGAATGCGATTATATACTGAGGTACAGTGTACAGTCCATAGATTAAGCTACCTAAAACGTCGTGTGAAACAGAATGACCATATTACATGCACAGAAAGCTGAGATTTAAACCGTATTTTAAAGACTAAGGTTTAATTTTCATTGCTATCGAAATAAGACGTAAAGCCTCTTTTACGCCGAGGCAACATTGTGGCATGCTAAAATGCCGTTTTTCTATACATTGACGCACGTTATCGCCAAAATTGTGTGACATGGCGATTTTTGCGACAACGAGCGTCATTGTATAGCAATACGGCATTGTAGCATGCCACAATGTCGCACGATGTTGCCTCGGCGTAAAACAGGCTTAAGACGCTACGCCTCTACTCCGATAGTATGCGTTGGGCCATAGACATATTTTATTGATAATGTTCATTACACATCAAAGTACACTTGGGTATTATATACTAATGTTATATGCAGCATATACTAAGGTATACGCAGACAAACAACAAATACACAAACTCTCGGAGGAACTACAGAACAGTCATAATAACCTTGAATAATAAGTACATAATATTATGTATAAATGTAATTAATTAAAATAGCCATGCATAGCATGTGTTGTGCCTAACAGTAATGTCTGTGTACAGTAACCAGCATGCCGCAGCGGCTGGCGGCGCCGGAATGGCAGCCGGCGGCGGCGGCCCGCCTGCACCCGCTGGCCAAACTACTTAGTGTGAAGCGCAGCCAGCGCTGCCGCGCCTGTGACCACAACCTCACCAAGCCCGAGTACAACCCCGGTTCCGTCAAGTTCAAGATCGAGCTGCTGGCCTAGTGAGTACTACATACACTAGTGAGTGCTACATACACTAGTGAGTGCTACATACACTAGTGAGAGCTACATCCACTAGTGAGAGCTACACACTAGTGAGTACTACATACGCTAGTGAGTGCTACATACACTAGTGAGTGCTACATGCACAATGAGTACTCTGTACAGCTACATTATAGCACAAGAACACGGCTTATTCTTCATCAGGTAAAACAGTTACGGATTGCATGATGTTCCACGCACAAGGTGAAGCGATTGTAAATCTATTTGGGTTAGGAAATCTTTGGGAAACACAAATCAGTTGTTGAGTAGATCCTTCTATCTTATTTAAGTAAGTAATATGTTTTATTTTATTCAATGTTATTATCCTCTCCAGCTACCACGTACCAGAGCTGAAAATATTGTCAGTGGAGCCCCTTCGTCCCGGTGCGAAATCCACCCTTTTTCTAAAGCTGAGCAACCCCACCGGCCACGAAGTGCATCTGCGACTCCTGTCTCCCGAGGAATTGCCTGCTGAGGACGACGACCAGTCGGTCGCCGACAAGTCGCTTGACAAGTCACTTGAGAAGTCACTCAACTTGGACAAGGTGAGATTGAGACCTACTATTACTAAAACCTAAAACATTTGTATTAAATGTTTTTAAGAACAACACATCGTTCTATAACCCTATTGTGCGAATGTGTAGATTGTTTAACGAAATCTCTTCGAAAAGCAACAATAAGCGATCGTTAGACTTATTCGATCCTAGGCCGTTCGTTTTTAAAAGACGGGTTGAGGATGTCCTCAAGTGAGCTATCCACGCACCTACTTTATAGTATTTACTTCATTATTTTTATTTTTCAATAGGTATTTTTTTAATCATTAGTTACATTAAATAATATTGTTTGCCTTCCCAACTCAATTTTGTACAACAATCAATTTTCCACTTCCTAGCCATACTGTGTTTACACGTTAAGGGTTACGACCTGGCTCATAACTTTATATTGATTTTTCTGTAATTTCTATGGTTGTAATCTGTTGTGTTTACCTAATAAATAAATTAAATTACTAAAGCTGAGCAACAAAAAGTAATAAGGTTTTTTTTACTTGGTAAGATAATAACCATATTTTATTTCCTAAATATCCAAAGAATCTTTAAAATCCATTAAAAGCCACCAACATTAATCTAGACTCGGGAGTGTGTCCGTAACGTGTTATATTACATGAACAGTTTCGATCCCCCTTTTAACACTTTCGTCACCGGCTGCTTTTGCAGATATTCAATAATGTATTGTGAAATAAGTATTTTAGGTATTGACATAAATCTTTTTTTACTATGATGTGTAATTCTTATATTTTACATTTCATGAATAAAACAAAACATTTTAAAGTGGGAAACATTATTTATTTGATGTACACTTAGGTCATTTTTTAACAATAAAATAAGTATTACAAGTGCGTAGCGTATATACCGAGGATATTTAAATAAAAATAATAGGACGCCGGGCTCCCATGCGGGAGATCCGGGTTCGAAACCATGCAATGCTGAATGCCATGTACCAATGAGTTTTTCGGATTTTTTTCGAAGACTTGCGTACATTTACCGACTGATCTAACGGTGAAGGAAAACATCGCGAGGAAACCTGCATTTCTGAGGAAATGAAAAGTTTCCGAAGGTATGTGAAATCCACCAATCAGCACTGGGCCCGCTCGGTGGATCATGGCCCGTACCCCCTTGTGCAAGGGGAGGCCTGTGCCCCCAGTGGGGACATTAACAGGCTGCTGCTGATGATGATTTCAATAGTAAAAATACTCCACCATTCAAGGAATAAGACCCGAATACTGGGAACCCGAATGTAGTACGGCCACTGAACAGAAAGTGTTAAAATCTATTTGACCAACACACTTGTAATTCTGTATGTTATTTGCAGGATACATCCCTATACAAGGCGATGGAGCGTCAGCCGGAGCTCGCGACGTGCTGCCACATAGCGGTGCCGGCGGTGACCCTGACGGTGGCGCAGCGGGACGACGCCGCGGAGTACGACGACGACGCTCAGAACGACGCTAACGAGTGAGTTATTCACTATACAAGATGGAGCGTCAGCCGGAGCTCGCGACGTGCTGCCACATAACGGTGGCAATATGGCAGCATATCGTGAATTCAATTCAGGGTGCTTTTTACTGTTCTTTCATGGCAGGTATGGCGTGTGCTAAATAGAGAAACAGCGCCAATCCAACGCGATAGCGCTCTGTTTCATTCATTTATTAATCATATAACATGAAATTTTACACACTAAACTCATTACGTTCTTCAGATTATTAACACTTAACTTCCCACACTCACACACCCACTCACCCTACACTACAGATGCACACTTACATTATTACACACTCACACATAACCTAACACACACCCCCACCCATGTAAGTCGGAGGTCCTTTTTTGTGTGCCCTGTATAAGTAAATAAACTATTTCATTTCATTTCAGAACCGTAATAGCTCTGCAGTTTATTGACCATTAGTATTACAGTACTTTCAATCCAATGTGTTATATTCGTAGGTAAATCGATAAGATTCACAAAAATATTAAAAATCTTCGTCGAGCAAACAGAACAATTAATGAATGCTTTATTTGCATAGAATAGGTACATACAATGGTATTGTTACAATGGTGTTTCTTCTATTCAGCTAATGTAATACTAGCATGAAAAATTACTTTGATTCTAGAAGTTCTTTAACACTATAGAAATTACATTCCGGAAGCCAATTAAATAATTTCTTTCAAAAATATTTTAGATGCTACCTGTAATTTTATTGTAAATCTTGGCACATACAGAAACAGTAACTGTGGTACAAGCTTGTCCTGGAGCAATGATCAATCGCCACACGAATAGCTGGAGCTTGGTGCATCAGTGCGCCAGTAATATTACGCCCAAGTGGGTTCTACAGCCAGCTTATCACAGTGTCTAGTATATACATATTCGGGAGTGTTAGGATGCCTAATTTAGTAGAGAGTGGTTTTCATGAGTCGTAAGGATGGGCACCACACATCTATATCTGTAAGAATTATTCGATAAATATGACATAACTACGAAACAGCCATCTAACCCCATTCTTCTTCCAGCGTGATTCTGTGGCGGAAATCGAACAAGCTGGCCCTCCGGTTGGAGCTAACAACCGCCGAGACCGCCGTAGCAGGCGCAGAAGCCTCCGCGGCCATAACTCTAGAGTACTCTTACCGCAACACGGTGCCGTCCGCGGCGGCGGCGCAGCACCGCGACCACACGCTGCGCACCACCGTGCTGCTGAGTCTCGGCATTGTCGGCGCTTAGAAGTGCCAGGATACTGGCGCTTAACACTACTTAGCCACTGTGGCGCTTACACTATTGCGCCTCTGCTGCTGCTTCCACTATTGTGCCCGGACACTGGCGCTTAGACTACACTACTTAGCCACTGGCACTTATAGTGTACACTACCTAGTCATTGGCACTACACTACTTAATCATTGAGTCGATTAAACTACACTATTTAGCCATTGTTGCGCTTAGACTACACTACCTAACCACTGTGGCACTCAGACTACACTATCTAACCACCGTGACGGTCAAAGTACACTAACTATCGTGACATTCACTCTAGAATATTCTTACCGCAACACGGTGCCGTCCGCGAAGGCGGCGCAGCACCGCGACCACACGCTGCGCACCACCGTGCTGCTGAGTCTCGGCACTTAGACTACACTATCTAGTCACTGTGGCGCTTACTCTACACTATTTAGCCACTGTGGCGCTTACACAACTGCGCCTAGGCACTGTGAGCGCTTATACGTGCCCGGACTCGTTTAGACTACTCCTTAAGCCACAGGCGCTTAGACTATACTACCTAGTCACTGACTCACTGGCACTAGACTACATACCTGACCACTGAGTCGCTTAAACTACACTACCTAGCCTTTGTGGCACACGGACTACACTATCTAAGCACTTGCGCTTATACTACACTAACTAGCCACTGTGGTGCTTTGCTTAGACTACCCTGTTCAATCACTTTTAAACCCAATTTTGAATATATGTATATTATACATACCTGCTGCACTAGGACGCAGCGCGTTAACATATATGTAGGTAGCTAAAGAAAAAATGTGCCTAAATTTATTTTTAGCTTCACAGTTCGATTATTTATGAAATTCCATTTTAGGGTAAGAATTTAGTTATGGACGTGAGGGTTATGCTATGCTAGTTTAGTTATAAATAAATAATAACCTATTTATTTTTATAGCTCAAAATATAATGTATTCTTAAAGAAAAAAACGAAGTTCTCATTAATTTTACTTGTACCTATGCAGGGTGTAATCAAATCACACTGATTTTTTTATTTATGTCTATCAAATCTAGAAATCTATGTTGTATGAGATAGCTTGTATTACTCATTATGATGTATTTTAAATTTAAGCATTATGTATGATATTTTAAGTTAAATTATACTTTTATATGCAGTAGTCAAATAAAATATTTAACTTTCAAATTAATTTTTCTTTTTAACTTACATACATATCTACATAAACTCACGCCTGTTTCCCGCAGGGGTAGGAGAGACTAAAGATTTCCACCTGCAATGATCCTGACAAACCGTTCTCGCTTCCTCCACACTCATCAATCGCTTCTTACACGCTCTTTGGTTAGTGGTTGACCTCACCTGACCTTTCTTTAGAACGTTGAATCTGGTTGACGTAGGCTCTTCTAGGTCTCCCCTTTCCTACCCTCCTACCTTTTCCTTATACACCGTTTTCATTACTCCCGTTTCACTCATTCTTTCTACGTGTCCAAACCATCTCAACATCCCTCTTTCAATCTTACTAACTACATCGTCTTGCACACCACACCTTTCCCTTGCTACACTGTTCCTTATTCTGTCATCTTTATCGCCTAATAGCTAATCTCTGCTAAATAATCAGAAATATATCTTTAATAAACAAATAACATTTATTCATGGAAACCAACATTTTTACCTTGTAAATATTTACAGTGCCCTAACTTATTTTAACGATATAATTTAATATACCAAATGTCAAAAAATATTCTCTTATATTTGAAGGGTCCATTGGAAAGACAACATTTAAAATTGCAAAACTAATATCATAATAATAAATAACACTACAAACTAATACTAACTGCATACTATAACAAATTTTACAAACTGTTGTGATCAAAAATCATAAGTCCCTTTGTGAATTGAGATAAACTGCAGATATTTTATTGTTTAGTCATGGTTACCCTAGCCTTATCAAATTTTACTAAGTTCTCTATCAATATAATGAAAGTGGTTTAATTAATTTTGTCTAATTCAGGATTTCTCTCAACATTTTTCTTGAAAAATGGAGTATCCTCTTGAGCCTGTGTCTTAGCAGAATAAATAACGTCATTTATTCCAACACCGTCGTAGCTGCAGCCAACTAACGATATCGGCAAATTGTTGTCTTGAATGTACTGCCTTATCTCATCCACTCTCTCATAGTGACCCACAACATACTGAGGAATGCAATTCCTTAAAATATTCACATTCTCTGCTGTTGGCTTATCCGTTATATTAAGAATAGAACTTATTTCCTTCAGCGCTATATCCAGTAACTTATCCTTAGTTACATTCTCCCCGAATTTCTCTTTAAACCATCTGCCACCAAGCATAACAGTTAAAACGGTACCCTTCTGGTCTGGAAGACAGCATGAATCAAAGACGACTCCCAAAATCGGTGAGTTCTCAATTGGAGGCACGAGGAAACCAAAAGCTGGTGTTATGAGAGGTTTGGGTGTTTCAAAGTATAAATTTACTATTCCAACGGTAACAAAAGGAATGTTGTTTAAATTCTGCGCGAGTTTTGGATGCTGATATTTAACTAAGTTAGCTAAAGAGTATGCTGGAACAGAAGCATATACATGGTTAACGGTCACTGTATCTCCAGAGGTATTTTTCAATTTAACATTTCCAGAATCTACAAATTCTATCTCCTCTATTTTGTTGTTTAGGTTTATGTCAACTTTATTTTCTTTGAGGTATTCATGTAATGCTACAGGAAATTGTTCCAATCCTCCTTTTATTGAGTAAATGTTCCACTTTTCCTCCTGAGCCTTTTTGGCTAATTCACTCAATTCTAAATTCTCGTCAGCCTTTGCTTCAAACATTGACTTCATTAACCCTTTTAAGACGCCTCCGTGGTTCTGCTCCCATTCAAATAAGGTTTTCATTAGAAACTTGACCGATATTTCTCTAGCATCCCCAGCACAAATTCCACATATCATAGGAGATATGGCATAATCTGCAATCTCTTTTCCAAATCGTCTCTCAACAAAATTATAAATTGAATCATCTTGGAGCTCTTTTTGAGGTTGTTTCATGTCGTTAAACAGCGCGTAAATTAAGGGTTTGGAAAATGGGCCCTTTTTCTGGAAGACACCCGTTAAACTGGATGGTAATACGTGTAACGTGTTATTGGCATAGATCATTCTGTTCTTGGCGGCGGGGTGGTCGGGTTTTATAGGCGAGACGTGCTCGCTGAGCCCTAAATCTTGTATCATATTTAGGGTATTGAGGCCGGTAACGCCTTTGGGTCGAATCGTTCTCGGACCTTGTTCGAAGATGTAGTCCTTTGTTTTGATGGTCTTGATCCAGCCGCCGCAGGAGTTGGTCGCCTCCAGTAACAGCAGCTTCAAGTTACTGTTGTTCATAGCATTGTTTTTGAGTAAATAGTAGCCTGTCGAAAGACCGGCGAGTCCGCCGCCAAGAATCGCTGCCATTGCGACGTATTTACGTTTATTTATTGGAAATTTATCTTACCAACGTTTTTTTACACGAAATATGATAGTGGGTTCTAATTTGTTAACGCGAAAGGCCATAAGAGAAGCCAAAATTGTTTTGTTCCACTTGTTTTGATATTTTTGATAAACAGCTGATAGTCGTTTTGACGTTGGGAAAAACTTTCTTTTGCATGCTCATAAATGTTGCCACTTTGTATTGAATCTATTTCTACTAAATCGTGTAGGAACAAACGCCTAGAGGAGACTTTTTTTTCATCCAAGATTATACTATCTTTTGCCATATAACTGTTTAAAACTAGAGTGTATAACTTTTATTCACACGTTGGTTCCTTGTGATTGTCCCTATATTAAACTTTTAACCGTTTTATTCCAGCCACTACAAAAATCGTCGCTCCACCTAAAACAGGATATTCTGTACAATATATTCCCCCAGAAATCGAAGTTAATAAGCTTCTTTTACCCAAAACCTTGTAAAATAGATCCTATAAAATAAATAACTAATCGCTCCGCTTCTGGGGACCGTTCTGATCGCCCAGTGAGGCGCGAAACGTGTAATGGGACACAGTTGCGGGCGTGCCGATAATGAATTCCAATTTCATACTTGTTGCACTCACAGCCGCGACGCGAGATCGACCTCTGTCTGCAGGAAATGTCTAGAGCTGGTAAAAATAAAAGAAAAAAGACTAACTGACTCTGCATTACTCTCACGTTCTTAATCTCCAAAGGGTTAGAAGGGGAACCACCTTCATCATAGGTAGGTAGTTCCCACTTTTCGCCGTAAGATTTGGTGGACAAACGTGATAGGTGGTGACTACTGTCTGACCTCAGAGTCAATCAGTACCTAGGTAGGTGGCGATAGGTTCTTCAACATAGGTGCATGAAACGTCCTTATTGGTAATGCTTTCTTGGGTATCGTGCCATCTCTATCTAGAGCTATGGCGTAAAAAGGGATAGCATGTATTTTAATGGAGACTTAACTTTAAGGATGTTTTGTGCAACTGCCGGTGAGTTCGAGTTTCGACTCTTTTTTTAACTTCTACCAATAAATATTATGAATGAAATAATATATTTTTTTATGACTTCAGGTAATAGTTGTTTGTTAGTGCTATTTTTACTTTCCTTCCAGCTTCCTTATGTGCATTTCCGAGTTCGATTCCTGCTCAGAAAGCGCTTGTGTACCCAAACTACAAGCTCTTTTTCAGAGTTCCTAACTACCTTCCTATTTGGTACTTATAGAAACATATTCGCAGAGATACGGCATCTTGTTTTATAAGTAATTCAAACATTGTTCGACGGTTTTCTCACCTCTATATTAATACGCCCCTATAAAAGCCCTTGAAAAGAACAACCCCTTTTCACTTCACCCCAGACCATCACAGAAAATGACCCAAAGTCAAACCCGACCGAAAATATGCGACAAAAAATTCAAAACCGCCGAACTAAAAGTTTTAAAAATCTTGAGTAAACTCGAAAATTTAAAACTTAATAATTCGTATATTTCTAAGCTAGATATTCCAGGGATAACTAGGAAAAGTAATTTACGTTTTTCAGTTGGTAAATCAAAATTCTGGGGGCTGTTTATTGTTCTCATTTCGGTTTTGTTTAGTGCTTGGTGGATTTATTCCGGAGTGTCCACTAGGGTAAGTGTAAATATAATGTATTTTATATCCGTCGTAGATTTATTGTAGGTATTAGTTTGAATCCGTATGTATACTTCACGAAGCATAACAATTCTTGTAATAATATACAAGTACACAATAGTGTCATTTTGTTTTAACATACTACATACCTATTTATTTTAATTACAAGGATTGTTTCTGCGTAATCTAGGGTCCCGTATACATATTAGGTATAGGTATCTACAAAGGTAATGGTTATATATCTACATGTACAGTCGACCAGTAGCTAAGGTATTAGCTAGAGGCTGATTGTACCTACCTAGGTACCTTCGTTTTAGCAATTTCTCTACCGAAAGGTTGTCTCAGCGATAAAACCGCCTACATTGCACTCTACATACTCTTCATACGCATATTCTATTCCGTTCAGTTCAGTTCCGTCCCTCTCCTATTCTACTCTAGTTCCCTAACTTGCAGAGCTGTCTGCTCGAGCTACCGTCGGCATGGAAGGCCCTGTTCCGCGCCCCCGAGGACTGCAGCATGTGCGCGGGAGTGGACCGTGTGGCGCACCTGACCAACATTACGCCGCACGAGTTCGAGCAGCGGTTCGCGTACCGCGCCGCGCCTGTCATTGTGACTGATGCGACACAAGGATGGCGTGCTGTCAGCGTTAGTGCCCAGGATCTATTCTTCTCAAGTCCAAATAAAAAATCTAAACATGTTTTTAGACCTTAACTTTTAGGCTGGGACTACACGACGACGATTCCAGCGACGGTTCGGTTCAGGAACCGCTACCGGCCGTGTAGTCGACTGCATCCAAACTCATGCGTTGCGCTTGAACCGAGTGGGCGGGGCTTGAGCCCCGCCCACTCGGTTCAGGAACCACGCTGGCCGGTTCCAAGTGGAACCGCGGTACGTGTAATCGATAGCGCATTTTTGTTTGAGTTTGCTCCGGTTCCATGGAACCGTCGTCGTGTAGTCCCAACCTTAATTTAATCATTGAGTCTCCCCCTTCTGCCGATCCAGGAGGTAAGAGTGGGCTAGGGTTCCCTATACGCTAGCTACGTCACTGACTTGGCTACGTTACGTTTTCATCTTCCCGTATTTCCGCAGGAATTCGACTTCAACTTCTTCGCAAACTTCTACCGCACCGCCAAAATGGGCAAACAGACCAACGACTGTTTCTACTTCGCGTACAAATCCGGCCTGAACTCGCTCCACGAGGTCTTCACCATGGACGAGAGGCGCGCCAATCTCTCCGCCGAGCCGTGGTACGTGGGGTGGAGCACGTGCCACGAAGAGGAGACCAGGGCTCTGAGGAGTTTCTACACGCGGCCTTACTTCTTGCCGAACACTGCGGAGAGCGATATGCTGGACTGGATCTTCATGGGAGGACCTGGTCAGGGAGCTCATATGCATGTAAGTTTTGTACCATTTTTTATTTTATTGACCCGCATTTGACCTCGATCTCGCCTTATGGTAAGCGACGATGAGGTCGACGATGGAGCATGCGGGTCCAGTAATTGCCTATTCACCATGGTCTTATCCTACCACATTGTGGTGTGCAAATTTATATAATAATTTATTATTATTATTTTAATTTGTTTTGTTATTTTATTATTGTTTCTTTTTGTTAGCTACTAATTTACTTCTAATTTGACATTTGATTTACTTTATGACTACAATTTCGAATTGGCTCAGTGCTGTATGTAATTGTAACGAATTTTAAAAAAAATATAAAAATATAATAGATAACAAAAAATTACAAGAACAAGATTACAAGAACTCCTACAAGGATCACAAATTACCAATTCATAATAATATAATGATTACATGTCAATCTAATTTAAATGTCAAATTATTTACATCAAATATTATGAGTGCCTCGGAGAGCACGTTAAGCAGTCGGTCCCGGTTGTTGTCGTTCGACAGCAGTCGTTAAGCCATGTCAGATGCCTACGGGCGGCCTGAACAACTCTGACAAATAGGTTGGCCACTAACCATACGATAAGCAAGCAAGTCTGTATGTTGACAGGTGGACTCAGTGCGGCACATGTCGTGGCAGGCGCAGATCCGCGGCCGCAAGCGGTGGCAGCTGGCGCCGCCGCCCGAGTGCCTCTACCGCTGCCAGTGGCTCTCCTTCACCGTCGAGCCCGGCGACATCCGTGAGTACTACGTACAGTCGACCAAAGGCCGACCTACCCATCATCAACAGCCCACTCTAGTCCACTGCTTTCTTCGCGACATCTTTGTGTCACTAAAATTCATTACATACTAACAGTGTCTAAGCACCTGTGTTGATTGACATTTTAATAATATTGAGTTTTCAGTTTCGCTTTGAAGGGTACCTAACCGTCAGTTGCACGAAACAACCTTATCGCAAAAGTATCAATCCGGCACCTGATAAGCGTCGCCTTAACTCGAGCCGTTCAGTATTCTTTGTATGAAACTACATACTACAACGCACACTAATCCGCTCGCGGTTCGTAGTCAACTCGCAGTCACCGTGCTAACGTCGGGGCGTCGCCGCGCTGACGTCTGAAAGCGAGGCGATACGGAGGCGATCCGGTGTCCGTTTCCCATAGCTCTAGATAGAGATAACAGAGACTTAAGACTTTCTTGCAGCTCACGGTAAAAGAGACCAGCGTAATATACCGACATATAAATTCAACGTAGCAGCCATATCGAAACCCCTCGTACAATGTTATGGGAGATATCCCACTTACCACCACAAAAACATAGTAAAATGGCTGTTTTGTTACAGTGGTGGTGGACACAAACCGGTGGTACCACAAGACGACCGTGCTTCCCGGCGACATTAGCATCACCATCGGAGCTGAATACGACTGAGATATCCGGTGCACGTGCACTTAATAACTAAAAGATATCTGTCTTACTTATAAGATATCTATAAACCGTGTTTGTGTGTGATATGTTTCTATAATATGAATGAATTTTTTGATTATCGAAAGTTAAAGAAATAATAATTAATTGTAATTAAATTCATCATTTATATTATTTTTTTAAATTGTTGTTATCTAATATTGTATGCCCCGTACAGGGTAAATTGTTAGAACATTGCTTTATTCTCATTCGTGAGACCTATATTGTAAACCACAATTATAAAGCGGTGTGAACTTGACAGCCCAAAAAGTGGGAGTTGTTAGTGACATAGAAGAGTGGTGAGGGGGGTTATATCTTATCTTAACCATACAAGTTCTATATTCTCCTAAATCAAAAGTTGGCTGGAAGAGAAACGATCTCAAGTGGGATAAGCCGGCCTTTGGACCCGGTCCACCAGGAAACCCTAACAAAATCCCCCAGGGGATTCACCTGAACTCTCTGTTTCCTCAGAATCCCCTAAGTCTGAAATCTGTATAGATTTTCTGAAAGTGACGTTTTCCAAGATTCATTACGATCCCCTCCCCTCCTGGAGGATTTTGTTAGGGGATCCTGGTCAGTGGCGGATCCAGGAATTGATTGGGGTGGCATTTGGTCTCGTGAGCAGGACCTGATTTAGGGCTCCACGCGCCCTAGAACTAATATGAATTCGCGCCGAAGGTCGATCTCCATCTAGTCATAGATCCGACACAGGTGGTATGTTTTAGGTTAGAAGGCTAGGGCTGGAGCGAGCGCTACATTTTGGCCCTTGGATCTGCCAATGATCCTGGTAAACCGACCCTGCCTTTGTACTAGTTGTAACATGTATTTTAATTTTGTGTAGGTATTTTATGTATGACGGTAAAGCTCAATGTACAGTGCCGCGGAATGGAATGGAAGCGAATTTTCGCAACGTAATTGTACATAGCATAATGAACTTTATGTCAATTGTGTAACATACAAACTAAATACGCTTTACCGCTAGGGGAATTCTCGATAATGCGCGAGGATTCTCTGGAAGACGCGCGATCTCTTTTTTCGCTTGTATTTAGTTTGTATGTTACACAATTGACATAAAGTTCATTATGCTATGTACAATTACGTTGCGAGAATTCGCTTCCATTCCATTCCGCGGCAATGTAAATTGAGCCTAAAAGAGCCCGCGTAATCACCGGAACACATTAGGCACTCTATCTACGAATAAGTTATCAGTCAGCAGAAAACTCTCCAATATAAATAGGGACTTGAGTATAAACAAATATTGACGTGAGATGTCTACAGTAGAACAAAAGTAGATTATCAATACCGAACTATTGCTTCGGCTATCAAATGTAAAAGAGTTTATTGTATTCATAGCGATTGGGCAGAGGAAATAAAACTATTCTGAATGCTACTACAACGTTTATTGACATGCATAGCTAATTATATACCACCGATTATAACATTTATTGACCTACTACTGGAATGCTACTTTGTCTACAACATTGTATCAACGTATTCACTTAAAAATGTCGCTTTAAAAGGCGCTTACGCAATTTTTGTCTAAACTATACCGATTATTATACACATCTAATATTACTATCATATTATTATGGATTTATAATGAGGAAATATTAAAGTGTTAAATAAAAATTATTTGGCAAAAGTCTTGACAAATTCTAATTAAATTTAAAATAATTATATTTTTTTTTATAGAATTTTGCGCTTAAGCGCAAAAAATTCTGAAAAATACGTAAGCACCAACTAATATAAGCGATTAACGTTTAAAGTTTTTTTCTATAATATAATTAGAGAGAGCCACGGATATAATTAATGGAATAGCTTAGGTTACGTTCCAAAACCACTTTCCAAACACACTTTCGCGGTGTAAAGTTAATATTTTGGAACCGGCACTATTGATTAATATTTCAACTATAAAGTACCCTTTATCGGTTACTACCAGTTTTGGAACGCATCCTTATTAAGTACACAGGGTTTGGGAAGAATTCAAAAGAAATTATAATTCACACGTTTATTACCTCTTAAAAAATGGATTAAATAAAAAAAACTATTCTCAGCTACATAAAAAAGACATACAATTCGTACCCTCAAGGATTCCAGCTTGGCGATTACGTTTTTGATTAATTATTATTTTGATTAATAAATACACTGAGTATACTTACTTTAATAATTGCTGATGCATTCTATCAAAATACAGTGGAAAACACGTCAAGTTCTTCTCTGGAACCCTGTCGCAAGAAAGTTAATGCGACAGAGTATCACAGGGTATACTGATATCCTAAATACTAAAAACGAAATTGAAATTGTTTATTTAGCGCTGTAAACACCAGAATACAGAAGTATACAAAGTTTAATACATGCAGCACAGAACATCCGGTGCGGTACAGTGCCAAAAAGAGTACACCAGCTCAGCATAATGCTGAGGCAAACC
Organism: Hofmannophila pseudospretella; assembly: GCA_947369225.1. NCBI lineage: Eukaryota > Metazoa > Arthropoda > Insecta > Lepidoptera > Oecophoridae > Hofmannophila > Hofmannophila pseudospretella. Next base: position 14,138,418 of record OX376318.1, on the reverse strand, counting down.
ACAGCGCTGATATTCAGCTAAGCCCTCAGTGACTGCACGGACGAAGAAAGCAACAGTGTGTGCGTGTTGTGTATATGTTGGGTCTATTTGACATAGCTAATTCCCAAAGGCCATGGAACATTTTACTATGGATCCTGGCACACCTACCCTCCGAGATTTTGAAAAAAAATACCATTTCTCGGCGATGGATCCCAGCTCGATAATTCGATAGAGGACATCAATAGGAACATAAAACATATCTTGACAGAAACTCCTAAAGTATCTCTGAACCCAGATATTTGACGTTGAACGTTACATTTTTTTAGTAAGATTACTGGGGTCAAATATTAGGAGTAATTGTCAAGAGATGTTTTATGTTTCTATTGATGTCCTTTCGAATTACTAAGCTAGACTCGATCGCCAAGAAACCGTTTTTTTTTTCGTAATGGCGGTAAGTAGGGGTGCCAATAAGATTCCATGGCCTTTGCAATTTTAATAGAATACAGCAACAATTTGATTTTAAAACAGTAATCTTACACAAACAGCTGCTATATGCAAACCTTATCGAGTTACTAGTAAAACATTTCTAGGGTACTACGGGAACATTTACGATCAAACCTTCCAGAATACATAACCGTATTCACTGCACTGTTCTGTGAAGAAATATTCAAAGATTCACAAATAACAAATATTTTTAAAGGGGAAATCGCAAAATGTTTTATGTCCCTACAAATTTAAGGGTATTTTCACCCTTTTAGAAAAGACATTATATAAGTTTCATTTATTTTTATTTGTGTACATTTTCTTTCCTTCTGTAAATACCATAAATAATACATAATCAAGATTATTAAAATAATAAATAAATTCAAAAAAAATAATTAGAAAAATAATTAAGCGTTTCAGAATTTAAATTATTAATGAACGCTATTCCAATTTGAGTCACCGAACTTAAAATACATGGAGGAGTAACTTCAACACACCAACTTCTATATCTATTGAATCTGCCTTGTACACTAATGTCGGCTGCCATTTTTTTGCATCTATTTTTAAACTTCGCACGTTACTTTAACCACTTCAACCTCATTGCTGGAGGGATCGACATTTTAACAGGACTTTTATAAAACCCCAGACGCCGATCCATTGTCGCTTTTTAAACCGATTAGCCGACTACGGTGAAGCCAAAGGGCGGGTGATGTTTTTTTTTCTTTTAACCATACTTCATAAGTTCGTGGACCTAAGTCAGGGTACATGGGTATAGTCAGCGAAATATTACACCTTAGAAATGTAATAGACGCACGCGAGTGGCGCCACAAAAAGTGTACTCAGGCGGGGCTTAAAACGCGAGTCAATCGCGCCTTGCGTTTGACTTCGAATTTCGTCGTATCGTAAGTGTTACGTAGATGGATACTCGCCTTTGTGACATCGCCATAAGATCTAATTTTTGTTCAAATATTAATTTGAGTTTCATTGTGTGAGAAATGTGTTGCATTATTTTCTATTCGCACAGTGGCGTGACGTTTGGTGCCGGCTTTTACGGGAATTTTGTTGGAAGTTACTCGTCTAGGGTATAATATGTCGCTGGGTACAGTGCAGTGTATATCTCACGTGTCTTATTACATTACTCTTCGGCCGTTCCGGCCGAGTCCAGGATGATTTCGAACGAAAACGGTTGGAACAGGTAGCCTTCGCCCGCGTAGAACTTGCTCTGGAACTCCACCCTGTAGATTATAAAATGAAACATGTAAAAATGTAACCAAAATTAAACTGTCACGCTCACTCATATGTGAGAGCAAGCGGGATGGGTGTTTCATTTAGAAATAAGATAAATTATATATTACATAGCCATGATTTCTAAATATAACTTCCGCCGTAATGTCTGGCATACATACATAACTTCACGATATATCCCATGCGGGGTAAGCAGAGAATGGAGCGTCACGATTATCTGTCTGTGCACGCCTATCTTTTTTTTATTATTTACTACTAAACCCGCATTTGACCTCGATCTCGCCTGATAGTAAGCGACGATGAGGTCGACGATGGAGCATGCGGGTCCAGTAAATGCCTATTCACTCTGGCCTTGAAGATCCCAAGGTTGTAGGTTCCGGGAAACACAGACGGCAGGCTGTTCCATTCCTTAGCCGTTCGCATAATGAGCATCTTGCTTCCTCTACAGTAATTAGTCATTTCGCCGTTGGGGTCGTCTGCTCTGTATATTAAAATCTAAGAGTACTCTATCAACTATCTTTAAAGATCAGTCTAGGTCGACCGCGGCTTTTCCTTCCATTCACTTTCATACATAAAGCGCGGGTTTAGGTGTTAATATAATTAAAAAAATAACACGACTGACCAGTGCAGACGGAGAGTGTGCAGGAAGGCGGAGAGCCCCTCCATTAACACGAGAATGGACACCGAGATACCGGCCCAGCCTGCGAACACCACGTACAGGTAGATGCCGCCTTGGAAGTCCGAGGACATCAGACCTGGGACGGAAAGAGATTATTAAAAAAGCTGTTACTTTTCGGTTCCTGGATTTCATTCGTTCTTTTGTTCATAAATTTTTTGCAAGCACAAGTCAAGCTGGTTGCGCAGAGAGCGCCTATATAAAAAAAAAAGAATGAAAGCCATGAATTTTCGGATGGGGGCCGCCGGTGCACGATGTCACTTGCGGGTACAATTTATTGCAAAATCTTAAAAGATCACATCATCTCCAGATCACAGGTAGTTGCCGCGTCTCAATAACGTACCGCGACATCTATCTGCATTATGTGGAAACAGTATATAAATGAACTTAAATAGAGCACAATTCGAACACAAAACGCTTGTTGTAATAAATACTTTTTGTAAAATATCGCGACGGTGGCCACTTACCATCATAATAAAATAAAAAATGAGAAGGGGACGGGAGGGACGACACTCACCCTTGCGCAGCAGCATGTTCCATGCGACCTCCGCGAGCTGCGCGTGCGCCAGCGACAACGCCCAAAGCCGCAGGTACGACGCCGTGTGCGAGATGCTGCCCAGCACGTACTCGATGGTGTGGATAGCCTGTAAGTTGATTGAATTTTAAGCAACTGTTGTAACACGAGTGCTAGTTTGTGATACGACAGTGGCGAGTGCAGATAGATGCCACGAGTGTTACAATGGCTAATAACGTGGTTATATAAAGATAAAGATTAAAAGCACAAGATAAAAAGTATATTATACTTAGTAACTACGAGCATGAATAAATTCCATTGTATTTATATGTATTTTCTGTTATTTAACTAAACAACAGAAAATAATGTACACAGCGTACATTGTATAATAATTACGAGAAGGGGCACTTTGTCGCACGAGTGTTCGCGCCCTTGCAAACAGAAAACCGTCTCTTCAAGATCTACTTTTCCACTGATTCTGTATTTCGTGCCTTTCTTCACTTTTACTCTGCATTGCTCTTGCTCTACATCTTGTGCCAGTTCCGCGAAACCTTAAGGTTCATCTTCACGAGCGGCCATGATGGCCAATTACGATCGCCCATCATGGCTCTTCTATTAGACAAAAATAATGGAAGACAGTGGTGGAAGCGGTTACCTGGTGAATGAAGACCTCCGAGATCTCCTCTTCTTGGTGCACGGTAGTCGCCACGACGGCTCCGGCGCCGCCCGCCGTGCCGTTCTCTGACAGACCTACAATAGGCTGGTGGCCCTGTCTCTGTAAACATAAACAACATGATATGTTAACACTACGGGGAAATAGGACATAAAACGCAAAGCGTTGCGCAGATGGAGCCACTAGCAACCTCGTAAACAAAACGTCATTTTTGAAAATATTTAATTTCTCGTTTTTTTTAATGTACTACTAAACCCGCATTTGACCTCGATCTCGCCTGATGGTAAGCGACGATGAGGTCGACGATGGAGCATGCGGGTCCAGTAAATGCCTATTCACTATGGCCTTGAAGATTTTAAAATTGTAGGTTTCGGGAAATACAGACGCCGGCAGGCTGTTCCATTCTTTAGCCGTTCGCATAATGAACGAAGAAGCAAATCGCTTCGTACGAGCAGTTAAAATACGCTTCGTTATTAATTTCTCAAAACTATAGCAAAATTGTGATGATATCCTGGCATTATAAGGCCATTTCAGAATAGCAGACCTAAAAAATCTGTTAAAACAGCGTGGCGCGAGTCTGAAGGAATTTGGTAGAAAGGTACGTTGATACATGTTGATATTTGGCGTTATGCTAAGTTTAAAGTTTATAATACGAACTTGTAAAGTATTGAAAAAACTAATCGCAAAACATATTTATTACTAGAATGTAGTATAAATTTACTCTTCCATGTGTATATTAGTTCACTGATAAATGTTTAAAATCTTACCTCCAACTACATCCAAAATAGGTTTGCAGAAAAAAATTAAATTATAAATTGTTCTAAAACTTTACAACGGCGAAATAAATTGTACAAAGAATAAATTGAACCCAATACTGAACTGGAAGTCCAAATGCTAGGTTTATTATAGTTATAGTTTTGTGTACAGGTGAGCTTAATGCCTAGCTTATAAATGTGTCCAAGAAATTAAACCTACAAAGTACAGTCAACCACCGGATAACCTACCGAAAACGTCAAAATTTGAGAATCGGAATAGGGTATTTGACTAAAAAAAATTTATTGCATCAATCAACTTACATGGACATCCTGAAAATGTATCTGAAATCCGTTTATCGTTAAAGTTAGTAGTGGGATGCTCTGTCCCTTTCTAGCAAAACAGTCCTTATTATGTAGCCAAGGACCTGCTCGTAAGGCGCGACATAACAGTGACGTCACAGTTATTTATTGCCGTCTCTTTCTACCGTCTGATATTTGATTGCCTGTAGCCTGTAGCTACTTTATTTTTCAACGGATTGTAATTCTGTTTTCACATTTGACCATCAATTTATGTCTATTTTCTTATTTTTATGAAATGTATTTAATATTTGATACTTGTCAAATACCCTATTGTATCATATTGCGCAGGCAGGCAGTTGAGATTTAATCGAAGGTTTTTGACAGATGTTATACTATAGCTTGTGGTTGACTGTACCAAAGGTAGCCTGATGTTATGGCCACTGTACAACACTCACCGCTCGTTGTTTCCTCTCCCGCATGATGTAGTAGGGCTTCCCGAACAGCATGACGGGGACACACATCAGAGCGACGATCACGAAGAACTGACACAGACAACACAATATCGTCAGTGGAAAGGAAAAAATGCTAAAGCACCAAAATTGAGGTTTTACCGGCACATTAGGCATTCTGGCAGTTGGTCCGTTTTTTGGTCATAAATTAGATGTGACTCATACATATTAGGTTCAAGCAAAAATCTGTAATTTTAAGGTTTTTTTTATGGTCTATTAGGCAATGTGCCTGTTAGACATTTAGTTTAGGCATTTATTACTATAGATGTTTTGCGTTTTAAGTATTCTGATCATAACACAGCAATCTTCTGTGGCATTCTTCTGTGGGGCCGAGCGACTGATATTGATACAATTTCGTGCAATATAATAATCTACGTTACAGGGACTCTCTAAGGGAATTGTTCAGGGAAATAAATGTACTGACTGTCGCGGGTCAGTATATCTATGAAAATACTATGTATGTACGCAAAAACTTACAGTTGTTTCCGAAAAACTGTGATAATCATAATTTCAATACCAGAAACAAAAACAAACTTGCAGTCCCACGCTTTAGACTTAGTAAAGTAAACACATCATTTATGGGTCACTGTGTACGAGTTTATATTAAGATACTTGATACTGTAATAAATATGACAGAGAAAAAATTTAAGACCCATATAAGACGGTGACCTTGTATGGTTATTATAAAATAAATGACTACTTAAATGATAAAGAGACTTGGTCCTAAATTCAGCTCCAGCTCTGCACATTGTGTATATGATTGTAAGATACATATTAATTTCAAAAGATGTGCTGCTGAAAGTTTCTGGCGCCGCTTCTTTCCTTTCAGCTACGGCACCTTACGAAGCGGTGGTAGAGTGAAACATGACGTTGTAAAAATGTACTTAAAGGTACTTACTTACAATAAAAACATTTTGATTTGATTTTGATTCAAGCAAATGTTTTTTGGCTCACAACTTACAATATTATGACATGGATTTTAATATATTTATTTCTTTTTTATAACGTGCCTATAACTTAGCTAAGGTTGACACTGAAAGAGTTTAATTATTATTTTTGACAGGTAAATATTCAAACACAGTTTATGATTGTTTATGAATAAATGAAATGATATGGACCGTCCGTTTATAATTCAGAAACGAGGATACACCGGCTCGTGATCTATTCATCGATTTTCAAATCCTCACTGTACCATCGCTCTACATACTTGAGATAGGTAAATATATCAGAAAAAATCTAAGAGAGTATCCTACTAAGAAATGGGTTGGCAAGAGACTGACAAAAATGAGGCAGCAGCATCTCGAATTGATTGACAGTAGACTACTGAAGACCCAGCTGTCCACGCACGTCGCTGGTCCGCGAATTTACAACAAAATACCAGCTCCTATCCGAGATACTAAAACGTACAACAGTTTCGTTATTAAATTTTAAAAATGGTTGATCCAAAAGGCCTATTACTCTGTCAATGAGTTCCTTGACGAATGTTTGAAATACTGTATATTATATATATTGCAATACTTTTTTTTTGACATTATACTTACTTGAAGTAAGAAATTTTATTAATATTAATGTATGATCATGACAACGGTGAAGGAAAACATCGTGAGGAAACCTGCATGTCTGAAGAAATTAAAAGTTTCCGAAGGCGTGTGAAATCCTCCAATCAGCACTGGGCCCGCTCGGTGGATCATGACCCGTACACCCTTGTACAAGGGGAGGCCTGTGCCCCAACAGTGGGGACATTAATGGGTTGATGATGATGATTATGACATATGAAATGGAAATGGAAATAGTTTATTTAGCACTGTAAACACCAGAATACAGATTACAGAAGTATACAAAGTTTAATTACATGCACAGAACATCTGGTGTGGTACAGTGCCAAAAAGGGTACACCAGCTCAGCATAATGCTGAGGCAAGCCACAGCGCTGATTTTCAACTGGCCCCTCAGTGACTGCACGGACGAAGAAAGCAACAGTATGTGCGTGTTGTGTTGTACGAATGTGTTTGTTTGTATGAATGAGGATATTAGTGTGTATGTGAGGTACTGAGTGTGTGGGAGGGTGATGGCATGGTGCCATGTACCATTATGTTACCATTGTCTGCGATTTTGTGAGAAGATGAATGAATGAGGTTTAAGTTGTTGTAAAAATTGTTTTATCTTTGTGTATATATTATTATTATATTTAATATATTGTGTGACACTATACTGTACATTGAGCACAGTATAGTGTCAATGTCAAACATTTGAATTCACAGTGTTTATTGTGTGTGTATTACTGTGCAAGTTTTTGTAATAATAAATAAATGACATGCTAACATTTTTTTTTTTTTTTGACAATGTATGATCATTACCACTGATCGGAGTAGGTAGGGCTCTTTCGGGTCAATGTCCTCAAAGGTTATATCAATATGGACATGATTTCGGGATCCCGTTTTAAGTTATCGAGCAAATGTTGTAAATTACTTTTATAAAACTCGGCGGATTACGATTTTTTAAAAATTGTGTACTTACGAAGAAGTTAAAACACTACCATAGGTACACTAGCGCAATGAATCTTAAAAACAATATTTCGCCACCAATCTTAAATGTGTATCAAAACAAATATAACGTTAAAAATCTAAATAATATATTTATTCAATCCCGGAAATCCCGGGATTATTGGGCATACTTATCCATATTATGACCGTATGTGGCAAGTACCAAAAACAGCCCTACCTACTCCGATCATAGATCATTACTGAAAGAAATGAATATGAATGTAAATATGAATATAGACCAAAGCAAAGCCCGATTCGCACTTGACCGGTTTCCCCATACCTTCTGTACACCCATCTGCCCCCAAAACATGTAGTCGTTGCACTTCGGGCGCGGGTTCTCATCCTGCTTGAACAGCATCATGTTGATGAACGTGATCAGGATCGAGGGCGCGCAGAATGCGCTTGTCTTCAAGATCTCTGCGTAATAAGGATAGTTCAGATTATTAATAACTCTAAATTGAACATCTGTGCCGTGTCTTGCCGGCCATAATGAATAGCACCACCCCAACTCTTCCCTAGCCGGCGATAGGCTCGCCACCTATCACGTTTGTCCACCGCAGAGCAAGTATGGAAAAAAAAATCCGGTTAACATTAAAAAAAATATGTTATGTGTCTTGATGCATATAAAAAATACTACAAAAGGAAATACTTTCTGTTTAGTTTTCGATAAAAAAAAAATAAGTGAAAATTCACCTGAAATCAGTTTTCATACAAAATTGTATGGATAAAAAAAAGTGTCCCGTTTCATACGTAAAAAAAATATGCTTTAGGAACCAAAATTATAAACTATATCTCCATAGAAACTAGAATGACAATCTCTATAGTTTCTAAATTATGAAGCTTCAAAAAAGGCAAAAACCTGTTAACTGAAAATACATATTTTTTAATTCTGACCATAGGAACATATTGTCCACCTATTCTTCATACAGAGGTATTTTGTCCAGTCCAGCGTCATATTTTGCACTATTTAGAGACACTAGTGGGAGAGTCCGGACCCCCCGATGAAGACTGAACTCACCAGATTCCTGGCTGCCCCAGTGGGGGGGCGTGGACCCGTACGACGTCCACTTGATGAACATGAGTAGCACCATGTAGAAGAACAGCACCGACAGGAAGATGATCTGAGGGATGAACTCCACGTAGATGCTGATGCGACGCTTGAAGTAGCTGCGCACAAGTATTATTTAGCATTAAACCACTATGTAAAAGTCGACCAGAATCTGATGACAATAATGGAAATTCAAATTTTTATATGGTATCCCTATAGTACTTCGAATAAAAGATATAGATATATTCGTTGTACTAATTCATTTAAAAATCACGCTTTTTAAAGCATATTGTCAATCATTTTACACGAGCAGCCTTTGGACACACTACATCCAGAGATCGCTAAATGCCCTGCGAATCCAGTATAACAATGCCTTCAGAGTGCTATTGAGGCTGCCTCGCTTCTGCAGCGCCTCCGGAATGTTCGCGGAGGCCCGCACCGTCGGCTTCCATGCGATCGTGCGCAAGAGACCGGCTCCTTGCTGCACAGTGGAGGGCAGCAATAGCATTCTGAAGATGATAGCGGGCCAGTTTGATTGTCCGATAATCAGACCCTGGGTAACCCTCAATAATAGTGGATTTCCTCAAAGTAACGCCCGTTTCTAAATTTAAAAATCTTTACATTACATTGTAAAGTGGTCAATGTGTGTATCCATGTAATCTCCACGACACAGGCAACGCCTAGTGTGGAGGTTATGGTTTAATGTGAAATGTTAATTAATATTTTGTAAACGAATATTTTTTTTCAATTTTCAGTTCTATTTAAATAGAGTAAAGTAAATAAGAAAGTAATATGTTTATGACGAATCGCTGGTGGAAGCTAGACTGCAAAGTCTGGAACATCGGCGCAAGGTTGCCTGTCTATCGGTATTTTATAGGATACATTTCGGAGAGTGCGCATCGGAATTGCACGACCTAATTCCAGCATCTCCATTCCGCCTTCGGACTACCAGGCGCGGGGAGGGGTTCCATCCTTATGTTGTTGATATCCCATCTGCTCGTACGAAGCGATTTGCTTCTTCGTTCATTATGCGAACGGCTAAGGAATGGAACAGCCTGCCGGCGTCTGTATTTCCCGAAACCTACAACCTTGGGATCTTCAAGGCCAGAGTGAATAGGCATTTACTGGACCCGCATGCTCCATCAAAAAAAAAAAAAAAAAAAATAATATTTCACACACAGTAATGACCGAAACAGTTATAATTATATAGTCAAAAGGTAAACACATTGAAATCATGTCTGATGGTCTGCTGTTGTTGTGAAAAGGAACTCAGCTCAGCTTATATAAATCAGTGTCGGCAGTGTCTCTGGCAAAACAATTTATTACACACAGGTCGATCGAAAGAGAAAGTTTCCATACCAGTGCTAAGTATCAAACACGTGATCATTAATAACAGACACAGATGATACACTCACATGTGGTTCCAGAGCGAGAGGCAGACTCCGAAGAGCATGTGGAAGACGCCTATGATGATGGAGATCTTCATCTTGTACGCATTCAAGAAGATTATCTTGTTCGCCTCCGCGAGCTGCCACGAGGGGAAATGTTTATTAGTATTATGGACAATAAACAGTCGGAGGATTATAACTAGAGCTAGAAGTTGTCGGGGCAGAATTGTCATATTTATAGTGATAGCATTGTCGATAAATGCATACTTATCGATAATTACAATGTTCCATATTGTATCATATCCAGTTAGTAGTTCAAGTTCAAGAGTCATTCGTGAATAAACCAATATCTCAGGCATCACATGTTTTTACTAGTACATGGCATTCAAAATAAGTGAACGATCCCGCCTTTAATAGGATTATAGTTAATCTCTTTTTTAAATACTCCTTTGTAATTTAAATACGGAATATTTTTTTCTTTTTCAAATTGGGAATTGACAGTATTTGTTACTATTTGGAGTTTTCTCCCGCGCTTTTGTGGCGTCCACGTCAGCTTTGTTTCGATTTGTCTTGCAAATTGTTTTACAGTAGTGCTTTTCTAGTAAGAATGGTGTTTCTTGCTCGAAAAACTTCGACAAGATGTGAATAATGTGTGGGACAGTGAAGTAAAGTCAAATAAGACGCTGCAGCCCGATCCGTACTTGGCTGGATTTTGAAGAGCCATACTGCGTCCGGGACGCCTTCTTCTTTGGTTCGGATGGTGCAGAAGCGTGGAAGATTCTCCCAGATAGCATTGAAATGTGCCACACCAGCATTTTAATGAAGACTTGCAAGAGTTGTTTACATCAGACATGGCTGTATGGGCTCAGTTCCCTTTGCCTTAAAAAAACAAACAACAACAACAATCTTTTTCACAAATTGGGAATTGACATAGATCAGTATTTGTTACTATTCATATTGTCATAAAGTGAAATATATTTATTTTGCAAATATAGGTATAATTCATATTCATAATGAATAGTCGGCATTTTTTCTTATTTTAAATACGAATATTTTGGGCTGAGACATTTTAAATTACGACATTTTGATTTTGGACATTGTGATATGTACCTACCCAGTGCTACAACATCGATGTCTAGAAAAGTCGTTACAACAGCATTCAATCCTTAACAAATTTTAGATCGTGCCCCGACAACTTCTGGCTCTAATTATAAAACTAAAACTCAAGTTTTATTGAAGAATTACCTGCCAAACAGGATCAATGCCGAAGGGGTACGGCGTCTGCAGGTAGTCAGGGGAGTCCGGGTTGAGCTGGAGCAGCCTGTTCTCTCTGAGCGTGGACTCGTTGTAGTTGGTGCGCCACGCCGAGCCGAAGATGTTAAGGCTCTTGGAGAATATGTCGTTGTATATTAAGCCCGTGTACATGGAGAACAGGCCCATAAGGAGGATGATGTAGCGGCCGCCGAAGAATATGGTCCAGATCTGTTGGAGAGAGTATGAGATATATATTTTTATGTCTGTAAGAAACATTGCCAAATGAAAGATAGAAGCCAGCAGGATGAGCCGCGATAGCTCACGTAGGTTAGAGCACTGCCACGGAACGGCAAGGTCACAGGTTCAAATCCTGCTAGCGATTTTTTTTCACCCTTTTTCTTAAAATGAATTTTATTTAAATTAAAGATGGTCAAGTTTTGACAAGTTTCATACATTTGTATGGGAGAGACACAACGTCTACCAGGAGTCCAGCTCCAGGAGGACACGGCACAATGCAAGCATTGTGTCGTGTCCTTAAGCAAGTAGAACTTCACTTTTCGTGTCCTGGGAGGGGCCTACATCCAACAGTGGACTAGAGTGGATTGCTGATGATGACTGGTGAAGCGAAACCGGTGGACTTTGCCAACCCCCTGGCTACGGCCTCGTTGTCGATCTTCTTGGCTTGCAGCGGCTTCTACGTGCTTTTCATCCAGAAGCCGTACAGAGCCATGAGCGCGTCGTGCTCCAGTCGCCGAACATCACCGGTACACTTATCCAATCCCCCCTGGCTACGCCCTGGTCACTCACCTCGCTGTCGATCTTCTTGGCCTGCAGCGGCTTCTCCTTGTAGCACATCCAGAAGCCGAACAGAGCCATGAGCGCGCCGTGCCCCAAGTCGCCGAACATCACCGCGAACAGGAACGGGAACGTAATGATCGTGTACGGCGCTGCAACAGGTTAATTGATTATTAAATGAGTCGGTTTAGAGCAGTGGAGGCAACAATTTAAAAGTAAACCTTCTTCTTCTAAGTCATATTCCTCATTGCCGAGGGTCGTGATCATTCTAAGGAATTAACCACATAGAACAACTTTAGTGGCAGATTTAATGGAGTGGTTTGCCATTGCCATTTCACACAGTGGTTATCTCAGTGTGCAGGTTTCCTCACGATGTTTTCCTTTACCGTCAGACCAGTCGGTAAATGTACGTAAGTCTTTCGATATAACCGAAAAACTCATTGGTACATGACATTGCTTGGTTTCGAACTCGGACCTCCCGCATGGGAGTCCGACGTCCTAGCCACGACGCCACCGATGCTTGTAAAGTAAACCTTAAAGTCTCTAAAATACGAGCTAGATTCCACGATTCGCGCCGCTTACAGTCCTCTTGCTGCCACCAGAGTAGCTTGATATTTGCACGCCATTTTGAGTCGTATTTTAAATAATATTTAGTTCACATTGCTATAAAAATATTCCGCTGCACCTCCACTCCGATGGGTCTTATATGTGTGCTTTGGATTTTATATGCACTGACTTAGAAAGTGTAATAAGGATATGTTATTAAACCACTTGCACGTAATAATTGCCGGGTAAAGTTAATGTTTTAGAACCGGTAATTATTAGTCGAACTATCTAATAATAACATTATAGTGAAGTTAGGATGTTGAAATTGAAATCGTTTATTTAGCACTGTAAACATTAGAATATAGCAAGTACATAATACAGAAGTATACAAAGATTAATACATGCAGCACAAAATATCCGGTGCGGTACAGTGCCAAAAAGGGTACACCAGCTCAGCATAATGCTGAGGCAAGCCACAGCACTGATTTTCAGCAGGCCTCTCAGTGAATGCACGGACAGATATCTATGGGAGACGGTGACCATTTACCATCAAGTTGTCCGTTTGCACATGTGCTCTCCATATACAATAAAAAAGTTATAAAAAAATCAGTTACCGGGGTTAACCTCCCGGTAGGTGGCGACACCGTACGCGTAGATGAGGTTCTGGAAGGCGGACGTGAACTTGTTGGTGCGGTTGTACGTGGGCGGGTCCTCCAGCGTCTCCATGCGGTTTAGGATGGGCGGCACAGAGCTGCCGCTGCGTTCCTACGGGGTACGATCAGGGGTTAAACCAGAGGTATGACATAAAAAAAAAGACTTTAGAAAAAAATATATTTAACCAGACTTAAAAGTGAGTGCATTTTTTGAATCTGACCGAGTTCTCGTGTCATCTCTATTTAGGACTATCACAGCTTACCGTGTGCTCCAATCTTCGGCCTCATCGTCACTTACCACGAGGTGAGATTGAGGTCAAACGCAAGTTTACTCGAAAAAAATTCGTTAAAAATATCTTAAAATCCTAATTTCGTCTAAATCACTACAGTTCTGACCGTTCCCCGTCACAGCGCCAGCTGTATAGTCTCCATGTCAAGGGCAGGCATCCAGCACTCCGCTATGAGGCACTTCTGCGTCACGTCCAGGTTGAACAGGTTCACCTTGTGCTAGATGGCCCAATACGTGTCAAATACCCTATAATTAAGTATACAGTGTAACTGACCGTTCCCCGTCGCAGCGCCAGCTGTATAGTCTCCATGTCGAGGGCAGGCACCCAGCACTCCGCTATGAGGCACTTCTGCGTCACGTCCAGGTTGAACAGGTTGAGCGTGTGGTAGATGGCCTTGATTTTGCGCACTTTCACGAACCAGTTCTTGATGTTCTTGGCGGCTGCTACGAGGACGCGGTGCCGGTGATCCTGGGTCTGGCCTAACACCTGTCCACGAGATACAAGTCGTTATTTCTAATAGATAGATAGATACACAATAGGAAACTAAAATTACAAAGTCCCTGGCACTCAGAGGATGCCTGAAAATCAGCGCCGCAGTGCTAAAAGCGCTACGGCAACAGGCTGAGGCCACCTTTTTCTGGTGCTGCACACCACCTTCATCAAACTTAATTACTTTTGTTTATTTATTTTTATAATATATTTGTTTAATATTATTTTTATCTTCTGTACCTAATTGTTTGTATGTGTGTATTGGAAATTCTTTCATTGAAATGTTAAATGTGTGGAAATATGTGTGCATTTGCCTAAACCCTTTTAGCTAGCTCATCAATCTAGAGGAGAGGGCGCTATTAGACAGATTTCTGTGGTATAAACGTCTTGAAAACCATAATATTTGTAGATTGTACTTGTTCTAACAAACGCGTATTAATCATAGTATTCTGTGTCAAAGCCGCTAGACGCTTCAGGCTATGCACGTAAATAATTATGGTTGTAAACCGCAACAATGGGGCTCTCGAGATCACAAGGTTGGGCTCTAACATAAAATATACACTGTAGGGACAAACAACCTAGAAAATAAAATACCAATAACAGAGGTCTTTTGGTCTTTTTCCTGTGGTCTTGATTACGAGCGCACGGAGAAACTTTTAAAGGTAACACAATAATAATAAAGAAACACATACACACACACCCTTCCTCTCTCACTCACACCTTACACATCCAGTCATCCTCTCTCTCACACACACACATACACACACTACACACTCACACACACACGCACACACTATGCATTCCCGCCACCCCTTATATTAACCTTTATTATTGTTCTTTTTTTCTTCCAAATATTGTCAGTTTTATATTGTCCCATGTTCTGTTACATGTTCATTTCCACTGGTCACAGAAGAGATCTGTCCTCCGAGATACAGGAACTTCCTAGTTTTCCTACTGGTGTATGGACTATGAATACTTTGTAATCTCACCGCACGAATAAACTATTCTTAGTCTTTTGAAAATTGACTAAGGTGTTAATGGTGTTGAAATTGCTTTCAACTCGTAGTAATATTTTGTACATAAACTCTAAAATAGTTTCCTCTGTGATTGTTGATTTAGTACACATTAATAATCTGACACAATGGAATTATTGAAGCTAACGTCGCAAACGCCGATAATATTGATTTATTTTACAGCTGAAACGTTTTCAGATTGACCCAGATTGTGTTTATGTTGGCTTGTGAATGTTATTTTTATCTTTAATGAATGGCCCCTGATAGTGATTTACACTCTGCAATTTGACCAATGACCGTGTTAGATCCTTGAAAATCACTCGAAAGTTTTGGCGTCTGTTTTGAAAAAAATAGTTTACCAACGTCGAGATTAAGGGAGAGTCGTGTGCACTAGGAATGCCTAGTGTCTTGCATTCCAAGTGCAATTGGAAGTTAGGTTGCCGGATCCACACCATCTGTAGTATTTCACTCCCATTTCACTGTCTTATATAACGTTCACTTAACACGGACTATTTTTAGGTAAAATTACACTAGTTTTACGAAAAAATAACCACTGTAAACCGTTTTTAAACAATAAAATAGGACGAACACGCCATGACAGCATGAACGCAACAACCCGCCTCTGAATGTTATTTTTTTCCAAGTTCTTGTTTCCTATTGAACGGTGGAATTCATGGTACACCAGGGAAGTGTTATAAGGCCATCTCCAATCCTATAAAATTATATTAACATAAGTTACCGTTCTCACTGCATTCTTACCGTGTTAAGGTCCTCTATGCGGGTCATGACCCCCATGGCCATTTCGCGGCGGTCTGCAGGAGCCTCGGGACAAGGGTACAGCGTCGCGCGGAACCCTTCGCAGATCTTCTTCACGCGCGTCTTCAGCTGGTCGCCTTGGAAGAAGATGATGAACACAGACTTGTACACCTGGTCCGACTGTGAAGGGATTTCATTGGTTTAGTTGAAGGTTGGTATTAGAATTCTCGAATTTTTTCCGTGTATGAGACGGATTTAGAATATCCCTACCGCCACATTGCATCCCGAGCCGAAGGCGAGGGTTTAATGGAGCCGTTTCATACGACGACTTTTTTCAACAAACTTTGATAAACATATTTTTAAACATAGATTTTAGAAAAAGTAAAGTAAAAAGCACTAGTGCGGTAATGTAAAGTAAAAAGAACGCTATTTGCTGAGATTTAAAAAAAAAGTAAAAAGTACTAGTGCGGTAATGTAAAGTAAAAAGCATGCGTGTTTTATAAGCTGTATTATGAACCTAATAGCCGAGCAATAAAAGCAAGTGTGGTGAAAAAAATATATCATTACTCACCGAGGAGGGGTCCTCTAGCGGGGTGTCGATCTCAGCCTGCCGCAGGAACACGTTCCCGCGACACGCACGCCATAGCATGCGCTCGAACGCGGGGATGCGCTCGCGCAGGATCACGCCCGCCACGAAACTATAGGGGAACAGTGTTAGCGACGCGGAGTGGCGGCGCAAATGCGGTCGTGAGGACTTTTTCATATGGACATTTAGCGAACCGAACCGGAATTGGCTCGTGAAGTCCCAGGCTTATTACCGCAACACCCTTGGCGAAACTAGCGCCACTCCCGAAATAATAATTTCTCCTGAATTGAGACATTAAAGAGGCTAATGTTGAAAAAGTCCTCACCACTCGCCTAAAATATGACAGGTTAAAGATGGTAGGAAAATTACCCAAATGTACAATAGAGATTGTGGGGAAAATCGTTGATGACGTCAGTGGGGAAAAATAACTAAACTATTGGATATCTAAACTTAGGCTATGTACAAAACAGTTTGTAAATATTATCTTACATGGAAAACGTGACGGATGGGATTTTCAGAACTATTCGTTTTATTTGTGTTGGTAACACACACAAAAGTAACGTCCATTGCGCCTCCAGCGCCGGAGTTTCAATTGAAACTATTGGCACGTCATTTGAACCATATTTTAGATATATTAATGTTTAGTTTACATTGTTATCGAAGTAAATAGCTGCGCGTGCGCTGGGCCTTATGCGCAAGACACACGAGATGCAGCGCGGACGCGACTTTCTAATTTTGAACTGTCTTGAACTGTATGCAAACGCAAATAGAGTTCACTTTTAGACGTCTGCAGATCACTCATTCGTTGGTTGGAATAATGACCAAAACGCGTGTTTATTTACAAACTGTATGCGCAGGAGACACTGATGTAGTATTTCTATGCAGTTATAATAATAATAAAACAATAGGTATACTTTAAGTACATATAACTTTTTCGTTAAAAAATGTAAAATTCAATAATCAAATAATTTTCTTTTATAAATATGAATGGAAAGAAGGGGAGGCCTTTGCCCAGCAGTGGGACAGCCTATAGACTATTAAAATAAATCAGAATTCGTAAAAAAACTTTTCAACAAACCACATACCGATTTGTTCCAGTCTATTTTTTGCGAATTATAATTTTGTATCGAAAAAGTTCATATTTATAAAGCAAAACTGTTTATTGAATTATAATTTTTTTACCTTTAGTTTATGGTAAGATGCTATCATCCTAAAATAGGCTAGCATTTACGATTAGTTCATATTAGAACAAACTAAAATTCAAGTAAAATTCCTTTTGATTACCTTGTTCCAAATTCCTTTTATGTATAGTATAGTATATAGTTACTAATGTAATGTTATAAATTGTCATATGCTTGCACGGAAAGTACGACGGAGTCCTGACTTCCAAGATACAGGTTTCGTCCTAGTTTGTAAGTCGGAGGTCCTATTTTTGTGCCTTGTAATAAGTGAATAAACTTTTCATTTTAATATTTTTTTCAAGTTTATTTATTTTTAATTATTATTAGGAATAATGGGTGTTATTTCAAAATTATCGCGGAGCTTGCAAGGAGCATGAAGTGTGCCACTCGCGGTGAGGTCACACTTCAAATTCGAAGTACTCTCCGTGATAATTATGAAGTGAGTAACGCCCGTTATACCTAATAATCATTCCGTAGTTTTCTGTAACAAATATTAAATGAATTTCTTAAAAATTAAGAAATAGACATAAATTGATGGTCAAATGTGAAAATAGAATTGAAATTCGTTGAAAAATAAATTAGCTACGGGCAATCAAAAATCAGACGATAGAAAGAAACGGCAATATTACATTATGACGTCACTAATCAGAAGCGCCATACAAGCCGATCCTGGCTACATATAAAGAACTGTTTTGCTAAAAAGGGACAGAGCATCTCTCCAGTACTACCTTAAATCATCAATATCTCTGATGTTAGTTGAGATATCGAAAAACTAATTTTAGATCCTTCTTCAGGATGTCCATGTAAGTTACGGTTTAAGACATTTATTTATCTAAAAAAGGATATAATCCACTTAGCTTAGGGAAATACATGATAAACTTATAGTAATTAACAATGTGTACGGTAGACGTGATTTTAAGGTTATTACTTATTAATTTCTAGTATACAGTACACTGTTATTAAAGTTAATCTATCTAATTGAAGAGCTGTATTATTCATTAATTAGGAGTCTCACCCGTCTCATTGTAGGGGCGTACACAGGCCATTTTGGCACTAAGAGCCTCCTACACAAGATGAGACTGGCAGACAATCCCACGTGCCGAGCCTGTGGTGACACCGTTGAGTCAATGGAACACTTGCTGTGCGAATGTGACTCGTTAGCTAGAAAGCGTATGAGTCGCCTACCCGAAACCAGAGGACTATAGGCTCCTACCTGTAAGCTGTATAGCGTCCTTGATGCAAAGCATCTTTAAGGAACAGGAAGGAGACTAAGGAAAGGTGTGAGCACAAAAGATCCCTGAGGGTCGAAGTGCCGCTGGGGTTATCCCTGTCATAAGATAAGATTCCTTAATTATTTTTTCTGAGCTGCAGGTAATTGATGATGATTGATGGAATAAAAAAAATTAGTCAAATACCGAATCAGAACAAATTATTTTCTTCTAGACCAAATTGGTTGAAATTAATTTCGTTGCACGACGGTAACACGATTGGGAAAATCCCATACAAATGTATATCTGTGTGTAATTAAAAGTACTATTATATAACAAGTGTAGTTCTTCACAGTAGGAGATAAGAGATATTACGACTCTACTTGATTGCTATGATTACGTTTACACACCCGAGTGATTATCTAGTCATCAGCTGTCTTAAAATAAATATCATTGTGAATGGGTAAATATATGTCGCAGGGAAATAGCTAAAACAAGGAAAACCCAAATCCAAGAAATACAAATATAATTTATTTGTAAATATGGGTAATGCAGATTAGGGATGTTACGGAGGTGGTTTTACCGGAACCGAAGTCGGAACCGAACAAAAACATTCATACAACACAACACGCACACACTGTTGCTTTCTTCGTCCGTGCAGTCACTGAGGGGCCAGCTGAAATTCAGCGCTGCGGCTTGCCTCAGCATTATGCTGAGCTGGTGTACCCTTTTTGGCACTGTACCACACCAGATGTTTTGTGCTGCATGTATTAATCTTGTATACTTCTGCATTGTGTTTATATTCTGGTGTTTACAGTGCTAAATAAACGTTTACAATTTCAATTTTAAATTTGATTAACGAAGTCGGAACCGGAGTCAGAGGCGGAGATGTTCAGAAGTTCAAATTTTAAACCGTTTTTAAATTTTTATAGCTGATCTGGCCAATATTTTTTATGATGACGTTAGCGGAAATAAAACATTCCTTTATGTAGTCCTACACTATTCAATAAAATATTGAAATTTGAATATGTTTGCTCACAAATTTTCGGTATAACCTCCGATTCAAAATTATCGGAGCCGAAGTCGGAGTCGGAGGTGTTGATTTTACACCTCCGACTCCGACTTCGGCTCGTCCGGGATCGGAAGTTCCGACTTTCGGACTCGGAGTCGAAGCTCCGTAACATCCCTAATGCAGATGTTGCATTGTGTTTCAATATCACCATATTCCGCCCGAAAGCGTACACATTTTTGTTCAATTAATAAATAAATCAATCATAAACTATCATCAATAAAATAATCAATCATAATAATAATAAAGGAAACAAAACAAAAACATCAAATTTTTTGGTTAATACTTGCGGTTGTTGGTACTTGGTGAAACTTGTAGTACGTGATTAGACTTAAATAATATACAGGTATTGTTAATACCTGAAGATGTGTAAACGAAACCGGTCGTAATTAATAAAATACAATAAAAACCCGTGAAACAGTATATTATTTAAGTCTAATCATCAATTTTTTACAGATGTCTCAATTTAAAAAAATTACAAGCAAACTGTGCTCGCCTATTTTCCGCTCTAGCCTTCAACCTAACCCATCCATGTCGGTTTGTGTTTCCATGACTGCGACTTGTCCTCCTTCTACATACCCTCAGAAGAGAGAATGAATGAATGAATGAATGAATACTCTTTATTGCACAAAATTATTGTGATACAATCACTAAGAATCACTATGAATTTGTCTTAATCCCTGGTTTTGGTTATTTCCCTGCGACAAAGCTCATTACATGGACTTCTGTAGACCTCTTTTTAAATCTTCACAAATTTTGCCGGTACCATGTATGTACATTAAGCAGATGTGTATTTTCGTTGGACAGTATCCGCAATCTTTCAAAACACAAGCCGATGTCTTTCCGAGGTCTACAAGGCACAATAGCCGTCTCTATTTGCCAAGTTCCAGAGTGGACTTGTATAAAGAGAATTCCTTCTGTATGGCAATTTTAGTGTATAATAATCTGCCAAGTCGCCTTAAAAATGGTCCTGCTAGCCAATTTAAAACTAATATTTCCAAGTGGCTTCTAGACAAATGTTATTCCATAGAAGAGTATCTCAACGACACTAACAAATAGCAGAAAAGGTTTGCACACCGTTGTCTGTGGAACATGTGATACCTATGCTTTTTAAATCACCTGTAATTTTCACTATGTTCTGGCAAATAAATTTCATTTCATTTCATATACAGGGAATCCTAGTGTGGGAAGTAAATAAATCTTTATTTTAGGCTGCATAGGCCCATAGATAAATACCTTACAGACTGACATACATACTAAAAGACATGCTCCGTTTGTTAGGCATGTAGAAATAATGAGTGACGAACGAATGACGAAACAGGTATACAAAGCGAAAGTGGGTGGAAGGAAAACCCGGTGGTGTAGTTTTTTTTTTAAATTTAATGGCCTTTGGTATTGTGTTTTAAGGCACAATAGTAGAATTTTTTATTAGACGGACTAAACTGACAAGTGCAAATGTCACTTTGTAAAATAATGTTGCCATGTTTAATGTAATAGTGACGCGTTCAGTTCACTTGTGAATCAGTTCCCTTTCACCCAAACAGTGAGCCAAAAATATAACGTTAAATTATATATCGAAAGAAGATGGATTTCGCTCCCATACAAAGTGAGGCTCAGCGATTTAACTTTTTAATTTACAAAACAAATCACGACATTACAGAAGAGAATAAAATATACTTTGATTGGTGACCAAAGATCGAGTTCAATCACTGACTATTGGTCAGTGATTGAACTCGATCTTTGGTCACAACACTATTTTTATTTCATCGAAAACTGGCAACACAACTTTAGACTGACCTTAAACATCAGGCGAAATTGAGGTCAAATGTAGGGTTAATGGCAAATAAAAAAATATATAAAAAAACAGCCAAAAATTAATTCAGTTTCAGACACAATAGAAACCATTCCAAAGATGTTTATCTAATATATATTGACCTTGAATTTTAAAGTAAAACTTGGCGCGTAGAGATCAAGGTTACACTGGTTGATAACGAGTGAAACTTCTTAGTAGATACCTGCAAGTGTTCAATGCAGATATTTTGTTATAGCTACTGTCTAGCAACTTCAAGCAGTCGTCTGAACTGTCAAAGTCACCGCGCCCCGCACCTACCGCACTCCCACCCGCAGTTCGGTGCACAATCTATATGACGGGTGAATGTCGGATTATTTATTGTAGCATATTTTATTGTGTTTTCTAATTTACGGCGTTATTTCTACATCGATTTATTGGAAGTTGAGTAAATATTTACATTCGAAACATTTTATCGCCCACTGTACCGCCTGACCAGTGGTAGGGTGACGCCTGAGAAAGCGGGAGGCAGGGAGTGACACGGAGAAGTTAAGAGTTAGTTAGAGCGTCGGTGGCGTCGTGGCTAGGACGTCGGACTCCCGTGCGGGAGGTCCGCGGTCCCGTGCGGAGTTCGAAACCAGGCAATGCAACGAGCAAAGAGCTTTACGTAAAGTGAATTTACTGCAGTAAAGTTAACGAAGTGTTTCGTAAAATTTACGACCACTGTGTTTTGCACATTCAAATGTAAGTACCCAGGGTGTAATAAAATGTAAACACTTACAATACACAAGTGACTACTAAAGAGTTACTCATTTCTCTGAGCAGTCGTGTAATGATCGCATCAGAGCGTCGGTGGCCTAGTGGCTAGGACACCGGACTCCCATGCGGCAGGTCCGAGTTCGAAACCAGGCAATGCCATGTACCAATGAGTTTTTCGGTGTTTCGAAAGATTTACGTACATTTACCGACTGCTCTGACGGTGAAGGAAAACATCGTGAGGAAACCTGCACACTGAGATGACCAGTGTGTCAAATGGGGTAGGCACAAAATATCCTCAAGGGTCGAAGTGCCGCTGGGATTATTCCCGGCCCTCTATCATAAGATAAGAAGACTCGGTGAAGTTGCTGGATAGTATCATTGTAACTATAAATAATATTACTTAATGAAATCTACAAACAAACACGTGATTTCAGTCTTTTTATGGCCGTGTGAAAAATCCTAACAACGTCGCACTGCAGTAATTATGGCTATTTATTTGATTAGCAAGCTGAAGTGGCAATCGACAGCGCGCCATTCTTCGGGCGTTTCAACCGCTTTCAATAATAAAAAACTAAAAGCGCTACGGCAACAGGCTAAGGCAGTCCCCTTTTTCCTGTGCTGCACACCACCTTCATCAATCTTAGTTACTTTTGCTTATTTATTTTTGTAATATATTTGGTTAATATTATTTTTGTCTTCTGTACCTAATTGTTTGTATGTGTATCAGAAATAAGTTCTTTCTTTCTTTCTTTCAATATCGCACCTCCGTGAAAACTGTCCTAGAATATTTTTTTGGTCTGGACTCCACGACGACGGTTCCTAGGCCGGTTCCATGGAACCGGTGCTTCATATAAACTCAAACAAAAATGTGCTGTCGACTACACGTACAACGGTTCCACTTGGAACCGGCCAATGCGGTTCCTGAACCGAGTGGGCTGGGCTCGAGCGCAACGCATGAGTTTGAATGCAGTCGACTACACGGTTCCTGAACCGAACCGTCGCTGGAACCGTCGTCGTGTAGTCCGAGCCTGAATGTCCTATTGTACTATAAACAACAACAATACGGGGGGCGGTAATGACAGCGGTTGAAACGCCCGAAGAATGGACGAGGCCATATTTGCCGCAGAATCAACCACCGTTGGCATGTCTATAGTTCAGGAGGTCATATGAGTAGCTAGGGGGAGATCAGGATACGTCCCGACAAACTGAAGAAAGTTGTTGGCGATGGCTGCAGTGGCGGATCCAGGGTTGGTTAAGGGGAGCACGCCTCCCAAGCCCCTAAAACTTGTAATATCCCTATAGGGCGCGAAGCATAACTCACCCTGGACCATTTCTAGTAAGTCCTATTTTCCGATTTTAATGCATCGGTTACTAAAATCTGAAAATAGTACTAAGAAATGGTACAATTTTTTTTTCTGGATCTCCCCCGCAGCCCAATTCCATTAATTTACAACGTTTATCGTTTCTGATTAAGTAGCGATTACATTTTCGTATCGATCAAACATTAATTACAAATCGTAGGTATTCTACTAACACCACGTACGAGCGGACAGATCGATCGTTGCCTTGGCCGAAACGCAAACGAAAAACGTCAAGTCGTTGCAATTTAGCTTATAATGAGATTACGTTGTATAGTAGAATTAGAACCCTTGATGGTGGATTAAAAAACCAAAAAACCTATAATATCCCATAAATTGTTAAAAATGTAACTGTTCAATGTTTACACACACACACACACACACACACGCACGCACGCACACACACACACACACGCACACACACACACACACACACACACACACACACACACACACATAAGTTTCCATAGGCCGGTGAAATATTTAAGACTTCATGTTTTACATTGTTGACAGTGTCAATTTATGTAATTAATCATAATTAAAAGATTTAATAAAGACATTTGAAAATGAAAAAAAAAAAAAAAGTTTTTCCATGTCTAGAAACGAATATTGCCTGTAGATAGATGAAACACCTTACAAGTCAGAGAACATAATTAAACATTGGTATGTTTTATGTTAAATACTTAAGTACGGCTTAGATAACATAGAATTATTAATATTATTATACAATGGTACGAAACCAGTTTCAGTATGTAGGGCGCAGCTATAGGTATTTTGTAAAATCTATGCAAGAAACGGTTATATAAAAATTAATAAATTCTGATATACGAATAAGTTATAAAATGAACGTTATGCACGACAGGGAAATCTAAATGGGTGAAAAGGGCGACACTGAACAATTTTCTACCCGACTGCCGAAGGTTTTTTAAAAAAATTTGGGAAATTTCCAACTTTTGGGAGGCTTTTGCCCAGCAGTGGGACAACTATGGCGAAAAAAATCCAACTTTAGGTACCAATTTAAATTATTAATGACTTAAAGTTTAAATCTTGAAGGAACATAAAATAAGTATAATTACATTTGTACCAACAGACGTCAAAATAGGTTGTTTGTGGTAAGAACCTATGTCATCATCAGCCTATTAATGTCCCCACTGTTGGGGCACAGGCCTCCCCTTGTACAAGGTACGGGCCATGATCCACCGAGCGGGCCCAGTGCTGATTGGTGGATTTCACACTCCTTCGAAAACTTTTAATTTCCTCAGGCAAGTTTCCTCACGATATCTTCCTTCACCGTTAGAGCAGTCGGTAATTTTACGTAAGTCCTCGAAAAATTCGGAAAAAAGTCATTGGTGCATGACATGGTTTCGAAACCCGGACCTGGGAGCATGGGAGTCCGGCGTCCTAGTCACTAGGCCACCGACGCTCCTGTTTTAATGTTGCTCATGTTTACATATCGTATCTTAATTATAATAACACTATAGACCCACACTAGGATTCATCTATAGTAACCACACGAATCAATAAATACATTTACAATCGTAAAGTTTTTGGAATATGGGTTAAATTAGCAATGACTGTCAAAGTGTGACATGCGCGTGTTTAATTTACAGCATCCATTCCATTCATACATACAATAGCGCATCACGTGATACGTCGTGACTAACCGGACGGCGCGGGCGCAACGGCAGAACACCACAAAATAAATAAATAATTACACAATTGACACTCAGTACTGGGTTTCGCCGCACGAAGCACTCGCACGCACACACACGCCGCGTTTACACGGAAGCGCGAATTTCTTTTGCGAACCTGGAAGGCGATTCTCGCAGGTGGAATGTCGAATTCGACATTAGTCCTATCTCTTTCGCTCACATTACATCTGAGCGTGACAAGACGTTCGTAGCGCTCGACTTTTGTATGTCGAACTCTGCGAGAAGTGGCATTGAATTGGCAATCGCCCGTCTGTACACGGCACTCGAGTATAGATGGGTAATTTTCAGAAATAACCCGAAAAATATATAAAAAAATATTTTGATTCGCTTTTACACACCCAATAGACTCGCTTCTACGTATCCAATAGAATTGAAACTTTCATACATATGCGAATCGGATAACAATGTACACTTTTGAGAAAATAAGGGTGAACATTTTCTTTTGTTTCACAGACATTTCCATGATGGGTCATGGAAATGTTTCTGAAAATGTTCACCCTTCTTTTATGATATGTAGAGTGAGTCTATTGGGTATGTAGAAGAGACACTCAGTATTAGCGTTATTGGGGTGTAGAGATGGGTCTCTACACCCCAATAACGCTAATACTGAGTGTGTCTTCTGTACTTATTTATGTTAAGAGTACGCGGAAACCACAACTTGGCAATGTTGACACAAATTACACAACGTGGGAAACATTATATATTAGAGTTTCCAACTGTACTCCTAATTGGATATCAAATCGTTTGGGTAAACATAATTACTCCTAAGTCCTAATTTAAAAAAAATATATAGGTATTTAGGCTAAACGACAAAGTTCGAGCCTGTAAAAAGTAACCGCAAAATATAACTATGATATACTCGTATATTATAGTTTTTCCCACAACTTACAATTTCTAATAAAGGCCTGACAACGCATCGGATATGGCGAGAACGAGTCATACAAATAAAATCTGTCTACGGGAATTACAGGGGTCGAAACTGATTCCATGGTTAAAAATACTGAGTTTACTGACTGAAACTCTCAGACCGTCTGTGGTAGAGTAGCTAGGGCACCGGACTCCCATGCGGGAGGTCCGGGATCGAAACCGTGCAGTGCCATATACCAATGAGTTTTTCGTATTTTTCGAAGACTTACGTACATTTACCGACTGCTCTAACGGTGAAGGAAAACATCGTGAGGAAACCTGCACACTGAGATGACCAGTGTGTAAAATGGGGTAGGCACAAAAGATCCTCAAGGGTCGAAGTGCCGCTGGGGTTATTCCCGGCCACCTATCATAAGATAAGACTGAAACTGTCTATGTTACGTATGACAAAATAATGGGCCCCTGAGGTTGGCCCCTGATTGCTGATTTGCTAATAAGAAAATTATTTTAGTGTCTGGCCTCCACCGTCCCCAGAACCAACGTTCTGGGACCTTTATTAAATAACTTACAATTTTAGATATTATTTCGAATGTAAGTATAGTCCCAAAATTAGGTAACTACAGGCATCCATAGGATCCCCCCCAGAAAGTGCGACTTATTTTTAATTTTTTTTTATTGACTACTTAACCCGCATTTGACCTCGATCTCGCCTGATGGTAAGTGAGGTCGACGATGGAGCATGCGGGTCCAGTAAATGCCTATTCACTCTGGCCTTGAAGATCCCAACATTTCGGGAAATGCAGGCTGTTCCATTCCTTAGTCGCAATATCAGGTCTGATTTTGTAGGAGTCCCCCTAAGCCTCAAAAAACTGACTTTTACTGACGTTAGTAAAAAAAACTAACTATTACTGACTTAACTGACTATTACTTTCAAAAATGGTCACTAAAGTCAGTAATAGTTAGTTTTTTTACTAACGTCAGTAAAAGTCAGTTTTTTGAGGCTTAGGGGGACTCCTACAAAATCAGACCTGATATTGCGACTAAGGAATGGAACAGCCTGCATTTCCCGAAATGTTGGGATCTTCAAGGCCAGTGACCATTTTTGAACCTTACTTTATGTGCTGACGTCATCAATTAAATTGTAACAAGTTCTTCAACTTTTTGCGGTTTTCCTTCTTCACCGCATTGTCAATACAAGCATAAAAAATATACCCAACCTTTTGTTTTATTGCTACGAGGAAATACCTACTACTTATTTTATTATAGGAAAAATGTACAATTCCTGTTTAGAGGTGACGTGAAATTAAGTAGGTATAAACAACTCGACCAGGAAAAAAACCGGAATAAGCAATATAGAAATTTCATACAAATCGGTATTTCAAGGTCACAAAATCAAGTAAATTAATTAATTAATTTACTTAATTTTTTTGTTTAATGATTACGTTAATAAATAGAAATTGAAATCGTTTATTTATCACTGTAAACACCAGAATATAGAACACAATACAGAAGTATACAAGATTAATACATGCACCACAGAACATCTGGTGCGGTACAGTGCCAAAAAGGGTACACCAGCTCAGCATGATGCTGAGGCAAGCCACAGCGCTGATTTTCAGCTGGCCCCTCAGTGAATATACAAAAATTCATAATAATGATTTCACCCCTTTTCAGAAATCATAATTCTGATAGTGTCCAATTAATGGTGTTACGCTGATTCAAGGACAGTAAAGTGAGATGACATAAGAGTCTGACGATGAAGTGGGCATTTTGGCATCAGACCAAGGCGTCTACAGTCTACGTAAACGGTTTATATTTGAACTATGGAGTATAATTTATAGAATAACGGAATGTTTCATAAATGTGCCACTTACTGATGTTCCTGATTTTATATCATAACATCAGCTAATATCATCCCACTGGTGTCTATCTCCTTTTTTTTGTGCCACCCTTCCAGGTCCCGGTAAAATCTATCCCAGTATTCCCAAACGTCAAAAAACGGGTGAAATCGGAAGATTTTAGAAAGTTGCTAGATCTTTAGGTAGATAGTATTAGATAGATCTTTAGGTATTTATTTATTTGTACTTTTATTATTTATACTTTTAATATATATTTAAACTGACTGCCGTTTCGCCTGCGATGCCTTCGCCCTGTGACAGCTGAAAACCAGCGCTGCGGTTCTGCCGTACCGGTCGGACCGCAGCACATGCTGAGCATGTGTCCTTTTAATGTTGCATTGTTTTTTTAAATTCAAATATTTTTTAAATTTAATAATGTATGCAATGTTAAATAAATGTATTTCTTTCTTTCTTTCTTTTTCTAGATTGCAATGTAAGAATAGAATCATGGGAGTCATGGAATCCATAATGGCAGTGTCGTAAACATTGGAATGTACAATGTTGATGGAGGTTCATGTAGAATTCACACAATCTGTTGTATTTCATTTTAACTCATGTCACTGTCCGTCCATTGAGGGTATATATTTCGTATTCGTTGATCCGTCAAAACTACTTAACAGAAACCGTATAATATCGGCCTGTGAGGCCTGTGTGGGGCCTGTGAGGTCCGTACTGGATTGTTTTTATATAAATACTGTCAAAAAACTAAAATTCGTCGGGATTCATATAATCTAATATGCTATGCTATAATAAGCTTCTGCGGAGAACCTCAAGCGGCGCAAATATACCTGCCTGGGTAGTGGGGGCCTGGAGCCCACTGCCTCTACGGGGAAATAGCCAAGCGCCTCGTAGAGACATCCCGGGACCAGAAGGATGGCCTCTACTTTGCTCAGCGTACTCGTATAAGCCTCGCTATACAGCGGGGCAACGCCGCCAGCCTACTCGGGGCACTCCCTGCAGGGAGCAACCTGGGCCAGGTATTTTACTTGTAAAATAGTTAGGTATTTTGTAATTTTAGCTTAAGTATGTTAAAGTTATCATTAAATAATATGGAATTGTGTGAATATTTCAAAAACACCTTGCGAAATACTTATCTTAAAAACTACATCAATGTCTCCATAACTAACGTAAATATAATCAAGATATTGATTCCTACACCTGAGAATACAAGATTCATTCTCCTTATTTCATAAAATGTCCAGCTTTTAAGATTTTTCCAAACAGCATCTTTCTGCATCCAATGTAATCGTTATCCTACATCGCAAATGCATCGTTAATCGTATAGTACTGTTTTGAAGGACCCTAAAATAACTGCATTTATTGCTTGTAGGATGACTCGGTGTCAATTACTTTCAATTGGAAAGACAAGACTTTTTACCTTCACACGAGAAAGAAGAATTACTTTCAGAAGATCACAGAACGTGTCCATAAAATTTAATGGGATACTTCTGAGATTTTCTGAAAACAGCAAGACAAAAGACGAGCTAGAAAAGCAAATCCGAGGGTGAGGGACGAGTCCTCAACCCTTCTTCCAGCCGTCATTTACGAATCGATAGTAAAACCTGACTCCATCAACTATTTAAAAGTTGTTCAGGGCACTGAGTCCATCCTGAGTTTTCCAACCTGTATATCTCTCAGTGTGGGAACCAACATCTTACCGGTACCTGTATAAAACGTCCACATGAAACATCGTGTTATTCACTCTTAATAACAGCCTCACAACCATGGCTCTGCTAATTTTACGAGAAGGGATGTTCATTGTTAAGTGGAAGACACTTCAAGCTATACTCTATGGAACCATATCGCAATAATGTTTTTGTTAAGTTCTCTTGATAAAGCGATAAAGGGTTATAGCTTGATGTGTCCACTGGGCAGTCACAATCAGAACGGTATACCAGGGACAGTATGTTTCTTAATCTTATAATCTTGATGATATAATCTATATATATATTATACCTTGATCGAAAGCGTCGGTAGCGTCGTGGCTAGAACGTCGGACTCCCATGCGGGAGGTCCGAGTTCGAAGTCAGGCAATGTCATGTACCAATGAGTTTTTCGGTTTTTTCGAAAGACTTACGTACATTTACCGACTGATCTGACGGTGAAGGAAAACATCGTGAGGCAACCAGCACACTGAGATAACCAGTGTGTGAAATGGGGAAGGAAATGGCAAATCGCCCCATTAAATCTGCCACTAGAGTCCTTAGAATGATCACGACCCTCAGCAATGAGGAACACGACTTAGAAGAAGAAGAATATCTTGATCCTCTTTTATATCTTATGATCTTGATATTTATGATTTTTTTCTCAATAACTACTAGGCCAATTAAAACAATATTTCACTGGCATGTAGTTTATACTTTAAACAATACATCGGTGCTTTGGTTTTTGAGGTTATCCCAAACATAACTGTTGTCTGATAAATATACTTACCACTATCCGATCGTGAACGTACGCGCTGTTATTTATTAACAAAGCTAATGCCCTCATATGCAATTATGTAGTATATTGAATCTTGTTTGTAGTTAACTGAAGGTTAGATAAGATCGCAAAAACCTTAACCTCAGAATACGCGAGATAGAGTACATTTTTTTTTGAAATCACCAGACCTTCAGATTCCTAAATTCGGAATGAATACGTACGTTTTGGCAAATTTTCGCAAAATCAAACGAAGAAATCAGAAATGTAAAATGTGGAACTCTCTTCCACCCGACGTTTTCCCGCAGCGCTACGACATGGGATGCTTCAAAAAGAACGTTAAAAAAGTCCTCTCCCTCCACGGCCGGCAACACACGTGCAATTCCCGACGGTGACTACTTACCATCAGGTGGCCCGTCTGCCTGTTTGTCGTAGTCGAAATTTAAAAAATAAATGATAATCTCTATCTATTACGCCATAGCTCTACAGCTATGGCGTAATAAGGGATAGACTTGGGATACTTAGAATGCATTGTTCGTGCAATTGTTAAAGGGAACATCCGCCTAAACTTAATTCTTCTGCCATTGAATTTCCTGACTTCAGTTCATGAATGGGAACGACCGTCGACCAACTTTCGAATGTTCCAAAAAACTGTTCCGGATAAAATAACGATACGAACCAAAATGAATCTTAAATTGTTCCAATTGATAATGGAATTTGATTTATGCACGTGCAATACCCGACGGTGACTACTTACCATCAGGTGGCCCGTCTGCCTGTTTGTCGTAGCCAATTTATTTAAAAAAAAAACAGTCGCCCGCTGGCTCAGATTTTTACCCTATCAACAGTACGTATTACTCATAATCTCAGGAAAAAAAAACATTTCTGGCAAGCCTCATTAGAAGCGTTCCGAAGCATTGTAAAAATTGCAGTTGGCATTTTTATAGGTACTAATTTCTTTTCAACTTAATCTTTACACAAGAGCGCATTGACCGCACATCTCTAGAAGTTTCGAAGTAAGTATGTAACTGCGCAGTTATTGGTAAAAATATAGTATCAATCATATTTCAAACAATATACATGAAATAATCTATAAATAGATAATAATTTGAATACAAAAATAGCATTTTTATGCTGTTT
Organism: Hofmannophila pseudospretella; assembly: GCA_947369225.1. Lineage (NCBI taxonomy): Eukaryota > Metazoa > Arthropoda > Insecta > Lepidoptera > Oecophoridae > Hofmannophila > Hofmannophila pseudospretella. The sequence continues at coordinate 14,106,525 of OX376318.1, read as the reverse complement.
ATATGTATAAAATTCGTTTATAGCCGTTTTCGGTAGTAAAATTTTAAGTTCTTATTTTGACCTTATTCTAAACACGACTTTACGTTGGCATCTATCTAAAGTATTATTCCAAAATGAACAAGGTATAGTAGCGGGCATGGAATACCTACTTCAATCCAAGACGAATGTCATAATTATGTATGACATAGATATTCACTATACGATTAGCATTGTTGAAGGATATGTGACATGTTGCTAACGGATTTATTCCGATTAATCACTCGTATTAGTTGCCATGCCTAGTGAATTAGGGCGTTCACACATCTGCCTGAACATCATTACATCATCATCATCTTATTTATCTAATCTATCACTCTAGTCCACTGCTGAACATTGACCTCTCCCTGGGCGCGCCATTGAGCCCGATCTTCGGCTCTTCTCATCCAATCGCTGCCAGCCACCTTGCTCAGATCGTCGCTCCATCTTTCAGGGACGCTCGTCCCACACTAAGTTTCCCCAACCGCGGTCTCCACTACAGAACTCGTCTCCCCCAGCGGTTGTCGGTTCTGCGACAGATGTGACCGGCCCACTGCCATTCAGCAGAGATACTCCGAGCATAGCTCTTTCCATAGCTACGGAGCCGAAACGTGGACACTGACGGTGCTACTGGTTCACATAATAAAATAAGCACCTAGTACGGTATAATCGTCATTGGAATTTTAACGGCAAAATTGCCTAACAACCAATTACTTTAGGAGATACAAAAAGGCTTGCCATGAAAATAAACATGAGTGAACCGGAGCAGAACTTCTTTCTTCTTCTTCTTCAGGTCCTAGAACACCTAGTGGTGCATAGGGCTGAGACAATATTCTTCCACCGCGCTCTGTCCGATGCCGCAGAACTTAATCAAAAAAAATCGTAGGTGTTATAAATCAAATTCCATTATCGATTGGAACAATTTAAGATTCATTTTGGTTCGTATCGTTATTTTATCCGGAGCAGTTTTTTGGAACATTCGAAAGTTGGTAGACGCTCGTTCCCATTCATGTAACGTCAGGAAATTCAATGGCAGAGGAGTAAGTTTAGGCGGATGTTCCCTTTAACAATTGCACGAACAATACATTCTAAGTATCCCAAGTCTATCCCTTATTACGCCATAGCTCTACATAGATAGAGATTATCATTTATTTTTTAAATTTCGACTACGACAAACAGGCAGACGGGCCACCTGATGGTAAGTAGTCACCGTCGCCTAGAGACACGTGCAACACCAGGGGTATTGCTTGTGTGTTGCCGGCCGTGGAGGGAGAGGACTTTTTTAACGTTCTTTTTAAAGCATCCCTAGTCGTAGCGCTGCGTGGAAACGTCGGGTGAAAGAGTTCCACATTTTACAAGTGCGTGGCAGAAACGCTCGTGTAAAACGGGCCGTGGTAGACACCCAAGGCTCCAGAAAGAGCGAGTGAAAATTAAGCCGCCGCCGAGTGGTGCGATTCAAGAAAGTAGACGACGACACCAAGTCAAAGAAATACCACGAGATTTAAGTAAGCCAATATTAAGGATGTTTCTTGCAAACTCATGGTAAGAGTCCCATTCTTTTTCCCGTCAGAGCAATCACATAGGTGACTTACCTTGACCCCTAGTCGAGTGTAAAAAATAATGTTTGCATTCAATTACAGTACTGCCAAATAATACAGGTTTGCGTATCAGGTTCTTTCAACCTGCACTTGACCGTTATGCGATCGTCGACCGTATGTCGTGACTGACACATTGCCCACCACGTGAGAAGTATTTGCGAACGGATATTTTGACGGTTACATGCTTTGATACTATGCAAATATAGTGGAATCTGTTCTAAACTGTATTTTGGACTGGCTGTGTAACTAGTGAGTGGTAGAGGTAAGGGAAAAAATGACTGTAGGCTAGAGTCAGCGACATAATATTTCGCTGGCTGGAGTGAATAGGCATTTACTAAACCCACATGTTCCACCTTCGCCTTCATCATCTCTTACCATCAGGTGAGATTGAGATCAAACGTAGGTTTTATCGTGTATAGAAAAGTCCTAAAGTGTACTACAGTCAGCATTTCTCATGACATTCCATGTGACATCACAAAACTATTAATCAGCAGTGTAATACGTAGATTTTGGAGAAGTCCGATCACATCTCAAAGAGATAACCTCAACCTTGGGACAATCCGGAAGTGCTTCATCATTATCAGACGCGCTCTGCGGTGGTATTGTTTTTGTTTTTATCTCTTATCTCTTATCGGTCTCGTCTCGATACATTCGATACAATATGAGTTTCTATATGTATAAGTACTCTTTGTTGTACCAGGGAAGCAGTGACGTCATTAACGCCTGCCTGCGTCACTATGATTAAAATAGAGTAGGCTTTATAATAACGAGTGGAAGATGGCACTGGAGTTGTCGTAGAGGGGAAAAAACCCAATTTGGGGCCGACATATGTTATGCCCGCTCTAGATGTCCTGATATTTAGGTCGATCTGAGAGAAATGGCGCTAAAAAGAGAGAAGTATGTTGATTCCTGGTGTTTACCTCTTCGTTTCCCCTTTAGCATCGTCCCTCAGATATGTCTAATTATCGGTACATGTAGGGCATAATGAAATACCTAATTCTAGGTTACTGGCATTTCATGATGTACATGATTTACAAACACTTTCATCCACCAAATCTAGTCCATTCTGCAAATTCATCAGCAGTTCTACAAATTGAATGACGCATTTGATTGAACATACATTCTGCTAGAGATACGATGCGTCTACAATAACTGTTGTTTGTTGTCGATCCTGCACGTTTCCGGCGGCTGCTCATAACAGCTTACATGGAAACTGATCGCAAAACAATAGACTGTATACAGACAGGAAAGACAATACGTCTAAACTAACAACAACTGGTGACGATCGAAGTCTTGTATTATCCAACAAACATCAGAAAAGGATGTCGTTCCAAGACAGTTCAGTATGGTTTTCGTGGTATGACAAGATTATATCGGCTCTGTCAAAGCCTTGTCATACCAATAAAACCATGCTAATCTGTCTTGGTACGACAAGGTTCTATCCTAGTCTGATTTTTGTTGAGTATAAGAGTCTCGGATATTTTTATGTTCTTTGTTATGGGGTATTTTAACGGCCTATAAGTTATCCCACACTTTGGTAATATCCTCAGAATAAATTAAGATAACAACAGTTCTTTCATAAGTTATCCCAATGCTGGCTGAGCAAATATTTTCTAGACTGTTCCATCCACTTAGTCTATTTTCAACGTTCTGATTATTTTCCCAAAGATATCAGCTTATTTTGGCTTCCTTTAGCTATCTTTGTTTACCATCATCTTTAGCTTTCCCTCCGCCAATATTGCATCTCACTATTACTACTATGTACTTAGGCGTGACTTGTTCTGAGCAATAAACAAGGAACCTTTGACTTCTCTTATCTACTTTAAGAAAATTCGTCCTCCTCTTTCTGTATTCACCAGAAGTTTGAAAGGCTTCCCGTCAAAATAACGTTCGATTTCACACGAATCGAAATTGTTTAAACTGTTAAACTTAACGCCGAAATATCCAGCAGGTGCTTTGTTGAGAAATGTAACCAGAGCTGCTTAGACGACAGCATGAGACTGCTTATTAATAACCGTTCGGTTGAAACGGGATCATTTATCTTCAGATGCATTGTTATGGTAAGCGACTGATTTACTGCTGACTGACTACCTTGACCAGACGAGGTTTACTTTAACCGGACACATGGGGCATGATATGGAGCGTCTGTGGCTAGAATGCCGGACTCCCATGCTTGGTCAGGGTCAACCATGCAATGAATCCCATAGAATGATCACGACCCTCATCAATGAATACGACTTTAGATGGGGCGTGATAATTCAGGTACTGATCCTTTTAAAACGTTCGACGGACAAGCAGTCATTCCTGAAGGTAAGTGACCACTAGTAAAGGTGCAGCAAACCCAGAAATGCGCTGCTGGCTTTGACAAGGTCTGACTCTTCTAAATCTTAGCAGAAAATATATCACTTCAGAGGCTGAGATATTTAGCGACAAACACCATAGAAAGGCGGTTGCTAGCCAGGCGGTCAAACCACTAAGAAGATTGATAGTCCTATTTACATGGAAAATTACTAACTTACAAGATTAGAGGTGATATGAAAATGTTCCCAAACCATTCTGTGCTTGTATTGCATATTACGGCAAAAACAATCTCTGTTTACGGCATTGTAATTTAAAGTAAAAACTAGGTATGCTATACTTAACAACTTTTTAACTTAAGGATGCCTCGCGTAGTTCGCCTACCATGTACCTATACCTATGTACGAAAAAAAAAGGTACACAACATCTTATTAGGCGGTGTATCGTAAATTATGTACATAGAGGCACCATATACGCATATGCTAAGTTTTTATAACATCATATCATATCCTTACTTGAAGAAACCAAGGTTGGTTGTTATTTTCAAAGCATTGTTAGAATTCTTGTTCTCCTAACAATAAGATTGAATATATCATTGTTGGCAAGTACAATACGTAAAGATAAAATGAGTGAATAACACGAGGAATCGGGAAAAGAAAAAAAAAATACACAAGAAACAAATATTAATAAATATAAGTCACTCGTACCGAGACGCTGTTAGAAATCGTTTTCTAAAATAAAAGTGGAAAATAGTCGTGCTCACAGCGTTTTCTATGGAACATTCGAATTACTGCGAAAAGTTTGGTGTCCCACAAGGGTGTATGCTTGGTTCACAAATGTATATCAGAGTCAAAGTACCAGGAATAACTAAAGTGTTCGATAGGAAATGTGTGAGTACGCAAAACCGAGTATTTCCAGCATTTACAATATTCGCACCTAAGTCCATTATCTATTCTTGAAGTCCAAATTACCTTGACGCACACTGACGCAAATTAAGACTGTGATATTAAAAAGTGAAGTGTTAGAAAGCATAGTGAAAATGTTAGTATAATATACCTACTGTAACTCATAATTTTACTGTTGAAAATGCTGACAAAAATGAAATAAAGCAAAATCAATATTTCTTTCACTTTTGTCTGGTTTTCTATTATAGGATATTTAACAAGCCTCCAACCATACTGTACAATATATAATACCAGTACCCGCCACAACACTAAATCCCAGCTACATACAGTAATTACAAGATACAGCTACTAACCAAGGCAGGAATTCCAAGGATTCTTGTTTATCCCGCAAACTAGGGGAACAAACCAAGCAAAATTTTAGCGATAAGGTCATCACCAGAGTTACAAAACTTAGTAATCTTCACGAGAATAAAAGAATTTTCTTAATTTTTGATGAATTTGTGTATTACTTATAGAGTCAGAGAGTTGCAATTGTGGGATTATAATTATCATTTAGATTTAGCGTTTGTTTATTTACAAAGGTCCAGTCTTTGAGGTTGAGCATGCAATTTAATTAGATTAAGATTTAGTACTTCTCATTCTGCTCTTCGTTTAAATAATTACTTTATTTTCGGTCCAAAGATGTGCTCTCAGCACATGTTGTCAGTTTTATCGTTGTACGTGCAACACATAGTCCTTGAAGGTGTCCACATAAGCGCAAATTATTGCACGATTAGACGTAGTTCATTGAAAATATTTACAAAACTATACTCGTAACCTTTACCAAATAATAAAGCTGTCAGGTTTATGTGGACACCTTGATCGATCACGTCTTACGTTTGAACGTACGCCATAACTACGTGATTTATCTTATCCCTTCCACACTGAGGGCATCACCAGTTAACTCAATATACATAGAACGGTTTTATGAAAAGTGGGTAAACCACTGTTCCAAGGCGATCAATGAATAGTAAATTGACTGATTGACCCTAGTGCGGAACTTCAAATGCATTGCTTTACGCTGCGTGACAAATCGCTTAGTCAAGCATCATACGAAACAGACGTTAAGAAGGTCGATGGTATTTGGTAGTGGATTCAAAATTGAAATGAACGTTCGAGATTACTTTCACATCTTGTATCGTAATTTATGGCTAGATATTGTTTTAACCGTTAGATTTTTAGGATCCTGTTTTAGTTGCATTTCAATTCTGCCTCTGATTACAATGCGAGTGAAAACAAACCGGTATGCGTTCTGTAAGTCATCTTTTGTACTTCGTGCAAGATTTTTTCCAAAACTTGAAGTTGTACAATTCATAATTTTTGCCAAAACTACTGTCAGATTACTATCACTATAGGATTGGTTTGTTTTCACTTACATTAGTAGTTTCAGGGATAAGTCGAGTGGGGTCAGTGTCACACTAGTGCCGTATGTACACACGAATACATACCCTAGTTGCACGTGTCCCATATGGACGTTCGGGTCGTCGGAAATCAGCGCGCGCGTCATGGATTCAGTAGTACTGGCACCACCCTCGTGCTAGCGGACAAACATAAAAATCAACACAGACAAACAAGGCCCAGATACGTCACAGTAGCCCCATCTCATAAACGCGTGCCCCATTGCCTGTTGTAGTAAAAAAGTAGCGCCAACGCGTTCTCTGCAACGGATCCGTGCTAACCTAACTCTAGTTATAACTAGTCTATGGTAAAGCATCTTTGTTAGTGTCTACATCTCGTGTTTAATACAGTGTATTGTATAAAATCCAAATCATAAGTAACTAAACAAACACTAAGTTGTTTTATAACAGCCTCTGTCGTGAGCTTCTGTGCTACTTAACATGAACATAAAAATCATAATGGCATGCATAAAATGACAGGTATACAGAAAGCATGACTGAATGAAGGTAAAAATAAATAAGTCAACGTCCACGATCCGTTCCGACTTCAACACTGATGGACTTCAAAAATAAATCATGTTCGAGAGAAAACATTGTTAGTTTAAAACTCACTCAGGCAGCAGTTGGTTAGCACGCTCGATAGGGGCTCAATTCTATACCTGGAGATATTAGAACTGTGGGATCAGAATGCAAGGAAATGACAAGGAATGACACATCTTCCAGTCGTGGATTCGAAGTCGGCACAACCGCTGCAGGACTTCAAATCGACGAAGAGTCGAGGTCACTTACATTGCCCTACATTCTAACACCGTGTGTCGAAGGGTCTGCGGTGCTACGCTAAGCTGTCATTCCATCACACAAGAAGTCAAGGTGTTATGTTGATGATATACTATAAACCGGCTGACTCCAATGCTTGCCTGAGTGGTGATCGGTAGACTCCCGTATCAGCGTCACAGTACAAGCGCTGCAAAAATAATATCGCTCCATGAAATGCTTTGACTTCCGTTCCCATTTGAGCCCTAAAGTGACCCCCGAAAACTAACAATTTCAAAACTTTTGATGACTTTATACTAGGCCATCAAGACTTGGACCAAAACTTAAATCCGACAAGGGGAGGAAGTCAAAGCGTCTCGGAGGGCGGACATAATCAATCGGAGCATACCCCAGCTTGAGCGCTTGCCCTCCCGCCATGAGTCCCTCCTCACCCAGTAGGGTCACCTGTTCCTCTTCGCGCGACGGGTCCGCCATCTTGTTCACACATGCGCCAAAATGGCGCCAAGGTCAGTTTTACGTCAAAACCCAATGTCACATCAGCAAAATTTTAGACAGTTTGAAATTAATGGATTTTAATTTAATTTTAACTTACAATTCGTCAAAGTAATTGTTGAGTTGGTGAGTTGAGTGTGTTTAATCAATTAACGAACAATTAAAAAAAATATGTGACATTGACGTTGAAGTGACATTAAAATAAACATATTTATAGTTTTTGAAGCCCATGTTGTATTCAAATAAACATATTTATAGTTTTTGAAGCCCATGTTGTATTCAAATATTTCTATCAAGTTTTAAGATGTACTTATCAATACCCACGACCATAGTAGAAAGGAGAAAGTTAATAGTGATACATCAGTGTTCTTTAACATTCAATTAGTAACCAAATGACAGTTAAGTGCTTCATATCTGAGACTTTAAGTGTACCGATACGATTTTTTTAAACAAAGTACTTACTGACTTCATGAGACACTGACCAAAAACAAGTGTGAAATAAAAGAAAAAGACATGATGGTTAAAAAAATAACAAATCAATTGATCGTGGAGCTAGTTTTTTTCTACAACAGTTTGTTTGACCTTGTCATTATACTGTTTGTCTAATGCCATCGGCAATCATTAATGTATTAGACCTTTTTCCGGGTGAGCTCATAATACTTACTACACCTAGGAAGGATTAGAGATAAAACAAACTTGGTCCCATAATCTCTCAATTTACAACATCATACCCATACCCAAGATCAACACGGCGATTAAAGTACGCCTGAAAATTATGACATTTGACGTAGTTGATCAAACATAATTCAGCATACGTCCATAATTAATTGCCCACAAATTTCACGCATAGCCATCACGAGGATTATAGCGCACGATTCATATCTTATCGCTCGATAAATCAAAAATTAATTTGTAGAACTCGTCTACAGTTACGTGAATACGTAACGATATCAAACCGATTATCTTTAGAAGTTTTTTTAAGGAAATCATGTGATTATTCTTGTCGTAGCTGACGTAAAAACTTAATTGTCAATTCGTGAGCTCTATGACAGCCCTAATATTGTTACTATAGAGCAAACAAGGTGATTATGATGGAGCTTACCTCGTCGAAGAATACTTGCGTCTTCCTCAGGATGTGCTTGAGTTCTGTCAACTCCAAGTAGTTCCTTTTCAGGGCTTCGGCGTTCTGGTTCACTTCTCTGAGCTCATTTTCGAGCTTCTCGAATGTTGCCTGTAGTACAATTTAGATGTTAGTATGTGTCAAGAAGAAACCAGGGACCCTTTTTTTGCACACAAAACGCATGCTGTTAAGATAGTATCTGCAATAAATTATATTGGTAAAATACCGGTAACCGTTACCGTAATTTGACCAAGGATACAGATAACCGTTTTCGGTTCTTGAAAGAAACAAAAATACGCTGTCCTTTTCTTTTAACAAGTGATTGAAGAACACAATATTCGATTTTCTGTATTAGGCAGTATGTACCAGCATTGCAGCATCCGTCATCTATCAGACAATGACGTCATATTACTCACCAATCCGTCAGTTCTCTATGCCCTTCTCGTGCGTGTCTCTTGCGTGGTAATTGACTGACTTACTTCAAGATTGACCATTTCTTTGGACATCTATCTGTATTTCAGAGCATTTACTCGATCTTAATCTGCATGTCTTTCTGAAGCAGATAGCTGCTATTCTAACAGTAATTCCTAGACTAACAAAAACGTTGCCAGACTCACCTCAAGGTCAATCATCTCCCTGGGCTGCGGCGCATCGGGACACTCCCCTGATATATCTATCATTGGATTTTCGTCCAAAGTCCTTCGACAGTATAGCTGCTATTCCAACAGGAATTCCTAGACTGACAAAAACGTCAGTGTTACCAGACTCACCTCAAGGTCAATCATCTCCCTGGGCTGCGGCGCATCGGGACACTCCCCTGATATATCTATCATTGGATTTTCGTCCAAAGTCCTTCGACAATAGAGCTGCTATTCCAACAGTAATTCCTAGACTAACAAAAACGTCAGTGTTGCCAGACTCACCTCAAGGTCAATCATCTCCCTGGGCTGGGGGGCTTCGGGACACTCCCCTGGTATCTCCAGCATCGGGATGCCGTCGCGCCGGATCTCCTTCTCCAGGTAACGCAGCTTGCGCTCCATCTCGTCGCACCGGCGGACCTCATTGACGAACTTGCGTTGGAACGCGTTCACGTCTGGGTTCAGCTGTTTATGACAATGAAAAGGTCAGTTAGATATGACAACTATTGGTGTTGACGAATTCTGTGAAAGGAGCTATAATGGATGTTCTAGCGGTGAAAGAAAATGTCAGGAAACCTGCTCGTGATATAACCAGTGTGTGAAATAGGAAATGCAATGGCATCCCATAATAATGCTCTGCTACCATGTTAGAAATACAGGCGATTATCTTGCGATAAATGGATATTTTATTTTCACAATGTGTCAATAAGACACTCCATGTCGAACCGGACAGAACCATAGACGTACAAGCAAGTTTAAACTTCTAACAAATTGTTGCAATGGCAAATATGCTCAGAAAATCATTCTATGTGTTTAATTCCACAGAATTACAACAACCCTCATCAATCCTACACTTTGCTAAAATGTGGACGTAACCTTAGTGTTCTTTATTGTTATTATAAACAAATAATTAATAGGCATTAGGCATTCATAGTAAGAATATCTTTGGGACATCCAAGTACCTATTCAATTCCTGTACATAGGCAAGCCTATCCAGTTTTATCTATGTCTAGTGGATTTCATTAAATTAGACTTATTCATTAATCAATCAATCATGAATTCAATTCATGACAATTATGTAAGTATCTATCAAGATATGTACAGGTACATCCATTCGCTAATCACTATTGATTAAATATCATATGACTTTTTACCACTCCTATTTTTAAATATTTTTTCTGTCACATGATATTTGTGTAAATTCCTTTGATATTTGTTTATCCTATTCTACCTTCCTCTCTAACATGTTCATATAATATTTCTGGGATTAGATATATATAGTATATATGTATACGTGTGTGTGCTGCAGACAGCAAATAAACGTTTTTCTATTCTATTCTTCTATTATATGTTATATACTACTACTACTACTCCGCTGGCGCAGCGACCCGAAGTGGATCTTGGCCTCCGATACCAAAGAGCGCCATCGCTCTCTCCTGCGCAGTCTCGAGCCAGTCGGGCGCCCGGAGCTCCCGCAGATCCTTCTCCACTTCATCGCGCCAGCGGTATCTGGGACGTCCGACCGGACGTCGTCCGTTAGGGCGTCCCACATACGCCGTCTATTATATATATTTCATTAAAATTATATAAGGCCTCACAGGTGACATTTCATTTCTTCTAAGTCTTATTCCTAAGATTAATCACATAGAATGACTCTCATGTTAGATTTAATGGGTTTGCCATTGCCTTCCCCATATCACACTCTGGTTATCTCAGTGTGCAGGTGCATGTATGTATAGTAATGTATGAATAGTTCTGATTGTGTGATCTACCACCTGCTTCCACATTAGCTCCGAAACACATATATTCAGCAACTGTGCAGTGTAACTTCAAGTAGGCCACATCAGAGGACTACAGATGGCCTAAACTAGTCGTCTTATAATAGGTTGACCACTAACCACATGACACGAAGAAAACAATATCAGAGCAAGATTGATATCGGATCTACATATTTACATAAGATAGATGTTCAGAAATCGACATAAGTATTACAAGAAATCTATGTATTATAGAAATCTACCTATGTAGATATCTGAACATCTATATTATTGGAGGAAATCGTATAGTACCATAAGGGTGCAATACAATGATGCATTCCGCACCCTTATGCGTTTGCCGCGATTTTGTAGTGCATCAGGCATGTTTGTTGATGCACGGGTGCCTGACTTTTATGCTGTTCAGAGCCCATGACCTCCTTCTGGGACAGGTTGGGTGCCTCTGACAACAGCATACTCCAAGCAGTAAGTGACACTGGGACAGCCCGTTTTTTAAGCATTAGCTGTCTGTACACTGAACAAGCAAGCACCGATCAAGCACCAACCGAAAGTAGACTACCTTAGTTTTTGTAGCACAGAACATAATGATTGTTTTATTTGTATTACTATTTTTTAATAAAGCATTATTATTTTTATATTTACTTATATGTATAGAGTAGGTACCTAGTTGATACTATACAAATATGTTTATTACCTGTAATAAACACAATAAGGAAGTTAAATCATATCAAGAATTTTTAATGATTCATTGTTTAATCATCATATGTATTATAATTATATTACAGAACTAATACCTCATTAGTTAATTATTATATTCTAACACATAAATAAAGGTTGGGTTGTCGCTAAGAGGGCACTGAGGGAAAAGACTTAGAAAAAACTTGTTAAAAAATGAACTGTGTCACAGAAACCTAGTGGATGCGAAACCGATTTGGATATAGTAAGTTGTTTGGTTGCATTATGACCACTGATCGGTGTAGGTAGGGCTGTTTGGGGTCAAAGACCTCAAAAGCTAGATTAGTGCTAGGTTAGTATGGACATCTGTAGACGTCAAAGTGAAGCGAATTTATAATTCAATAGAATTTCGTCATCTATTTCATTTCTTTCAAGTATGTCTAAATCCGGGTTTCTTTAGTAGTCTTCTAGTCTTCTTTTAAATTCCGAAAATCCTGGGATTTTTTAATATATTTTTTTTAATGGCATGTCCATAATATGATGATCGCAGGTTGGAATTACCAAAAGTAGCTCTATCTACAGTGATTTTTTCAATTCCGGAAATCCCAGGATTATCCAAATATGGTTTATAAGAAAGCCGTATCCATATCATGACCACAGCTTGCAAGTACCAAAAACAGCCCTACCTACTCCGATCGTTATGACAACCACAGAAAGAGCCACATGCAGCGGGGCTACTTTTACTTTTATATGCACCCCTTTTAACAACACCTTGACCTAAATAAATCTTTACAAATAAAACTTGTACCTATGTACACAGAATTAAAAGTCTAATTTAATTAGACTTTCTTCTTGTTGTGTGAATAGTAGCCACAAGTCTTCAGTAATAAATGAATGTGTTGAATTAGTATCACATCAAATGATGATTCATTTGAAATTGCATCTCTGTAGTAGTGGTAAAAAATCTGTATGCATTTGAAACAGAAATACGCTAATTGTATTAGACAAATTAATTTAGCAGCAGCATATAATTGTTAGGAAGAAAATAGGTAGTAATTTAAGCATGAAAACCTTATGAAATGAGAAACCTACTAGAATATGTAAGTAGGTAGCTATGTATAACAATAGGAATAGTGCAGGGATTGTAAAGAATAAATGTAACAGATAAACTGATATTATGCCCCGTCAAACTTCAAGATTTATCAATCAATACCCTAAAATGAGAGCATAGAATCTAATCATAGTTGAATTAGGGTCACAGAAGGGCTATACCTCGACGAGTTGCAAAATTTCGCTACACAAAGAGGGGCGTATTAAATGAATACCAATGAAGGGAAACACTTACGTCACGGAACTGCACGAGTCCCAACTCCCCAAGTTCAGACACGCAAGCATACGCAGCTTCACTTTGCAGGAATAGCTGACAAAGAGTCATCTCCTCACTCCGGAATAGCGACCCCATTTTGCACGTTTTTCACTACAACACTTGTGAAAAATAAACTAGGTAGCACTAAGAACTAAAGGAAAGGGCTCCGTCGCAACTGTCTGCGAGCGGACTTCGGCGGCGACGAAACAGTGGCAAAATCAATCGATAGGAAAATGATTTTCCAGTGAAAAGACGTCAGACTCAAACGTCACGTCATTCGTGCGCAACGCGGCGGAGCGCGGACATCTGTGTTGGGATGCCTGATTGAAAAATAAATTACCCATTAATGTGGGTAAAAAACATCATGATCGCAGATTGACCATTGCCGTCGCAATCTGCGAGATTTTAGCGATCCATACTCTGATTGGTTGGTTGAATTGTTATTAGTGTTATAATCCCTGCGATATAATTGCTGCGTTATGTTTTGTGAGTCGACCATAACAATAATTAAAGCAGCAGTGGCTCGAAGGCCACAAAGGCTTAAAGGTTAGAGCATGAAACTGCGGTATAAGTTTCGGCGAATCAAATCCACCAGTGGTTGGGCCCTTAAAGTCGACCACTCATAGCACAGGCATTTTAAGTTTAACCTACTAGTTGAATAATATTTTCTTCACACAAAATTGCAGTCTTGTTCATACATACGAACCTACATACACAGATGCCACGAGTTTAGATTTACTTTAGCCTACATTCCGAATTGCTTTTCGCTTTATCGGGCAATTATTATAGGGTAAGTAATGCTTAGGTACGATCACATGACTGTTCTATCTGTGTTATATTGCTAATAGAAAGGAGATAGAATGCCTATCAACCTGAAAGGTCAAAGAATAGAACATAATTAAATACGCAATTTTAAATCTTTCTTTCTTTTTTGTCTTTTAACCCTTTCCACTGTGAGAACACAATAATAATAATATAATTCATTTATTCAGGCAGAAAACCCATCAAATAATATATACAATAATAAAATAAATAAACAATAAAACTAAAAAAATAAAACTGCACAATGTCATTTCCGGTTCGCGCGCTGATGCACGGACAACCAATATTTAAATATCGGACATGTTAAGTCCTCACTTATGGCTCTGAGGATGCTGTTGTGAGAGTTTCGCATTCTGTCCCAGAAGGACGCTATGCGAGCCCTCACAACAGCAAAGGAATCGGAAACAATAGTCCTCATAAGAGATGGATTAAATAAAAGTAAGCAAAAAATGGGCAAAATTATATATGCTAGCAACATTATTTTATTTTCTGTGATGCCGGGAGAGCTGCATGTGTTTACGAATACATTTAGGATTAACGCATTACGGCACTAGGAATGGTTAACGGTAGCAGGCACATATCAAGATTATTGATTAGAATTAATGGTCCATTTGATTTATGAAAGTGTAAATGTAAATATCTCTGAAATTATTAAAATAAGATTTTTTTCTAAAATACATTTATTTATGCTTAATGCTAGAGCTATATTCGTAAATGAACACTAAATATTATTCTGCTCTAGAATTTGACACTCCATTTACATAGAATGAACATGATATCCTCTCCATTATGCAATGATTGCAATAGTAGTGAGCACCAGACATTAGACCATATAATTTTTCACTGCTCCGCTTATAATATACAACGCCTCACTCTTATTGATAAGCTGTTGGAAGAATATTCCACGCCAGAAGAAATCCCGCGCAACACGGAGGAACTACTTAAAAATTTTACAATCTATAGCAGCCTTTATGAATTTTTGAAGAACATAGAGTTTGATATATAAATTAACAAAGGACATACAAAGGATTATACATGGATCACGGATAAGACATATTTATGATGAATTATGACAACCCGGACAATTCGAAAGAAACGACAAGCTTATTGGATATGTACCTATTATAAACGGATACTACATAATAGACTTACTGGATTATTATAACAGAAGAAAAGAAATTGGCAAAAGAAGAAACTAAAGAATTGGCTTAGGACTTGATAACTAATTCAGATATGAAAAAATATGAAATAAGAAATGGCTGTATAGTCACCGACCCTTGCCTGTTCTTTTAGAACGAATTAAACTACTACTAGAATTTGACAGTTCTCTGGCACCATCTCTGTCATTCATTGAGAGCGTTCCATAACCAGTTGAAATAATTCTTGTTGATAATTGTCCATTTACATTACCGTGTTGACAGCTGAAAATTTACCAAACTTATTCTGACATAAGCAATGGAACATGTACAGCTATCAATATGAATAATTTCAACTGGTTTTAGAACGCTCTCTCAGTAAAGTAAGCCCGCGATCTTCTTTATCCTTCCTTAGACCTTACCTTACTTTTCAAATTAATTGAGTTATAGTGTGTGGGAGTCGTAAATTGAGGTTATGGATTCTGCTTGAAATAAAAATAATTTATCAATAATAGACTATGAATAGCCTTAACTGTGAATGAAAATCGAATCGGAATGGTTCGTACAACTAATTTAATATACCACCGTCGTCGTAGCTACATTTTCATACGTTCCTCAGCGTTTTATTTATACTTTTCCAGGCGCTACTTGGGGCTCAGCTGGTTATTACGCTGATAATGGTGTCTGTGATACAGAAACTCGGCAGTTACTCGTTCGCGCGGTGGCTATTGTGTTCGCAAGGGCTGTACCGGTATTTGTACCCGGATAACAGTGAGCTGAAGACTTTGGCGGGAGTGCCGAAGGACAAGCCGAAGGGCAAGAAAGGCGGCAAGAATGACTCAAATGGCAAGCCGGAAACGTTCCACGTGCCTCGAAACCTGGACATTCAGCTGGAGATAGCGCCGGTGACTGCCCTGGACGTGGTGCATTTGAGGTTTTACACAGAATATTTGTGGATTGTGGATTTTTCGCTGTACACTATTATTGTGTATGTTATGTCTGAGGTAAGTTGATGAATTCGACACTCGTGATTTCGTGAGTATTGATGCCAATGGAAAATGCAAAATGCTCGTAACAGTTTTGTTACAAATACATTTTTTCTATTGTATATGGAGCTAGTATATGAGCCACCTGATGGTAAGTCACTGTATCCCCTAGACATCTCACCTCACTATAATGTTATTACAGGATTTTTGATGCGTTACTAACCTTGAGGTCTAAGATGTAGGCCTCATGTGCCCGTGATTACGCTGGCTCTCTCACTCTTTAAACTGAAACAGCAATGCAAGCATTATATTATCTATGGGTCTTAAAGTCTGAAATAAACTGCCCCAGGCTGACTCTGCCCAGAGTCATATATTACTGTGAACTGTATATTGCTGTAACCAATTCAAATTGAAGATGTTTGATGGTCAAATATCTATACACCCAAAGAACTTTATTTTTAATGTAATGACTTCCAATGTTTCAGGTGTACACAGCAATATTTCCTCTGAAGGATGAGTTTAACCTCAGCATGGTGTGGTGTCTACTGGTTGTCTTGTTCTCATTGTATCCTTTGAAATTAGAAAACAAATGTAGTTCCTAGATAAATACTGTTACTCACAATTATTGCTGAGCTGGGCTGGTTATGTTAAAAGGAAACAGATAATTATGAATTTCAGCACTTTATTGAAGCACTACGTATATACAGGATGCTGCGTACCTTATCACACTTTATAGAGGCTACGAAATGATTATTTAAAATTAAATATTAATAAGAATGTGTTCCACTATGGGTAGTTAAGGCTACTTTTACCTTTTTAAACTTACTTATTGACATTCGGATGCAATATTGTGTTCTGTAGTCATCAAATATTTCTCATATCTGTGTTGGCTTGGCACTCACAGAGAAAGACCAAAAATAATTAGATTCTAGAAAAGAACCCAGACCTTATGTTCAAGCACCTACCAAATACACATTTCATACGAAAATGATAATATATAACAATAGTCATACTGACTACATCAGATTTTCTCAATTACCTACCAGCAGTTATTTGCTAGACCATATTCAGATGAGTTGAGCTAAGCAGATGTTTACAGCAGAAGAGCCACTGCCTTCCCTCCCATTTACACGTGAAATTTAACCTTACATCAGTGCCCAGCAAAATCCTTCTATCACTCACGAAGCAGTATTTCACAAGCGAGGAATCCATCGGTGAGCGCTCTACTTGTATCGTCGCCTTCTGCGTGTTTCTGCTCATCGCAATGATGGTGCTCATAGTGGACGAGTCCAATCTAGAAGTCGGTGTGGACCCCGCTTATGATAGCTTCTATGAAAACGCTAGCAAGTTTCTGGAGAATCAGGGTTTGACTTCTGTGTAAGTTTGATTTAGTACTTCTACTTTTTGTTGGGTAGTTGATGGTCAATCTATTATCATGCTTTGCCTATTCAATTTAACATGTTCTCCGAGGCATAGAATATGCCACTTGCGGTCACCCATCCAGATACTGACCACACCCAATGTTGCTTAACTTGCAAAATGAGACCCTAGTTGCACCAAGGCTAAGCTAAGAACCCTCACCCCACCCCAACCCCATACAAATGGAAACTTAATTTACTTCTGGTAAAAACTGTTCACTCATCAAACAATTACTGGAATGTCTTACCTCAAACGCGAACCACTGTATATATATTTATAGAAGGGACAATGGTTTTATGGGACCATCTAGAGGAGATCGAACCAGCGACAATAGGATATAAAACGCAAAGCGTTGCGTAGATGGAGCCACGAGCACATTCCGTAAACAGAAAACGAAACGTCATTTTTGAAGATATCACAAAGATCTCGTTATTTTGTGATGATATCATTGCATCATTTTGTGATGATATCATACTCATATAAGAAGTGGGGGCGCCACTGCCCACGTAAACATCAGCTCCGTGTCGTAATTAGAATTTAAAATCAATAAACAAGTTTAAGTCTAATTAAATGTTAAAAAGTTATTTAGTTACGTGTATTTAACAAGTGTTAGTGTTAGCAACAGATTCAAAGCAGAATTACTAAAGAAAGTGGTTATTAAGTGGTTATTAAGTTAACGAGTGATTTTGCTGTGATTACAGTGCGTGCTCATACATAACTTATAAACACGGCAATAAAGAACAGTGACATCCTATTCCAGGAACCGACAAAAATATAAAAATAGTGTTAAAACCAAGTGATTAAACCCTGTAGTGAACAAATTATTGCATAGTCAACCGTTACGATATTTAAAATCATCGCTGTGTTATCGTGTGTTGTGTGATTCATTCTGAGACAGCTGACGAGACGAAAGTAACGTATGACTCACCACACCTGCCAGAGATGTATTATATGACCGTTTAATTCACCGGTTTCTATAACAACGAGTTGGCGTAGTGGTGGAGTATTGGACATACAAGCTAACGCACAGAGATCGAATCCCGGATAGCGGACTATTTTTGTTTGTGTTTTTATTTTTATAAGATGGCAAAAGAATGCAACTTATGTAAGTTGAAAGTAACAGACAAAGAATTTATGACTTGTTCAACTTGTAAAAAACATTATCACCTGAGATGCACGAATGTATCCTCCAACGGTTTTTATTCTAAGAAGACTGCCATTAACCAAGATTGGAAATGCAGCCAGTTATGCCGTAACAAAAGTTTAAACACAAGTGGTCATCACAGAAACACACCACCGCCAAGCACGGCAGAGCCCCGGCCTAGTGACATGCTCTCGCACTCCGAGGGTAACGACACAGCTCCGCCCGAAAATTGCGTCGTTAATGTACACACTGAAAATTCTTTCGATTCGCTATTGACGGAGATTATGAGCCCCACTTCCTCATCACCACTTCGCAATATATCTATTGACGCCTCTTCTTATATCACTCATCGTAGAAAGAGAACAAAGCAGCAACAGCAAAAGGAACATGATTCAAGTTTCAACAGTTCAACATCTGAAACCCATTTTAGTAACATACTTAAGCCATTGGACTATCATAAAAGTAATCCAGAGCTAGATGTTCCTGATTTTGACGAAATTAAAGCTCTCAACCAGAAAGTCTCGACTTTGCTCGAGCAATTATTATTATTATTATTTATTTATCCTAGTTTGGGGGCCAGGAATACTGTACTTGTACTTTTCCTTGTTAACAATAAATAAAGTTTTTTTTTTTTTTTTTTTTAATTAGCCAGCGCAGATGAGGCAATTGAGAACCTCATGTTAGAGAATGGCACGCTTAAGGAAAAGATTATACATCAAGACAGGAAGATTAAGCAACTGACCCATATTTGTAAAACCATACCTAATAGTCCCAACATCTCTTTGACTTTAACTTCGAGGAAGTTACGGAAAACCCCTAACAGAGATAAATTGAATCGCTCAACAGGAGTGTTCCGTTCAACGGAAAATCAGCAGGAGAGGGAACCGATAACTGGAACGCTACAGACTAACCAATTGATTATTGACACGGAGGTCGCAGAACCAAAGCCCAGGGAGATAAAAGAACAGCAAATGACATCAAAGAACTTGAATCATAAAATGCTACCAAAATTGTGCATGATTAGTAGCGATACAAGCAATAACTTGCGTACAGCAGCGGAGGATATTTTGGAACCCGCTCAGCATTGTCATTATCTCACAAGAAATGTAGGCATAACACAACTGCTTCAAGGAATAGAGAAAAAGCTAATAGATTTTACTTCCTGCGACTTCTGTGTAGTATTCATAGGCGAAACTGATTTTAGAGTCACTGGTGACTACTTTAGGCTTGTCGACTACATAAAAAACGCTCTTAAGAATCTTAAACATACAAACGTCATAATATGCCTACCAACCTATAAATTTAAGAGTTTTTCTACTCTCTATAATGCGAGAGTTGAAGTTTTCAACAATCTATTGTACTTGGATAATCAAACTCATGAATACGCATATATTATTGACTCGAACAAAAACTTACAAAACTCTCACGTGACATTTCGCCCAGGAAGTGGTATTCTAAATAGGCAAGGTGAAAAAATAATCCTTAAAGATTTACATAGCCTTATGCGGGAAATTCAGGAGCACCAAATTGAGTTGAATTATGCAGTTCAAACGTTTTTTCGAGACTAATATAGATTCAGATGAAGATGACTCTAATATTAATATGCCAAGAGTTCAATGTAAGACATCCATAAATGTTAACCTATTTCATCAAAATGTATGTGGTTTAGCAACAAAAAAAGACGAATTAGAATTGTATTTAGATAATTTAGATTCCAAACCGCAGTACGTGTGTCTAACTGAACACTTTCTTAATAAAGAAAGAGTGAATTTACTTTCTATGGCTAGTTATAGTGTGGCCTCTCATAACGCGAGAGATAAAATGAAGAGAGGTGGGAGTCTTATTTTGGCTCTTAACGATAGGAAAATACATAAACTAGACATTTGTGATAAGCTCTATAAAAGAGAGAGTTTTGAGATCTGTGGTGTCAGGGACTCGTTGACGAATTTAAATGTTTGTTGTTGTTATCGTAACACAAATAATAAAAACTTTAAATTTGGTAACTTTCATTCGTTTTTAGAAAGATTGGACCAACTTTTGGAGCACTTCTTCAATAAAAAATGTATTATCTGCGGAGACTTCAATATTAACTTGTTAGAGCGTACAAAAGAGCGTGATGAGTTTTTGAGCTTATTAAAAAGTTATAATTTTAAACACCTTATAGACTCGGGTACTTACCTTTGTCCGAGAAATAACTCACTGACTTGCCTAGACAACTTCTTGACGAATATACCTGACGAACATTTTACCCAGACCCTAGTTGATTTTAATGGACTGGCAGATGGTCATGCTGGGCTTACTACGAATATAGTTCTTGAAGATATCAAACTGGCAATGGAAAAGGAACAACACCATTCCTTTGAAGTTAGGTCCTATACCAAGAAAAACATGAATGTTTTTCGAAATTACATTACGGAAGGGAATTGGTTAGAAATGGGAGTAAACAAATTTTTAAAGACTTTCACTGACATTCACAAAGCAAGTTTTAAGAAATATAGGAAAAAAATCAACGTCAAAAAGTCAAACATACTGAAATGGGTAACAAGGGGAATTAAGGTATCAAGCAGAATGAAGAGAGTTCTTAACAACAGGAATGACAATGACAGTAGTATTACCAAGTACCGCAACACATACATTAGGATTTACAGAAAAGTACTCAGATGTGCGAGGAAAATCACTGTGCAGTCGGAGATTGAAAAGGCCAAAAATTCAGTAAAATGCATATGGCAAGTGGTAAATAAACATAGGAATTTGAAACCAAAAGCAAAATGTATGGAAAATCTCTCACTAAAGATTAATAACCATCTAGTTAACGACCCGCAAGTGGTCGTCAATGCCTTTGCGAAACAGTTTGACTACAGCAATGACATGGAGTCTGGAAATCCCGAACTGGCTACACAACTTTTGGAAGCGAGTGTTCCAAGGGTCTTGGATAATATGGTTTTCAGAGATGTCAGTCCAAATGAGGTTGCCAAGATAGTAATAAGCATGCCTTTGAAGAAATCTTGTGGTTATGACGAAATACCAATTACTGTCATCAAGAACAACATCGCATTACTGGCGGAACCACTCGCACACTTCTTTAATCAGTGTTTTAAAGAGAATGTGTTTCCAGACCAATTAAAGATTGCACGCATACTTCCAGTGTTTAAAAAGAATGCAAAGACTGACCCAAAAAACTACAGACCCATTGCCTTGTTACCAATAATTTCCAAAATTTTTGAAAAAATTATTAAAAACAGGTTAGTCTCTCATTTGAGTATAAATGAAGTTTTAAATTCTAGGCAATTCGGGTATCAACGTGGAGTAGGAACTGGAGATGCGATATACGCTTTGATGGCGGATGTCGTGGGTGGACTCGACGACAAGAAGAAAGTAGCGGGGCTATTTCTAGATCTAAGTTCCGCCTTTGACACTGTTGATCATGGAGTAATTTTAAGTAAACTAGAGCATTACGGTATAAGAAATAATGAGCTAGAAATGTTCAGGTCATATCTACATAATAGAATGCAATTTGTTGAAATTGCTACAGTTGCGGATGGTCGGGAACGCAAAATACGATCAAAACTAATACAAATCCGTAGAGGTGTTCCGCAAGGATCGATACTGGGACCAATTTTTTTCGTAATCCTGGTGAATGACTTGGTCGAATACATGTCCAATGCTGTTCCAGGGATAAAACTAGTGCTATTTGCGGATGACACCAACGCAGTTTTGTGCTCCAACAGTTTAACTGACCTTACCAACAAAGTAAACGAAACCCTTCAGGCATTCTACAAATGGTTTCAAGCAAACAATTTAAGGATCAATACTGGTAAAACCAAGGTTATACTGTTTAAAACAACATCTAGGGACGGGGAAAGTCAGGAAGCTCAATTAAACGGTGAAAAAGTAGAGATGACCGACAGTATAAGGTTCTTGGGTGTTAGTATTGATTCACTCTTAAACTGGAAAGATGAACTGAGCTACATCGAGGATAAAGTTAGCTCAGCATGCTATGCTCTGAGGACGCTAAGGGATGAGATAACAGAACGGCAACTTTTAATTGTGTATTACGCTTTAGTCGAGTCCAAATTACGATACAGCATCGCATTGTGGGGAAATAGTTTTAAATATAATATACAAAAAGCGTTCGTCATACAGAAGAGGGCCATACGGACAATAGTGAGAATACCACAGTGGGAATCCTGCAGGGATCACTTTATTAGATTAGGCATTTTAACTGTACCCTGTCTATACATCTTCGTCTTATTGGTAGATTTCAAAAAGAAAAGGCTGGTACAGGAGACAGAGGACGAGAAATCTGCACGAGAAAGCACTCGCAGGAAAGCTGTACCTAGTACCCTCGTCCCCAGACTGAACGTGGTGAGGCATTGGGCGGGGTACAGTGAGCGGCTACTTTTCAATCGGTTGCCCACGGAGCTCAACGGCGACATCACGCTTAGTAATTTTAGACAGAAGTTGAGGTTACTGTTATTGAAGAGGTGTTTCTACACGATTACTGAATTTATAGGAGCATAACAATGTATATAATTGACCACTATTCCCATTTATTGTATTGTATTTTTTTGACATTTAATAACGTACTTATAACTTAGCTAAGGTTGACACTGAAAGAGATTAATTATTATTTTTGGCATGTAAATATTCAAACACAATTTATAATTGTTTATGAATAAATGATATGATATGATGATGATTTCATCATATGGCCGTTTCAAAATAGCAAACCTAAAAAATCTGATATGATAAGACAGCATGCCGCGAGTCTGAAAGATAAAAAAAGATTTGGTGGAAAGGAATGTATCTACATGTATATTCTACGTACCGTTGTGCTAGGGGCGCCTCTAGTGGTAAAACATTGCAGGATTATCTGCTATTGCGTCACAATCTCGAGCCCATATGCATTAGTAAAGAATATGCAAAAAAACTGCAGACAAATTTTAATATGCAACTATTCTTCCCATTTCAGAGGTCCAGCTTCAAAGTTAATCCTGAAGTTCATGTTCGCTGTCTGGGCGGCCATTATCGGGACTTTGTTCACATTCCCTGGCTTAAGAGTCGCGAGGATGCACTGGGACTCTTTGAGGTAAAGTTCTAAGCATCACTGTATGGTTCAGTCTATGTAGTTTTCTTATTATTAACTCTTTATTGCATACACACATAATATATTAGAAACTTAGACAAAAATATGTGAAGCACAAAGGGCGTGACTTATCTCTAAGAGATACTCTTCCAGCAAACCCCAATGGCCATTTATTTTCTTGCTAAAGGAGTAAACATGGAAACCTTCGCAGCTCAGCCCACCCGCTATGAGCATTGAAATGTCAAATGTTTGACTTCTCTTACACATATCTGCAGCTTACTGTCAGTGCCCACATCAACATTCTAAGCGAGAGAGGGCTGCTAGTCCGATTTTGGTGTTACCATTAGACAATCCGATTACAAAATAGAAGCATAGAAATCGTAATAAGTACCTGCCATACCCATAGAACGATATTGATCTAAGGGCTCTCCCAGCTCATGCGTCCCCACCCGATAGTAGTTCACACACCGCACCTACATAGCGACCCGTTTCTGGCGCTTACAAGCGCTATCGGCATATTCCAGGCCGCTTCTCCCCTATCCCTCCCTCCCCAGCGACGTCCTAAGCCGAGGTCCGTACCCACCTGGGTGCCCTTAGGCAGTCGCTTCTTATAGTAGTTTTTAAGCCCTCCTCCAGGCTGGAGCGTACTTAGCACTCGCCCCCAAAACCCCGGTGAAGCTGTAAAGGTCATAAGGACCAACAGCATTCAGTCAGTTAAAAAAAAAACCAAAAAAAAACACCAGCGCATGCGATTTGTGAATGGCGGTGTAAATAAATCTCTGATATAGATGAATCATTGACAAAATACGAAACAAATAAGGTATCAGAGATTTCAGTCACTTACAAAGTTGTATTTTTCCTTACCTCACCTATAAGCATGAATCACTTGACGCTGGCAGCATTGTTCCTCACGGCTCAAAGGTTCCCATTAAAAAAAGTTCAGAATTAGGTTAGGTTATTTCACAGGTTATTTCGAAAGTTAGGGCTCTTATACTAATGGAAGTGTCTAGAACTTCTAATTAACTGTGCTTTGTTGAAAGTTGTCAAAGTTAGCACTTTATTGTGAAACTGTTAATTTTCTTGGTGTAGGGAGAACTAGGTCGAATTAGTTTACTTCGGAATGGATATTACATCATTGGAGCAGTTATAAAGAGCGTCAGTGGCGTAGTAGCTAGGATTCCCGACTCATATATGGGAGGCTTGGTTCGGATTCCATAGCACCAATGAATTGCCCGGTTATTTTTGAAGACTTAGGTACATTCACTGACTGCTCTAACGGCGAAGGAATACATCGCGAGGAAACCTGCATGTCAGACAAAAAAAGGTTTCCAAATGCATGTGAAATTGACCAATCAGTACTGGGCTGACGAAAGCAGACGAGGAAGTGGGCCATCAGATGGTAAATGTTCACCTTTATCTATAGACATCTCTACTGCTACCAGAGGGTTTTAGAACCAAGAGAAATTAGATGGAGAGCTTCACGTGCTGGCAATTACGCTAGCTTTCTTATCCTTCAAACCGGAACGCAGCAGTGCAATAATTGCTTCTGTGCAGCAAAAATAGGCAATAGGTTAGTATCTAATCTATCTACCCAAACTACCATGATTTCGATATGTTTACCTTTGACTACATAATTATTTTATTATAATTATAACTGTTTCGGTCATTGCTGTGTGTGAAATAAACATATTACTTACTCACTTACCTAATTTTATTTATGATAACAACAGACGAACATACATAAAATAAAAGTTACATACAATACGAATACATAACTCTCACGTCCATAATCCCTGAGGGGGGTAGACAGAGAAACCACCTTCAAATTCACAAGTAGTTCCCACTTTTCGCTGTAAGATTATTGGACAAACGTGATAGGTGGCGAGCCTATCGCTATCTACAAGGTGCAGAATAGTATATACTAAGACCCTTAGTCGCCTGGTACAACACCCACGGGAAGAGTTGGGATGGTGTTATTCTTTAGGGCCGGCACCACAAAGCGTAATATAAAATAAAACTTAACAATAACGTCTTCCGTTACAGATACTATGGCGACAACAAAGTGAAATCTCTGTTACTGAACATTAACTTCGCAATGCCGTTCGTGTTAGTTCTGCTGTGGATCCGGCCAATCGCGAGGCACTACCTCACCGTGAGAGTCTTCAGTGACATGGACAAACCGCTGTGAGTCACCTAACCTATAGTGATTTGAATCAACTAACTAAACAACTGTGAGTCACCTAACCATAATGTCAGAGGAGCAATGCCAGTCGTGCTGGTGGAATGGACAAACCGGTGTGAGTCACCTAGCTACAATCTGCCCTCTAGGTGCCGGCTAGCAGGGTTCTAGGACAGTGTAAGGATCGCCTGGGGTGGTACCACCCTCTTATCTATTTCTGTCGTGAATCAGAGATGCTTGAATTTCTGTGTTTCGGTTTGAAGGGTAAGAGAGAGCCGGCGTAATTTCCGGCACATGAGGCAATCCATCTTAGTCCTCAGGGTTAGCAGAGCATCAAAAACCCTCTAATATTAATACGGTGAGGTGAGATGTCTATGGGCGACGGTGACCACTTACCATCAGATGGCCCGTTTGCTCGTCTGCTCTCCTTATTTAATAAAAAAAAGTGTGTAGATGAAGTAATAGAAGAACTTGGTAATAGATATTATATTTTTAAGGGACAGAACACAGAAAATAGTAAATGTAGAAAATAGGTAGTAGTAAGAGACAAAATAAAACGGAGAAACGTCCGTTCAAGACAAAATACAGAAAGAAAGGTGAAGACAATAAATGGAAATGGAATGGGAATATGATTTTAATTTTGAAAATATAGATGAAGAAATGAAGATGCCAACACGATATGAGGTGAGATAAACGCTAACAATGAGGTTGAAATTGATGGCAAGGAGGTTGATATGGACGATGAAGTCGACATCTTTACAACCTAACCTAGTTGTGTGGATCAACTAACTAAATAACTGTGAGTCACACTGTGTTTTGTTGGAAGTTACTCGTCTAGGGTATAATATAATATATGTAATTTAAATTAAACACTTAAAAATTAAAAATGTAAACACTCAAAAACCAAAAACTAGATAAGTAAAATTAAGTAAAGAACGATATTCTGCGCCGCTCTCTTGCCACCGTCGACGTACCGGCCATCCTGGAGCCGAACGGTATCATGCGTGATGACGGCAAGAGACCGGACGGAATGTCGTTAATACCCTGGAAAATGGGTCGTGCCCTCGTGTGGGACGCTACTTGCGTAGACACTTTGGCTCCGTCCCACCTCCAGAGTACGTGTAGTAAGGCCGGTGGGGCGGCTGAAGCAACTATTGGTTGCTGATGTCCCTGTATTTGTTGCATTCGGTGTAGAGACCCTTGGTCCTTGGGGCCCTGGAGCTTGGTCACTGTTCCGAGAGCTGTCCAAGCGTTTGTTCGATGCGACGAGGGACCCAAGGGCTGGCGGCTATCTTGCCCAAAGGATCAGTATAGCGATCCAGCGGGGCAACGCCGCCAGCATCCTCGGTACCCTACCACACGGGCCTAATCTAAGAAATTTTATAAGTTAAATTTTTTTTTTTTGTGTACATTATTAAATTAATTATTACTACATTTCTTTTCTATTGCTCTTGCTTCTGTAATTGTTTGTGTATAAATAATTTTCAGTTGTAAATAAATAAATTAACCCAATAAAGAAGACATTATGGTATAATACAAGTAGGTATATATTTACAATTATCAACTCCTAGCACCTGCAGTAGCGCAACGGCTGTCTTGCAACATTCCAGTCCTTAGATAGATAGCCAGCGGGATATGATACTGTCTGAAAGGTACTTTAGATAATAAAGAAATAATTTTTGTAAATATGTTTTATTTGTTAATTTAATTTATTTATTAGGTAAACACAACAGATTACAAACATAGAAATTACAGAAAAATCAATATAAAGTTATGAGCTAGGTCGTAACCCTTAACGTGTAAACACAGCATGGTTAGGAAGTAGAAAATTGATTGTTGTACAAAATTGAGTTGGGAAGTGAAGACTATAAAGTAGGTACGTGGATAGCTCACTTGAGGACATCCTCAACCCGTCTTTTAAAAACTAATGTCCTAGGATCGAATAAGTCTAACGATGGTTTATTGTTGCTGTTCGAAGAGATTTCGTTAAACAATCTACACATTCGCACGCCCCTTTGATTAACTTGTTCCAAATTCCTTTTAGGTTTAGAATATAGTTACACTAATATAATGTTATAATTTGTCATATGCTTGCACGGAAAGTACGACGGAGTCCCGACTTACAAAATACAGGTTTCGACTTCGTTTGTAAATCTGAGGTCTTATCCTAGGCCATTAGTTTTTACTAATGGCCTAGGATCGAATAAGTCTAACGATGGCTTATTGTTGCTGTTCGAAGAGATTTCGTTAAACAATCTACACATTCGCACAATAGGGTTATAGAACGATGTGTTGTTCTTAAAAACATTTAATACAAATGTTTTAGGATTGCGAAGTTTACAGTTTGTGTTGAAGTTTATTGATTTATGTTTTCATTTGAGACGTACATCACGTTATCTTGTAGAGACGCCCTCTGCATAGTTGACGCCAATGTGATACTAACACGTTAACATTTGATGTTTGTTCTGCAGCATGACCCCGCAAGCTTTCGACACGCTACGTCTGGTGGTGGTGGTGGGCACAGCGGCGCTGCGGCTGGCGCTGCTACCCCGGCAGCTGCAGGCTTACCTCGACATGGCGCAGCGGAGGCTTGAGGCGCAGAAGAAAGAGGCCGGTCGCATCACTAACATCGATCTGCAGAAGAAGGTAATAGGAGATAATCCTGCCATATTTTATCACTAGATGCCCCACTAGCACAGTTACAAAAAACATTCAAAAATACGACTTAAAGATGACTTTGTTCTAAACATAAGATAACCTTTTATTGTTTTCAATGACAATAGTTTGATAAATAAATAATGATTATTTTGATTAATATTGGATGATTTTACAAGATTTTTGTTTAATAAGCTTTATATTTGCACGCGAGTATCAAAATTGAAAAAAAAACGAGTTTTACAATGGCCATTTACGTGGAGTCGCATACAATACTTTTTCTACGACCATGAAATACCTAAATAATTGAAATACAAACTATTGTGAAGCGTCGAAAACGCTATGACAGATCGTCGAAACTCCGTTGACAACTGTGCGTGGTTCAAGTTGTCGTCTTGTGTCGTCGGCATTTAAATTTTTATTTTTGTGACAATATTTTTTTCATAAACTACTAATTTTGTATCAAATTTCATGAAACTATTAATAAATTTACTTTGTACTTAATTAAATTGACGGTATCGTAATGTAGGTTAACTACGTAAAGACCCTTAGGAATAGTTTGTGTTGCTTCATTTGTTGTTGTTGTCTGTTGTTTCATTTTGAACAAATTACCAAATGTGAGTAGAAAAAAATATTTAATGTACTTCTGTGGTACATTAAATACTTTTGTGGTAGCGAGTTTCATTCATACTTCTTATTTGAGTATTAGAATAGCAATAATTCTATTCATTTGTAGAATTTTTAAACAAACAATTTTGTCGTTTTTCTCAAAATTATAAGTAAAAAAATTTTTTTTGCTCTATCTTTATTGTTTCTTTCCTCTCCCCCACATCCATATCCACACTCACACACACCACACATCCTCAAATACAACCCCAGGCACATGTACACATCACTCACGCTGGTTGATAATGAAGCCGCTATATAGAGGATCACCGGCCCCTAAGGCACAGGTTCCACCTTGTTTCACGATGTACAACCATTGTGTACTACATTGTGTCTTCAATAAAGATTTTATTATTTATTTTATTATATTTATTCTTTGTATATATAACCTATAGATAAGAGCCTAGAAATATTTGCCGTTAATAAAATAGGACCCGATATACATTTTTATTTCTACAAACGTATCACCATCGGTTCCAGATCGCGTCAGTGTTCTACTACCTGTGCGTGGTGGCTCTCCAGTACATATGTCCGGTCGTGATGTGCCTGTTTCTGACTCTCATGCTGAAGACCCTCGGAGGGTACTCGTGGGTGGCGGCCCCCGAGGACGCGGGGCCCCCTGTTGAAGAGGGTAATGTGCCCCTAGAGGGGGCGGAGCAGTTCCAGCTTGCTTGGGAGAATTTGAAGATGGTGAGTTGTATTAACTGTAAGATGTAATTGTAATTGAATTAGTACAAAGTCAAACATAAATATAAAATAATAAAACTATATTTAAATAATTGTATCCGACCGAATGGAAATGAAAATTAAATTTTTCGTAGTCAAGGTACTGAATTATTGTTTATCTATTATATTTTGATTTAACCTTGGGATCTTCAAGGCCAGAGTGAATAGGCATTTACTGGACCCGCATGCTCCATCGTCGACCTCATCGTCGCTTACCATCAGGCGAGATCGAGGTCAAATGCGGGTTTAGTAGCCAATAAAATAAAAAAAATAAAAATCATAACTACACTACCAGTTAATACTTGCGGTTGTTGGTACTTGGTGAAACTTATAGTACATGATTAGGTTAAAATAATATACTGTTTCACGGGTTTTTACTGTATTATATATTACGACCGGTTTCTTTTACACATCTTCAGATATTTGTTTATAATAATTTTCTTAACTACATGTATTTATCTACCTGCATGTAGTTAAGAAAATTATTATAAACAAATACCTGAATATGTGTAAAAGAAACCGGTCGTAATTAATAAAATACAGTAAACACCCGTGAAACAGTATATTATTTGAGTCTAATCAAACACTAACAGCTTATTGCCAAACGTGTGTTACGATTATATCGTTTTATAGTATGGTTTTTCAGTTTTTTCGTATATTAACGGCGAAAGAAAACATCGTGAGGAAACTTGCATGTTTGAGGTTTTCCTCAAACATGCAATGATTGGATTTGTGGATTTCACACGCCTTTTAAAAAAAGGCGTGTGAAATCCACATATGTAGCACCCATGTGCAAATGTAGGTATATATTTTTCACTTATTAATACTACCTACCTTCAATTAAATTTATTAATGTTGTGAGTATCTTTGACCTCTTGGACGGGTTTTGGCCAGCCATCGGTCATGGTCCAACAGAATACCAGCGCTGGAGGCATTCTTGTCTGCAGCAATATGCTGAGTTGAGGCCCTTTTCACAACAACAGCAGACCATCAGACATGATTTAGATATGTTTACCTTAGACTACATAATTATTTTATCAGTCATTGCTGTGTGTGAAATAAACATATTACTTACTTACTTACAATTGTTTTTTCCCTCAAATTAGGGCTCTGGGATTTACGCGGAGATCTTTCCTTATACCTTGGTGTTCACACAGAAACCTTTCCCTTCAGGTGTTCACCCAGCAAGTATACCGCGGCGTGCTGGGATTCGCCACGTGGTGGGGATGCTGCGCCTGGTTCCTCACCACCTCGCTGGGACTGGCCTACCAGACCTACTTCCGTATCTCGTGATGTCAATGTTGCTGCTGCATCATCACGTCGCACGACTTGTCAGGGGTTACAGAGAACCTTTACTTGTATCCAAAGGCGGAGCAGTCTTGGCCGCCTTTTTCTCAGCTCCTTCATTTCCTGAGCTAAGATATAGGAGTTTACTACGTGTTGCCTCGCGACTTCGTCCATGTGGAATTTGAAAGCATTATCCATCAGGAATTACAAATTTAATCGGAATGATAAGTTTTCTGCGTTCTTCTCACTTCTGCCAAGTTGTGTCATAATACGTTTTTCCGCGATTTGCCGCCCCTATTATAAGAAAAAGCCTCTGCTTAAGTATTAAGTAATGGCAACATTTTACTGAATTTTTTTTATTGTATTTGGTGAGCAGACGAGCAAACAGACCAATTGATGTGAAGTGGTCATCGTCACCCATAGACATCTCACCTCACTGTATTAATATTAGAAGGTTTTTGATGCTTGAGGACTAAGATGGATCGCCTCATGTGCCGGTAATTACGCTGGCTCTCTTACATTTCAAACCGAAACACAGAAATGCAAGCATCTCGGCTTCACGGCAGAATTAGATAAGAGGGTGGTACCACCCCAGGCGATCCTTCACATTAGGATCTACCACTACTGATGTGTGTTTACATTACTTTTCGTGTTGTTATTAATTATAATTAATTATCATAAGTTTAGCTAGTGTTTCTAGTCAAAATGGACTGCGAATCTGAACCTGGGTTAGTAATTATTAGGGGCCGTCCAATAATTACGTGAGGGGTTTTTAGATAAGATAAGATTTATTGTGTAAAAGTTTAGGTAATAATAATTACAAATATTGCAGATACAGTTGCACAAACATGGCACACTAAACTCCACCTTTACAGGCATATACACCAAATTCACAAATTAATAAAAAATAAATACATACATTTATACAGATTATGAAAATAAAAAAAGAGAATGTCTTTAAAATGTTATATATATTGTGAGTAGGTATATATATTTATTTATTTACGATATTTATATATTTTTTATCATTTATGTGTCATGGTAAATGTAGGTATATATATTTTTAACTTATCAATACTACCTATCTTCAATTAAATTTATTTGTGTCGTATCTTTGTCCTCTTGGACAGGTTTTGGCCAGCCATCGGTCATGGTCCAACAGAATACCAGCGCTGCAGGCATTCTTGTCTGCAGCAATAAGCTGAGTTGAGGCCCTTTTCACAACAACAGCAGACCATCAGACATGATTTAGATATGTTTACCTTTGACTACATAATTATTTTATTATAATTATAACTGTTTTGGTCATTGCTGTGTGTGAAATAAACATATTACTTACTTACTTTTTTACTTACTTAAAATTTATACAATGTCAATAATATTACATTTACAAAATGTCAATAATAATCCAAATTAAATATAAATTAGCAATCAATCAACGTTCATAGTCCAAAAATTCCTTGACGCTTTACGATTTTGTAAAATTTTGACCCCTCCCTCCCCCGTGGTGAGATTTATTTATTTTATTTTATTTATTAGGTAAACACAACAGATTACAACCATAGAAATTACATAAAAATCAATATAAAGTTATGAGCTAGGTCGTAACCCTTAACGTGTAAACACAGCATGGCTAGGAAGTGGAAAATTGATTGACGTACAATATTGAGTTATGAAAAAATACTATTGAATGTAATGATTAAAAATCTTATGCCTATTTGAAAAATAAAAATAATAAAGTAAAGACTATAAAGTAGGTGCGTGCGTAGTAGATTTGGTAAGATGTCCTCCACCTCACGTGAAATTTCTCTCATAATTTCTATTCGATATGTTCATGCATCTTGCTTCATACTATTAATAAAGAGTTACTATGATAGAGTGTTCTATCAAATGCAGGTTTATTTAGTAACAAAAATAGAATAGTACAAAGTTGACGTGAGATTTTTATTGACCCCACTTTCCCCCTAAATTAGATTTGTTGTAATTTTGTCGGGGAACCCCCCCCCCCCCCCCCCTCCATTTTAGCTCACGTAATTATAGGACGCCCCCTTATTTAATCTGTGCCTGGGTGTAACTAACACATCTATTGACTGCTTACAGGGTCACGCAATATCTGCAAAAAAATAGTCTTACTATTTATTTTATAATACAAAAAAAGTTGGCAATAGGACATAAAACGCATAGCGTTGCGTAGATGGAGCCACGAGCACACTCCGTAAACAGAAAAGTAAAACGTAACGTTATATTTGAAGAAGAAAGCTATTCGTAAAATTGTGATGATATCATGGCATCATATGTCCATATCAAAATAGCAGACCCAAAAAATCTGTTAAGACATCGTGGCGCGAGTCTGATGGGTAAAAAAAAAAGATTTGGTGGAAAGGAACGTATCTACATGTTGATTGGCTACGTACCATTGTGCTAGTGGCGCCTCTAGTGGTAAAACATTGCAGGATTATCTCCTATTGAAAAAAAAAATATATCCGTAATAGTTTCCGGCAGTTTCAAAGCAACATGTGACGTCATTTGTGCTAGTGCCATAAACTCCAACCTACCTTTTTCTACCAAAGTTACTCCACCAAAAGGTCGCAAGAGATCGCTTTTAGCTATAATACCGCCTAGATTGTATTAATCGTTTTATACGCATTGTATCACACTAATTTTGTGCAATAAAGAGTATTCATTCATTCAATTCATTCCATAAAATATACAGTTTAAAAAATACACAATATAATCTCAAACTTAAAGCAGCGATATAAAGTAACCCTGTAAGCGGTCAACCAACACAGATTGATTTTTAATAGGTAGGTAATATACCCAATATCGACATTATCTCAATAAATCAGGCCCATGTTTGTATTTGTAAATGATAAGAGAAGTAAGTAGAAAGGGACTTCGTCGTGCCATCGAACTTTCACCGCGACAAGGATCTCTTGACACGTGGCAAAAATCGGAACTAACGCCGCCATCCTAGTACAAACGTCACCTCTTGACAGTTCGCTATACAAAAAAGTGATACCAGCGCCCCCTGTCAATCTCATCCACGCGCCAAAAGATCCTTTCTACCAGAACTGTGCGAGGAAAAAGTCCGCCAATAGGATCACGTCATTTTAATCGTCCCGTGATATGACGTGATAATGGTGCGATGCTATTGGTGGATTTTTCCCTCGCTACCTCGCACAGCTCTGATCTAAAGGCACTTTAAGTGATTCATACGAATGTCAAGGAATCGAAACGAAAACATAATGCGACTTAGTTCCATCGGATTTAGTTTGATGTGTCTTCCACTGTACATACATTGCTGGTTATCATTCGCTGACATTTTAACTTATACGCATGGCACAGCGGAGCCCCTAAATAATGTAAATGAGATTTGTAAACGTAGATGAAGAAATACTAAGTACACAGCAAATTTTTATTATTGTAATAATAATTTATGGACTGTTTTTTATTACATATTTAAAGTGTTATTTCGTCTTTTATTTCTAATTGCTACACTACAATATGGGTAATGAATTGACCAGGGTTCTATTCTTGGTTGGAACGGGAAGTTACCGTGTAAGGGTTGACCCCCGTCGGCCCAACATAGATCCTATATAAATGCTACAATACAAACGAACCGAATTAAATTATGAGGATGCATCAAGTATTAGAGTTCTTTAGTGGTGCTAGCGCGATTTTTAAATTTACCGCTCCGGCCTGTCTATGGTCATGTTGGCCGCCCGTCAACAGTCACAAATAAAAAAGCGCAGTGGTAAAATTCGGAACTAAAAATTCATTATAATTTTGACAGTTTTAACAAGCAGTTTTATTCACCAACAGCGCCATCCTCATTACAAAATATCTAATCCAATGACTTCCGGTTAGCGTTAGTCTATGGTTTTATCAAATATAGATACGTAGTGTTGTAAGAAGGAAGTTCATATTAACTTTAGTTCACAAACTTCGCTTAATATTTCATTTTGTCCGTCATATATTTGATGATAGAAGGTGGTGGTGGTAAAATTGTTTCTAATTTAGAAAATAGCATAGCGATTGGAGCTTATATGGCACATGTGGGATGCAGATTTTATCTTCAATTCGTCATTAAAATGCTGGTGTGACACATTTCAATGTTGTCCATGAGATTTTACCACGAATTTACACAGTCGGAACTCGTCTTGCGGACGTTTTTCAAATAGAATACAATCGTCATCGATAAATGTTCTAGGTTCCTATCAGACATTTTACAAAACAAATCCAAGTTGTATCTTAACAGTCGGAGCTTAGGAAGTTAAAAGCAATTTGAAAAAACCAATAACATAACCTCTAAAAATTGATATTTGACATAAAATAATATACTATAATACAGTGTTTACAGTGAAAAATATAAATAATTCAAGTAATACAGGGTGGACCAAAAGTCCGTTAACATTTGAATAGGTCGCTGCGTCGGCGCGGGCGGGGTATTGGCGCGGGGGGTGTTACTACAAGCGAGAGCTACTAATAGGGATTTAGTACCATGGCGTCATTCAGCGGAGCGCAACGCGCATTTTGCGTACGCGAGTACTATCGAAACAACGATTCTACGACCGAAGCTAAACGGAAATTTTGTAATCATTACAATATACGGAACAGAAATCAAGCACCAACAATTCAAACGATTAAAAAATGGGTACAGAAGTTCGAAACAACAGGTTCAATTTTAAGTCAACCACGATCCGGCCGACCTAGGACATCGCGCGATCCAGTAAACATAGAGCGTGTACGAGCGTCTGTTCGAGAACAACCTGGTCTCTCTACTCGAAAGCGGTCTAGTGCTTTAGATGTGCCCAGAACATCTCTAAATCGCATTCTACACAAAGATTTACATTTACATCCTTACAAAATTCAAATTGTACAGGCTTTAAAGCCAAATGACCCTGCTCAGAGACTGCAGTTTGCTAACGAAGTGCTTGAGAGGTTTACGAGCTTCAATAACATCTTTTTCTCAGACGAGGCACACTCCCACCTAAATGGACATGTCAATCGACAAAATTGCAGATACTGGAGTGACACTAACCCGACTTGAAGCACCAAAAACCTTTACACTCGCCCAAGGTTACTGTATGGGCCGCATTGTCAGCCAGCGGAATCATTGGTCCATATTTTTATGAAGATCAGAGAAACCGCGCCGTCACCGTTAATACAGAGCGATACATTGTGATGCTACAGAATTTTTTTGCTCCAGCATTACAGGACTTCTCAGGCTTTAATCGAAGCTCTTGGTTCCAACAAGATGGGGCAACATGTCACACCTCCAATGACTCTATAGCAGCACTTCGTGAAATGTTTGGCCAAAAAGTCATATCCAAAAGAGGTGACATTCACTGGCCACCCCGCAGCCCGGATTTAACTCCAATGGACTTTTACCTTTGGGGATATCTCAAAAGTAAAGTTTACATCAGCAACCCAGTGTCTATTGAGGAATTAAAAGAAAATATACGCGAGGAAATGCAGAACATTTCACCAACCACTTGTCGGGCGGTCATGCAAAATTTCCGTTCCCGGTTACAGGTGTGCCAGGATGAACAAGGGTCACATTTGAATGATGTTATTTTTAAAAAGTGAAATCCTAATTTGTCTACTTTATTATTAAATAAACAGTTTTTCACTAAAGTAGCATTTGTATTTTTTATAACCATTTTAAATGTTAACGGACTTTTGGTCCACCCTGTATTTCAGCAACACTACGTGTTAACTCCGTTAACCCGCTGCGTCTGTCGCTGTACTATTTAATGGGGAGTCTATCCTTATCACCCTTGTGGTTTTTGTATTTATCATCTCTTTTTAAACAAACTATAGATATTAACCTAAAGTACACTATAGATACTACCTATGTACCTTTTATATCAATCTAAAGTGACCGCCAATTTTGGTACAAGTTAAAATATTGCGGCGGCGCATTAATAAAAATTATTAACGCAGTTCATTTTTTGTGAACTGGTTCATTCACTAATTGCACTGCACATCCCTAGTAATTGTTGACGGATGTGCTGCACTGTACAAAATGGATGAAGCATCAGAAAATTTAAGCCAATAGCAGCGCTTGGCGTCACGATAGAACTTCTCTGATTGGATGATTTTGCTGGAATATTCCAGAAAACCCCAGTGACGTCGGGCTTGCCCCTCTCGTATATAAACTTCTTGAACCATTTCGACGCCATCTTATTTATTGAAAAGAAGCCGTCAATCGCGCACGTTTGCTGAGTGTTCCATTAGTTAAGATAGACAGAATTTAATAGTTAATTACAAAGTGAGTATTATTTGCGATTATTTTCTTAATTAATTCATAGATTCCATTTTCATTTTTGATTTCAATTTCATGGTTTTGTGTTAAATCCATTTTGGTTACCTTGATCGACTACCTACGGGAAGTTCCTTGAACTCCCCTTCTCGATTAGTCATCCTTGATTCATGTATAATTTGTAATTAGTCGTAATATTTCCTTCTTTGCAATGGAATAGTACGTTATGAAATCTTTGCAAGACATTTTCTTTGTGTGTCATGCATGCCTACTGCCACATTTTCAGCACGTGGTCGTGGGTTTTACAGGACATTGACTAGGCTTTCAGTCATTTGATGTTTCTATAAATTAGTTTTATTATTACGGTGGTAGGTTAGTTCAAGGTAAAATTCCATTGGAAACCTCATTCTAGAAGGTTCGTTCTCGCATCGATTTTACAGTATGGCCGCTGACTGTAGTTGTTCGATCTATATTTTTATTCCCACGCCGTATTTTAGCGTTTAGCGGTTGTTTGCGTTGCGGTTTCACTTGTCTAGAGCGAGTGGTCAGAGTGGAAAAGGGATGTGGCGCGGTTGCTCATAAAATGCAACCTAACATAACCTAATTTGAGTGTCGTTTTTTTTTACTTTTCAAATTTTTCTAATTTCCTCATGTCCCCCTAACGACACCCCAACCAGCACATGGTTTTCCCACGCGGTAATTTTATCAGAATTTTTCCCTTTACGTCCGATAGGAAGTAGGTAGTTCGTTTCGTTTGACTGTATAACCTACTAACCTATGACAAAAAAACCTGAAATCACCATGCTGTTTAGGACATAACCTGAAATCACCATGCTGATTAGGAATAACCTTGAAACTTCAGCTGTCAAGTGAGGTCAAAGAGTGGCCGGCTTGTACCCTATAGGGCTATGAACTGGTTATAGAATGCTCTCTAGAAAATCCACCAGCTATCGATTTCACTTCGGATTATGGTGTTTTTGAGTCGATCAAGTCAAACAACTATTCGCTTTTACTCCTGTCTTATGTAGCAGCACATCATTTGCTACTTATCTGCCTAACCCATTTAAATTTGGACCCGGTTTACCATTACAGGATTCCAATATTCGAGATTTTTACAATTTTAAGGTTAGGACTTTACGGGTCTTGTTTCAGGCATGGTTTGTTATGGTGCTGTCCAATCACAAAGTGCTGATTTTTAAGTGGATGCATGTGATTGGTTGCAACGAACCGAACTGTGTCTGGAACCAGACCCGTCAAGTCCTAGCCTAAATATTCAATTATAAATTTTGCAATTTGACACATTCAAAACCGGAGTTACATTATTCGAATATTTCTAACACTAGGTATTAGCTTATTATTTTATTTGTAATTGTTTGCCCCAGATGGCGAAGGCACCCGCAGTTGGTATCGACTTGGGCACCACATACTCCTGTGTGGGAGTGTTCCAGCATGGCAAGGTGGAGATTATCGCCAACGACCAGGGCAACAGGACCACGCCCTCGTACGTCGCCTTCACGGACACCGAGCGCCTCATCGGAGATGCTGCCAAGAATCAGGTGGCGATGAACCCTAACAACACCATCTTTGGTAAGTTTCTTTATTGTTTACTTCCTTTTACCTATAGGTTCCTGATTTCTAATAATCTATTAAAATTGAATATAGAAACGTAGAAATATCAATGAGAATCCCATATTTAGCTTGTTTTTTTTTTATGCCCTTGGTATTTTTTTTGTCTGACACACTACTACCTATTTCCTGTTTAGAAATCTATGACTAAAAGGTTGTTAGAGGTTTGTTTGATAAGACTGCCTTATTTAGGTATTCTAGATTAGAAACAGTACACATTGTATGTTATTCATTATTCTGCAATAGTATATATTATAATATAAACATTTATCAAATACTTAACTACTTGCATAAAGTACCTACAGATTTTGAAAATAGTACAATTACTTACCAAATTTGTTAAAAATTACTACGTAATACTTTAAACAAAGACTTTGTTTTATCAGTAAAATTCCCATGAATCACCTCACTTCCAGATTACATTTTATCATGTATTGGCAGATAAATCCAGTACAGCATACATTCATTGTTATTGAATTTGGTAGAAACATTTGTGTACATACCTCCTATCCACATACATCTTGTCTGGGTGCATATGAGTTTCATTCTGTGAATATTTATTGTTTCTCCTTGAGCATTTACTAAACAACCATGTCATCTACATGGTTACTGAGTCCACATGAAGTGACTATTATAACTCTGTCAGGCTTCCAACAATCTCAAGGAAAACGAATCGAAGTATTTTATGTAAATTTTTATTACAATGCTGTATACTGGAACTTAGACTTTCGAACCTTATTAACATTCAAAATGGACTCCCTAAACTTTTGACCTTACTGAACATTATGACGCAAATGTCAAACTACGCAAGCCACGTCTTCGTTTTACTATCATGTCAAGTGTATGACTAATATTTAATATACATGACTAAAATAAATAAAAAACGACTTGTTTTCAAAATCATGATGCTGACTGTATCAACTCTTTGACAATCGTGTACTTACTTCAATTGATAAATTCGTTAAATTGTATGCGGAGTGATTGACGTGGGGATCATTGGTCTCTGCGTCATTCTACACACATACCTACATAATATTATCTATGATAGAAACGCTATGCTGTGTCGCGTAACTTTATTCGAGATCCAGCAGAGCTAGTAAAATAGAATGTGGGGGTGTTGATTAATGAGAGATTCATTTTAAACGCAGACTAAAATGGTTCACTAAAAATAACTACAAATTGTATTATACATACATAAAATTGTTAATAGGATATTGTTTAGAGAAAGAGTAGCTGTTGTAAACCAGTTTTAAGTATGAATGTAGGCGGTCATGATGACTCATACTTTAAAAGATTAGTTACATTTACCTGTTCATATTAATCATAGCACCCATACTATGATAAAATCTTGGTGTTAGTTTTGCCAGTCTTGGTTATTTTCGTAGCTGATAAATGATAGTGGTTTTCAGTTTCTATGTCAATTAATTTACCAAGTCTTTGTGAATTTTGTGATGTAATTTCCTTATACAAAGGTCATATGATATATTCTCAAGGGCATTCAGAAGAGTACCATTAAATACGAAAAGATTTTTCATGATGAAACCCAATATACTAGACTAGAGTCTCTGAACATATTGAATGATAAAAATAATCTGAGATCTTTTTCTAAAAAATACTTTTTTTTTAGTTGGACAACTTTTTATAACAATGTTTTCCACTTGTTTCAGATGCTAAACGTCTTATTGGCCGCAAATTCGAAGATGCCACCGTACAAGCCGACATGAAGCACTGGCCATTTGAGGTCGTCAGTGATGGTGGCAAACCAAAGATCCAGGTTGCATACAAAGGCGAAAACAAGACCTTCTTCCCTGAGGAAGTTAGCTCAATGGTGCTCACAAAGATGAAGGAAACAGCTGAGGCATATCTCGGTAAAACAGTGCAGAATGCAGTAATCACGGTTCCAGCGTACTTCAACGACTCACAGAGACAGGCCACAAAAGATTCGGGTACAATCTCTGGTCTGAACGTTCTCCGTATCATCAACGAACCGACAGCTGCTGCGATTGCGTACGGTCTCGACAAGAAGGGTGGTGGAGAGCGTAACGTTCTTATTTTCGACCTCGGCGGCGGTACTTTCGACGTGTCCATCCTGACAATCGAGGACGGCATTTTCGAAGTGAAATCCACCGCCGGAGACACGCACTTGGGAGGCGAAGACTTCGACAACCGCATGGTCAACCACTTCGTCCAGGAGTTCAAGAGGAAATACAAGAAAGATCTCACGTCCAACAAGAGGGCGCTGCGAAGGCTCAGGACGGCGTGCGAGCGCGCGAAGAGGACCCTGTCCTCGTCGACCCAGGCGAGCATCGAGATCGACTCGCTGTTCGAGGGTATCGACTTCTACACGTCCATCACCAGAGCGCGCTTCGAGGAGCTCAACGCCGACCTGTTCCGCTCGACCATGGAGCCTGTGGAGAAGTCCCTCCGCGACGCCAAGATGGACAAGTCACAGATCCACGACATCGTGCTCGTCGGCGGGTCCACCCGTATTCCCAAAGTGCAGAAGCTCCTCCAAGACTTCTTCAACGGCAAGGAGCTGAACAAATCCATCAACCCCGACGAGGCCGTCGCGTACGGCGCGGCGGTGCAGGCCGCCATTCTGCACGGCGACAAGTCAGAGGAGGTACAGGACCTGCTGCTGCTCGACGTGACGCCGCTATCCCTCGGTATCGAGACCGCAGGCGGAGTCATGACGACCCTCATCAAGCGCAACACGACAATTCCCACCAAGCAGACCCAAACCTTCACCACCTATTCGGACAACCAGCCCGGAGTGCTCATCCAGGTGTTCGAGGGCGAGCGCGCCATGACCAAAGACAACAACCTGCTCGGTAAATTCGAGCTGACCGGCATCCCTCCCGCGCCGCGCGGCGTGCCTCAGATTGAGGTCACGTTCGACATCGACGCCAATGGCATTCTCAACGTGTCCGCCATCGAGAAATCCACCAACAAGGAGAACAAGATCACCATCACCAACGACAAGGGCCGCCTGTCCAAGGAGGAGATCGAGCGCATGGTCAACGAGGCTGAGAAGTATAGAACTGAAGACGAGAAGCAGAAGGAGACCATCCAGGCTAAGAACGCTCTGGAATCATACTGTTTCAACATGAAGTCAACGATGGAAGACGAGAAATTAAAGGACAAGATCACGGACGCAGATAAACAAACCATCCTGGACAAGTGCAACGATACTATCAAGTGGTTGGACTCCAATCAGCTGGCTGACAAGGAGGAGTACGAACACAAGCAGAAGGAGTTGGAAGGCATCTGCAACCCGATCATCACCAAGTTGTACCAGGGGGCGGGCGGAGCGCCCGGAGGCATGCCCGGCGGTATGCCCGGGTTCCCAGGCGGCGCACCTGGCGCGGGCGGCGCGGCCCCGGGCGGCGGCGCCGGCCCCACCATCGAGGAGGTCGACTAAACATTCCACAATCTTTTCAAATAATCTAAGATCTTTGGCATAGCGGTAAATTATGGCCCTTGCTTAAAACTGAAATAAATGATTGAAACTCATTCCCATATTTTATTTCAATTCTTTTAATAGGTTCATCTTACACTATACGCATACATAGCATAGAAGACCACACCATCTGAGTTTGTAGACTTGCTGTAGACATGATACACCTTCGCCTAGAAGGTGTTCTTCTAGCATGTTCTAGGTAGAACAGTAAACGGACAAAAACAAGCTTTGAAATATAGAAACGCATAATAGTACATTATGATATAAGTGCGGTAAGTTGAAAATTACAGCCGAGGCGATATTGCTAGCCCGAGCCGTAGGCGAGGGCTATAAGGAAGCAGAGGCTGTAATTTTCAAAGCGCACGTATGTCATACGACGTTTTATAACATATTTACGAGGAAATAAATAAAACTTTGACTTTCTTAAACGAATAAATCTTTAATTACTTGTTAAAGCAGTTATAGAAATTTGAACAATTTTTAAAAGTGATTGTTACGTTGCCAGTTGCTTTTTAGCATTGAATAGTAGCACCACAATGAGCTTGACTTATATTTTTGAGAAAGTTCCATGAAATATGCTAAAAACACATTTTCTGAAAATGAATTTGCATCTTTGCTTGTTTTCCATATGATGAAATTTTGATACGCTTGTAAGTATCTATCGGTCGATTTTTCAGGCAAGAGGCTTAGAGTAGCCTTTTTCGCTGCGTTTAAGACTTGTGGCGGTGTCAAATTAATAAATTCATCACTACTTGACGACATTTTCAAATAAAAACAATACAGCGAAAAGAAAAAGCGCGCGGAATAATTTTACTTGTCCA
Source organism: Hofmannophila pseudospretella (assembly GCA_947369225.1). Lineage (NCBI taxonomy): Eukaryota > Metazoa > Arthropoda > Insecta > Lepidoptera > Oecophoridae > Hofmannophila > Hofmannophila pseudospretella. Next base: position 14,063,155 of record OX376318.1, on the reverse strand, counting down.
CAAATTAGCGATGCGCGCGCATCAACTTTTTTTAGGTAAAGGTACAAAAACAGCCAGTATTACTAATAAAGTAAATTAATATTTTTGTGTTTTTGTTACAGATAAATGGTTGTAATTTATTGTCAAAATTAATTAAATTAAAGAATTAAATCTTTATTTATTATATTTTATCTCCCAAAGTTAATTTTATTCATAAAATATTGACCACTTTTTTAACATAAAAACTCTTTGCTAAGATTTTAAAAAGTATCGTTCATTTTTAGACGGAGCATCTTAAAAAACCGTACATGTTACTTTATTTAAAAAAACTCGTGCGTTTCACATTACTATAACGCACAAGTGCGTAATGAGATACATTACGATATTGAAATTGGTGTAATTACAGCCACTTTACGAGCAAATATGTTATAAAAAACATTACAATCTAGCTTGTTGAAACTTTAGTACCTATTAGGTATGTTACGGAGGTGGTTTTACCGGAACCGGAGTCGAAACCGAAGGTTTTAAATTTGATTTATCGGAGTCTGAGGCGGAGGTAGAAATGTTCAGAAGTTCAAATTTCAAACCGTTTTTAATTTTTATAGCTGAACTGGTCAATATTTTTTATGATGACGTTAGTCCTACGCTATTTAATAAATTATTGAAATTTGTATATTTCATTTTTTATTGAATTTTATGTTTGCTCACAAATCTTCCGATTCAAAATTATCGGAGCCGGAGTCGGAGGTGTAAAATCAATCGGAAGTTCCGACCTTTCGGAGCACCGTAACATCCCTAGCACTAAATGCCGAGTATACTCTGTGGAGAAGAAATCGAACAAGTAGGGTCCTCTGAATTTCAATAATTTAAAAATCTGGTATACTCATATTGCCTTGAAGACTGACGAAACATAGGTATGTTTCTGGTTATATAATACCTACACATGTAGTCGAAACGAAGATTATAAATAAATAGTTGAAGATTGTCTCTACTGGAGTCTGAAGCAATGTTAATTTTGTCTCAGCGAAGTCCACGACGGTTCTTGCCCGCCGTCTATTCTAGGACTAACGTTATCTATAATTAACGAGCAGATAAACGAAACCGTGTAAGATTATTATATTTCTGATTCGGAGAATGACCTGATCCAGTTTTATATTTAGATGCATACGAGTTCACAAGAAATTTTTTTAATTATACCTACTACCACTGAGGTACCTACCTAATATTATCGTGACCATAAGTCTCAATTTACATCGCAGCGGAATGGAATGGAAGCGAATTTTCGCAACGTAATTGTACATAGTAAGTAATACGTTTATTTCACACACAGCAATGACCGAAACAGTTATAATTATGATAAAATAATTATGTAGTCAAAGGTAAACATATCTAAATCATGTCTGATGGTCTGCTGTTGTTGTGAAAAGGGCCTCAACTCAGCTTATTGCTGCAGACAAGAATGCCTGCAGCTCTGATATTCTGTTGGACCATAGCATAATGAACTTTATGTCAGTTGCGTAACATACAAACTAAATACGCTTTACCGCTAGGGGAATTCTCGCGAATGCGCGAGGATTCCCCGGAAGACGCGCGACCTCTTTTTTGGCTCGTATTTAGTTTGTATGTTACACAATTCACATAAAGTTCATTATGATATGTACAATTACGTTGCGAAAATTCGCTTCCATTCCGCGGCGATGTAAATTGAGCCTAAATTGTTATTATAGGACATTCAGACCCAAACCCAAATCAATTGAAGCCCATGGCACTTTGTATAGGACTAATTGATGCCTTTGGCAGTCCTAGAGGTTGGTTATTTCCAATAACACACACATACAAACAATTAGGTACAAAGATAAAAATAATATTAAACAAATATATTATAAAAATAAATAAACAAAAGTAACTAAGTTTGATGAAGGTGGTGTGCAGCACCGGAAAAAGGGGACTGTCTGTTGCCGCAGCGGATTTAGCACTTCGGGGCTGATGTTCAGGCATCACCTGTGTGCCAGGGATCACTGCCTAATGATACACTACCGGAACACAAATTGGTATTAGTAATTATGGATTGAATAGTTAATAGTTGTTGTTATAAGACCTTGGGCGTTTACTCCTTTCCAAGCTTTACTCCTTTTAAAGCTCTGGGTCTTACGAGGTAGGTATTGATGATTTAAAATAAAATAGGTACTCATTTTCTGGTATTTTTATATTGGCATTCAAATAGCATTTCAATTTAACACAATGAATGACAACCAATTTATTTAATTGTATTTTGTGCTAATTTACAAAAACAACTTTACAGTTAAGTACAGGGGATTTGGGCTAGCTAGTTTAATTTATTAAAATGTGTTGCTGAGAATGTTAATCGTTAAAATATAAAAGGAAGTCCTATTTAGGTAAGGGGCCATCCATAAGTTACGTCACGCGTTAAGGGGGAGGGAGGGGGTCAACAAAGTGTGACATCGTGTGACAAGGGGGGGACGAGTCAAAAAATCATGAAATTCGTGTGACGTTATTTATGAATGGCGTTAGGTGTTATTTAAATCTATGAAAAACAAAAAAAAAAATTATGATAGCTTAACGATTAATAGAAACTTATAATTATTTATAACTTTAACATTCTCAGTAGTAATTCAGAGACAGGGCCCATTTCACAAAGCTATAAGTTACAATTTTACAAGTTCAAGATGGTGCCTTTGGTTTACAAGTTTTGGCACCTATTCACAAATCTTGAAGTACCTATCTGACTTTTTTAGGCTGGTTAATGTTATTCTGGATAGAGGATGGGCTGTTATAATGATGATTAATGTTATTCTCACCTGTGCCCGGTTTTACAAAACTACAATCCTTGTAATTAAAAGCCCAAAATGGCGACATTGACGTTACTTTGTACGGGAATGTTGCCATTCTAGGCTTGTAAATACAAGAATTGTTGTTTCGTAAATTAGGGTTCTGTAGTAAGGCATAGCTTTGTGAATTGGTCGATTCCAGTTTATAAGGCGAACCACACACATGCGGTTAGATTAACTATCAAGTTTTAAAAAAATAATTAGATTGAACTTTTACAATAATTTGAACATGGATGAAGTGTATGGATCACCTTTATCATTCAGTAGCTTTTATTCGAATACACCTACAAATTATCACGATTAATACTCGAACCTTAATTACAGTTAACCATCTTCAGCAAGCGAACACTATTGACACTAAGTATACAATACAATTTTATGTACAATTATTCGTTTGAGTACAAAACGTGCCTAAAGTACCACAGTACGTTCCTGGTCCTTGGTGGGATCCCTGAACGTTAAGGCTTGGCCTGCGCCACATTTCCAGTCCAATCTAACTCTAATTTATTCTACTAAGAACCATACAGCATAGACATTTAATTAGTTACATTAGCAACGTAGTTATGTAGTGATGAAAATTAGACTTCTAAAATTATTTGTGGATTATACTGAAATAAAATCCATACATTAACAAAAGTAATAATTAAATACTCGTAATAATTAGAAACCTGTAAAAGTAATAATTAGAAACCAGTGTAGGTTATCCTATCTATTTTACGAGCATATTCAATATTTCGTAAATTAATTATCATATACTTATAAGAGCCAATTTGACATCTTTCTTATAATATAGGTAAAGCATATTTTTTGTTATATTAGGCTTGTAAAAACGTAACTTGTAGTTTTGTGAAATGTATGTATTTGCAATATGGTTCTTACGCCCTTATTTAGTTTGTTTTGTACGTCTGTTTCACGTCAGATATTTATTTTTTGGATAAGCCAAGAAGTCTCTGATATGGATATTGTTACCACAAAATTTTGTGATGTTGTGATGATGTTTCGCCTTTTAAAATGGCAACAATACAATTACTTATTTGGGCTTATATACAAGTGATAAAGGTTGTTGCGGATCCATTGTGAAACAGACGTACTTTCCTACTTACGTACAATTATAATTCTAAACCCATTCCATTGTACATACTTAGCCTATTTTTATTAGTAATTCCGAGAACTTATTAATTTATTGACCATCAGAAGAATGTTGTGACCATTTACACAGAATCTGCACTTAGGCAGCCAGAAATAGTAACATCATATAAAGTTAATTGTCAAGTTGACTTGTAGTTTAGTCAAACTTAGCCAAAACTGTTTACGACAGCTTCGTCCGCTGATTTCCTACTAAATGTCACCTTTTTATTAGCAAAAACACTATGTATTTGATCAGTATGATGCACATCATACTTGTTGATTAACCACATCGTAGCAAATACGTTAACGTCGGTACAATTAATTAGTAATCCTACGTTCTAACACCACAGACAGGATGCCACAGGCGAATATATTATATATCTAACAAAAATGGTTATTACACACTACATCGTCGCGGCATCGCCTCGCCTCAAAATACGGATCTCTAAAAGAAGGCACTATGCATGTTGCACGGCCTGGGCCCTATTTCACGAAACAACAACCCCTGTAATTACAAGTCTAAAATGGCAACATTTTGTATGGGGATTTCCATAAGTGTTGCCATTTTATTCTTGTAAATTACAAAGGTTGCCGTTTCTTAAACTAGGGTCATATAGTGCATTATTTTGTTTAAGAGGCGAGGCCATACGACAACCATAACCCTTAATGTCAGTCTTTTACTTTTCAACAAGTCACACCATTCTTCTAACAAGTCCGTTATAACATACAAGTACACATTAGGCAGAGGTTTTCCTTATCATTATTTAATAGTTTTTATATAACTGCAGCAATTTATGGAGAAAAGGTTAAATTATAAGGCAGGTGAGGAACACTACCAATATGTACGTGGGCAATTTATACAGAACATCCATAATAGCTATTTTAGGGTAATTAGCTAGGTTGGTAGAAGGGGAAGAAGACATTTTACTACTAGTATAGAATGGAATGGAATGGATGGAATGTCCGTGTGGTTCCCGGTTTTCGAATAGATCACCCCATCTCTCCCCGTGGGTGTCGTAAAAGGCGACTAAGGGAAACGGGGCAGTACCGAACACCGTTGCCTCCGTTTGGAGTCCTGAGCCTCAACCAGAAAGTGGCAGCCTGCAGCCGATCCGGCTCCGCACGTATCGACTTATCGTTCCTGCGGATTAAGTCGGTGAGGTCGAGAGGGTGGCGCGGGTACTGGGAAAGCCCGCGTTTTCCTTAATTGCGTCCCAAGCGATACAGCGTCTGTGGAGAGGATTTAGCCACGAAAAGAGATGCCTTCGCGACGCTACTTAAATCGTCTGCAATAGACGTAACAGGCCTATGACATAGAATGGAGTCAGGTTTCAAATACCTCGTCGTTAGATTTTTGAAAGTAGCAAAATTAATAAATCAGGTTAGAATATCTTAGTTCAATAATGTTTTTACTATTTGATGATTTTAGATTGCTTTGATGTGATCTACGACTGCACCAAGTCTTAGACCATTCGAAAAAAAAAAGATGACTGAAGGTGTGGGTATGCCAAGTAGATACGTCCTTTTTATATCATAGCTTTAAATGTGGCTGGATGTTTTATTTAAATAAGTAGGACTATATTTACAAGTCGAGAATTGGATCATTTGCTAATTTACTTAAAGTACAATAACAAACTTAACTAATATTAAAATGTAGTACATAAGTACAACATTCTTTAGTAAAAAAATTAAAATCTCGTAAACTGAAGAAAACTTAACATTGTAATGTATAATATAATTAATTTTAATATTTCAACGTTTCTATAATTAATTCGAAATTGAAAAGCTTACCTGGATCTGAAAATGTAGATAGCTTTTAATTACTATTATTTGTTATTTTTGGACCCTATATGATTTAAGTTGATAGTCTAATCTTTACAAACAACGAATGCCAGATAATAATAGTAGAATGCTAAGACAACCTCGCGGAACTCCATTCCCTCTACACTGGCAACCCCGCAAAGGAATTAGCGTAAGTCGAAACTATTAGGCTGGGATTACACGTCAACGGTTCCAGTATCGGTCGGTTCCATGGAACCGGAGCTTCATATAAACTCAAACAAAAATGTAAGGAAGTAAGTAATATGTTTATTTCACACACAGCAATGTCTGAAACAGTCATAATTATATTGTCAAAGATAAAAATATCGAAATAATGTCTGATGGTCTGCTGTTATTGTGAAAAGGGCCTCAACTCAGCTTACTGCTGCAGACAAAATGCCTACATCGCTGGTATTCTGTTGGACTATGATCGATGCTGGCCAAAACCTATCCAAGAAGACAAAGATACTCACAACACAATTAATTTAATTGTAAATGCGCTGTCGACTACACGTACCGCGGTTCCTGAACCGAGTGGGCGGGGCTTGAGCGCAACGCATGAGTTTGAATGCAGTCGACTACACGGCCGGTAGCGGTTCCTGAACCGAACCGTGGCTGGAATCGTCGTCGTGTAGTCCGAGCCTTAGATTATAGTTATTACACTTGTCGATTACAAAATAATTTAACATTAGTGACCCCTGCTTCCCACACTAGGATTCCTTGTGCTGTGGGAGTCAGTGTCTTCGAAATGAACTTTTAGATGTAGGTATTGAAAAGATTATTAAGACAGTGTTGTAGTTCAAATAGTAAAGCTTCACAGAATAGCATGCTATGCTATGAATTGTGTATAAATTATGTATTGTGTAGTGTGATTGAGATACCTATACTGGCTACATTTACAGACCCCAAGACGACTTGTCCATTTTGGAGACAAATTTCTATTTCTCACCGAAATAATACTTCTATTCGAATTTGTACAAAAATGTACAAGTGTCTTTTACATAAGCTTGAAGCAGGAAAGCGCGTACAAAATACAATTTATTTATAACCTGTACGTTAACAATATCAGCGGTGGGATTTCCTTGTTTATTGTTACTTATTATATTATTATAGTCTATTGATTAATCGCATACCTGAATTATTGTAATGGTGTTTCTGTTAAGGGGTCATTAGTCATTAGTACGGCGAGTTGTAATTGTACCATAGATCACAGGAGATATGTGTTAGGTTTGTATGTTAGCACAACATGCACAAAATACAATCCCAATATGAGCCTAGATCTTCGGTTGCCGATTAAAACGTTTTTACAACCAAAGATCTGGGTCTCTTTTTACGAAACAAGGATTGTTGTTACGTGAAAAGAGGCCCTGAACTTTTGCTTGGAAGCTCATAAATACATATTGATATGTAAGTGTTTGATTTCAATGATTATAACGGCTACTACCTATTACTGGAATTGTAACGAAATTGCGATATAACATCGATGTATGGAAAGTGCTATTTATTTCAATGTGTGTGAGTCTAATGCGACAACACACTAAGTCATATCTCGATATAATTAATATGGTCTATGTTTTGCACTCATTATTGGTTCGTTGAGTTCCCAGCAACGGCAGACTGGCGGCGATCAAAGGCTCCAAAATACTTGCTTAGTCCGTCATTGATTTATTTAAAAAACAAAGTTATTTCTCGAAACCTAAATATAACACTTTCAATGTTCTTTTTACATATTAGCGACAAGTAAGCACTTAAATCTTTTTAAGACACGATTTTTTTATCACACATCTAATTTTAGGTTATGTCGTTGGCCGCACACAACGAATAAGTCAATGATAAAGTTTTTTTTTAGTTTAGCTTCCTTAATTGGCTTGGCTCAGTCACAGTTTGAATCAAATTTAAAAGTTCTATTATCAAAATGTTTTCTTTTTCTTTCGCACTATAAATTCTTGAAACAGTTTAAAAGTAAAGTTTTTTTTTTTCATTTAATCCAGAGAAGAAGGTCCTACATCCACGCAATGGCGGGAGAGCCATCGGATGACAGCGAGTCGAGAGACCGACGCACCTTGGAGCGCCCCTGATGTCAGTACAGAGACGAACTGGAACAGGGCCCGTCCACGCCCTGCAGTTGCTGCATTTGATGCAGCTGATGCTGATCTGGATTCGTGACTAACTGCAGAATTAAAAACGAATGAAATTACAATTCAAATCCTAATCCTTTGAGCCGGATCAAATCAATTTAGCCTCTATTTACAGTACTGTTTATGGGGATTGTTTCACATATACAAGGGCATACAAAAGGGTAATGTGGCAATTATGAATTATAAAAGGTCTTCTAAGTATTAGAAAGGGCCTGATTATACATGGGCTTATAGATAAACAAGGTCACTCAATGTGGACTATAAAGACATTCTAAGTGGCCTGGCTCACTATAAGTATCTACTATTCGTACATTTAGTGTTTCTAATGAGAAGGAAAAGGGATGATCTTACTTCTCTAATCTCACATACAGAAGGCAGCAGTCCATCAGTGGAGTTATTCGGCGACCGAGGAGACGGAGTCGGAGCCAGTTTGGGTATCTCTCTCCCGGCTGCCATCTTGTCGTGCAACTGAGCAAGACGCATGCTCATCTGTCGCTTCTCCTTTTGTTCCCTCTCTCGCTCCCATCTCCTCGCGCTGTAACTTCTAACAGAGGACGAACTGCTCTGAACCGAAGTTAAACTTGGACGTCGCGAACCTGGCCAGGAAAAGAGATGAATAAGACCAAATTTTAAGTTAAAGGGAGAGGTGATGCGTGCTATGCGTTTGACTGTGCGATGCATAGCTTTTCTGAATGATCTGTGTGGAGTGAAAGCATATTTCTTGAAAAGTTCAGAAGAATTGCAATTTAAGTTCTCTTTTTATTTAATTAATTTATATTAAATGTTTAAAGGAAATTGTAATTGAAAAATTATAAGCTTGGAAGCTCAAATTACAGTCGTTGCTGTTTAATATTTAACAACAATATAAAATGAATGCATACAAGTTTAAGAAAAGAAATGTACAACATGAAACAAACATATGCAGCAGAGGCGGCATACATGAACATAAAATGCATCTGAGACTATTACCTTATAAATACATGACCCCATGCATGAGTCATAGATATACAATACAATTTTGGTTGGTGAAAAAACACATTCAAATGAGTTGAATACATACACAATATGAAAGGTGTTGGCGCACACACATGCAAAACCAACCATTCAACAAGGTGTCGACAGACAAGGAAAGCGTGAAGCGTTTTGTGCTCAACTCATGAAACTGAAGCATTGGCTCACCTCTGAAATTGCTTAAAATTTTAGTGCTTAACATAATATTATGTGTGAGTGTGAGAATGTATAAGGAAAGATAAAAAGTATTTGCGATATTGATAGAATTAAAAGACTTGTCTTTCGTAAGAACAAGCTAACCTAGCTTGGAATTACGAAAGGTCCAAGGTTACTCCACCTTCAGTTTCGTTTCCACAATACAAAGCTGTGTGAGAGAGTGATAGAAAGAAGGAGGAAGGGCCGTGGCCATCTTGCTTTCGCCGCCAGAATGTCTTGCGACTGACACCACTGGAACTCTCGGGCTTCCCACAATTTTCCTCCCAAACTGAGCCAATACCACGAGTAAAGCTTCACACTTCAAGCGGTTTACTTACGAACCCTCTACATAGCTGCTTTGGTTTAACGATGCCTCCAAATATGCTAGTGGAGGAGTTGACTGAGATGTAGGTGTATTGGATGATTTAACGACTTTGGCTTTTGTGAAAGTGAATTATCTCAATAAATTGGAGAGGCGATAGATAAGGAGTTGCATTGTAAATTGCAAGATCGAGAAGTAACGACTTCGGGGAACATATGTAATTTACTTTAAGCAGTAAACTTTGATTCCTAGGAACAATGTTTTAAAGGTAAGTCGTAAGATAAAGAGTTTGATACGCATCAAATGGTTTGAAATATCTAAGAACTGAATGGCAACAAAATTGCACGACACACCATGAAAGTTGAAGTTGCATACATTTGGAGATCTACTAAAAATTGAAAGGAGTTTAGAAGTTTGAAAATGGGGCATCAAAAGTTCCCAATGACGGCAAGGGGCTGTCAGGTTCTTTAAAGCATATTTGGTCAACATCGGGAGTGGTCGCGCAGTCGCAGACGAGGGTCGGTCCGGCCGCTAACACCAAAACGCCACATCTACCGGACGCGGGCGACGCCGGTCGTCTCATGCGAACCCGCGTACACGCTCCTCGAATGCCTACTCTTCTGAGACCTGTATCGTTGGTGAGTAATCTACATGGTCTTTATAGCAGTTGGTTTGTATTGGTGAAATTATGCCTTCACTTCAATCCATTTTGCATCACAATTCTTAAGTGCATCCCTAATTGTTTGTTACAGTGCAACGGAATAATTAAGAATATCAGAAGGCTTCCTGTACAATACAAATAAAGTGTTGCTTGATGTACATAAGTTGATCACAATATTTCATTGATTAGACCGAATACAATCAAAAGCAGAGACTAACCTAGACTAATTTTAGATTATATTTTACCCTCAGATCCTAGACATTTTCAGTTCAATCAAACTGTTAATTTCATGAAAGGTCTCAATCGTTAAAAGAAAGTGATATCCATTATCCAAGAACTCTTCTTTCAATGAATAGGGAGATCGTACGTGAAAATGTGAGGCATTCGAGGAGGCGCCCGCGGCGCCCGCCGCCGCCCGAACACCGAGACGTGCAGAGAATGGGACCGCGCGCTGCATACATTATCCAGATCACCTTTGGCGGCGCACTTAGGCGGGTGCGCGCCGCCGTCCCGCCTTACGGCCTTCAGGTGGCGCGAGATTAGCAAGATGGCCGCGGCGCGCGCCGCACCTGCGCGCGACGCCGACACGGGCACCCCGCGGCGCGACGTGCGCCGCGACCCGTTCGACTCCAGCTCCATGCCGCTCGTGCAGCCGCTGCGCGACGACGCGCGGGACGACGCCCGCGTCGCGCTCAGAGTGCCCCCTGGGAAGTTATTAGGCGTAACTACGCTGGTGCGATTCATCTTGTTTTAGGCTGCCTTTTCACGAAAGCCTAGTGAGTGAGCGAGGAAAAAATCTGCCAATAGGATCGCTTCATTTTAATCGTTACGTGATATGACGTGATAATGGCGCGATCCTATTGGTGGATTTGCTCTCTCACAGCGTCGCTTCCTCGCATAGCTTTGGTGGAAAGGCACACTTAGGCTTGCTTTCAACTTGCGGCGCACGCGTCTGTGGCGTGCGCTGACTGAGCACATACGCGAAATAATCCAGCAAATATATCCCGAGTGCGGTTAACGCAAGTTGAAGCCCACCAATCTAATCACACCAATTCTAATTCTAAACAACGTGCTGCTAAATTGACGCCCAACATGTGATTGTAAATGCCCAGGTTGGGCGCCAAAATGTGAATATAGTTATCTGTGGTCAAGCTAGTTTTATGTCGCAGAAAATTGTTCTTGCTTCACTTAATTGCATTAAATACAACTCGATTGTGGAACTGAATCTTGACCCTTTACAGAATAGCATTTGGCGGTCCAGACACACACAATTTACTTTAATTCGTAGGTACCTGTTGTTTAAAAGTCACCAATGTTTAAAATAGGATGTTTATGTTCCGGCACACGTACGTAACCAACCACGAATTTATCCCAGAACTCCTGTCTGACTACCAGAAGATGTTACCAGTATCGTTGAGCGAGTAGAGACAGGGCGGCGTAAGGCGCGCGTCGGCCAGGTGCGCGGGGTGGTAGCGCGCGCGCGTGTACAGGTGCAGCACCATGCAGAGCAGGCCGGCCAGCACGAAGATGCCCGACGCCACGCCCAGTAGCGTCGGCATGTCCGCCGTCAGCAGCACCAGGTCTGCAAGAGTCCAATACGCTAATACACGCCGTTAACGCCATTTCTGGGTCTAATACAAAGGGAAACCAGAATCCCATTCAAAAATTTGGAGCCAAGTAATTAATAAAAAAAATTTCTTAAGCCTCCTCCGAAAAACTTCTCTCTGTATTCTGTACGCCTACTCCAACTCTGGTTACGATACTGCCTGGCTAAGATTGTCATGTCAGTCCCTTCAGATCCTTCTAAAAAAGTCATACTCCATCGTCGATCTCATTGCATTCGCTTATACCATCAGGCGAGAATGAGATCAAATGTGGGTTTAGTTAGTGGTAACACAGATTACTTGACTGGTCCACAATCGTATTATTGATCTTATTTTCATCTATTGGTGGGATTTGCGGAACAAGGTTGAGCTGACATGTTAGACATGTTTTATTCGAAATTCATGGTTGACTTCAATCTGATGGTTACGGAGGCCGAAGATGAGGTATTAGAAAAGTCTGGATTTACAAAACAACAATCCTTGTTGCAATTACAAGCCTAAATTAGAAAACACCATACAAAGTAGCGACAATGTTGACATTTTACTAGTAATTACAAGGATTGTTATTTCGTGAAATTGGGCTCAGGGTTAGAGGAAGTGTTGAGACTAGAATATTTAATTGTAATTCTTGAAAGTGGGAGTCAATTAGGGTCCGATATGACTGTAAATTAAAGCTTGACCAGAAATATAAAAACCCACGCTATATTGGCGAATTAAATGAAACTAATTTTTTCATTGCGATTACCATAACACAGATTATAAAACTACCAGTGCCGTGTAATTTCATTCATAGTTCATGTTTCATATCATATATCATTTAACTTTCATTAATATAAATTGTTTGAATACAAAAAAATAAACATGCCAAAAAATAATAATCAAAAATAATAATTAAACTTTTTCAATGTCAATCTTAACTGCATTATAAGCGTTATAAAAAAGAAATTAAAATTCCAAAAAAAATTAGAGGAGGGAGGGGTCAACAAAGTGTGACATCGTGTGACAGGGGGGGGGGGGGGGGGTGGGGGGGGGGAAGGGGGGGGGGGGAAGGGGAGGGGGGGGGGGCATAAGCTTCGTGACGTCACATGCGTAAATCTAGAAGAAGAAAGAAGTCATAAATAATATAAAGGAAGGGTTGAGTCCATGGACACAATATGATTAAATTTTTGTATCGTTCATTTGATTTGGTGTTTTGTAAATTTTCACATTTGTTTTATTTTTGATTTTATCAAAATCAATTCAAAATCAAATCAAATCAATTTATTTTCGGAACAACAGAGGTTCAATTTTTGTTAGTGACAATGCAGGTACTTAAGACTATGTTAGTAATTATTTACAAAGAAAAACTTAAGGCAGACATGTGGGACAGAGAGTTGGTGCGTTCAGCGGGACCTCCCCGAACCCGGTCAACACACGAACCCAGTGTCTGATTATAGGACAATCATGTTTGCCCGCTATCATCTTCAGAATGCCATTGTTGCCGCCCTCCACTCTGTGCAGCAAGGAGGCGGTCTCTTGCGCACGAGCGCATGGAAGCCGTCGGTGCGGGCCTCCGCAAACATTCCGGAGGCGCTGCAGAAGCGAGGCAGCCTCAATAGCATTCTGAAGGCATTGTTGTACTGGATTCGCAGGGCGTTTAGCGATCTCTGAGTGTAGTGCGTCCAAAGGCTGCTCGTGTAAAATATTTGACAATATGCTTTAAAAAGCGTGATTTTAACGGTATTAGTACAACGAGCAAACCTTCGGACTAGCATATTACTTCTATTATTATGTTATGAAAAATATTTTAAATATAAATATATTAATAATTTTAGAAGTACCTACTGTTTTATTTAATAATTTCTTAATTTAAAATAGCAAAATATGTGACGTCACACCAGGGGAGGGGGTCACTCAAATGTGACCACCTGTGACTGTATTATTATGTGTGTGTGACTGAGTGATTAAATGGATACCATTGCTTAAAAGTAAGACGGGGACTTCAAAAATCATGAAATTCGTGTGACGTAAATTATGGTGGCCCCTGTAGGGAGACTGTGTACAGACACAGTGCACACTGTGTTGTACATTGTAAATTATTACGTCAGCAGTTTTAAATGTCACGCGGCTGCGCCCGCGTCAGGCTCGTCGTGTCTCTACCGCCACATGTATGGTATACTGTTTGGAAATATAAGTATCGGTTAACAAGTCCAGTGTCTCATTGAAGATGACTCCTCGAAGACACACCCTGGCTAGGACGTAGGTATAGACACGTGCCGAACTCCTAGGCCAGTAAAGACGTACAACTCATATACCTCTAAACCCTTGCGCCCCTTTAGTGTAGTTTACCTTCGGTACAGAACACCCTCTGCGTGGGCCGCGAGTGACTCGTGCTGTGGTAGCCGGTGTTGCACTGGCAGTAGGCATTGTGGTTGACTTGTACACACGAGGCGTGCGGGTCGAAGGCCTGGCACGTCTGCCGGTAGAAGCACTGCTCGCCGAGCTTCTTTGCTGCGTGTTGGAGATAACACGTGATGAGGTCACAAGAATAGTCTTTGCACCGCTTGCGAAATCTACAGGGTTAAAAGTAGTTTTTTATTCTTTATTTGCACACACTCATTATATATTTTAGTTTATGTAGTCTATGCTATTATTTTATGTATGTTTATCATTATTTATTTAAGTATACATATAATATATATCTGCCTATTTATTTTCCTTCAGGGCGACTTGGGCCACTTCCAAAGTTGACCACTTCCTATTTCGTCCACTCCTATAACGTCCTTTTCCTAAATCCTAATCTTAAATCTAATCTTTCTAATCCTAATTCGTCCACTTCCTAAAAAGTTCATTCCTAATTCGTCCTCTTCCTAAAAACCTAGGATGAAGACAAAGTTAGAAGTGGTCAACTTTGGATATGGACAAGTTAGGAAGTGGCGGCTTTGGAAATTGTCAAGTTAGGACGAAGACGAGTTAGGAAGTGGTAAACTTTGGAAATTGACAAGTTAGGAAGTGGCAAAAGTCGCCCTGAAGGTTTATTTTATGTACTTAGTAAGTACAGTATGGTAATAATTTACCTTGGTATTCTTCTTCTTTCGAGTTGATTATTTAAGTTCGGTATTTATAAGTATGTTATTGCTGTGTAAATAAAATTCTCATATATCTCGTTTTCCACAATGATTGCACACCTACTACCTCTTTCTCGAAATTATTTCCTCTGCCCAAAGGTTGTCTGGAAAAGATCGCTCTTAGCGATAAGGCCACTTAAATTGTACCTCACTATTTTCTTTTCCATCTTATGTTTGTTGTTTTCTATTTGAGCAATAAAGTGTATTTTACTTTACTCATAAATTATAAAAGAAACAACAACAAGAAATTTGACGTAAACGGGTAGAGCTTATCTCTAAAGAGATTTCTTCCAGCTAGACCTTTAGTACGATAAGTAGACATACATATGTGTACAAATTAAGTAAAACAAGAGGGCAAAAATTCAGATACTAATAACGTTTCAATACTTAACAGTAAAAAGTAGTTTTTCAGATTTATTCCGGATACTTTACAACTTATTCATCAGCAATTTCATTTTGGGTGACCTCGTAGTCTACTAATAGTTATAGTTGCGAGCACGGTCCGAAAGTGATCGTGCAGGTTAAGGTTGGGCGCGGTCAGTACCTGAATGGGTGACCGCTAGTGGGATATTCATCTGAGCTCCTCCGTGCCTCGGAGCACGTTAAGCAGTCGGTCATGGTTGTTGTCGTTCGATAGCAGTCGCCCCTACGGGCGGCCTGAACAACTCTAACAATAGGTTGGTCACTAACCATACGATAATTAAGCATTTCACGTCGGTGCTTTAGAGTCTTAGCACCACTTACGTCGACTAAACCAAAATCAATTGTGTATGAAAAGTATAGACAATTAGCGAGTTAACCCAGGGCTAAATGTTATCGCAAGTGGGTTACAATATGTAGGCAACAAACGATGGATGTGAGAGATACCTAATACTCTTAAGTTGGTTGGGAGGGAACTTGCCTTGCTCTAGTTTCACACTGAGAACTTCTGAGTTGTACGTACCTACTTTATAGCGATCAATAGATGAAGTGAAGTACTCGTAAGCAACTCCAGTTAGCTAGTCATCTAGGTACTTATCTTATCTTATAATAGGGGGCCGGGAATAATCCCAGCGGCACTTCGGCCCTTGAGGATCTTTTGTGCCTACCCCATTTACACACTGGTCATCTCAGTGTGCAGGTTTCCTCCCGATGTTTTCCTTCACCGTTAGAGCAGTCGGTAAATGTACGTAAGTCTTCGAAAAATACGAAAAACTCATTGGTACATGGCACTGCACGGTTTCGAACTCGGACCTCCCGCATACCACCGACGCTCTAAATCTAGGTCATAGGACATCAGTCACTAAAATTGGTACCGACTCAGAAATCGTTGAAACAATATCGCTATAATGTAACTCATTCTTTCAAAGCGATAAAGCGGTGGTTCCATCCATGTGGCTTGTCGCTTGAACATGTGCAAGGTAAATACAGTTGACATTAGTTTGAAACTAAGGTGCCATAGGAAATACATCACTGGGTCAACAGAACGTTTACCAAGGAAAGCCAGCTCTGTTTCAAAGTCATTTTCCGACTCGCTGAATGGGACCGCTACCTTGATCCGTTTCTATATTGTTGTGGCCAAGGATGTACCTTGTTATACGTACCTACGTTTCCTATGTGACAGAAGCCGGATATTACAGCTTCTATGAAAACGCTAGCAAGTTTCTGGAGAATCGGGGTTTGACTGTGTAAGTATATTATATTGTTACCTACTTCTGCTTATGTAGTGTGGTTAGGGGCCAGTGGGGTTGCCTGAACAACTCTAACCTAACGACTGTCGTCGAACAGCAGCAGCCAGAACTTTTGTTCTGGCCTGGTTTGGTTTGACGTGTTCTTCGAGAAGGAGCTGATGAAAATGAGCCACTATAACGGTCACCCATCGTTACTTAACAGACGTTACTTAACTTACACCATCACATTCTGGCCTTGCTGGCACCTAAGATTTGCCCTGATATGGAAGAAGACCGCTATATAAGCCTATAAAACGTGATTCTCAAGAAAATTGCAAAAAAACGGGCCAAATTTTCTAATGTTTCTGTAATTCTATGAAAATTGCAGAAAACTCCAGGAACTCTCCCCTTTCATCAACCGCGGTTCAACCACTGGTGGTAGAATCGCGAAGTCAACTCCCATTCTCGGGAACGGGAACAAGGGAAACTTTCAAAGAAGAATTCCAGAAACCGAGTTTTCTCACTTTCATCACATTTTACAACTTATTTCGTATCAGGGCAGAGATACTAACGTTTAGCGCATCCCTTGGCGAACCCGAGGGCCACGGGGTGCTTGGGGTCGCACTGGCACGAGAGGGTCGTGGGGTCGCAGAACACATGCAACAGGTCCGGGTTACACGTGAATTCGCACGGCGAACCCAGGTACATGCCTTTTGCTGAAAATAATAATATAAAACATCTTGTTATATTTTACACTTAATATACAGGGGGTACGGGTATGATCCACCGAGCGGGCCCAGTGCTGATTGGTGGATATAACACGCCATCGGAAATTTTTCATTTCCTCAGACATGCAGGTTTCCTTACAACGTTTTCCTTCACCGTTAGAGAAGTCGGTAAATGTACATAAGTCTTGGAAGAACGAGTGCCAGCTGTTATAGGTATAGCTTGCTAGTTATGGAGCTAAAACGTCAGCAAATAAACACCTCAACCAGCAACGTACGTCGATATCAACCCAAATGGTGCGCACGCGCTTTCCCTAACCTATATGAGCATGAAGAAACAAGTGCCTGCCCCTATCTTATCTTATCTTATGATAGGGGGCCGGTAATAACACCAGCGGCACTTCGACCCTTGAGGATCTTATGTGCCTACCCCATTTTACACATTGGTCAATCTCAGTGTGCAGGTTTCCTCACGATGTTTTCCTTCACCGTTAGAGCAGTCGGTAAATGTGCGTAAGTCTTTGAAAAATACGAAAATCTCATTGGTACATGGCACTGCACGCTTTCGAACCCGGACCACCCGCATGGGACGCTCGACGCGCGACGCTCACACCCTCCCCTATGGAGAGTCGCATTGGGAAGGGAGACTATTTTTTCTTTCATCCAAGTAAGTATATGAGTCTTTCCTTGTGTAGAGAGTTGTTAGGCATTACATAACTTCTAAAAATACCCAATTACGCGAGTAGGTATATTAATAAAGTTATTTAGTCTTGCGAATGTCCTGTAGAGTATTCATCAAAGGTATTTCACAATGAAGGTTGAATTGAATCCAAGTTTAATACTCAGGTACCTGAAATCAAACACTAAACAGTTAACGAGGAAACTTCTTTAACTCTGAAACCTAACTTCCTGACATTTATAACTTTCCGTTCTTTATTAAAAAGGTTACCTTCCCTTTGAGAAATGAAGAAAAATATAAAGAACAGAATAAAGAGGGAATTAATGGAGGCGTTGTCGTTTGATCAGGGATATCGAATATAGCTTGCTGCTAGTCAATTAAGGCGTAGCTCAGTGGTTCTCAAATTTTACGTCGCAATAGCAACGCCTTGGTGGACTAAAGCTGTGCGCACACTGCAACTATCACCACCCTGCCGCGTAGGTACAGTGGAAGATAATCAAGCTGTAGTCTATGGATCCCTGTCGCAAAAAGTTTTTATTATGATTCCTTGACATTTGTATGAATGTATCAAATACCTAAGTTAAAGCGACAACTAATAATGCCTGGTGGATTCCGCACTTCTAATCTCGCAGTAAGCGGGACTGAAAAATCATGCGGGATCACGGAATCTCGGGGTCTCGGTATACCGAGATTGGAAGCCCTATTCCAGGGCACCACCCGTTTACACCAATATGTGCAGAAGTTGTATAGATAATTAATTACCCTTATGGCGTAGTAGACAGTATCCTAGGGAAAACTTCCCCTAAATCGTCAATAGGGTATTTGACTAATTTCTTTTTGCGAACGCGGCGGTGCGCGAGTAGCTTTAGGTCACCATAAGTATAAATACGAGTAACTCTTGAAGCTTCAAAACTTTTTTCAAATTTCAAACTCTAAACTCTATTTAAAGGTTCTTAATTTTAAGGATACTGATTCTTATCTTGCCTGAATCCCTAATTTGAAGGCTTTGTAAGTTCCGACTCGATGGAATATTGCTGTTCCAAGAATAAGCGAGGAACATTCAAATACTTACCTACCTAATTTCACCCGGAGAAACCATAGGAAAGGCAATTAGGAAAGTTTCGGGATGGCGAAACCTCACAAGGGCTTCATTTCACAAATCTGTTGAAAGTTTCTTGTGTTCCTTTCAGCTATAGCACCTTACTTACGTACTTACAATAAAAAACATAAAACATTAATATTTTTATTTTTGATTTTGAATCTAAGCAAGTTCTACATCCTATATATATATATATATATATATATATATATATATATATATATATATATATATATATATATATATATATATATATATATATATATATATATATATATATATATATATCCTATATAACTACTACTAATCGAGCCACTCCAACTTCGCCAGAAACTCCGGCAGTCCTCTGATGTCCTGAAGGACTTCGGGAAATGATCCAGGGGTGCCAAGGCTTCCCGCCCGGTAGGTGGTCACCTCTCTGCACTCCAAGAGCACGTGGGCGAACGTCTCCTCTGCCTCCATGCAAGCTCTGCACAAGGGGCTGTCTGTGATGCCTATATTGAAGAGGTGTCTGTTAAGTGGACTGTGTCCGGTTATTATCCCGGTTACCTTCCGCAATTTGACTCTGCTGAGCCGCAGGAGCTGTCTGGTGAGTCTCGGATCAGCCTTCGGCATAACCAAACCTTTAATATCTAATGTTTTATTATTATTTCATAATCTGTTGTGTGTGTGTGTGTATGTGTGTATAAAGTGGCACCTATTTGTTTAATTATTTAATGTAAGTTATTTCTATTAGAGAATACCTGTAATTGGCGTTTTATTGTTAGTTTGGTTTATATATTATTATTGTCTTTGGTTTTTCAATAAAATAAAATAAAATCTCAACCTTATGCCTGCGCTTTATGATACATTTCGGATTCTCAAATTTTGACGTTTTGGGTAGGTTGTATTTTTACACAGAATTACAACTTACAAGCCAAAATTGTCGATTTGAAACCAATCAAGGCTTTTAAGGGTTTTAGAAAAAAGACACTAGGTAGGTAAGTAAAGTACCACAGTATAAAGACACGCAAAATAGACTAAGAATTTTTCTAAATCTCATACATAAACAATAAATCGTAAACAATATTTAAAAAAATATAATTTGGATTGGAATCAGCCCACTGTTCAATGAAATTCATATTTATTTGTGAAAATAATTTCTCAACAGTGTTGCCATTGTAGACGAGAGAAGCGGAAGTGGCGTAGGCTGCCCGCCGGAAGTACGCTTCAGCGGAAGCAAACTCCAAGCGCGCCAATTGAGGACACCTCGTGTACCTTGAAACTTGTTTTTTTTACGTGGATACAGAGATACTAGTTTGCTACAATCTGCCCTCTAGGTGCCGGCTAGCAGGGTTCTAGGACAGTGTGCAGATGAAGTAATAGAAGAACTTGGTAATAGTAGATATTATATATATCAGGAACAGAATAACACAATAGTAGAAAATAGGTAGTAGTAGGAGACAATTTTATGAAACGTCCGTTCAAGACAAAAATACAGAGAGAATAAGTAAAAACAATGAAATTAATGGAATAATGGAATTTAGAAATGGAATGAAATATATTTTGAATTTGAAAATATAAATGAAGAAATGAAGATGCCAACACGAAATGAGATAAGATAAACGCTAACAATGAGGTTGAAATTGATGGCAAGGAGGTTGATATGGACGATCATAACGACATCGTTACAAGTTTATTATATATTATATGGATTGATTGGTCTTGTATCTTGGGTTTGCTCGTTCTAGTCCAGTCAGGATAAAATCTTTGACAATGCGGCAGTATCTCAAGTACTGTCGACCACAGGTCCCCACCCAAACCGTCAAAATTTGAGAATCTGAAATGTATTATAATGCGCAAGCATAAGGTAGAGATTTAATCGAAGGTTTTTGACAGATGGAATACTATAGCTTGTGATCCATATTGTCCATCTAATTATTTTACGGAAGAACATCTTATCTTATCTTATGATAGGGGGCCGGGAATAACCCCAGCGGCACTTCGACCCTTGAGGATCTTTTGTGCCTACCCCAGTTTACATACTGGTCATCGCAGTGTGCAGGTTTCCTCACGATGTTTTCCTTCACGGTTAGAGCAGTCGGTAAATGTACGCAAGGGTTCGAAAAAAACGAAAAACTCATTAGTACATGGCACTGCACGTTATCGAACCCAGACCTCCCGCATAGGAGTCCGGTGTCCTAGCCACTAGGCCACCGACGCTCTCTACGGAAGAACATACTACCACGACCATATATTTAGCAATAGACTCTAGTACTTACTTCTATGTCGCTATAAAAGGGCTAAGCAGGTTATCGTCCATATGCCCATGTGGTGGATCGAGGGGTGGCAATGACCTCTTCCTCCACGTTAGGAACATCTGT
Organism: Hofmannophila pseudospretella; assembly: GCA_947369225.1. NCBI lineage: Eukaryota > Metazoa > Arthropoda > Insecta > Lepidoptera > Oecophoridae > Hofmannophila > Hofmannophila pseudospretella. The sequence continues at coordinate 14,041,825 of OX376318.1, read as the reverse complement.
TCTATGTGACTGAACAGATGTTCCTAACGTTGTTTTTTATTAGCCTTGATTGTCCATTTAATTTTGATAGAATAGAAATCTAGACAGGTTTTCTGTTCTTAGACATAGGTGTGTAACCTTGACCTCTAAATAACCAGTAACCACAATCTATGGTTCGGTTTCTGTTTAAGGTCCGGCATGCACTGTAATAAGGCCATTGGTGTGTCCTTATCTAACTTAGGTTTTTTATCGCGAGGTTATGTTCCTTTTAAAAATATTTTATTACCCGACTAGTTATGTAAATGCTATTATATTTTCATCAGGCACCACCTACAATCTCAGTTGCTGTTTATCTTAAGAGGGTGGACTGCGCATGAACACTATTTCGCTTTAGGGCTAATACATAGTAATACATAGTACATAGTAGTACATAGTAACAATAATTAATCTATTGTTAATTATATTGGATATTTATCAACGTGTTTTATATTATAACATTAACTTATAATTTAAAGCTGAGTATTAATAATACCATCGTACGATGTAAACAACAAAATGAGGTGGCGTGATACCGCCATATTGTCTGCCGGATACGTTTCACTACTTTTTAGATTACTTAATATTATGAATAATCGTGAAATTTCGATTGTTAATTTCTTCATATCTATAAATTTTCTGAAAAAAGTAATTTTATGCATACATTCATATTGACTATCCGATAAGGAATATAAAATTTTATTTCTTAATATTACTTTATTTAAATTTTATGGCGGGAGAACATTTATGGATTCTTTACATAAGTCGCTGATTTAAAAAAATAAAAACATTGGTAATGTTTTACACATAACCTTTTCTTCATTAACAACTCCAGATTAACTTGCCTGTGCTAGGAGAGAATGAATCAATGAATACACTTTCTTGCACAAAAACTGGAGTGGTGGACCATTGTCCAGAGATGGATTCGATCCGGCGACGCTTGCGCTGCACACTCTCGTGCCGTAACTACTGCACGAAGCATTTGGGGCGAAATTCGACACATTTTGTGGACAATGTTATTTGTTGTTTCTACTTGTTAAAGCCAAGACATCAAGATAAACATAAATGGAGACGTTTCCACAGCTTCAGTTAGTGGCGGATCCAGGTGGTGGATTAAGGGGGCATCCCCCCACCACTACAAAAAAACCTAGGAACATACTCGGATCCCTACAGGGCGCGAGCCTTGTCGCACCTTTGCAATTTTTTAGTACTTAGTGTTTTCCGATATTAGTAAGTAACTGATGGTAGTACCCCCCTCTAATTTTTTTCCTGGATCCTCCCCTGGCTTCAATTTCGTTCTAGCAATGATAAGTCGTCAGGCACCACGGCAATATTGTTCATCATAATAAAAGGGTTGCTAAAGGTCAGTGCAGACCTTGAGAACGGCGCATTGAAGAACCGAATTTAAAAAATATTCTAATTTGAAGGACAAAACAGGGTTATACTAACCGTAACCTGTCGTTTTAATATTGCACTAGGTATTTACTTAGAACTCTTTTCCAAATAACCAATGTTATTAATTTTCAAATAAGGAATGAATGAATACTCTTTATTGCACAAAATTAATATGATAAAATGCGTACAAAACGATTAATACAATCTAGGCGGTCTTATCGCTAAAAGCGATCTCTTCCAGACAACCTTTTGTGTGCTTACCTACTACTGCTTTCATTTTACCACTAAACCCTTGGTACAGTCAACCACTAGCTAAAGTATACAATCTAACAAAAATCTTCGATTAAAAAAATCTCAACCGTATGCCTGTGCAATACGGTATATTCCAGATTCTCAAATTTTGACGTTTTGGGTAGGTTGACCTGTGGTCGACTGTACAAGTTTACCACCTCTGTATCAGTCCCTGTTTTTTTATCGTATTCAAAGTTGATAAAATTATCTATACTTAGGACTATAGTACCATAGCAAATTACAGGCTACTTCGAATCACGTTACATTAAAATCACTTTGAATAAAATGCGTCGGTGACCTAGTGGCTAGGACGCCGGACTCCCATGCGGGATGACCGGGTTCGAAACCTTGCAATGCCATGTACCAATGAGTATTTCCGATTTATTCGAAGACTTACGTACATTTTCCGACTGCTCTAACGGTGAAGGAAAACATCGTGAGGAAACCTGCATGTCTGAGGAAATTAAAAGTTTCCGAAGGCGTGTAAAATCCACCAAGAAACACTGAGCCCGCTCGGTGGATCATGGCCCGTACCTCCTTGTACAAAGGGAGGGCTGTGCCCCAACAGTGGGGACATTAATAGGCTGATGATGATGATGAATAAAAAAATTTAATTACCTACATGCAAAAATTTGGTCACTCTGTTATCCGCTGGTCTGCTCTGACCGTTACGTTCTCTTTTGTAAAACGTGTTTACTTCGCGACACAGGCTTGGCACTTTCGTGTTTCTCGAGTCTTTTTCAGTGACGAACAAAGGGTGAGTAAGGCAACGTCGCACTCTAATAATCTTTGTATCGTGAGTAGTGGGGGCTCAGTTAGCACCTTCATTAGGAATCGGTTCGTACGTATGTGTAGATGGTGTGTTCAATTCTGATTTTCGGTTTAAAGGAATATATTTAGGTACTTATTTGAAAATACATAGTATATATCTACGGATGGTCTTCTTTTTTATTGTCGGTATAGTTGTGACCAACCTATTCTCAGAGTTGATCAGGTCACCCGTAGGCTTCTGATCTGGCTACTGTCTAAGGATAGTAGCCGGGTCGCTTGTAGTATAGTTAAACAAACTCAGGGCCATAAATTAGCCAGAAATTTCTTTCGGTGGTGGGGGATTTAAAAGATTGCTCCCCACCTGTCTTCAGCCATGAACTAACTATCTGTGAACCAGACATAATAACTGTAATAAAGAAATAAAGAAAGATATAAACCCCGCATACTTGGGAATATCTACTAGGCCGGAATGATGACGTCGCCAAAAACTCGATTTTTTTAAGATTTGACACTTTTTTTAATTTTTTATATTTATTTATTTGTCAGTTTCACAGCATACCACATTACACATATAAAAAAAACAATTAAAAAATCTAGACATGCCAATTATGAAACCAAACTGTTACAAAGTTAATTATAAATTAATCGAGCAAGTAGTTACGAAATGAAAGAGCGGATATAAAGAAAATAAAACAGGTTTTACGATATGTTTGAGTGCTAGCGGTGTGTGTATGTGTGTGTGTGTGTGTGTGTGTGTGTGTGTGTGTGTGTGTGTGTGAGAGAGAGAGAGAGAGAGAGAGAGAGAGAGGATAGTGGTAGTGGTAGTGAGTTTGGGAGAGAGAGTGGAACAGGAGAAGGAAGGATTACGACCGGGCCAATTGACGTATGACTTCGTTGACGAACTGAGAGCGACTAAGGAAGAAAATGTCAATTTATGGTTCATGTCATGTTATGGGTCTGGATCTACGCTTGTCTAAATCCCAAATACCCATAAGAAATACCATACCGATACCCATAACTCTAGAATACTATAATAGACAATAGAAGTCTTTATACTGTGACCATGACATGACAAGGTGCAAACAAAAGAAATTTACCCACAGAATCGTACAACTAGCGCCCTTTCCTTTAAAACAATGACGTGAGCACTGGCAGCGAGCCACGGAATTGACCCATAGGTCATATATTTTCATACATTTGACATTTCAGTGCCAGTGGAAAATGCTCAAATCGACCAACTGGCAGACGCGGTTTCCTTATAAAACGTCTCTAGCGAAGCTAGGCTGAATGTCAAAATCTTTGAAGAAACCGAAAGAATATGAAATGAAATGAAATGAAATGAAATAGTTTATTCTACAAATTGGTACAGCTTGTACACTTTTGTTCGTCAATTTTTCAGAACTTATAATAAACAATAATATACATCAAGAACATAATAAATAATAATTATAAAATACATTTTTCTCAAAAAAAGGAGAAGAAGAAAAAAACTGTATTATTATTAATTAAATAATTAATAAAAAAAATTAATATTATATTGTGCCATTGGCACTAACTACAAAACAAATAAATAATCAACAGTGTTGCCATGCATCTCTGTCAGTCATACAGTCTGGCACAGTGTAGAATGCTTTACGAGACAAAGATTTTTTAACAGCATTTTTAAATTTTTTGTCACTCAGCCCTTTTATTTTGTCAGGTACTAAATTGTAAAATCTTACACAATTAACAAGAAAGGACTTTGACACTTTAGTAAGTCGTGTAGTGGGTAATATAATTTTGTTACTATTTCTTGTATTGTAGCTATGTACATCACAGTGTTTTTTTAAATGGGCCAAATTTTTTCGAGCATATAATATGTTGGCTAAAATATATTGGCATGGCAACGTTAAAATATTTATCCGTTTAAAAAGTTCTCTTAAGGACTCCCTAGATCCCATTCGATATATACCCCTTACAGCTCGTTTCTGCAAAATAAAAATGCTTTGCACATTAGCAGCGTTACCCCAGAGTAGAATCCCATACGACATAACACTGTGAAAGTAACTGAAGTAGACCAGTCTGGCAGTGTCAACGTCAGTGATTTGTCGGATTTTTTTAACAGCATAAGCTGCTGAGCTGAGTCTAGAGGCAATATTTGAAATATGGGGTCCTCATTGAAGTTTAGGATCCAGTGTGAGACCCAAGAACTTAGTGTCGTTACTTAAAGTTAAATTTTTACTATCAACAGTTATAGATCCTGTTAAATTAGAATTATGGCACAGAGAAAATTTAATGCATTTTGTTTTGTTAGCGTTTAGCATTAGGTTATTAACTCCAAACCATTTATGAATAATCAAGAGTGCCTCGTTAATGCGCTGTAGATTGGGAAGTTTCCTATTAAGCTTAAATATTAAAGACGTATCATCTGCAAACAAAATTATATTAGACAGTTTATCGGCCAAAAATGGAAGATCGTTTATGTAAACGAGAAAAAGGAATGGCCCCAAAATAGAGCCTTGAGGAACTCCCATTCTCAACCTCAACCCATCAGACTTAGTTCCGCTTACATCAACTTTTTGGATTCTATCACTCAGATACGAATGCATGAGTTTAAGAGCTTTGCTCCTTACACCGTAATGACTAAGTTTACGTAATAAAATCGCGTGATCGACACAGTCGAATGCCTTGGACAAGTCACAGAATACTCCGATAGCATCGTGTGACTCCTCCCAGGCAGAAAAAATCTTCGTTATAAACTCGGCAGCTGCATCCGTTGTAGAGCGTCCCTTTGTAAATCCAAATTGATTATTATGCAATAAATTATTTGAATTAAAGAAAACTAGTAATTGACTCAGAATAATTCTTTCAAATATTTTACTTAGAGATGGTAGGATAGAAATAGGTCTGAAATTACTCGGATTAGTTTGATTACCACTTTTAAATAATGGTATTATTTTGCCGCATTTCATCAAGTCTGGGTAAACACCTTCCTCTACGCAATTATTAAAAATATAAGCCAGATAAGGCGCCAAAATTTCAATAACAGGGTTAAGTATTTTTACTGAAAGGCCCCATAGGTCTTCGGTTTTTTTTAAATTTATAGATTTAAAAGTTTTAATTATTGTATGTTCCGAGACCTTACTAAAAACAAAATCGTACGAGCAAGTAGTAACATTTTCTCTCAAAAACGTTCTGCTTCCGTTGGACAGGAATTAAGTGATTGTGTCGTTTTTAATGCTATATTGGTAAAAAATTCATCAAACGTATTGGCAATGTCTGTTTTGTCAGTTACAATTCTATCACCGTCCAATAGCTTCATATCTTGGTTAATATGAGTTGTCTTTCCTGTTTCAGTTTTTATGATGGACCATACAGCTCGTACCTTGTTACTAGATGATTTTATTTTGTCGCGGAGATAAATAGATTTTGCCTTAATGCACACTGATTTAAAAACTTTACTGTAATGCCTAACAAAGTTAAGGAACTGTTCGTCATGCCTATATGATCTTTCAGCATAAAGCTCATAAAGCCTATTTCTGCTCCTTGTTATTCCCTTCGTGGCCCAGTCATTGAACGTGACCTTATCTTTTTTTGTGACAGATTTTACACTAAAAATGGAATCAAAATTATCTTTTACATTCGAGAAAAAGGAATTATATACAGTGTTAGACTCAGTATCTGGGGGCTCTAGAAAAGGTAAATCCTCTCTCAGTTTATCTTTGAAAACCTTTACTTTGTAATCAGTTATGGGTCTAAAAGTAGTAGTTACTATTGGACATTGCAAAGCCATTGGGACTTCAATAAGTTGACCTGAGTGATCAGAGGTTAGTTTGTGTATTATGTTTTGTGACATTATCTCACAATCACAGTATATATTATCAATACATGTGGATGAAGTGGCTGTGATACGAGTGGGTTCCGAGAACACATTGATTAAATTATAGCTTCGAAATAGGTGTAATAGACTCTCTGTTTTAGTAGAGATATCTAAAAGATTGACATTAAAGTCCCCGCATACTAATATACTTTTGTTGTTATTTGCAGCTTTCTCAAGTACTTCTTCCAAAATTTGTTCAAACTCCTCATAGTTTTCCCTCACAGGCGGTCTATACACACAAATGATTACGTATTTTGACAATTCAATACATGAAATTTCTATTGTACTTTCCACAGATAAACTAACAATATCCTGTCTGGGTTTAAACTTAATTGAATTTTTTATTAGTATTAGTGATCCGCCTCTAATCCTTGTTGTTCTGTTAAATGAACTAGCTAATTGATAATTATTAAAGTTGAAAATAAGCTGAGTCCTCTTTAACCATGTTTCTGTAAGACATAGTATATCCACATCACTATCTTCCAGGAATAAACTTATTTCCAACTCCTTACCGGAGAAACCCTGTAGATTTTGGTGCACTATTCTGATACCATGTTTGTCCGACATTGGTCTAAAAAAGAGCTTTGATGTTTAGTTGTATCTTTACCAGCGTAGCTAAACGAGAGCCTTGAAACTCTCATATAGTCTACGTGTTAAAGACCAAGAAATACGTTCTCTCTCTCTTCAATACTAGGAAACATGCGACAGCGCATTTCCACATCAATTCCGGTCCCAAGTAGTGATAGGAAAAATGCTTTTATATGAAATGAAATGAAATGAAATTTATTTGCCAGAACATAGTGAAAATTACAGGTGATTTAAAAAGCATAGGTATCATATGTTCCACCGACAACGGTGTGCAAACCTTTTCTGCTATTTGTTAGTGTCGTTGAGATACTCTTTTATGGAGTAATAACATTTGTCTAGAAGCCACTTGGAAATATTAGTTTTAAATTGGCTAGCAGGACCATTTTTAAGGCGACTAAGCAGATTATTATACACTAAAATTGCCATACAGAAGGAATTCTTTTTATACAAGTCTACTCTGGAACTTGGCAAATAGAGACGGTTCGGTATGGGATCTATTTCATCATTAAAAAAGAAAAACTGAAAGAAAAAATGAATGAATACACTTTATTGCACAAAAATAGTGTGATACAGAGCGTACGAAACGATGAATACAAACTAGGCAGTCTTATAAATGGAAATGGAAATGGAAAATGGAAATGGAAATCGTTTATTTAGCGCTGTAAACACCAGAATACAGATTACAGAAGTATACAAAGTTTAATTACATGCAGCACAGAACATCTGATGTGGTACAGTGCCAAAAAGGGTACACCAGCTCAGCATAATGCTGAGGCAAGCCACAGCGCTGATCTTCAGCTGGCCCCTCAGTGATTGCACGGACGAAGAAAGCAACAGTGTGTGCGTGTTGTGATGTATGAATGTGTTTGTTTGTATGAATGAGGATATTAGTGTGTATGTGAGGTACTGAGTGTGTGGGAGGGTGATGGCATGGTGCGGGTGTATTTACATGGTATTATGTGTGTGGATGGTAGTTCACAGTAGAGGCATAATATTACCGAGCACTTCCAGATTGTGAAGGACAGTAGTTACAGGGCACCTAAAGAATGTACGGAGCAGTGTCCGATTTTATCGCTAAAAGCGATCTCTTCCAGACAACCGTTTGGTGGAAAATCTTTATTTACATTGTCACATTAAAGTTATTCTAAAACGTTGGCCGACAGCCTGTATCGCGAAGGCTGGTTCATAAGTTTTCCTTATTTATTTATTTGAGGGTAGTATCTATTTCATACGCCTTTTGCACTCGTATATTATGTATCTTATGATTTTTCCATCGCTTGAAGGTTGCCTGGAAGATATCGCTTAAAGCGATAATGCCGCCTTCTGCACATTGTATTGTACCTCTCTTTATGTTGTATGTTTTGTTTTTGTCCCGGGTGTGCAATAAAGTATATTTGTATTTGAAATATCAATTATTATATATAAATAGGAATGTAAGACATATATAAGGGAGCGTCAGTGGCCTAGTGATTAGGACGTCGTACTCCCATGCGGGAGGTTCGGGTTCGAAACCGTGCAGTGCCATTTACCAAAGAGTTTTTCGTATTTTTCGAAAACTTACGTACATTTACCGACTGCTTTAACGGTGAAGGAAAACATCGTGAGGAAACCTGCACACTGAGATGACCAGTGTGTAAAATTTTATATTGATATTAGGTTTTTTTTACGAGACTTTGCTTTGTGGGATGTAGTTTGACGATAGGTAATAAGGTGTTTTTATTTGTGACGCAGGTTATGTGACCATCTATTATGTAAGTAAGTATAAAAAGGCGCAAAAAGTATAAAAATATAATGATTATTTATAATAAAATAAGGGAGCAAGATGTCCGCCAATAAACTGCTAAGCAGTTTGGCGGTATATAATTAAGACTCTACTGTATATTATATATAATATAGTATAAAAATTAAAAAAATGGGATTGGCACAAAAGACCCTCAAGGGTCGAAGTGCCAAGATATGATAAGTATACTTACACTAAAACCAAGTCTTCTGGGTTGCAAGAGTTTCAGTTACCCCAATCCACCCCTAGACTCAATTTAATATCCACGCGGCACATGAGAACATACGAGTATGTATACGACCAGTAACTTACCTTCGTTCAGCTCGTTCAAAGTAATAGCGACTTGATGAACGAATTTTTAGAGAATTTATTAAGGAATTTGTGAATTCTTTTCAAGAAAATTTACGTTTTTATTTTTAGAATTCTTTTTGAGGCGGAGATAGCAGGATGCGGATAATGTCTACGAGAGGGGATTTAGTGAAGACGCTTTACCAATAATTCATGTTTGAACTGCCTTCAAATATATACGGAAATAGAAAACTCTGGGTGTAAATACCCATGAAAAGGGATAACGTATACCTTTACTACGTAAAAAAATATGGAAATCCGGAGAATAAACAGTCTGACTACCTGAATTTGTGAGGCAAAAAAGTCAACTTGCGTGTCTGCGATGATTTAACACGTTCACAGTCCCCATACAACATTGTACCTTTACACGTCCAACTAATTTAAATCTATTGTTATGTGCCCCAATAAAAATTATTTATTTATTTATTTGTAATTTTAATATATTTTTATTTTCGTCCCTGACCTGCTGTTTCGCCCGCGATGCCTTCGCCCTGGCACAGCTGAAAACCAGCGCTGTGGTTCTGCCGTACCGGTCGGATCGCAGCACATGCTGAGCATGTGTCCTTTTAATGTAAGTTAAAGTAAGTTTAATGTAAGTTAAAGTAAGTTTAATTATGTATGCATAATGCAGTGTTAAATAAATGTTTTTCTTTCTTTCTAAAGAAGGCATGGCCTCCTTGAACAGGCAATTGGGTGCCCCCATAGTTCCTTATGGAAAAAGGACCTGATAGTTCCATAAACCAAGGAATGCAAGAGCCTTAAGAGATCCTTTAAGAAACCTCGTCTTACAATAAGGAAGCCGGGGCTCGGGCCATCATTGTAGATTTAGATTTGTCTCTGATCGCTCCATTTTTGAAGACTTGATAAGTTTCGCAGACATAAGTATTCCTCTATTGTAGCCAGTTACAAACCTCAGTTACGAACACGGCCGAAGCCTTACAGGTTGATTTGATTCCTGTCCTAAGTTTTAGTCAGAATGTTTCTAACCGAATTTCAATATATTATATTAATTATATTAAATTGATTAGGTACTATTGTGTTTATTAATTATTTAACTATCTTCTTTTTTCTATTTATAAGTTTCTATTGAGTATTTGTATGCTACACCATGTGGTAGAAAGTAGTGATACTATATTGTAATATTTATATTTATAATTTATAATTTAAGAACTCTGTATCTACTTTCAACAAATGAACTATATGATTTGAAAATAATAATAATAATATGGTAATAAATCCTGAACACTTGTCGGAACGTACGAAAATTTTTACAGGATGAACCGTCAGGTGAAACAACTTTAAGAAGTGAAGCTCACTTGGTCCTGGACCCGTGAGCTTCGCTCTAAACTGACCCCAGAAATGGGAGAAAACCTAACAGGTAAACATAAAATAATAATAATAAAACGTCTCACATTCACTCATCATCAACACTCTCACACACCGATCAACTCACTTTATTTCTTCTAATTACCTCTACTTCTAATTCGTCTTCACTCATACTGTCGTTTGGCCAAAAGCTCGCGACAGTATGGTAAACTCACCCCAATAATGGGAGAAAAACAGTAGTATAAAATTGATAATAATAATTTTCTGTCCATTCTGTACCTAAATCATGAATATAATTATGTAAGTTAAGTATATAATTTATGCAAAGCACTGGTGACCCATAAACACATAGGTGCCAAAGCAGGCTGGCGCGATGCCAACGTGGCCCACCGCATAATGACACGTTAATGCTTGCCAAACGACCACCCCATTTGTGCCATACTTACTTACAATTCAGTTTTTTTTTCTAATCTTGGTGCAGATTATAAATAAACAATAATCAGCCCTGTGAAGATATTGATGGATTGAGTAGCTACCGACTTTCCGTGGGTCCAGGTTTGGTCTATGAATTATTCTTAATAAATTGTAATTGTATTGTATTATTCTTAATTATTTTTCTTACTAATATTAATAAATTGTGAATAGTTATTATATAAATTTTATAAACATATTTTTTATTTATTTATACATATTTTTTAAAAAAAACAGCGCTGCATATTTGGTACCCGAGTATGTCAGCATTTGCTGACTTTCTCCCCTTTTGCCAACTATACATTACATATTATATAATTCTTTGTACTATAATTTTAAATTTATATGATTTGACAATAAATATATTTCTATTCTATTTCTATTTTATAATTTTTATAACCAATGCTTGCTGCGCCCAAACCGGGTTCTTGTTGAACGTTTAATAAGTTTGTAACATCTGTATGACGACATGAGTGCCATAAATGATTCTATTCTATTCTAATTTCTATCTAAAACCTTAAGCACACTGCAGCGATTTTGAAACTTGTTAGTTTTGAAATGGAATCGGAACTAACACATACAAATCTAGAAAACCGAAATAGATTTCTATTGATTTGGTCTTGGTCCGGTCCGATTCCTACCATGTTTTTCTATGCTATGAGAAAATGAAAAAGTACCTAATACGGAATTATTTTTTCAGCCAAAATTTTCTGATTGATTCATATTTATTTAGGCTGTTTACTTTATATTATGATTGGATCGCTTCTGACAACCCTGGTTTGAAAATTACCTATAGCTACGGTAATTCATAACTATTGGGAAATTATGCAACGTACTTACATCAAAGGCAAAAACGGTCTACCGTACAACTTCAAACAGGGTTATTAATTAATGCTGGCCTAAAAATACCTGTCGGAAATAATTTTGTAGATTTAATAAAGCAAGCAAATACTTATGTCTTTTTTTATAGGCAGCGCTAAGAGCGCGCGCGATATTCTTAAAAAAAGTATCTATCTCTTCGAATATCTACGTGTAAAAGCAAAGGTAGTACAAGATAAAACTGTATAATTTTTGAGTTCGTCCAACACCTAGTTATAAATCAGCTGTTCCCAACAAATCCTCGCGTAACAAATAGGTTTCTGTAACGCGACTAGCGAGGAAGCGGCGACCCACTCTCTAGTTTTATGGGAATGGTGCCGTGGACCGTGATAAGATAGGGAACCGGGCTGTTCGCGCCCTATTTTATTTAGAAAAATACACTAAAATACGACAGATAGGCAGCTTGCTTATCTATTTTTGCCGCAATGCAGAAATGATGCAGAATGAATAGTGGTAGATCCTAAAGTGAAGGATCTCCTGGGACGACCCTCTGATTTATTTCTGCCGTGAAGCAGAAATGCTTGCATTTCTGTGTTTCGGTTTGAAGGGTAAGAGAGCCAGCGTAATTACCGGCACATGAGGCAATCCATCTTAGTCCTCAAGGTTAACAGCGCATCAAAAACCCTCCGACATTAATACAGTGAGGTGAGATGTCTATGGGTGACGGTGACCACTTACCATCAGGTGGCCCGTTTGCTCGTCTGCTCTCCTTATATAATAAAAAAAATAAAAAAATGAAGGGTTGAAGGTTAAGAGAGCTAACGTATTTACCGGCACATGAGGCACTTCATCTAAGTCCTCAAGGTTGGCAGCGCTTTTGTGCCTACCCCATTTTACACACTGGTCATCTCAGTTAGAGCAGTCGGTAAATGTACGTAAGTCTTCGAAAAATACGAAAAACTCATTGGTACATGGCACTGCATGGTTTCGAACCCGAACCTCCCGCATGGGAGTCTAGTGTCCTAGCCACTGTACCACCGACACTCTTAGCAGCGCATAATATTCTGTCGATATTTTCTCTTCGTGTTTGATGATTTGCGGCAGTTTTTTAGAAAAGTCTGCTCTTTCTAAACCCGTGTACTCCACCTTGGGACTCATCATCAGGTTAAACGGGAGCCTTGAAGAAAATTCTTAGCGCCCAAGACATGAAGTCGACAAAGGTGTCAGTGGGTCGACAGTGCATCAATCACAGTCTGCCGAGGCACGCAAGCCCCTCGCTATGACGTCCACGGCGGCACTGCGCGATTTCTTTGGCCTACTTCATGATGTAACATACGTCATTACTACTGCTCTTAGACCCAAGCTGCTAGAGGTCATGGAAAGGCAGATTCGTAACCAAAATCCAGGTTTTATTTAGGGAAGAGGGTGGGCATAATGAAGAGGTTTATAAGACTGGTCTCCAGGACTATTAAGTTATTTTAGCAACCCAGCTCCGTATTTATGGTAAATCCTGATATTTGGTATAGTCAGGAAATAAAAACTTTATGAAAACTAGTGACATATTATTATGGATCAGGCTGGGCCAGGAAGGTAAAAGAAAAAGTCAAAATGTGAAAAAAAAATTAAGACAATTTTATTGTACAATACCTACCTACAATACAATACAAATATATTTTATTGTACACCCGGGACAAAAACAAAACATACAACATAAAGAGAGGTACAATACAACGTGCAGAAGGTGGCCTTATCGCTTTAAGCGATATCTTCCAGGCAACCTTTAGGTGATGGAAAAACCATATGATACATAATATACGGGTGCAAAAGGCGTATGAATCCTTAAAGTACATTTTTACAAAGTCATTTCTTTACTCTACAACCGCTTCGTAAAAGAAAAGACCGGAAGAAGGTAACGGGAACTAGGGAAATGGGATGAAGGGAGGTCGATTTCCCTTAACCTAGAGCTCATGAGCCATGGCCATCTTCCTAGCCCAAAACACATTGATGGATCATACAAAGCCATTGATTTCTTTTCCTGAGATTTGCAGATTTTCTAACAGGTAATTCGTAAAGTAATATTTTTCATGACATCACCAATATTACATCGCCCACCGGGACTTAAAGGTATATTGATCCCATAAACTTCCCAATATAACATTGTCATCACATAAGCTTATAACATTCCCATAACATTTTACGGCTTTCATTACACACTGACGGAATAATCTGCACATTAATGTACCTCTACCTAACGTATTGCCTGTAAAAATACATGAGTAAAGAACGCCGTTCGAAAAAAAAATCGTCGTCCAAGCATTTAATGAAAATCCGAAGAATCTCAGACGGCCTCGGGAAGGCCTGAAGGTCACCTTGAATAGGTTAGACTGACTGAATTAGGGTCGACAAGATAGTATTACAAACAAACTCAGGGTCGCCTGAAGTAAAAGTAGTAGGCGTAATATATTGTTGCAAGGGCATAATCATACGAATATACAGCCTAATTTATAGAATGAGAATAAGTTAATTTGTGCGGTAAGATGACAAAGTATTTATAGTATTCGTATTATAGCTTTGATATGATTTCTTGATTGTGGCTTTTATTGTCATTTCTTCAATGAAACACTGCCTTTGTTATAAAAATGCTTTTGTGGCGACGCACGACGCGCGCCACTACGATACAGTACCTACTCACATCGGCGTAGAACGCGCTATCGAAATTTTCCTAGGACTTCGTATATATACGAGTTCCAAACATCTACAGTTGGACCAGCACATCTGGTGTCACCAGGCACAACATCCCGCCTGGTGGAAGATCTTCCCTTTTCCCTTTCATACAGCTGACGTTACGTCATTCCATGTCCTTACATAGCGCGTTCCTACAATTGGTGACCCCTACTACGAACACTAAATTGGATTAGATCTTTCCTACACTTTAATGACTCTCGATTATAAGTACCTACATTATTTTGAAAATAGGCAAACACACTCCCGAAGAATCAATAATGAATAAATCAACACTATACGAATGAATAACTAAGGCTCAATTTACATTGCCGCGGAATGGAATGAAGCGAATTTTCGCAAAGTAATTTTACATATCATAATGAACTTTATGTCAGTTGTGTAACATACAAACTAAATACGCTTTACCGCTAGGGGAATTCTCGAGAATGCGCGAGGATTCCCCGGAAGACGCGCGATCTCTTTTTTGGCTCGTATTTAGTTTGTATGTTACACAATTGACATAAAGTTCATTATGCTATGTACAATTGCGTTGCGAAAATTCGCTTCCATTCCATTGCGCAGCAATGTACTTAAGAGCGTCGGTGGCACAGTGGCTAGGGCACCGGACTCCCATGCGTGAGATCCGGGTTCGAAACCGTACAGTGCCATGTACCGATACATGTACCTAAATACGAGAGAAAAGGAAATAGCGAAGTACAATTTAGGCGGCCTTATCGCTAAGAGCGATATCTTCCAGGCAACCTTTGGGCAGAGGAAATGATATCGAGAAAGAGGTAGTAGGTGTACAAGGTTTATGGAAAACGTTAAATAAGAGAATTTTATTTACAATAATAACATATAATACTAACTACATAAAATAAATAGGCAGATATATATATGTATACTTAAATAGATAATGATAAACATACATAAAATAATACATAGACTACATAAACTAAACTATATAATGAGTACAAAACATACAGGAACAGCAGAATAACAACCAGGGTAGATAAAAGGAAAGGAAAGTTTAAAGAGGTAGGATACAAAGTTCGAGAAAGTGAGCCTTCACTTGCCTTGAAAGTAAGTCGTAGCAGCAAAAACTTTATGTGCGATGGAAATCGATAGTTTTTGATGTTATTTCTTGACTATGCATAAGCAATTAAATATACATAAGTAATTATATAATGGAAGTAGACAACGAGTCAAATGAAGTTCAAGGATTATCCAATAATATAATTCATTGTCACGTCCACCTGCCTCACCGCAGAGTCGCAAATACATAAATCTAACTAAACAGTCATAAATTAAACGTCCTCTAAAAGGCACCTCTAAAACCTATTTATAATTTTGATTAATATATATTGGGATGGGTGTAATGCATAGTTTACATTATTCTAGTAGGCATTTTAGTCCCACCATTCAGTATCTTATGATACTACCGGGAATAACCCCAGCGGCACTTCGACCCTTGAGGATCTTTTGTGCCTACCCCATTTTACACACTGGTCATCTCAGTGTGCAGGTTTCTTCAAGATGTTTACCTTCACCGTGCGTATGTACAACCTTCAATGTGCGTAAGTCTTAATACTAAAATACGAAAAACTCATTTGTACATGGCACTGCACGGTTTCGAACACGGGCCTCCCGTATGGGAGTCAGGTGTCCTAGCCACTGTGTCACCGACGCTCTCTATGTACCTAATTACAGCAGAATGAGCAATAGAACACTATGCCAATCAACTGGAATGTCTTTTCGACATGGAATCTATTTCACTTCTTACACACTCACTTTGTACTTGACGGGAACTTCTGTCAAGTCACCCTGACGAAAATGTGTACTTACAGCATACCACTAGCTCTTGAACTATTTCACCTATCAAAATGGAAGTTGTACCATTGGATAGAGTCAAGCAGCCCCATTCTAACGACACCTAACAATAAGACTCGGACTACACGACGACGGTTCCTACGTCGGTTCCAGTATCAGTGCTCTAATATGTTCCAAATGGTTGAAAATTAATAATTATACAAATATACAAGTCGATTCCATGGAACCGGTGCTTCATATAAACTAAAAAAAAAAAATAGCACCTATAGATAGTGACAAACAAACGCCATATCTTATAGAAACCGTGCCGCAGATTGGAAGCGAAGTTTTCAATTCGGCAAATTTCATTAGACATTATTGCGATCGTGTTTGCCGGAGTCGGCTCAGCTGCTCGCCTGGCATGCTGCCAAGACCTCGGTCGGTGCATAATGGAATCATGACTGCATTCTGGCGAAGGCTTGCCGTACCTTTCATTTTGTATTAATACAACACAGTTTTGGCTTGCTTCTTTTCGCGCTGTTTTAACGAAATGATCTATTTAGTCATCTTGTCTAGAAATTTGTTAAGTACCTTTATTTCTTCGCGGGGGTAGATGGGGGGATCTTTTCAATGGGAAGCACCGGTGCCCCCTAGCACTTTCCTTAGGCCCTTCCTGAGATATTCTCAGCACCTCAAACTGTTCCTCAGCAGTCACAGTAGCGTGCGGTGAAATTAAATACTATACGAGTCGAGATTAGGCGGATGAAGTTCATAAGTCGTTTTTAGATGAAGTGTCTTAAATCATACCTGATGCGGCTGATGAGTTGACGTAGACGACCTAGGTAGAAGACCTGATTTACTGGAACTCCAGGGATTTGAGTCCTGAGTCCTGACTCAAGTGAGAACCTACTTATATTATTATCAGTTGAACTCAGCGGATCAGTACTAGTTGTATCACTAGATGCTGTCTCGTTTGAGATGTCTCACTTGAGATGTAGATCCACTGCTCGTCTTTTTCCTCGGGTGAGACGCGCGTCTCATTGCTGTCTCATTAGGGCTAAGTGAGACAACTCGCTTAGCCCTTAGGCCGTGTTCAGACGACACGCGCCCGCTAAGCGCACGTCACGCGCGTCAGCACCCGCGTCTAACTCGCTTTGAAATTTGTTGCATAAGTCTTATGACACATCAATAAATCTCAAATTGCATTTATCGAAGTCCAACCGCACACGCCTCGCACACGCCACGCACACGCCACGCACATGCCACGCACATGCCACGCGCCCGCCTCGCGCCAACCCCGCGCTCACCTCGCACACGCGCTGCACCCGCCCCGCATACGCCTTGCGCCCGCGCTTCGGCTAGTGTCATAAATCTTTTAGAAATACAAAAATATTTCAAACTATACGCGCACGCAACAACTTTTGAGCGTGACCATACTCTACTCAACTCAAAGTTACAACCAGCCTTTCGGCAGAAGAAATACTATCTCGCATAACTGTGTGTGGATGCTCCAGTTTATTATTTAAACAAATTAATCTGAACAAGCCCTCACCGGAGACGTTGATCCACTGCTCGTCATAGTAGTCGAGCCGGCGGTCATCCTCGTCCTCTGGTAACAGCGGCCGGTCGCCGACGTCGGGGCGGCGGCGCGTGGCGTTGTGCGCGCCCGCGCTCACCGCGAACGCGCACGCGCACACCAGCGCGAGCGGCACCACCGCCTCCATGCCGACATCACCGCCCCGACCACACGGTGCTGGCGCTGCGGCAATAAGAGACATGCAGTGAGTTACTAAGCGTCGGTGGCCGTGATGGCGTAAACAAAGATTTTGAATTTTACCCTATGGTACTCATACGTGGATTGCTCGACCGCGGCTGTCAGTTGGCGCATCATCTTCAGGCGGCCATTGAAATGTCAAATATATGGAACTTGTCAAATGATATGTGCATTTGTCCAAACCCTTGGCTCGCTGACAGTCCTCAGCTCACAGTATCATTCTAGATACAAAATACAAATAATTGAAATTGAAATCGTTTATTTAGCGCTGTAAACACCAGAATACAGAAGTATAAAAAAGTTTAATACATGCAGCACAGAACATCTGGTGTGGTACAGTGCCAAAAAGGGTTCACCAGCTCAGCATAATGCTAAGGCAAGCCACAGCGCTGATAGTCAGCTGGCCCCTCAGTGACTGCACGGACGAAGAAAGCAACAGTGTGTGCGTGTTGTGTTGTATGAGTGTGTTTGTTTGTATGAATGAGGCTATTAGTGTGTATGTGAGGTACTGAGTGTGTGGGAGGGTGATGGCATGGTGCGGGTGTATTTACAAATACAAATATACTTTATTGCACACCCAGAACAAAACAAAACATACAACATAAAGAGAGGTACAATACAATGTGCAGAAGGCGGCCTTATCGCTTTAAGCGATATCTTCCAGGTAACCTTCAAGTGATGGAAAAATCATAAGATACATAATATACGGGTGCAAAAGGCGTATAAGATAGATACTACCCTCAAATAAATAAATAACAATAATAATATTTTTTTTAAAAGAATGCAAACCTTTGCAAGCTGCAGTGCAGTAGTAATAATATTACGTAAATACTATAATACATACAGAAATATAATACTTAATATATAATCAAAAATATAATAAATAACACACATCATATGCTAAACTGAAACTGCATTAGAACAAATGGTTGAGCAGTGTATCCACACTGCAACTCGTAATGTTGACGAAGGAGATATTGGCAGTGATTTGGCCTGCCTGATACATGACGGGAGGGAGTTCCACAGCCTGACTGCTTGGACTGTGAAATAGCGACTATAGAATTCTAGATAAGTGCTAATGAATGCTCACAAACTTTTTCCACTTAAACGGCGCAGCCTGTATATGAGCGACAGCTTGCGATCGGTTCAACCGGTTTGTAGATGTGGTAACATCGAAGCATTACTATGCCTACTGCGCCTCGCATTTACGACTATCGAATAACTCCGCTAATTCCACAATGAATGTAAGTATTTATTGTCTACTTTTGGAAATAGTAAATAGGTACGTACGACCGATTCTTTATTGGCGCACAAGCCCTGAGGCTTATGGCAGTATTATGTTTTAAGACATGTAATTAGTTTTATTTAAATAAAGAAATAAACACCACACGAAAAACAAAAATATTTTTTTAACAACCCCACTTATACGAGATCCCTCTGAAACGTTAATGTATAATTATACATACTCGTACTGGGTATATTTTAAAATCGATATTCGGATTTGGGTCAAAGGAATACATATTAACATGTGAAATTATTGTATCTTATTTAGTTTAGACACTAGACCCGTGTGACAGACAGACGAACGACGGAGCGACAGTAATAAAAAATATTGAATACCCATATAAGACGGACCTTATGTAAAAAGGGTTATTATAAAATAAATGACTACTTAAATGATAAAGAGGCTTGGTCCTACGTTCAGCTCTAACTCTGCACATTATGTAAATGATTGTATTCATAATTATTGTAAGATATATATTTATTTCAAAAGATGTGCTGCTGAAAGTTTCTTGCGCCGCTTCTTTCCTTTCAGCTACAGCACCTTACGAAGCGGTGGTAGAGTAAAACATGACGTTGTAAACATGTACTTTAAGGTACTTACTTACAATAAAAACATTTTGATTTTGATTGAATAAGTAGGGCTGAAGTATTTAGGACATGCCCATGCTAATCTAGCTGAGTACTCAGCCCTGAGGCACGCCAATCGTGATCTTTATCGTTTAGCTATTATTAGATGAGGCATTACAAAGAGAAAACATCCTGTCCGTTAAAAGGGAATTAGATCACAAGGTCAAACCTTTCTCATCTTATCTTATCTTATGATAATAATATAAGATAAGATCAGAAATAATAATAAATAATAAATAATGGGAATAATCTCAGCGGCACTTCGATCCTTCCCTTGAGGATCTTTTCTGCCTACCTTTACACATCGGTCATCTCAGTGTGCAATTTTCCTCACGATGTTTTCCTTCACCGTTAAAACAGTCGGTAAATGTACGTGAGTCTTCGAAAAATACGAAAAACTCACTGGTACATGACACTGTATGGTTTCGCACCCGGACCTCCCGCATGGAAGTCAGGTGTCCTAGCCACTGTGCCACCGACACTCCAGGTCAAACCTTTAATTAATGGATCAAATCTGTTAAAAAGAACAAATGAAAACCTAGACTGTTGTTGGAGGTATCTAGGTTTCATTTGTTAATAAGGTAGTGATTTTAAGGCGTTTTTTTTTATAAAAGTTAATTTTATCGTAATTATGTTTTTAAGTAAAGTACTGGAGAAATAATAATGACTTATACAGAGGTGTTCGTTGATTACGTCACGCCCAGCGATCTGTACAATTAGCATAACAGTCGTGAAAACAACTAATTATAATGTAATCTTAATAATATCGTGATTAAGGGCGGGACTCAACAAGTTAGCGTGTTAAAATATCGCTGGAATTTTATTCAGATATTTGTTACTTTAGTAATTTAATTATTAATGTAAATGTACTGTATACAGTCTTCGAAACCCTTTGTAAGTTCGAGTCAATGTTGCCATATCATTTATTACGCGACAGTTCGGTAATTTTATTACAACTCTAGTAACCATTACAATAAAATATCAGTAGCCATTACTGTTAAATATCAGTAATAGCTTTTATAAGGCGGTAGACAGACGGCACCGCGAAACCGCACGGTTTGCGGCTGCCCCACTTATATTGCGGTTCAGCAACGAACTTACAGATGGAGTAACTCCATAAACTGCACTGAGAAAAACGTTTCGTTATATTTTAATTTAATTAATACATACAATCTTATCTTATCTTATGATAGGGCCGGGTATAACTCCAGCGACACTTCGACCCTTGAGGATCTTTTGTGCCTACCCCATTTTACACACCGGTCATCTCAGTATACAGGTTTCCTCACGATGTTTTCCTTCACCGTAAGAGCAGTCGGTAAATGTACGTAAGTCTTCGAAAAATACGAAAAACTCATTGGTACATGGCACTGCACGGTTTCGAACCCGGACCGAACACCGACGCTCTTAATACATACAATACATTAAATACAATAATTCAATACATTCGATACATTGTAACAACATTGTTGTTAAATGATTGTAATTTGTATGTTGTTTGGTTCAATAATTTTTTTAAATTTTTAAAATTTATTTATTAGGTAAACACAACAGATTACAACCAGAGAAATTACAGAAA
This sequence comes from Hofmannophila pseudospretella, assembly GCA_947369225.1. NCBI lineage: Eukaryota > Metazoa > Arthropoda > Insecta > Lepidoptera > Oecophoridae > Hofmannophila > Hofmannophila pseudospretella. The sequence continues at coordinate 14,020,365 of OX376318.1, read as the reverse complement.
AATCAATATAAAGTTATGAGCTAGGTCGTAACCCTTAACGTGTAAACACAGCACGGTTAGGAAGTGGAAAATTGGTTGTTGTACAACATTGAGTTGGGATAGCATAAAATACTAGTGAATGTATTGATAAAAAATAACAATAATACCTATTGAAAAATAAAAATTATAAAGTTGGTGTGTGGGTAGCTTACATACTTAGCTTGTATGTAATGTAACCAAGCTAGATACGAGTATATGTATTTGCAACTTGAAAGAAGTGACTATGTACGAATACTTACAACACTTTTGGTAGGTAACATTAATCAAACTCACATTTAAATGTAGTAAACCACTATTGCTAATTTCAAATGAACTTTGATAATGATATGACAAAGTTTTGTTATTTCTGAAATACCTAAATAGTTTGGGTATTCCTTTTTGTCAGCGTAAAAGGTCCCAGTCACGATTCAGTTGCTGCTGACTCCACGAGCAGCGCGATAATGTGCCATGTGTTTGGTCATTTTGTGACAATGAGTAGTCATTTCCTACCCACATCCCGATAATGTCAACTTCCAACTACCCTCTCTTCCTGTACTCCGACGAGCGCGCGGTCATAGCTCCAGTCGGCCCGGGACCGCGTTGAGAGGTGCATCGAAATGGTGATAAAAAATAGAATCGCAAAAGGACTGTGAGTCCTGGCTACCGAGGATTACTAGCTGGGATTACGATACCAGAGGAAAACGATCCATCTCTGCGCCAATCGATACCGGCCAACACCGAAAAATACTCGTGAGTACTCCTTTTTTCCCCTCTTAAACACTATCCCCTATTCATTGTTACAATTTAACGAAGACGTTCCCGTATCATCATCATCAGCAGCAGCCACCAGCAGCCTATCACAGTCCAATATATCTTTAATACCCAGGGTGCGTGGCTCAATGGAGCCCGGTCTACAGCTTTTCTCGTCCAGTTTCTTTTCGAGACTTTATTCGCAGAGTTATGATTTTGATTAGTTACTACCCTCTGCACTAATGTTTTATGGGTGCAGACGGGCTACCTGATGGTAAGTAGTCACCGTCGTCTAGAGACACGTGCAATACCGGGGGTATCGCTTGTGTTTCGCAGCCGTGTAGGGAGATGACTTTTTTAACGTTCTTTTTGAAGCATCCCATGTCGTAGCGTTGTGGGAAAACGTTGGGTGGAAGAGAGTTCCACATTTTACAGGTGCGTGGCAGAAACGCTCGTGTAAAACGGGTCGTGGTAGACACCCAAGGCTTTAGAAAGTGCGGGTGAAAATTGAGTCGCCGACGAGTGGTGCGATTCAAGAAAGTAGACGACGGCACCAAGTCATACCATCACCAAATAGTTCTGAAGAGCACTCCCCATTATATACGCGATAGAAGACGCAGAGAGACCCAATGCCTCTCCTTAAACTGAGAGGCTCTAAATCGCTCGTGAGCACGGAATCGTCGACAATTCGAATAGCGTGCCTTTGTACGGAGTCAAGTGGATGAAGCTGGTTTTCGACTGCGCCGGCCCAGATATGGGAGCAGTACTCCATATGCGGCCTCACTTGCGCTTTATAAAGCGTTAGCCTCTGTCCAGGCGTGAAGTACCGCTTTGCTTTATTCAGCACACCGAGCTTTTTGGAGGCCAAAAAGCTAGCTAGCTTTTTGTTATCTTTCCATACTTTTTGAGTTAATTGGGGTCAGACAGGGGCGGTTGAAAAACGCCTCGATATACGTAGATGCTCGTGTGAAAAGTGCGCATGGTGGCGTGAAATGGAACTGTAATTAAATTAATGTGGACATTTTTATTTGGTGCTCGCTTAATTTGATTACCATACGTAATGTTCTTGTCGATCGTTAGATTATGGAACAAGTCACGCTATTTCTATGTAGTAGCCACTATTTACTACATACGTAGTAACTACTAACATCCCCCCTCCAATACGTAGCTGCACCGCAAAATATGCATTTAAAAACAGACTTCGCTCACACTTGCTGTCGGTGCAATTACTGTTGCCCTAGTCCGAATCTGTTCCCTTTATCACCTTCTTAGCATTCCATACTGTACCCCTTTAGAATAATTATATTTATATATATTCTGTTATATATATTGTGAGTAGGTATATATATTTATTTATTTACGATATTTATATATTTTTTATCATTTATGTGTCATGGTAAATGTAGGTATATATATATGTTTAACTTATCAATACTACCTATCTTCAATTAAATTTATTTGTGTCGTATCTTTGTCCTCTTGGACAGGTTTTGGCCAGCCATCGGTCACGGTCCAACAGAATACCAGCGCTGGAGGCATTCTTGTCTGCAGCAAATAAGCTGAGTTGAGGCCCTTTTCACAACAACAGCAGACCATCAGACATGATTTCGATATGTTTACCTTTGACTACATAATTATTTTATTATAATTATAACTGTTTCGGTCATTGCTGTGTGTGAAATAAACATATTACTTACTTACTTATACTTTTATTTTTATGTCTTGAAATACTAATTAATAAAAGGCAATAGACTTTTTAGTGCAGCGCATTTCCCTCGCCATTCGGCGTCCCTAGCTCTTACGCCGCGAGTATTTTAGGTAGATACTTTCGCCCGGGGGGCACTTCGCGGGGGGCTATTTGACTGATATTATATTATATAATTTTACCTAGGTATAGTATGTATATAAATAATAAAAATCAATAGTAATATAAATGTAATCATCTTCTAATATAACCGAATTAGACTTACATATATATTTTAAGTTTTTTTTTCTAAAAATAGTGTAAATCTACAATAAAAAGCGACGTAGATCCTGATGTACAGGATCACCTGGGGAGGCTCTTACATACCTATTTCCGCAGCTATTTCTACCGCAAAGCAGCAATGCTTGCATTTCTGTGTTTCGGATGGAGTACTATTTGCTAGGGATGTTATGGAGGTGGTTTTACCGGAACCCGAGTCGAAACCGAAGGTTTTAAATTTGATTTATCGGATTCGGAACCGGACCCGGAGTCGGAGGCGGAGGTAGAAGAGAAATGTTCAGAAGAAATTCAAATTTTAACCGTTTTTTAATTTTTGTAGCTGAACTGGCCAATATTTTTTATGGTCACGTTTGCGGCAATGAAACATATTCCTTTATGTAGTCCTACACTATTTAATAAAATATTGATATTTGAATATGTTTGCTCACAAATGTTCGGTATAACCTCCGATTCAAAATTATCGGAGCCGAAGTCGGAGTCGGAGGTGTAAAATCAATCGGAAGTTCATACATTTCGGAGTCGGAGTCGAAGCTCCGTAACATCCCTAATTAAAAGGCAATGACTTACCTTTTTAAAGGATTTTTTCCAAATAGTGTAAGTCTACAATAAAAAGCAAAGTAGATCCTGATGTGCAGGATCCATCTGGGGAGGACGTATTTCCGCAGCTATTTCTGCCGCAAAGCAGCAATGCTTGCATTTCTGTGTTTCGGATGAAGTACCATTTGTACTTATTCTGTGGTTTCGGTTTGAAGGGTAAGAGAGCCAGCGTAATCACTGGCACATGAGGCACTCCATCCAAGTCCTCAAAGTTAGAGCGCATCGAAACTCTCTAATAACAATACCGTGAGGTGAGATTTCTTTATCCGACGGTGACCACTTACCATCAGGTGGTTTGCTCTCCTTATACTATAAAAAAGCTATTTTCTACTAATTCTTATATTACACTTAAAACCCCGGTATTATGACCGCATGATGCAATGCGCCAGCCACTGCAGTAAAAGGGGTAAAAAAAGGCTGAACGTGCCGCCCGTTAAATGTTAAGCGGTGTTTAAACTTTTAAAGAACGGGATTATGTCTGAAGCGTTAACAGCCCAATGGCTGGTGAGCGCCGGCGCATACATCTCTGATTTAATCCCACTTCTGGACTTTGTGGTGGTAGCCATGTACAAGGTTATCTTAGTAGTTAGAGTTGTTTATAAAGAACATTTGTACGAAACTGATTTTTTATTGTATAATGAGAACAGTTCATTTCATTTATTTAGTTTTTTGGTACTTACAGCAAACTTAAACATGTCAGTATACAGTATTTATTGTTTATAGTGTTGGTATTTAAACTAATATCTGGCTCGTCACCACAATGCAC